>CM060918.1:153971522-156471522 GCA_030737875.1 Allium sativum | reverse complement strand
CCTCCCACTGCCCACGAATTAGGAGCAATATTCCTAAAACTAGAACATTCTTCCCATAAAACTCTTCTATCCTCTTTAGTGTGGGGGCCATACACATTTGTGATGCCCAAAAAAGTATTATCAGAAAGGGATTGTAAAATAATATGTAGAGAATGTGTCTTTGGGAACTCAAGCACCAATCTATATTGATTGTCTTTCCAACCAATCATAATTCCTCCGGCAGTACCTACTGCCGGGAGATAAGACCAGTTACGGAAAAGAGACCCACCTAACCTAATATAAAACCTATAATCCGGACATTCAATTTTTGTCTCTTGAAGTAAAACAATATCAATGTGATTATCTCTAAAAAAAGCCCTAATTTTAGAACATTTTTTAGGTACATTTAACCCCCTAACATTCCAACTTACTATCCTCATTTACTCGAAGATGAAACACGCTCTAGTTCTCTGCTCCTAATATACTCTGCATCAATCTCAATATCCGAGAAAATAAAAGCAGTATCATTAGCTAACTGGAATAACTGTCTAGTCGAGAGACTACCTAAAGCAAAAGGGGTGTAATCACTACCAAGAATCGTAGAAGTACCTGAGCCCCGATCCGCGCTGCTACTACTAACACCCGGAATCGAGGACTTACCTCGAGATGAAGATGAACCATATCTGATCCTAGCACTGCGACGGATCAAACCAGAACTGGGAATCTCTCTCCTTCGTCTCCCCCTCATGGGCGAAGGAGTGGATACGCCACTGCTACGGGAATGTCCTTCACTGATCTCTAAGGAAGAATTACTGTCTGAGACGATTGAATCAACAACTGTAGCACACCCCGATCGAACTACCTCACACCCCACTAAAGACTCATCCATGAAAGGTCTCGTAAACAATGAAAAGAGTCCCACATCCAATACCTTCAAAATCACTACACCATTGCTACTGCTACACTCCAAGTGAAAACCATTCAAAACAGAATCGTCCTGCCTCATTGAGATTAGCAGACCCCCATCCTTGTTGCCTATGCTATCAACAATAATCTTTGAATCACATAGACTGTCCAAACATACTAACTTCTCGCTCATATCAAACATATGTTCATCACAGCCATAACTGGACTGAGAAACATCCGTTATCATAATTTTCCTATTCGATTCAGCAATTCCTGAAGTAAGGAATTCGTTTTCTCTCCCATTGAAACCAGTCCCCAAGTTATCACCACCCTTTATTTTTCTATTAATAAATGCAACTGATAATGATTCTTCACTTACCTTCCATTTATTCACCTTGCTCGTCCCCTCACCCAACTGTGTCCTCAGCCTAAACTTCGACACCAAAGATGAACGATCACATTCATTACCTGCAATGCCATCAACAGTGTCATCAACTATATTATCCTTCAAATCATCAAAAGCATTTGACAGATCCACCTCCTCATTCACACACCAATTAGCTTCCTCCACTATCCCCGAATACTTATCACAACCAGAGCTACAGTTTGAAACATTGTCTGTATGAGTTGCCTCGACACGAGAAAAACCTGCAATGTCATCAACAGTGTCGTCAACTATATTATCCTTCAAAGCATCAAAAGCATTTGACAGATCCACCTCCTCATTCACACACCAATTAGCCTCCTCCACCATCCCCGAATACTTATCACAACCAGAGCTACAGTTTGATACATTATCTGTATGAGTTGTCTCAACATGAGAAGAACCTGCAATGTCATCAACAGTGTCATCAACTATATTATCCTTCAAAGCATCAAAAGCATTTAACAGATCCACCTCCTCATTTACACACCCATTAGCCTCCTCCACTATCCCCGAATACATATCACAACCAAAGCTACAGTTTGATACATTGTCTGTATGAGTTGCCTCGACACGAGAAGACCCTGCAGCCTGTATGTCCACCCATTCAGTTCCTGACTCATATACCGCCATATAGCTTTGGACTGAAGGATCAATAGTCAATATATCAAACTGCTTGTCATTACAAATCCGCCTCACAAAACCCACCATCACATCCTCCAGACAAAACAAAACCTCCTCTGTGCTATGTTCTTCATTAATGACCTTCTCAACCTCTTCATAACCGTTACTTTTATTAGCATCTATGTCACAACTACCTTTAACCTTACCAGAAAAATCATACTGCTCAATATTCACTACTGTGTTAATGATATCAAAATGAATAAGTATCTCATGCAGAAATCTTAAGGCCTTCCCCTTACTGGTCGAACCAGAATCAGTATAGAAACGTTGTAGTTTTAAGAAGTTCAGACAGAATCGAAAGGCATGTTCCTTTCTTCCCAACTCTAGTGGTAATGGAGGGAAAACAGCTCCATTTAAATCAATCTGAGCTCGGTTATGCCATAGTAGGCCATCAACTATTCCTTCCATATGCCATCCTAACAAGAGCAACAAATATGCCACCTCATTCTTCCCGTTCAAAAATTCAGCTTGAAATAAATTGGATAAGGAAATTAGTTTCTGACAAAAAATCGAACAGTTGAAGCGCATCAATTCCAACACCGAACCACCTTTAAACCTTGCAGAGCAGTTCTCCTTTCTGTGACCAGTGCCACCACAATAGAAACAACAAATAGCATTTCTACAATCTTTCGCCAAATGTAGAGGATCACCACATCTAAAACACGATCTGTAACTATATTGGGGACCTGTACCATTCTTCTTTAATCCACTAGAAATAGGAATCATCGAAGGTAAAAACCTCCTAGTAACATCAGCATAAGAGAACTGGGGATGAAGAGAAGAGAACTGATTTATACCATGATTAGATAACGGAGTCTGATACCCACAATCCTTTACTATCTCATTCTGTCTGAAAGTTAAATTCAGTCTACCATTTTTCAAAGATGTCTGCTTAGAGAGAAAATCCGGAGCAGTATTTTTGTGTATACCAGAGATGCCATGAAATATCTCTCTCGATTGACCACCAAAAATAAGAGCGTCCCCTGATTCAAGCTGTATTTTCCTTATCAAGCCATCTTCCTTCTCATCTTTGTATACGAATTCCGCTGTATCACCAATTGAAACGGATACCACAGGAATTCCAGCCTTAATACTTTCTACATTTTCGTCCTTGTCTCGATGCATACCTAATTTCCCATCCTGATTATAATAATTGACAATACATATGTCAGGTGATATTTGAGGAAGTTCTTCAGTTCTTCCCCCATTCAAAATAACTTCTTTATGCGCCTGTTCCATGATGTCACCAACCAATCTTTTGAATTCGATTGGAATTTCAGGAGGCAAGGCACCATCACTTTCTCGCCTATCCTCATATAGTTTTGACTGCGGATTCCAGTTCTTTCCCATACACATCATATAAAGATTGAGTTTTGCCCCATTCTTGTATCCAGGTCTGTAGAAACCACCTTCATCAACCCCTAAATCGTAACATTTGTTAACGATTTCCACCTGATCGAGAGAACTTAAAAAGTTCTTTAATAATACCATACCCGATCTCAGAACATAAGCTTGCATTCGACCTGTGAAATTCCCTGACCCTTTTTCGAAATTTAGGGCTTTGTTTCCCTCCGAAATAATTTGAGGTCTGATTAGATATCTGCAATTCCTCACTATATGATTATACTCTCCACAATTGAAACAGCGTCTCTGAAAACGAACCGAAACCAAATCTGGACGAGAAACAAATCTCGCCATATTCCCTTTCCCATGCGTTTTTGATTTGCCCAAAAAAGATTTGTTAAAGATCTGATTTGAACGAGAATTCTTCGATGATGATGATAGAGTATCCGCCATTTTTTCTATAATCATTATAAAAATGAATATAATCGATATAAATATCGTTCACGTCAAAATGGCGTCAATCTAACCAACATGGCTTTATATATTTCAATAACTTCGTTATTCTGTTCAACAAATGAATATTTTCTTCAACACATGAATATATATTTTTATTCAACACATGAATTTATATTTTTATTCAACACATGAATATTCTTTTTTATTCAACACATGAATATTTTCTTTCTATTCAACACATGAATTTTCTTTTATAATATTCCTTATTTTCCAAATTGGAATGAGGCCCAATCAATTACCATATAACGTTAATTATATGGATTCCCTACAACACATGTATATAATAGCAACGATAAATCATCAACCATCATCCAGAGTGCACCACACAACTGCATAAGCATTAAATATAAATAATTAATGCTTACACAGTCTGTCAATCCAACGATTGACATACAACTAAACAATCGGGATTATTATACGACAAATCTCATCCCAATACCCGTGTGGGGTTTCAAATAAACAAACACAGATTTTATTTGTGTAGTTGGGCGATGTGTAAAATTTATCGTCCCAATCAATATCAGTCAAATCAGTGTATATAAACAAATCGTCCGATTTGTTTATAAATATTTATTTTATATACATGTTAAAAATTATATTTTTAACTATAAAATATTTATTCAATCCACATCACACAATCAATTTTCACAACACATTAATCAAACAAACAAGCCATCCACGGTCTGTGGACGACGGGTGTCGGGTGCTACTAAGCACCGTCTGCATCCTAGTATATATTTCAAACTAGAAATAAATTAAAGGTGGGGAGTTCTCACCGAGGGATCCACTCCTCCATTCTCTATTTCTGAATGGTATGGATTCCGTTTTGATTTCCGTTGTTACCATCGCTATCTTTTCCTACTATTCACATTAAAAATCTCATTTTTACAATGGCATTTCATATATAAAAATCATATATTTTTATCGCTTTTTTCTATATAAAAATTATATTTTTGTATTTCTACTTCCTCTATAAAGATCGAATTTTTATTTCGATGCTATAAAAATCACATTTTTATTACAACATACATATAATAAAAATCAGATTTTTATTTCGCTACATATATAAAAATCGTATTTTTATATTCTCTATCTCATAAAAATCATATTTTTATTATCTCTACTATATAAAAATCATATTTTTATTTCGCTACATATATAAAAATCGCATTTTTATAATATCACCTCATGTATAAAAATTATATTTTTATAACGCTACTTGTATAGAAAAGATTATAATTTTATCTTCTTTGTTATATAAAAAAAATCATATACTTTTATATAAACAAAACTTTTATATTTTCAAAAGTCAAATCTTTTTTGTTTCAAAGATCAAATCTTCTTAAATGCTACTTCATATAAAAAATCGAATTTTTTCTTATACAAAGATCTAAGCTTTTTTTATTTGTAAAACTTCAATCTTTGTTTCGTTAAAAAAAACCAATCTTTGTTTATATAAAAATTCAAACTTTACTTTGCTAACTTCATAATAAAAATTGAATTTTTATTTCGCTATCCTCATCATAAAAATCATATTTTTATAATAAATAAAAATTATATCTTTCATGTGAATAAAGATCATTTTTTTATTTCTCTAACTTCACAATAAAGATCGTTTTTCTAATATACCATTCATATATTAAAAATCGTATTTTTATCATAACGTTATTCATATAAAAAATCTCATCTTTCATAAATTAAAAATCAAATCTTTTTAGTGTTAAAAATCTTACCTTTTCATAATTTAAAAGGCAATCTTTATATAATTAAAAACCTAAACTTTACTCTCGCCATTTATCTATACAAAAATCATATTTTTATTTACATAAAAATGATAGCTTTACTTAAAAATGATATTTTTATTTACATAAAAATGATTAAATTACATAATTAAAGAAAAATAAAATAAAATTGTAATTCAAAACTCACTGAACTTCACACGTCGGAGGGCTTGGCGGCAAGGAATGGTCGGGGTGGCGCTGAGGAGGGGCGCCAGGACCTGTTCAGTCGGAGGCGGAGGTCCCAATGACCGGCGGCGGTGGGAGGATGTGGCGACGGTGGCTTTTCTTGTCGGATTTGGGGATTTCCAGAAGAGGAGAGGGAGGAGGCGTCTCAGCGAGAGGGACGGGGTTTGGCCAGAGGTACGACACCAGGGGAGGAGGTGGCGGTGAGCTCCGGCGCGGCGATGGACGAGAGGGAGGGCACGATTAGGGTTCTTCGGGCGGTTTTTTTTGTCCAGATCGAACGAGAAAGAGAAGTGAGGGAGGGAGAGTCAACGCCCCATACAATTATCTATATATTTAATTATTTTATTTTCCACCAAAAAGTAACTTTTTATTTCGAACTCGAAACGAAACCCACCGCCTGTCGTCCCTAGCTAATTACCCCCATTCCGAACACAATGGGATATGTATCGTAGGCTGATTCGATCGTTTCGATCAGTTTCCGTCAAAATCAAAATATAAATCTATATATTGATTTTGAACGCACATTTCAATTTACTGGGGTCACATACTAACTCGAAAAATTCCCAAAAAATATTTTCTAGCTTCGTATTGACGATATGGTTCTAACAAAGCTAATTTCGTCAAATTCTGAGACTATTTGAAAAATGGCCATTTTCTGGTCGATCGAAATTGACTAAAACCGTCAAAACTCGTTTTCCTTTGCCACGCTCACATATTGATTCAGAAAATTACGAATTTTGGAATCTAGCCATAACTTGACATTCCAGATCCAACAAAAGTGGTTTCGTCGAAAACGAAGGTCGTTTGCAAAATTTCCATTTTTAAGGCTAAAATTCCATAACGATTATTCCCAATTTTCAACTGGGCATATCTTTTTATTCCCGCTATGAAATTTCAATTTTTCGGATTCGTTAGAAAGATATTCTCAAGTAGTTTCGAATATTTTTAGTTTCGCTAAAATCCGGTTTGTTTTGAATCCTGTACATTCATTTGAACTTTGAAATCGAATTTACAAACTACCGCGCCATTTTCAATTCCTTTTATAATTAAAATAAAATATTTATATTCTAACGACGATTCAAATAAATATATACGTTCGAATTCTATTTAAAATAAATTTCTTGTCGTTATTATTTAAAATAATCCATTTTAAATAATCAAAATTTATCAAAATTGCCAAAATAAATTTTTTAAATCGGCTCATAAAATCATCAAAACCCCAATAAATACAATAAACATGTACCTATTTGTCAGGCAAACAATTTTATTCCTCTTCTCTAGCCTCCTTGCTATGACCTGTTCAATGTAAGTACATGTATATGCATGCAAATGCGATAAATTTTCAATACAATTCACTATTTGATACAATTTGGCTAAATGGTCCAAATTTTAATTAATCAAACAACACCACCAACAATCTATTAGTTGATTAGCATTTCAAATTCATAACTTTGATATACAGTCAAAAATCACATTTTTGATGCCAAATCACAACAATAAGTCCTATCTAGTTTTGGTTCTCACACCAGTCTAATGGAAATATATAAATATCACACCTTCGAAACTCGAATACCAATTCTGATGATGTTCGAACTATCATCAGAGTCATCTCCGGGCGACTAAAGTGTGATTCTATATCTATCCAGTATATTAAAACTTCAAATACACGCGGATCAGACGTATACGCAAAATCTTTATATACTTGATTGTCCAAATCAATATAAAATAAATAATCAAATACATATAATTGATTTAGATTTTCAAAACAAAATTTGTTTTCAATTTTATTTTAAAAATATACTCTTCACACTCGTTCTAGGATACTACTGATCCTATCTCTAACGAGTCATTCTCGTTGGATATTACTAATCCAATCTCTGATGAATCCTTTCGTTTGGTTCTAACGTGTCTTGTTCTCTGAGCTCTGTAAATCAAAGCTCTGATACCAAGCTATAACGACCCGAAATCCCCCTTACGGGAAATCACGGATTGTACTGAGGACAAGACGAATCAGAACGCAAACAGAAGAACATTTCATTGCTTATTACAACATTTCCATCAGAATACAAGAATATACAGAGTATAAATAAATATTATACATCACAAAATATCAGAGATTACAATACATTACAAAGGAGTGGAAAAATAATACAATACACAACTGAAAGAGATATATGGATATAGATCTTTCCGGATATCATTCCATCTGTAAACCAGGATCCTGTAAATATAAATCTGCAAAACCAAAACTACTAGCTGCCCGTGCGGAAAATAGGGGCACCCAGAGTTTAGGTTAAAACAACAAACTCCAATTCAGTCATGTGACTGGTGTGAGAACTAAAACAGTCATTAAACTTTATTTAAATCAGATATATCAAGGGACCATGCCGTATAACACGGAACGGGTTTCCTCCCAAGAATACCAGTGCATATAACAAAACAGCACAATGCTTATTGGAAAAATGAAGCTATTATAAGACCCAGGTCCTATCACACAATGCAACGCAAGCCGGGAGATAGGGTTTTCCCTTATTATAGCCAAACATGCTTGGTACGTTAAAACAAATCATTTGATACTATAATAAGTGCATAGTGTCAAAACAATTTCAATCATAAATATCAATCCTAGACGGCATGGGTACCATATATCATGTCGCCAATACTAGGCTCTACAATCAAAACCGCAAATGTCACGTACTGGAAGTTGGATTTCCATCTGTGAACCGAGGCAAAAGATAGTCCTCCACCGAATTCGAGAGCCTCTAGCCCGCCCCTTAGTCAAGCCTTTGGATCGTCAAGGCCGGTCCACCGATGTGGATTAAAATGCCTGACCACTGCGTTTCCCCGCCCTTTGGGGCGTAAATGAGTCCAATGACTACATCGGCTCCACACAATCACCGATATATCCGAGGCGGCTCGCAATCCAACAACCACATAAGTCAAACTCGTCAGGACGTGTAAAACCACTGACGCCACTTTTAGCTAGAAAGAAACGCATGTCCTCCCTGATGTCCTCTCCCGTTTCTGGTTCACAACCGGGATGTGAGGCTCACGAATTAACGCTACACAAATCTGTGTCACACAGGCGGTGCTTTGATCATCAACCACAAGACTATGCTTTTCAACAAAATCCTTGATCATTTGCCACTTAGGCATGCCACACAGGCAATTCACTCCATGCGATTGATATCCATCAACATATTATCCTTGAGCTCGTACGTCTCAGAGAAGGGCGTTAAGCAAGAGAATAAATTCTCCGCCACCAAACAGATATATATTTAATAGAAATCAATCACATAGAATAAAATCCAATGTCAGACACACAGTCCATTTACAAGTTCGTTCTCGGTCTGAACGAAATCGGAGGCACCTTGTACCTCGCATAACCATCGATCTCCAAGTACGTCTGGATGATGACCAACTGATTCCCTCCTCTTGGGTGTACAGCCCAATCAAGATCATCAGGAACCATCCAAACGATGTGAAGACCTCCGGTCTTCAACCACCGTCTTCACCTTCGACTTATCGTCATATCAGTTATTCAGAGTGGGATAAACCCGTTCTTTCCGAATAACTCGCGTATATAATAAACAAGTGTTACACAAACACAACATACGCCTCATTCCAATTCATCAGTCACTAACCGTAAATTAGTAAGAGAACAATTCCTCAAATATTAACCCCGAAGGCCGAAACCAACATAAGATAAATACCCCGGAAACCACTCATCTTAACTAATCTTCGGTTAGTTGCTAAATTTCACATTCTTAGGGAGAGGTTCCCATTAATTTTATCAAAGATAAATTCCTCAAATTTATTCTTTAATCTTCTTTTGAATATCAATTCAAACCAAATTATGGTTTATCCAAACTAGTCGTGATTAGCGAACCTTACCGAAGTAATCACTTGTTAAATTTCCCAACCCCAACCTATTCATCCCATGAAGTAAAACTGGTCATACTTCATATCTAACACCACGGTGTTATCGGTAATTTCAATTACCATTTCACGTTCAAATGTAATTAAAGATTTAACTATCTCCTGGAGCAAAACTGGTGATACTCCATTCTCGATCATTTCAATCTAATTAAAGATTCATTAAAACTCCACTTGGTTTTAATCTTCCCAAAAATCAATATTAATGATTGTTTAACTTGGGAAATCATATCCTGTCTTTAACTGGGTTAAAGAACCAATGTCATTTAAAACACGGTTCACGATAAACGCAAAATCACATTCTATTCCATCAGCCTTTAACCGTAAATTAGCAAGTGAACAATTCCCTAAGTAATAACCCCGAAGGCCGAAACCAACATTAGATCAATACCCACGAAACCATTCAACTTAACTAATCTTCAGTTAGTTTCTGATTTTCCCAACTCCGTTGGGTCTAAGAAAAGTATTATTGAAGATACCGTTCACGACAACCCAAAATCACATTCCATTAATTATCGGGTTAAAGAACAAGTGTTATTTAAAACACCGTTCACGATAAACCCAAAAAATCAATTCCATTTCAATTCTAATTAAATATTATTTAATTGGTACAGTTCATTAAATCTAAATAGAAAGCTTTAATCTTTTTCTCAACTGGGTTTAAGAACAGTGTTAATGAAGACACCACTCACGACAACCCCAAATCCCATTTGATATTAAATACAAGGCTCTGAATAGAAAATATACCGGCTTATATTCAATATCAAATTCTACGACCAAAAAATATCGTATTGGAAATAACGATCTAAATATGTCTTTCAAATTTCCATAACAATATCTGTATAATCACGAAACGCAACATCGAAATATTCCAAAGACAATTTCGATTCAAATCCATTCCAATTCAATTATTGGAAATCTTGGTTATTTTCAAAACCATTTCAAATCCAATTTATTTATTTCAAAAATAAATGGAATTATAATTCTAGTTCAAAACTAGCTCATTTCGATAAAAATCTATTTTCATCTTTTCAAATATGGAAATTTTTATCCCAATTCTTTCTAAATCATTTCTTATAATTTTACACAAATTATTACTATTTTTATTAATTTTATCAAGGCCCTTACAGTCGATTTCCATCAACGACCATCGAACTGCACTTACAGCGACCTTTTCTAAATTTGATTTGGACATAATTCCAAATCCAACCGTTAGATTTCAAATCTCTAATTTTCGTTAGAAACCTCTTTTCGATACGAACCCAATGGTTTTGGTTTTAGGAGAATCCGATGGTCGGATCTCCCGAAATGTCCATTCGAAGTCAATGGTCGAAATTCGCGAACTACCGCAGCACGGCGCGTTCTATTCGGGCCATTATATATATATATAATATATATAATATATTATATATATATTTAGTCGATTTCCTTTCGAAACGTATTTTATAAATCGTTTCAAAATGATTTCAACTTCCTATTCAATTTCTAATCAAAATTGAATATTCCACTTCATCGATATACAAATGATAATATTTTCAAAATATTATATTTTGAAATCACTTCCTTTTCTATAATCATTATAAAAACGAATATAATCGATATAAATACCGTTCACGTCAAAATGGCGTCAATCTAACCAACACGGCTTTATATATTTCAATAACTTCGTTATTCTATTCTACAAATGAATATTTTCTTCAACACATGAATATATATTTTTATTCAACACAGGAATAAATATTTTTATTCAACACATGAATTTATATTTTTATTCAACACATGAATATTCTTTTTTATTCAACACATGAATATTTTCTTTCTATTCAACACATGAATTTTCTTTTATAATATTCCTTATTTTCCAAATTGGAATGAGGCCCAATCAATTACCATATAATGTTAATTATATGGATTCCCTACAACACATGTATATAATAGCAACGATAAATCATCAACCATCATCCAGAGTGCACCACACAACTGCATAAGCATTAAATATAATTAATTAACGCTTACATAGTCTGTCAATCCATCGATTGACATACAACTAAACAATTGGGATTAGTGTACGTCAAATCTCATCCCAATACCCGTATGGGGTTTTGTAACACCCCACCTCCGTTAAGGTCACTCACAAAGGGAATGCCTTAACTTTGGTGGAGCATTTTAGTAAACAGAACAGAAACTTACAAGACAGATAAAACAGTACTTGAAAATTTTAACTTTATTACAACGGAAACAGAAATCAATATGGTTACATCCTTTCAAATCTCAGAATACAAGTACAAAATATCAGTCTTGTACAAAAGCCTTCAAAATGCATGGTTTAAAATCATAATCCCCATAGAAGAAGACAAGCCATACTTTAAGCACTTCAAGCAGAAGAAATCCGGATCTAGCTAGAGTATTCCCTCCTTAGAAAACCTGGGGGGGAAACGGAAGAAAAGAGGCGAAACAACAAGGGTCAGACATAAAGTCTGGCAAGTCCAGTGACTTTCAGCATATGAACAGATAATAATAATATGACATGAATATAAAACTGGATGAGAGATAACTGTAACAGATGTAGCAGATATAACAGAAGAACAGAATGACATAAACTATTGCTTTACACTTCTCTGCACTAATACTAGTATAACAGAATTAGGTGCCACCCTAATGTCTAAACAGAAACGGGTACAGAATAATTTAACAGAAACAGATTGCTAATAATGGGCCTTTACTACCCGATCAGAGACAGACAGAAGCAGAAACAGATTAATCCTTATGGAAACAGAATGTAGAATTAGGTGTACACTACTAATGGGCCTTTACCTCCCGAACAGACGGTACCACACAGAAACAGACAGGTGTTACCACCCAACAGAAACAGACGGTACCAACAGAAACAGACAAAACTAAGTGTACCCTAAAACCCTACCCCAAGCGATCAGCTCCCTAATACATAAATATCCTGTGTCGGCCCCATAGTAGGGTGTATCACTCCCTAAAGTGACAACCAATTGGCACAGACCTATTTACAGATGTCACGGCGTCTTACATCCTCAGAGGTAGACCGGGATCCATGCACGCACATGACCCGGTTGGAACGCACCATCAACACCCCTCGCCATTATCAGAATGAACCTCTTATAATTAGTTCAGTAAGCGTGCCCGGACCCTACTTATTGTTGGGTCAAAGTTTTGATACCAAAAAGGGTTACTGACTAATATGGGTCCCAAACAACAGATGACACAAGTAATTCCCCTCCTAACCTTGTGTCCCCAGACTAACAGATTTCAGATTAACTTGTTTACAAGTTCAGACATACAGAATTCAGATTTACTAGTTCACAAATTAAGTTAACAAGTTTTCAGACTAACGGATCAGATGTACAGATTTTTCAGATTTGTCTAACTTTGTATTGGGCCTACAGATTCATGGACGGGTTTACTACACCTATTAATCCCGTTGGTTTATCCCTATTTTCCCCAATACGTTTTAGACGTCATTCTTATCTTAGATTTGCATTAATTAATTATTAATGCCCAGACCTCTCACATTAGGTCGCTAGCTTGTGGCCGCTGGATGGGCCGGGCGGTTCCGGGCAGACTTCTGCCACAAGCCAGACCTAACCTCGTGTCTTAAGCAGGTTATGACTAACTTCTCACATTAGAACCTATTGTTTGCGGCCACTGGATGTGCCGGGCGGTTCCGGGCAGAATTACGCCGCAAACTCATTCTAACCTCGAGTTAGCCATGTTTATCTTTGCAGCCAATTAATTAATAATTTACCGTTTATGCGCACACCCAATATATATATGCCAATTCAGATTATATCAATAACATGATGATTATATCAACACAGCAGATAACAGATTTTAGCAGATAGCAGATTTTCCAGATTATATGACTTAACGGATTTAACAGATTTAGCAACTTAGCAGATTTTTGCATATAACAGGTTAGGCATCTCAACAGACAAATTTAACAGATTTGGCATTTCAATCTAATTAGCAATCTAGGCAATATAACAAAACTAGCAGTTTAGGCAACTTGGCAAATTAGCAGATTTAGCAAATCTAATATTTCTAAAGGTTCTATTTACATGCCTTGCCTAGTCATAAATTAGGCCTAAATTCATATGCCTACATAATTTTCATGATGAACATATACTCCATGTTTGCATAAAGTCACATAGCACAGAATGTGGACATATAACATATGTTCCAATTTTTGTTAAACTAGCATTTTACAGCAGATTCACATATAAATTATACCAAATATAACCATTAATTTCAATGCATGCCATATATCCAAGAATCCCTATTTAGGTGTGATCACAATAATAGATATCCTAATTAATGTAAATCTTTACACCTAAGTTTCCATATCCTTCTTCTTTCAACTTATGAATCATTATGCAAAATATACCCAACAATCTAAACCTTTAAATTATATCTCCTAAAAATTAGATCTTGACTTTTATCTGCATTTTGTCCAAAGTCTCAAATCATAAGTAATCTTACAATGGTTCCTCTCTTCTTTTATCACAGAATATGCATAGGTTTAAAACTAGTTTACAACATATGCTTACTTTTCTAATTAATTCCAGATCTAAATAACATATGTTCATTTCTCTAGTTAGTTACAGATCTAGATTACAACGTACACTATGCATACAACATGTTTACAGTCAAATTCAGGCATCTAATCCCAAGTCATATGTCAATATATTTTATGCCTCGGATCTAAAGTCATATATTCAAATCAGCCTTGTCAAATTTCACATCATTCATTATTTGTCCCAAAATTTGCATTCATACGTTAATTTCTTATGAGATTAGGCACAGGCTCGTGGTAGCCTGGCTATAGAAACAGAAAGGAAGTAGAAAGGGATACAGAACAGTCACAGAAAAACAGATCTGACAGATATACAGTCTCAGATTCAGATTCACAATTCATGTCAAGATCAGAATTAACGTTTATAGCGGAAAATAACTGTACTTGCCTTGATTGGATTAAAGAAAGAACTTTAGTTGTTGCAGAATTGTTGCAGGAGCTTTTATCTCAAATTTGAATTGAATTGCTTAGGTTGATGTTGATTAGCTTCTAGTTTTGATTCTAGCAGAGTAGCGACGCCATTTTTTATTTTTATTAGAACAGAGGCAGAGAAGAAGCAGAATAGAATTGTGTGTAGAGGAGGCTAGGTCTTAGGATCTATTTATAGGTGTAGTTAGTTGTTTTAGGCCTTTAGATAAACCCTAAAACAGATCAGAACCGTCAGAATTCGTCACAGACTCACCAAAACAGCCCAAAAACCCATCCAGGTGCACCCAGGCCGACCTGGCTCGACCAGGGGGGGTCGACCCCCAGGTCGACACCCAGGTCGACTCCCCAGTCGACCTGGGGGGGAGGTCGACTCCCAGGTCGACTCCCCAGTCGACCTGGGCCCCAGGTTGACCCCCGGGTCGACCTGCCCAATTCTGGGCTTACCGAAACCTTCTGAATCTTGTTTTGGCCATATCTTGGTCATACGGACTCCGATTTTCGAAAACTCGGACTCTATTTCATGTATTTTTTCTAGAGGAACGCAATGGTGATGTCCATTTTACCTAATTCCTGTTTCTTGAATTAGTTATCCTTATTTTACTATCTTTTCTGTAACATACGCCATTATCGAACTAATTTTTCTTCTCTTCCATGTATTAATTAATTCTCCTTATGCATCACCATTATTTATGTATCCTAAGCATATTTTCATATACTTTATTTCATTTTTAATTATACCTAAAAATGCGGGGTGTTACATTCTCCCCTCCTTAAAGGATTTCGTCCCCGAAATCTTCAAGTTAAGAAGAATGTGTCCTACCATCCAATCATCCATCTACTCAATCACCAATCACAGGCATTCATTGTCCTTAAGAGATTTCTAATGCTGTATGAACACATGCAAGAAGTGTGTGTATATGTTCTTTGTCTAATGCAAAGATCAGGCGGTCCACTGATTCAGTTGACCTCCTTAATGCGAATTATGCCAGTGCCATGAGTCCAACATGTATGCAATTTTCCTACTCGATACATATCATTTCTATATGAGTGCACAACCATTCAGTCATATGCAACATCCATATGCTGAGTCAATCATTTTGCATCCACAAAAATTTAAAATGCTCACACATCCATACGCAGTATGAGAGTGTTTTCGAGCCGATCTAGTGCCTAGTGTGTGTATATGCATCCACGGGCAACCACTAG
This sequence comes from Allium sativum, assembly GCA_030737875.1. Taxonomy (NCBI): domain Eukaryota; kingdom Viridiplantae; phylum Streptophyta; class Magnoliopsida; order Asparagales; family Amaryllidaceae; genus Allium; species Allium sativum. The sequence goes on along the minus strand of CM060918.1, from coordinate 156,455,528 downwards.
CAAACACTTGCATCCACTTACAACCATCAAACATAACATGTCTCAAACACATGTTTACACCCATTAGTTTCTACCTAAAGTTCGAAGATTCGATCGATAGGATACAGTCGAATGATGGAAGCGAGTACAGATAGAACGAAGACTTGGTTCCCATTAGACATTGGTTGAGAAAACAATTCCCCTATGTATCAACCCCAAAGACCGAAATCAATATCAGATTGACACTCAGAGGATTACCCTCTTTAGACAATGTCAAAACTGGAAATCAGAATTATTCAGATATTTACAAACTACTAATACAGATCAGGTTCCCTAATGATTCTTAGGAAGCTAAGCATGATAAAATCATACCCCACGAAAACTCAGAATTATGCGTCATACTTGACGTTTAACACAGATATCCCTCAAACCCCAATCCCAAACAGATGAGCCATAACCCTGATGGGTCTGAGTCTATAGCGGAATTCAGAAATAATACTAGCATTAAAGTGCAGAGTATCGATTACAAAATCAAAATACCAGAATCAGAAAAAAAAATCTTAGCTCCATAATCAGATAAAGAAATTAAACCTACCATAGAAATTTTCCTACTTGTATCCTAGCCACTAGCCTCAAGAGTGTTCGCCTGCCCTCCTTGTCCTCGTCTCTTCGGGCAGTCCCTAGTGAAGTGTCCCATCTCCCCACAGTTGAAGCAAGCGCCCTTCCTTTTTCTGCAATCCTTGTTCAGATGAGTCGAGCTTCCATAAGCAAAGCACTTTTTCCCCTTCTTATCTTCAGTCTTCTCATCCTTCCTTTGTGTTTCCTTTTTGGGCCCCGCTTTCTTATTCGGTGGTTCTTCCTTCTTTGTCTCTTTCGGGCCCTTGTCTTCCTCGTGCAGTAGTGCCATGTCCACCAATTTCTCGTAAGTCGCTCCCATAGGTACGTGGGTCATGGCTAAGCTGTGCAATGGCTCTTTCAATCCTTTAACAAAGCGGAGAGCCTTTTTATGCTGAGTGTTGACTAAATCCAATCCGAACCTAGCCAGTTGGTTGAATTGGTTGACGTATTCCTTGACCGTCATACTTCCTTGCTTAAGAGATAAGAACTTTTCCAGTTGTAAACTTCGTTCAGCTTGCGAGAGGAATTTTGTCTCAAACCTTGTTCTGAAATCCATCCATGTCTCGACCGGCCTCTCGGCGTTAGTGACTTCCCACCAGTAGGAAGCTTCATCTTTGAGCAACCATACCGCCAACTGTACCTTCTGCCTATCGTCCACCTCGAAGATAATGAATAGATCCTCAGTTTCTTTGAGCCAATTCCTCGCTTCTACGAATGATTCAGTTCCTTTGAAATCCTTTCCACCCATGGCCCTAAAATCTCTACAGATCTTTGAGAAAGCAATTGCACGAGGAGGGGGTGGGGGAGGGGGATCATTTGCTGGACCTGCAGCGGCGGTCCTAGCCTCAAGATATTGACGAAACCAACCGGGTACATGGACACCCTCTGGTATCTCAGATGCTTCAGACATGCTGAAACGAAAAAAGGAAAGGTTCGATACAAAAAGGACTGAAAGAAAGATATATGGCTCTTGGGGATCATGTTTTTCAAAATAAGCTTTATTTTTGAAAATACTTCCTTTCAAAACCTTTTTGAAAACAGTTTTCAAAAAAAACTTTACCCAATCTGGTAACCTTCAGCTCTGATACCAAGTGTAACACCCCACCTCCGTTAAGGTCACTCACAAAGGGAATGCCTTAACTTTGGTGGAGCATTTTAGTAAACAGAACAGAAACTTACAAGACAGATAAAACAGTACTTGAAATTTTTTTAACTTTATTACAACGGAAACAGAAATCAATATGGTTACATCCTTTCAAATCTCAGAATACAAGTACAAAATATCAGTCTTGTACAAAAGCCTTCAAAATGCATGGTTTAAAATCATAATCCCCACAGAAGAAGACAAGCCATACTTTAAGCACTTCAAGCAGAAGAAATCCGGATCTAGCTAGAGTATTCCCTCCTTAGAAAACCTGGGGGGGAAACGGAAGAAAAGAGGCGAAACAACAAGGGTCAGACATAAAGTCTGGCAAGGCCAGTGACTTTCAGCATATGAACAGATAATAATAATATGACATGAACATAAAACTGGATGAGAGATAACTGTAACAGATGTAGCAGATATAACAGAAGAACAGAATGACATAAACTATTGCTTTACACTTCTCTGCACTAATACTAGTATAACAGAATTAGGTGCCACCCTAATGTCTAAACAGAAACGGGTACAGAATAATTTAACAGAAACAGATTGCTAATAATGGGCCTTTACTACCCGATCAGAGATAGATAGAAGCAGAAACAGATTAATCCTTATGGAAACAAAATGTAGAATTAGGTGTACACTAGTAATGGGCCTTTACCTCCCGAACAGACGGTACCACACAGAAACATACAGGTGTTACCACCCAACAGAAACAGACGGTACCAACAGAAACAGACAGAACTAAGTGTACCCTAAAACCCTACCCCAAGCAATCGGCTCCCTAATACATAAATATCCTGTGTCGGCCCCACAGTAGGGTGTATCACTCCCTAAAGTGACAACCAATTGGCATAGACCTATTTACAGATGTCACGGCGTCTTACATCCTCAGAGGCAGACCGGGATCCATGCACGAACATGACCCGGTTGGAACGCACCATCAACACCCCTCGCCATTATCAGAATGAACCTCTTATAATTAGTTCAGTAAGCGTGCCCGGACCCTACTTACTGTTGGGTCAAAGTTTTGATACCAGAAAGGGTTACTGACTAATATGGGTCCCAAACAACAGATGACACAAGTAATTACCCTCCTAACCTTGTGTCCCCAGACTAACAGATTTCAGATTAACTTGTTTACAAGTTCAGACATACAGAATTCAGATTTACTAGTTCACAAATTAAGTTAACAAGTTTTCAGACTAACGGATCAGATGTACAGATTTTTCAGATTTGTCTAACTTTGTATTGGGCCTACAGATTCATGGACGGGTTTACTACACCTATTAATCCCATTGGTTTATCCCTATTTTCCCCAATACGTTTTAGACGTCATTCTTATCTTAGATTTGCATTAATTAATTATTAATGCCCAGACCTCTCACATTAGGTCGCTAGCTTGTGGCCGCTGGATGGGCCGGGCGGTTCCGGGCAGACTTCTGCCACAAGCCAGACCTAACCTCGTGTCTTAAGCAGGTTATGACTAACTTCTCACATTAGAACCTATTGTTTGCGGCCACTGGATGTGCTGGGCGGTTCCGGGCAGAATTACGCCGCAAACTCATTCTAACCTCGAGTTAGCCATGTTTATCTTTGCGGCCAATTAATTAATAATTTACCGTTTATGCGCACGCCCAATATATATATGCCAATTCAGATTATATCAATAACAGGATGATTATATCAACACAGCAGATAACAGATTTTAGCAGATAGCAGATTTTCCAGATTATATGACTTAACGGATTTAACAGATTTAGCAACTTAGCAGATTTTGGCATATAACAGGTTAGGCATCTCAACAGACAAATTTAACAGATTTGGCATTTCAATCTAATTAGCAGTCTAGGCAATATAACAAAACTAGCAGTTTAGGCAACTTGGCAAATTAGCAGATTTAGCAAATCTAATATTTCTAAAGGTTCTATTTACATGCCTTGCCTAGTCATAAATTAGGCCTAAATTCATATGCCTACATAATTTTCATGATGAACATATACTCCATGTTTGCATAAAGTTATGTAACACCCCGCCTCCGCTAGGGTCACTCGCAAAGGAATGCACTAGCTTTAGAGGGGCATTATTGGTAAACATGCACAGAAATATCACAAGACAGAACATATAGAATAGCGGAAGTAAAATCAAACTTTCTTAACATGAGTAAATAAGGTCTAAAGCCTTTTACATCAGAGTACATCAAAACCTGTCTTGCAATAGTAAAGAAGCATAAAGACATTTTCATAAATAATTCCCCAAGTAAAAACAGTAAAGTAGCCATAGCCAAGAAAAGTCCAAGCCATCCATGATGACCTTCAAGCCGAAGAAGTCCGAACTAAACAGCATTGTTTCCTCCCTGTAACCTGGAGGGGGGAGGGGAAACGGAAGAAAAGAGGCAAGACAAAACGGGTCAGTCAAAAAGACTGAGTAAGTCCTATCTACTTCCAATATAAAAACAGGTAAAGGTAACATGACATTCATAAACTGAAAGTAAACATAAGGATAACTACAAGATAGATAAACCAGGGTAGCCGGTTGAACTACTGTGGCAAAGTAAACTAAGGTATCATGATAAACTACGGTGTCATGATAAGTCAAGGTATCACATCGTCAGATTTCTATCGAGTACATTATCCCAAGGTATCTACCCCGTCTAACATCCCACGGTATCTATTATGTATATTCTTCTTAGTCCTAACATGTATATTTGCTCTGCACCTCTCGTACTAGTACCCCTACCCGCGTCATGTGTTAACCATGAATGTCCCTTGCTCAAAGTCGTGTGATGGTCCGTGTCAACCTAGTATATCGCATATATAGGTTACTCAAATCATATGTTTCTTTCCATGTATATAAGTTCAGTCCTTTGCCGTACCTCGTACGGGCTTCCTCATGTCGTATTATCCTTGAATTCGTTTGGACTGTCACCCTTGTTCTAGCTAGGCTCTTCCATATGAATCATCGTTTGAACTACTAGGACTTACGCCACCTAGCACCACTAGGGATTACGCTTACCTATTGCACGCTTTCGTATTTCGGTTTGGGTTAAACCACCTAGGCCACTAGGGATTACGCTAACCCTCAACCGCGCCCTTTTCCCCACGCATTCATCGTGAATCGTTTTTCTATAACTGTATGCACATGTATCACATCGTGCCATCCGAGTCCTGTCACAGGGCAAACCAAGAAATACAGGACTCGGTCGGGAGCTTTAGATTTATCTGCCGATGCAGATACTAAGGTCTGCTTTTCTACACGTGGCTATGGTCCCACGAGACCCCTCCCTCAACTAGTGAAAGGCAACACAAGAGAAAATCTTGCATGAGAACTACACTCCGGCCAGCCCACATCCTGCGGCCTACCTCACCCATAATTAGATAGCAATTATGGTCTGTTGGGTGTTCCCTGCCTTTCCGTACGTACACGCTTGACTCAAGATGGTAGATGATCGACGAACTTGCTATCTCAGGCACCTTATGTATTCGTCGACTCACTGCTATCCACCCCAGTCTTTAGGTCGCTCGCATAGCAACCAAGGCATATTCTTGGTTCTTCTACCGCAGACCTCAACCTCTCGTGAGCCTAGTATAATGACCTGGCAGCTCACAGAGGGATCCCAAGAATATCCTCACGTTCCCCGAAGCCGCTGCTTCGTTACCCAGTTCGTTGGAGCCTTTATCTAAATCAGATAGCCTGCTCCTACACGCATACTTAAACGTTGACCTAACGTATCGGGTTACTAATTTATCTAAGAAATGGTCCAAATTTCCTTGACTAAGAATTATTACTTAGTTTCCCTTAACTAAGGTTTACCACTTAGCCTTATTTCCATAATCCTTGTTAACTATGGTTATTTACCTAATCCTCCGAATTAGGGTTTATCTAATGGGTTAAGTGTCACTTAAGTCATAACTTAGCCCGTCTACAAACCATTTCAAAATTGGCTAAGTATACAAGTCCAAGACTTAACCCTACAAACCATGTGTCAAGTTGGTTAAGTATATCAAGGAATCCATGACTTAACCTCGTCTAATTATCATTTTAGATTGGTTAATTATATAATTTAACTTGACCTTGTCATCAAATCGGTCAAGCGTATTCAAGTGATTCGTGACTTAGCCTTATCATGTTTTCACGTTAGATTGGTTAAGTATAGATTAACTTAACCTCATCAAATTAACGAGTTAGATTGGTTAAGTATAGGTCACTTAACCTCATCAAATCATCGTGTTAAATTAGTTAAGTGTTTAACTTAACCCCATTAAATTACCAAGTTGGATTAATTAAGTCTAGGCTAACTTAACCCCATCCGATTACCATGTTTAGATTAGTTAAGCCTAATCTTAACCCCATCCATTAACTGTATTATACGGTTAAGTGTCATTAAGAAAATTTACTTAACCTTATCACGTTATCGTGTTGGATTGATTAAGTGTTGGTTAACTTAATCCCGTCCACTAGTCGTATAAAAATGGTCAAGTGTCATTAGGCAAATCAAGTTACTTAACCTACCCAAGCCTATCATGTTTTGTTAAGTATCATTAGCCTAATCAAATTACTTAACCCATTTGTCCATATCATATTTGGTTAAGCCTCATTAATCAAATTGACTTAACCCTATTATGTGGCATTAATTTAATTAATGCACCCTCAACCTCTCACATTAGACCTTGTTGTGGTTACTAGTTAAGCCGGGCGGGTCCGGGTAGATTTACACCACAACCTAGTCTAACCTCGGGTCTTAAGCGCGACATGACCAACTTCTCACATTGGGTCCTATTGTTTGCAACTACTAGTTAGGCCGGTCGGTTCCGGGTAGTTTTACGTTGCAAACTCAACCCAACCTCGAGTTGGCCATACTTATATTATCTAAGTTCATCATGTTTCCAAAACATGTTACAAGTTTTCAAGCATTTGGGTAGACCTAACTTAATAGGTAAATTCCCAAAGGGTAGACCTAACTTAATAGGTAAATTCCCAAGCTCATGTTTTTTTATGCATACTTACATGCCAACCTCCATGTTATCTTTCAAGTCATATTTTCAAGTATAAACACATGTCATATTCAAGTTAAGATTTTGCGACATGTTCATGTTTATCTAACTACCCAAAAATCGTGTTTTCCCAACGCAAGCAAAGCGAGTCAACATAGTAAGGATACTATGTCACATATTGGTCTCAAAACATGCATGATGCCAAAAAGGGCTTGGCTTCCACATGCATAACATCATAAAGGGATTGGCCATAAACATGCATAGTGTTATAAGGTAATTTGGCCACAAACATGCATATTATCAAAAAGGGTTTGGCCATAAACATGCACAACTCAAAAGAGGGGATTGGCCACGAGCATGCATAATCTCATAAAGGATTTGGCCACAAACTTGCATGTTAGCATAAGGGGTTTGGGTTCATAAACATGCATAAGCCCCAAAATCTTGTCTTAGCCAATGTTTCACAAGTAAAGTGGTTCCTAAAGGTTCATGCTAGCATTTCATGCATAAAGATCCAAACTTGCAAGTTAAACTAGGTTATGCATAGCATGAGAGGCATGATTAAGTCACTCACATGGCCTAAAATCATAATCATGAACACAAAAGGCAAGGTAAGGTTCATATAGGTTCGCGTAATCATGTTTAGCCTCATTTTATCCCATGTCATTATCAAAACTACCGTTTCCATCTAAAAGTAGCTAGAACTTACATAGTTAGGCCTAGGGAAAGGAGCATGAATCATCTTGGCTAAGAAAGGTGCCTCCTTTGTTGAAGAATCGTCATGGAACTCGCATAGCAATGTTGATTTGGCCTTGATTTGGTGTAGCAAGCTTGCACCTTTTGATTTGAACCCGATTTGAATGCATAGGCTCTAGGGATTGGAGATGGAGGCCATGATCAATGAGGATTTTGGCAGCACTTAGTTGCTATGTTTGATTTTTAGGGATTTAGGTTAGGTTTAGGGTCTTTTTATAGAGATTAGGATAGTTTTAGGCCATAGGATTAGATCTAGGATTAATCTAGACCACAGAAATCGTCACAGGCCCATCAGACCAGACCAAGACTGCATCCAGGTGCACCAGGCCACAAAACACGAAATTGTGTTTTGGACCCAGTCGACACCCAAGTCGACAGCCCTGTCGACTTGGGGTCCAGGGGTGTCGACAGCCCTGTCGACTCCCCTGTCGACATGGGCTTTGGCGGGAAAATTCCCGCCTACCCCAAAACTTGAACTTCCTAGGTGATTTTCAAACTTGAAAACCCTGAAAACTTCGACGGATCATAACTTGGTCATACGGATTCCGATTCTCGAAAACTCGGACTCTATTTCGCGTATTTTTCCGAGACGAACGCAATGGCATATCCCGTTTTACTTGATTCAGAATTTAAAATTAAATTCTGCCTTGATTCTCGTTTTAACATGTTATCGAAAAAATACGGGTTGTTACATTCTCCCCACCTTTTAGGATTTCGTCCCCGAAATCTCCAAGTTAGGAAGAACATATCCTACCATCCATCATCCATCTACTCAAAACATCATCCACAAGCAACCATTGTCCTTAGATGATTTCTAATGCTGTATGAATATATGCAAAACGTGTGTGTACATGTTCCTTAGCTAATGCTAATGATCAGGCCTGAATAATCTTTCTAATGCAAAATATGTATAGTGCCATGAATCCAACATGTATGCAAATAGTCCTAGTCATATAGATACTATATGCGTGCACAAACATTCATCCATATGCAACGTCCACATGGTAACACATTCAATTTCATCCATAAACAAGTATAAATACTCGTGCATATGCAATATGAAATGTGACCGAGTCGAGCTAATATCTAATGTAAATTCGCGCATCCACGAGCAACCACTTGCAACCATTTGCAACCATATCAACCATAACATGTTTCAAATACATGTTTACATCCATAGCGTTCTACCTAAGGTTCCCAAAATAAGATCGAGAAGATAAACAAAACAAACTCCTTACGGGGTTTGTAACAGAAACAGGACCGAGGGGATATCCCTAAAAGATAGCCTACAAGCAAGCTCAACAGAAAAACAGGGATCGAGGATATATTCCCAAAAGAGATATCATGCACGTATTTAGTCTTCAGTCTCCTGTGTCGCATTACCTTGAGCTTAGTTCCATCGTGCCTTGACCGCCCCTTTTACTTCACGATTTCGCAGCTTCTTATTTCCTGTTTCCATAACATGAGTTGGAACTCATTTCCTCGTCGCCTCTCGTTCCACTTGCACTTATTCTCCTTCTAGAATACTTGGCGCAAACAGGACTGCGTACTCATGATCTCATGCAAGCTTTCCAAAATTCGCTAGTGAATCTCGGACCTCGTACCATAAGGTATTCCACGTAGTAGAACTTTCTCTTGAAAGTAAACAGATGCCAACCGGGTTATCAAGTGCACTTACTAGGGTGATTTCCATAACCCATGCATAAGTGAAATAAACCATCCGTCTTATCGGCGAACCCACTCGATCGGGCTTCAAATTTCCAATAAAGGTATCAAGGGATTCTAGGTAACTAATCATGATCGAACCCAAAAGGTTCCACGAGACTTCGAGGGCTAGTCAAGAGTCTAACTACCCTTCTATCAAACCCGAGAGTGGCACCCCTTACTGGATAACCACTTCATCCCCAGAATCCATCCATAACCTAGGCATGTCATTCTCAAATCCAAAACAAGTCATGAGTAAATGGACCGATCTTCCAATAGGACTTGAGACAAAACGGGATCCTCTACTACGCTAGTACTAAGGTGCAGAGACTCAACTATCGAAGCGGACTTAAAAGATGCGGTGATCAAAACAAAGTCCCGACAGGATGATAGAGAAGAAAAGCTAAACCTTTAACAAGATCGTTACCCTCCTTCTGAGGTACCCTAGAAATGAGAGCATACTACTGCCCTCCCGATGATCTTGTCCTTGTCCCATGATACTTAACTATCCGCCCCGTTTCACCATGCCAAAGGTACTCTCTCGTCATGGGTTTCATTGTTCATCTTTCTCTCCCTTTCTGGGTTGAGCCATACCAACAAGTTGCTCATCCTTAAGCTCGTATCCTTTATCCTCTTCCTCACTATCCTTTCTTATAACGCGGCCACTGGTCTCTCGAGGACCACCTCCATCGTAAGGAAAACACTTTCGTAGATAGAAAAGACTAGTCGCAGTTAAAACCACTGTGACTACAGATGGAGGAAAGAAAGGGAAAGAGATTCAATTAAGGAAACAAGGATAGTGCAAATGGCCTTTGGGGAATAGCCTTTTTCTTTTAAAAGAAAATTTTCTTGAAAAATGCTTCTTTATAAACGATTTTCAAATAGTTTTCAGAAGGTCTTTAAAAACTTTTGCCCAGTCTGGTAACCTTCTGCTCTGATACCAAATGTAACACCCCGCCTCCGCTAGGGTCACTCGCAAAGGAATGCACTAGCTTTAGAGGGGCATTATTGGTAAACATGCACAGAAATATCACAAGACAGAACATATAGAATAGCGGAAGTAAAATCAAACTTTCTTAACATGAGTAAATAAGGTCTAAAGCCTTTTACATCAGAGTACATCAAAACCTGTCCTGCAATAGTAAAGAAGCATAAAGACATTTTCATAAATTATTCCCCAAGTAAAAACAGTAAAGTAGCCATAGCCAAGAAAAGTCCAAGCCATCCATGATGACCTTCAAGCCGAAGAAGTCCGAACTAAACAGCATTGTTTCCTCCCTTTAACCTGGAGGGGGGGGGGGAAACGGAAGAAAAGAGGCGAGACAAAACGGGTCAGTCAAAAAGACTGAGTAAGTCCTATCTACTTCCAATATAAAAACAGGTAAAGGTAACATGACATGCATAAACTGAAAGTAAACATAAGGATAACTACAAGATAGATAAACCAGGGTAGCCGGTTGAACTACTGTGGCAAAGTAAACTAAGGTATCATGATAAACTACGGTGTCATGATAAGTCAAGGTATCACATCGTCAGATTTCTATCGAGTACATTATCCCAAGGTATCTACCCCGTCTAACATCCCACGGTATCTATTATGTATATTCTTCTTAGTCCTAACATGTATATTTGCTCTGCACCTCTCGTACTAGTACCCCTACCCGCGTCATGTGTTAACCATGAATGTCCCTTGCTCAAAGTCGTGTGATGGTCCGTGTCAACCTAGTATATCGCATATATAGGTTACTCAAATCATATGTTTCTTTCCATGTATATAAGTTCAGTCCTTTGTCGTACCTCGTACGGGCTTCCTCATGTCGTATTATCCTTGAATTCGTTTGGACTGTCACCCTTGTTCTAGCTAGGCTCTTCCATATGAATCATCGTTTGAACTACTAGGACTTACGCCACCTAGCACCACTAGGGATTACGCTTACCTATTGCACGCTTTCGTATTTCGGTTTGGGTTAAACCACCTAGGCCACTAGGGATTACACTAACCCTCAACCGCGCCCTTTTCCCCACGCATTCATCGTGAATCGTTTTTCTATAACTGTATGCACATGTATCACATCGTGCCATCCGAGTCCTGTCACAGGGCAAACCAAGAAATACAGGACTCGGTCGGGAGCTTTAGATTTATCTGCCGATGCAGATACTAAGGTCTGCTTTTCTACACGTGGCTATGGTCCCACGAGACCCCTCCCTCAACTAGTGAAAGGCAACACAAGAGAAAATCTTGCATGAGAACTACACTCCGGCCAGCCCACATCCTACGGCCTACCTCACCCATAATTAGATAGCAATTATGGTCTGTTGGGTGTTCCCTGCCTTTCCGTACGTACACGCTTGACTCAAGATGGTAGATGATCGACGAACTTGCTATCTCGGGCACCTTATGTATTCGTCGACTCACTGCTATCCACCCCAGTCTTTAGGTCGCTCGCATAGCAACCAAGGCATATTCTTGGTTCTTCTACCGCAGACCTCAACCTCTCGTGAGCCTAGTATAATGACCTGGCAGCTCACAGAGGGATCCCAAGAATATCCTCACGTTCCCCGAAGCCGCTGCTTCGTTACCCAGTTCGTTGGAGCCTTTATCTAAATCAGATAGCCTGCTCCTACACGCATACTTAAACGTTGACCTAACGTATCGGGTTACTAATTTATCTAAGAAATGGTCCAAATTTCCTTGACTAAGAATTATTACTTAGTTTCCCTTAACTAAGGTTTACCACTTAGCCTTATTTCCATAGTCCTTGTTAACTATGGTTATTTACCTAATCCTCCGAATTAGGGTTTATCTAATGGGTTAAGTGTCACTTAAGTCATAACTTAGCCCGTCTACAAACCATGTCAAAATTGGCTAAGTATACAAGTCCAAGACTTAACCCTACAAACCATGTGTCAAGTTGGTTAAGTATATCAAGGAATCCATGACTTAACCTCGTCTAATTATCATTTTAGATTGGTTAATTATATAATTTAACTTGACCTTGTCATCAAATCGGTCAAGCGTATTCAAGTGATTCGTGACTTAGCCTTATCATGTTTTCACGTTAGATTGGTTAAGTATAGATTAACTTAACCTCATCAAATTAACGAGTTAGATTGGTTAAGTATAGGTCACTTAACCTCATCAAATCATCGTGTTAAATTAGTTAAGTGTTTAACTTAACCCCATTAAATTACCAAGTTGGATTAATTAAGTCTAGGCTAACTTAACCCCATCCGATTACCATGTTTAGATTAGTTAAGCCTAATCTTAACCCCATCCATTAACTGTATTATACGGTTAAGTGTCATTAAGAAAATTTACTTAACCTTATCACGTTATCGTGTTGGATTGATTAAGTGTTGGTTAACTTAATCCCGTCCACTAGTCATATAAAAATGGTCAAGTGTCATTAGGCAAATCAAGTTACTTAACCTACCCAAGCCTATCATGTTTTGTTAAGTATCATTAGCCTAATCAAATTACTTAACCCATTTGTCCATATCATATTTGGTTAAGCCTCATTAATCAAATTGACTTAACCCTATTATGTGGCATTAATTTAATTAATGCACCCTCAACCTCTCACATTAGACCTTGTTGTGGTTACTAGTTAAGCCGGGCGGGTCCGGGTAGATTTACACCACAACCTAGTCTAACCTCGGGTCTTAAGCGCGACATGACCAACTTCTCACATTGGGTCCTATTGTTTGCAACTACTAGTTAGGCCGGTCGGTTCCGGGTAGTTTTACGTTGCAAACTCAACCCAACCTCGAGTTGGCCATACTTATATTATCTAAGTTCATCATGTTTCCAAAACATGTTACAAGTTTTCAAGCATTTGGGTAGACCTAACTTAATAGGTAAATTCCCAAAGGGTAGACCTAACTTAATAGGTAAATTCCCAAAGGGTAGACCTAACTTAATAGGTAAATTCCCAAGCTCATGTTTTTTTTATGCATACTTACATGCCAACCTCCATGTTATCTTTCAAGTCATATTTTCAAGTATAAACACATGTCATATTCAAGTTAAGATTTTGCGACATGTTCATGTTTATCTAACTACCCAAAAATCGTGTTTTCCCAACGCAAGCAAAGCGAGTCAACATAGTAAGGATACTATGTCACATATTGGTCTCAAAACATGCATGATGCCAAAAAGGGCTTGGCTTCCACATGCATAACATCATAAAGGGATTGGCCATAAACATGCATAGTGTCATAAGGTAATTTGGCCACAAACATGCATATTATCAAAAAGGGTTTGGCCATAAACATGCACAACTCAAAAGAGGGGATTGGCCACGAGCATGCATAATCTCATAAAGGATTTGGCCACAAACTTGCATGTTAGCATAAGGGGTTTGGGTTCATAAACATGCATAAGCCCCAAAATCTTGTCTTAGCCAATGTTTCACAAGTAAAGTGGTTCCTAAAGGTTCATGCTAGCATTTCATGCATAAAGATCCAAACTTGCAAGTTAAACTAGGTTATGCATAGCATGAGAGGCATGATTAAGTCACTCACATGGCCTAAAATCATAATCATGAACACAAAAGGCAAGGTAAGGTTCATATAGGTTCGCATAATCATGTTTAGCCTCATTTTATCCCATGTCATTATCAAAACTACCGTTTCCATCTAAAAGTAGCTAGAACTTACATAGTTAGGCCTAGGGAAAGGAGCATGAATCATCTTGGCTAAGAAAGGTGCCTCCTTTGTTGAAGAATCGACATGGAACTCGCATAGCAATGTTGATTTGGCCTTGATTTGGTGTAGCAAGCTTGCACCTTTTGATTTGAACCCGATTTGAATGCATAGGCTCTAGGGATTGGAGATGGAGGCCATGATCAATGAGGATTTTGGCAGCACTTAGTTGCTAAGTTTGATTTTTAGGGATTTAGGTTAGGTTTAGGGTCTTTTTATAGAGATTAGGATAGTTTTAGGCCATAGGATTAGATCTAGGATTAATCTAGACCACAGAAATCGTCACAGGCCCATCAGACCAGACCAAGACTACATCCAGGTGCACCAGGCCACAAAACACGAAATTGTGTTTTGGACCCAGTCGACACCCAAGTCGACAGCCCTGTCGACTTGGGGTCCAGGGGTGTCGACAGCCCTGTCGACTCCCCTGTCGACATGGGCTTTGGCGGGAAAATTCCCGCCTACCCCAAAACTTGAACTTCCTAGGTGATTTTCAAACTTGAAAACCCTGAAAACTTCGACGGATCATAACTTGGTCATACGGATTCCGATTCTCGAAAACTCGGACTCTATTTCGCGTATTTTTCCGAGACGAACGCAATGGCATAGCCCGTTTTACTTGATTCAGCATTTAAAATTAAATTCTGCCTTGATTCTCGTTTTAACATGTTATCGAAAAAATACGGGTTGTTACAAGTTACATAGCACAGAATGTGGACATATAACATATGTTCCAATTTTTGTTAAACTAGCATTTTACAGCAGATTCACATATAAATTATACCAAATATAACCATTAATTTCAATGCATGCCATATATCCAAGAATCCCTATTTAGGTGTGATCACAATAATAGATATCATAATTAATGTAAATCTTTACACCTAAGTTTCCATATCCTTCTTCTTTCAACTTATGAATCATTATGCAAAATATACCCAACAATCTAAATCTTTAAATTATATCTCCTAAAAATTAGATCTTGACTTTTATCTGCATTTTGTCCAAAGTCTCAAATCATAAGTAATCTTACAATGGTTCCTCTCTTCTTTTATCACAGAATATGCATAGGTTTAAAACTAGTTTACAACATATGCTTACTTTTCTAATTAATTCCAGATCTAAATAACATATGTTCATTTCTCTAATTAGTTACAGATCTAGATTACAACGTACACTATGCATACAACATGTTTACAGTCAAATTCAGGCATCTAATCCCAAGTCATATGTCAATATATTTTATGCCTCGGATCTAAAGTCATATATTCAAATCAGCCTTGTCAAATTTCGCATCATTCATTATTTGTCCCAAAATTTGCGTTCATACGTTAATTTCTTATGAGATTAGGCACAGGCTCGTGGTAGCCTGGCTATAGAAACAGAAAGGAAGCAGAAAGGGATACAGAACAGTCACAGAAAAACAGATCTGACAGATATACAGTCTCAGATTCAGATTCACAATTCATGTCAAGATCAGAATTAACGTTTATAGCGGAAAATAACTGTACTTGCCTTGATTGGATTAAAGAAAGAACTTTAGTTGTTGCAGAATTGTTGCAGGAGCTTTTATCTCAAATTTGAATTGAATTGCTTAGGTTGATGTTGATTAGCTTCTAGTTTTGATTCTAGCAGAGTAGCGACGCCATTTTTTATTTTTATTAGAACAGAGGCAGAGAAGAAGCAGAATAGAATTGTGTGTAGAGGAGGCTAGGTCTTAGGATCTATTTATAGGTGTAGTTAGTTGTTTTAGGCCTTTAGATAAACCCTAAAACAGATCAAAACCGTCAGAATTCGTCACAGACTCACCAAAACAGCCCAAAAACCCATCCAGGTGCACCCAGGCCGACCTGGCTCGACCAGGGGGGGTCGACCCCCAGGTCGACACCCAGGTCGACTCCCCAGTCGACCTGGGGGGGGGGGAGGTCGACTCCCAGGTCGACTCCCCAGTCGACCTGGGCCCCAGGTCGACCCCCGGGTCGACCTGCCCAGTTCTGGGCTGACCGAAACCTTCTGAATCTTGTTTTGGCCATATCTTGGTCATACGGACTCCGATTTTCGAAAACTCGGACTCTATTTCGCGTATTTTTTCGAGAGGAACGCAATGGTGATGTCCATTTTACCTAATTCCTGTTTCTTGAATTAGTTATCCTTATTTTACTATCTTTTCCGTAACATACGCCACTATCGAACTAATTTTTCTTCTCTTCCATGTATTAATTAATTCTCCTTATGCATCACCATTATTTACATATCCTAAGCATATTTTCATATACTTTATTTCATTTTTAATTATACCTAAAAATGCGGGGTGTTACAGGTTTCAAATCAACAAACACAGATTTTATTTGTGCAGTTGGGTGATGTGTAAAATTTATCGTCCCAATTAATATCAGTCAAATCAGTGTATATAAACAAATCGTCCGATTTGTTTATAAATATTTATTTTATATGCACGTTAAAAATTATATTTTTAACTATAAAATATTTATTCAATCCACATCACACAATCAATTTTCACAACACATTAATCAAACAAACAAGCCATCCACGGTCTGTGGATGACGGGTGTCGGGTGCTACTAAGCACAGTCTGCATCCTAGTATATATTTCAAACTAGAAATAAACTAAAGGTGGTGAGTTCTCACCGAGGGATCCACTCCTCCATTCTCTATTTCTGAATGGTATGGATTCCGTTTTGATTTCCGTTGTTACCATCGCTATCTTTTCCCGCTGTTCACATTAAAAATCACATTTTTACTACGGCATTTCATATATAAAAATCATATATTTTTATCGCTTATTTCTATATAAAAATTATATTTTTATATTTCTACTTCCTCTATAAAGATCAAAATTTTATTTCAACGCTATAAAAATCACATTTTGATTACAACATATATATAATAAAAATCATATTTTTATTTCGCTACATATATAAAAATCGTATTTTTATATTCTCTATCTCATAAAAATCATAATTTTATTATCTTTACTATATAAAAATCATATTTTATTTCGCTACATATATAAAAATCACATTTTTATAATATCACCTTATGTATAAAAATTATATTTTTATAACGCTACTTGTATAGAAAATATTATAATTTTATCTTCTTTGTTTTATAAACAAAATCATATCCTTTTATATAAACAAAACTTTTATATTTTCAAAAATCAAATCTTTTTTGTTTCAAAGATCAAATCTTCTTAAATGCAACTTAATATAAAAAATCGAATTTTTTCTTATACAAAGATCTAAGCTTTTTTTATTTGTAAAAATTCAATCTTTGTTTCGTTAGAAAAAACCAATCTTTGTTTATATAAAAATTCAAACTTTACATTGCTAACTTCATAATAAAAATTGAATTTTTATTTCGCTATCCTCATTATAAAAATCATATTTTTATAATAAATAAAAATTATATCTTTCATGTGAATAAAGATCATATTTTTATTTCTCTAACTTCACAATAAAGATCGTATTTCTAATATGCCATTCATATATTAAAAATCGTATTTTTATCATAACGTTATTCATAAAAAATCTCATATTTCATAAATTAAAAATCAAATCTTTTTAGTGTTAAAAATCTTAACTTTTCATAAATAAAAAGACAATCTTTATATAATTAAAAACCTAAACTTTTCTCTCGCCATTTACCTATAAAAAATCATATTTTTATTTACATAAATATGATAGCTTTACTTAAAAATGATATTTTTATTTACATAAAAATGATTACGTTACAGAATTAAAGAAAAAAAATAGAAATGTAATTAAAAACTCACTGAACTTCACACGTCGGAGGGCTTGGCGGTAAGGAAGGGTCGGGGTGGCGCTGAGGAGGGGCGCCAGGACCTGCTAAGTCGGAGGAGGAGGTCCCAATGACCGGCGACGCTAGGAGGACGTGGCGGCGGTGGCTTTTCTTGTGGGATTTGGGGCTTTCCAGAAGAGGGGAGGGAGGAGGCGCCTCAGCGAGAGGGAGGGGGTTTGGCCAGAGGTACGACGCCAGGGGAGGAGGTGGCGGTGACCTCCGGCGCGGCGATGGATGGGAGGGAGGGCGCAATTTTGGGTTCTTCGGGATTTTTTTTGTCCAGATCGAACGAGAAAGAGAAGTGAGGGAGGGAGAGTCAACGCCCCATATAATTATCTATATATTTAATTATTTTATTTTCCACCAAAAAGTAACTTTTTATTTCGAACTTGAAATGAAACCCACCGCCTGTCGTCCCTAGCTAATTACTCCCATTCTGAACACAATGGGATACGTATCGTAGGCTGATTCGATCGTTTTGATCAGTTTCCATCAAAATCAAAATATAAATCTATATATTGATTTTGAACGCACATTTCAATTTACTGAGGTCACATACTAACTCGTAAAATTCCCGAAAAATATTTTCTAGCTTCGTATTGACGATACGGTTCTAACAAAGATAATTTCATCAAATTCTGAGACCATTTGAGAAATGGCCATTTTCTAGTCGATTGAAATTGACTGAAACTGTCAAAACACGTTTTCCTTTGCCACACTCACATATTGATTCAGAAAATTACAAATTTTGGAATCTAGCCATAACTTGACATCCCGGATCCAACAAAACTGGTTTCGTCGAAAACGAAGGCCGTTTGCAAAATTTCCAATTTTAAGGGCTAAAATTCCACAACGACTATTCCCAATTTTCAACGGGGCATATCTTTTTATTCCCGCTATGAAATTTAAATTTTTCGGATTCGTTAGAAAGATATTCTCAAGTAGATTCAAATATTTTTAGTTTCGCTAAAATCCGGTTTGTTTTGAATCCTGTACATTCATTTGAACTTTGAAATCAAATTTTCAAACTACCGCGCCATTTTCAATTTCTTTTATAATTAAAATAAAATATTTATATTCTAACGACGATTCAATTAAATATATACGTTCGAATTCTATTTAAAATAAATTTCTCGTCATTATTATTTAAAATAATTCATTTTAAATAATCAAAATTCATCAAAATTGCCAAAATAAAAATTTCAAATTGGCTCAGATTTTCAGGTTATTACACTTTGTGTGTAGCTAAACACTAAATCGGGTCGATATTCTTACGTCTGAATTGTTTGGTCTGATCCAAGCATGGATCAATGAAGAACTAAAAATCGTGGATTGCTCGAGCCTTACTTATAGTAAAAAGTTGGATCGGATTGGTGTATATACGCATGGATCATGAAACGATCCATAAATGGATCGGTAAATATTAGCGTATGGGTCCTAGACCATTGGAAACGTCATGAATCATGTACAATCCATGGCAATGGATCCCCCGTCGATCCAGAGAGCTGCACACTCCATTTCAAGCCTCCACACCACTCGTAACTTCACCTGTAAATACTTCACCTCCTCACACATAAAAGGGGATAGAAAATTCTCCTCCCAGAGGGCTGTCATTTTTGATATCCAACAACACTCAATTGTCTACAACTCCATTAGAGTTTCTTCAAGCATACTCAAGAATCTCCATCATCATCTTCATCGAGAAATCATCAAAGATCATCATCGGGCCTGATTATCGAAAATCTAATCCGATAATCACCGCTACTAGTGAGATTCGAAGATACGAGAGAGAGAGAGAGAGAGAGAGAGAAGAGATAGAATTCTTCAAGACAATGTAGAGAAGAGAAAGGAAATCATTATAAAAGATAGAAAATGTATAAAATGAGATCAATTATGTACCTTGTAACAAAGAAGATAATGAAATCCTCATTCAAAGTGGACATAGGCCAAAACTGAGGTTGTACCACTATAAATTGCTCTCTACTTTGCGATATTCTGCATATTTTTTCTCTTAACTTTGTTTTCCACATTTTAGAGGTATATCCTCACCTCTTGGGGTGTTAGTTTCATTTTTTATATTAACATTTTTGTCGCCCACTGTGGGGCTCAAACCCACGACCACAAAGTTAAGAGCCTTGTTGGTGGAAACGTTGTTGAAGCTTGATATTTCATTATAGATCCACGAAGTCTAAAAGTCAAGCCTATTGAAAGAACTTCTACGAAGATTAGAAAGCTCTCTGATATCATGCCACCATCGAAGAAGACTAGTAAATCTATGAGAACTTCAGGAAATCTTGCAAATGATGCTACCACCACTCCTCAATCAAATATTCTGACTACTTCTCAAACTTAGATATCTAGTGTGACTTCAAGAGAGTTAGGTGTCGTTTTTTCCTGCTTAAGTAAGCGAATGGAGGCATTAAATAAAGCTTTGATGGATAAGCCAGATGCTTTTCTCACCGCTCAAGCCAATCCTACAGATCATAAAGTTGAGATTGACTTGGATGATAATGTGCACTCCTCGGCTTTGGATCACAATCGTGAACACTATGTAGAGGAAGTGGATGACTTGTCAAGTGATGGGGATGATGCTGGCATTGAGGATTCTAAAGAGAAGGCTAAGAATCGTTCCAAAAGATAGTCTTCTTGCAAAGTTGCTAATCCCACCAAAGGGGAACCTCCCTAAGCTGGAGGTCCAAAGCCCTGGTTCTCTAACCGCAATCGCTTGCCATGACAAGCATCCGGTAAAGTAACTGGCAATCACCCTGTGGAACGACACAACAATGAAGAATATATTTCGAAGATGATTAAGCAGATTATGAAGGAGAGTATGGCTAGAGATGATGATGAAAGAGAGTGATATTTTGCTCAAAGTAAAACTCTATTTACTGAGAGGATCCAAAAGGCTGAGTTACAAAAGAAGTTTGTTCCCTCAGCTATGCCAGCTTATAATAAGAGTGTTGATCCAAATCTGTTTCTGTACAAGTATGACTAGCAAATGAATGGTGCAAGGGCAACGAATGAAATCAAGTGTTTTTACTTTCCCATCTACATGGAGGGAGTAACATCGCTATGGTTCACCAAGCTGCCACCGAAACCCGTAGACTGGTTTTCTGATTTGGCAAGGAAGTTCAGGGAGAAATTCAGATTGTATAATGCAAAAGCCAAAGACATTATGTTGCCATCAGGATTGGAGAAAAACCTGGGAGAGTCACTAAAAGTCTTTCTCACTCGTTTTAGTACTGTTGTTACTAAAGTTGGAAATCTAGGGCCTAGGATAATATTGATGGCACTGGTATGAGCTGTGGATAAGAAGACCGGGTTTGGAAAATGGGTAAAAATGAAGGAGCCCAACATGCTCGATAAATTCTATAAGAAATCTAAAGAATCCATCAGGTTGGAAGTATACCCTTTTGCTGCTCAGAATGCAGATGATAGTATTATGGAGGATAAAATGGGTTATGGTGGTCAGAGCAATCAGAAGAATACCAGGGGCAGAAAAGGGGAAATGATTGGAAAGATAGTAGGAATAACAAGAAATTTCGCTTTATCAAGCCCATAGAGTTGACCCCTTTGCCTGATACTTCGGAGAATATCTACTCTACCACTAAAGACATAGAAAATTTTCCTGATCCAAAACCGCAAAAAGAGGGAGATAACGCTGCAAGTTTTGGAAGATTCTGTCGTTTCCACAACCATTCTGATCACAACACTAATGAACACAAACATTTGAAGACCTCGATTAAAGAGTTGATCAGGAAGAATAGGCTGCCGTAATATGTGAGGAGACCGCAAGCTACTAACCCTTCTTTAACTCCTCAAGGGAATGTGCAACTGCTGATCAATCAGGTCCAAGCAATGAAGCTCCAACGCAAATTATGCAAAGCCGGTGATCAATACCATCTCCGGTGGTCTTCATCCAGTCGAAAGAAGCTGGGGAGAGATTGAAAGATACTCAAATGCTTTGAAGTATGTTCAAAGGAGGAGAAGTGCCTGATCCTAGCAATATCATTCCCATGAAGTAGCATAAGATTTCTCATGGTGATATTACATTTGAAGAGAAGGATGCAGAAAGTATATTAGCCCCAACTCATGATCCGATCGTGGTCACAGCAGGAATAGGCCCAGCAATGGTTAGAAGGGTGCTAGTTGATTGCGGTGGCTCTGTTAATGTCATGTTCCAAAAGACGTTCAATCATATGAATCTCCCAATGATTGATGTTCAAGCTTGTCAGACAAGGATCCAAGGGTTCACGGGAGAGCCAAAGCAACCAATTAGAACTATTGACTTACTTGTAGAGTTGGGAGAAGGAGAAAGGAGGGCTATACCAAAGCAAACCTTTGTGCTTGTTGATGAAATTTCTTCTCACAATGCATTCTTGGGCAGACCTACATTGCCTGATTTCAGAATTGCACTAGCGTCATGGTGTTTGACTATGAAGTTCCCATGGAGAAGGGTGTTGGTGTATTGAAGGGAGATCAGAACACTTCCAGATAATATTATCTCACAAAGCAACGGGAATCAAAGAAGAAAGACAAGGGGAAGAACGTGGAGGGATCCCTCTGCATTCATGAACCTTAATTATAGCAATTAAAGCATAACCATTACACTAGAGAGCATAGTGGGGCTCAGAAAGAGATGGATCCTTGAAAGGAAAGTGCAAGGGAGAATCGATCAGCGCCAGCAAAGATCATAAATCCTATAACAGTTCATCCCAAAGATCCTAACCGAGTCTTAAATGTAGGATCTCAGATCGGCCAGAAGCTGTAGAAAGAGTTGGTTGTTTTTTTAGACCTAATTTGGATGTATTCACGTGGAGTCATGTAGATATGTGCGGTATATCTTCTGAACTTGCTATTGATGCATTGAATACTAACCCTCGCGTTTCACCTGTAAAGTAGAAAAGAAGGATTCAAGACCCAGAAAGGTCAATGGCTCTCAAAGAAGAAGTAGACAGATTAATGGAGAATGGCATTATTAGAGAGTCTATATATCCAGATTGGGTGTCTAATACAGTTCTAGTAAAGAAACCCAATGAAAAGTGGCGAGCGTACATAGATTATTCGAACCTCAAGAAGACATGCCCAAAATATAGCTTTCCATTGCCCAAGATTGATCAACTAGTGGATGCAACAACGGGGCACGAACTGCTATCGTTCATGGATGCTTATTCGGGCTATAATACGATAATGATGCATGAGTCAAATCAGGAGAATAGTAGCTTCATCATAGATGTGGGTTTGTACTGCTATAAAGACATGCCATTCAGGTTTAAGAATGTAGGAGTGACTTACCAGTGCCTTGTTAATGCGATGTTTAAGTCATAGACTGGCAAGAAAATGGAAGTTTATGTTGATGAAATGTCGGTCAAGTCAAAGAGAGCGACATATCACATGGAAATTTTAGCTGAAATGTTTGATATTCTGAGAAGATACAACATGAAGCTGGATCCGCTGAAATGTTCATTTTGAGTCACATCTGGGAAGTTTCTGGGATTCATGGTCAATGCCAGGTGCATTGAGGCCAATCCTACTCAGATTTTAGCGTTGGGAGAGGTGCATGCTACTAGAACAAAGAAAAAGCTTCAAATTTTGAATGGGAAGATCGCTGCTTTGAGTAGATTCATCTCTAGAGCAACTGACTAGGGTATTTCATTTTTTGATGCATTGAAAAAAGGAAAGAAGGACTTCGAATGGACTCCAGTTTATCAAACAGCCTTCGAAGAATTAATCCAGCACATGGAAACACTTCCGATGCTTTCCAAGCCCTGTGATGGAGAAGATTTATTTCTAAATTTGGCGGTGTCATCTCATGCTTTAAGTGCATCTTTGGTGCGAGACGATGTGAAGATTCAAAGGCTAGAGAAGATCGCATATTGTCTGATTGTCACCTCAAAGAAGCTCAGACCATACTTCCAAGCCTATTCCATCAAAGTGCTCAAGGATCATCCACTAAAACAAGTACTATTCCGCCCAGGGACTTCAGAAGGTTGTTGAAGTGGAATATTGAGCTCAGTCAATATGACATCACGTACCAACCCCGAAGAGAAATCAATGGACAAGCTTTTGCAAACTTCATTGCTGAGTTCACTAATAGAGCTGATGAAAAGGAGGAGCCTACTGAAGTGGTGGTCCGTTGGAAGTTGTTCGTTGATGGAGCCATGAATGAGTACTATTCAGAGGCAGGAGAAGAGCTAGAGACTCCCGAAGGTCATTTAGTATGCTATGCATTAAGACTAGAATTTCCATCAACGAACAACAAAGCAGAATATGATGCCTTGATAGCTGGGTTGAAGATAGCAAAGGAGTTGAATTTGAGAGCTTTGTAGATTTTCAGTGATTCATAGTTGGTGTGTGTTAGGTCAGAAGAGAATTTCAAGCCAAAGAAGGAAACTTGCTAGCTTATCTGTCCAAAGCTTGGGAATTTCTCAACAACCTTGACTACTACACCATCACGCATATCCCTAGGGAAGAGAACATGAAGGCGGATTCACTTGCCAAATATGCCAGCATAAGAGATGCTCAGTTATTGGGGTTAGTGCCTATGGAAGTTCTCTCCAGTCCAAGTACCGAAGATGCTGATTAGATCATGGAAACTGCTGGAGAGACATAATCATGGATGTCTCCGATCAAAGAATATATTCTCAATGGAATACTCCCATCAGATCCAAAGAAGTGAAAGAAGCTACTACAAAAGCCCTTTTGTTTCTTATGCAGGATGGTCGGTTGTACAAGTGAGGCTTCTCTATGCCTTTGCTTAGATGTGTCTCCAGAGAGGACTCCAGAACTATCTTGGCAGAGTTGCATAAAGGAGAGTGTGGAGGGCATACGGGTGGTCATACATTGGCTAAGAAGATTTTTTGATATAGTTGTTTTTGTCCCGACATAAACCGAGATTCTGTAGATTATACCAAAAATGTGATAGATGCCAAAGGTTCGCAAAGATTCCAAGAGTACCATCTACAGAGTTAACACAAATGGTCAACCCATGGCTATTAACTATTTGGGGATTGATTTAATTGGAGCATTACCAACTGCAAAGTCCAATATGAGGTACGCCAATGTCGCCATTGATTATTTCACCATGTGGGCTGAAGCAGAGCCACTAGCCACCACTACCTCAAAGAAAGCTATAAGTTTTGTGTTGAATATAATATTTGTAGGTTTGGTGTGCCTCAGAAAATAATAATGGACAATGGGACTCAATTCGAGGGTGAGGAATTCAAAGCCTTCTGTGCTAAGTCCAAGATTTAGTAAAGCTTCGCAGCTGTGTCCCATCCGCAGGCAAATGGGCAGGTGGAAGAAGTCAACAAAATCATAAAGTCAACCATCAAAAAGCATCTCGAGAAAGCTAAAGCTGGTTCGGTAGATGAGCTGACACTTGCACTATGGGCGTCGACTCACAGATTCGCGACTGGGCACATACCATTCTCCTTGGCATTAGACTCTGAAGCTATGATTCCTATAGAATTGTAAGTTCCCACTCACCGTAGAATTCACTTCAATCAAGCGCAGAATGATTAGCTACAACTTGAAGCACTCGATCAGCTTGAGGAAAGAAGAGATAAACCCGAGCTCCAAATAACAGCACATCAGAGAAGGATAGTTAGGCATTTTAAGTCCAAAGAACTTTCAAAGTTGTTGACCTTGTGCTGAAGCGTGTGATGATTGGATAGGAGTATTAGGGCCGAATTGGAAAGGACCATAAATAATCAGTCAAAAGCTCTTGGATAGCCCATTCAAGCTATCAACAATGGATGGAATCCTAATGCCGAGGGCTTGGAACAGTGACCACCTGCGTTGATATTCCACTTGATGCAATGTTCAATTTCTGTAAAAATGGTTGTAAATATTTTGCAAGTATTGTAATTGAACATCATCTCTATAAATGAAAGCATGTCTACTTATCTCGATCATATATTTGCAAATTTTTGTTAAATGATTGAAGAATTTCTTTAAAACCGATTTAACATTACATGTTACCTAATAAGCGCTCGCTTCCTCAAAGTCCGACAAGACCTGGCAACCCTTAGAATAACGCATCCTGACAAAAATTGCTCAAGTGTCAAGTGCTACAAACATCAATCCGTACAAATGCGAGGTTGCAAGGCACTGCCTTATGGATCGAAGGAGGGATTTGATAGGATTCAAGTAGTGAAAAGCATAGCAATCGAGAACGAAGCAGAAAATTACAAGCTCCACCAAAGGGTCACCTCCCCAAGTGAGAGGTACAGGGACCTGGTTCTCTGATCGTGATAGCTTACCAAGTTAAGCATCCAATAAAAGGACTGACATCTTCCCAATGGAATGACAAAATGAAGAAACTTCCTAAAAAGGAGTGAAAACAAAAAAAAAAGCTCTAAGTTTCACCAAAGGTGCACCTCCCCAAGTTGGAGGTTCAGGGCCCTAGTTTTCTAACTGCGATCGCTTGCCAAGTCAAGAATCCAGAGAAAGGACTAGCGCCGACCCCGTGGAACGATGCAACAAGAAGAAGCCTCTCATAGTGAAGCTTAAGGAAAAGCCTCTCACGGTGAAGCTTAAAGTTTCTCATAGTGAAGCATAAAGCCTCTCATAGCGAAGCTTAACAAAAAGCCTCTCATAGTGAAGCTTAAAGCCTCTCATAATGAAGCTTAAAGAAAAAGTCCTGACTGGGGGCGCCTGATTTACTCGAAGGGAGGGGATGAAAGTTGGGTCGATAAGACCTGTCCGGCGGCATCCAATTGATTCTCCGAAGGGCCTGGGTTACCAGGCTAGAGTAGACAAACATTCGATAAAGGAAAAGTCCTAACTGGGGGCACCCAATTTAGTCTACGATGCTTGATTTATGGGGGGGGGGACAACGAAAGTTAGGTTGATAAGACCTGTCCTGGGGCATCCAATCGAGTCTACGAAGGGCTGGGCTACTAGATTAGAGTAGACAAACATTGGATTAAGAAAAAATTCAAGCCGAAAGGGGGTGTCCAATTTAGTCTCTGACGCCTGATTTGCTCGACGTGAGCACACGAATGTTGGATTAATCAGAAATCCTAGCCAAAAGGGGTACCCAATCTAGTTTCTTTACGGCTTGATTTATAAGGTCGGCTGAAACGAACATTGGATTAAGATCAAGACCTCTCCGGGGGCACAAGAACTAAAGACTTCTCCAAGAAGAAGCACAAGATCAACTGGTAAAGTTGGGTTTCCTAGATACAGTGGCAAGCCCAAAAGCTCTCAATATGCTGGCAAAAGCAAAAAGACTTCATCAATAAAGTGGAAGCTTCAAGTGCCTCAATCATAATCAAAGAAACTTGGATAAGTTGATCACATCAAGCATATACAATTCGTGATACCCAATGGTATGGGGGCAACACAACCACATGGATTGGAAAAATGCTCAGAAGACATAACACAAGCTCATCACGACATTGTAGCAAACAAAAACTTGTACTCTGCGAAGAGATGAATATATGAAAGTATGACAAAGCTAAAGTACAACAAACCAAAAGTAATATTATTACATCAAAGAGAGTCTTAAAAGCAAGTCTTTGCAAGTCCAAAAGCGAGGGTCGGCACTCGCGTAACATCCAGTCAAAAGAAACAACAAGCAAGAAAGATAAATAAGTAGAGTGAGTAGTCCATCGTCTCAATCCTTGTTTTCCCCGCATTTGGAAGAACTAATTGACCTAAGTGTGAGCTTGCCAACTCAGGTAGGGGGAGGTTTAATGGAGGACTGACTCTTATCCTTAGCTTCTTCATCATCCTCAGGAATGGCAAGGGAAGGCAAAGTGAGCACTTTCTTACGGGCACTGTGTTTTTTCCCGTGCCTTATTGTTGGAGGGTTGACATCTTTTGTAACACCCCATAATTTTAAATATTTAAATTAACAAATTGAAGAGCACTTAGTTTTTGGGAGAAGAATTAAGGGAAATAGATTACGCCATTGCGTTCGTCTCGGAATTCTGCTTGGAATAAAGTCCAAGTTTTCGTAAATCGGGCTTCGTATGAGGAAGTTATAGCCTTCAGAAGTTTCAGGGATTTAAATAAATTAAAACAGCTCGAATTCAAATTCAAAATTCAAATGAAAACACAGAAGCGGGCTGGGCGGGATTTTTCCCGCACCAGGCCAGGTCGACCAGGGGGTCGACCTCCCCTATACAAGTTGATCTGGGGGTCGACTACCCCTGATTTGGGCATATCCGAGGCAGATTCGGGATTTTGCACCTGGACTTGTTTTCTGGACAGAGTCTTTTGCTCCTAACCTATTTAAACACCCACAAACCCCACTTTCTCTCCACACCAAACCATCGTAATGCTATGCTGCCTCAATCCTAATTAAAATAAGTTAAAGACGTCCTTATGCTGCTGGAATAGTTCATCTTCTTCTTAAAGCTTAGGAATTGCAAGTCAGGATTCTAATACAAACGACAAACAAATTATTCTCTTCTCTAATCCGTCTTTGTGAGTACAATTTCTTTCACAAAATAATTAATAAACTAATTATGATGAGTTTTTGGATTATGAGAACATGCCTATTGAATCATGTGACGTTACTTAATTTTGTTATCGTCTATTTGTGAACATATGACAGATTTGTTAAATTATGTTAGTGGATCTATTTCATATGACCAATCACTATGTTTAACTTGATTCATTTTATGACATCAGTTTATATGCGAGTTTGGATGTAAATCATATGCTAGTTTGTATGTGAATCATATGCATGTCTGTATGCGAATTATACACAAGTTTATACGTGAATCGAGTATATATATGTATGCGAGTTTATATGTAAAGCATGTGATATTAGTTTACATATTTAAATTCATATGCAAGTTTGTATGGAACCCATATGCAAGTTTAGGTGAAAACCATAGTCATATATGCAAGTTCACAATTTTATGTTTAGATCTATATTTAGATCCATGGCAGTACATAGTTTATGCAAATTTATGTTCTATATGTCCATTGCCTATGCAAGTTATTGGCTATGCAAATTTATGTTATATTTCTTATTTGCAAGTAAGATCTATTTTATGTGTTATGCAAGTTGTGATGTTTCTTTTCGTTTTATGAGTTAGACTATTTGCGAGTCTAACATATTTCATATTAAACGTACGAGCAGCGTGGAGACATTGGGAAAATATTAAATATACATATTGTGAATTGGCATATAATGGCATTAAAAGCATATAATTAATTTGAGACATTAATTGGTATAATTTATATACCTGAAAATTATGGACATAATTTAAGTGACAATTATGGACATGGATTAAAATTGGAAGTTACTGACAATCTGGAATAGGGATAGTAATTCAAATTGGGGTTGAATAATAATGTGTAATAATAAATGCCTAAGACACGAGGTTAGACTCGTTTGTGACTGCCCGGACCCGCCCTGCAAATTCAGCAACCAAAAATGGTAGTCTAATGTGAGAGGTCAAAGGCATAAATTAAATGCGTAATAAATGCCTAAGACACGAGGTTAGACTCATTTGTGGTATAAGACTGCCCGGACCCGCCCGACACATCCAGCAACCGCAAACGGCAGTCTAATGTGAGAGGTCATAGGCATAATTAAAAGATGCTAAGACACGAGGTTAAGTCTGGTTTGTGGTGGAAGTCTGCCCGGAACCGCCCGACATATCCAGCGGCCACAAGCGATCGACTTAATGTGAGAGGTCTGTGCATTAATAATTAATTAATGCTGATCAAAGACGAATATAAATGACAAACAGTCATTTGGTTGAGTTGAGTAATTCTCTGAGGACCAATCATATGTTGATTTCGGTCTTCAGGGTTGATACTTAGGGAGTTATTCTCTTAACCAATGTATCTGTAAACTAAAATGTACTTAATCATAAATTAAGTAAAACATGTTATACGATATATATATATATATATATATGATACATAAAACATGATAAGTGGATAGGGTAAAGACCAGCTTAACCAATAATCTGATAAGTAGGTAGGGTTAACACCAGCTTAACAATTAATATATAAGTGGATAGGGTTAAGACCAGCTTAACCAATAATCTGATAAGTAGGTAGGGTTAAGAACAGCTTAACCAATAATATATATTAATATGATAAGAAGGTAGGCTTAAGACCAGCTTAACCAATAATATATATATTAATCTGATCAGTGGATAGGGTTAAGACAAACTTAACCAATAATACATATTGATCTGATAAGTGGATAGGGTTAAGACCAACTTAGCCAATAATATATAAGTGGATAGGGTTAAGACCAACTTAGCCAATAATATATAAGTAGGTAGGGTTAAGACCAGCTTAACCAATAATATATAAGTGGATAGGGTTAAGACCAGCTTAACCAATAATCTGATAAGTAGGTGGGGTTAAGACCAGCTTAACCAATAATATATATTAATTTGATAAGTGGGTAGGGTTAAGACCAGCTTAACCAATAATATATATATTAATCTGATAAGTGGATAGGGTTCAGACAAACTTAACCAATAATACATGTTGATCTGATTAGTGGGTAGGGTTAAGACCAACTTAACCAATAATATATAAGTGGATAGGGTTTAGACCAACTTAGCCAATAATTTATAAGTGGATAGGGTTAAGACCAACTTAACCAATAATATATAAGTGGATAGGGTTAAGACCAGCTTAACCAATAATATATATATATATTGATCTAATAAGCGGATAGGGTTAAGACATGCTTAACCAATAACAAATGTTGATTTGATAAGTGGGTAACATGGGTGACATGTGGGATATAATTATAAACACTTAACCAAGTTGAAACATGTAACAAGACATGAATAAGAAGGGGTTAAGTGGGAAATCCTAGTGGGGACCAAGCATAGGTGGAAAGCTTGTGTCAAGTATGGGAACCCTTTTTAACTAGTAACCCATTTAGTATCTAAGTGAGCTCGATCTAGATCGAGGACGGGACATGCTTACTGGGTTTGATTGTAAGAGGTCAAAACGGGTTAGCGGTGGCAACGCAAGTCCAACGGGGTCATGTGCGTGCGTAGGCCCGGGTTGGTAGGTAAGACGTTGTTGCATCGTGTCGGTATAAGCCATGCATCTTTAGTGGTATCGGGTTGCCACTTTGGGGAGTGATACACCATGGGACCAACACGGGTATCTACGAGTTAGGGAGCCGATCGAATGGGGAAGGTAGCGGGTATGACTAGCGGAGATAGGAGAAGGCGGCACCTATGAAGGCAGCTAGGGGTACAACGACCATATTATGAATAAATGTTGTAATTAGAATGGGGAGGGTAGTAGGTACAACTAGTGGAGATAGGAGCAGGCGACACCTATGAAGACAACTAGGGGTACACGAAACTACCATTATGATTATTATGTTCAGTAGGCGGGATCAACTTTTAGGGTGACTAGTATTGGTGTAGTAGAGTAATTATCCTATAGTGATTAGGAACGCAATTAACGTCATATTATTCCTCTTGTTGGTTTTTTCATGACCATTTGTTTCATAGTCATTTCTTGTTTTACCAGTCTATGCCTTATCCTAATTACTTTAATAATTATATTGTTAAAGTTATTGGACTCGCCAGACTTTATGTCTGACCCTCTTTGTTTTTTCCTCTTTTCTTCCTTTTTCCCCCCAGGTTCTCAGGGTGGGACTAGTGCTAGTGGAGCTTGATTTGGATCTCTTTCTCTCTCTTTTGGAAGTGCTTGGATTGCTGGAAGTAAATTTCAGCTTATCTCTTTTATGGCTACTTATGTTGGGGTTATGCTTTTTTACTTTATGTACTCAGAAAACAATTTGTCAAGATGGATCTTAAGTGTACTTGGTTTTATTGTTGGTTTTTGATGTTGTTGTAACCAAACTACTTCTCCGCTGCAATAAAAGTTGTTTTAAAATTTTCAAGTACCAATATATGTATCTGTCTTGTTATATTCTGTTCTATACACCAATAATACTCCATGAAAGTTAATGCATTCCCTTTGTGAGTGACATTAATGGACGTGGAGTGTTACACGTGGTATCAGAGCTGAAGGTTACCAGAACAGATAAGAGATTTTGAAAAATTGTTTTTCTTCAAAAGCATTTTATAAATAAATACTTTCAAAAATATGTCTTAAGGAGAGTATTTTTAAGAGAAAAGTTTATTTTGAAAAAAATAACCCCCAAGAGCCATATATCTTTCCTTCAATTCTCCGTGTTAAATCTCTTCCTCTTTCCTTTTTGAATTTCTTCGCCTACGTATAGACGCTTTTTCTAAGATATGTAAGAACTTCCGTACGGTGGGCGGAAAACCGCTTCTTGGGACTAGGACGTTTGTCAAAGCTAGAAGGAATTGGAGGACTTGTTGGTACCTTTAAGATAGACGATAGGAGGAAGGTTCAATTAGCTGCTTGGTTAATGAAGGACGAAGCCTCATTTTAGTAGGAGGTCACGAATGGAGAATGTGCAGGAGAGACATGGGTAGGACACACGATAATAAAGTAGATCCAAAGAAAGGCGGTAAGGATAACAAGGGGCCAAGAGAAAAGGAAGGGCCACACTTGTGAAATACCTGACTACTTAAATAAAGACGTTAGAAAGTAGAAGAAGACTAGTTGTTATCGTTACGGAGAAACATGACATCTTATTAGGATCGTCCAAAGAGGAAAAAGGCAAAGGTAAGGACAAAGTACAGGATCTTCTGGAGAGCAGACGCGTTCCCCCGCTGCTGGCATACCTGATAGAGGTAGAAATATCTTGGTTGGAAGTTTGGTTTTTCTTTTTGATCATCCTGTTCGAACCTTGTTTGAATTCTGGCGCTTCACACTCGTTTTATCTGTTTCGTTAGTTAAAACACTGCACCTAAATACTAGTCTAGTTACGAATCCCATAGTAGTCTCAAATCCTATTGGTGGTTCAGCTCATCTTTTGATGATTTGTCGAGATTTGAGAGTGTCTATCTTGGGCGTTGGGTTTGAATGCAATGCCTTCGTTCTTGGCTTCATGGGCTATGGCTTGATTCTAGGCATGGATTGGCTAGCCAGATACAGTGCCATCCTAGATTGTGAAAGAAGGGTAGTTAGATTGTTGACTTGTTGTGGAAAGACCCTTGATATTTCTTGTGACCCTAGAGGTCCGGTGATGCTTAGCTACCTAGAATCTCTTGATGCATACAACGATGATTTAGAATTTGTTCGTGTGGTCCGTGAATATGGTGACGTCTTCGATGAAGTTTGGGGTTTACCCCCGAGGCACGAGATAGACTTTCGTATATACCTGGTAGATAATGCAAAGCCAGTTGCATTACCGGTGCGCCACATGGCTCCGAGAGAGAGAAGAGAACTCAATAAGCAATTAAAGGAGTTGCTTGAGAAGGGGTTCATAAGAAGAAGCATTTCGGAATGGGGTGCTCCAGTTGTTTTTTCTACAAAGGCTGATGGTTCACTTAGATTATGCGTGGACTATAGAGAGCTGGATAAGCTCATAAAGAAGAACAGACACCCATTGCCGAGGATAGATGATTTATTCGATCAGTTGGTTGGTGCTTTGGTTTTCTCGCAATTGGATTTAGCTACAGGATTTCATTAGCTAAGAGTGGCTGAAGAGAGCATAAATAAGACTGCATTTAGAACTCCTGACGGTTTCTTCGAGAGGCTCGTCATGCCTTTTGGTTTGACGAATGCACCTGCATACTTCGTTGACTTAATAAGTAGGGTGTACATGAAGTTTGTAAACAAGTTTGTGGTAGTCTTTGTGGATGATATCTTGATTTTCTCTTGAAGCGAAAAAGAGCATGCCCTACATCTTAGGGAAGTCTTAGAGACCCTACGAGCGCATCAACTCAAAGCTAAGTTCTCCAAATGTCATTTTTGGAGGAAAGAAGTGAGGTTCTTAGGACACGTGGTCTCTAAGGAAGGGATAGCTGTGGATCCTGCAAAGGTGGTGGCAACCCAAGGTTGGAAGGTCCCTAGAAACGCGACAGAAGCAAGAAGCTTTCTAGGACTGGCAGGCTATTATAGGAAGTTCATTAAGGACTTCGCGAAGATATCAACCCCACTTACTCGGTTAACGAAGAAGAACTTGACTTTTGCTTGGGATGTTGACTGTGACAATGCTTTCTAGCATTTGAAGAGGGCTTTGAGGACAGCTCCAGTTTTAGTTTTTCCAGATGGAAGTAAGCCATTCACAATGTATACCGGTGCTTGTGGGACAGGGCTTGGAGCAGTTTTCGATGCAAGAGGAAAAGGTGATATGCAAAAGGCAGCAAGTACGAGTATCACTTATCATCAATAGACGGATGGACGGACAGAAAGGGGTGAATAGAATCCTTGAAGATCTTTTGAGGTTATGTATCCTAGATTTTGGAGGGACATGAGAAGAGGCAACGAGCTTAGTGGTGTTCACGACGTGTTTCACATGTCACATTTGCGGAAGTGTTTACAAGATATCGCGGAAGTAGTAGAGCCGAACAGGCTTAGAGAAGTGGAAGTGGAGTGAGATGCTCCGATTAGACGAGCCCCTACATGCATCCTTGGATCGGAGGTCATAAAGCTACGCAACAGAGGTCAAGTTGGTCAAGGTGCAATGGGGAAATGATCAAGGAGATGCGACTTGAGAAATAGAAGACAAGATGTGTACGCTGTACCCTTTCCTTTTTGCGGGTATGTTTTTAACTTCTCCTTTTTCTACCGCTTTGTTTATGCTTCTCCTATCGTTTAGTATGTCTTCTCGATTATATCTTCGATCTTTAGTTAGGAAAAATCCTATGGTTGTAAACATGTGTTTGAGATATGTTATGTTTGGTGAATGCAAGTGGATGCAAGTGTTTGCTAGTGGTTGCTCTTGGATGCATTTACACACACATTAGGCACAAGATTGGCTCAATCACGTTCATACTGCATATAAATATGTGTGCATATTTAAATTAATGGATGTATATTGGTTGTATTATCATATGGATGCTACATTAAGATGATTGGTTGTGCACGCATGTAGAAATAATATGTATCATCAGGATTCTTTTGCATACATAATGGACGCATGGCACTCTCATGACTTGCATTAATGAGGTCAACTGAATCAGTAGACCGCCTGATTTTGCATTAGATAAGGAACATAACATACACTCTGCATATGTTCATACAACATTAGAAACCTTTTAAGGACAATGGATGCCAGTGTTTGATGATTGAGTAGACGGACAATTGGATGCTAGGATATACATTCTCCTTAACTTGGAGATTTCGGGGGCGAAATCCTTTAAGGAGGGGAGAATGTAACAACCCGTAATTTTAAATATTAAAATTAACAAATTTAAGAACACTTAATTTTTAGGAGAAGAATTAAGGGAAATGGGTTACACCATTGCATTCGTCTTGGAATTCTACTTGGAATGGAGTCCAAGTTTTCGTAAATCGACTTCGTATGAGGAAGTTATGGCCTTCAGAAGTTTCAGGGATTTAAATAAATTAAAACAGCTCGAATTCAAATTCAAAATTCAAATGAAAACACAGAAGCGGGCTGGGCGGGATTTTTACCGCCCCAGGCCAGGTCGACCGGGGGGTCGACCTCCCCTATACAGGTCGACCTAGTGGTCGACCTGGGGGGTGGTCAGATCCGAGGCAGATTCGGGATTTTGCACCTGGACTTGTTTTCTAGACAGATTCTTTGGATCCTAACCTATTTAAACACCCCCAAACCCCACTTTCTCTCCACACCAAACCATTGTAATGCTATGCCGCCTCAATCCTAATTAAAATAAGTTAAAGACGTCCTTATGCTGTATGAATAGTTCATCTTCTTCTTAAAGCTTAGGAATTGCAAGTCAGGATTCTAATACAAACGACGAACGAATTATTCTCTTCTCTAATCCGTCTTTGTGAGTACAATTTCTTTCACAAAATAATTAATAAACTAATTATGACGAGTTATAATTTGGATTATGAGAACATGCTTGTTGAATCATGTGACGTTGCTTAATTTTGTTATCGTCTGTTTGTGAACATATGACAGTTTTGTTAACTTATGTTAGTGGATCCATTTCATATGACCAATCACATATGTTTAACTTGATTCATTTTATGACATCAGTTTATATGCGAGTTTGGATGTAAATCATATGCTAGTTTGTATGTGAATCATATGCAAGTCTGTATACGAATTATACACAAGTTTATATGTGAATCGAGTATATATATGTATGCGAGTTTATATGTAAAATATGTGATATTAGTTTACATGTTTAAATTCATATGCAAGTTTGTATGGAACCCATATGCAAGTTTAGGTGAAAACCAAAGTCATATATGCAAGTTCACATTTTTATGTTTAGATCTATAGTTAGATCCATGGTAGTACATAGTTTATGCAAATTTATGTTATATATGTCCATTGCCTATGCAAGTTATTGGCTATGCAAATTTATGTTATAATTCTTATTTGCAAGTTAAATCTATTTTATGTGTTATGCAAGTTGTGATGTTTCTTTACTTTTTATGAGTTAGACTATTTGCGAGTCTAACATATTTCATATTAAACGTACAAACGGCGTGGGGACATTGGAAAAAATATTAAATATACATATTGTGAATTGGCATATAATGGCTTTAAAAGCATATAATTAATTTGAGACATTAATTGGTAAAATTTATATACCTGGAAATTATGGACATAATTTAAGTGACAATTATGGACATGGATTAAAATTGGAAGTTATTGACAATCTGAAATAGGGATATTAATTCAAACTGGGGTTGAATAATAATGTGTAATAATAAATGCCTAAGACACGAGGTTAGATTCGTTTCTGGTACAAGACTACCCGGACCGGCCCGACAAATCCAGCAACCACAAACGGTAGTCTAATGTGAGAGGTCAAAGGCATAAATTAAATGCGTAATAAATGCGTAATAAATGAGGTTAGGCTCGTTTGTGGTATAAGACTGCCCGGACCCGCCCGGCACATCCAGCAACCGCAAACGGTAGTCTAATGTGAGAGGTTGTAGGCATAATTAAAAGATTCTTAGACATGAGGTTAAGTCTGGCTTGTGGTGGAAGTCTGCTGATCAAAGACGAATATGAATGACAAATAGAAGTTTGGTTGAGTTGAGTAATTCTCTGAGTACCAATCTGATGCTGATTTCGGTCTTCGAAGTTGATACTTAGGGAGTTATTCTCTTAACCAATGTATCTGTGAGCTAAGATGTACTTAATCATAAATTAAGTAAAACATGTTATACAA
Organism: Allium sativum; assembly: GCA_030737875.1. Classification (NCBI taxonomy): domain Eukaryota; kingdom Viridiplantae; phylum Streptophyta; class Magnoliopsida; order Asparagales; family Amaryllidaceae; genus Allium; species Allium sativum. The sequence goes on along the minus strand of CM060918.1, from coordinate 156,418,630 downwards.
TATATATATATATATGATACATAAAACATGATAAGTGGATAGGGTCAAGACCAGCTTAACCAATAATATGATAAGTAGGTAGGGTTAAGACCAACTTAACCAATAATATATAAGTGGATTGGGTTAAGACCAGCTTAACGAATAATCTGATAAGTAGGTAGGGTTAAGACCAGCTTAACCAATAATATATATTAATTTGACAAGTGGGTAGGGATAAGACCATCTTAACCAATAATATATATATATATATTAATCTAATAAGTGGATAGGGTTAAGACAAACTTAACCAATAATACATATTGATCTAATAAGTGGATAGGGTTAAGACCGACTTAGCTAATAATATATAAGTGGATAGGGTTAAGACCTACTTAGCCAATAATATATAAGTAGGTAGGGTTAAGGCCATCTTAACCAATAATATATAAGTAGATAGGGTTAAGACCAGCTTAACCAATAATCTGATAAGTAGGTAGGGTTAAGACCAGCTTAACCAATAATATATATTAATTTGAAAAGTGGGTAGGGTTAAGTCCAGCTTAACCAATAATATATATATTAATCTAATAAGTGGATAGGGTTAAGACAAAATTAACCAATAATACATATTGATTAGATAAGTGGATAGGGTTAAGACCAACTTAGCTAATAATATATAAGTGGATATGGTTAAGATAAACTTAGCTAATAATATGTAAGTGGATAGGGTTAAGACCAACTTAACCAATAATATATAAGTGGATAGGGTTAAGTCCAGCTTAACCAATAATATATATATTGATCTGATAAGCGGATAGGGTTAAGGAAAGCTTAACCAATAACACATGTTGATTTGATAAGTGGCTAACATGGGTGACATGTGGGATATAATGATAAACACTTAACCAAGTTGAAACATGTAAGAAGACATGAATAAGAGGGGGTTAAGTGGGAAATCCTAGTGGGGACCAAGCATAGGTGGAAAGCTTGTGTCAAGTGTGGGAACCCTCCTCAACCAGTTATCCATTTAGTATCTAAGTGAGCTCGATCTAGATCGAGGATGGGACACGCTTACTGGGTTTGATTATAAGAGGTCAAAACGGGTTAGCGGTGGCAACGCAAGTCCAATGGGGTCATGTGCGTGCATGGGCCCGGGCTGGTAGGTAAGACGTTGTTGCATCGTGTAGGTATAAGGGTTGCATCTTTAGTGGTATCGGGTTGCCACTTTGGGGAGTGATACACCCCACCGTGGGACCAGCACGGGTATCTACGAGTTAGGGAGCTGAACGAATGGGGATGGTAGTGGGTACGACTAGCGGAGATAGGAGTAGGCGGCACCTATGAAGGCAGCTAGGGGTACAACTACCATATTATGAATAAATGTTGTAATTAGAATGGGGAGGGTAGTGGGTACAACTAGTGAAGATAGGAGCAGGCGGCACCTATGAAGACAGCTAGGGGTACACGAAACTACCATTATGATTATTATGTTCAGTAGGCGGGATCAACTTTTAGGGTGACTAGTATTGGTGCAGTAAAGTAATTATCCTATAGTGATTAGGAACACAATTAACGTTATCTTATTCCTCTTGTTGGTTTTGTCATGCCCATTTGTTTCACAGTCATTCCTTGTTTTACCAGTTTATGCCTTATCCTAATTACTTAAATAATTATATTGTTAAAGTTATTGGACTCGCCAGACTTTATGTCTGACCCCCTTTGTTTTCGCCTCTTTTCTTCCTTTTCCCCCAGGATCTCAGGGTGGGACTAGTGCTAGTGGAGCTTGATTTGGATCTCTTTCTCTCTCTTTTGGAAGTGCTTGGATTGCTGAAAGTAAAGTTCAGCTTATCTCTTTTATTGCTACTTATGTTGGAGTTATGCTTTTTACTTTATGTACTCAGAAAACAATTTGTCAAGATGGATATTAAGTGTACTTGGTTTTATTGTTGGTTTTTGATGTTGTTGTAACCAAACTATTTCTCCACTGTAATAAAAGTTGTTTTAAAATTTTCAAGTACCAATATATGTATCTTTCTTGTTTTATTCCATTCTATACACCAATAATACTCCATGAAAGTTAATGCGTTCCCTTTGTGAGTGACATTAATGGACGTGGGGTGTTACATCTTTGCCTGAGCGAGCCTTAACTTCCTTCTCCAATCTTTCATCAATATCCTCCACTCCCACTCTGAATAAGCCAGTCGGGTCATCCAAATCATGAAGCGCAGCAACTGTCTCTAGTTGGGACCAAGGTTGAGAAGCAGAGGCGGTGTAGTCTGGAGAGTAAGGAAGGATCGCTTGGTGGAGAGGTAGCAGTCAAAGTACTTGCCATCACTTAAATTGAAGGAGAAAAGATGGCTTCATTTCTAATTCCTTCAGCCATGGCATGAGAGGGCTTTGGAGTATCCAGCCCTAATTTAAATGAATGATAATCAAGGAACTCATCGTACCCATGTGGAGAGAATAAGAGAATAAAATTTGGTAAGATTGGATCAGCACCGGTTTTACCTGAGATAGCAGGGCTTATGATCTTTATTTCATAAGCACTTGAGTCATCTTCGTTGCCTTCGTCACCTTGCGAATTCTCCTTAGCAGTCCCCTTCTTTTCTCGAAGACTAGCAACGAGCTTTATGGAAGGCATAACGGGAAACTTGGGATCAGAGGTGACAATTTCAGTGGAGGTAACCTCGGCAGTGGTAGTGGCTGTGATAGTGATATTCTCCTGAGAAGCTCTAGCTCCAGTCGCTAAGCCACGCTCCTTCCTAAGTTCTTCTTGACCCTTTGCAAGGGCAGCGCGGCCTTCGTCTTCCAAGAATTGCTCCAAAAGCTCCTCCTTTATGTAACGGCTTCCATGAAGTTGTGCAAGAACCGATTCCCAAACCTCGGCCAAAGTGATGGGATATCCAACTTGCAAGAAAGATAAACTTCCTCGCCCCATTATGCTAAATGTATAGAACATAAATAAAGTGTCGTTGAAAATGAAATTGGTGTTAGCATGTGCTTGCTCAGCAGCGGCCTTATCTGAAAGAACCTAATTCCTCTCTCGCTCTAGTTCCTCCACTCTGGCGAACAAATTTCCAAGTCCTAGAAACTAACTTTTTTCCCCAAGCTGGCAATGCTCTCCTGCTCCACGGCCAATTTATCTTCAGCACTCTTTTAAGAAAAATGAGTACCATTGACTAGAGCAATCAGCATGATTTCCTTTTTCTTATAAGAAGAAGTAGCAGAAGAAAGCTCTTCCTTTATTCTCTGATTCTCAGCCTCCAGCTCTTTATTCCTCTTAGAAAGATGTTTGATATCGGTATTGCGGGCCTTGAGAGTTCTGTCCCATTCAGCGTTACCATTCTCCATTGTGAGTATGGCCTCATAATTAAGCTTATTAACTCTTTGGAGCTCATCATCTAGCTTTTGCTAGTAAGACAGCTTCTCAATCTCATCCTTCAACGTCCCAAGACTCCTAAGCATCGCATATTTATCCACTAGAGTTATGTCCAAGTCAAAGCGAACTCCTCTCAAAAACCAATTCTGAAAGCATCAAGAAAGTGTGCTAGGTGCTTGCAGTAGAGTGTGGTGTGGCCTTTGAATTATTTATTGGATGTCAACAGGAGGAGAGGCAACAAGTAGGAGTACAATAGGTTAAAGGCTTGTGGAAGTTTGAGCAACGACAGCAAGATCCTTGTCAGGTCTGTCACGCTTCTCATCTCTACCATGGTCCTTTTCCTTGTCATCCCGCTCCTTCCTTTCCTTCCTTTCATCCTCCTCCCTTCGGTCCTTGTAATAGTGATCGTCGTGAGCTTTCCTATCCCGCCCATCCTCCTCGTGACGATCCCGTGTCTCTTGAACTTTTCTCAATCTTATCTCTTCATTAGTATCCCTCCAGTAAGGGCGAGGTGGCACATTTTGCCGTGGATTATAAGAGCATTTGTAGCGGTCATGAATTCATCCACATAAGAGCGGATCATGGTTTGACCCGAAACAAAGGAAAACAAGAGTTCAGTCTCTAAAACCAAGAAGCATTGGGGCAAGATAGAATATATATGCAGAATATTGAAAGCTCTAAGTGTGTGTGTGTGTTGTGTGCGCTTTAACGTGCATCAACCAACAGACCGCTCGTTGTTGTCGGAGTCAAAGAAGCTGCGAAATGGGTTTTTGAGAAGGAGTAAGAGCTAGTTCAGAAGTTGTCTTCGAAGTTGGTGTAGCGAGTCGGAAAGTTTCAATGTCACCTGTAAAAGGCTTGCTAGAAGTTACAACTATGTCACTTGAGCCCCCGTATATGTCTTCCTCCGTTGCAATGGAAGCGTGGGGTCGACATCATTTCTTTCAATAACAGAATCACCTCTGCCCGCGATATTCCCTTCTTCAAGCTTCTCAGTAGTCTTCACAGGAGCTTTACCCTCGTGTTGCACAATCTCTTCTTTAACAATGGGTGGTAGCTTAGGTTGGTCAGATGAACCAGCTCCGCCAGCAGGGTCTGAGCATTTCTTTAAAATGGATTTTTCGATAGAATCTTTTAATACAATGTATTCTCAAGAAGCTGAGGCATCTGATGCTTTGAGAATAGGAGAAGCAAAAGAAGTTTCTTAAGAAAGAGAAGATCGAGATGGGTCAAGCAACCCAAATTGATGAAGAAACTCTTCCTTTATCAAGAACTTTTTAGTCTTCTCTTGATCAACGACAACTTTCAATCTCTCAAGAGTAGATTTGCAAACGATAGCGTCTTTGACGAAAGTCGACAGTTCTATAAAATAAAAAAGGAAGATTTAGTGACCATAACTTGGAAAAAACTAGACGAAGAGTTCTGAGCAAATATGTTCACCTCCCTCCATCCAGATTACATAGAAGCTCTCTGAGCACCAAACATAAAATAATTGGTTCAAGAATCCTGAAGTGCTATATGATAAGTCAAGGATAAGCTTGCGATTTAGGACGCCTTCAACAAAGATAATAGAGGGATGCTCCTTCCTCCTTTTAAAGACACATAATAGCAGATGTCCTAAAGTGTAGGCATACAGCGCATCGTCCTCATGAAAAGCACTCAAAGCCCTTTTAAAATGGCATAGCCATTCGGTATAGCTGAAAAGGGGCGATTGCTAAATGTCGAAGGACCGTCTGCAAAAAAGCGTTGAAGGGAGGAATAGCTCAACGCATCAGCATATAACAGTTAACAGCAATAAATCCAAAGGGTGGACGATCAACAAACTCATTCTTCTATGGTAATCGCGCGTTGGTCTTGGGGATGCCAAATTGAACACATAACTTCTTAAAAGTAAGCTGATTAAGCGTTGAAGAGCATCTCTCAGACGGCAAACTACTAAGGGGACGGGGAACGGGAACAGACTGATTTCCTACTGGCCCTAGGGTTGTAGTCATTCCAACTTCAGAAGCTTGCGTAGAAGCTCCAACTTGATCAGAAATAGTTTTCTCCTCAGAATAGTGACGAGTCTTCTGTCGAGTATCTATTCTATACAAGGAATCTTGTTATTTACGGGTACGCATTTTGTAAGTGTGAAGTGTTGTGAAAAATTATACAAGTTATTGAAAACGAAGCTTGGAATCTTCAGTCGGCGTGTGTCGATTAGTCGATCTTAAGTATCGTCGCGAATTCAAATTAAAGTGTTGTGTCTATGCAAGCGATGTTCGACAAGTTATAAATGGTTGAACGAAACAATCTTGTATGGGCACTTCATTTGGTTCAAGTCAGGGAATTCGCTGTAGTTCATTTTTAATGATTAAACTAGTATGTCATTAATGTACGCAATCAATGGCAAAATATTCGCCTAAAACCATGCAAGTATTCTTGTTGTGACAGGACAAGTAGCGATAAAAAGGCACGTTCAGTTTATAAATTGCAGGTTCAAGTTGTTGATCACTTTTCAAAAAATTTGGATCACTTCAAGAAACTCAATGACCAAAATATCTCTAAGGCAGGCGATCCACCAATGGGTTGTGAATGCGCAATCCATGATTGGATTGTAAGAGTGCAATCCATGAATGGATCATGAGTATTCGGTCCATCATGGACTGTGAGCATCCGATCCATCAGTGGGTCATGGGGTCAGCGGTCCAAGATCAATTTGAAGTGCAATCCAATATAGCACTGATCAGTTGAAAATCACAATCAATAAGGAGAATTATACATCAAGTATACAAGTCATTACACATCGAGTTTAAAGCATTGATCATCAAAGTATATAATCGATTCAAGCAGCAAAATGCTAAATCCCAATTAAAATACATGCTATCAAAATGCAAAACGGCATGAGATATTGCAAAAAGATCCAAAGTACAATTCATACAAAATCTATGGTCAACACGAGGATTCGTAACATGATACATCATTGCTAAAACCTATTAGTAGAATGGTTTATCAACATACAAATTGCAAGTCAACACAAAAGTTATAATCGGATTCCAGCATATCAGATAGAAAATTATCAATTTTATCTTAGCATAACAATCGTAATCGGATTCTATCATCCGAAACAATAGATTGCCGGATCCGATTTCGAGCACAAAGAATTTAACTACACGATCCATAAAAGAATTTGTAAATAGTCGTAGAACCTTAAACGCCAAAAATCAATTCGACATGAAAACCAAGAGAATTAGACACCTACAATGGATCGAGACCGGCTAGAGACAATTATACTCTGGTGGTGAGATTTTATGAGGAGCCGAAGAAGGCAAACTTAATCTGGGTGGCGAAAATTCACAAACTACTAGCGAATCAAGGCAACTGAGAACTGAAGTAAATGGTCGCAGATTGATTTGAATCAATTGAAAATCACGATAGTAATTGAGATCAAGTACGAGCTAGAGAAGCTTGGATTTTTAGCAATGGCAAGGCTCAATCGGTGGGATGTTGATTCAATCGAAGATGAAACAAAGGGTTCAGATCTATTTGAATTTTTCAGAGGAAGAGTTCCGCCAATAAAATGTTTATTTGGTTATAAAAGTAAAGTAAAAGGGATGGATCCGAAAAGGGAGATATAAAGGAAAGCTGAAAGTGAGCTCTCGCAATCCATCAATTCGAATTGCATGCAGTCCATGTTTTCATGGTCCATCAGGGTCACATGTGGTCCACGCAAGCAAGTTGTGGTCCGTTGTAAAAAATGTGCACATGCGATCCATCAAGAATTGTTAAGGTCATCAATTCAAAGCTCACATTTCCTACAAGAAAATATGAGCTTCAAGGAGAAAATGTTAACCCCGTTAAAAATGCGATTCAAAGGTAATACTTTAAACCGTATCAGTGATGGGTTGGTAACGGCTTGGATCGATAACGTTTTGGATTGGAATTCTTGTTCTAATGATGGATCGGTTCTAAAAAATAACCATTAATTGTTTTGGCAGAAAGCATGATGGCTAGGTTATCAATTGATAGCATTAGATCAATTTAAATCCATGGGTCTTTCCCATTATCCATGGATCAGATCATGTTCATTTATATGGATCGGGGCATGGTTATTCCCATGGACTGGGCAAGCTCTTTGTGTAGCAAAACACTAGATCATGTCGATATACATACGTTTAGATCATTTGGTCCGATCAAAGCATGGATTAGTGAAGAACTAAAAAGCATGGATCACTCAAGCCTTGGTCATAATAAAAAGTTGGATCGGATTGGTGTATATGCAGATGGATCGCGAACGACCCATAGATGGATCGGAAATATTAACTTATGGTCCTGGACCGTTGGAAAAGTAGGACCGCATATAATCCATGGCAATGGATCGGCCGCTGATTCAGAGAGCTGCACACTCCACTTCAAGCCTCCACACCACTCGTAACTTCACCTATGAATACTCCACCCCTTCACACATAAAAAGGGATAGAAAATTCTCCTCTCGAAGGGCTGCCATTTTTGATCTCCAACAGCACTCAAGCGTCCACAACTCCGTTAGAGCTTCTTCAAGCATCACTCAATAATATCCATCATCATCTTCATCAAGAAATCATCGAAGATCATCACTGAGTTTGATTATCGTAGATCTAATCCAATAATCACCGCTACTAGTGAGATTCGAAGATATTCGCGAGAGAGAGAGAGAATCTTCAAGATTAGAGAAGAGAAAGGAAATCATTGTAAAAGATAGAAAAATGTTAAAATGAGATCAATTATGTACCTTGTAACGAAGAAGAAAATGAAATCCTCATTCAAAGTGGAGGTAGGCCAAAACTGAGGCTGAACCAGTATAAATTGCTCTCTACTTTGCTATATTCTGCATATTTTCGCTCTTAACTTTGTTTTCCACATTTTAGAGGTGTCTCCTGACCTCTCGTGGTGTTAATGCCATTTTTGGTATTAACAATTTAAAAATCAAAATTTTAATTTTAAAATAGAATCAAGTGCTAACGAGAATTTTAATAGAATTTCTAGACATATTTACTCTATAATTATTGAACTCTTGATTTTTTGATGCTCATGTGCCTTGAAACTTGAACTCTTCTACTTTGAAATCATGATTTTCTGAATTCAACACTTCAACAATAAATATGTGCATAGATTTCCTGTATACATACACGTACACACACACACACACATATATATATATATATATACATATTAGAAAATAGTGTTAGTATATATTTATTATAATAAAAATAATAATTGAAATAGAGTAGAAACAAGGTTGTTGTCATCAAAGCAATCATTATCAATGTCTCAGTCTATAACAATCTCCCCTTTTTTTGATGCTAACAACCTTGGTTATTAAATTATCATACCCGATGTCTCGATTCTTCGGTTACTCCCCCTTACTTCATTAAATTCCCTTGAAACTACTAACTCCCCCTTAATCTAAGCCCCTATTTTATAATTCTCCCCCTTTGTCATCAACAAAATCTATAATTCTGGCTAAACTACAATATTCCCCCTAAAACTAAGGCATAATTCTTACATCTTAAAAATATTATTCTAACTAAATATAATAACTAAACTAAATAACCATAATATTCTAACTATTATACCTTGAATGATTATAGACAACGTTGAAAATCACACCAAGCCAATTCTATATATATATATATGTCCAATATATGTATATCAATATATCCAATCAATCAAACCAAACCAGACCATAATTAAAGTAGTTTATATACTAGTTTTAAAATTTTGAAATAATTCAAACAAACCACAAAAATTTAAACAAATTCATACATTTCGAGGAACTTCAACCCAACTATCTCCACTGAAGATTGGATCAGCCTTTATAGCATCCCAGTCTTGGTTGTCTTTGGTGAGAGGTGCTCCAGTGATGTTGTTGCCTTCATCTTTTGAAAGAGAGGCAATCATCTATCGAATTGCATCAAAATATTTCTCTTGTTGTTTGATCATCTATATTTGACTTAATTTGAAGTGACATTGACTTCGGAGAATGATTGAGAGAATATTCTTAATGAATTCAGAATTTCTTCAAGATTCTCGCTTAGATTATGGATTTGTGTAGCCATAGTTTTGAATTTATTAAGAAATAGTGAAAGGAAGTACATGAGGAATAAATGAATAAGTTTTCTGGAAGATAAAGGTATAAATAGGCTCTAAATTCATTTGAATTAAATAAACATGAGTTAGTTATAGCAATTTTAAATTCAAACAATTCTGGAAATTATACAGTTATATGTTGACATGAATAAACCTATATGTCGAAATATGCATGTGTGTTTCAATTTTTAATTTTTTTGTTGTTGATATTTTGTGATATGTTTCAATTTATATAAACTTATTTTTATTGTTTTAATAGCTATTCCAGAGACGTTTAAACAAGAATTGATAGAAATAAAGAACTTCATTTCAATCTAATGATAACGATACATGAAACAAGTACATAACTAAAGATAGAAATAAGGTAATTGAAATACAAGCAAATACAGTAAGATATTAAATTTAGAAAACAGTGGAGGAGGATAAAGAGGATGATAAGCCAAGTTTTTTCCAACTTTACCAAAAGAACTTACTCATTTTAGTAGAAATCTTTCCAAATTCCTTACTAAACAATCTATTAATTATCTTTTGGTTTTTGGATAAAATCTTTTGATTATGAAGAATGGTTTTCTTGGAGGGGTTGGTAGGAACTTCAATGCTTTTGTCTTCTTCCTCTTCATTAATATCTATTTGATTGATTTCTTCTTCTTGTTCAATTCTTTCTCTCTTTTCCGCATATGTTTCATAGGGGTGAAACACAAGTGGAATCTTCATAAGAGAAATATTTCCGTCGTTGAAAACTTTTCTAGAAATGAACTCTGATCCTCTGAAATCAACTCCAAAATATTTGACAATACGTGTAAGGTAAACTCCATGATATAATGTATTTTCTTTTTATCAATATTTCCTTCGGTTGAAACTCACTTAAAATTACTTTTGCCCAATTGATTTCATAATTTCCAAAAATAGCATAAAGAGCTTTGTTAACTTTCATAGTAGGGTTGTTAAATTTTCGGACCGAGGGGTGACGGTATGTTTAATAAGTAGATTGACAATCCTTGCTTTTGAACGAAAAAATGATTTTTGAATTCCAAATTTTCATTGGTTTCAAAAATATGACGAAAAGTTTCTAAATCACTTTCATAGATATTAAAATCCGAAAGATCCATCCTTATATTCTTGCAACCCACAATGGTACTTAAAACATCACAATATAAAACAATTTGTGTTCCTTTAACACTAGTCCAAATTTCATCTTCACTTCCTTGATAAAAATTGCAATTCAAGTTTGCATAAAACATTTTCACAAGATCGGGATAATAAACTTCAGCACTATCCCAAGAACCAAAAAGTCTTAAAATTCCTTTTTGATAAAAGATAGATTCAAGTTCATTGGTAGCAAAATCACTAAAGATCACAAATTGTCCCGTATCAACTTTACTAAAGTTTACACAACTAATGTAATCTTTGATAACATCTGGGTTGTTGAAGAGGAAGCCTTTGATAGTCTTGGTTAGTCTCATGGTTTCTAGAGTGCTTGAGGAAGCCAGTAGAAAGTTATGAAGAGTATAGGAATATGACGAGTAGTTTTGAATTTTGAAATAAAGATAGAAAAGAGATGATAGGAATAGGTAGAAAATATAGAGAATCAAAAGAAAATTCTTTGGTTTAAAGGACACATTTTCATTCACATTGAAGTTGGTGGAAAGATGGAGGGAATTTAAAAAAGTTTGAATATCAAAATTTGAATTTCAAAATCCAACTTTCTAGCATATGTCAACATATATAAATAGGCACGTCGACATACCCCTTTGTATTTTCAAGACGACTATTGAATTTTGACTACTTGAATTACTTATAACTCAATGTTCTTATTTAATTATTTCCTAAGATAATATTTTATTATAAAAATACTAATTTGCATTATTATTTTATTATTATATAATAATTATTTCAAATTTTGAATTATGAATTTAAAATTCAACTTTTAAACAAGGCAAACATTCAAACAATCAAACAACCATTTATGTAGTTAAATAAATATTAAGGCGTACCTATTTTAGATCCGCTCTTTGATTTATTCTGATTCGTAATTGTTGTGATGCACATATTCAAATTATTTGTTTCTTGTTCTTCTTCATAGAATGATGAATCCGAATCATCTAGAGTTACGGCATACTCTCTTTACATTTTCTTTGATGAACTGTCATTAGCAGATTTAATTTATTTCTCCAGATATGGGCAAAATATCTTTAGATGGCCTAATTCGTCGTAGTTATAACATCTGACATTATTTGGAGTCTCATTATTTTTCATAGTATTTCTTTGCTCATTCCTTTTAAAATTATTTCTTCTTCTGTTCTTAGGAATTTTCTAAAATTTCTTTTCATTAGTGCTGTCTCTTCATCATCATCACTATCTGAGTCTAAATCTTCAGTTTATGCTTTAAATGTTATCGATTTCTTCTTTGATGACTTATTTCCTTTTCTTCCTTGCATCTGAACTTCAGATGACATTAAATTACCGATTAATTCTTCAATTTTCACTGTACTGATATCATTGGCTTCTTCAATTGCAAGTGCCTTTTGATCCCAATTAGAAGTTAACGAATTCATAACTTTTCTAACTTGATCTTTCTCATAATAAGATTTTCCCAAAGCCATTAGAGAATGTGCGATTTCCTGGAACCTGCAGTATGTACCAGAGATAGACTCATTCTAATTCATTATAAATAACTCAAACTGATTAGTTAACATGGATATTTTGGTCTGTTTAACTTTGATTGTTCCTTCATGATTCACTTGCAAAGTTTTCCAGATTTCATACGCTTATTATCCTATTAAATTCGTTCCTATCTAATTAATAGAATAAAATATTTATAGCCTTAGAATTATTTTGTGTAGGGGATTTATGTTCATTAGTCCACTATGAAAAATTAACATTGGGTTCAACATATTCGGTTTGTGTGATAATCCATTTGTATAACCTACAGATTATAAATAAATTTTCATTCTACATGCCCTATATGCATAACTACTGCCATTAGTGGAGGTCTAACAGTGGACTGACCCTCCACGAATGAACTACCATTATTGACAATTCCAGTTTTGGTTGCCATTTAAACTTTTTAAAATTTAGATTATAAATACTTTTAAAACCAATTCCCAATACCAATTGTTGGAGATGAGGATTAAGGATCTTAAGGAAAGTTAAACACTAAAGGGAATGAATAGTTTTTTATGAAATCTATTAATTTTCTTGAAATCTTTTTGGATGAATCAGAAAATCACAGATATTAACAAATTCAAAATCAATCACAGAATGCAAAAAATGAAAGTAAAAGAAATAACAATAAAAGGAAAGTATGCACTGTGATTTTGTACTGGTTCAGGATTCCCCTACATCCAGTCCTACACAACGTTGGGTTAATGCGGATTTTTATTCAACAATATCCAATTACAATCCTTGATTTTAGAACTATAAGGGCACACCCCAACTGATTCCAAGTATAGTAAGACTTAGTTGATTTATGGACCACAACTTTACACCCAATCGATTTTCAAGACACAATCACACCCATTCACTTCAAACGAGATATGATCATACCCTTCTCTTATCAGTTTTTGTAGTATTGACTCGATAAGACTTGATCTTGAGATGTTTGATTACCAACTACCTATAACTCTTGAGTAGCACTTGAATTCAGAGTGATTTTGATTTAGAATTGAAAAAGAATAAGAATGATATGATTTCTATTGAAATCGGCAGAGTAGATGTGCAGAAATTTAAGAAATTGAGTGTAATAATGGTGGAGTATTAAGAGAGGAAGAAGGAGATGAAAAATGATTAAACATTCGGATTCTGGAAGGTATTATAGATTTCCAATAATCATAAATTTTAGAAAAGGTGTGAATTCAAAAGACACTTCTTTTCAAAATTTAAAAAATTAATTAACGACTAGTATATTGACATGTAGAAATGGTTATGTCGACATATGATAGAGTAAATTCAAAAAATGAAGTGTTAACCAGAGTTTAACGGAATTTCTAGACACATTTACTCTATAATTCTTGAACTCTTGATTTGGTAAGACTCATGAGTCTTGAAACATGAACTCTTCTTCTTTGAAATCTTGATTTTCTGAATTGTACAGTCTTCAATAATAAATACAAACATAGATTTCCTATATATGTGTTAGTGCATATTTTATAACAATAATAATTGAAACAGGGTAGAAACAAGGTTGTTGTCATCAAAACCATCATCACTAATGCCTTGGTCTCTAATACATGCATCCATTTAATACTATAATTCAAGCTGGACTCTAACCCAGTCACTTACTACTTAGAGGAAGCAGACTCTTCCAAAAATTAACAACCTTGTACCAAATTAGTCATTTAATACTACTTATTAGAAAAAAAAGTTATCCGATCACTTAATACCTGACGTGAGGTATCACAAAACGGCGAGCTTAATTTGGAAATGGCAATATGCAAAACTCCCCTTTTCACTGATTCTTTCTTATCATCCATTTCTTTAGATTTCAACCATCCACAGCTCAGTCTCTCCACATTTCAAAGCCTTCTTTCGCAACATCTGAGTTAGTTGTCATACTCCTTCTCTTTCCCCAATTCTCATGTTTAGATCTGTATCAAATTTTTTCTTTCTTTGCCTATCTAGCTTGTGATGAGCCACATGATTAGCAGCTGTGCGGAGTTCCTTTCTTCTTAGCCCCTTTACTGTTCCTATGGACCACATACAAAACTATTTATTCATCCGACGTGGGTCATGGGCGATACCGACATTGGTGCTAATGGAATTCATGGTTTGTCCGTGACTTCTAATTTGTATGTATTTGCATTTTAAGCTCCTGTTTGGGTAAATTAAGTTCGATATGTTGGTTCATCTGTCATCATTTCTGGGTTGAGTTCGTGTTAAGATTGGCGATGGTTTGTTGTTCTTTTGTTTTTCTTACCCGCTTCACTCGGCTTCATGAGAAGGTTTTTCTCTAACCTGTTGCTTGAAGTTGTAATGCTCTCTTGTTGGAGTCATCTCCACCGGTTTTTGGTTAATGTCATATGCTTTTATGGTTATCATGAAGAACATCGTACTTTCTTTTTACATGTTGTGTGTGGTTCCTTCTTGCGGGAACTTTGTAATACCCCATTTAATATACCTAAAAATATAAATATTAATAATTAATAAAAATAAGAAATTAAATAATAAAATATAAACAGGATGAATAATGAGATTTTGCAACATTAGAAATTTGGCTACAAAAATCTTTTATTTGGATTCGTGGCGAAATTCTGATACTTTTTCATATATAATATGTCAAAAACGGTGCTCGTATGAAAAATTAAATGTAATTGGATGGTGAACGTGTGTGTGTGTATATATATATAAGAAATAATCCAAATCAATTAACATTATATATATTTAATATATCCATCCCCACACACATTCATTGGGCAATTTAGCAACCAAGAGGTCGACCTCCCCCAGAAGGGGTGTCGACCACCGGTCGATTGGCCTTCTAGAGTGGAGGTCAACGGCTTGGCGGCTGAAACGCCCATTGAGGCTGGGTTTGGTTAGGTTTTGCGGCTAATTTATATAAACGGACAGCTAGGATTATATCTTAATAATCCTATGGCTCCTTCTTACACAAGCAATTATAAATAGACCCCTAGGCTCACACCTAAACCCTAGCCACTCTCTTTATTTGTGCCTTCACTCTACCTCCATTGATTCCAGAATTAGGTTCACTTCTTCTTCTACAAACCAATTCTTCTTTCTCTAATCTTTTCATATAGATTTTAGATTTGAATAAAGATCTAGAATCACACAAATTATGTATATAAAAATTTAATTATTTAATTCTTATGTATATAAATCTCTTGAGATTAGAGTTCATATCAAAGAGGCACAACAATGTCAGATCTACGAGCTTTCCAATCATAGTTAGAGGAATTAGTATTTTCTTAGGAATATTCTACATTTTTATATTATCATATGGATTTGTATGCCTAAGGGAACTTGGTATAACGATAATATTAAATTGACAAACCTCTAAATCCTCCGTTTTTATGTATTTCGCAAGAATTGTCAATATATATTGGGTTAGTGGACTTTGTTTTAGTAGCGAATTAAGAACAATTGGGTGATGTACTTTTATTTTATATATCCCTTTTTCTACATCTCTATTTTTAATGTAAAAAGGTTTATTTGATTAGATTTATTATTTGAATAGGTTTGGTTTCTATTCTAAATAGACAAATCTGAATGTATTCAAATTTGAATCCAATAAAAAATGAATATTTTTTTGTAAAATATGAGAAAGGGTCAAATTAGATAAATAAAGGCCTATGTATGTATATATATATATATATATATGTGTGTGTGTATGAAATTACACCCTATTCTTGGTTCATTACTACAATTATTCCAATAAGCCTAAGATGCAAGTTTTAATTGGATGTTATGTTTTTTCCGTCACTGCTATCTGTTATTATGCAATTATGCCATTATGCTTTGAATGTAGCAGTCAAAATGTGGAAATTAACTTGTATGCCTTAAATTTAGAACAAATTGAAAATTTTACCTCATCAAAACGTTCTCTCGTTCATACGAAAATTAACATTATTTATATGTACTAAATATTCTACTTAGATGGCGTAATTAACAAAATTAGCATAGTAACGATGTAGTAAATCCGATTAGGATAGGATTTGAATTTTAAATATCCCCATGTATTGATTCCTTGTGTATGCATTTAGAATGGCTTATATATATATAATAATAGCACAGACACGAGGCTAGTTGTCAGTTGTGGTAGATGTCTGACCGGAACCGACCGACAAATCCAGCAACCCCAAATGGGTACGACTAATATGAGAGGTCTGGGTGCCATGGGCCATTCAAGCTTAGTATGCTATGACACGAGGTTAAACCCGCTTGTAGTAGAAGTCTGCCCGGAACCGCCCGGCATATCCAGCGTCTACAGGTAGAGAGTTTAATGTGAAAGGTCTAGTGTGTGTGTGTATATATATAACTATTTTTTGCGAAAATAGGCAGGGTTTACTACGACTTGGGAAGGTTTTAAGTGGTTGAATCTCTTCTTATCTCGCTTGGGTCTTAAGTGGTAGGACTAGGATCCTATCCGAAGGTTTATTCCTTGGATAGGTACCAAAGTTATTGGACCCACCCTTAATAGATTCGAAGTAAGTTTGTGGGTCCTCCTTCTCTGAAAGTGGTTGGGCGTAGCGGTCACGGAGTAGGGTAGTTCACGAGGGATGTCCACTTCCACTAGAAGCTTCTAAGGGTTAAACTAGGGGCATGACTGGTTTAATGTGGCCATAGCATGCTCACCAACTGTCTAAGGGAAAATATCAGTTAAGTACTAACATTCACAATACTACTTCTCATATTACCTGTGAGAGTATAGACTTAAGAACATTGATGTATTAGGACCGGGTCTTAAGAGGCTAGGGTCCACCTCAGGGTTATAAGATATCATAAGAATCCACCTTTAATAAGGGCCTTAAGTGACCGAGGATGCCTACCTCGTTGGGTGTTTACCCTAAATGCACTAATGAAGGTATTAAGCAATTGACTCGGATATCCACTTCATTGGTTAGATACTTTATGTTATGATACCGCTCCTTAACATATCCAATAGGTCAGTAGGTGAGGTAGATTCAATGGATGAATCAATGATGGAGACTGAAGGCGAAAACAGAGATATTATGCTATTATTAGTTATCACTGCTGTATTGCTTATAGAAACTCTTAATAATGAGTTTATTGATGTACCAATGGAATAATTGTACCTTGACATTCTGTGTTTGAATTCTGTGGTTTTTAGTGAAATAGTACATCATATTTTGATATTTTATTTTCTCGTTCTGCTGTGTTAGATTTCCATAATGCAATGTCTACATATATTATTTTATGCAAATGTAATTCCTTACAAGAATAAACGATCTGTTTAGAGTGGCTCTATGTTTCAGTATGCCTTTCTAGGTCGAAATTTAGGCCCATCCTGGGTGGGTTGTTACATTTGGTATCAGATCATAGGTTACTCGATTATAGGGAAATTATACATATGAGAGACGTATTTGTCTTTCTAAAAAGGTTTTTCAAACTATATATATAAGATATATACTGTAACACCCCACACCCGCTAAGGTCACTCACTAAGGGAATGCCTTAACTTCGGTGGAGTATTTTAAGTGAATATAGAACAGAAAAATTACAACAAGACAGATATAAATAATACTTGAAAATCTAAAACATCATTTCATTGCAGCAGAAGATAATCATGTTTGGTTACAATACCAAAACCAACTAAAACAAGAGTCAAGTACTAAATATCCATCCTGATAAAAACATAAGTACATAATCCCACTACATAACTAATAGCCATAATAAAAAAGATAATCCGAGCTTTACATCAACGATCCAAGCTCCAAAAGATAGATAAAGCAATCTGATCAAAGCCCACTAGTGCTAGGCCCACTCTAAGAACCTGAGGGTTGGGAAAAAGATAAAAACAACGGGGTCGGACATAAGTCTGAGCGAGTCCTATAACTTTAACAATACAATCATTAAAGTAATTAGGGTATGATATAAACTTGGTACGGTAATGACTGGGGATAAATGGCTACACTAAGCAGCCAACTAGACAAAGGATGAACTAAGATATCGGTAAAGACGCATCTACCCACCCAAGGGTAATTACTACACTGCACCACACCAGTCATTCCTACTTAAAGGTTGATCCCACCCAAGGACTTAGAAAATATAACTAGTAGTTTCTTGTACCCCTAGCTGACCACATAGGTGCCGTCTGCCCCTATCTCCACTAGGTGTACCCACTATTCCCCAATCGATCGGCTCCCTAACGTAGATACCCGTGCTGGCCCCACAGTAGGGTGTATCACTCCCCAAAGTGGCAACCTGATACAACCAATGGTGCACGGCCTATACCTACACGATGCAACAACGTCTTACCTACCAGCCCGGGTCCACACACACATATGAAACCCGTTGGACTTGCGTTGCCACCGCTAACCCTTTTGGCCTCTTATAGTCAAACCCAGTATGCGTGTCCCGTCCTCGACTTGGGTCGAGCCCACAAAGATACGTTTTGGGTTACTGGTTGAAATGGGCCCCCACAAGCTACCCACCTAAGCTTGTCCCTTTTCTAGTGCATCCCACTTAACCCTTTAATCATGTTTACTTACATGTTTCCACTTGGTTAAGTATTCTAATCGTATTTTCTATTACCACCCAAGGCAACCCACTAGATTTCCACATGCCACCCAAGGCACTTACTTGATTTCCACATGCCACCCAAGGCACCCACTTAACCCCTCATGCCCCACTACATGCTTATCTGGTTAAGTGTTTCTTTATTGATTAAGAACGTAACCTTTGTAAAGACATCTCACATTAGACTGTCTTTTATGGCAGCTGGATTTGCCGGTCAGGTCCGGGCAGCCTTACGCCATAACAGAGTCTAACCTCGTGTCTTTACACTTGTCACGTATTTAGTTTATGCCTAAGACCTCTCACATTGGGCCAATCATTTGTAGCCGCTGGATTTGCCGGTCGGGTCCGGCCAGTCTTATGCTACAAAAGGGTCCAACCTCGTGTCTTAGTCGATTAATTACACCTAATTAATCACCCCCATATTTTGAATTAATTTTCCCTAATTAATTCCAACTTAATGATGTACATAATTGACTCAATTATGTCCATCCACTTATGGTATGCAACTTCATACCAATTTCACCACAATTTTGTTAACATGAATATTAACCCCATCGTTCCCCACGTAATACGCTAACATGACATACTTAATAAGGGAAGATTCATCACAAATACAATGGGTTCAACTTAGCATAACATTTGCATCAACATGGGTTTTAAAGGTGTCAACTTGCATATATGACCATAGAATCAAACCCAACTAGCATAAATAATCAACCCAAACTTGCATGAATCACATATGTCATAAAGAGGGTAACTTGCATATATGTTCATGTCATAGACCTATCATAAAGGGATAAACTTGCATACATGTCATAGGTCTAAAAAGGGATGAACTTGCATATGTTACTCATATCATAAAAAGGGGTAAACATGCATATATATGCATGACATACAAAGGGGTTAACTTGCATATGTATGCATATCATACAAAGGTGTAAACTTGCACATGTTACTTGCATATAATCAAACACCAAACTTGCATAACATGTCATATATGAACTTGCATATAATCAAACACCAAACTTGCATAACATGGTGTCATAATGGATCAATGTTTATCATAGTGATTTGCATAACTAGCATCATGAACATATAGCATAAAACTTGCATAACTAGCATCATGAACATATAGCATAAAACTTGCATAACTAGCATCATGAACACATAGCATATGATAACATAACTTGCATTGATCCACATACATAACCATAACCTCAGTATATCCTATCATAATTAGTTTAGCAATTGCTTGCTAAAGGCATAGAAACTCACAACTTGTTGATTAGCACTCCTTTGAAGAAGATTTAGTTGCTAGAGTTGATTAGAAGTTGATTTGAGAAGCTATCTTCTTCTAAACATTGATGGAGGCTCCTTCAAGTTGCATTTTGACGGCATGATGACGTTGTATCTATTTTTAGTATGGATTAGGGTAGTCTTAGGGTGTATTTATAGATTTAGGATGTAGTTTAGGCCCTTAGATTAACCCTAGATTAGTTTAGAGCCATCAGATCTCGTCACAAGCCCCAAAACACAGCCCAACATCCAAAACAGTGCACCCAGGCCAAACTGGCTCGGCCACCTGTGTCGACTCCCAAGTCGACTGGGCAGTCGACTTGGGTCTTGTGGTGTCGACTCCCAAGTCGACTCCCCAGTCGACTTGGGGTGTGGCGGGAATTTTCCCGCCTAGCTCCATTTCTGCATTTGAAATCTGTTTTCGAAATTTGAATTTTCTGAAAACTTCTTCGGGCCTTAACTGGGTCATACGGACTCCGATTTACAAAAACTCGGACTCTATTTCGCGTATTTTTCCGAGACGAATGCAATGGCATAGCCCGTTTACCTTGATTCCGATCTTAAAATTTAATTATGCCCTTATTTATATTATAACAAGTTATTCAACATACGGGATGTTACATTCTCCCCTACTTAAAGGATTTCGTCCCCGAAATCTCTAAGTCAAGAAGAACGTATCCTACCAACCAAACAACCATCTACTAAACCATCAAACACTGACATCCATTGTCCATAAAGTTTCTAATGTTGTATGAAAATATGCAAAAAGTGTGTGTATATGTTCCCTGTCTAATGCAAAATCAGGCGGTCTACTGATTCAGTTGACCTCCTTAATGCAAACCATGATAGTGCCATGCATCCAATATGTATGCGAAAGAACCCTATCGACACATACTATCTCTACATGTGTGCACAACCATACACCAAAATGCATCATCCATATGATAACACAACCATTATACATCCATTAATATAGCTACCTACACACAATTATATGCAATATGCAATATGAAGTGACTGAGTCGATCTGGTGTCTAAAGTGTGTGTATATGCATCCACGAGCAACCACTAGCAAACACTTGCATCCACATGCATCCATCAATCATAACATGTCTCAAACACATGTTTCAATCATAGGTTCACCCTATCTAAAGGTCAAAGGTACTAATGAGAGGACATAATAAAGATAAGATAAGTACTAGACAAACGATAAAGGAGAAGTTAAAAGACATACCCTCAAAAAGGAATGGGTACACTGAACGCATCTTCGCTTCTGTCTCCCAAGTAGCGTTGCTCTCATCATCTCCCCATTGCACTTTGACTAGTTGAACCTCTCTTTTTCTCAACTTCCTAATCTTTGACCCAAGGATGCGGGTAGGAGCTCGTCGAATCGTCGCATCACGCTCTACCTCCACTTCTCTAAGCAAGCTCGGCTCTACCACCTCTGCGGTCTCCTGTAGGCACTTCTTCAAATATGACACATGGAATACGTCATGTACCCCACTAAGTCTCTTGGGAAAATCCACTCTATATGCCATCCATCTAATCCTTTCCTTAATAGGAAACGGTCCTACAAACCTTGGTGCCAACTTCCCAACGGACCCAAAGCGAACAACATTCCGTAATGGAGATACTTTAACAAAGACCATGTCCCCAACATCAAACTCAAGATCCGTCCTCCTCTTATCCGCGTAAGATTTCTACCTATCTTGCGCCGCTTTCATCCTTCTTCAAATCAAATTAATCTTTTCCGAAGTCTCTCTAACCATATCAGGCCCAACCAAGATCTTATCCGTAGACTCCCACCAACATGTAGGTGATCGACAAGGCCTTCCATAAAGAGCTTCGAAAGGAGCCATGCCAATACTAGACTGAAAGCTGTTATTATATGCGAACTCTACCAATGGAAGATGCTCTTCCCATGTACCTCCAAAATCCAAGATACATAGCCTCAAGAGGTCTTCTAGAATACGGTTCGCCCTCTCGGTCTGGTCGTCCGTCTGAGGATGATATGCGGTGCTCAAACACAACTGAGTCCCTACCGCCTCTTGCAAACTCTTCCAAAACTCGCTAGTGAAGATGGGATCTCGATCACTCACTATGCTAGAAGGTACACCATGCAATCGAACTATCTCTCGAAGGTAAACTGAAGCTAGCCATGGAGCAGTCCTCTTACTCTTCACGGGTATAAAATGGGCGCTCTTAGTAAGTCTGTCTACCACAACCCAAATTCCCGTATTACCCTTCCTCGATCTCGGTAACCCATCAATAAAATCCTTCGAGACGCTATCCCACTTCCATTGCGGAACTTCCAATGGGTGAAGCAACCCACCGGGTTTCTTTTGCTCCGATTTCACTTGTTGGCACACCAAGCATCTAGCGACATACTCGGCCACATCTTTCTTCATACCGGCCCAAAAGAAAACTCGCTTCATCTCTTGGTACATCTTGTCCCCACCGGGAAGAATGGTCATCTTCGAACGATGCGCATCATCAAGAATAGCCTTCCTCAAACCCTCATCTTGCGGTACACAAAGTCTACCGTCTCTACGCAACCACCCCTTATCATCTAGGGTGTACCTACTCAAATGGCTGGACGACTCCCCCCTTATGAGCCTCTCTACCAACTCAACCAACTGTGGGTCGTCCCGCTGTGCCTCGCCAATCCGTCCCAAAAGAGTAGGTCTGACCTCTAAGGATGCTAGCAAACCGGGTACAAAGTCAACGGAAGGTATAAAGTCAAACATCGAGACAAATTCCAAGCTTCGTCGTTCAACGAACAATGGACTCAAAGACAACCTTTTTCTGCTTAAGGAGTCTGCCACCACGTTACCCTTGCCAGGGGTATATGCTATCTCAAAATCATAGGATGCTAAGAACTCCATCCACCTTTGTTGCCTTAAGTTCAAATCCTTTTGAGAAAACAAGTACTTCAATGACTTGTGGTCAGTGAACAATTCGAACCTCTCGCCAAGAAGATAATGGCGCCAAGTCTTAAGCGCAAAAACAATAGCGGCCAACTCTAGATCATGTGTAGGGTAATTTTTCTCATGCGCTCTCAACTGCCTTCCCCCATAGGCTATTACCCTTCCCTCTTGCATTAAGACTACGCCTAGTCCTGTCCCACAAGCATCGGTATAAACAACAAATGGCTTACTCCCATCTGGCAACACTAAGACTGGAGATGTGGTTAAAGCTCTCTTTAACCGTTGGAACGCATCATCACAATCTACGTCCCATGTGAAGACTAGATTCTTCTTCATCAATCGAGTTAATGGGGCTGATATCTTCGCGAAGTCCTTGATAAACTTCCTATAGTAACCAGCCAACCCCAAGAAACTCCTCACCTCGGTAGCATTCTTCGGAACCTTCCAATCTTGGATGGACACTACCTTAGCGGGATCCACAACTATCCCTTCCTTAGAGACCACGTGCCCTAAGAACCACACTTCCTTCCTCCAAAAGTGACATTTAGAGAATTTAGCCTTAAGGTTATGCGCTCCAAGAGTCTCCAACACTTCCCTAAGATGTAGGGCATGCTCTTCTTCATTCTTAGAAAAGACCAAGATATCATCCACAAAGACCACCACGAACTTATTAAGGTACTCCCTGAACACCCTACTCATCAAATCAACAAAGTATGCAGGGGCGTTCGTCAAACCAAAGGGCATCACCAGCCACTCATAGAAACCATCCGGAGTCCTAAAGGCAGTCTTATCTATACTATCCTCAGCCACTCTCAACTGATGAAACACCGTGGTTAAGTCCAACTGCGAAAACACCGAGGCGCCAACCAACTGATCAAAGAGATCATCAATCCTCGGTAATGGGTGTCTATTCTTCTTTGTAAGCTTGTTGAGTTCTCTATAGTCTACACAAAGTCTGAGGGACCCATCCACCTTCGTGGCAAAAACCACTGGAGCACCCCACTCCGATATACTTCGTCTTATGAACCCCTTCTCAAGCAACTCCCCTACTTGCTTATGGAGTTCCCTCCTCTCACGAGGAGCCATGTGGCGCACTGGCAAAGATACTGGTTTAGCATTGTCTACCAGATATATTCGGAAGTCTATCACCTGCTTCGGAGGTAAGCCCTTTACCTCCTCAAACACATCCGAGTATTCCCGGACCACTCTAACAGATCGCAAACTCTCGACCAAAGCGTCAAGCGATTCAAGATAACTTAGCATAACAGAATCCATGGGATTACAAGAGATCTCGAGAGTGTTACCCAAGCGGGTCATGAGCCTAACAACTCTCCTTTCACAATCAAGAACGGCACCATTACTGGATAACCAGTTCATGCCCAAAATCAATCCATAGCCCGTGAAGCCCAAAACAAAAGCATCACATCTAAACTCAATGCTAAGTATGGAAATCTTCAAACCCAAACATATCATGGACAAATAAGTGGAGCCCCCAATTGGGTTTGAAACAACCAAGGGATCATCTACTAGACTGGTGTCTAAGTGCAGTGACTCAACTAATGATGATGAGATAAACGAATGCGATGCGCCAGAGTTGAATAAAGTACGGACAGGATGATCAAACAGAAAAACGAGACTTTCAACGGAAATAGTTCTACCTCTTTCCTGAATCGGTGGAACCGCGAGAGCCTGAACTTGCCCCCTTGCCTGACCTGGTGCCATAAGAGCTTGCACCTGTCCTCCTAAGGTAGATCCCGTCCTTTGCCCCTTCTTAGGGAAGTCCTTCACTAGATGACCTGCTTCGCCACAGTGGAAGCAGCCAGTCTTCTTCTTCTTCCGACAATCTTTGCTTAGGTGGCCTGGTGTCCCACAATTGAAGCACTTCTTCTTTCCCTTGCCACCGTTGCCTTTCCCACCCTTGTTTTGCTGTTGCTGTTGAGGTCTCTTCTGATCTCCTTTCTTCTCGGGTGCCTTATTAGCATTGGGACCCTTCTCTTCCTCATGCATAAGTGCCATGTCTACTAGCTTCTCAAAGGTGGCCCCCATAGGGATGTGAGTCATAGCCAATCCATGCATCGGTTCATTCAAGCCTTTAACGAACCTCAAAGCCTTCTTCTCCGGTGTATTCACCATGTCTATGCCAAACCTTGCCAACTGATTAAACTTGTTGACATATTCCTTCGCTGATAGGTTTCCTTGCTTTAAAGTCAAGAACCTTTCCATATACAGGTTTTCTTCTGCCCTTGAGAGAAACTTTGCCACAAACCTTTGCCTGAAATCCGCCCAAGAGTCAACAGGGCGCTCTCCATTAGTGACTTCCCACCAGAACGAGGCCTCTCCCTTCATTAACCAAGCAGCTAACTTGACTTTCTTTCCTTCTTCCATCTCAAAGATGTCTATCAACTCTTCCGTTTCCTTAAGTCAATCCCTAGCTTCCACAAAAGTTTCTGATCCTTGAAACGGTTTCCCTCCCATAGCCTTAAATTCCTTGCAAGTCTTAGCAAAAGTATCCGCGCGAGGAGGAGGAGGGGGAGGAAGATCGGGTGCAACTGGTGGTGGAGGAACATCTGCTGGACCCGCAGCGGCGGCCCTAGCCTCCATCAATCTCCTATACCATACTGGTATCGCTACACCCTCCGGAAAGTTAAGATCTTCAGCCATGCTGAAACGAAAAAGGAAAGATTCAAAACGGAGAATTCGAAAGATAAAGATATGGCTATTAGGGATTATGCTTTTCTTTCAAAAACTTTTCTCTCAAAGACATGTTTTTGAAAATACTTCTTCCAAAGATGTTTTTAGAAAAATAGTTTTTCTAAAAAAATTTTTATCTGTTCTAGTAACCTTCAACTCTGATACCACGTGTAACACCCCACACCCGCTAAGGTCACTCACTAACGGAATGCCTTAACTTCGGTGGAGTATTTTAAGTGAATATAGAACAGAAAAATTACAACAAGACAGATATAAATAATACTTGAAAATCTAAAACATCATTTCATTGCAGCAGAAGATAATCATGTTTGGTTACAATAACAAAACCAACTAAAACAAGAGTCAAGTACTAAATATCCATCCTGATAAAAACATAAGTACATAATCCCACTACATAACTAATAGCCATAATAGAAAAGATAAGCTGAGCTGTACATCAACGGTCCAAGCTCCAAAAGATAGATAAAGCAATCTGATCAAAGCCCACTAGTGCTAGGCCCACTCTGAGAACCTGAGGGTTGGGAAAAAGATAAAAACAACGGGGTCAGACATAAGTCTGAGCGAGTCCTATAACTTTAACAATACAATCATTAAAGTAATTAGGGTATGATATAAACTTGGTACGGTAATGACTGGGGATAAATGACTACACTAAGCAGCCAACTAGACAAAGGATGAACTAAGATATCGGTAAAGACGCATCTACCCACCCAAGGGTAATTACTACACTGCACCACACCAATCATTCCTACTTAAAGGTTGATCCCACCCAAGGACTTAGAAAATATAACTAGTAGTTTCGTGTACCCCTAGCTGACCACATAGGTGCCGTCTGCCCCTATCTCCACTAGGTGTACCCACTACTCCCCAATCGATCGGCTCCCTAACGTAGATACCCGTGCTGGCCCCACAGTGGGGTGTATCACTCCCCAAAGTGGCAAACCGATACAACCAATGGTGCACGGCTTATACCTACATGATGCAACAACGTCTTACCTACCAGCCCGGGTCCACACACGCATATGAAACCCGTTGGACTTGCGTTGCCACCGCTAACCCGTTTTGGCCTCTTATAGTCAAACCCAGTATGCGTGTCCCGTCCTCGACTTGGGTCGAGCCCACAAAGATACGTTTTGTGTTACTGGTTGAAATGGGCCCCCACAAGCTACCCACCTAAGCTTGTCCCTTTTCTAGTGCATCCCACTTAACCCTTTAATCATGTTTACTTACATGTTTCCACTTGGTTAAGTATTCTAATCGTATTTTCTATTGCCACCCAAGGCAACCCACTAGATTTCCACATGCCACCCAAGGCACTTACTTGATTTCCACATGCCACCCAAGGCACCCACTTAACCCCTCATGCCCCACTACATGCTTATCTGGTTAAGTGTTTCTTAATTGATTAAGAACGTAACCTTTGTAAAGACATCTCACATTAGACTGTCTTTTATGGCAGCTGGATTTGCCGGTCGGGTCCGGGCAGCCTTACGCCATAACAGAGTCTAACCTCGTGTCTTTACACTTGTCACGTATTTAGTTTATGCCTAAGACCTCTCACATTGGGCCAATCATTTGTAGCCGCTGGATTTGCCGGTCGGGTCCGGCCAGTCTTATGCTACAAAAGGGTCCAACCTCGTGTCTTAGTCGATTAATTACACCTAATTAATCACCCCCATATTTTGAATTAATTTTCCCTAATTAATTCCAACTTAATGATGTACATAATTGACTCAATTATGTCCATCCACTTATGGTATGCAACTTCATACCAATTTCACCACAATTTTGTTAACATGAATATTAACCCCATCGTTCCCCACGTAATACGCTAACATGACATACTTAATAAGGGAAGATTCATCACAAATACAATGGGTTCAACTTAGCAAAACATTAGCATCAACATGGGTTTTAAAGGTGTCAACTTGCATATATGACCATAGCATCAAACCCAACTAGCATAAATAATCAACCCAAACTTGCATGAATCACATATGTCATAAAGAGGGTAACTTGCATAGATGTTCATGTCATAGACCTATCATAAAGGGATAAACTTGCATACATGTCATAGGTCTAAAAAGGGATGAACTTGCATATGTTACTCATATCATAAAAAGGGGTAAACATGCATATATATGCATGACATACAAAGGGGTTAACTTGCATATGTATGCATATCATACAAAGGTGTAAACTTACACATGTTACTTGCATATAATCAAACACCAAACTTGCATAACATGTCATATATGAACTTGCATATAATCAAACACCAAACTTGCATAACATGGTGTCATAATGGATCAATGTTTATCATAGTGATTTGCATAACTAGCATCATGAACATATAGCGTAAAACTTTCATAACTAGCATCATGAACATATAGCATAAAACTTGCATAACTAGCATCCTGAACACATAGCATATGATAACATAACTTGCATTGATCCACATACATAACCATAACCTCATTATATCCTATCATAATTAGTTTAGCAATTGCTTGCTAAAGGCATAGAAACTCACAACTTGTTGATTAGCACTCCTAAGAAGAAGATTTAGTTGCTAGAGTTGATTAGAAGTTGATTTGAGAAGCTATCTTCTTCTAAACATTGATGGAGGCTCCTTCAAGTTGCAATTTGACGGCATGATGACATTGTATCTATTTTTAGTATGGATTAGGGTAGTCTTAGGGTGTATTTATAGATTTAGGATGTAGTTTAGGCCCTTAGATTAACCCTAGATTAGTTTAGAGCCATCAGATCTCGTCACAAGCCCTAAAACACAGCCCAACAGCCAAAACAGTGCACCCAGGCCAAACTGGCTCGGCCACCTGTGTCGACTCCCAAGTCGACTGGGCAGTCGACTTGGGTCTTGTGGTGTCGACTCCCAAGTCGACTCCCCAGTCGACTTGGGGTGTGGTGGGAATTTTCCCGCCTAGCTCCATTTCTGCATTTGAAATCTGTTTTCGAAATTTAAATTTTCTGAAAACTTCTTCGGGCCTTAACTGGGTCATACTTACTCCGATTTACAAAAACCCGGACTCTATTTCGCGTATGTTTCCGAGATGAACGCAATGGCATAGCCCGTTTTGAGACGACCCGAAATCCCGTTCCGACGGAGACAAGGGTTATCTTTGGAATATAACACAGAAACATAAAATAGCAGAACAGAATTAAATAAATACACCAGATAATGAACAATAGAATATACTGGATAAATGTAATCATCAGAGTTACATAGTACACAGGATCTTACTTAGTACAAATACAGTTCAGCTATACATAAATGTCTACAGCGGAAAACAAACAAAATATGTACAATAGGAGCTGAACAGCATAAAAAGAGATAAATGATAGAAATCCATCTTCAGCTCCAGCTATCCAGAAAGAACCAGCTAAACCTGAATACAAGGCTGCCCGTGTAGAAAAAGCGGCACCCGAGTTTGAGAGTGAAACAAACTACGAGTCAGTCATGGGACTGGTATGAGAAATCTACTCAACACATATATAATTTGGCTAATCACAGGACCACGCCACTTTCGTGGAACGGGTTTACTCCATTGGATTGCCAGTGCTTTAAAACAAATCTTTCTTTCAAACATCGCTATGCTTTTTATAAAAATGAAACCGTTATAAGACTCAGTTCCCATCACACAATGCAACACAAACCGGAGGATAGAGTTTTTACCTTATAACGGCCAAAATATGCTTGATACGAATAAAACAAAGGCATTTGGTATTATTGCTAGTGTTTATATGTTTTGAAAACAATTTCAAATCATAACTATCAATCATAGACGACATGAGCGTCCCATGCCACTATGTCGCCAAATGTATATATACAATCGAAACCGCACAGTCACGTATTTGGAAATTGGACTTCCGTTATGAACCAAGGCAAAAGATAGTCCTTACCGAATTCGAGACGCTCTAGCCCGCCCCTCAGGACCCAGACTCAGGTGGGCCCTTGGATCGTCAGGGCCGGTCCACCGATGTGGATTAAAATTCCTGAACACTGCGTTTCCCCACCCTTTGGGGTGTAAATGAGCCAACGAATGACTCCATCGGACCCGGATCGTCCGATCAAACCGAGGCGCCTCGCAACAGCAACAACCACATAGGTGAAAAGTATATAAATGTCAGGGCTGGTAGGTCACTGACACCACCCTAGCTAGAAAGAAACGCATGCCCTCCCTGATGTCCTCTCCCGTTTCTGGTCCATACCGGGGTGTGAGGCTTGCGAATTTACGTTATACACAAAGCTACGCCATACAGGCGGTGCTTTGATCATCACCACAAGACTTTGCTTTTCAACAGAAGCCCTGATCACTGCATCTTAGCATGCCACACAGGAAATTCATGCCATGTGACTAATGTCCATCGATATACAACCTCTGAGCTCGTGCGTCTCAGAGAAGGGCGTTAAGCAAAAGAATAAATTCTCCGCCGCCAAACAGATGTATATTTAACAGAAATCAATCAACACAGAATAAACTCCAATGTCAGACACACAGTCCATTTACAAGTCCGTTCTGGGTCTGAACGAAACCGGAGGCACTAAATACCTCGCAAACCCTTCGATCACCACGTACGTCTGGACGATCACCACTCATTATCCATATTTCGGGATGCCTCCCAATCAGGACCTCGGTTACCATCCATACGAGGTGAAGATCTCCGGTCTTCGACCATCGTCTTCATCTTCGAATTTCAATCGTCGGTCAATTAGTTGAAATGAGAATTAACTCGGCCTTCTCAAATAATTCACGTATACTTAGAATTTCAAATCAATTTACTTCAATGGTTAAATTATTTGACAACACCAATTTTTTTCTCTAATGTAATTTTCACACCAAACACATACAACCATCAAATACCACATAAATCGAGCAAATTCAGTTTATTTCCATTCCATATCATTTATGATATTTTATAACTATTTATCGCTATTTTTATTTATTTTAAAATAGCTAATTTATTCAAAACGACGCTTCGGGCCATAACGCGGCCGTGGCGCTGTTTTCCTTCAGATTTGATTTACACATATCTGAAAATCTAACCGTTGGATCTTAACAAAATTTACATCATTAGAAAGGTCTTTTCGAAACGAATCCAACGGTTCCAGTTTCGGGAAAATCCGACGGTCGGATCTCCCGGTACAATCGTTTGAATTTTCGATTTCAAAATACGAACTGCAGCGTCGTTATTCGATTAAATATATAATTATATATATATATATATATAAATATAATCGCTTCTGGCGTTGTTTTTCATCAGATTTGAATTAAACATTCCAGACAATCCAACCGTTCGATTTTTACAAGGTTGGTGCCGTTGGGTAGATATTTCCAAGGCGAACCCGACGGTTGAGGTTTCGGGAAAATCCAATAGTCGGATTTCCCACACCAGTCGTTTGAAATCACGGTTTCAAAATACGAACTGCACGGCTTCGTTTCGTTTTAATTTTATTTATATTTATATATTTATATAAATCTAGTTTCTTCAAAAATTCCTATATCGTTTTCATTTCAAATATTTCACTAACGCCTTAAAATTTTGGAAAATTTCGCCATAACCTCCCCTGCACCGGGAGCATCGGGAAATCGCAAATAGCTTTCCTGGTCCTTCTAATCTCAAAAAGAAAAAGAAAAAGCCAAGCAGCTAGCCAACAGGCTCATAAAATCATCACCCAAACAAAATAGTGAATGTGTACCTATTTGTCGGGCACAAAATTTTATTCCTCTTCTCTAGCCCCTTTGCTATAACCTGTTCAATGAATATGCATGTACATATGTATACAGTTCTTATCATTTATCATTTTCTATTCAACTTCATATTTGATTTCTATTTGGTTTAAAAACACCATTCATTCTAATGTTACATGTATAGGCAAAAATCATATCATTAGCTAATTAATGAATATTTCAACTCATATATATATATATTTATTTGAACAAGTGGCTATTTTTAACACTTCACATTTCAACGATTAATGCATATAATAAAAATGTGATTTTTATTGCAAAACAACTCATTTCAAAACACTATTATTTTATATATTTCATATTGGTGATAAAAATAGGATTTTTCTTATAAAACAATTTCTTTCAAAACGAGATTATTTTACACAGTTCATATAGTCGATAAAAGGTGATTTTTATTATCAAACAATTTATTTCAAAATATGAATACCATTCAACACATGAATTTCTAATCAACGAATGAATATCGATTCAACACATGAAGGTTTTCTATAGTTTCTATATATAGATAAAAATGTGATTTTTATATTTAAAACGCGAATACCATTCAACACATGAATTTCTAATCAACGAATGAATATCAATTCAACACATGAAGGTTTTCTATAGTTTCTATATATAGATAAAAATGTGATTTTTATATTTAAAACGCGAATAGCAGTCAACACATGAATTTCTAATCAACGAATGAATATCAATTCAACACATGAAGGTTTTCTATTCAATGAATAAATATAGTTTAAGCAAATGAAAATAATTCAAACATTCGAATATTATTCAAAATTTCGACAGCATAACGGCAGGGTAGTTAAAACCGGGGCCGTCCCTAGTACGGCTCCTCGCTCTACCTTAAAACCTCGCGGTTTTTGACAATGGGGATCATGCATCTAGTCCGCACGCAGGCGGCATGTATGTATTTATTTCATTTCCACAAACTAATCCTATGTGATTTCAACTAAATATTTTTCAACCACAAACGGGTATTTTCCAACCACAATCAATCAATATCAACCACAAACAATCCCAAACAACCATTCGCTATCAATCAATTTTCACAACAATTTCAATCAATAAATATCGTCCATGGTTTGTGGACGAGGGGCGTATATATATATATATATATATATAGCAATTCACTTTTATTTCAACACATATATATATATATATAGCTAGAAAAAGAAATTGAAGAGTGAGAAATTCTCACAGAATAGCTAATTCAATCCCACTACTCTTCTTTGCATAAATCTTCACCGTTCTCGCCTTTTGTCGCTTTCGTTGCCCGTATTCACTACATATGTAAAGATCGAATTTTTACTTCGTTATTCAATATATAAAAATCGAATTTTTATTATGCTATTCAATATATAAAAATCGAATTTTTACTTCGCTGTTCAATATATAAAAATCATATTTTTACTTCGATGTTCAATATATAAAAATCATATTTTTACTTCGATGTTCAATATATAAAAATCATATTTTTACTTCGATGTTCAATATATAAAAATCATATTTTTACTATGCTATTCAATATATAAAAATCGAATTTTTATGTTTTATAAAAATCAAACCTTTCATATTTATAAAATCACTATTTTATGATTTAAAAATCAAAGCTTTGATCTTGTTTAAAAATCAACTCTTTTAACAAAGAACATATATATCAATTAAAAATCTAATTTATTCTAAACTAATATATAAATAAAAATCTATTTTTTTTTATTCACAACCATCATAAGTAAAACTGATTTGTTTATTTGCAATTTACTTACATTAAAATTAAACAAAGAAAGAACAAAAATAGATTAAAAAAAAGGAAGAAACTCACATCGTTGCTTATGAAGAGGGAGGGGGTGGATGCGTCGGAGGTCGTTAGGGCGGTGGCTTCAGTGGTCTCGAACTGAGGGGGGGCTCGCGAGGTGGCCTGGTGGCGGAATAGGTCAGGGAGGGGGTTCGGGTACGTCGAGGTGGAGAGGAGCGGGATCGGAGGGTGGAGCGGAGGTCAAGCTGGAGAGGGCGGCTGGAACTTGGTGGAGGCGGCGGCTGCTGCTCCTCCTTTTTTTTTTCTTTTTTGTTTAATGAAATCGGGGGGGGGGGGGGGGCAGAAAGAGAAAAGGGAGGGAGATATTATATTTTTTTATTTTATTTTATTAATTAATTTAATTGCATAAAGTTGACTTTTACCCACGACCTCGAAACGAGGCCCACCGCCTGTCGTCCATAGCGTTTCACCCTCCTTCCGAACACAATGGGATATATATTATAAGATGATTCGGTAGTTACAATCAGTTTCCGTTTGATTTACATTTAAATCACTATATTGAATTTTAAACGTACATTTCAAATTACCGGGGTCACATACTAACTAGAAAAATTC
Source organism: Allium sativum (assembly GCA_030737875.1). NCBI lineage: Eukaryota > Viridiplantae > Streptophyta > Magnoliopsida > Asparagales > Amaryllidaceae > Allium > Allium sativum. The sequence goes on along the minus strand of CM060918.1, from coordinate 156,384,871 downwards.
CAGAAAAATATTTTCTAGCTTCGTATTGACGATACGGTCCTAACAAAACTAGTTTCGCCGAATTCTGAGACCGTTTGAAAAATGGCCATTTTCCAGTCGATTAAAATCAACTGAAACTGGTCAAACGCGTTTTCCTTTGCCACGCTCACATATTGATTCGAAAAATTATGAAATTTGGAATCAAACAATAATTTAACATCACGGTTCCAACAAAAGTGGTTTCGTCGAAATCCGAGGTCGTTTGCAAAATGTCCATTTTTAAGGGCCTGAATTCCATAGCGACTATTCAGAATTTTCAACTGGACATATCTTTTGATTCCCGCTATCAAATTTCAATTTGTCAGATTCGTTGGAAAGGTATCCACTAACAGATTTAAATATTTTTGATTTCACTAAAATCCGGATTGTTTTGCACCCGGTACAGTCCAACAAAGTTTGAATTCAATTTTTGAAACTGCAGCGCCCTTTCAGGCCTTGTTTTTAATTATAATTAATTATATTCGTCTTCAATTGTCGATTCAAACTCAGTTTTCATCGCCATTATTTAAAATATTTATTTTAAATATTTAAAATCCATTATTTTAGCCAATTTAAAAATTTTAAATTGGTTCAGATTTTCTGGGTTGTTACACGTTTCCCCTGATTCCGATCTTAAAATTTAATTCTGCCCTGATTTATATTATAACAAGTTATTCAACATACAGGGTGTTACATATACTTACCCCAATAAGCATACGCATCTAAACTGGGCAGCTTTATCGTTTTCTTTCATTTTTCATCTTAAGTACTATCTTAGTAGTACCTACTGAAGGATTCTTCCTTTTGTTTTCAAATTGTAGAATGGATGATAACCCTTCCGAATAGCGAAACCACTCAAAACCTCTGAATTTTCCAGAATGGTTCCAACAGTATCTTCGTACTGTGGAACATGTCCCTGTTGCTAATCCCTCCACAGGGGTGCCTACAAATCCTGCCGCTGAGGAAGCCTTTTACTTTTCTCAATTCTATAAGAGCTTCACAAACCTTAGTGGGATATCATTCTAAGGAAAGGAGGGTTTTACTAGCGTCCAAACTTGGATAACGGACTGCGAAAGAATTTTCAAAGCCACCGGGTGGTTAGACGTAGTAAAAAGGAGAACTGAGGCCTGGCACTTGAAGGAGAAAGCCCTTGAATGGTGGAACTTAGTATCTAGGGAGAACGAGCACAGAATATTTACATGGGTTGAATTCAAAAACCGCTTCGAGGCAAAGTTTTTGCCAAAAGCTAAGATGACAATCCGGTTGAAAAAACTTATCCAACTCAAGCAAGAAAGTTCAAGTATGCAGGAGTATGTGGCCAAGTTCATCGAATTGAGTAAGTTTGACACGGGTTTAGTGGATATCCCAATGAATAAAGCCTTGAGATTTGTTAAGGGGTTGAACTCCCCATTGAAGGACACCTTACTAACGCAAGTAACATTGGGAGCAACTTTCGAAACCTTAGTGGAGACAGCTATTCTATGCACGACTATAGGATCCAAGGAAAATAAGGATGGAGATAAGGGAGAAGTAATTTCTAATAAGAACAAGAAGAAAGTGGGCAAATTCAAAACGAAGCTAAGACTTGTACGAGGTGCAACAGAAAGGGCCATGAGGCCAAGGATTATAGGACTTCCTTGGCGAAGAATGAATTTAAAGGAAAGTGTTTCAACTGTCACGAGGAAGGACACATGTCTAAGGACTTCCCAAATCCTAAAGTTATCTAAAGTGGCTAGAATTATGCATTGGAGGCTGCACCGATACAAAGCTGGCCCCCAAGAGACCAAGGTCAACCCGCACTTGAAGGTATAACTTATGTTTTAGGAATTTATGTATACACCTTGTTTGACTCAGGAGCAACCCATTCGTTTATTGTTAAGATGCTAGTTAATCTGTTGAACCTTCCCTTATCCGTCTCTAGTAATCCGATAGAGGTGGCCAACCCTATCGGAGGAGCTAAGTATCTTGACTTTTTTTGCAAAGACCTAGTATTGGAGATCGACGATGCCAAATTCCTATGTGAAGCGCATGCGTTGGATTTTATGGGATATGAACTTATCCTAGGGATCTAGACAAGAGAAATTTTGGTCTTAGGAGCCGAGGAGAACATAGTCTGAGTATTCCTTGTAATGTTAGGAACAAGGATAAAGCCTTATTATGTTACTTATCTCCTAATTTAGAAGGACCATCTTTAGTCCCTATAGTAAGTGAGTTCTTAGAAGTCTTTGAGGATGTCATGGGACTTCCACCCTATAGAGAAATTTCTTTCCGTATTGACCTAGAGAGGGATGCTAGACCAGTAGCTTTACCCTTGAGGCGTATGGCGCCTAAAGATAGAAGGAAATTGGATAAGTAGATTTCAGCGTTACTACAGAAAGGCTTCATTTGGCGATATACCTCTGAATGGGATGCACCTGTTGTGTTTGCCACCAAAGCGGATGGATCTCAAAGACTTTGTGTGGATTATAGGGAATTTAATAAGTTGACCAAGAAGAATAGGTACCCCTTGCCTAGAATTGATGATCTTTTTGACCACTTGGGAAGAGGTCAAGTATTTTCCCAAGTAGACCTTACCATTGGATTTCACCAGTTGAGAATCTTGGGGGATGGTAAGGATAAAATCGCGTTTAGGATGCTGGATGGATTGTTTCAATGGGAAGTTATTCCCTTCGACTGAAAAATGCACCCACCTTATTTGTTGACCTCATGAATAGAGTGTTTAGGGGCATACTAAATAAGATTGTGGTAGTCTTCGTAGATGATATCCTTATATTTTCAAAGGACCATAAAGAACAAAAAAGTCACTTAAGACAAATTCTAGGGATATTAAGAAAGAACCAATTGAAAGCAAAATTCTCAAAGTGCCATTTCTGGAGGGAGGAAGTTATATTTTTGGGACATAGTGTGTCAAGAAAAGGCTTGGCAGTAGACCCCGCAAAGATCGAGGCAATTAAGGAATGGAGGATACCTCGAAATGCAATGGAAGTGAGGAGCTTCCTCGGATTGGCCAGGTATTATCGAAAATTCATTAAAGACTTCGCAAAGATTGCTACTCATAAAGAAGAATTTGATATCTTCTTTGAGTAATAAATGTGACGTGGCCTTCAAGAAATTAAAGGAAATATTAACTAGTGCGCTAGTCCTTCTTTTAATCGATGGTTCGAAATTGTTTACAGTTTACACTGATGCGTGCGGAACCGGTTTAGGAGCAGTTCTTATGAAAGAAGGTAAGGTTGTTTCTTACGCTAGTAGATAACTCAAGGACCCCGAGAAGAGGTACCAAGTTCACGACCTTGAGTTAGCCGCAGTAGTGTTTGCCCTGAAAATTTGGAGGCATTATCTTTTAAGGGAGACATTTGAACTTTTTACTGACCATAAATCCCTAAAATACTTATTTTCTCAACGTGACCTAAATTTGAGACAGCAACGGTGGACGAAATTCAATTTCATGATCCAGTATGCCCTATGAAAAGGGATTGTTGTGGCAGATGTGTTAAGTAGAAAACATGCATCCTTGAATGCAATCTTGGAATGGAAATAGTTGGAGTTTCTCTCTAACTTTAACTTGCAACCCTCACCAGTAACTTCAGATTGTTTTCTTGGAGCTATGATTATCAGATCCACGCTAAAAGAGAGGATTCATAATGCACAACACCTTGACGAAGAAATAAGGAATTTAAAAAAGAAAGTGGGGAAGAAGGAGAGATTTCTCCATTCGATTAGATATAGTTAGGCAATGATGGAAGTCTACTTAGGGATGGACGACTTTACGTCCCTAAAGATGAAGGATTGAGGAAAGAAATTCTAGAGGAGTGCCACATGTCAAAGATGACAATACAACTGGGTGGAGATAAAATGTATAAAGATATAAAGAGGAAACTCCATTGGGAAGGGATGAAAAGAGATGTAGCCAACTTCGTAGCTAAATGTTTAACATGTCAGAAAGTAAAAGCAGAGCAAGGAAAGCCTAGAGGATTGCTATTACCTTTAGTGATTCCGATGTGGAAGTGGGAACATATTTCCATGGTTTTTGTTGATGGACTTCCTAGAAGCCAAAAGGGAAATGGGGCTATTTGGGTTGTGGTAGACCGTTAACCATGAGTGCCCATTTTATACCAATAAAAAAGACTAGAATTACAGCATCATTATTCTAATTATATGTCAACGAGATAGTCAAAATACAAGGTATCCAGACAGTATAGTGAGTGATAAAGACCCCTTATTCATGAGTGAATTCTGGAGAAGCTCGCAAGCAGCACTAGGAACGGCCCTCAACTTAACTGCACCCTATCACCAACGAACTGATGGCTAGACAGAAAGAGTGAATTAGATCTTGGAATACTTTCTCAGAGGTTACATCGTTGACTTCGAAGGAGTATGGACCTACCGCTTGTAGAGTTTACATATAACAGTAGTTTTCAAGCGATGATATATATAGCCTCTTTTTAAGCATTTTACGGGAAGCCATACAATTCGCCAAATTTTTGGTGGGAAACTACCGACAAGGTTCTACTCGGACTAGACTTTGTTCATGAAACTATGGAGAAGATTCCCTTGATAAGGTAGAGGATGAAGGAAGCCCAAGACCATCAGAAAACGTACACCGATAAGCGAAGGAGGGAACTTGAGTTTAATATTGCAGACTTGGTATTCATAACGATATCCCCTCTCAAGAAGACTGTTCGATTTGGATAGACTGGGTAGCCAGCTCCAAGATTTATTGGGCCTTTTTTGCATCACCGAGAAGATATGATCTTTAGCGTATTGAGTGGATCTCATAAAACGTCTATTGGGAATTCATAATGTTTTTCATGTATCTCATTTGAGGAAATGCCTTCATGATTCTACTATCAGACTCAAGCATGATGAAATTGGGGACATAGGAAAACTCGAGTTGGAGTCCAGGTTACCACCACGTAGATTGTAGAGCAAGGAGTCAAGAGACTCCACAATAAAACCATTCACCTCATCTGAGTACAATGAGGAAATGATCTTGTGGAAAGAACATGGGAGACTGAGGACAAAATGAGACGGACTCACCCAGAGCTTTTCTTGGGTAATTTTTCCAAATTACGTTCATGGATGCATTGTGGTTGGTAGATTGGATGTTTGGAAATGGATGCAACACAATTGCTCAGCGCACTCATATAAAAATGTATGCATATTAGGTTGTTTTGGATACATACTGCATCACTTATTACACGTACACTTTAGGATTTAACTCAGTTTAGTAAGTCTGCAGTTTATAATCACTATGAGTCATGGATGCTTGTGGATAAATTATAAATAACATGGGTGTATCACATGGATGTTTAGAGCAAGTTATGTTTTTGGCCCCTTCAAACAGATTTCAGGACAAAATCTATTTTAAGTGGGTGGGGAGGGGGAGAATGTAACACCTCGTAAAATATAAACAAAAATATTAATATTAACAATTAATGAAAATAAGCAATTAAATAATAAAATATAAACATGGTGAAATTGAGATTTTGCAGCATTAAGAATTTGGCTACGAAAATCCTTTATTTGGATTCATGGTAAAATTCTGATATGTTTTCATATATAATATGTTGAAAACGGTGCTTGTATGAAGAAATTCCAATCAAATGAAATTAGACGGTGAACACACACAAACACACACACACACACACATACACATATATATATATATATATATGGGAGTCAAATAAATAATATATATCAAGGAGAAAAATAATCTGATGAATTTGAATTTCAAATGAGAAGATAAGAATGAGGTGACAAAAATAATATATATACAAGGTAAGAAATAAGCCAAATCAATTAATGTTATATATAATTAATATCTCCAGCCCCGTATACATCCATCGGGAAATTCAGTGACTGAGAGGTCGACCTCTCCCTAGAAGGGGTGTCGACCACCGTTCCAGAGGGGAGGTCGACCGCTTGGCAGCTGAAACGCCCAATGAGGCTGGGTCTGGTTAGATTTTAGGGCTAATAATTTATATAAATAGATAGCTAGGATTAGATCTTAATAATCTCACGGTTCCTGCTTACACAAGCAACTATAAACAGACCCCTAGACTCACACCTAAACCCTAGCCATTTCCCTATTTGTGCCTCCACTCTGCCTCTATTGATTCCAGAAATATGTTCTCTTTTTCTTATATAAACCTATTCTTCTTTATCTAATCTTTTATTATAGAATTTAGATTTGAATAAAGATCTGGAATCACATAATTTATGTATATAATTATTTAATTACTTAATTCTTATGTATATAGATGTCTAGAGATTGGAGTTCATATCAAATAGGCACAACAACGTCAGATCTACGACCTTTCCAATCACTGTGAGTGGAATTAGTATTTTCTTAGGCATATTCTACATTTGTAGATTACCATATGGATTTGTATGCCTAAGGGGATTTGGTATAACGATAATATTAAAGTACAAAACCCCCATATCCTCTGTTTTTATGTATTTCGCAAGAATTGTCAATTTATGTTGGGTTTGTGGATTTTGTTTTGTAGCGGATTGAGAAAAATTGGGTGATGTACTTTTATTTTATTTGTCCCTTTTTCCACATCTTTGATTTTAATGTAAAAAGGTTTAGGTTTGATTAGATTTATTATTTGAATAGGTTTGGGTTCTAGTTTAAATAGACAAATCCAAACGTATTCAGATTTGAATCCAATAAAAAATGAACATTTTTATGTACGATATGAGAAAGGGGGAAATTAGATAAATAAAGGACTATGTATATGTGTATATATATATATATGTGCATGTGTGTGTGTGTGTATGTGTTTGTATATCTGAAATTACACACTATTCTTGGTTCATTACTAGAATTATTCCAATAAGCCTAAGATGCAAGTTTTAATTGGATGTTGTGTTTTTCCATCACTACTATATGTTATTATGCAATTATGGCATTATGCCTTGAGTGTAGCGGCAAAAATGTGGAAATTAACTTGTATGCCTTAAATTTAGACCAAGTTGACAATTTTACCTTGTTAAAACGTTTTTTCGTTCATACGAAAACTAGCGTTATTTATACGTACTAAATATTCTACTTATATGGCATAATTAACGTAATTAGCATAATAATGACGTAGTAAATGCGATTAGGATAGGATTTGAATTCTAAATGTCCACATATATTGATTGCTTATGTATGCGTTTAGAATGGCTTATATATAATAATGACACACAAACACGAGGTTAGTCATCATTTATGATAGAAGTCTGCCAGGAACCGACTGAAAAATCAAACAACTACAAGTGGGTTCGACTAACGTGAGAGGTATAGGTGCCATGGGGCATTCAATCTTAGTATACTTTAACACGAGGTTAAACCCACTTGTAGTAGAAGTCTGCCCAGGACTGCCCGGCATATCCAGCATCTACAGGTAGACGGTTTAATGTGAGAGGTCCAGTATGTATATGTATATATATATAAACCTATTGTGTGCGAAAATAGGCAGGTTTACTACACCTTGGGAAGGTCTTAAGTGGTTGACACTCTTCTAATATAGTTTGGATCTCAAGTGGTTAGGACTAGGATGCTATCCGAAGGTTTATTTTTTGGATAGGTACCAAAGTCATAGGACCCACCCTTTTTAGATTCAAAGTAAGTCTATCGGTCATCCTTCTCTATAAGTGGTTAGACATAGCGGTAACGGAGTAAGGTAGTTCATAGGGGATGTCCAGTTCTTCTAGAAGCTTGTAAGGGCTAAACTAGGGACATGACTGGTTTATATATGATACATGGCCATAGCATGCTCACCAACTGTCTAAAGGAAGTCTTAAGCGGCATAGCTGTTCTACCGTAATATCAGTTAAGTAGTAACATTCACAATACTACTTCTTATATTACCTGTGAGAGTATAGACTTAAGAAAATTGACGTATTAGGATGGTGTCTTAAGGGGCTAGGGTCAGCCTCAGGGTTATAAGAGATCATAAGAATCTATCTTTAATAAGGGCCTTAAGTGACCGAGGATGCCCACCTCGTTAGGACTTTAACCTAAATGCACTAGTGAAGGTCTTAAGTGATTTATTCGGGTACCCACCTCATTGGTTAGACACTTTATGTTATGACCCCTCTCCTTATAAAATCCAACAGGTCAGTAGGTGGGGTAGAATCAATGGATGGAGCAATGATGGGGACTGAAGCCGAAGACAGAGATACTATGCTATTATTAGTTATCATTGCTGTATTGCTTATGGAAACTTCTAATAATGAGTTTATTGATGTACCAATGGAATAATTGTACCTTGATAGTCTGTGTTTAAATTCTGTGGTTTCTAATGAAATGGTACATAATATTTTGATATTATATTTTCTCGTTCCGCTGTGTTAGATTTCCATAATGCAACGTCTATATATTATTCTGTGCAAATGTAATTCCTTATAGGAACCACCAACCCGTTTAAAGTGGCACTAAGTTTTGATGGGCCTTTTCTGGGTCAAATTTAGGCCTATTTTGGGCGGGTTGTTACATATTAGCCTCGCCATGTTAGACAATGATGTCATCTTGGTGACGAACATGCTTGTATTGGGCTATTAAGTTTTTTTGAGCTTGATGGGTTCTTGTTATATTTAGTCACATGTCAGAACTTTTGGTAAACTTGGTAGCTAGCCTAATTCTTACACTATTCATTTCAGCAACCTGTTATCTTGGTGCAGAGATGTGTCATGCTACTAGTACCTACCTATGTCAGAAATATAGGTTATCCCGGGGGCAAAGATGTGTCCCCTATCATGGCATTGGTTTCTTACACTGTGTCTAGAAGCTACTTAGGCACCTGCTATGTACTATCGTACTATATCTTGTTGTGCTAATCTATTCTTTTTGTAAGAATGTGATAAAATATGTAATTCCATCTACTTTTGTAGAATGCAATGTTTTATGTAGCTCCTTGTTAATCTTGTTCAAACACAACACCAAACAACCGGGTCAGTCAGAATTAGTGGACCGGATCTATCAGTACCGAAGAACCGGATCGGTCAGTATCGAAGAACTGGATCGGTCACTACAATGGGTTGGGTCGGTCAGAATTAATGGACCGGGTCGGTCAGTTGCACTACATCGGGTCAGTCAGAATTAAAGGACCGGGTCGGTCAATAACAAAGAACTGGGTCGACCAGAATTAGTGGGACGGATCGGTCAGTATTGAAGGACCGGATCGTTCACTACAATGGGTCAGGTCGACTAGAATTAATGCACCGGGTAGGTCAGTTGCACTACATCGGGTTAGTCAGAATTAACGAAACAGGTCGGTCAGTATTAATGGGTCGGATCGGTCAGTACCACAGGACCGGGTCGGCATCAACCGGGTCAGCAATAATAAACAAGACATGGTAACATGAATACATAAACTCCTCCACATAATTCAACATGGATCGGCTCCTAAATGATACCATGGACCTGATATGCTTATAGAAGAGTTCAACTATTATAAAACGTTACACATATGGATTGATCATGAAGCATCAAAACTTGGTCGTCCTACTCATGAAACGTGGATCGGTCAAGACTATATATTACAAAGAACGTATGCCAGAGAAATGACATGCAATGCAACAACGTGGATCACGCATGTTTGAGTTGCACGGTTTGCATGTAGATTACTCTTTGGGTCGGCCATGCATAAAACACGGTGACATGGCGGCAAATAAACTGGGTCGGTCCATTTAAAAGAGAGGAACGTGTGGCATTACACTAGCAAGAAAAGCAGCCTACAGGTTACCATATATATTGATATAAGTATAAGCATCAGGTGACATGTAATGGGAGTAACACGGACCATCATGTTAAAATGGGCCGGTTGCATACATGTTGGTCGGCCTTAAAGTGTTGACAGTGTAATGTTCGCGTGTATATTGTAATACCGGAAAGTTTAAAGTGGCACGCCAGCACTATATTTTATGGACAAAAAGTGGGTGACAATGTGGCAATTAATCGCATCTTGTTCAGTTTAAATACCATGTAGTCCATGTGGCAAAACAAGGAAATTGATCAAGCACCTTATGTGTTAATGAGTTGCCTAACGTTAGAGAGTACGTACATGTGAGGACATAAAGGGACCAAAGCAATACGAGTCGGTGCATTGCACAACACGAGTACCATGTGAATCAACATTATCACGTAGAAGACAAAAGCAACAACAACAAGTGGGTCGATGCATTCATTTAGGAATGGATCGATGCAAACAGAAGGCGGAGGCTCTAGACAATTATCAATTTGGGTTGGTCCATTCAAAGACACACGGATCAGTACAGTGGATGAAACTGGATAGGTGCATTGTGGAGAACTGGACCAGTATATTATAAACTAAAATGGATCGGTAGGTTGATAAAAGAGGTGACAGAATTGTAAATATGTACCGTGACTGCTATTTATAGCTGTAAAGTGGCATTTCTGTAAATAGTGTTTAGGTCGACCTAAATTTATGGCCGACCCAAACTCTACACACTAATATTATGAGACTGCCATTACCCTCAAACTTCTTATATAAATAGCCCCTTGCTCCACAATTCAAGGGACCGATTCCACTACCCAGAAGGGCCGCCAAAATCATTCCTCGACCGTTCTAAAGCTTCTAAAAACTCCATTAATGGCCGCCAACATTCTCTCCTTCTTCCTCCTACATGAAATGGATCTTATCTTCTCTATGCACCATTAATTCACACTACGATCCACTCCAAGTGATTTCCAATCTCCATTGCTCCTCTTCAAAGCACGGATCTAACACCATTTTCATGAAGGAGCCAAGGAAAAGTATATAATTACATCATCAGATCTGTTCCTTCCCGAATCCAAGTGAGATCTAAAGCGGAAAGAGAGCTAAAAGTGGAGAATTATCGCAAAAGTGATTGAGTGTAATAAATGAAATGTATGAGATGATAAACCATGTAATTCTCTCTATGATGATGATAAATACTTCAAAAGTGGATGTAGACTTATTTTGAATCGAACCACTATAAAAATCCCGTTTCTCTTATTTTCTTTTTATCCGTTTATTTTGCGATTGTGGCCCTTTTAGTTTCTAACCATAATTGGTGAAGTATAGTTTCACACCTTTGGTGTTTTGGTTATTTTTTGATTCAAACATCTGGCGCCCACCGTGGGGTCGTGCTCGCGTCTCTTTCCTTCACACACTCTCACGAGGTTGAACGTCTCGCATCTAAGCTCTAAACCGCCTCCTTATCCGACATAATAGCTAAATCTAAGAGATCCGCAAGTAAAGACGTCAAAGAGACTAACAAAGAGGCTATATCACCTACTAATCGCTTTGAAGTCGGTGAAAATTCCATTGGTGGAGCGGGTGTCACGAAGAACGAATTAAACGCCGCTATTGCCAACATAATTCAACAAATGAATGTCTCTATTAAAGCTATGATGGAGAAACTTGACACCATCCTTAATGCTCGACTAAATCAAGCCTCTCAAAATGTTTGTGTCAACATCAAAGACGACAATGAATGGTTGAGCGACAAAGATGAAGCTAACGTTGAGGATTTGAAACCAAAAGCTAAGAGTCGTTCTGGGATGAAAGCTCGGAAGGTTACCAATCTCGTCACACGGTCATTTCCTCGTCGCGAAGAGCAACATGACACTGAAAAATACATATCGAATGTGATAGAACAAACCATAAAGAAGAATCAAGTTGACAATGTTTCGAAAGATGTTGTGTATCGAGAAGAGTTCGATAGTGCTATAGCCAACCTACGTCAAAAATTTGATGCTTCAAACGAGATGTTGCTAGACCAACTCTGTGCTCTCAAAGTCGCTTAAGCAGATTTTGTAAATTGCTTAACGAGCATTATTTTGCAAGGAAACGCATATTCCTATGCCTCAGACTCTCACAAAGGGAAGTGTAATTGTCGTGATCAAACGAGGATGAGATCAAGCAACCTTTCTTTCCCATTGACTCGAAGGATAATCAGAAAAGTACTCGGGGGAAATAAAGCGCCAATGATGGAAAGGGCAACAAAGGTTAGAAGAAGATTCACCTTTTCAACCTGTCAGAGCTAATGCCTTTGAATGACACCCCTGAAAATATATATCTTGCAACAAAGCAGTCTGAAGAATATGCGGAACCAAAACCACTAAGGATAAGCGATAAAGCATTAAAGTTCGAAAGTTTCTGCCTCTATCATAATCATCCTGGCCATGATACCAATGAGTGCAGACATCTAAGAAGCTCAATTGAAATGCTGGTTAGAAGCGACAAGATACAGCAATATGTTAAGGTCTCGCATGCAGTAAATTCTTTTCCAATCACCCAGGGGAAAAGAATATCCGCCAATCAACTAAGCTCAAATGGAAAGGCTCTAACAGCAAATATCTCCTGCTCAACCGATAAAAGCTGGGAAAAGATGCAAGGTTACGTGAATGCTCAGGAGTACAGTCCAACAAAAGCAATAACTCTTATGGAATTAAAAGCTCTTGTTCATCCATTGATCGCCAGGCACTTCCATACAAAAGCTCAGTAAAAGCTAGATAGAGTCTACAAATTGTCAACCCTTGACAGAATCTCAATGCCAAAAATCTGAGATAATGATAGCCTGTGACAGCATTCTGCATAAAAGCACTGCTCAACGCTTATGCAAAATTGATTTACTTTCTTTTACAAATATAAGTCTCCTTTGGTAAAGGAGCAAGTGTACTACAATGTCATATCATAGCTACTACTGAAAGCATGCCTGCCTGTATAAATCTCTGACTTGCAAAATATACATGAAAATTTGCAAACAGACGATTTTTCATTACAGGCTATCCAATGAGCATCTTCTGTCTTAAGGCCTGATGAAGTGGGGCAATCCAGACAAAAACCAACTCAAATGTCAAGAGCCCTAACCATTGATATGCATAAAGCAAAGATGGAAAGCACCACCTTAATGAGTGAGTGGGAGCAGTTGCCAAGAGCAAAACGGTGGAGAGTCCAGCAAGCATATCCAAAATCAATGCCATAAGTTGCAAGTTCCAAGCGGTCACAACCTCTCAGTCCAGCTGCGATTGCTTACCATAGTTAAGCATATCCAACACGAGGACTGATGTTTACCTTTTGGAACAATGCCAAAAACAAAGTCCTCCTATAGCAGAGGCAAAATAAAAATCTTGTCCTTCCATAGCAGAGGCAAGTCTCTCTATAGCAAGGGTAAAACAAAGTTCTCCCATAGCAGAGGCAAAATAAAAATCTTGTCCTCCCATAGCAGAGGCAAGTCCCTCCATAGAAGGGGTAAAATAAAGTCCTCCCACAGCAGAGGCAAAATAAAAATCTTGTCCTCCAATAGCAGAGGCAAGTCCCTCCATAGCAATGGTAAAATAAAGTCCTCCCATAGCAGAGGCAAAATAAAAATCTTGTCCTCCCATAGCAGAGGCAAGTCCCTCCATAGCGAGGGTAAAATAAAGTCCTTCCATAGTAGAGGAAAAATAAAAATCTTGTCCTTCCATAGCAGTGGCAAGTCCCAAAATAAAAATCTTGCCCTCCCATAGTAGAGGCAAGTCCCTCCATAGCAATGGTAAAATAAAGTCCTCCCATAGCAGAGGCAAAATAAAAATCTTTTCCTCCCATAACAGAGGCAAGTCCCTCCATAGCAAGGGTAAAATAAAGTCCTATCATAGCAGAGGCAAAATAAATTTTTTTTCATCCCATTGCAGAGGCAAGTCCCTTTATAGCAAGGGTAAAATAAAGTCTTCCCATAGCAGAGGAAAAATAAAAATCTTGTCCTCCCAAAGCAGAGGTAAGTCCCTCCATAACAAGGGTAAAGTAAAGTCCTCTCGTAGCAAAGGCAAGTCCACTAAAAGTTCACTGGAATCCGTAAGTGCGAAACGAAGCGTGAGAGTTCATTATACGTAAAACAAAGTGTTGGAGTTTGTAAACGCGGTGATGCAACCCATCAAAGGTTCGCTGGAATCCGTAAGTGCGAAATGAAGCATGGGAGTTCACTATACATGAAACGAAGCATGGGAGTTCGTAAGCGCGGCGATGCAACCCACCAAAGGTTCGCTAGAATACGTAACCGTGAAACGAAGCGCGGGAGTTCACTATACGTGAAACGAAGCGTGGGAGTTCGTAAGCGCGGCGATGCAACTTACCAAAGGTTCGCTGAAATCCGTAAGTGCGAAACGAAGCGCGGGACTTCACTATATGTGAAACGAGGCATGGGAGTTCGTAAGCGCAACGATGCAACCCAACAAAGGTTCATTGGAATCTGTAAGCGTGAAATGAACCACGGGAGTTCACTATACGTGAAACGAAGCGTGGGAGTTTGTAAGCGCGGCGATGCAACCTACTAAAGGTTCGCTGGAATCCGTAAGCACAAAACGAAGCGTAGGAGTTCACTATACGTGAAACGAAGCGTGGAAGTTCGTAAGCGCGGTGGTGCAGCCCACCAAATGTTCGTTGGAATCCGTAAGCACGAAACGAAGCGTAGGAGTTACTATAGGTGAAACAAAGCGCGGGAGTTCGTAAGCGCGGCGATGCAACCCACCGAAGGTTCGCTGGAATTCGTTGCGCGAAACCAAGCGCTGGAGTTCACTACAAGTGAAACGAAGCATGTGAGTTCATGGAATGAAGCGATGCAACCCTCACCACAAAGATTGTTGGAGTTCGCACTGTGAAACGATACGACAACCAACAATCATTTCCATAGAGAAAGCAATTTCTCCATAGGAAAAATCAACAACGCTCGCTCAGCTCCATCGTTTTGACTCAGTCGACAAGAGAAGACTAAACGTTGGATTAAACGGCCTCTCCAAAACACGAGGCATCCGATGGAGTCTCCAACGTCAAGTTGATCGACTAAGTAAACAAACATTGAGCAGTGAAAACATTCTTCCCAAGACAAAGACTGAAGGACCTCCAAAGCCAGGGCACCAATAATCAAAAACTTCTCCAAAGAGAAGCAGAGAATAATCACAAATACGTATTTCTCAAATGAGGAATATTATGCCATCATATTAGTCATTGAAACGATAATGTTTGAAATCCACAGTCGGCTTTTGTCGATTAGTTGATTTTAAGCGTTAATGCGGATTCAAATTAGAATATCGTATTTATGCAGACGATATTTGACGAGTTATAGACCGTTGAATAGAACAATTCTATGCAGCCACTTTATTCAATTCAAAATAAAATTTGGTATAGTTAATTTTCTGATGATTAACTAATATGCTATCGATATGGATGACTGATAGTGAAGTATAAGTCCAAAATTGCACAATCGCTTGTTTTATTTACAAAGCAGGTGATATGAAGGATATGAATTCAAAGCATAGTTTGCCATAGCAAGGTAAAAACCTATAACTGGATCTCAATGCATAATATATCAATAGCAATGTTTATTTCGAAGCCCGCATTTCTCGCAAGCAAAAAATACAAGCTTCGACGGGAAAATGTTAACCCCTGTTAAAACACAACACCAAAGAACTGGGTCGGTCAGAATTAGTGGACCGGATCGGTCAGTATCGAAGAACCGGATCAATCAATATCGAAGAACCGAATCGGTCACTACAATGGGTCGGGTCGGTCAGTTGCACTACATCTGGTAGGTCAGAATTAAAGGACCAGGTCGGTCAATAACAAAGAATCGGGTCTGTGACAGCCCGCCCCGCACCAGCCAACATTTCCAATGAAAGTGCGATGTGCCAATGCCGGACTAGCACGGGATGGACGCCAAAGGAAGGAAAAGAATGGAATTTGTACTAACAAGGAACCTGTCGAATGTCTCACAGCGCACAGGATAAAATATAAAAATAACATAACTTTGACATAAAACAGGCGAGACAGTGCATAAGCTGAAAACTAAACCATCATAGCAGCGGAAATCCAAAATACAGCTTATCATCCAAACCAACATTATGACAACTTTGAATACTATCTCTAAATCAAAAGAAAGAGGTACTCTACTAATGCCCAAAGTAGTGACCAGCAACAACACAGGGAGATTATATATATCATATGTGGAAGCCTCCTGCTCGTCTCCGTACAGCTACTCGTGCATAATCACCTGACATGTCTCTAGTCTACCCGTTTAAGAGCACCCAGAGTAATAAGAAGAGACATAAAACTCTGGGTCAGACGAAAGTCTGGTATGAGCGATAAGCAACAAAACAGAACAATAACAGGTATACAAAACCATACCTGAACCTGAACCTGCAACCAAAGAGTTAGCGTAACAGGATGTACAATACTCTAAGGTGACACAACACATAGCGTGAAAATAATGGGGAGGGGGTGTACATGTCATGGTGATAGCAAAACATCAAACATAGTAATCATCCTTACATCTCTCACTCAGTACGTAAAGCATGCATATCTGCCACTTTGATCACCTAATTCTGTGTTACGATCACTCTGCCCCATGGAGTCATGACGGCTCCACTGCACTGATCCGTAACCACTAATACTTGCTATGTCCACTCTGCTCCATGGAGTCATGACAACTCCACTGCACTGGCTCATAGCCCTGCCATGATCACTTTTCCCCATGAAGTCATGACAACTTGACTGCACTGATCTATATCCAATATCCGTCTCTCCATGGTGAGTCAAAGCTATAGACATCGATAACCCATTTTCACACGTCCCGCAGCAAAGTCCAATCATGAAGTTAACTCGTTAGTTCCCATCTGGATCCTGAGTTCTATTTCCCATTTGGACTACCTTTGCATCTCAGGTTTTGGTCATCTCTGGTTCAGTCTCCATCCGGTTCGGTCCTTCTGAGGCGGTTCTGATCGGTCATGGTTGCCTCTCTCCCATTCGTGAACTCCAGGTCGTTTCGTGGTCATCGCATCGTGTCGGGTAGGCTTCCCCATTGGTTCTGGTCGTGGTATCCTTCCTCCAGTGGTTCGGATCGGGATCTCCAAGGTCCTAGTCAGTTAAGCTCGTGATTCCTCTTCAGTTCGGTTCTGAGCTGGCTTCTCGGTTCGTAGGGAACATCCGGGTCGGGGCCTTCCTGTGCGAGGGGTTCAGCTCGATTCGTGATGGTGCTCGATGACTTCATGCCGGCGGTTCGGTTCGGGGAAAATGACTTGGTTCGTGATGGTGTCCAACGACCCCACAGGGCGATCTCTTCCGGCCCTCTATTCTCCTATCCGATCCGAATTTCTGCACCACTTCCAGCGAGCTATTTATGTCATACGATGGCGTTTTCGACCAATCTAACTTTTCGATGCAATCAGAAATCATTCCAAACAGTAATAAAAACATGTATAATCAACCATAAACACCAAAACAACAATTTAATATGTAAATATGGATCAAACATACCCAAAAAGTATGATTTTCCCCTTAATCCCCTTAATCATGTTTTAAGCATACAATTACCAAAACATATCCAAATTAACCTAAATTTCTATTACAGCCCTAAACTAATATTTAAGAATTTTATAAATTTTTCCAGATTTTTCTAAGCAATAATTTCGCTAATTCTCACTAATCACCCCTAATTAGCCGTAATTAGTGAAAAACAATGCAAATCACTCACCTTAGCCACAAATAAAACTTTAGATCTGAAACTCTACTATTTTGGGGGCTTTTCCTGTGCAACACAGCAGCTCCAACTCTAATTTGGTGTTGATTTGCCTTGATTTGATGTGGATCTTCTTAGTTAGTGATTAGAAGGTGATTTGGAATGATTTTAGAAGGTAGAGGCCATGGCTAGGGTTGGGGAAATGTTTAGGCGGCTGAGAAAATGAAATAAAATCGTTTCCTAACTGATTTCAGCCTCCCCATAACCCTAATCCCAAAATGGGTTATGGGCCTAGCTACTAATCACCCTAATTAGGCCCGGTTAAGCTGTTTTTCACCTTCCAAACCTTATTTCAGCCATATCTCCTAAACTGTAAGTCCGTTTGATCAATGTAACCAATCTACGGAAGGGTAAACCATCATACAAATCCAACGGAAGTGGTTTCCTGTCAAAACTCCTTACTAATCAAAAGTTATAGGCGAAACAAGATTCACCAGCGGCAAAACAGTTATTTAAAAATCGGCAAAAATCGTGAACATGGAAAATGAGCCCAATAGTCATTCCCCAAAGTTACACGACCATACGACCTCATATGAAAAAGAAATAAATATTCTATGATCCTTTGATACGTAGAATGCGGGTCATTACACTCTCCCCTCCTTAAGAAATTTCACCCCCGAAATTCCTTAACCAAAAACATATAAAATATCAGTCATTCACAAACAATCAAACATACACAACAAGCCTACCCTAACATGCGGTTAACTAACAAGGGAAGAAACTATCACTATTAAAATCTTACCATGCAAAGAGTTCTGGATGCGATTCCCTTATGCTCTCCTCTGTTTCCCAAGTACAGTCGCTCTCATTCTCGCCCCACTGAACCTTGACCAGTTTCACCGCCTTCCTTCGAAGTTACTTCGTATCGTACTTGATAATACGAATCGGCTTGCGGTTCCCAACCGCCTCGGGATTTACTTCGATGTCATCCAACTGTCGTGCACGAACTTCCTTAACTGGGAAACATGAAACACGTTATGGACTCCCGCCATCTTGTCAGGTAATTCAACTTTATATGCTAAATTTCCAAATTGTTCGAGAACTGGGAATGGGCCAACAAATCTTGGTGTTAACTTGCCTCTCCCACAAAATCGAATCACGCTCTTTAACGGAGAAATCTTGACAAACACCAAGTCACCAATGGAGAATTTCAATTCTCTTCGTCTCTTATCAGCATAACTCTTCTGCCTATCTTGGGCAGCCTTCATTCGTTGCTGAATAACTTGGATCTTGTCTGACGTTTCCCTTATTACAACCGGTCCAAGCACAAACGTCTCACCAGTTTCTAGCCAACACGATGGTGAGTTGCATGGTCTTCCGTAGAAAGCTTCAAATGGAGCCATACCAATACTGGACTGATAACTATTATTATATGCGTACTCCACTAGATGCAAATGGTCATCCCATGATCCTCCAAAATCCATTATACAATCTCTCAAGAGATCCTCTAATATACGATTCACCCTCTTTGTTTCACCGTCGATTTGAGGACGATATGCCGTACTGAGATGCAATTCTGATCCTAAAGTCTCTTGTAAGCTCTTCCAAAATCCACTAGTAAACAACGGATCTCGGTCGCTCACAATGCCTTTGGGTATTCCATGAAATCTCACTACCCACTTCATATATAGTTCCGCTAACTTAGCTGCTGTTCTATTTGACTTGACAGGTATAAACCTTGCACTCTTTGTCAGTATCACCCAAGTACTATCATGGCCCGATCTAGTCCTTGGTAACCCATCAATGAAATCCATGGGGACTTGTTCCCATTTCCATTCTGGAATTTCTAATGGTTGCAACAAACCACTAGGTTTCTTTTGCTGAGCTTTAACTAGCTGGAAGTTCATGCATTTGGGTATAAACTTCCCAACGTCTCTTTTCATCCCTTCCCAGTAGTAGGTCTTCTTCATGTCTCGATACATTTTATTACCACCGAGATGTATAGTAAGTTTTGAGTGATGACATTCTTTAAGCACTTCATCTCTCAATCCATTGACTTTGGGTACAATTAATCTCCCATTCTTTCTGATCCATCCATCTCGATCAAACTCATACTTATTCATCTCCTCATTGATACCCATCTCTAACTTGGAGATGATTTCCAATAGGTTAGGATCGTCCCTCTGACTGGAACAATCCGCTCAATCAAAGTGGGTCTGATCGTCAAACTTGCTAGCATTTCTGGATCCAATTCGCATTTTGGTCTAAAATCGTACATAGCGATATACTCCAGTTGCTTCAATTCTAGAAACATAGTCCCTAAATTGGTATGTCTTCTACTCAATGCATCAGCTACCGCATTGCCCTTTCCTGGTGTATATGCGATATCAAAATCATAGGAAGGCAAGAATTCTAACCATCTTTGCTGTCAAAGATTTAGATCCTTCTGAGAGAAGGGATACTTTAACGATTTATGATTGGTAAACAACTCAAGCATTTCTCCTAAAAGATAATGTCTCCACATCTTCAATGCGAACACGATCGCTGCCAATTCCAAATCATGGATAGGATATCTTTTCTCATGCGGTTTCAGTTGCCGACTAGCGTAAGCTACTAACCTACCTCCCTGCATCAATACAACACCTAGTGAAACACCCCACCTCCGTTAGGGTCACTCTCAAAGGGAATGCCCTAATTTTGGTGGACGTTTATAAGTATAAGCCACAGATATACAAGACAGATATAAGAACACATATTTTTGAACAGCGGAAAACAACAACTTTTATTTCATTAAAATATGTGTTACACAATCCATGCCATAATTTGTTTTTACAATACTTCCAAAAACATAACATCCTCATAACTGTCTTGATTACATTATTTAAAGAAGCATAAAGGAAACATAAATAAACTGCAAAAGTCCCATAGTTGTTGTCCAAAGCCATAGTCCAA
Source organism: Allium sativum (assembly GCA_030737875.1). Classification (NCBI taxonomy): domain Eukaryota; kingdom Viridiplantae; phylum Streptophyta; class Magnoliopsida; order Asparagales; family Amaryllidaceae; genus Allium; species Allium sativum. The sequence goes on along the minus strand of CM060918.1, from coordinate 156,364,432 downwards.
AACGAAAAGATCCAAGCAATACATTCTTTCTCTTCAAGCTGGATATGAAGGCTGGTCAAGCTGCGGTATTCCCTCCCTGTGGACCTGGGGGGGGGGGGGGGAGGAAACGGAAGAAAAGAAGACGAAAGAAAAGTAGAGTCAGACATAAAGCCTGAGTAAGTCTAGGACTATTCAGTCTATGAATAAAGAACTGGGTATGATAAGTATAAACTAGAAATGGGAAAGCACTATAAACTTAGTTAAGTTGTCTAGGGTCGAATATACTATCGTACCCCATATTAATCTTTGTACCCATATAAACTAGTTCCCAACAGGCACCCCATAATCAGGGTGAAGTGATCCATTTTATGATGATCGGCTCCTACTCGCATAGTCACATGTGTCTTACGGCCCTCGATGTTGTAGTTACCTATGCTGGTCCCACCATGGGGTGTATCAAGTCCCATGGTGGCGGCCCGACACAATCCTAGAATGCACAGGTATGCTACTGGTGCCCAGTGCCTTATTTTTCTGCGCCGGAGTGTGTGCACGCCCGCACCCCGTTAGAACCTACACTGCTGCACCACCGCCGTCGATTTTGACCTCTTACAGTCAGCCCAGTAATCGTGCCCCACCCTACCTAGTTTCAGGGTATCATGATACACGTTATAGGGTTACTGCTGAAAAGGGTCCCCCGCTACTAGTATTTCTATTTCTAGCCAACATGCTAAGTTGGTTAAGTGTTTTATAAACCTAACCCCCAATCAGTCTGTTTAGTTTAGCATGTTCCATTTTGATTAAGTATTAATATAATTTACTTAATCCTATCAATCCTGACTCAGCCTTAATTGTCTTATTAAAGCCTTGACCTCTCACATTAGACAGGTATTGTTGTGGCTGCCTGTTGCCGGTTGGGTCCGGGCAGTCTTACGCCACAACTCAGTCCAACCTCGGGTCCTTATTGGGCTCCATGTTTAACCACCCACATTGGATAGGTATTGTTGTGACTACTGGACAGCCGGGCGGTTCCGGGCAGGTTTACATCACAACTCAATCCAACCTCGGGTTAAACACATCGTATTTTCTACATTTACATATTTTGTCTCTTTTCTTTATTTTCTTATATGTAAATATTTGCGGCCCATTATTCAAAATCAATTTAGGCTAATGGTGTAAAGGTTTACACCAATCATGGGCCCAACCCATTCTTGAATTTGGGCCCATCTACTTTTATATTTTCATTTATTAATTAATTTGGCCCAACGCTATTTCCCCCGTTTAATACGTTCGTTTATTATAATATATGTTGGGCTTAGCCTTTTCAGCCCAACTTAGCCACGTGAAAAAGGGGAGGCTTAAAACGTGATTATATACACAAAAAAAGGGGAATGTGAACGCATGAACTTGCAACATAACGTTGGAACTACAAAATAGAAACTGGTGTACTTGCATTGTAGTAACATATACTTTGGTCATAAAGCATAAGTTACATGAATCAAACCATCTAAACTTGTAGTTAAGTTAAGAATCTAACTAAATTAGATATCATTATTGACACATAGTCTTAACTACAACATAAACCTATATTTTTACTTAGGCATAATGTCAAACATAAGCAAATCATGTTTATAAAATTACTATATGTTTACAAAGGTGCTTACTTTTGTTACTGATACAAAAGTATAGTTCAACTAGAATTATTCCAACTTAATCATGATTTATAATCTATTCACATAATCATGGCACAAATATACCCAAACATGAAATCATGGTTTTTGATCTATTCATGTAATCATGGCATAAATATTCCTAAACATGAAATCATGGTTTTTACTTTATTCACGCAAACTTGCAATTGGAATGTAAATCTAACTTAGCTATGTGTCACATATATTATCATATAGTTCTTGTTAACAATATAGGCCTAACATGTTTTTCAATTAGGCATAATACCAAACATAGCTTAGTCATATTCATAAAATCAACATAAGTTCACAAAGAGGCTTACTTTTGTTTCTAATACAAAAGTATGGTTTTATACATAGATCATGATGCCAATTCCAACATAATTTCATATGAATCATAATACCCCAAATTTGATCCAATTACACAAAAAGTATTTTGTACAAAAATATACATTATGTTGGCATAGTAGCAAAACCACATACTTGCATGAATCTCAATTAAACAACCACAAACATGTAGCTTCAACATGAATTACATACTTGCGAATATCCAATCGTATACTTGCATGAATCTCAAATAAACTACCGCAAACATGTAGTTTTTATCATGAATTACATACTTGCGAATATCCAATCGTTATATCACAACATTCCAAATCGATTAGAATCATAGCAACGCACAAATATGAATTACTATCACCACAAATCAAGTGTAATTCTCATTTTACACAAATCAAACACAGTTATTTATTCACATCGGAATAGTACTCTACTTACAATCGTGTGACGAATTCTTCAATTCAGGAATCTGAATTCTGGATTTGGAGATGCTATTCCTTTGATGTAGGCGTTGATTTGATTTGTTTAAGTTTAACTTGTAGTTGCTTTATTCTTTAGAGTTTGTCTCCTAATTGTCTCTCAAATTGGTGGCTACTCCTAGTCGTTCCTCAGCAGCATGATGGCCTCATTCTTATTTTTGAATGAATAGATTAGGTAGAGTCTAGGGTCATTTTTATAGAGTTTATGAACTGATTAGGACCGTCGATGTAGCTTGGGTTAATCGTAGCCATTCATTCGAAAGAGAGACCAATCAGGAGCTGACACCTAGCCCTCGTGACAAAGCAAGCCTCAGAAATTCGGACCCAGCACAGACCAGGCCAGCCAGGCCGACCAAGCAGGTCGACCCGCAAGTCGACACCCGTGTCGACTGGGCAGTCGACACGGGGGGGTGGTGTCGACTGGCAAGTCGACACCCCTGTCGACTTGTCCTGGGCGGGAACTTTCCCGCCCTGCCTCCCTGCGTGTTTGAAATTCGAATCTTCGAGCTGTTTTCTGAATTTGAAATTTTCTGAAAACTTTGACGGGCCATAACTTGGTCATACGGACTCCGATTTTGGAAAACTCGGACTCTATTTCACGTATTTTTCCGAGACGAACACAATGGCGTATCCCGTTTCCCTTAATTCTTTGATTTGAAATTAATTATACTTTAATTTGTGAATTTCACTGTTATTGAATACATGGGGTGTTACATTCTCCCCCACTTAAAAGGATTTCGTCCCCGAAATCTTCAAGTTTAGGAAAAATATATATATCCTAACATCCAAACATCCATCTACTCATCCATCAAACACGAGTATCCATTGTCCTTAAAAGACTTCTAATGCTTCATGATTATATGCGAAGTGTGTGTGTACATGTACTTATCTAATGCAAAATCAGGCGGTCTACTGATTCAGTTGACCTCCTTAATGCGAATTATGTGAGTGCCATGAATGCATTATGTATGCAAATTTTCCTATTCATGATTCTACATGAGTGCACAATCATTCATACAAATGCAACATCCATATGACAACACATTAAAGTTCAACCATATACGAATGCAAACATATATGCATATGCAATATGAAGTGACTGAGCCGATCTAAAACCTAGATTGTGTGTGTATATGCAACCACGAGCAACCACTAGCAATCACTTGCAACCACTTGCAACCATCATCCATAACATGTTTCAATTACATGTTTTCATCCAAAGGGATTCTACCTAAAAGATAAGGTCGAGGAAATATACCTAAAAAGATAGGTAAAAGCGCAACTTAAGGAAAAAGAAAGATCAAGGATGTACCCTCGAAAAGAAAAGGGTAGGCAGTGCGTATTTTTGCTTCAGTTTCCCAAGTTGCATCTCCTTCAGCGTCGCTCCACTGAACTTTGACGAGCTTGACTTCGCGGTTGCGTAGCTTTTTCACTTCCGTTCCTAATATGCGGGTTGGAACTTTTCTTATGGTTGCTTCGCGTTCCACTTCAGCTTCTTCTAGGATATTGGGCTCTACCACTTCAGTAGACTCATGTAGACATTTTCGGAGATGTGAAACATGAAAAACGTTGTGAACTCCGGCCAGCTTTTCGGGTAGCTCTAGTCTATAGGCCATTTTCCCAATTTTCTCGATGATAGGGAATGGCCCTACGAACCTTGGTGCTAGCTTTCCTGTGGTTCCAAAACGAACAACGTTCCTTAGCGGAGATACCTTAAGAAAAGCTCTGTCTCCAACCTCAAATTCAAGGTCGGTCCTCCTCTTGTCGGCGTAGGACTTTTGTCTGTCTTGGGCCGTCTTCATCCTTCTTCGTATTAAGTCTACTTTCTCTGTAGTTTCTCGGATCATATCTGGTCCAAGTATGAGCTTATCAGTAGACTCCCACCAACAAGTGGGCGATTGGCACGGTCTTCCATATAAAGCTTCGAAGGGCGCCATTCCGATGGTTGCTTGATAGCTGTTGTTGTAGGCAAATTCCACCAAAGGAAGATGGTCTTCCCACGTTCCTCCGAAGTCAAGGACGCACAGTCTTAAAAGGTCCTCCAAAACTCTGTTCACTCTTTCTGTTTGGCCGTCGGTTTGGGGATGATAGGCTGTGCTCAAGCATAACTGCGTTCCTACTGCTTCTTGCAGACTCCGCCAAAACTCACTGGTGCAGATAGGGTCTCGGTCACTAACAATGCTGGATGATATTCCATGGAGTCGAACGATTTCCTTGAGGTAAAGAGATGCTAGGGATGAGGCAGTTCTTTTACTTTTGACAGGTAAAAAGTGGGCACTTTTAGTAAGCCTATCCACTATTACCCATATGCTAGTGTTGCCTCTCCTAGACCTAGGCAGCCCATCGATGAAGTCCATTGAGATGTTATCCCACTTCCACTGCGGGACCTCTAGAGGATGTAGCGGACCGCCAGGCTTTTTCTGTTCCGCCTTGACCTATTGGCACACCATACACTTAGAAACGAATTCTGCCACGTCCTTTTTCATGCCGTTCCAGAAGAAAGTTCTTTTTATGTCCTTGTACATTTTATCTCCGCCTGGGTGTATCGTCATCTTGGAGTGATGTGCTTCCTCGAGAACCTTCTTTACTAAATCCCTTGTCTGTGGGACGCATAGTCTTCCGTCTCGCCTTAGCCAACCCTTATCATCGATGGAGTATCTGTTGAGGTGACTCGAAGTCTCACCCCTAATTAGCCTATCAATCGTTTCCACAAGCTGAGGGTCTTCGCGTTGTGCTGTCCCTATTGAGTCCACTGAAGTCGGGCGCACTTCGAGAGATGCTAGCAAGCCTGGTACAAAATCGGAGGAAGGCCTAAAGTCGAAGCTGGCTATAAACTCTAGGCTTTGTCTTTCAACAAACAGCGGGCTTAAGGTCAGTTTCTTTCGGCTTAACGCGTCTGCTACTACGTTGCCTTTGCCCGGAGTGTAGGAGATCTCGAAATCATATGAGGCAAGAAACTCCATCCATCTCTGTTGCCTCAAGTTAAGATCTTTCTGCGAGAAAAGATATTTCAACGATTTATGGTCAGTGTAAAGTTCGAACTTCTCACCTAGGAGATAGTGTCGCCAAGACTTGAGTGCAAAGACGATGGCAGCTAACTCAAGATCGTGGGTCGGGTAGTTCTTTTCGTGCACTTTCAACTGCCTCCCGCCATAAGCTACTACCCTTCCTTCTTGCATTAAGACGACGCCTAGCCCTGTCCCACATGCATCTGTATAAACAGTGAACATCTTGCTTCCATCTGGCAACGTCAAAACTGGGGCTGTTGTAAGAGCCCTTTTTAGTCGCTGGAAAGCAAACTCGCAATCCAAGTCCCAATTGAACACTAGATTCTTCTTGGTCAATTTCGTGAGTGGAGCTGAGATTTTCGCAAAATCCCTTTTGAACTTTCGATAGAAACCTGCTAGTCCTAGAAAACTTCGGACCTCAGTTGCATTCCTTGGTGTCTTCCAATCCTGTACCGCCACTACCTTAGCAGGGTCCACTGCTAACCCTTGTTTGGATACTATGTTCCCAAGGAACCTCACTTCTTCTCTCCAAAAGTGGCATTTGGAGAATTTGGCTTTTAGCTGATGGACTTGCAGAGTTTCCATGATTGCCCTTAAGTGCTGAGCATGTTCCTCTTCACTCTTTGAGAAGATAAGGATATCGTCTACGAAGACCACTATGAACTTATTGAGGAAATCTCTTAATACCCTACTCATCAGGTCCACGAAGTAAGCAGGTGCATTTGTCAAGCCGAAAGGCATGACAAGCCATTCAAAGAAGCCGTCTGGGGTTCTGAATGCCGTTTTATTGATACTATCTTCAGCCACCCTTAGCTGATGAAAACCGGTCGCTAAATCGAGTTGGGAGAAAACAGACGCTCCTACAAGCTGATCAAACAAATCGTCAATTCTGGGGAGAGGGTGCCTATTCTTTTTCGTTAGCTTGTTGAGCTCCCTATAGTCAACACATAGACGGAGTGAGCCATCCGCCTTTGTAGCGAACACCACTGGAGCGCCCCATTCTGAAATGCTCCTCCTAATGAACCCCTTTTCTAGAAGCTCTTTAGTCTGTTTACTGAGCTCTTTCCTTTCTCGCGGAGCCATGTTTCTAACGGGCAACACAACGGGCTTTGCATTATCTACTAGGTATATGCGGAAGTCTATCTCCCGCTTCGGAGGCAAGCCCTTCACCTCTTCGAAGACATCCGGATATTCCCGGACCACTCTAACTGATTGCAAATTTTCAACAGAGGCATCTAGCAATTCAAGGTAACTAAGCATAACCGCATACGAGGGATTACAAGAAATTTCCAAAGTATTACCGAGCTGGGTTAGGAGCCTAACAACCCTTTTCTCACAATCAAGGATGGCCCCATTACTGGATAGCCAATCCATGCCCAAAATCAAACCATATCCCGAAAAGCCCAAAACAAAGGCACTACATTGAAATTCTACGCTTAGAATAGAAATTTTCAATCCCAAACAGATCATAGACAAATGAGCTGGGCCCCCAATTGGGTTTGAAACAATTAAGGGGTCCTCTACCATACTAGTTTTTAGGTGCAGAGATTCTACTAAAGCAGACGAGATAAAGGAGTGTGATGCGCCAGAATCAAATAAAGTGCGAACGGGGTGATCATAAAGATAAACTATACTTTCTACAGAAGTATTTATACCTCGCTGTTGCAGAGGTGGCGCTTCTAGCACATGAACTTGTGCCCCTGAGGTGGATCCAGCCCTCTGCCCCTGTCCTCGTTTCTTTGGGCAGCCTTAGCCCTGTGGCCTGTCTCACCGCAAGAAAAGCACCCACCATTCTCCTTGGCCTTCTTTTTCCGGCAATCTTTCACTAAGTGCCCCACTTTGCCACAGAAATTACACTTCCTCTTCTCTTTGTTGCCTTTCCCGCCCTTCTTAAAGTCTGTCTTCTTAGGCTGCAAACCCTCTTTCTTCCCTTGAGAGCTTTCTGCCTTTGTCTCCGTCTTGCCCTTATCCTCTTCGTTCAGCAATGCCATTTGTACCAATCTTTCATACGTGGCCCCCATGGGTATATGGGTCATGGCCAAACTGTGTAATGACTCATTCAACCCTTTGACGAAACGGAGAGCCTTCTTGTGCGGGGTGTTGACTAGGTCTAGCCCAAACCTAGCCAGCTCATCGAACTGATTAACATACTCTTTGACTGTCTTGTTCCCTTGCTTAAGAAATAAGAATTTTTCCAACTGCAAACTCCTTTCCGCACCTGAGAGAAATTTAGCCTCAAACCTTGCCCTAAAGTCCTCCCATGTCTCCATTGGTCTTTCTGCATTAGTGACTTCCCACCAGTAGGAAGCCTCGCCCTTTAGTAGCCAAACTGCCAGTTGTACTTTCTGTCTATCTTCTACCTCAAAGATGACGAATAAGTCCTCGGTTTCTTTCAGCCAATTTCTGGCTGCCACGAAGGACTCAGTTCCATGGAAATCCTTTCCTCCCATAGCTTTAAAATCTTTACATATCTTAGCAAACGTGTTTCCCCGTGGAGGAGGTGGAGGAAGAGGTGCTGCTGCAGCTGGATGATTTCCTGCAGCTGGGGGAGGAGGAACGGTAGGACCTGGCTGAGTGGCCCTTGCTTCTAAGAACCGTCTAAACCAACTAGGTATTGGTACACCCTCTGGCAAGTTAAGTTCTTCGGACATGCTGAAACAAAAAGGATAGATTCAAAACGAAGGATAAGAGATAGTACCTATGGCTTTGGGGGGACTTTGCCTTTTTAAAATAAAAAAAATGCTTCTTTAAATTTCCTTTTTGAAAATAATTTTTCAAAACTTTTTATCTTATCTGGTAAAACTATGCTCTGATACCAAGTGAAACACCCCACCTCCGTTAGGGTCACTCTCAAAGGGAATGCCCTAATTTTGGTGGAGGTTTATAAGTATAAGCCACAGATATACAAGACAGATATAAGAACACATATTTTTGAACAGCGGAAAACAACAACTTTTATTTCATTAAAATATGTGTTACACAATCCATGCCATAATTTGTTTTACAATACTTCCAAAAACATAACATCTTCATAACTGTCTTGATTACATTATTTAAAGAAGCATAAAGGAAACATAAATAAACTGCAAAAGTCCCATAGTTGCTGTCCAAAGACATAGTCCAAAATGAAAAGATCCAAGCAATACATTCTTTCTCTTCAAGCTGGATATGAAGGCTGGTCAAGATGCGGTATTCCCTCCCTGTGGACCTGGGGGGGGGGGGGGAACGGAAGAAAAGAAGACGAAAGAAAAGTAGAGTCAGACATAAAGCCTGAGTAAGTCTAGGACTATTCAGTCTATGAATAAAGAACTGGGTATGATAAGTATAAACTAGAAATGGGAAAGCACTATAAACTTAGTTAAGTTGTCTAGGGTCGAATATACTATCGTACCCCATATTAATCTCTGTACCCATATAAACTAGTTCCCAACAAGCACCCCATAATCAGGGTGAAGTGATCCATTTTATGATGATCGGCTCCTACTCGCATAGTCACATGTGTCTTACGGCCCCCGATGTTGTAGTTACCTATGTTGGTCCCACCATGGGTTGTATCAAGTCCCATGGTGGCGGCCTGACACAATCCTAGAATGCACAGGTATGCTACTGGTGCCCAGTGCCTTATTTTTATGCGCCGGAGTGTGTGCACGCCCGCACCCCGTTAGAACCTACACTACTGCACCACCGCCGTCTATTTTGACCTCTTACAGTCAGCCCAGTAATCGTGCCCCACCCTGCCTAGTTTCAGGGTATCATGATACACCTTATAGGGTTACTGCTGAAAAGGGTCCCCCGCTACTAGGTTTTCTATTTCTAGCCAACATGCTAAGTTGGTTAAGTGTTTTATAAACCTAACCCCCAATCAGTCTGTTTAGTTTAGCATGTTCCATTTTGATTAAGTATTAATATAATTTACTTAATCCTATCAATCCTGACTCAGCCTTAATTGTCTTATTAAAGCCTTGACCTCTCACATTAGACAGGTATTGTTGTGGCTGCCTGTTGCCGGTTGGGTCCGGGCAGTCTTACGCCACAACTCAGTCTAACCTCGGGTCCTTATTGGGCTCCATGTTTAACCACCCACATTGGATAGGTATTGTTGTGACTACTGGACAGCCGGGCGGTTCCGGGCAGGTTTACATCACAACTCAATCCAACCTCGGGTTAAACACATCGTATTTTCTACATTTACATATTTTGTCTCTTTTCTTTATTTTCTTATATGTAAATATTTGCGGCCCATTATTCAAAATCAATTAGGCTAATGGTGTAAAGGTTTACACCAATCATGGGCCCAACCCATTCTTGAATTTGGGCCCATCTACTTTTATATTTTCATTTATTAATTAATTTGGCCCAACGCTATTTCCCCCGTTTAATACGTTCGTTTATTATAATATATGTTGGGCTTAGCCTTTTAAGCCCAACTTAGCCACGTGAAAAAGGGGAGGCTTAAAACGTGATTATATACACAAAAAAAGGGGAATGTGAACGCAAGAACTTGCAACATAACGTTGGAACTCCAAAATAGAAACTGGTGTACTTGCATTGTAGTAACATATACTTTGGTCATAAAGCATAAGTGACATGAATCAAACCATGTAAACTTGTAGTTAAGTTAAGAATCTAACTAAATTAGATATCATTATTGACACATAGTCTTAACTACAACATAAACCTATATTTTTACTTAGGCATAATGTCAAACATAAGCAAATCATGTTTATAAAATTACTATATGTTTACAAAGGTGCTTACTTTTGTTACTAATACAAAAGTATAGTTCAACTAGAATTATTCCAACTTAATCATGATTTATAATCTATTCACATAATCATGGCACAAATATACCCAAACATGAAATCATGGTTTTTGATCTATTCATGTAATCATGGCATAAATATTCCTAAACATGAAATCATGGTTTTTACTTTATTCATGCAAACTTGCAATTGGAATGTAAATCTAACTTAGCTATGTGTCACATATATTATCATATAGTTCTTGTTAACAATATAGGCCTAACATGTTTTTCAATTAGGCATAATACCAAACATAGCCTAGTCATATTCATAAAATCAATATAAGTTCACAAAGAGGCTTACTTTTGTTTCTAATACAAAAGTATGGTTTTATACATAGATCATGATGCCAATTCCAACATAATTTCATATGAATCATAATACCCCAAATTTGATCCAATTACACAAAAAGTGATTTTGTACAAAAATATACATTATGTTGGCATAGTAGCAAAACCACATACTTGCATGAATCTCAATTAAACAACCACAAACATGTAGCTTCAACATGAATTACATACTTGCGAATATCCAATCGTATACTTGCATGAATCTCAAATAAACTACCGCAAACATGTAGTTTTTATCATGAATTACATACTTGCGAATATCCAATCGTTATATCACAACATTCCAAATCGATTAGAATCATAGCAACGCACAAATATGAATTACTATCACCACAAATCAAGTGTAATTCTCATTTTACACAAATCAAACACAGTTATTTATTCACATCGGAATAGTACTCTACTTACAATCGTGTGACGAATTCTTCAATTCAGGAATCTGAATTCTGGATTTGGAGATGCTATTCCTTTGATGTAGGCGTTGATTTGATTTGTTTAAGTTTAACTTGTAGTTGCTTTATGCTTTAGAGTTTTTCTCCTAATTGTCTCTCAAATTGGTGGCTACTCCTAGTCGTTCCTCAGCAGCATGATGGCCTCATTCTTATTTTTGAATGAATAGATTAGGTAGAGTCTAGGGTCATTTTTATAGAGTTTATGAACTGATTAGGACCGTCGATGTAGCTTGGGTTAATCGTAGCCATTCATTCGAAAGAGAGACCAATCAGGAGCTGACACCTAGCCCTCGTGACAAAGCAAGCCTCAGAAATTCGGACCCAGCACAGACCAGGCCAGCCAGGCCGACCAAGCAGGTCGACCCGCAAGTCGACACCCGTGTCGACTGGGCAGTCGACACGGGGGGGGGGGGGGGTGTCGACTGGCAAGTCGACTTGTCCTGGGCGAGAACTTTCCCGCCCTACCTCCCTGCGTGTTTGAAATTCGAATCTTCGAGCTGTTTTCTGAATTTGAAATTTTCTGAAAACTTTGACGGGCCATAACTTGGTCATACGGACTCCGATTTTGGAAAACTCGGACTCTATTTCACGTATTTTTCCGAGACGAACACAATGGCGTATCCCGTTTCCCTTATTTCTTTGATTTGAAATTAATTATACTTTAATTTGTGAATTTCACTGTTATTGAATACATGGGGTGTTACACCTAGTCCGGCACCACATGCATCTGTGTATACTGTCATCTCTTCATTTCCTTTAGGAATGACTGACACTGGTGCACATGTGTACCTTTCCTTTAGGCTCTTGAATGCATTTTCACACCTTTCGTCCCAAACGAAAGCTTGATTCTTCTTGGTCAACTGAGTTAACGGTGTTGCTATCTTGGAGAAGTCTTGGATAAAATTGTGATAATATCCAGCTAATCCCAAGAAAATTCTTATGTCTGTTGCATTCTTGGGCGTAGACCAATCTTGTACCGTAGCCACCTTCGAAGGATCCACGGCAATATCATTCTCTGAAACAACATGGCCCAAGAATCTCACTTCCCTCTCCAGAAGTGACACTTAGAAAACTTCGCTTTCAATTGGTGTTTCTCAACACCTCTATCATTATCCTTAAATGTTCATTGTGTTCTTCCTCTTCCCTTGAGTAAACCAAGATATCGTCTACAAATACAAGAACAAAGTTATTCAGTTGATCCCTGAATACCCTATTCATAAGATCCAAAAAATATGCTGGTGCATTGGTCAACCCGAATGGCATGACGAACCACTCATAGAATCTAGACGGAGTCCGAAATGCCCTTTTAGGAATACTATCGGCTGCAACTCGGAGCAGATGAAATCCTGTCGCGAGGTCCAATTGGGAGAACACTCTTTCTCCCTCCAGTTGATCAAACAAATCATCTATCCGTGGATGAAGATACTTATTCTTCCTAGTCACTTTATTCAACTCGCGATAGTCTACACACAATCGAAGGGAACCATCTGCCTTGGTAGCAAATACAACTGGTGATCCCCACTCGGAGACACTTCTTCTGATAAATCCCTTCTTCAAAAGATCGCTTACTTGCACCCCGAACTCTCGCTGCTCCCTTGGTGCCATACGACGAAGTGGCATTACTATAGGTCTGGAATCTTTCACTAAATTAATATGGAACTCAATATCTCGGTGTGATGGAAGTCCGGTTACTTCCTCGAAGATATCCGGATACTGGCCAGTAATGGGAATCCCTGATAACTCGTCCTGCGGTATGTCGAGGGAATTTAGAAAACTAGCCATCACCTCATCACTAGGTAGGCCACCGAACACTACCCTCCGCCCATCATCCGCCCTAATATTCACCGAAAATCCCTCACAGCCTACCACCACCCCATATCTTTGGAGCCATTCGAATCCCAAAATAATGCCAAACCCAGTAAACCCCAAAACAAAGCAATCAAAATCAAACATACATCCCTGACTCGATAAGACCACATTATGACAAATCATACTAAGGCTAGTCGAACCACCAATCGGGTTTGTCACCGCTAAATGTCTATCGACTATCTCGGGTTCCAATCCTAACCTATCTACCAGGTCACTAGATATGAAGGAACGGGAAGCCCCGGTACCAAACAATACTCGAACATGAACATCATAAACAGAAAGCATACCTTGAATGATGACATTCTTTCCTTTCTCCGCCGCAGTTGGGCATTCGACGAAGAAGGAAAAACATTAATAGCATATGCTTTCACATTCTGCTTCTCTTTAGGGGGTTGCGGACATTTATCCTTGTGATGTCCCACTTGGCCACAGTTAAAGCACTTCCTGTCCGTTGGCTTTGCTTGACATTCTTTAGCATAATGGCCCTTCTTGCCACAACTAAAGCACTCTACATCTTTCCTGTCTTTTTTTCTGACCATCCTTGGTCTGACTCTGCTTCCTTTTATTATGAGAATTATTCTGGCCTCCACCGCTTGCCTGCGGCTTTGGCCCCTTTACAGATGCAACAACGACTTCAGCCTTGGGCTTAGGATAAAGGCTCTCTGATCTCAATGCTTTCCCAACAATTGATTCAAAAGTCTCATCAATATGGTTTATAAGCCTTTCCCCCAAGAAATGATCTAAACCAGTTATGAACTTCTCATTCTTCTTCTCGGGAGTGTCAATAAGGGATAATCCATAATATGATAAAGTATCGAACTGAACAATATACTCCGAGACTGCCCTACCATTCTGCTTAAGCTCCAAGAACTTTCTAAACAATTCTGACTTCTGGGCAGCTGGGATAAACTTATCACTGAATCCGGCCTTGAACTGATCCCAAGTAACTTGATTCTCAGGGGTAGCTGCCTTAATAGCATTCCACCAATTCATAGCCCGTCTTTGTAGCTTATGGGATGCTAGCTTCCTCTTCATCGTGTTTTCGATTCCAAAATCCTCAAAGATACGCTCATAACTATCAAGTCAATCTTGAACTTCTGTAGATGATTCCGTTCCGTGGAACGGCTTCTCACCAAGACTAGTGTAGTCCTTACAGAGCTTGGCGAAATCGGCCCTAGGCGCCTGCACCGCTGCACCACCACCATTTGCAACATTAGGAGTTGCCCTGTAAACATCCCTAAGAATCTCTCTCATGAAGTCGGCGAACATCGCCCTCATATCAGGAGCACTCCTATTATTGGCTTCTGAACCAGTATTCCTCGTATATTGGCTCATCGTTCAGTCTGTAAGGAGAAAACGATTAACCATCTCTTCAGTGGTGCCAATGCAGTGCGACTCCATCCTTAGATATGCTAATAGTGTGTATATATATATATATTTTGAAAACCAAAATATCACAAATACATGCTCTCATATACATACTATCTCTCCCTGGTGTCTTTCCCTTGGTTAACTACGCAAACTAGAGCTCTAATACCAAGTGTGACAACCCGCCCCACACCAGCCGACATTTCCCATGAAAGTGCGTTGTGCCAATACCCGACTAGCATGGGACGGTCACCAAAGAATGGAAAAGAAAGGAATTTGAACTAACAAGGAAACTGTAGAATGTCTAACAGCGCATGGGATAAAATATAATAATAACGTAACTTTGACATAAAACAGGCGAGACAGTGCATAAGCTGAAAACTAAACCATCATAGCAGCGGAAATCCAAAATACAACTTACCATCCAAACCAACATTATTACAACTTTGAAATACAGTCTCTAAAGCAAAAGAAAGAGGTACACTACTAATGCCCAAAGTAGTGACCAGCAGCAACACAGGGAGATTATATATATCATACGTGGAAGCCTCCTGCTCGTCTCTAGTACAGCTACTCGTGCATAATCACCTGACCTATCTCTAGTCTGCCTGTTTAAGAGCACCCAGAGTAATAAGAAGAGACATAAAACTCTGGATCAGACGAAAGTCTGGTATGAGCAATAAGCGGCAAAACAGAACAATAACAGGTATACATAACCATACCTGGACCTGCAACCAAAGAGTTAGCACAACAGGATGTACAATACTCTAAGGTGACACTAACACGTGGTGTGAAAATAATGGGGAGGGGGTGTGCATGTCATGGTGATAACAAAACATCAAACATAACAATCATCCTCGCATCTCTCACTCGGTGCGCAAAGCATACGATATCTACCACTTTGATCACCCAATTCTTTTTTACGATCACTCTGCCCCATGGAGTCATGATGGCTCCACTGCACTGATCCGTAACCACTAATACTTTGCTATGTCCACTTTACCCCATGAAGTCATGACAACTCCACTTCACTGGCTCATAGCCCTGCTATGATCACTTTTGCCCATGAAGTCATGACAACTTCACTGCACTGATCCATAGCCAATATCTGTCTCTTCGTGGTGAGTCAAAGCTATAGACATCGATAACCCCTTTGCATACGTCCCGCAGCAAAGTCCAATCATGAAGTTAACTTATTGGTTCCCATCTAGATCCTGAGTTCTACTTCCCATTTGGACTACCTTTGCATCTCGGGTATTGGCCATCTCTGGTTCAATCTTCATCCAGTTCGGTCCTTCTGAGGCGGTTCGGATCGGTCGTGGTTGCCTCTCTACCATTCGTGAACTCTGGGTTGGTTTGTCATCATCGTATCGGGTCGAGTCGGCTTCCTCCACCGGTTCGGGTCGTGGTATCCTTCCTCCAACGGTTCAGATCGTGAGCTCTAAGGTCCTGGTCAGTTAAGCTCGTGATTCCTCTTCGGTTCGGTTCGGAGCTGGCTTCTTGGTTCGTGGGGAACATCCGGGTCGGGGTCTTAATGTGCGAGCGGTTCAGCTCAATTCGTGATGGTGCTCGATGACTTCATGCATGCAGTTCAGTTCAGGGAAAATGACTTGGTTCATGATGGTGTCCCACGACCCCATAGGGCGATCCGTCTGGCCCTCCATTCTCCCATCCGATCTGAATTCCTACACTACTTCTAGCGATCTATTTACACCATACGATGATTTTTTCGACCAATCTAACTTTTCTATGCAATCAAAAATCATTCCAAATAGTAATAGCAACATGTATAATCAACCATAAACACCAACACAATAATTTAATATGTAAATATGGATCAAACATACCCAAAAAGCATGATTTTCCCCTTAATCCCCTTAATCATGTTTTAAGCATACAATTAGCAAAACATATCAAAAAACCCAAATTTCTATCAGAGCCCTAAAATAATATTCAAGAATTTTACATATTTTTCCAGATTTTTCTGAGCCATAATTTTGCTAATTATCACTAATCACCCCTAATTAGCCGTAATTAGTGAAAACAATGCAAATCACTCACCTTAGCCACAAATAAAACTTTAGATCTGAAACTCTACTATTTTGGGGCGTTTTCCTATGCAACATAGCAGCTCCAACTCTAATTTGGTGTGTATTTGCCTTGATTTGATGCAGATCTTCTTAATTAGTGATTATAATGTGATTTGGGATGATTTTAGAAGGTGGAGGCCATGGCTAGGGTTGGGAAATGTTTTAGGCGGCTGAGAAAATGAAATAAAATTGTTTCCTAACTGATTTCAGCCTCCCCATAACCCTAATCCCGAAATGGGTTATGGGCTTAGCTGCTAATCACCCTAATTAGGCCCGGTTAAGCTGTTTTTCACCTTCCAAACTTTGTTTCAGCCATATCTTCCAAACGGTAAGTCCGTTTGATCAATGTGACCGCTCTATGGGAAGGTAAACCATCATCTGAATCCAATGGAAGTGGTTTCAGGTCAAAACTCCTTACCAATCAAAAGTTATAGGCGAAACAAGATTCGCCAAGGGCAAAATAGTCATTTAAAAATCGGAAAAAATCGGGAACATGGAAAATGATCCCAATAGTCGTTCCCCAAAGTTACACGACCATACGACCTCATATGAAAAAGAAATAAATATTCTACGATCCTTCGATACGTAGAATGCGGGTCATTACAGGGTCGGTCAGAATTAGTGGACCGAATCGGTCAGTATCGAAGAACCGGATCGGTCACTACAATGGGTCGGGTTGTTCAGAATTAATGGACCGGGTTGGTCAGTTGCACTACATCAGGTCAGTCAAAATTAACAGACCGGGTCGGTCAGTATTAATGGGTCGGATCAGTCAGTACCACAGGACCGGATCGGCATCAACCGGGTCGGCCATAATAAACAAGACGTGGTAACGTGAATACATGGAACAAACGTTATGATGAACGCATAAACTCCTCCATATAATTCAACATGGATCGACTCCTATATGATACCGTGGACCTGATATGCATACAGAAGAGTTCGACTATTATAAATCGTTACACGTATGGATTGATCATGAAGCATCAAAACTGGGTAGTCCTATTCATGAAACTTAGATCGGTCAAGACTATATATAACAAAGAAATTATGCCAGAGAAATGACATGCAATGCAGCAACGTGGATCACGCATGTTTGAGTTGCACGGTTTGCATGAAGATTACTCTTTGGGCCGGCCATTTATAAAACACGGTGACATGGTGGCAAATAAACTGGGTTGGTCCATTTAAAAGAGAGGAACACGTGGCATTACACTAACAAGAAAAGCAGCCTACAGGTTACCATATATATTGATATAAGTATAAGCATCAAGTGACATGTAATGGGAGTAACAAGGATCATCAAGTCAAAATGGGTCGGTTGCAAACATGTTGGTCGGCCTTAAATTGCTGATAGTGTAATGTTCGCGTGTATATTGTAATACTGGAAAGTTTAAAGTGGCATGCCAGCACTATATTTAGTGGACAAATAGTGGGTGACAATGTGGCAATTCATCGCATCTTGTTCAGTTTAAAAAGCATGCAGTCCACGTAGTGAAACAAGGAAATTGATCAAGCACCTTATGTGTTAATGGGTTGCCTAACGTTAGAAAGCACGTACATGCGAGGATATAAAGGGACCAAACCAATATAGGTCAGTGCATTGCACAATGATCATGTAGAAGACAAAAGTAGCAGCAAACAAGTGGATCATTGCATTCATTTAGGAATGGATTGGTGCAAACAGAAGGCAGAGGCTTCAGAGAATTATCAATTTGGGTCGGTCCGTTCAAAGACACACGGGTAGGTATAGTGGATGAAACTAGATCGGTGCATTGTGGAGAACTGGATCGATATATTATAAACTAAAATGGATTGGTACGTTGATAAAACCAGTGACAGAACTGTAAATACGGACCATGACAGCTGTTTACAGCTATAAAGTGGACCAGTGGCATTTCTGTAAATAGTGTTAGGCCGACCCAAGTTTATGCCCGACCCAAACTCTACACACCAATATTACGAGGCTGCCATTACCCTCAAACTTCTTCTATAAATAGCCCCTTGCTCCACAATTCAAGGGGCCGATTCCACTACCCCAAAGGGCTTCCAAAATCATTCCTCAACCATTCTAAAGCTTCTAAAAACTCCATTAATGGCCGCCAACATACTCTCCTTCTTCCACCTACATGAAATGGATCTTATCTTTTCCGAGCACCATTAATTAACACTCTGATCCATTGCAAGTGATTTAATCGCCATTGCTTCTCTTTAAAGCATGGATCTAACATCATTTTCATTAATGAACCAAGGAATAATATATAATTACATGGTCCAATCCATTCCTTCTCGAATCCAAGTGAGATCTAAAGCGGAAAGAGAGCTAAAAGTGGAGAATTATCGTGAAAGTAATCGAGTGTAATAACCATGTAATTCTCTCCATGATGACGATAAATACTTCAAAAGTGGACATAGATTTATTTTGAATCGAACCACTATAAAAGTCCCATGTCTCTTATTTGCTTTTTATCCGATTATTATGCGATTGTGGCCCTTTTAGTTTCTAACCATAATTGGTGAAGTGTGTTTTCACACCTTTGGTGTTTGGGTCATTTTTTGATTCAAACACTCCTTATGTGGGTTTGTTGTGTAATGCAATTTGAAATGTAATCACTCCCTGTGTAGAGTTGAGAAATTTTGTAGTCTAGTTAATTTAGGCTTGCTCAAGTGTTGTAAGCCTGTTAGGTAGAGTGGATGGAACATTATAAATTCCGTAAGCGGTGGATGGTCCACCTTAAAAACCGAAGTAGTTGATTGTCAACTACAGTCACCTGTACTATACTATAATTTTTATTGTTGGTCATAATAATAAGGTGTTTGCGATCACCTTAAAAACCGGACGACTTTGCCTAAAAAAAACAAATACCTGACATAGGGATATCCTATGATTCTACCCTTACTTATTAAAAGAAAAAGACAAATTCAATCGCTTAATACCCCAATAGGAGGATTTCAACTACTTAAGAACTTAATTGTGAAGAGGGTTATGATATTATTTTGTCCTTTTGGTTTCTTCTTTCGGAAACGAGGCAGACCCTACAACCACTTAAGACCTCAACATTTGAAGTAAACTACTAAGGACATTTCACATTATGATAACTGTAATTGTTACGAGTTCCTATGTTTGATGATATCTCACATTAGTTGTCCGTATATCCAACTGTCGGAAAGTGCATACTTATGTCAGATAACTCGACTAACTTTGCATTATCAACCTGCTAAGTTCAATTCTTAAATTAATTAGAAACATTATTTCGAGAATTAAACTAGAGATAAGATGAGATTACCATTCCTATAAGCTAAGATAAGATTATTATAGGTTTTCAGGTGATTTATTGGACTTAGTATTCATTATGGTAATTTGTACCTAAATCCCCATTTATTATAATTCCCATGACTTTCATATGTCGTTAATAAGCACAATGGTCACTTTTCCTTTTGTAATAGACATTTTAACAAATAGCATTTATGTCAATCCCTTTATATTTCATTATTCCTATTTACTACAATTCCCATTTATTTCATAAATTACTGTCTATTATTTTAGTGTGCGTATATATATGTTTATGTTCAGTATATTAATTGCCCCTAATTTTGGAGTTACAATATTAGATTCTTACTTATAATAATTGTAACCTTTTTGGATTTACTACCCATTATTTCCATATTTATTGCCCATTTAAACCCTAGGTTATGATTGTTAATCCTCCATTTTTTTATAGGTATTATTTTAGTGTGCGCATATACATATATATACATAAATATTACTGTAAATATTATGTATATGTTTATTTTTAGATTTCTATATTTATTAATTCACAAATTTATTAATTCTAATTGATTTAAATTTTTCACTACCAAAACTAACTATGAGACAACCTGACGGTGAAGGGATATCGGAAGAGCACAAGTACAAAAGAACCTTCCGGAAACAGAAAGCCATGTAATATAAAGAACTAAAAGCCGAAGAGAATGATCTAAGAGTAACATAAACCGACACCTCCCTGGAGGGAGGAATCTCAAAGTCTACAAAATGCCAGTAAAGTTCATCCGACAGGGGCTCGTCCAACATGATCCATCCAACAAGGCCTATTCGACAGGGAAATTCTGTAACGAAAGGCCATCTAAGTCAGAAATTAAGAGAAGGAAAGACAGAAGCCCTACTCATTGAAACCCGGAAGAGGTGTCAATATTAAATTTTTTAATACCAATATGTCAGGAAGCAAAGACACCAAAAGTATCATGCCAAAGGTGTATAGAGATTATCCAAAGCATTTGTTGCATCAGTGCCGAGAGGTCACATGCCGGGAGCCACCTTACAGAGGACCAGGGAATCCGAAAAGCTCCACCGGGAGGCCGACCGGAACCCTAACAGAGATACAGGCTATCCATACTAATCTACTTAGTATGAACACCGACAACAGTCTCGAACCGGCAGCTACCCACATACATCAAGAGGGAAAGCTCCTCTAAGTATACACGGGAAAGCCGGAAGCCTACATCTAGAAACTTACATCCGAGAGCCTACACCCGGGAGCCACTGCTGGAGATTTAAATGCTGCCCAAAAGTCATCACATCAAAAAGCTTATCTCAATGTTAAAGAAACCCCAATCGAATGGGACCCTCACTTCGGAGGTCAGAACCAGCACCACAAAACAACCGAAAGCCAAGCATCCGAGACCGAGGAGAAAAGTGGCCGACAAAGGCTCCTGAAAGTCCAGCGGCCCAATAGCAGAAGGGGCTCCAAGATCACTATAAATAAGACCCTAGGGATCACATTGAAAAGGAGGGACTCTAATTCTTGTACTCTTCTTCTTAAAAACCTCAGTATTGAAATCAATAACAGAATCTCATCGATTCTATTTATGTGCATAAAGACAAAGGTTAATAAAGAGCAGATCTATATCCATGGTATTTTATGCAAGTTTATCATACTAATTCTTAGCTACTTTTGCTCGATTTAATGTTTGCTTCCTATATGTGCATGGATTTTTGTCTGAATCCACACCTATGATCAGAGGGATCCCCTACGTTCCATCGGTTTAAATCCTTCCTGCAAACTTAGATCCTAACTACGAGTTCTGGTTTCTTAGTGAGTTCGATCTTGATACATAGGGACAGTGATCTGATTCAGACCCATGAAGGATAAATCACCTATCTCTACCTTAGGTCCATTCTAGTCGACCTATCTCCGGTGTTGACAAAAAATATCATTAACATTTTGGCACTAGAAGGAGGGCCTGAACCTCCGACCCATTGGTTAACCCTACCACATATCTACCTGTGTTGTTCCGTCCCGGGTTGGACTAGGGCTTTAAAGAAGAAAAGTTATGGGCAAAAGGTCCCGACAAAAGCTTTCAGGATCTCGAATGGGTTAGACAAAAATCACTGACCCTGAAGTGATAGAAGAGAAAAGACTAAGGGTGGAAGCTTCACTAATAATAAAGCGCAAAAGAAAAATAGGACAATGCACTTATGATACTTGGGATAATAGCCTTTCCCACACAGAACAAATCGTAACACCGCCGTCAAGTGGTTCTACATCAGAGGATGCTAGCGTTTTCTCTCTCCTAAAGAAAGTTCTCTATGAGCAGATTAGAGGAACAACGTTTGAACCAGAAATGATGAATGAGTTTGATTATTTCACCAACAAATGGTCCGAATGAATAACATCTCAATTTCAGTATACTTTAGGAAGCAAGAACGGAGATGTAGATAAAAGAACAGGGTCGAACCAAAAGAGGGTTAGAAACCATCGACAAGAAAAGAAGTCCACGACAGGACCACTTAAGGAACATCACTTTACCACTTCAATAGAGAATATCTATTTCCTAACCAAACATGAACTCAACTCTTGGTCGTCCGCAAAGAAAAAGCCCAAATACGAAAGGAAGGCAGAAGGGCCCTATTGTCATTACCATATGAGGAATGGACATGACACTAATCATTGAAGAATCCCTAAGGAAATGGTCACCAGATTCGTCAACCAAGGCCAGTTATGAGAGTTTATAGCAAGATCAGTTTAAGTTCCATAAAAATCCTTAGGAAAAGTGTTATCAAACACAACTGAGGTCATGCAAAACCCTCCTTTGGAATTTGAAAGAAACCCAAAAGAGGTCAAACTGTAAATGGATTAAATCCCTCGTCACCACCAAATTGTTCAGGACGAGGCATCCCCCGGAGGGGGGGGGGGGTGGTGTTAGTCTTTCTCTATGCCCAAATCAAAGGGGGCTTGGTTAAAGCATCAAAAGCGTAAGCCTCTGCTTCAAACCAGAAATAGTCGTGGTGGTGCATCTAACATTAGCATGCCCTGCCTCTAGTGATAGAAGTGTACGCCCTGCCTCTAGTAGAACTAAGCATGTCCTACCTTTGCTCGTAGAAGGACACGTCCTACCTCTTTCTTAGGTTCCACGTTACCGTATAAGGGAGCACCAAACCCTATAATCACCTACGATGGTCAGGATAGGGCACCCCTCGGAGGGGGTGGCGTGCAAGCCTCTATCAGAGCCTACGATGGTTAGTGTAGAGCATCAAAAGAGTAAACCTTAGTTCTATGTCTAAAATGGCCCCGTCTAAGTTTCTAAGACCTTATCATCACCTATGATGGTCAGGATAAGGCGCCTCCTAGAGGGAGGTCAGGTAAGTCCTTGGGCCCTGCTTGTAGACAACCTAGCCAAGCACACCAGACGCACAGGCCCAGAGAGTAGACAACAAAGCACGTACATCCTCTGCTTTGACATCAAGAGCCCAGAGGGTGGCTCAGGAAGCACGTACAACCACTACTTCGCAAATCAAGCCCAAGGAGGTTACCCAAAAGCATCAATGCCAGAAGAGTAGTTTCGGCTTTTAATCCATAAAGCACCTGAATAGGGGACAGTTCGGAACTTCTATTAATCTCAGAGGGTAGTCTCTGTCTACAGTCTTTAATATCTGAATCAAGGCTAGATTGGATCCTCACAAATACCAAAAGCGGGCCTCTGATCTCTTACTCTTATAACCCGAATTTGGGTTGCATATGATTTTGTAAATACCGGAAGGGGGATCCTAGTTGTGATGGTCGCCCGCACCATCAGACATTTCCCCGAAATGCGTTGTGTCAATGTCTAACTAGCACGGGATGATCGCCAAAAGAGGGTTGAAACGATGAATTATCAAGAACATGTAGTATATCTCACAGTGCGTGGAATAAAATATAATAATAACATACTTGATATAAAACAGGCAAGACAATGCATAAGCTGAAAACTAAACCATATCCATCAGAGTAGCGGAATCCCAAAATACAGCTTATGATCCAAACCATTATTACAACTTCAAAATACTATCTCTAAAAAGGAAATAAAAGAGGTACACTACTAATTCCTAAGCAGTGACCAGCAACAACACATAGAGAATATGTGTATATAGTATGTGGAAGCCTCCTGCTCGTCTCCGGACAACTACTCGTGCATAACCACCTAACATGTCTCCAGTCTGCTCATTTAGGAACACCTAGGGTAATAAGAAGAAACATAAAACTCTGGGTCAGAAAAAAGTATGGTATGAGCGATAGCAAATCTATACCATTAAATAGAGCAATAACATGTATAAGAAATCATACCTGACCTAGACCTACAACCAAAAGAGTTAGCACAACAGGATGTACAATACTCTAAGGTAACACAAATATATAGTGTAAAAATGGGAGTGTGCATGTCAAGGTGATAGTAAACATCAAACGTAGCAATCATCCTCACATCTCTCACTCAATGCGTAAAGCATACGGTATCCACCGCTTTGATCACCAGATCCATTGGGGCCATGACGGAGTCTAACTCCATACAACTATCGCTACGACCATTTTACCCTTTGGGGTCCTAACAGAGTACCACTCCATACGAACTCTAACCCCACTGCACTTGTTGCGACCCTCCTTCTCGGTCGATCCAAATCGATCGTTAAACCGACTTAAATCGAATCAAAAAGACGGATATGCTAACGTTGGGCGCACAATACATTAGAACAAATAATTGAAGACTTTTATAAATATCATAATGATGTTACATCAGAGTACAGAATATCAGAGTATCAAAAATAATATACAACAAAAAATAAATTTACAATAAATTTAATACAATGCAGTGGAAACAAGTAAATTGACAGCGGAAGACTATCAATGCTCTGGACAGAACTTTAAGCTTCGATCCAGAATCCTGCTAAATAAAATAATTTGCAAAACCAAAACTACTGGCTTCCCATGTGGAAAATATGGGCACTCAAAGTTTAGGTTAAAACAATAAATTTCGAGTCAGTCATGGGACTGGTGTGAGAACTCAAAAACAGTTACTAAACTTTACTTTAAAATAAGGTAAATCACGGGACCACGCCATATGTCACGGAACGGGTTCACCCGCATGAATACCAGTGCATAAACAACAACCAATAACAGTCATAAGGATCTACAATGCATCACATAACATGCAATTTTCCAATCTACCCATTTAGGCTTAAACCCGAAACTTAGTTTTTTGAAATCCAATTTTCTTTACAAAATTAAAGATCGAAACATGCTCTTTGATTTTTGTTTTGTGAGCAATTGAAATCTATTTGCGGATTTGATGATTTTAAGGGTTTTATAATCAAAATTTTTGGCCATCAAAAATGGACCTAGTGGCTACTGAAGTTGAGACGGAAATTAGGGTTTTGAATTCCCTTTATACCCCCTTTATATTTTATATATTTTTAATTCCAAAAATACCTGCCTATCGATCCAAATTCCAAATCAAACCCAACGACCATCATTTCTTACTAAATACCCCCATTTCGAACACAATGAGATAGGTTTCATAAGTTAATTTTACTGTATCGATCAATTCTTATCTTAATTAAATATAAATCAATATATAGATTTTTTTTAACGTGCATTTTAATTTATCGGGGCCACATACTGACTCCTAAAATTACTGAAAAATAAATCTAGCTATGTTTTGATGATATGGTCCTAACAAAACTAATTTCTTTGAATTTGGAGACCGTTTGAAAAATTGTTCTTTTACATTCGACTAAATTCAAATTGAAATTACAAAACACATTAAAATTTGCTACACTCACATATTAATTCAAAATATTATGAAATTTGAAACCTAACAATAATTTGACATTCCAGATACAACAAAAGTGGTTTCGTAAAAAATGGGGGTCGTTTGCAAAATGGCTTTTTTTGAGGGCTATATATTATATTAAATATATATATAAATTCCATAGTGACTATTTTAAATTTTAAACTGGACATAACTTTCAATTTATATTATAGAATCCGAATTTTTTACATCCATTAGAAAGATATAATTAAATAGATTCAAATGTTTCTGGTTTTACTAAAATCCAATTTTATTTGAATTCTGCACATTCAATTGAAATTTAAAATCGAATTTTCAAACTATCGCGCCATTTCAAACTCCTTTATAATTAAAATAAATTTATACGTTTTAACTTCATTTAAAATAAATTTTTAGTCGTTATTATTTAAAATAAATCATTTTAATATTTAAAATCCATTAAAATAGCTTAAATAATTTTTCTAAATTGATTTAGAAATTCCAGGTTGTTACTATCTCCCCCACTTAAAAATCTATTCGTCCTCGAAAAGGAAAGAGCTGAAAGTTGTTTAACTAACCAACTCAACTTTCATTCTTCAACTTAAAAATTTGGCTAACACCCTATATTTTCGAAAATTTTCGCCATAACCTCCTTTGTACGGGCTGATCGGTAAAACCACAACTTGCCTCACAGGGCCCTTATCAATCAAAAAATAAAAATTGAAGCGGCTTGCCAATCGGCTCATAAAATCAGCAAACCCAATGAATATAGTAAACATGTACCTATTTGTCGGGCGTACAATTTTTTTTCCTCTTTTTAGCTTCCATGCTATGACCTATTCCTTATATACACATGTACATATAGGAAATTCGAATCAATTTTCCATTCAGCTCTATATTTAATTTGATTTGGCTAAATTTACCTTTTATTCTCTTATTGGTTTTATTATTCCAATATTTTAATTAGTTGAACTAATAATCACACATCACAACCAGCAATAAATTAACTAATTAGCTTTCCAAATATGTATCTTTTATATACCCAAAAATCATATTTTTAAAACCAGATTATATATATAATATGCGTTAATTATAAACATATAACTCTCAACTCATTCTGGGGCATTAATAACCCCATCTCCAACAAGTTTCTCATTCTAGGATACCACTGGTCCTATCTCTAGTGAGTTTTCTTACATAGGATATTACTAATCCAATCTCTGATGAGTCTTTTATTCTGTTCTAATGAGTTGCACCCCAAATATTTGAGTTAACCAAAGCTCCGATATCATATGTAACGACCCACCTTCTCAGTCGATCCAAATTGATCGTTAAACCAACTTAAATCGAACCAAAAGGACGGATACACTAACTTTGGGCGCACAACACATCAGAACAAACAATAGAAGACTTTCATAAACATCAAAATAATGTTACATCAGAGTATAGAATATCATAATATCGAAAATACTATACAGCTGAAAATAAATTTACAATAAATGTTATACAATGCAGCGGAAACAAATAAACTAACACAAAAGAAGACTATCAATGCTCTGGACATAGCTTTAAGCTTCGATCCAAAATCCTACTAAATGAAATAATCTACAAAACCAAAACTACTGACTGCCCGTGTGGAAAATATGGGCACCCAGAGTTTAGGTTAAAACAATAAACTCCGAGTCAGTCATGGGACTGGTGTGAGAACTCAAAAACACTTATCAAACTTTACTTTGAAATAAGGTAAATCACGGGACCATGCCATATGTCACGGAACGGGTTCACCCCATGAATACCAGTGCATAAACAACAACCAATAACAGTTATATGGATTTACAATGCATCACGCAACATGCAATTTTCCAATCTACCTATTTAGGCTTAAGCCCCAAACTTAGATTTTTGAAATCCAATTCTCTTTACAGAATTAAAGATCGAAACTTGCTCTTTGATTTTTGTTTCTGAGCAATTGAAATTAATTTTCGGATTTGATGATTTTAAGGGTTTTATATTCGAAATTTTTGGCCATCAAAAATGGACCTGGCGGCTACTGAACTTGAGATGGAAATTAGGGTTTTGAATTCCCTTTATACCCCCTTTTTATTTTATATATTTTTAATTCCAAAAATACCGCCTATCGATCCGAACTCCTAATCAAACCCAAGACTGTCGTTCCGAACTAAATACCCCCATTCCGAACACAATCGGGTATGTTTCGTAAGCTAATTCGACCAGTTTTTATCTAAATTAAAATATAAACCATTATATTAATTTCTTTAACGTACATTTTAATTTATTGGGACCACATATCGACTCCTGAAATTACTGAAAAATAAATCTAGCTATGTTTTGACGATACAATCCTAACAAAACTAATTTCGCCGAATTTGGAGACCGTTTAAAAATTTGCTCTTTTCCAGTTGATTAAATTCAAACTGAAATTACAAAACACATTAAAATTTACCACGCTCACATGTTAATCCCAAAAATTATGAAATTTGAAACCTAACAATAATTTGATATTCCAGATATAACAAAAGTAGTTTCATCGAAAGTGGAGGTCGTTTGCAAAATGGCTATTTTAAGGGCTATATATTATATTAAAAATATATATAAATTCCATAGCGAATATTTTAAATTTTAAACTGGACATAACTTTCAATTTATATTATGAAATCTCAAATTTTCACGTCCGTTAGAAAGATATAAGTAAAAAGATTCAAATGTTTCTGGTTTTTACTGAAATCCTATTTATTTTGAATTCTGCACATTCAATTGAAATTTAAAATCGAATTTTCAGACTACCGCGCCATTTCAAACTCCTTTTATAATTAAAATAAATTTATACGTTTTAACTTCGTTTAAAATAATTTTTTAGTCATCTTTGTTTAAAATAAATCATTTAGCATTCAAAATCCATTAAAATAGCTCAAATAAAATTTTTAAATTGGTTCAGAAATTCCCGGTGGTTACAACAATGGTCCACAGTCAATAGCCCTGTCGGGTCAACCAGTCCACATAGCCCTGGTTTTGGTTTGTCTACATACCCCCGCTCTCAATGGTGAACCAAAGTTATGGATATCGATAATCCCTTTGCATACGTCCCGTAGCAAAGCCCAACTCTAGAAGTTAACTCGTCGGTTCCCATCTAGACCCTGGGTAATAACTTCTCATTTGGACTTCCTTTGCATCTCTGGTATTGGTTGAATTGTAGTTGATCTTCAAAAGAGTTCACGATAGTCGTCGCATGGTAGAAATTCGAATCCGGTTCGGTTCATATCATTATCTTGGTTCGGGTCGTGGTCCTCCACTGGGTCGGGTCGGTTCGTGGTACCCCCATTGGTTCAGATCGGTTCGTGGTACCTCCACTGGGTCGGGTCGGGGCACTCCATCGGGTCAGGTCGGGGTTGCTTTATTGGGGTCGGGTCGGTTCAGGTCGTGCTCCCTGCTCACGAGCCGAACCCACGAGCCGGACTCACTTCCCCTAGTCACGAGTCGCACCTCTCAGTAGTTTTCCAACAAGCTAATTTCGCCACATGACGGTGTTTTCAACCATTCTAACCTTCCTATGCAACCATAAAACATCCCAAACAACAGTAACAACATATAGTTTTAATAAAAAAGATCAAAACATCAAGCATATAGGTTATTTTGGATCAAACAAACATACCCAAAATCCACGATTTTCCCCTTAACCATGTTTAACCATATCTAACTATAGGATTAGCAAACTTAATCCAAATTAATGCTAATTTATACCAGCGACATAAAATAATATTTTAGAATTTTAACACATTGTTCTCGAATTTTAGATGTATAATTTTGCTAATTATCGCTAATCACCCCTAACTAGCCATAATTAGTGTATAAACATGCAAATCACTCACCTTAGCCACAAATAAATTATTGATCTGAAACTTCAACTGATTTAACTCAGATTCCTATGTATTGCAGCAGCTGCAACTCTGATTTGGTGTTAATCCGACTTGATTTGACGAAGATTTGATCAATTAGTGATTAGAAAGCAATTAGAGAGAGATTTGGAAGATGGAGGCCATTACTAGGGTTAGAGAAATGTTTATTGCGGCTAGAAAAATGTAAGGAAATGATCCTCCAACTCCGTTCAGCCCTCCCATTACCCTAATCCCAAAATGGGTTATGGGCCTAACTGCTAATCTTCCCATTAAGCCCGATTAGGCTTTTTTTCCATCTTCAAATCTTATCTCAGCAATATCTCCCAAATGGTAAGTCCGTTTGATTAATGTGACCACTCTACGGAAAGGTAAACCATCATCCGAATCCAAAGGAAGTGATTTTAGGTCAAAAATCCTTACCATCAAAAAGTTATAGGCAAAACAAGATTCGCCAGGGGCAAAATGGTTATTTAAAATTTGGCAAAAATCGTGAATGTGGGAAATAACCCCTATAGTCATTTCCCAAAGTTACACGACCATATGACTTCGTGTGAGAATAAAATAAATATTCTATGATTCTCTGATATGTAGAATGCGGGTTGTTACACTACCCCCCTTAAGAAATTTCGCCCCTGAAATTCCTTAACTAAGAAAATATACAGTGGTGTCACACATGCCTATCATCCATTTACAAACATACATCATAACACAACAAACCTATCCTAGCGTGCGGTTTACTAACAAGGGAGTAAGTATATCGCGATTAAAACCTTACCAAGTAAAGAGCTCCGGATATGACTCCCTTATGGTCTCATCGATTTCCCAAGTACAGTCATTCTCATTATCACCCCGCTGGACCTTAATCAGTTTCACTGTCTTCCTCCGGAGTTGCTTTATATCGTGTCTGACAATACGAACCGGTATGCGGCTTCTAACTGCCTCAGGTTCTATCTTGATATCATCCAACTGATGTAGTGAAATAGTCATATTATAATCGTGCACGAACTTCCTTAACTGAGAAACATGAAATACATTGTGCACTCCCGCCATCTTGTCAAGTAATCCAACTTTACGTGCTAAATTCCCAACTTGTTCGAGAACTGAAAATGGACCAACAAACCTTGGTGCTAATTTACCCCTTCTACCAAACCGAATCACACTCTTAAACCGAGAAATCTTGACGAATACCAAGTCACCCATAGAGAATTTCAAATCTCTTCGTCCTTTATTAGCCTAACTCTTCTGCCTATCTTCGGCAACCTTCATTCGCTGTTGAATAACATTAATCTTACCTGAAGTTTCTCTTATTACATCCCAAACACAAATTTCTCACCGGTCTCTAACCAACATGATAAAAACTTGCATGGTCTTCCGTACAAAGCTTCAAATGGAGTCAAACCAATATTGGACTGATAACTATTATTATATGCGAACTCAACCAGATGCAAATGGTCATCCCATAAACCCCCAAAAATCAATATACAAGCTCTCAAGAGAGCCTCCAATACACGATTCACCCTCTCTGTTTGACCGTCGGTTTGAGGATGATACGCAGTACTGAGATGTAATTCTAACCCTAAAGCCTCTTGCAAGCCCTTCCAAAACCCGCTAGTAAATAATGAATCTCGTTCACTCATAATACCTTTAGGTACTCCATGAACTCTCACTACCAACTTCATATATGGTTCCGCTAACGTAACTGCCATTCTATTCGACTTGACCGGTATAAACTTTGCACGGTCAATCGATCCACAATCACCTAAATACTATCGTGACCAGATCTCATCCTTGTTAAACCATCGATGAAATCCATTGAGACTTCTTCCCATTTCCATTTGGGGATTTCCAATGGTTGTAATGAACAACTGGCTTCTTTTGCTTGGCTTTAATTAACTGGCAGTTCATGCACTTGGATACAAACTTCCCAATGTCACTCTTCATCCCTTCCAAGTAGTATGTCTGCTTCATGTCTCGATACATTTTGTTACCAACAGGATGTATAGTCAGCTTTGAATGATGACGCTCTCTGAGTACTTTATCTCTCAACCCATTTACGTTGGGTACAACCAGCCTCTCATTATTTCGAAGCCATCCTTCTTGATTAAGTCCACACTTGTTCATTCTCTCGCCGTCGATACCAATCTCTACCTTGGAGATGATTTCCAATAGATTAGGGTCGTCCCTCTGACTGGAACCAATCCGCTCAATCAAATTCGGTCTAACCGTGAAACATGCTAACATCTCTGGATCCAATTCACACTTAGGTCTGAAATCATATCCCGCGATATACTCCTGTTGCTTTCATTCTGGAAACATAGCCCCCAAACTGGCATGTCTCCTACTCAATGCATCAGCTACCGCATTGCTCTTCCTGGATGTGTATGCGATATTGAAATCAAATGAACCCAAGAACTCTAACCATCTCTGCTAACGAAGATTTAAATCCTTTTGAGAGAAAATATATTTTACTGATTTATGATCGGAAAACAATTTAAACCTTTCTCCCAAGATATAGTGTCTCTACATCTTCAACGTGAACAGGATCGCTGCCAATTCTAAATCATGGGTAGGATATCTTTTCTCATGCAGTTTCAGTCACCGACTAGCATAAGCTATAACCCTACCTCCTTGCATTAGTAAAGCACCTAGTCCGGTACCACAGGCATCCATGTATACCGTCATATCTTCGTTCCCCTCAGGAATAACTAGCACTGGTGCACATATTAACTTCTCCTTTGGGCTCTTAAATGCATTCTCACACCTTTCGTCCCAAGCAAAAGCTTGATTTTTCTTGGTCAACAGAGTTAACGGTGCCACTATCTTGGAGAAGTCTTGGATAAACTTACGATAATATCCAGCTAACCCCAAGAAATTTCTCACGTCCGTTGCATTCTTGGGCGTAGACCAGTCTTGCACCTTAGCCACCTTCGCAGGATCCACGGCAATACCATTCTATGAAACAACATGGCCCAAGAACCTCACTTCCCTCCTCCAGAAGTGACACTTAGAAAATTTCGCTTTTAATTGGTGTTTCCTCAACACCTCCATCACTATCCTCAAATGTCCCTTGTGTTCTTCCTCTATCCTCGAGTAAACCAAGGTATCGTCCACGGACACAAGAACAAACCTATTGAATTAATCTCTGAAAACCCTATTCATAAGATCCACAAAATACGCTGGTGCATTGGTCAACATGAATGGAATGACCAACCACACATAAAATCCAAACGGCGTCCGAAATGTCGTTTTAGGTATACTCTCAGTTGTTACTCAGAGTTGATGAAAACCTGTCGTGAGATCCAACTGGGAAGACACTCTTTCTCCATTTAGTTGATCAAAAAAATCATCTATCCATGGAAGAGGATACTTATTCTTCCTAGTCACCTTGTTTAACTCGCGGTAGTCCACACATAAGAGAAGGGAACCATCGGCCTTATTAGCAAATACAACAGGTGCTCCCCACTCGGAAACACTTCTTCCCATAAATCCCTTCTTCAAAAGACCGCCTACTTGCACCTCGAGCTCTCGCTGCTCCCTTGGAGCCATACAACGAAGAGGCATCACTATAGGCCTGGCATCTTTCACTGAATCAATCCGAAACTCGATCTCTCGATATGGTGGAAGTCCGGCCACTTCCCCGAAGATGTCCGGATACTCGCTAGCAATAGGCACATCTGATAACTCATCATGCAGGATGTCGAGGGAATTTAGAAAACTAGCCACCATCCCATCACTAGGTAGGCAACCCAATACCACCCTCCGCCATCATCCACTCTAGTGGTCACCGAAGACCCCTCACAGTCTACTGCCACCCCATACCTTTGGAGCCAATCGACTACCAAAATAATGTCGAACACAGTAAAGCCCAAAACAAAGCAATCACAAGCAAACACATGTCCATGACTCCATAAGACCAAATTACGACTAATCATACAAAGGCTAGTCGAACCAACGATCAGGTTCCTCACAACTAAAGGTCTATCGACAATGGTTCCAACTCCAACCTATCTACCAGGCCACTCGATACTAAGGAATAGGAAGCCCCGGTATCAAACAACACTCGAATAGGAAAATCATAAGTAGAAAGCGTACCTTGGATAATAACA
Source organism: Allium sativum (assembly GCA_030737875.1). Taxonomy (NCBI): domain Eukaryota; kingdom Viridiplantae; phylum Streptophyta; class Magnoliopsida; order Asparagales; family Amaryllidaceae; genus Allium; species Allium sativum. The sequence continues at coordinate 156,330,913 of CM060918.1, read as the reverse complement.
CCCTTTCCCTTCTCCGCCCCTGTTGGGGAATTCGACGAAGAGGGAACAACATTGATAGCATATGCTTTCACGATCTGCTTCTCCTTAGGGGGTTGTGGACATTTATCCTTGTGATGTCCTACTTATCCGCAATTGAAGCACTTCCTGTCCGCTGGCTTTGCTCAACAATCTCTAGCATAGTGGCCCTTCTTTCCACATATAAAGCACTCGATATCTTTCTTATCCTTCTTTTTCTGACCATCCTTGGTTTGGTTCTATTTTCTCTTATTCTGAGAATTCTTATTGCCTTCACCACTTGCCCGCAGTTTCGGCTCTTCTGAAGATGTAACAGCGACCTCAGTCTTTGTCTTAGGGTAAAGGCTCTCCGACCTCAATGCCTTTCCCAAAATAGATTCAAATATCTCATCGATATGGTTTATAAGTCTTTCCCCCAAGTACCCATCTAGGCCAGTTATGAACTTCTCGTTCTTCTACTCAGCAGTATCGATAAGAGATAATCCATATTTCGATAAACTATCAAATTTACCAATATATTCCAAGACTTCCCTACCATTTTGTTTAAGCTCCAAAAATTTCCTTAACAATTCTGATTTCTTAGCAGCTGGAATAAACTTACCACTAAAACGAGTCCTAAACTGATTCCAAGTAACTTGATCCTCGGGAGTAGCCGCTTTAATGGCATTCCACCAATTCATTTCCTGTCCTTGAAGCTGATGTGATGCTAGCTTCCTCTTCATTGCATCATCGATCTTCAAATCCTCGAAGATGCGCTCACAATTATCTAGCCAATCTTGAACCACCGTAGCTGATTACGTTCCATGGAACGACTTCCCACCAAAACTAATATAATCCTTGTTAAGCTTGGCAAAATCGGCTCTAGGCGCCTGCACTACTGCACCACCACCGTTAGCAACATTAGGAAATGCTCCTTGAGCATCCCTATGCATATCTCGCATGAAGGAAGTAAACATTGTCCTTATGTCAGGGACATTCCCATTGTTGGCTCCTGAACCCATACTCCTCGTATTTCGACTCATCACACAATCTGTAAAGAGAAAACGATTAACCATCTCCTTAGTGGTTCCCGTGCAGTGCGACTTCATCCTTAGATATATTAATAGTATATATATAGTTTTTGAAAACCAAAAAATCACAAATATGGCTCTCATATACGTATACTATCTTTCCTTGATGTCTTTCCCTAGGTTAAACTACACAACCTAGGCTCTGATACCAAGTGTGACAGCCGCCCCGCACCATCAGACATTTCCCCGAAATGCATTATGCCAATGTCCAACTAGCACGAGACGGTCGTCAAAAGAAAGGGATTTGAAACAATGAATCATCAAGAACTTGTAGTATGTCTCACAGTACATGGAATAAAATATAATAATAACATACTTGATATAAAACAGGTGAGAAGTGCATAAGACGAAAACTAAACCATATCCATCAGAGTAGCGGAATCCCAAAATACAGCTTATGATCCAAACCATTATTACAACTTCAAAATACTGTCTCTAAAAAGGAAACAAAAGAGGTACATTACTAATGCCCAAGCAGTGACAAGCAACAACACAGGGATAATATATGTATATAGTACGTGGAAGCCTCTTGCTCATCTCCAAACAGCTACTCGTGCATAACCACCTAACCTGTCTCTAGTCTGTTCGTTTAGGAGCACCCAGAGTAGTAAAAAGAGACATAAAACTCTGAGTCATACGAAAGTCTGGTATGAGCGATAACAAATCTATACCACTAAATAGAGCAATAACAGGTATAAGAAATCATACTTGGCCTAGAACTACAACCAAAGAGTTAACACAACAAGGTGTACAATACTCTAAGGTAACACTAACATATAGTGTAAAAATGGGAGTGTGCGTGTCATGGTAATAGTAAACATCAAACATAGAAATCATCCTCACATCTCTCACTAAGTGCGTAAAGCATACGATATCCACCGCTTTGATTACCAGATCCATTGGGGCCATGACGGAGTCATACTCGTACAACTATCGCTACGACCACTTTGCCCTTTGGGGCCCTCACGGTGTCCCTCTCCATATAACCTCTGACCCCATTGCACCGGTCCATAGTTAATAACCCTATCGGGCCAACCAGTCCACATAGCCCTTGTCCTGGTTCGTCTACATACCCCCTCTCTCAATGGTGAACCAAAGTTATGGATATCGATAATCCCTTTGCACACGTCCCACAGCAAAGCCCAACTCTATAAGTTAACTCATCGGTTCCCATTTGGACCCTGAGTAATAACTTCTCATTTGGACTTCCTTTGCATCTCAGGTTTTAGTTGAATTGGAGTTGATCTTCAGAAGAGTTCACGATGGTCTTTGTGTGGCAGAAATTTGAATCCGGTTTGATTCAGAGTCATTATCTTGGTTCGGGTCGCGATCCTCCACCGGGTCAGGTCTATTTGTGGTTCCTCCAACGGGTCCGGTCGGTTCGTTGTAACACCCCGTAATTCTGTAACACTAGGATTCACAAATCAAGGAAGAATTAAAAGTTAAAATAAAAATCAAGGGAAACGGGCTACTCTATGGCGTTCGTCTCGGAATTCTGCATGAAAACAAGTCCAAGTTTGCGTAAATCGGAGTCCGTATGAGGAAGATATGGCCTCCGGAAGATTCAGCGAAGTTCAAATTTCAAAACAGGGCAGAAAAAGGAATTCAAATTCGAAAACAGACCCAGGCTGGGCTGGGCGGGAATTTTCCCGCCCAAGGCACCCAGGTCGACTGGGTAGTCGACCTGGGTCACCCAGGTCGACTGGGTAGTCGACCTGGGGGTCGACCCCCCCTCCCCCCCGTTTTTCCAGCTTTCTGCACCTGGTTCGTTCTAATGTATTTAGTCACGTTTTCTGCCTAGGTTCGTCCGCCTAACACTATATAAACATCCCTAGACTCCTTCTCTATTCACAATTCTTCTCTACCCTTATGCTGCAAAGATTCTTAGTGAACATGGCTTCCTCTCCTCCTCTTAATTAAATAATAAATAAAATAATATATATAAAATAAATCAAGACGAGGAGGTGCTGCTCAAAGACTTTCAAAGAGGAGATTCAAGCTAGAATTCAAGTGAAGATTCGAACGACTACAACGACTGTTTTTCTACGAATCATAGCAACACCATCTTTCTGTTCTAATCTAATCTCTGTAAGTCAGTTATTTCTAGATTTGAACGTTTTTCTCTGTTCGTGACATGAAATTAAAGGAATAAAAGAATATGCCAAATCTCTCTCTCTCTCTCTTTTCGAATCAGTGCCTATACACTTGAACCTAATTAAGAACTATCATGATTCGAGGACAAATAAGACCATGACTATGAAACTATGGACCTTAAAACCATATGTCTATGACTATGAACATTTGCCTATGACTATGAACATTGCCTATGACTATGGACGTTGCCTATGACTATGAACATTTCCTATGACTGTGACTGTGACTATGAGGATTATTTCCTTGACTAAGCCTATGCCTTTGATTAGGAAATATAAACTATTGCCTATGACATAACAAGGACATCTGTGATTAAACACCTGTGATTCATGACTAGGAAAGTGTTGCTTAAGTTTTGTGACTATGAAATTGGGTCTAAACCCGATCATCTATTCTGTCTATTCTAGGTTATCTTTAGTTTTAGACATTGGGAATTTACCTATTAAGTTAGGTCTACCCATGTTCTTGAACCTACGTCTCTATTCTATCTATTCTTGGTTTTAGACCTTGGGAATTTACCTATTAAGTTAGGTCTACCCATGTTCTTGAACCGACGTTGTTATTCAACCCTTCTTATGCCAGTTAGTATGTCTATCTTTTGCATAGCATCTTTGGTTCATTCCCTATTTTCTACGAATCTAGTTTTGTTAATAATCTAGACTGAATCACGATTATACGAACGGTGGGAATGCGGTTTGGGCAAAATATGAAATTTACTAAAAACGTAGTTTAACTTGGAAATTGGCATAAATTGGGAACATGTATTATGGCATGTTCATAGAAATGCAAATTGGATAAATTTGACATGAATTATAAGGTGTGTAATTTGAATCTAGTATTGACGTGTAAATATAGCATTTACATGAATAGTGAACTAGAGTAATAAGTCTAGAATTAGAATGTTGAATCGGAATTGGATTAGCTAATTTGGCACGGTAAGTATATTGGCATAAATGTGAAATTGGCCATAATTGGGAGTAATTGGCAGGTTTAGCAAAATCATGGTTAGTGACACTTAATTTGGTATAGTCCACATACCAAAAAGCATAAATATAGTTTAGAATGGGAAATGGGCCATAAGAATGAATATAGACAATTTACATTAAAAGAGTAATTAGGAAATAGTAAATTAGAAATAGTTTACTTATAGAATTTGGACTTAGTGAGGAAATATAAATTTAGACAAATTAAAGGTTTATTAACGACATCTCTTTTAATGACACACCAGAAAGTTCTTGGGTGACAGAGAGGATAGTGTCTAGGTTTGGGTTTGGAAAATACAAGTTTCCTGCTCTCCCTGGCTATCCCTAACTGATCCGACGAACGGGATGGTTACTTTCAAAACTTGATTTGAAAATAAATTGAAACCCTTTAAACTTAGAAAACACGAATATGCCTAGCCCGAGGTTAGACTGAGTTGCGATATAAACCTGCTCGGAACCAACCGGCACATCCAGTAGTCGCAACAATACCTGTCTAATGTGAGTGGTAGCGGCTTTAATTTATTTAGTTAAAGCTAGAACAAGAATGGTAGGGTAAAGTTAACTAAGACACTTAACCAGTTCAACATGATAACTAGACTAATGGGTGGGGTTAGGTTCAGACTGACACTTAACACAGTTAAGCTAGAATGGGAGGGTTAAGTCCATAGGAACACTTAACCAACTTAACACAATTAAGCTAGAATGGGAGGGCTAAGTCCACAGAGACACTTAACCAAATTCAAGGTAGCAAGATAAGATTTGTAGGGGTTAAGTAAAGTTTAATACACTTAGCCAAATTAACAAGTTAACTAGACTAGAAGGTGGGATTTAGTAAAGTTGATACACTTAGCCAAATTAACATGTTAACTAGACTAGAGGTTGGGGTTAAGTAAATACACTTAGCAAATTTGATATGTTTTTTGGCCAAACTGTAGGGTTAAGTAAACTTGAACACTTAACTATCAGATTGTGATAAAAAGAATAGGGTTAAGTCTAAACATGAAGGGATAATACTTAACCATTAATAACATGTTAGTTAAGACAAACGGGCAAGGTTAAGTTAAAAAGGAACACTTAACCAATACAGGGTGAATGGGTAGGGTTAAGTAAAAAGAAATACTTAACCAATATAACTTGGTTTGTGGTGGGGTTAAGTCAACATGAATTACTGATAACACTTAACCAGTTTAACAGGGTAAATGAGGAGGGTTATGTTAGCTTGAATTAACTATGACACTTAACTAATCCAAATTGATGTGAAAGAGAACTAATTAAACCTTAGTTAAGAAAACAACGATTCTGGAAACTAAGTGGTAAATCTTAGTTAGTTAAACTAAGTAGTAATTCTTAGTATAACATGGGAAGGAGCGAATGTCCGTCTGAGTAAAAAGGAGGCTCCAACGAATTGGGTTACGAAGCCCGAGGCTTCAAGGGGACGTGAGGGTACTATTGGTATCCCTCTATGAGGCTGCAGATGATCCGCCTGGGCCCACAGAGGTTAAGGTCTGTGTAGAAGAACCAGGGGTATGCCTTGGTTGCAACACATGGCAACCTAAAGACTAGGATGGACCGGCGTGGTTCGGCTAGCAAACGGTAGCCCTGTGATAGCGACTCGTCGTCTACCATCCATCTTGAGTCAATCGGGATACGTGAAGCGGAAAGGTGGAGAACTCCAAAAGACCATATACTTGCTATCTAGTTATGGGTGAGGATAGCCATAGGATAGTGGGGCACCGGGGGCCGGCGTATAGTTCTCATTTTACAAGGTGTGCCTTTCATTAGTTGAGGGAGGGGTCAAGTAGGACCATAGCCGCTGGAATAAAAACAGACCTTAGCATATGCATCGGCAGATATCTGAAAGCTCCCGACCGAGTTCTGTATTCCTTGATTTGCCCTGTCACAGGACTCGGACCGCACATTACAGGACATGTGCATCTAGACAAGCGATAACGATTCGCGATACATGCGTGGGGAAGTATAGGAACATATACCACCCTAGGTAGTGTGTCCTAGACTTGGGGGCATCGTTCGATAGGTAGCATAATTCCTAGTTGAACTAGGTGGCATAAATCCTGAATCCGAGAAGCGTTCAGCAGACAGCGTAAACTCTAGTTGAATCTAGAAGGCACTTGGTAGAAAACCCTAGATTAAATCTAGGTAACAAATAAATAAATGGTTGCCTGAAGGCGATGGAAAATATAGGGATTGGGATCACGTTATCGTTACTAGTTGGGACACTAGTTAGGTGGTGCAGAGATATAGAAACCAGTATAAAAAGGAAATAGCGAAGCGGCGAAAGTATTAGAGCATATCCAGTTTATCTTAGCTTAGCATATCTTGTGTTAGTCTTGTCTAATCTTGCCAACCCTATCATCATGGTGTTATCTTGTATTCAGTTAATTCATGTCGTTTTGTTTTTCCATGTTCACATGCTAGAAGTTACTGAACTTACTCAGGCTTTATGTCTGACTCTGTTTTTCTTTCGTCTTCTTTTCTTCCGTTCCCCCCCCCCAGGTAGTAAAGGAGGGAATAGTATAGCTCAGGTTAAGTTGGACTGTCACTCTTTCCCAGCTTGAAGATTTGTCGAAGTTTGCTTGGATTCTCTTTTCGGATGCTATGGCTGGCTCTTGCTAAAATTGGGGAATATAAATGTTGTTTTATGCTTCTTTATTTTGTAAGACAGATGATACTCTGATATTGTAAAAAAAAAGAAATCATTGTACAAACTATTTTATCAATAAAGCAAAGTTTTATTTTCCGCTGTTTAATTTCTGTCTATCTTGTAATTTATCTGCATCTTTTACCCTAAATGCTCCACATAACTTAGTGCATTCCCTTTGTGAGTGACACTAACGGACGTGGGGTGTTACATGTGGTATCAGAGCTGAAGGTTACCAAATCAGATAAAGGATTTGAAAAATTATTTTCAAAACGGTTTTTAAAGAAGCATTTTCAAGAGAAAAGATTTGTTTAAAAGGCATATTCCCCAAAACCATGCGCATTATCTTCTCTTCCTCTGTTTGAATTCTTGTCTCCTTCTTTCTTGAGTCTTTGGGGCTCCTGGCTTTCTGGGAGGTAACCTCATCGAAGGGCGAAGTAGTGCCCGACTTCCATCTATAACCGTAGTAGTTTCACCTGCGGTTAGTTTTCTTCCAAGCTTAGTAGGGTTTTCTGTGCGATGGAAGCAGCTTTCGAGAGATTTTTCAACATGACTACACACGGAAGGGGATGAGGAGTTTGGCTAGGGAGCACAACACTAGGATGAGGAATTCACAGATGTAGATTTAGTTCACAAAGGAGGAAGAAATTATAAAACCTAAGACAAGAGGAAGTACCTTTACTAGGGAATAATAGGGCATATAATTAAGGACAAGGGCAAGAACGAGGAACAAGATTTTCAGAAGGGCAAGTACCTACTTTCGCCACCAAGCGTACCTAGGAGAAAGGTAGAAAAGTTCTGTTGGAAGAGTCTAGTTTTGCTGTTCGTACTATTTCCTTTGGTTTTAGCGCTTCGCATTTGTTCATATCCACTTCCATAGTTGAGTCTCTGCACCATAGTACTTGTATAAGTAGAAAGATCCCACTAGAGTCTCAAATCCAGTTGGTGGTCTGACCAGTTTATTTTTGGGTCAGTAGGGATTTGAGAATAGCTATCGAGTTTGCTTATATCATCTCACGTAGATCATCTAAATTCGGAGGAGATATTCCTTGGGTGCTTGTCTGATATTGGTTTAGGCCTTTGGGGCTTGTACTTGAGGAATGTCGAGTTCGACTAGGATGGTTTGCGTGAGAGATGAATAGTTGTGGCAGGTACTCTAAAAAGCACGTAGTAACCTTTCGACCCCTATAGTTATGGCATGGCGGATAAGAGGGAGACCTCTAATCATCTTAGTACATATACTTGGTGCCGTAATTGACATCTATTTATTTTGGAAATGGAGATCAGAAACTTCACAATCGTGAAGCTAAATTAGTTAAGATACAGTGGAGTAGAGCTCAAGAAGGCTAGATACTAGCATCATAACCTTTTCCTTAAGGGTGCATCCTTGATTTCCTTGTTTAGGAGCTTTGTGCATAATTGTTTCTCTCTTTCCAAAGTATATCCTCTAGGTCGTATCTTCGATCCTTAGGTAGAAGCCAATGGATGTAAACATATATTTGAAACATGTTATGATTGGTGGTTGCTAATGGTTGCTCGTGGATGCATATGCATACGTATTAGGCACTAGATCAAGTTCGGACGCTTGCATATTGCATTTACAAATATGTATTTGTTTGTAAGTTGAACTTGATATGTTATCATATGGATGTTACATATGGATGAATGGCTGTGCACACATGTAGTATTTACATAACTAGGGATGCTTGCATACATGATTTGACTCATGGCACTGACATGATTTACATTAAGGAGGTCAACTGAATCAGTAGACCGCCTGATTTTATAGTAGATAAAGACATATACACACACTATGCATATGAACATGAAAGCGTTAGAAATCTTTTAAGGACAATGGATGCAATGGTTGAGTAGATGGGTGACTGGATGGTAGGACACATTCTTCCTAACTTGAAGATTTCGGGGACGAAATCCTTTTAAGTGGGGGAGAATGTAACACCCCGTAATTCTGTAACACTAGGATTCACAAATCAAGGCAGAAATAAAAGTTAAAATCAAAATCAAGGGAAACGGGCTGCTCCATTGCTTTCATCTCGGAATTCTGCATGAAAACGAGTCCGAGTTTGCGTAAATCGGAGTCCGTATGAGGAAGATATGGCCTCCGGAAGATTCAGCGAAGTTCAAATTTCAAAACAGGGCAGAAAAAGGAATTCAAATTCGAAAACAGACCCAGGCTGGGCTGGGCGGGAATTTTCCCGCCCAAGGCACCCAGGTCGACTGGGTAGTCGACCTGGGGGTCGCACCCCTGTTTTTCCAGCTTTCTGCACCTGGTTCGTTCTGATGTATTTAGTCACGTTTTCTGCCTAGCTTCGTCCGCCTAACACTATATAAACAGCCCTAGACTCCTTCTCTATTCACAATTCTTCTCTACCCTTATGCTGCAAAGATTCTTAGTGAACATGGCTTCCTCTCCTCCTCTTAATTAAATAATAAATAAAATAATATATATAAAATAAATCAAGACGAGGAGGTGCTGCTCAAAGACTTTCAAAGAGGAGATTCAAGCTAGAATCCAAGTGAAGATTCGAACGAGTGCAACGACTGTTTTTCTACGAATCATAGCAACACCATCTTTCTGTTCTAATCTAATCTCTGTAAGTCAGTTATTTCTAGATTTGAATGTTTTTCTCTGTTCGTGACATGAAATTAAAGGAATAAAAGAATATGCCAAATCTCTCTCTCTCTATTCGAATCAGTGCCTACACTCTTGAACCTAATTAAGAACTGTCATGATTCGAGGACAAATAAGACCGTGACTATGAAACTATGGACCTTAAAACCATATGCCTATGACTATGAACATTTGCCTATGACTATGAACATTGCCTATGACTATGGACATTGCCTATGACTCTGAACATTGCCTATGACTGTGACTGTGACTATGAGGATTATTTCCTTGACTAAGCCTATGCCTTTGATTAGGAAATATAAACTATTGCCTATGACATAACAAGGACATCTGTGATTAAACACCTGTGATTCATGACTAGGAAAGTGTTGCTTAAGTTTAGTGACTATGAAATTGGGTCTAAACCCGATCATCTATTCTTGGTTATCTTTGGTTTTAGACCTTGGGAATTTACCTATTAAGTTAGTCTACCTATGTTCTTGAACCTACGTCTCTATTCTGTCTATTCTTGGTTTTAGACCTTGGGAATTTACCTATTAAGTTAGGTCTACCCATGTTCTTGAACCGACGTTGTTATTCAACCCTTCTTATGCCAGTTAGTATGTCTATCTTTTGCATAGCATCTTTGGTTCATTCCCTATTTTCTACGAACCTAGCTTTGTTTATAATCTAGACTGAATCACGATTATACGAACGGTGGGAATGCGGTTTGGGCAAAATATGAAATTTACTAAAAATGTAGTTTAACTTGGAAATTGGCATAAATTGGGAACATGTATTATGGCATGTTCATAGAAATGCAAATTGGATAAATTTGACATGAATTATAAGGTGTGTAATTTGAATCTAGTATTGACGTGTAAATATAGCATTTACATGAATAGTGAACTAGAGTAATAAGTCTAGAATTAGAATGTTGAATCGGAATTGGATTAGCTAATTTGGCACGGTAAGTATATTGGTATAAATGTGAAATTGGCCATAATTGGGAGTAATTGGAAGGTTTAGCAAAATCATGGTTAGTGACACTTAATTTGGTATAGTCCACATACCAAAAAGCATAAATATGGTTTAGAAGGGGAAATGGGCCATAAGAATGAATGTAGACAATTTACATTAAAAGAGTAATTAGGAAATATGTAAATTAGAAATAATTTACTTATAGAATTTGGCCTGAGTGAGGAAATATAAATTTAGACAAATTAAAGGTTTATTAACGACATCTCTTTTAATGATACACCAGAAAGTTCTTGGGTGACAGAGAGGATAGTGTCTAGGTTTGGGTTTGGAAAATACAAGTTTCCTGCTCTCCCTGGCTATCCCTAACTGATCCGACGAACGGGATGGTTACTTTCAAAACTTGATTTGAAAATAAATTGAAACCCTTTGAACTTAGAAAACACGAATATAAATAGCCCGAGGTTAGACTGAGTTGCGATATAAACCTACCCGGAACCAACCGGCACATCCAGTAGTCGCAACAATACCTGTCTAATGTGAATGGTAGCGGCTTTAATTTATTTAGTTAAAGCTAGAACAAGAATGGTAGGGTTAAGTTAACTAAGACACTTAACCAGTTCAACATGATAACTAAACTAATGGGTGGGGTTAGGTTCATACTGACACTTAACACAGTTAAGCTAGAATGGGAGGGTTAAGTCCATAGGAACACTTAACCAACTTAACACAATTAAGCTAGAATGGGAGGGCTAAGTCCACAGAGACACTTAACCAAATTCAAGGTAGCAAGATAAGATTTGTAGGGGTTAAGTATAGTTTAATACACTTAGCCAAATTAACATGTTAACTAGACTAGAAGGTGGGGTTAAGTAAATTCGATACACTTAGCCAAATTAACATGTTAACTAGACTAGAGGTTGGGGTTAAGAAATACACTTAGCAAATTTGATATGTTATCTGGGCTAGACTGTAGGGTTAAGTAAACTTGAACACTTAACTATCAGATTGTGATAAAAAGAATAGGGTTAAGTCTAAACATGAAGGGATAATACTTAACCATTAATAACATGTTAGTTAAGACAAATGGGCAAGGTTAAGTTAAAAAGGAACACTTAACCAATACAAGGTGAATGGGTAGGGTTAAGTAATAAGAAATACTTAACCAATATAACTTGGTTTGTGGTGGGGTTAAGTCAACATGAATTACTGATAACACTTAACCAGTTTAACAGGGTAAATGAGGAGGGTTAAGTTAGCTTGAATTGACTATGACACTTAACCAATCCAAATTGACGGGAAAGAGAACTAAGTAAACCTTAGTTAAGAAAATAACGATTCTGGAAACTAAGTGGTAAATCTTAGTTAGTAAAACTAAGTAGTAATTCTTAGTATAACACGAGAAGGAGCGAATGTCCGTCTGAGTAAAAAGGAGACTCCAACGAATTGGGTTACGAAGCCCGAGGCTTCGAGGGGACGTGAGGGTACTCTTGGTATCCCTCTGTGAGGCTGCAGATGATCCGCCTGGGCCCACAGAGGTTAAGGTCTGCGTAGAAGAACCAGGGGTATGCCTTGGTTGCAACACATGGCAACCTAAAGACTAGGATAGACCGGCGTGATTCGGCGAGCAAACGGTAGCCCTGTGATAGCGACTGGTCGTCTACCATCCATCTTGAGTCAATCGAGATACGTGAAGCGGAAAGGCGGAGAACTCCAAAAGACCATATACTTGCTATCTAGTTATGGGTGAGGATGGCCATAGGATAGTGGGGCACCGGGGGCCGGCGTATAGTTCTCATTTTACAAGGTGTGCCTTTCATTAGTTGAGGGAGGGGTCAAGTGGGACCATAGCCACTGGAATAAAATTAGACCTTAGCATTTGCATCGGCAGATATCTGAAAGCTCCCGACCGAGTTCTGTATTCCTTGATTTGCCCTGTCACAGGACTCGGACTGCACATTACAGGACATGTGCATCTAGACAAGCGATAACGATTCGCGATACATGCGTGGGGAAGTATAGGAACATATACCACCCTAGGTAGTGTGTCCTAGACTTGGGGGCATCGTTCGACAGGTAGCATAATTCCTAGTGAACTAGGTGGCATAAATCCTGAATCCGAGAAGCGTTCAGCAGACAGCGTAAACTCTAGTTGAATCTAGAAGGCACTTGGTAGAAAACCCTAGATTAAATCTAGGTAACAAATAAATAAATGGATGCCTGAAGGCGATGGAAAATACAGGGATTGGGATCACGTTATCGTTACTAGTTGGGACACTAGTTAGGTGGTGCAGAGATATAGAAACCAGTATAACAAGGAAATAGCGAAGCGGCGAAAGTATTAGAGCACATCCAGTTTATCTTAGCTTAGCATATCTTGTGTTAGTCTTGTCTAATCTTGCCAATCCTATCATCATGGTGTTATCTTGTATTCTGTTAATTCATGTCGTTTTGTTTTTCCATGTTCACATGCTAGAAGTTACTGAACTTACTCAGGCCTTATGTCTGACTCTGTTTTTCTTTCGTCTTCTTTTCTTCCGTTTCTCCCCCCCAGGTAGTAAAGGAGGGAATAGTATAGCTCAGGTTAAGTTGGACTGTCACTCTTTCCCAGCTTGAAGATTTGTCGAAGTTTGCTTGGATTCTCTTTTCAGATACTATGGCTGGCTCTTGCTAAAATTGGGGAATATAAATGTTGTTCTATGCTTCTTTATTTTGTAAGACAGATGATACTCTGATATTGTATAAAAAAAAAGAAATCATTGTACAAACTATTTTATCAATAATGCAAAGTTTTATTTTCCGCTGTTTAATTTCTATCTGTCTTGTAATTTATCTGCATCTTTTACCCTAAATGCTCCACAGAACTTAGCGCATTCCCTTTGTGAGTGACACTAATGGACGTGGGGTGTTACATTCGTGGTACCTTCATCAGGTCGGGTAAGGGTACTCTTCTGGTCGGTTCATGGTTGCTCTATCGGGGTCGGGTTGGGTTGCTCCACCAGGGTTGGGTCGGGTTGTGCTCCCTGGTCAAGAGCCGAACCCACGAGTCGGGCTCACTTTCCCCTAGTCACGACCTCTCAGCAGTTTTCCAGCAAGCTAATTTCGCCACACGAAAGTGTTTTCAACCATTCTAACCTTCCTATGCGATCATTAAACATCCCCAACAATAGTAACAACATATAGGTTCAATCAAAAAAATCAAAACATCAAGCATATAGGTTATTTTAGATCAAACATACCCAAAATCCATAATTTTCCCCTTAACCATATCTAACTATAGGATTAGCAAGCTTAATCCAAATTAACCCAAATTTATCCCATTGACATAAAATAACATTTTAGAATTTTAACATATTTTTCCAGAATTTTAGATGTATGATTTCGCTAGTTATCATTAATCATAGCCATAATTAGTGTATAAACATGCAATCACTCACCTTAGCCACAAATAAATTATAGATCTGAAACTTCCACTGATTTGGCTCGGATTACAGCAGCTCCAACTCTGATTTGATTTTAATCCTATTTGATTTGACGTAGATTTTATCAATTAGTGATTAGGAAGCAATTAAAGAGAGATTTGGAAGATGAAGGCCATTACTAGTGTTAGAGAAATGTTTGAGGCGGTTAGAAAAATGAAAGGAGATGATTCTCCAACTCCTTTCAGCCCTCCCATAAACCTAATCCCAATATGGGTTATGGGCATAGCTGCTAATCACCCCATTAATCCCGATTAGGCTGTTTTTCCATCTTCAAATCTTATTTCAGCTATATCCCCCAAACGGTAAGTCCTTTGATTAATGTGACCACTCTACGGAAAGGTAAACCATCATCCAAATCCAATGGAAGTGGTTTCAGGTCAATACTCCTTACCAATAAAAAGTTATAGGCGAAACAAGATTCGCCAGGGGCAAAACGATCATTTAAAATTTGGAAAAAATCATGAATATGGGAAATGACCCCAATAGTCGTTTCCCAAAGTTACACGACCGTATAACTTCGAATGAGAATAAAATAAATATTCTACGTTTCTCCGATACATAGAATGCGGGTCGTTACACTATCCCCCCTTAAGAAATTTCGCCCTCGAAATTCCTTAACCAAGAAAATATACAATGGTGTCCCGCAAGCCTATCATCCATTTACAAATAATCAAACATACATAATAACACAACAAGCCTATCCTAGGGTGTGGATTACTAACAAGGGAGTAAGTATATCGTGATTAAAACCTTACCAAGTAAAGAGCTCTGGATATGACTCCCTTATGCTCCCCTCGGTTTCCCAAGTACAATCATTCTCATTATCACCCCACTGGACCTTAACCAGTTTCACTGTCTTCCTCTGGAGTTGCTTCATATCATGTCCGACAATATGAACCGGTCTGCGGCTTATAACTGCCTCGGGTTCTATCTCGATATCATCCAACTGATCTGGTGAAATAGTCATTTTAGAATCGTGCACGAACTTCCTTAACTGAGAAACATGAAATACATTGTGCACTCCCACCATCTGGTTAGGTAATCCAACTATATGTGCTAAATTACCAACTTGTTCGAGAACTGAAAATGGACCAACAAACCTTGGTGCTAATTTACCCCTTCTACCAAACCGAATCACAAACTTGAACGGAGAAATCATGATGAATACCAAGTCACTAAAGGAGAATTTCAAATCTCTTCGTCTTTTATCAGCATAACTCTTCTGCCTATCTTGGATAGCCTTCATTCGCTGTTGAATAACCTTGATCTTACCTGAAGTTTCTCTTATTACATCCCAAGCACAAATTTCTCACCGGTCTCTAACCAACATGATAAAGAGTTGCATGGTCTTCCGTACAAAGCTTCAAATGGAGCCATACCAATACTGGACTGATAACTATTATTATATGCGAACTCAACCAGATGCAAATGGTCATCCCATAAACCTCCAAAGTTCAATATACAAGCTCTAAATAGATCCTCCAATACATGATTAACCCTCTCTCTTTGACTGTCGGTTTGAGGATGATACATGGTACTGAGATGTAATTCTGACACTAAAGCCTCTTGCAAGCTCTTCCAAAACCCACTATTAAATAATCGATCTCGGTCACTCACAATACCTTTAGGTACACCATGAACTCTCACTACCCACTTCATATATAGTTCCGCTAACTTAGCTGCCATTCTATTCGACTTGACCGGTATAAACCTTGCACTTTTGGTCAATCGATCCACAATCACACAAATACTATCGTGACCCGATCTAGTCCTTAGTAAACTATCAATGAAATCTGTTGAGACTTGTTCCCATTTCTATTCGGGGATTTCCAATGGTTGTAACAAACCATAGGGCTTCTTTTGCTCGGCTTTAATTAACTGGCAGTTCATGCACTTGGATATAAACTTCCCAACGTCTCTCTTCACCCCTTCCCAGTAGTATGTCTACTTCATGTCTCAATACGTTTTGTTACCACCGGCATGTATAGTCAGCTTCGAGTGTTGACAATCTCTGAGCACTTCATCTCTCAATCCATTTACGTTGGGTACAACCAGCCTCTCATTCTTTCGAAGCCATCCTTCTTAATCATGTCCATACTTGTTCATTCTCTCGCCGTTGATACCGATCTCTACCTTGGAGATGATTTACAATAGATTAGGATCGTCCCTCTGATTGGAACCAATCAGCTTAATCAAATTCGTTCTGATCGTCAAACTTACTAACATCTCTGGATCCAATTCACACTTAGGTCTGAAATCATATCCCACGATATACTCCAGTTGCTTCCATTCCAGAAACATAGCTACCATCGTGGGTTCGGGTCGGTTCGTGGTACCTCCATCGGGTCAGGTCGGTTCGTGGTACCTCCATCAGGTAGGGTCAGGGTACTCAATCGGGTCAGCTCATGGTTGCTCTATCGGGATCGGGTAGGGTTGCTCCACCGGGTTCGGGTCGGGTCGTGCTCCCTGGTCACGAGCTGAACGAACGAGCCGGGCTCAATTTCCCCTTGTCATGAGCCGCACCTCTCAACAGTTTTCTAGCAAGCTAATTTCACCACACGACAGCGTTTTCTACCATTCTAATCTTCCTATGCAACCATAAAACATCCCAAACAACAGTAACAACACATAGGTTCAATAAAAAGATCAAAACATCAAGCTTATAGGTTATTTTAGATCAAACATACCCAAAATCTATGATTTTCCCCTTAACCATGTTTAACCATATCTACTATAGGATTAGCAAACATAATCCAAATTGAGCCAAATTTATATTAGTGACATAAAATAATATTTTGGAATTTTTACATATTTTTCTAGAATTTTAGTTGTATAATTTCGCTAATTATTACTAATCACCCCTAATTAGCCATAATTAGTGTACAAACATGCAAATCACTCACCTTAGCTACAAATAAATTGTAGATCTGAAACTTCCACTGATTTGGCTCGGATTCCTTTGCAGTGCAGTAGCTCCAACTCTGATTTTGTGTTAATCCGACTTGATTTGACGTAGATTTGATCAATTAGTGATTAGAAAGCAATTAGAGAGAGATTTGGAAGATGGAGGTCATTACTAGGGTTAGAGAAACGCTTGTGGCAGCTAGAAAAATGAAAGGAGATGATTCTCCAACTCCTTTCAGCCCTCCTATAACCCTAATCCCGAAATGGGTTATGGGCCTAGCTGCTAATCACCCCATTAAGCCCGATTAGGCTGTTTTCCCATCTTCAAATCTTATTTCATCCATATCTCCCAAACGACAAGTCCATTTGATATAATGTGACCCCTCTACGGAAAGGTAAACCATCATATGAATCCAATGGAAGTAGTTTAAGGTCAACACTACTTACCAATCAAAAGTTATAGGCAAAACAAGATTAGCCAGGGGCAAAACGGTCATTTAAAATTCGGTAAAAATCATGAATGTAGGAAATAACCCCAATAGTCATTTCCCAAAGTTACACGACCATTTGACTTCGTATGAGAATAAAATAAATATTTTGCAATCCTTCGATACGTAGAATGCGGGTCGTTACACTGGTCTTATCCTAATAACTGAATCCAGGATAAGTCGATTCTCAACAAATACCAGAAGCGGGCCCTCGGACTTATATCTCATTACCTAAACCCGGGATGATCCTGAAGTAAATCCCGACTGGATGTGGGATTCCGGTCGCGTCACAAATATCCCAAACTTGGATGGAGTTAGACTCTTGATTCTAAACAAGAAAGAATTGTTCGTCCCTCTCGGAAACTCAAGTATGACTCAGAATTATACTTCCGTTACTACCAAGGATGGACTTATGATCCTCCTGGGAAGCATCTTTAAACTATACACTCATTAGTTTATTTTCCAACATATTAGCTGCTTGCACAGCACTGGAAACAACATTGTATCAAAAAACCGGTTCAGGGAAGAACTAGGGAAAGATCCCAAACATTTCTAATAGAATCTTATAACTAGGACTACTCCTTTTTTAAGGATATCTTTCACTGGGGATTGCCCAAGGATAATCATTACATGAAAAAAAATTACTAACATTCAGCATGAATAAGTCTCCAATCATTACAACACCCTGTGATACAATGACATATTTTCTGACAAAAGCGATACATCATATAATTCACACAACACACAGATATGCCCACTAGAAATGACGATGTAAGCCATTACACAAACACC
Organism: Allium sativum; assembly: GCA_030737875.1. Lineage (NCBI taxonomy): Eukaryota > Viridiplantae > Streptophyta > Magnoliopsida > Asparagales > Amaryllidaceae > Allium > Allium sativum. The sequence goes on along the minus strand of CM060918.1, from coordinate 156,312,756 downwards.
ATCGTCGTTTTGAAAGGGTATATGTTGCAAACATTTGAAGAAGGGTCTATCATTCTGAATCGGGGTTTCGCAAAGCTAATTCTAAAGAAGTGCAATTCTCTTTAACTTTCTTTTGTTTATCCTCCAACCTATCGATTTGTTGGTATAGTCTACCTACCACCGCGTCTAAACTCTCAGAGAATTTTGTTGGTAGCTTACGTTGCAAAATGTAAATAATTTCATCTTTCTTATTCAGTTGTTTTCACAAATAAGACATCTGCTCCTTGAGATTCGTAAGTACTATCTTTTAGAGATAATACATCATTTTGTAGCCCGACAGGGGGGCACTTCCAAAAATATCTTTGTGACCAACAATGTTCGAAGTTTCCTCTTTAAACTGTGAAGACGGGGTCTAGAACTGGTCCTCCTAGTCATAGACAAGATGAAATATCGTAATACGTAAAACGCAAATATCAGATATACGCTAATTACATCATGCATTCCATAGAAAAGCAATCACATGACTTTTGTCAATTCATACACACATACACATGGACATGTTAATACAACATCACTAACCACCAAATGTGTAACAACCCGGAAAATACGAGCCAATTTAAAAAAATTTAATTGGTTATTTTAAAAGAATTTAAACAATTGAAATAGCATATTTCAATAAAATAATGAATTGGAAATAGCGTGGCAGTTTGAAAATTTGAATTCAAACTTTGACTGACTGTACCGGGTGTAGAATAAAACGGATTTTAGTGAAACAAAAAATATTTAAATCTATTAATGAATACCTTTCTAACGAATCTAAAAAATCGAAGTTTCGTAGCAGGAATCAAAAGTTATGGCTGAATGAATTTTCGGAAAGGTCGCTATAGAGAATATATAGCCCTTGAAAATAGACATTTTGCAAACTACCTCGGAATTCGATGAAACCACTTTGGTTGGATCCGGGATGTCAAACTATTGCTAGGTTTCAAATTTCATAATTTTTGAAGCTATTATGTGAGCGTGGCAAAAAAAATGTGATTGGTCAATTTCTGTTAAATTGGATCGGCCAGAAAATGGCCATTTTTCAAACGATCTCAGAATTCGACGAAACTAGTTTTGTTGGGACCTTAGCGTCAAAACATAGCTAGATCTATTTTTATGGAATTTTCCGAATCAGTTTGTGGCCCTGGCAAATTGAAATGTACGTTCAAATTAAATATTTAATGTTTTATACTTTAATTTGAAAAATAACTGACTGTAATAGTCGAATTGGCCTACGAAACATATCCCATTGTGTCCGAGATGGGGGTATTTAGCTAGGGGCGATAGTCGTTAGGTTGAAATTGGTGTTCGTTTAGACAAGAAGATATTTTTGAATTTAAAATAAATTAAAAATAAAATATAATAGCCAATCCCTCTCTTTCTCTCTCATTTCAGTTTGACCATTCAAACCCGATAACCCCCCCCCCCCACGAACAACGAAAGCAACTCCAATCTTCCCGACCAAATCGCCACCGCCACGTTGGTCTTCAGCCCCACCTCCAGTTGGGTTTTTTGTTCGCCTCACTCCCCTCTTCAAATCCATACCCGATTCGTTCCCCCTCGTCGTCTGTGCCTCGAGAACCACGCCCTCAAACACCCGCACTTTCCGCCGCCGCCACCTCCGATTAAGACCACCGAGTTCGCCATCTCCGCCACTGCTCTGAGCGCCCCTCTTCCCTCTACAACGTGGTGCCTTCTGATTTTGGTATCGCTACGCGGATCGAAGGATAATTTCAACCCTAGTTTCGAAGGTTTACAGAGGTGAACGGCTTGTTTTTTTTCTGAATTGAAATTAACACTTTTAAGTGTTGCAAACTTTGAAAAATCATATCTTTATGATGTGTTTACGAAATTCGATGAAACAGGAAACAATGTAACCGCAAGGAGGCTCTCTACCATCTAGAAGAGACCGCGGATTTTTTGAGCTATCTACGATTTTTAGCACTTCGAAAACCAATGTGAGAAATCTAAATTGAATTGTGTGAATGAAATCGTGTTGTATAAATTATATAAGCGAAGTGTGAATTATATACGCATTGTATGCCTCATGTACATGTGTTGTATAAGTTATATGAGCGATGTATAAATTATACGAACGTTGTATGAAACATATATGCTTTGAATTGTGTTGAAATGGAAGTGAGATATAGAATATATATATATATATATACACACACACACTCCCCTCGTCCACAAACCATGGACGATATTTATTGCTTGTGATTGGCGTGAAAATAACTGTTTGTGGTTGATATTGTTGGATTGTGGTTGAAAAATACCTTTGTGGTTGAAAAATACCCTTGTGGTTGGAAAATACCCTTGTGGTTGGAAAATACCCTCTTGTGGTTGAAACAAATTAAAATAGGAATGTGGAAATGAAAATAAAACATGCCGCCTGCGTGCGAACTAGATGCATGAATCCCCATTGTCAAAAACCGCGAGGTTTTAAGGTAGAGCGAGGAGCCGTACTCTGGACGGTGCCGGTTTTAACTACCCTATCGTTATGTTGCCGAAATTTTCTGAAATATTCATGTAATAGAATTATTTTCATTTGTTGAAATTATTTTCATATGTTGAAAGAACATTCATGTGTTGAATAGAAATTCATTCGTTGAATAGAAATTCATTCGTTGAATAGAAATTCATGTGTTGAATGGTATTCGTGTTTTAAATAAATAGCTTTAACAATCAAAATCACATTTATATATATATATATACAAACTATAAAGAACATTCATGTGTTGAATAGAAATTCATTCGTTGAATAGAAATTCATGTGTTGAATGGTATTCGTGTTTTAAATAAATAGCTTTAAAAATAAAAATCACATATATATATATATATATATACAAACTATAAAGAACATTCATGTGTTGAATATAAATTCATTCGTTGAATAGAAATTCATGTGTTGAATGGTATTCGTGTTTTAAATAAATAGATTTAAAAATAAAAATCACATTTTTATTATATATACAAACTATAAAGAACATTCATGTGTTGAATAGAAATTCATTCGTTGAATAGAAATTCATGTGTTGAATGGTATTCGTGTTTTAAATAAATAGATTTAAAAATAAAATTCACATTTTTATTATATATACAAACTATAAAGAACATTCATGTGTTGAATAGAAATTCATTCATTGAATAGAAATTCATGTGTTGAATGGTATTCGTGTTTTAAATAAATTGATTTAACAATAAAATTACATTTTTATTGCGAATGTGAAATGCTAAAAACATTAATGGGTTGAATAAATATTTCTGATGATAAGAATATCAATTTTATCATGTATACGCCTCGCTAAAAATACACACGTGTTGAAATAAACATTTGTTCGCTAGAAATATTATTATTAGCTTTGTTCTGCATATATATTTATACATGTGTTGAACAGAGAAAATGGATTAGCTGTTGAGTAAAGAAATTATTTGCGTGCCCGACAAATAGGTAAGCCTTAATGAGTTGGTTGCACAATTTTATTTTTATATCAACTCCTGTGAATGCCATTGGATGCGGAGTGCTGGTTCTTCTGTGTGTGATAATAAACATCGCCGTAGGATAGTAACAATTAATTTTGAACTACACTACATGTCATACTTCTTGACGATAGGCATACTTCATCATATACCACATAAGCATTTGGTGCTTGTGTGACGAGGTTGAAGATTTACCATACGAGCGAGAGGCTTGTATGGTGATGACTATGAAAAGTCGAGTGTGTACGACTTGTGCAGGATCTATAATATGGCTATGCTGAATATGATAACAATATATATATATATATCACAGATAACTTTAAATGCAGTAAAGTAAAGTAAAGTAAAGACACCAGGATTTTATACTGGTTCGGACTTCCCGTCCTACGTCCAGTCCCGAAGCTCCTCTTCGGCTTTTCACTAAACAACACCCTCACTTCACCCGGAGGAACAGGTTCACTACTTGATTTGCGGGCTACAAGTTTACCCACTTGATTTCACGGGCTACAAGCTTACCCACTTGATTTCACGGGCTACAAGCTTACCCACAAGACGATTACAAGAGTTTGACCTTGAATGTGTTCTTTCTTCAACACTGAATAGTCAATGATTGAGTACACCCTTCCTATAATCTTATCCTCAAATGTATTTTGATGTTTAGAAAGATTAGGAAGTAAATTATCGAGTTGAATCACAAGTGTATTAAATATGCTTGGAGATTCAAACGATAATTGAATGCTTTTGAGTGCTTTTTGAGAGAAAAGGATAATGCAAGATAGATCAGAAAATAGAGAGTAAATTCGATGATTTGAATGATTGCAAACTCATGTATTTATAGAAATCGAGAGGTTGCAATTGTTGATGAAAAGTTGCATCTAAAATAAGTGATTATTCATGAAGAGAAATGGATGCAACTCTTAAAGGAAGAAGATGACTTTTCATGAAAATTCAAAAAGCTGTTGACCTATAGAATTTTGTAGGTCGACATGTTTTTAGCCGTTGGAGTTCAAAAACCTGTTGACCTATAAAATTTTGTAGGTCGACCTATTTTTGACCGTTACATTTTAAAATCCTGTTGACCTATAAAAAATTGTAGGTCGACATGTTTTTGACCATATGCATAAAAAATGTTTTCATGAGTGATATTTTTAATTAGAAGTATGATCATTTGAGGATAGATTTTAACATTATATAACTCTAAAATAATCAACTTCTAACCTATGAAGTCATCTCGTCTTCTTTTTGTCGATGTAGAAGCTTCTTCTTGTCATAAATCAAAATAACCATCGAAGCTTTGACTCAACATTCTCCCCCTTTTTGATTGATGACAACATGGCCTAATAAAGGTATTGTTCCTTGTATATTGCTCCCCTGTATATATGCTCCCCCTGAATTATATATAATCTGCATAGCATTCGTTAGTAATATTTTCTCCCCCTTTGTCATCGACAAAAAGGGTGTCTATAAGAGAAAGCAATAATTCATAGAGAAACCATACAACAAAATACATAGATTGTGTTATACATTCAAGGCAAAACAAAAATAAACACACCAGAAGTACCAGGAAGTAGCATAGTTAAATACATAAGCAAATTAAAAAACTTGAAAGATAAAAACGAGACGACTATTGTGATGGCCAATCCGAATCACTATCTTCTTCTTCATCTTTGTTTCCTTCCTCCTCTTGTTCCTCATTGTTGCTATAACCATTGTCCTTCTCAATATCGTCATGAGCTCCTTCTTCAATATGCGACAGTCCACGACCACGAGTATGTTGGGTACTTGCTCCAGAGCTAGTACCTTCTTCAGATGAGGACCATGTAAACGTAGGTGGCATTGGTCGTTTTCCTGGGTCTTGAGAAAGCGGTGCGGAGGTTGATGCACAAGAGATTGCATCCCAAATCGTTCCAAAGAAGGACTTTAATTTGTTGAACCGCTTATCAAGTTTAGAATCTAAGCGGTCAATTTTATTATCAGTTCTTTTGAGTCTAGCTTCGAGTAAGAATTGATTACGTGCAATTTGCTCAAGAGTGTCCTTAGTTGAAGAAGTAGGAGGCGGAATTAAAACGTCTTCAGGCCTTTGCATGGGAACTTGAGAAGAGGAAGTCTGTGGAGGTCCTTGTTCGACATATCGCTCAAAAGGAATAATATTCAAATAAGGAAACGGTAGCTTCATCCTCTTTTTAGATGCTTTATCAATACATTTTGGTATTGAGATTTTAGATTCGGGAGATCTTACGTGACATTCCATGAGACAACGCATAATATACTCGTTATAAAACAAGTGTGGCCTTGAACGTTTATTTACCATCACAATCTCGTCGAAAATCATCTCAATCCAATTTACCTTGATATTTGCATAAATGGCATACAGTGCCTTAAAGTTTTCTCTGTAAACTGCATCAAAGTTTCCAGTCCTTGGAAGAATAGAGTGTGTGATACAAAGGTGTAGAAGTCTGGCAGATGGTCTTAGATGGATACCTTTAGTACTTGACTTATGGTCTTCTATGAAAAGGTGACTATTTTTGTCGCGAATATGTATAGGGCAGAAATCACTACCGAATTGAATACCTTCGTTATGGGTTCGAAGAATTTCTGCCATCCGGTCTTTGGAGAGAAAGATGTGTTGACCACAAACAACGGACCATAAGCAATCATCCGAGTTTTGGGGTTTAAATTTGTCTAAATTGAGATTAGCATAGAATAGTTTTATCAAAGTATGGCTTATCTCAACATGATTGTCTTCAAAATTTAGAAGAGACTCTATACCCGCTCTGTTTGATAGTCCACTAACATCGTAGAGGGCGAAATCAGAGAATTTGAGAAAAGAACCTTGGTGAATTGTATAGTCTTTCATCTTGTTCCATCTCTTCACCGCAAGAGGATCCATTAGCCATTGTTTGATTTGAGTATCAATAGGTTGAATAGGGGCTTGAGAAGATGATGTTTTGGACTTCTTTTGCTTTGGAGCCATTGGAGAGGTTAGGAAATTTGAAGAATTCTAATAGATCAGGTTATAAAGAGTATAGAGAATGAAAAGAAATGACCTTTGATGAAGAGTTGTGAAGTTTGAAAAGGGAATGGACGTGTTGATTGGGTGAAAAGGAAGTTTCCAGCGAAACCGGTCGACAGATATCAATGAGCCGGTCGACCAGTAAAATCTCTGGAAAAATTGATGCACGTGTTTTCGAACTGAACGGTCGACAGGTTGGAGTTTGGGCGGTCGACAGGAAATAGTTCTGGAAGACAAACATACATATGTTTGGTCTGACCGGTCGACAGGAGGAATAAGGAGCGGTCGACAGGTAAAAGTTATGTTTGATAAAGAACTTAAACTTGAACTATGGCGGTCGACATGATTTTAATGACCGGTCGACAGTTATTAGTTCTGGAAATGTTTGAAATCAATTCTTTAGGCATAACGGTTGACAGGGGAGTATGATGCGGTCGACCGTTTTTGTTTCAATATAAAGGCTAAGAATCCTTAACCGGTCGACATCGTGAACAAGATCGGTCGACAGGTGCAGAGAAAATTTGTTTTTCTGGCTTTTGAAAAGATATATATATATTAAAACAAATTTTATTCAATAACAAGATTTCAAAACACCAAATACTTGAAGAACAAAATACAAATTTATTTTTTAAAGAAGAGTTTAAACGATATAAATTATTTCCTTGGCTCCCATGAATTCTTTGGTTCCCAATGACTAAACCTTCCACTAGCTCCTTCATTGTTTTGATAATTTCTATCCCATGAATTTTGAGTTCGTGAAGACGATGGTATTGGCATTGGCTCATGTACATTATGTCTGTCAGAGCCACAAAAGAGAGTAGCTAATCGTTCGAGGTACGTCAAACGAGAAGTCGTCAGTTTTTGCTCATAAAACATTTGTTGTTGATAATAATGCATTTCATCTATCTTCTCCTTAGTTCGTGGAGAACAAAATAAAACTTTCTTGCTCTTCTTAGAAGTAGGAGTAGTTCCTGGCGTTCGAGAAGGCGGATGAAAGCCAGGTGGATGCTCTGGTGTTTTTGGGGAGTTATATTCAGTCGGTTCGGAACTTGTGATTGAAATGTGGGAATTTTCAGCACATTTCTCACAGATGTGTGCCATGAGATTATTTAAAAGTTATAGAAGTTTGAGAGAATGAATGAAAGCACTCAAAAATAGTCATATATATAGTAGGAGTTTTCTATTTTAAGATAATAAATAAATGGTTTGTATATGTTTTACCATAGAAAAATCCTCTGCTATATATAGTAAAAAGACATTGGTTTCTGATAAACAAAATACGAATTCTTATAAAAATTAATCTTCGAGTTCTTTTCGTGAAACCAATCCTAGCTCTCTACGTAACTTGATAAAGCTTGACTCTAGTAGAGGCTTTGTAAATATATCTGCTAGTTGATTTTCCGTGTTGACATATTCGAGGTTTATATTTCCCTTTTCAATGTTATGTCGTAGAAAATGATGACGAATGTCAATGTGTTTAGTCCGAGAGTGATTAACTGGGTTTTTGGATAAATTTATCGCACTAGTGTTATCGCAATATATAATGGAATTCGATAAATTCATACCAAAATCTTTAAGTGTTTGTTGCATATATATAACTTGTGTACATGCCAAAGCTGCTGAAATATACTCTGCCTCGCATGTTGATAGTGAAACACAATTTTGTTTCTTACTAAACCAAGAGACAAGTGATTTTCCAATGAAATGGCACGTACCACTTGTACTCTTTCTATCCGTTCGTGATCCTCCGAAATCAGCATCACTATATGATACTAATTCGAATGCACAATCCTTAGGATAGAAAAGACCGAAATCTTTGGTGTTATTAAGATATCGAATAATTCGTTTCACTGCTCGCAAATGTGATTCCTTAGGATCAGCTTGAAAACGTGCACACAAACAAACACTCATCATAATGTCAGGACGACTAGCTGTTAAATATAGGAGAGAACCTATCATACTACGATACGTCTTTTGGTCTATACTCTTTCCATTTTCATCCTTTTCAAGATGACTAGTGGTACTCATTGGAGTCGGTTTTCCAGAAGTATTTTCAAGTCCGAATCTTTTAACAAGATTTTCACAATATTTTTCTTGATTTATGAAAATACCATTTGAAAGTTGTTTAATTTGAAGACCAAGAAAGTATGATAACTCTCCCATATGTGACATTTCAAATTCTTTGGTCATGATATCTGAAAATTCTTTACAAAGTCTCTCGTTTGTTGAACCAAAGATTATGTCATCCACATATATTTGAACAACAAGTATCTCTTTGTGCGAATGTTTAATAAATAATGTTTGATCAACCTTTCCTATTTGAAATCCAGAGTTGATAAGATGACTTCGTAGTCGTTCATACCAAGCACGTGGTGCTTGTTTTAAACCGTACAAAGCCTTCTTAAGCTTGAAAACATGATCTGGATATTTTTCATGTTTGAATAAAGGTGGTTGTTCAACATATACTTTTTCTTTTATAAAACCATTTAGGAACGCACTCTTGACATCCATCTGATATAATTTAAAATTATGGTTACAAGCAAAAGATAGAAGTATTCGAATTGCTTCTAGTCTAGCAACAGGTGCAAAAGTTTCTTTATAATCGATACCCTCTTCTTGATTATATCCTTGTGCTACTAACCTTGCTTTGTTTCGTGTTATGTTTCCTTGTTCATCAGCCTTGTTTTTGTAAACCCATTTAGTTCCGATAACTGATTGATCGGTTGGCCTTGGAACAAGTTCCCATACATCATTGCGTTCGAACTGATTTAGTTCTTCTTGCATAGCAATGATCCAATATTCATCGGTAGCAGCTTCTTTAGGATTCTTAGGTTCGATGTTTGAAATAAATGCAACATGTCCCATTTGGTTAAGTTGACTTCTAGTTCTAATTTGAGATGATACTTCTCCAATTACATTTTGAACCGGATGATCTCTCAATATTCTTGGAGGAGATCTCACTCTAGGTGGAGAAACTATCACAGGAGGTTGAGGAATATCGTTGATAATTTCGGAGTCAGAATCCTCATTTGTGACAACAGTGTCATTTGTATTGATATTTTCGTCATCATCAATTTTTATATTAGAAAACTTGTAGTATTCATCGAAAGATATATGAAGTGATTCTTCAATAATTTTGGTTGTTTTATTGAACATACGATAAGCCTTACTTCGATCCGAATAACCAACAAAGATTCCTTCGTCAGCTTTTGAATCAAATTTTCCAAGGTGATCTTTCGTATTTAAAATAAAACATTTCGAACCAAAAACTTTGAAATAAGAAATATTTGGTTTTCTTTCATTGAATAACTCATATGGTGTATTTTTAGTTAGAGGTCGAATGGAAACTCGATTCAAAACATAACACGCAGTTGCTACAGCTTCTGCCCAAAAATGTTTTGATAGAGTGCTTCCATTTAATAATGTTCTTGCACATTCTTGTAATGTTCGATTTTTCCGTTCTACAACCCCATTTTGTTGTGGAGTTCTAGAAAAGGAAAAATTGTGTGATATACCTTTCTTTGCACAAAAATGTTCAAATTCATTATTTTCGAACTCTCCGCCATGATCACTTCTTATATTTTTGACTTTAAGTCCCTTCAATTTCTGAATACGTTTGACGAAAGATTTGAATTTTTCGAAAGTGTCACTTTTATTTTTCAAAAACATAGTCCAAGTATAACGAGAATAATCATCAACAATTACAAACACATACCGACTATGATTTATGGATTGTATTTGAGTAGGTCCAAATAAATCCAAATGTAATAGTTCAAGTGGTTGTAATGTCGAGATTACCTTCTTAGATTTAAATGATGACTTGGTTAATTTTCCGATTTGGCAAGCGTCACAAAGATTGTCAACTTTGAAACTCAGTTTTGGTAAACCTTTGACTAGATCATTTTTAGCTAGCTTGTCAATAGTTTTAAAGTTTATATGACAGAACCGTTTGTGCCATATCCATGGATCATTTTCCTTAGCAATAAGGCACATATTTGAATTTTGATTAAAATTCATATTTAAAATATATATATTTCTGTCTCTATATCCTTCAAAAACTAAATTTTTATCTTGGTCAAGAATGTTACATTTGTCATTTGAAAAGGAAATTGTAAACCCTTTATCACATAACTGACTAATACTAAGTAAGTTATGTTTTAGATTTCTAACTAGCATGATATTCGTAATAAGAGGTAAATTAGATGTACCGTAATTGCTCACATCGCCTTTGCCGATGATGAAGCCTTTTGAATTATCTCCAAAAGTGACTGAGCCTCCATCAAAGTATGTAATATTCGTCAATATGCTCTTGTCTCCAGTCATATGCTTCGAGCAACCACTGTCCAAAATCCATCTTCCTCTTTTCTTTAGTGGGACCTACAAAAAATAAAGTTAAATCCATGGTACCCACTTTTTATAGGGTCCTAAGAGTTAGGTCTTAGGAGTCCAAACCCATACAGGTCCGGTATCTCCTTTATACAAATAATTTGGATTATGATGCACAGTACTCAAGAAATTTTGAATGTACTTGTTCCTAATCAAAATATTATTTGTTTTAGGAACCCATACTTTGACATTCTTCTTTTGAGATTTCACACTCGGTTTTGGTTTGAAATATAATAAACTCAGATTTTTCTTAGCTTCAGTTTCTTTTACTAACTTATTTTTCTTTCTTCTTTTACCAAGATGTTTCTTGATAACTTGTTTCTTATATCCCAATCCTTGCTTATTTGTAGCTGATTGTGAATTCTCAATGATTTTTGTCAGATTTTCTCGACCTTTGTTAAAGTTAGAAACATTTTTAGTAATGTCGTTTAACTTTGATTGTAAACTAGCTTTTTCAAGGTCTAGAATCTTGACTTTAGCTTTAAGCTCATGATTTTCAGTAGTGAGAATATCATTCTTTTCTTTTTGAACTTCAATTTCTTGAGTCAAAAGAGATAGTTGAGAATTAGAATTAGAAGATGATTCTTGAGCCTTTTCAAGTTCCTCTTCTAATATTTTCTTCTCATCTTTTAACATATCTCTTTCTAATTCTGATCTATTCAACATTGTCTTGACTTCTTTTAATTGATGTTTTGTATCTTTAAATTTAACCATTAATTTATCATAAATATCAAGCATATCCTCAAGAGTAGGAATTTGTACCTCATCCTCTGTTGCCATAAAACATACATTTGCTTGTTCAGTGTCTGAGTCACTTTCGCTATCAGATGAAGATGAGTCTGAATCATCCCATGTTACTGAGAATGCTCTTTTCTTTGATTTGTCCTTCTTGAATTTTTCGGATTTCTTCTTTTTATCCGGACAATCTTTTTGCAAATGTCCCTTTTTGTGACAGTTGAAGCATTCCATAATTGAAGATGATGGTTTATTTGATCCAAACTTCTTTTTGTCGTATCGACTAGCTTTTCTTTGCTTCAAGAACTTCTTAAAACCTTTTGCAATAAGTGCTAAGTCTTCATCTTCAGAATCTGAAATGTCTTCATCTTTTTCGGCATGAAAAGCAACATTTTTCTTTTCTTCTTTTTGTTCTCTTCTAGCCTGTAAATTTGTTTCGTAGGACATTAGATTTCCTATCAATTCATCTGGCTTCATGGTAGAAAGATCATTAGCTTCTTCTATGGCTAATACTTTTCCTTCCCATTCATTAGTCAGTGAATGTAGGATTGTTGAAACTACATCAAAGTCAGAATATTTTTGTCCCAATCCAATAAGAGCATGATGAATGGTTTGAAACCTTGAATACATCTCATTGATTGTTTCATTTGGCTTCATTTTGAAATTTTGGAATTGGCTTTTCAACAAAGCTATTTTTGCTTGTTTAACCTTGTTAGTACCTTCATGAGTGGTTTTTAGCGTTTGCCAAATTTGATAAGCAGTGGTACAGATACTAACACGGTTATACTCATTTTGATCTAATGCACAAAACAACATATTTATTGCTTTTGCATTTACTGTTGCTGCTGTTTTCTCAGCAGGAGTCCATTCTGCATACTCAGTAGTTGGATTAACTATTTCTTTCTGAGTAGCATTCCAAGCATCATAACTTGTTGATTGCATATAGAAAGCCATACGTGTTGCCCAATAACTATAGTTTAGGCCATTAAAGAAAGGAGGTCTTTGTGTAGATTGACCTTCAGTGTAAGTGTTAGTGCTGGTGCTTGCGTTATTTGCCATATTACTAGAATATATCAAATAACTGTGTTACGGTTATAAGATGACCGCGCTCTGATACCAATTGAAAAGTCGAGTGTGTACGACTTGTGCAGGATCTATAATATGGCTATGCTGAATATGATAACAATATATATATATATATATATATATATATATATATATATCATAGATAACTTTAAATGCAGTAAAGTAAAGTAAAGTAAAGACACCAGGATTTTATACTGGTTCGGACTTCCCGTCCTACGTCCAGTCCCGAAGCTACTCTTCGGCTTTTCACTAAACAACACCCTCACTTCACCCGGAGGAACAGGTTCACTACTTGATTTGCGGGCTACAAGTTTACCCACTTGATTTCACGGGCTACAAGCTTACCCACTTGATTTCACGGGCTACAAGCTTACCCACAAGACGATTACAAGAGTTTGACCTTGAATGTGTTCTTTCTTCAACACTGAATAGTCAATGATTGAGTACACCCTTCCTATAATCTTATCCTCAAATGTATTTTGATGTTTAGAAAGATTAGGAAGTAAATTATCGAGTTGAATAACAAGTGTATTAAATATGCTTGGAGATTCAAACGATAATTGAATGCTTTTGAGTGCTTTTTGAGAGAAAAGGATAATGCAAGATAGATCAGAAAATAGAGAGTAAATTCGATGATTTGAATGATTGCAAACTCATGTATTTATAGAAATCGAGAGGTTGCAATTGTTGATGAAAAGTTGCATCTAAAATAAGTGATTATTCATGAAGAGAAATGGATGCAACTCTTAAAGGAAGAAGATGACTTTTCATGAAAATTCAAAAAGCTGTTGACCTATAGAATTTTGTAGGTCGACATGTTTTTAGCCATTGGAGTTCAAAAACCTGTTGACCTATAAAATTTTGTAGGTCGACCTATTTTTGACCGTTACATTTTAAAATCCTGTTGACCTATAAAAAATTGTAGGTCGACATGTTTTTGACCATATGCATAAAAAATGTTTTCATGAGTGATATTTTTAAGCAATTAGAAGTATGATCATTTGAGGATAGATTTTAACATTATATAACTCTAAAATAATCAACTTCTAACCTATGAAGTCATCTCGTCTTCTTTTTGTCGATATAGAAGCTTCTTCTTGTCATAAATCAAAATAACCATCGAAGCTTTGACTCAACAGACTATATATTACAGGTTGAACTAATGACTGATATGGACCATATAAAATATGATAATAAATTGCCAGATTAATAAAAACCACACACGGGTCTGGAGTTGACAATAATCACGTCTCTCTAGTTATTAGATACGGCACATGGATTATTTATTTCCCACATGGGACGAGGTGACGAAAATTTATTCTCTGGAGTAATTAAAAATACACACTCCCTCAGGCTTAGACAGGGTGACGAGAATTTATTCTCTGGAGTTATTATCTATACACGCTCCCCTGTAAACACCAGAATATATCACTATAAATATGTGTATGCTTTATAGGATTTATTGGGTACCTAATATGGCACAATAAATTTCCAAACCCCTTCCGGTACAAAGGAGCTTATGGCGAAATTTTTCAAAATATAAAGGCGTTAGTGAAATATTTAAAGTGAAAACGATATTGAAATTACAGAATTAACTATATTTATATTTATATATAAATATAGATAGAATTGAAAGGAATCGAGGCCATGCAGTTCATGTTTTGAAATCATAACTTCAATCGATTAGTACGAGAGATCCGACCATCGGATTTCCCCGAAAACGCAACTGTTGGGTTCGCCTTGGAAATATCTTTCCAACGGCACCAACTTTGTAAAAATCCAATGGTTGGATTGTCTGGAATGTTTAATTCAAATCTGAAGAAAAACAGCGCCAGAATCGATTATATTTATATATAAATATAAATATAAATATGATTAATTTAAATCGAACAACGACGCTATAGTTCGTATTTTGAAACCGTAACTTCAAACGACTAGTGTGGAAGATCCGACCGTCGGATTTTCACGAAACTGGAACCGTTGGGGTCGCTTTGGGAATATCTTCCTAGTGATATAAACTTTGTAGAAATCCAATGGTTAGATTTCCTGATATGTGTAAAACAAATTTGGGGGAAAACAGCGCCAGTGCCACGGCACGACCTGAAACGTTGTTTAATTAAATATGACCATTTTTAAATAAATAAAAATAGCGAAAAATCGTTATAAAATATTATAAGCGGCATAGAATGGAAATAAACCAATTTTGCTTGGTTTGCTTAATATTTGATGGGTGTATGTGTTTGACATGAAAATTATACTAAAGAACTGAAATGTGAATGTCGAATAATATAACCATGGAAAGAATTGATTAGAATTCTAATTATATGTGAATTATTTGAAAAGGCCGAGCTAACCCTCATTTCAAGTAATTGATCGAACGATTCGAAGTCGAAAATACGAAGACGGTTCAAGACCGGCGATCTTTGTATCGGATGGATGGGCGCTGCTGAGGTTCCTGATTGGAGTAGCTACCTTGAAGGAACAGAAGTAGTAGCCGTCTGGACGTATGTGTTGATTGTACGGATATGCGAGGAATATGGTGCATCCGGTTTCGTTCAGACCCAGAACGGACTTGTAAATGGACTGTGTGTCTGACATTGGATTTTGTTCTATACTGATTGATCTCTGTTAAATATATATCTGTTTGGCGGTGGAGAATTTATTCTCTTGCTTAACGCCCTTCTCTGAGACGTACGAGCTCAGAGGTTATATATCGATAGAAATCAGTCGTATGGAGTGGATTGTCTGTGTGGCATGCCAAGATGCAGTGATCAAGGCTTCTGTTGCAAAGCAAAGTCTTGTGGTTGATGATCAAAGCACGGCCTACGTGGCCTGGCTTTGTGTATAGCGTGGATTCGCGAGCCTCACACCTCGGTATGAGTTAAAAACGGGATAAGGACTGCAGGGAGAGCACGAGGTTTCTTTCTAGCTAGCAGTAGTGTCAGTGCTTAAACTGGCTGACATTTATATTATTTTTACCTATGTGGATGTTGGAATGAGGCACCTCGATATTAGGTCTGTTAAGACCGGGAAACGTGTGCTCAGGAATTGCCAATCCTCAAACGTAAGAGAGGACCGACCCTGAAGATCCAAGGGTTACCCAGAGTGTGTAGTCCTGAGGCATTTGCTAGATTTTCCTTATTACTGTTGTTTAACCATTTAAGTAGATTTCTCATACCAGTCCCATGACTGACTCGTTGTTTGTTTCACTTTGCAAACTCGGGTGCCCTTATTTTCGCACGGGAAGCCTAGTTGACAGAAGACAGGTTATTTTGGCTTAGCACTACAGTACAGAGTGCGCTTTTGGCTTGATGGCGAGGATTAGATGTACTTGTATTTTGGCCATTGACTTTCCGCTATCCTTATCTTATGTATATATTCCACCTATGGCGATGTAGACTGATTTACTTCCAGCATTTATCATCTTATGTATATGTACCGCCTCAGGCAATGTAGACTGATATCTTTATTATGTCTCACTATATGTATATATTCCGCCTATGGCGATGTTGACTGATCATCCCCTTTTTATTCACTAAGTTATATCCTACACTGTGCTACTCTGATGTTGTTACATGTTATGATTCCGCTGTCATATCTATGTAAAAAAAATTCTATTTTTTTTTTTGCTATTATCTGTACTCTGCTAATGATGATTAATGTGTTAAATTCCAATGATTATCCTTAACACCGTCATACGGGTTTCTGGATCGTCACAATTGGTATCAGAGCTTTGGTTAACCTTAGTTCTGGAATCTAACACATTAAACACCTCGTCAGAATAGAATCAGTAGTGTTCTAAGACGAATGGCTCATTAGTGATAGGATTAGTAATGTCCAAGAATGAGCTAAGAAGAATAGCAAAACAATTTGATTAGTACATCATTAACTTTCCTTATGTTCTTCTACTTTATCGTATATGAAAGTTATCATTTCTGTGAGCTTGACTCTTTTCTTGCTTATACAGTACTTGACTTGATGGCTACACGAGCAGCTGCAGCCAGAGGCGGCCGAGGAGGCCGAGCAGGTAGAGCTGGAGGACGGGGGAATATCCCCGTAGTAGAACAGGGGCCTATGATAAAGCCACCAGCACCTCAGGACTTCGAACTTGAACGAGTAGCAAAGAGGTACAGAAACCGAGGAGGCAAACCCTTTTCTGGCATTGGCACCGTGACAGAGGCTATATCATGGCTGAAGACATGCGAGAAGATTTTTGGTGGCATGAGACTTGGAACCCACGACAAAGCGCTTGTGGGCGCTTGGCTTTTACAGGAGGAGGCCGAATTGTGGTGGGATGCCATCACCTCTGAGGATGAGGAAGATACAGTAAGGACCTGGGAGGAGTTCAAGACACTGTTCAAGGGGAAGTTCATCCCCGAGCAAGCATTAGAGCGTATGCGTGATGAGTTTGCTAATCTCCAGCAGGGAGACCATTCTATTCAAGACTATCTCAACAAATTCACACAGCTATCACGTTATGCTCCAGAGCTTAGTTTGACATCCAAAGCAAAGAACAAGAGGTTCATATTGGGGCTGAAGCGCAAGTATCAGGACCGGGCCTTGAGCAATATCAAACTCCCATTTTCAGAACTGGTAGAGATGGCCTGCAACTACGAAGATTTGGATGAGAGGAACTCCAATCTAGACCGCGCTAAGAGCCAGGCAAGAAACAAGCGCAAAGCTTCAGGAGATCAGCCCGAGTCCAGCAATGCAGCAGTCTCTACTCAACAAGCTGGTAAGATACCCAAAGGAAGTTGCTATAATTGCGGAAAGAAGGGGCATTATTCAAATGTGTGCACTGCCCCAAAGCGACTGAAGGCGAAACCAGAAAGCTCAAATCCAAACCCCCGCAGCTCAGCTGAATGCTACAACTGCCATCAAAAAGGGCACTATAGCAGGAATTGTCCTTTGAAGAAGAATGCACAGGTGGCACATGTTTATGACGGGGAAAACCCGCCAGCTATCACTGATGGATCAGGTAAACCCGACGTCTTAGGAGGTACCCTTACTATTAAAAATATTCCTGTTTTTGTACTTTTTGACACTGGTGCATCACGTAGCTTCATTTCTAGTAACACTGTTCACAAGTTAAAATTGAAACAAAGAAAGCTTAGAGAACCAATTAAAGTTCAAAACCCGATAGGAGGTTCTATTATTCTCAGTTCGTATTGTAGAGTGCCTGTCTCTTATTCTTGCTACAATTTCTCTTTTGATTTGATCACCATGAATTTTTCTGAGTTTGATATTATACTTGGACTGGACTGGTTAACAAAATACGAGGCGGAAGTAAATTGTGCGGAAAGGATGGTAAAAATTAAAACAAAGGTTGGGCATATATATATATACCATGCCATGGCTCAGAAACAGATAGAAAAGAATTTTGGTCTGCTTTGGAAGTTATCCCCACTTTGTTAGAGAAGATTCCTATCGTTAAAAACTATGCGGATGTGTTTGAAGAAGTCGAAAACTTACCTCCGCAAAGAGAAATTGAATTCATAATTGATCTAATTCCGAATGCCAGACCAGTAGTACATCCAATTCGAAGAATGGTCCCGAAAGAAAAGGAAGAGTTGGGTAGCCAAACTCGGGAATTGCTTTGGAAAGGTCTGATCAGGCCAAGCTTTTCAGATTGGGGAGCAACAGCAGTGTTTGTCCCGAAATCAGACGGTACTCTACGGCTTTGTGTTGATTACCGAGATCTCAATAAGCAGACATTGAAGAATAAATATCCATTGCCGCGAATAGATGATTTGCTAGATCAATTAAATGGAGCGCGAGTATTCTCCAGAATGGACCTAGCTACAGGTTTCCACCAATTACGTATAGTCGAAGACTGTGTTCCTTTGACAGCCTTCAGGGGTCCCGATTTATTCTACGAATGGTTAGTAATGCTGTTCAGCTTGTGTAATGCTCCAGCCTACTTCGTCGATTTAATGAACGAAGTGTGTCGTGGTGTCTTGAATAAATTTGTTATGGTCTTCATCGATGACATTTTAATCTACTCCAAGTCAGAAGGCGAGCATGCAAAACATTTAGAACAAATGTTGGAAATTCTGAGGAGAAATGTCTTGAAAGCTAAATTTTCTAAGTGTATCTTCTGGCAAGATGAAGTTAAGTTCCTTGGCCATATCATATCAAAAGAAGGGATTGCTGTGGATCTAAGAAAAATTACAGCGATTCAGGACTGGAAACAACCTACTACCCCCATAGATATTCGAAGTTTTCTTGGATTGTATAGTTACTATCGGAAATTTGTTAAGGATTTTTCGAAGATATCCGGTGTGTTAACAAAGCTTACAAAGAAGCATGAAAAATTCAAGTGGACTTCAGAATGTGAGGAAGCTTTCGAAGAGCTAAAACTGAAATTGACAACTGCTCCAGTATTAACAATTATAGATGGCAACCAGGACTTGACGGTATGGATGGATGCTTCTATTAGAGGGCTTGGCGCAATATTAATGCAAAAAGGCCAAGTGGTCGCTTATGCTAGCCGTCAGCTGAAGCCGCATGAAAGGAACTATGCAACTCATGATCTTGAGTTGCGTGTTTGCTTTGAGAATCTGGAGGCATTATTTATTAGGTGAGAAGTTCGAACTATTTACCGATCATCAATCATTGAAGTATCTATTCACTCAAAAAGATCTAAACTTGAGACAACAGCGTTGGTTAGAATTCCTTGCAGCATACGATTTTATGATTCTGTACACTCCAAGGAAAGCCAATGTTGTCGTGGATGCGCTCAGCAGAAAGAATGAAATCATCGCCAGTTTTATCGTTACTTCTTCCTTGGAAGATAAGATCACCGTTCTGCAGAAAGACGATGAATTTATTAAAAGGATTAGTCAGCGGATCCGAGAAGGCAAAACTTCTAATTTCAGCCTAGATAGCCACGGGGTCCTAAGATTACAAGGCCGAATTTGTGTGCTAGAAATTTCTGAGCTCAGAAGGGAAGTACTTGATGAATGTCACAAGTCCAAACTGAGTATCCATCCCGGAGTTAGCAAAATGTACAATGATATTAAGCGCACGTTCTGGTGGAAGTTGTAACACCCCGTGTATTCTATAGCTGTGAAATTAACAAATTAAAGTATAATTAATTCGAAATCAAAGAACTAAGGGAAACTGGTTACGCCATTGCGTTCTTCTTGAAATTCTGCTTGAGATAGAGTCTGAGTTTGCGTAAATTGGACTCCGTATGAAAAAGATATCCTTAAATTAAAAATTGCAGCAAAACATGGAAAAAGAGGAATGAGAAAAGAATAATGTTTAGCATTGTTCTAACTTTTGTAAGCAAAAGACTTAGTAGCTCATTTGGTTGGAACACATGACTTGCATACAAGAGGTACAGAGTTCGATCCCCGCCAGCGCCTTATTTTTGTTTTAGGGGAATGGCTTAAAATAGCCTAGTGTGAATGCAGTTCAAAAAGTGGTTTAGTGTGAAAATGGGTAATTGGGAAGATAGATAAAAAGAAAAAAAAAGAAATATATATATATATATATATATATACATATACGTATACATACATATATATATATGACATGTACGTATCATGAGGCGTATGTTGCGCATTTTTGCCTGCCAAGAATTGTTTTTTTTATAAGTGGCCTTCTCTAATTGGATTCATGACAAATTAAAGGAAAGAAATATTTAACATATTCGTACATATGTGCATTTATGTCATAAACATACAAATTAAATAAAGATGTGTGGATGCAAGCAGTGAAAAGAAAGGTTTATGCATAATATTTGTATGCAGTAAATGGGGATTTTCAAAGAGGAAGAATATGAATAGGTTAGACTTAATTTTCTATTAATAGGAATGTCATTTATAAACCTGCAATTGACATCAATGTGGCACTGAATAAGAAAAATATGGTATGCGATATTATTTTGTGAACATAACATGCAAGCATATTAATATGACGAATATTTATCTGGCATTTAATTTAAAGATATGTCAATAGGGCATTGATTTGAAAACATGCTATTAACATTTATCTGTACATGTTAATTTGAGAAATATATAAATATGTTGAGAAATATATAAATATGCTAATTTACAATGAAAAGGATACATTAATATTGTCATTCTTGTTAATTGACATGTATATATGAATAATTAATGTATTCGGTAAAAGGAAAGATGTATCTATTAAATACGTATTTATGTTTGATGGATTGGCAATAAATAATGAATGTTGATAATGTACATTAAGGGAGTAATTATGGCATAAGTGTGTTAGGAATTATTTATATATAGAATTTGTCCTAAATGAGAAATGTGTACATTGTAGGAAATATATATATATGCTAAAACATGGAATTGCATGTAATTGGCCTCTTTTGAAATTGATGGCCTTGATTTACCATAGCATCATCGGACGGCTCAAATTAACTTGCAACTCTATAAAAATGACCCTAGACTCTACCTAGGTTTCTTACACAATTCTCTAGCCTCCATTGCTCTCTTCTTCTAATAAAAATAAAAATAAAAATGGCGTCGCTGCTCTACTGGAATTAAAACTAGAAGATAATCAACATCAACCTAAGCAACTCAATTCAAACTAGAGATTAAAGTTTCTGCAAAGATTCTACAACAAGTTAAAGTTCTTTCTTTAATCCAATCAAGGCAAGTACAGTTATTCTCCGCTATAAACGTTAATTATAATTTTGATATGCATTTAAATCTGAGTTTGAGGTTGTATTCTCTTCTGTTAGATCTGTTTTCTGTGACTGTTCTATATTCCTTTCTTCTTTTCTGTTTCTATAGCCAGGCTACCACGAGCCTGTGCCTAATCTCATAAGAGATGAACGTATGAACGCAAGTTTTGGGATGAATGATGAGAAATTTGACAAAACCAAATTGAATGTATGACTTTAGGACTGAGGCATAAAATATATTGGACATATGACTTGGGATTGGATGCATAAATTTGACTATGAACATAAAATTTATGCATGTTGTATGCATAGTTATGTTGTAATTTAGACCTGTAATTAATTTGAAAAAAATAAGCATATGTTATAAACTAGTTTTAGACCTATGCATATTTTGTGATAAAAGAAGAAGAGGAACCACTGTAAAGATTACATATGATTTGAGGCTTTGGACAAAATGCATATAAAAAGGCAAGATCTGATTTTTAGAGGATATGGTTTAAAGATTTATATTATTGGGGATAGTTTGCATAATGATTCATGACATGAAAAGAAGGAAGATATGGAAACTTAAGATTTACTTTAATTAGGATATCTATTATTGTAATTACACCTAAATAGGGATTTTTGGATATATGACATGCATTGAAATTAATGGTTATATTTGGTATAATTTATATGTGAATCTGCTGTAAAATGCTAGTTTAACAAAAATTGGAACATATGTTATATGGCAAATTATGTCCATATTCTGCGAGTATATGTTGTGAATCATGACAATTATGTAGGCATATGAATTTAGGCTAATTTATGACTAGGCAAGGCATGTAAATAGAACCTTTGGAAATATTAAATTTGCTAAATCTGCTAATTTGCCAAGTTGCCTAAACTGCTAGTTTTGTTATATTGCCTAGACTGCTAATTAGATTGAAATGCCTAATCTGTTAAATTTGTCGGTTGAAATGCCTAACCTGTTATATGCAAAATTCTGCTAAGTTGCTAAATCTGTAAAATCCGTTAATTCATATAAAATCTGTTATCTGCTATGTTGATATAATCATTCTGTTATTGATATAATCTGAATTGGCATATATATTGGGTGTGCGCATAAACGGTAAATAATTAATTACTTGGCCGCAAAGATGAACATGGCTAACTCGAGGTTAGAATGAGTTTGCGGCGTAAATCTGCCCGGAACCGCCCGGCACATCCAGTGGCCGCAAACAATAGGTTCTAATGTGAGAAGTTAGTCATAACATGCGTAAGACACGAGGTTAGGTCTGGCTTGTGGCAGAAGTCTGCCCGGAACCGCCCGGCATATCCAGCGGCCACAAGCTACCGACCTAATGTGAGAGGTCTGTGCATTAATAATTAATTAATGCAAATCTAAGATAAGAATGACGTCTAAAACGTATTGGGGAAAATAGGGTTAAACCAATGGGGTTAATAGATGTAGTAAAACCCGTCCATGAATCTGTAGGCCCAATACAAAGTTAGACAAATCTGAAAAGTCTGTACATCTGACCCGTTAGTCTGAAAACTTGTTAACTAAATTTGTGAATCTGAATTCTGTATGTCTGAACTTGTAAACAAGTTAATCTGAAATCTGTTAGTCTGGGGACACAAGGTTAGGAGGGGAATTACTTGTGTCATCTGTTGTTTGGGACCCATATTAGTCAGTAACCCTTTCTGGTATCAAAACTTTGACCCAACAGTAGGTAGGGTCCGGGCACGCTTACTGAACTAATTATAAGTGGTTCATTCTGATAATGGCGAGGGGTGTTGATGGTGCGTTCCAACCGGGTCATGTGCGTGCATGGATCCCGGTCTGCCTCTGAGGATGTAAGACGCCGTGACATCTGTAAATAGGTCTGTGCCAATTGGTTGTCACTTTAGGGAGTGATACACCCTACTGTGGGGCCGACACAGGATATTTATGTATTAGGGAGCCGATCGCTTGGGGTAGGGTTTTAGGGTACGCTTAGTTCTGTCTGTTTCTGTTGGTACCGTCTGTTTCTGTTGGGTGGTAACACCTGTCTGTTTCTGTGTGGTACCGTCTGTTCGGGTGGTAAAGGCCCATTACTAGTGTACACCTAATTCCACATTCTGTTTCCATAGGGATAAATCTGTTTCTTCTTCTGTCTGTTTCTGATCGGGTAGTAAAGGCCCATTATTAGCATTCTGTTTCTGTTAAAGTATTCTGTACCCGTTCCTGCTTCAATTTAGACATTAGGGTGACACCTAATTCCGTTATACTAGTATTAGTGCAGGGAAGTGTAAAACAATAGTTTATATCATTCTGTTTTTCTGTTATATCTGCTACACCTGTTATAGTTATCTCACATCCAGTTTTATGTTCATATCATATTATTATTATCTGTTCATATGCTGAAAATCACTGGACTTGCCAGACTTTTTGTCTGACCCTTGTTGTTTCGCCTTCTTTCTTCCGTTTCCCCCCCAGGTTATCCAAGGAGGGAAATACTTTAGCTTGATCCGGATTTCTCTTTGCTTGAAGTGCTTAAAGTATGGCTTGGCTCTGTATAGCTTCCGTTCCATGGGGATTATGATTTTAAACTATGCATTTTGAAGGCTTTTGTACAAGACTGATATTTTGTACTTGAATTCTGAAATTGAAAGGATGTAACCATACTAATTTCTGTTTCCGCTGTAATAAAGTTAAAAAATTTCAAGTACTGTTTTATCTGTCTTGTAAGTTTCTGTTCTGTTTACTAAAATGCTCCACCAAAGTTAAGGCATTCCCTTTGTGAGTGACCTTAACGGAGGTGGGGTGTTACACTTGGTATCAGAGCAAAAGGTTACCGGATTTGATAAAGAATTTTTGAAAACTATTTTCAAAAAGGTTTTGAAAAGGAAGTATTTTCAAAAGTAAAGCTTATTTTGAAAAACATAGTCCCCTAAGCCATATATCTATCTTTTGATCCTCTGCTTGAATCCTTGTTTCCTTCTTTCTTGAGTCTCTGGGGCTCCCGGTTTTCTGGGAGGTAACCTCATCGAAGGGCAAAGTAGTGCCCGACTTCCATCAATAGCTGTAGTAGTTTCACCTGCGGCTAGTTTTCTTTAGAGCTTTGAAGGATTTTTCCGGGCGATGGAGGCAGCTTTCGAGGGATTGGTCAGCATGTTACACAAGGATAGTAAAGATGAGAATGATGAGGTTTGGCTAAGGACCACAACCCAAAGGTGAGAAACTCATATAGACTTAGTTCACAATGGAGGCAAAAGGGAAACACAAAAGAAGGAAGGAAAGTTTGAAGATAAGGAGGAGGAAAGTGTTTTACTTATGGAAGCTCGACTCATCTGAATAAGGATTACCGAAAGAGGAAGGGGAGGGCGCTTGCTTCAACTGTGGGGAGATGGGACACTTCACTAGGGACTGCCCGAAGAGACGAGGACAAGGAGGGCAGGCGAACACTCTTGAGGCTAGTGGCTAGGATAGAAATAGGAAAATTTCTATAGTAGGTTTAATTTCTTTATCTGATTATGGAGTTAAGACTTTTTCTGATTCTGGTATTTTGATTTTGTAATCGATACTCTGCACTTTAATACTAGTATTATTTCTGAATTCCGTTGTAGACTCAGACCCATAAGGGTTATGGATCATCTGTTTGGGACTGGGGTTTGAGGGATATCTGTGTTAGGCGTCAAGTATGACGCATACATTCTGAGTTTTCGTGGGGTATGATTTTATCATGCTTAGCTTCCTAAGAATCATTAGGGAACCTGATCTGTGCCAGTAGTCTGTAAATATCTAAATACTTTTTATAGGATTTCCAGTTTCGACATTGTCTAAAGAAGGTACTCCTCTGGGTGTCAATTTGATGTTGGTTTCGGTCTTTGGGGCCGATACTTAGGACCCATGTCTAATGGGAACCAAATTTTTGTTCTATCTGTACTCGCTTCCATCATTCGACTGTATCCTATCGATCGAATATTTGAACTTTAGGTAGAAACTAATGGGTGTAAACATGTGTTTGAGACATGTTATGTTTGATGGTTGCAAGTGGATGCAAGTGGTTGCTAGTGGTTGCTCGTGGATGCATATACACACACTAGGCACTAGATCGGCTCGAAAGCACTTTCATACTGCATATGGATGTGTGAGCATTTTTAAATTTTTATGGATGCAAAATGGTTGAATCAGCATATGGATGTTGCATATAAATGAGCAGTTGTGCACTCATATAGAAATGATATGTCTCAAGTAGGAAAATTTGCATACATATTGGACTCATGGCACTAACATGATTTGCATTAAGGAGGTCGACTGAATCAGTGGGCCGCCTGATTTTGCATTAGATACGGACATGAACACACACTGTGCATTTAAACATGAAAGCATTAGAAGTCTATAAGGACAATGGATGCTTGTGGATGATGGTTGAGTAGATGGGTGATTGGATGGTAGGACACATTCTTCTTAACTTGAAGATTTCGGGGACGAAATCCTTTTAAGTGGGGGAGAATGTAACACCCCGTGTATTCTATAGCTGTGAAATTAACAAATTAAAGTATAATAAATTCGAAATCAAAGAACTAAGGGAAACAGGTTACGCCATTGCGTTCTTCTTGAAATTCTGCTTGAGATAGAGTCTGAGTTTGCGTAAATTGGACTCCGTATGAAAAAGATATCCTTAAATTAAAAATTGCAGCAAAACATGGAAAAAGAGGAATGAGAAAAGAATAATGTTTAGCATTGTTCTAACTTTTGTAAGCAAAAGACTTAGTAGCTCATTTGGTTGGAACACATGACTTGCATACAAGAGGTACAGAGTTCGATCCCCGCCAGCGCCTTATTTTTGTTTTAGGGGAATGACTTAAAATAGCCTAGTGTGAATGCAGTTCAAAAAGTGGTTTAGTGTGAAAATGGGTAATTGGGAAGATAGATAAAAAGAAAAAAAAAGAAATATATATATATATACATATACGTATACATACATATATATATATATGACATGTACGTATCATGAGGCGTATGTTGCGCATTTTTGCCTGCCAAGAATTGTTTTTTTTATAAGTGGCCTTCTCTAATTGGATTCATGACAAATTAAAGGAAAGAAATATTTAACATATTCGTACATATGTGCATTTATGTCATAAACATACAAATTAAATAAAGATGTGTGGATGCAAGCAGTGAAAAGAAAGGTTTATGCATAATATTTGTATGCAGTAAATGGGGATTTTCAAAGAGGAAGAATATGAATAGGTTAGACTTAATTTTCTATTAATAGGAATGTCATTTATAAACCTGCAATTGACATCAATGTGGCACTGAATAAGAAAAATATGGTATGTGATATTATTTTGTGAACATAACATGCAAGCATATTAATATGACGAATATTTATCTGGCATTTAATTTAAAGATATGTCAATAGGGCATTGATTTGAAAACATGCTATTAACATTTATCTGTACATGTTAATTTGAGAAATATATAAATATGTTGAGAAATATATAAATATGCTAATTTACAATGAAAAGGATACATTAATATTGTCATTCTTGTTAATTGACATGTATATATGAATAATTAATGTATACGGTAAAAGGAAAGATGTATCTATTAAATACGTATTTATGTTTGATGGATTGGCAATAAATAATGAATGTTGATAATGTACATTAAGGGAGTAATTATGGCATAAGTGTGTTAGGAATTATTTATATATAGAATTTGTCCTAAATGAGAAATGTGTACATTGTAGGAAATATATATATATGCTAAAACATGGAATTGCATGTAATTGGCCTCTTTTGAAATTGATGGCCTTGATTTACCATAGCATCATCGGACGGCTCAAATTAACTTGCAACTCTATAAAAATGACCCTAGACTCTACCTAGGTTTCTTACACAATTCTCTAGCCTCCATTGCTCTCTTCTTCTAATAAAAATAAAAATAAAAATGGCGTCGCTGCTCTACTGGAATTAAAACTAGAAGATAATCAACATCAACCTAAGCAACTCAATTCAAACTAGAGATTAAAGTTTCTGCAAAGATTCTACAACAAGTTAAAGTTCTTTCTTTAATCCAATCAAGGCAAGTACAGTTATTCTCCGCTATAAACGTTAATTATAATTTTGATATGCATTTAAATCTGAGTTTGAGGTTGTATTCTCTTCTGTTAGATCTGTTTTCTGTGACTGTTCTATATTCCTTTCTTCTTTTCTGTTTCTATAGCCAGGCTACCACGAGCCTGTGCCTAATCTCATAAGAGATGAACGTATGAACGCAAGTTTTGGGATGAATGATGAGAAATTTGACAAAACCAAATTGAATGTATGACTTTAGGACTGAGGCATAAAATATATTGGACATATGACTTGGGATTGGATGCATAAATTTGACTATGAACATAAAATTTATGCATGTTGTATGCATAGTTATGTTGTAATTTAGACCTGTAATTAATTTGAAAAAAATAAGCATATGTTATAAACTAGTTTTAGACCTATGCATATTTTGTGATAAAAGAAGAAGAGGAACCACTGTAAAGATTACATATGATTTGAGGCTTTGGACAAAATGCATATAAAAAGGCAAGATCTGATTTTTAGAGGATATGGTTTAAAGATTTATATTATTGGGGATAGTTTGCATAATGATTCATGACATGAAAAGAAGGAAGATATGGAAACTTAAGATTTACTTTAATTAGGATATCTATTATTGTAATTACACCTAAATAGGGATTTTTGGATATATGACATGCATTGAAATTAATGGTTATATTTGGTATAATTTATATGTGAATCTGCTGTAAAATGCTAGTTTAACAAAAATTGGAACATATGTTATATGGCAAATTATGTCCATATTCTGCGAGTATATGTTGTGAATCATGACAATTATGTAGGCATATGAATTTAGGCTAATTTATGACTAGGCAAGGCATGTAAATAGAACCTTTGGAAATATTAAATTTGCTAAATCTGCTAATTTGCCAAGTTGCCTAAACTGCTAGTTTTGTTATATTGCCTAGACTGCTAATTAGATTGAAATGCCTAATCTGTTAAATTTGTCGGTTGAAATGCCTAACCTGTTATATGCAAAATTCTGCTAAGTTGCTAAATCTGTAAAATCCGTTAATTCATATAAAATTTGTTATCTGCTATGTTGATATAATCATTCTGTTATTGATATAATCTGAATAGGCATATATATTGGGTGTGCGCATAAACGGTAAATAATTAATTAATTGGCCGCAAAGATGAACATGGCTAACTCGAGGTTAGAATGAGTTTGCGGCGTAAATCTGCCCGGAACCGCCCGGCACATCCAGTGGCCGCAAACAATAGGTTCTAATGTGAGAAGTTAGTCATAACATGCGTAAGACACGAGGTTAGGTCTGGCTTGTGGCAGAAGTCTGCCCGGAACCGCCCGGCATATCCAGCGGCCACAAGCTACCGACCTAATGTGAGAGGTCTGTGCATTAATAATTAATTAATGCAAATCTAAGATAAGAATGACGTCTAAAACGTATTGGGGAAAATAGGGTTAAACCAATGGGGTTAATAGATGTAGTAAAACCCGTCCATGAATCTGTAGGCCCAATACAAAGTTAGACAAATCTGAAAAGTCTGTACATCTGACCCGTTAGTCTGAAAACTTGTTAACTAAATTTGTGAATCTGAATTCTGTATGTCTGAACTTGTAAACAAGTTAATCTGAAATCTGTTAGTCTGGGGACACAAGGTTAGGAGGGGAATTACTTGTGTCATCTATTGTTTGGGACCCATATTAGTCAGTAACCCTTTCTGGTATCAAAACTTTGACCCAACAGTAGGTAGGGTCCGGGCACGCTTACTGAACTAATTATAAGTGGTTCATTCTGATAATGGCGAGGGGTGTTGATGGTGCGTTCCAACCGGGTCATGTGCGTGCATGGATCCCGGTCTGCCTCTAAGGATGTAAGACGCCGTGACATCTGTAAATAGGTCTGTGCCAATTGGTTGTCACTTTAGGGAGTGATACACCCTACTGTGGGGCCGACACAGGATATTTATGTATTAGGGAGCCGATCGCTTGGGGTAGGGTTTTAGGGTACGCTTAGTTCTGTCTGTTTCTGTTGGTACCGTCTGTTTCTGTTGGGTGGTAACACCTGTCTGTTTCTGTGTGGTACCGTCTGTTCGGGTGGTAAAGGCCCATTACTAGTGTACACCTAATTCCACATTCTGTTTCCATAGGGATAAATCTGTTTCTTCTTCTGTCTGTTTCTGATCGGGTAGTAAAGGCCCATTATTAGCATTCTGTTTCTGTTAAAGTATTCTGTACCCGTTCCTGCTTCAATTTAGACATTAGGGTGACACCTAATTCTGTTATACTAGTATTAGTGCAGGGAAGTGTAAAACAATAGTTTATATCATTCTGTTTTTCTGTTATATCTGCTACACCTGTTATAGTTATCTCACATCCAGTTTTATGTTCATATCATATTATTATTATCTGTTCATATGCTGAAAATCACTGGACTTGCCAGACTTTTTGTCTGACCCTTGTTGTTTCGCCTTCTTTCTTTCGTTTCCCCCCCAGGTTATCCAAGGAGGGAAATACTTTAGCTTGATCCGGATTTCTCTTTGCTTGAAGTGCTTAAAGTATGGCTTGGCTCTGTATAGCTTCCGTTCCATGGGGATTATGATTTTAAACTATGCATTTTGAAGGCTTTTGTACAAGACTGATATTTTGTACTTGAATTCTGAAATTGAAAGGATGTAACCATACTAATTTCTGTTTCCGCTGTAATAAAGTTAAAAATTTTCAAGTACTGTTTTATCTGTCTTGTAAGTTTCTGTTCTGTTTACTAAAATGCTCCACCAAAGTTAAGGCATTCCCTTTGTGAGTGACCTTAACGGAGGTGGGGTGTTACAGAAGTCGTTAAAAAGGGACATTTCAATATATGTTAGCCGGTGTCCCACCTGTCAACAAGTTAAAAGCGACCAACAAAAACTCGCTGGATTATTACAACCATTCGATATTCCAGGATGGAAGTGGGAGCAGATTTCCATGGACTTCATAGATGGTTTTCCTAGAACTAAGAAAGGAAATGACAGTATTTGGGTAATCGTAGATCGCTTCACGAAGACTGCCCATTTCATACCTGTCAGATCCAACATAACGGCTCAAAGTTTAGCGCAGATTTACTTCAAGGAAATAGTTAAACTGCATGGAGTGCCGCTGAGTATAGTCAGTGATAGAGATCCACTATTTACTAGCAAATTCTGGGAAGCATTCTAGACAGAATTGGGAACCAAGTTGAATCTGAGTACCGCTTATCACCCTCAGACAGATGGCCAAACTGAGTGGGTGAATAGAATTCTAGAAGATTTACTACGGGCTTGTATAATTGATTTTGGCGGATCATGGGAGGAGCACTTACATTT
Organism: Allium sativum; assembly: GCA_030737875.1. Taxonomy (NCBI): domain Eukaryota; kingdom Viridiplantae; phylum Streptophyta; class Magnoliopsida; order Asparagales; family Amaryllidaceae; genus Allium; species Allium sativum. Next base: position 156,281,968 of record CM060918.1, on the reverse strand, counting down.
GGCAGAATTCTCTTATAACAACAGCTATCAGGCAAGTTTAAAAATATCGCCATTTGAAGCATTATACGGTAGACCATGCAGATCTCCTGCATGTTGGGTAGAACCTGGCAACAGACTTATGTTGGGACCCGATATGATTAGAGAAGCATCAGATAAAGGCATTTCATTAAGAAGCGATTGAAAACTGCGCAAAGCCGACAGAAAAGTTATGCAGATTCCAGAAGAAGAGATTTATCATTTGCCGTTGGTGATTATGTCTATTTAAGAGTTTCTCCGATGAGGGGAGTAATCAGATTTGGCAAAACTGGGAAGTTGGCACCGAGACTTATTGGTCCCTTTCCTATAATTGAACGAATTGGAACTCTTGCTTATAGGGTTTCATTACCTGATTGGTTGCCTGGAATGCATGACGTGTTCCACGTACCTCAACTCAGAAAACATGTGCATGATCCGGATCTTGTTGTAGAAGAAGCAGCGCAACAGGACTTGGAAATTACTCCAGAATTAGCAGTCAGAAGAGAGCCATTAAAGATTGTTGGCAAAGAAACTAGAGACAGTGGAGTAGTGATCCTAGAGACTGTACTTGGGAGACTGAGGAAAGCATTAAGCAAGCTTACCCCAAATGCAGAGTGGACATCTCTGACTAACTCCGGTGCAAGGTACCTTTACAATACTTTGCATTTACATTTTTGTTTCCTACTGTACTGTTGTTTCCTTTTCGGGGACGAAAAGTTTTAAGTGGGGGAGATTGTAACAACCCGGAAAATACTAGCCAATTTAAAAATTATAAATTTGTTACTTTAAAAGAATTTAAACAATTGAAATAGCATATTTTAATAAAATAATGAATTGGAAATAGCGTGGTTGTTTGAAAATTTGAATTCAAACTTTGACTGACTGTACCGGGTGTAGAATATAACGGATTTTAGTGAAACCAAAAATATTTAAATACGTTTATGAATACCTTTATAACGAATCTGAAAAATCGAAGTTTCGTAGCAGGAATCAAAAGTTATGGCCAAATGAATTTTCAGAAAGGTCGCTATAGAGAATATATAGCCCTTGAAAATAGACATTTTGCAAACGACCTCGGAATTTGATGAAACCACTTTGGTTGGATCCGGGATGTCAAACTATTGCTAGGTTTCGAATTTCATAATTTTTGAAGCTAGTATGTGAGCGTGGCAAAAGAAAATGTGATTGGTCAATTTCTGTTAAATTGGATCGACCAGAAAATGGCCATTTTTCAAACGATCTCAGAATTCGACGAAACTAGTTTTGTTGGGACTGTAGCATCAAAACATAGCTAGATCTATTTTTCTTGAATTTTTCGAATCAGTTTGTGGTCCTGGCAAATTGAAATGTACGTTCAAATTAAATATTTAATGTTTTATACTTTAAATTGAAAAATAACTGACTGTAATAGTCGAATTGGCCTACGAAACATATCCCATTGTGTCCGAGATGGGGGTATTTAGCTCGGGGCGATAGTCGTTAGGTTGAAATTGGTGTTCGTTTAGACAAGAAGATATTTTTGAATTAAAAATAATTTAAAAATAAAATATAATAGCCAATCCCTCTCTTTCTCTCTCATTTCAGTTTGACCAGTCAAACCCGATAACCCCCCCCCCCCCCCCCCACGAATGACGGAAGCAACTCCAATCTTCCCGACCAAATCGCTGCCGCCACGTCGATCTTCAGCCCCACCTCCAGTTGAGTTTTTTTTCGCCTCACTCCCCTCTTTAAATCCATACCCGATTCGTTCCCCCTTGTCGTTTGTGCCTCGAGAACCACGCCCTCAAATACCCGCACTTTCCACCGCCGCCACCTCCGATTAAGAACACCGAGTTCACCATCTCCGCCACTGATCTGAGCGCCCCTCTTCCCTCTACAACGTGGTGCCTTCTAATTTTGGTATCGCTACGCGGATCGAAGGATAATTTCAACCCAAGTTTCGAAGGTTTACAGAGGTGAACGACTTGTTTTTTTTTCTGAATTGAAAATAACACTTTTAATTGTTGCAAACTTTGAAAAATCATATCTTTATGATGTGTTAACGAAATTCGATGAAACAGGAAACATTGTGACCGCAAGGAGGCTCTCTACCATCTAGAAGAGATCGCGGATTTTTCTGATCTATCTACGATTTTTAGCACCTCGAAAACCAATGTGAGAAATCTAAATTGAATTGTGTGAATGAAATTGTGTCGTATAAATTATATAAGCGAAGTGTAAATTATATACGCATTGTATGCCTCATGTACATGTGTTGTATAAGTTATATGAGCGATGTATAAATTATACAAGCGTTGTATGAAACATATATGCTTTGAATTGTGTTGAAATGCAAGTGAAATATAGAATATATATATATATATATATACTCCCCTCGTCCACAAACCATGGACGATATATATTACTTGTGATTGGCGTGAAAATAATTGTTTGTGGTTGATATTGTTGGATTGTGGTTGAAAAATACCTTTGTGGTTGAAAAATACCCTTGTGGTTGGAAAATTCCCTCTTGTAGTTGAAACAAATTAGAATAGGATTGTGGAAATGAAAATAAAACATGCCGCCTGCGTGCGAACTAGATGCATGAATCCCCATTGTCAAAAACCGCGAGGTTTTAAGGTAGAGCGAGGAGTCGTACTCGGGACGGTGCCGGTTTTAACTACCCTGCCGTTATGCTGCCGAAATTTTCTGAAATATTCATGTGATAGAATTATTTTCATTTGTTGAAATTATTTTCATATGTTGAAAGAATATTCATGTGTTGAATAGAAATTCATTCGTTGAATAGAAATTCATGTATTGAATGGTATTCGTGTTTTAAATAAATAGCTTTAACAATAAAAATCACATTTTTATATATATACACAAACTATAAAGAACATTCATGTGTTGAATAGAAATTCATGTGTTGAATGGTATTCGTGTTTTAAATAAATAGCTTTAAAAATAAAAATCACATATATATATATACACAAACTATAAAGAACATTCATATGTTGAATAGAAATTCATTCATTGAATAGAAATTCATGTGTTGAATGGTATTCGTGTTTTAAATAAATAGATTTAAAAATAAAAATCACATTTTTATTATATATATATAAACTATAAAGAATATTCATGTGTTGAATAGAAATTCATTCGTTGAATAGAAATTCATGTGTTGAATGGTATTCGTGTTTTAAATAAATAGATTTAAAAATAAAAATCAAATTTTTATTATATATACAAACTATAGAGAACATTCATGTGTTGAATAGAAATTCATTCGTTGAATAGATATTCATGTGTTGAATGGTATTCGTGTTTTAAATAAATTGATTTAACAATAAAATTACATTTTTATTGTGAATGTGAAATGCTAAAAACATTCATGGGTTGAATAAATATTTCTGATGATAAGAATATCACTTTTATCATGTATACGCCTCATTAAAAATACACACGTGTTGAAATAAACATTTGTTCGCTAGAAATATTATTATTAGCTTTGTTCTGCACGTATATATATATATATATATATACATATATATATATATACATGTGTTGAACAGAGAAAACGGATTAGCTGTTGAGTAAAGAAATTATTTGCGTGCCCGACAAATAGGTAAGCCTTAATGAGTTGGCTGCGCAATTTTATTTTTATATCAACTCCTGTGAATGCCATTGGATGCGAAGTGCTGGTTATTCTATGTGTGATAATAAACATCGCCGTAGGATAGTAACAATTAATTTTGAACTACACCACATGGCATACTTCTTGACGATAGGCATACTTCATCATATACCACATAAGCATTTGGAGCTTGTGTGACGTGGTTGAAGATTTACCATACGAGCGAGAGGCTTGTATGGCGATGACTATATATTACAGGTTGAACTGATGACTGATATGGACCATATAAAATATAACGATAAGTTGCCAGATTAATAAAAACCCCACACGGGTCTGGAATTGACAATAATCACGTCTCTCTAGTTATTAGATACGGCACATGGATTATTTATTTCCCACACGGGATGAGGTGATGAGAATTTATTCTCTGGAGTAATTAAAAATATACACTCCCTCAGGCTTAGACAGGGTGAAGAGAATTTATTCACTGGAGTTATTATCTATACATGCTCCCCTGTAAACACCAGAATATATCACTATAAATATGTGTATGCTTTATAGGATTTATTGGGTACCTAATACGGCCCAATAAATTTCCAAACCCCTTCCCGTACAAAGGAGGTTATGGCGAAAATTTTCAAAATATAAAGGCGTTCGTGAAATATTTGAAGTGAAAACGATATTGAAATTACAGAATGAACTATATTTATATAAATATAAATATAAATAGAATTGAAAGGAATCGAGGCCGTGCAGTTCGTGTTTTGAAATCGTAACTTCAATCGATTAGTACGAGAGATCCGACCATCGGATTTCCCCGAAACCGCAACCGTTGGGTTCGCCTTGGAAATATCTTTCCAACGGCACCATCTTTGTAAAAATCGAACGGTTGGATTGTCTGGAATGTTTAATTCAAATCTAAAGAAAAACAGCGCCAGAATCGATTATATTTATATATAAATATAATTAAATTAAATCGAATAACGACGCTGCAGTTCGTATTTTGAAATTGTAACTTCAAACGACTAGTGTTGAAGATCCGACCGTCAGATTTTCACGAAACTGGAACCGTTGGGGTCGCTTTGGGAATATCTTCCCAGTGATATAAACTTTGTAGAAATCCAACGGTTAGATTTCCCGATATGTGTAAAACAAATTTGGGGAAAAATAGCGCCAGTGCCACGGCACGACCTGAAACGTCGTTTAATTAAATATGGCCATTTTTAAATAAATAAAAATGGCGAAAAATCGTTATAAAATATTATAAGCGGCATAGAATGGAAACAAACCAATTTTGCTTGGTTTTCTTGATATTTGATGGGTGTATGTGTTTGACATGAAAATTATACTAAAGAACTGAAATGTGAATGTCGAATAATATAATCATGGAAAGAATTGATTTGAATTCTAATTATACGTGAATTATTTGATAAGGCCGAGCTAACCCTCATTTCAAATAATAGATCGAATGATTCGAAGTCGAAAATATGAAGACGGTTCAAGACCAATGATCTTCGTATCGGATGGATGGGAGTTGTTGAGGATCCTGATTGGAGTAGCTACCTTGAAGGAACGGAAGTAGTAGTCGTCTGGACGTATGTGTTGATTGTACGGATATGTGAGGAATATGGTGCCTCTGGTTTCGTTCAGACCCAGAACGGACTTGTAAATGGACTGTGTGTCTGACATTGGATTTTGTTCTGTACTGATTGATCTCTGTTAAATATATATCTGTTTGGCGGCGGAGAATTTATTCTCTTGCTTAACGCCCTTCTTTGAGACATACGAGCTCAAAGGTTATATATCGATAGAAATCAGTCGTATGGAGTGGATTGCCTGTGTGGCATGCCAAGATGCAGTGATCAAGGCTTCTGTTGCAAAGCAAAGTCTTGTGGTTGATGATCAAAGCACGGCCTACATGGCCTGGCTTTGTGTATAGCGTGGATTCGCGAGCCTCACACCTCGGTATGAGTTAAAAACGGGATAAGGACTGCAGGGAGAGCACGACGTTTCTTTCTAGCTAGCAGTAGTGTCAGTGCATAAACTGGCTGACATTTATATTATTTTTACCTATGTGGATGTTGGAATGAGGCGCCTCGATATTAGGTCTGCTAGGACCGGGAAACGTGTGCTCAGGAATTTCCAATCCTCAAACGTAAGAGAGGACCGGCCCTGAAGATCCAAGGGTTACCCAGAGTGTGTAGTGCTGAGGCATTTGGTAGAGAGTCTCGAAGCGGAGAGGAGCTTGTCCCTTGCCTCGACTCATGACGGAAATCCAATTTCCAATACGAGATAACGGATTCGATTGTAACTTATATATGGCAACATAGTGGCATGGGACGCTCATGTCGTCTATGATTGATATTTATGATGATATTCGTTTTCGAAACATATATGCACTAGTAATGATATCAAGTGATTTTTCTTTGCACGTATTAAGCATATTTTGGCCATTATAAGGTAAAACTCTATCTTCCGGTTTGTGTTGCATTATGTGATGGGACTTGAGTCTTATAACGGCTTCATTTTTTTTTAAAAGCATTGCGTTGTTTTAAAGAATTTACTTTGTTTTAAATTCACCGGCAATCACTGGAGTAAAACCGTTCCACGAAAGTGGCGTGGTCCTATGATTTTCCTTATTACTGTTGTTTAACCAGTTAAGTAGATTTCTCATACCAGTCCCATGACTGACTCGTTGTTTGTTTCACTTTGCAAACTCGGGTGCCCTTATTTTCGCATGGGCATCCTAGTTGACAGATGATAGGTTATTTTGGCTTAGCACTGCAGTACGGAGTGCGCTTTTGGCTTGATGGCGAGGATTAGATGTACTTGTATTTTGGCTATTGACTTTCCGCTATCCTTATCTTATGTATATATTCCGCCTATGGCAATGTAGTCTGATTTACTTCCAGCATTTATCATCTTATGTATATGTACCGCCTCAGGCGATGTAGACTGATATCTTTATTATGTCTCACTGTATGTATATATTCCGCCTATGGCGATGTTGACTGATCATCCCCTTTTTATTCACTAAGTTATATCCTACACTGTGCTACTCTGATGTTGTTACATGTTATGATTCCGCTGTCATATCTATGTAAAATTATTCTATTTATTGTTTTTGCTATTATCTGTACTCTACTAATGATGATTAATGTGTTAAATTCCAATGATTATCCTTAACACCGTCATACGGGTTTCGGGATCGTCACAAAACGTCACAAAACCAACGCAATTCACAGACAAATTAAAAGAAGATGTATATATCATACAACAATACTCGAAACCCCTTGCTAAATTACAGAATAGAATTCCTTGGAAATTAACCCCCCATATTTTCAAACACAGGGTCTAATGCACTACAATAATTTACATCTTCGGAAAAGCAGAGAGCTGTTGTAACATGGGAAGACTAGTTATTAACGGAATTCAAGGATAATGAAAGTATTTCGAAAGCGAAGGTCATACCTGCATAACAATGACATCAGACTGATCAATAGTCCCTTTCTTCTTGGAATATGAAGAACCACCTTCCTTGAAAGGTGACTCTTTCGCTATGGAAGAGGATGTTCCGTCACCTTTTCCGGGTCCACCATGTTGATCCATATTTTCTTCTGTCTCTCCTTTTGTTGTGTTTTCCTCCTACACTTCATCCTCATAATCCTCAGAAAACTCATCAATAAAAAAAGCGATGTGGGATTTATCTTGTTCATCGAAGGAATCTTATGCTCTCGTCTTACCCGCTCAAACTTCTCTAAAACTCTATCTCGAACAGAGGGATCGATTGAAGAAAACTAAAATTCTGAAAGCCTCATATAATTGTCAGAAAACGCAAGGAGGAGGGCATCTTCATAATATTCCATAACTATGATATTAAGATGAATGTTCAAAAAGTTGGAAATTCTATCACTAGCCTCATAAATTATCCTTTTTGTGGTGGACAGTTGAGTGTTTACCGATCCACCTCAGCGGCATGGTCCACCTCCATCCCAGATGTTTCCTCCTTAAGGTCTTCGACTTGCTTCACCAGCACCTCTTTCTCCTTCCTTTCCCCTTCCAGCAGAGCCTCCAACTCCTTAAATTTGTTGTTACTCTCCGCCTTCTCCTGCACCAAAGCATTGACTCTATCCGTCAGCACCTTATTCTCCCCCTTAAGGGCATTGACTTCTGTTGCTAAAGCAGAAGCCACCCGTCCAGATATATACCAAGTCTTCATTATCTGAAGAAGGGAAATGAATTAAGTTATGCATGAAAACAATAAGAATACCAAGAAATCGAAAAAGACAAATTTATACCAAAAGATGGTCTCTAATTCGCTGTTGGTGAAAATGTTCTGAATCCAAAGGGGTAGAAGTTGAGGTAATATTAGCAACTTCAGAAGGTGAAAGAGCAAGATTCATAAGTCTATCAAAATCTGAGGTTGGCGAAGGAGGTGTGGAAGAGGTAGCGGGCTAAGAAGAGGAAGGTGCTGGAAGATCAAGCCCTTCCCCACCTACCTCATCAAAAGCATCGAAGGGGACATGCCTACTCACAGATTTACCCTTCGAGGAAACCTCGGGGGAAGCATCATTATCAACCACCTGATCACCATCTATGGTAGAAATATCAAAATTCGGCCTTGTTTTTAGGGTAGCAACAGTGTCTTCTGAGAAACCAACTGGCTTGTCCTTCCTAGACTTCTTCAGTGGGGGTTCAACGGTGGATTAAGCAAGCCTCTTCATAGCTTGGGAACTGGACCGACTATAAGCGGCAAAGGCAGTTGCATCTTGAGAGGCTGAGGATCCTAAACAAGAGAAAGGTGAATTAGAGAAAACAACAACCAGAGAGCAAAAGAGAATGACAGATGTTGTAGAGATAAATAAACGTCTCACTTAATTCACTTGGAAAGATGGGAGAACCTACATTGAACAAGCTAGAATTTAGCATCAGCCCTTTAGGACCAGAGAACTGTATGGGAGGCTACCCTAATATCTTCTGACCTGGAGGGATCAAACCATATTGATGGAGCTTATCAACAATTAAAACAAAAGACCGACACATGTGCTCCATTAGCGCGTTAAAGACGACCTCAACAACTTGGGCTTCCTCCGGAGTTGAAATCGTATCTTTAGACGGGGGTTCTGCGATAAGAGAAAGATGTAGATGAACGAAAACCGCAAGTGCGGAATATTTTCTAAAGCAAAAAACCTACCGTCATCCACAAATTTCCCTGATATGCTGTCGGTAACTAGTCTCTTTACAGGATTAGCTCTCCATATCGGCGATTCTGAACTTTTGGAAAATCGGATCATACGGCAGATGAGTTTAAGGCTTAAAGAACTCTGACCTGAAGCGAGCGCTAGGGCTTCCCAGCACAAGAGAATTGTGTATGTATTAGGTGAAAGATAGATAGGAGCAACTTTCAAATCAACCAAGCGCCTATGAAAAAATGGGGGGAAAGGAAGAAAGTCTCCATGCCAGATATGAATTGTCGAATACGCAAAATACCCTTCTGGAGGATTCTTAAGAAAATTTGGAGAAGCAGCTATCATAGTGTAACAACCCGGAAAACACGAGCCAATTAAAAATTTTTAAATTGGTTATTTCAATGCAATTTGAACAATTGAAATAGAATATTTCAATAAAATAAAGAGTTAGTAATGGTGAGGCAGTTTGAAAATTTGAATTCAAACTTTGACTGACTGTGCTGGGTGGAAAATATAACGGATTTTAGTGAAACCAAAAATATTTAAATCTGTTTATGAATATCTTTCTAACGAATCTGAAAAATCGAAGTTTCATAGTGGAAATCAAAAGTTATGGCCAAATGAATTTTCAGAAAGGTCGCTATATAATATATAGCCCTTGAAAATAGACATTTTATAAACGACCTCGGAATTCGACGAAACCACTTTTGTTGGGTCCGGGATGTCAAACTATTGCTAAGTTTCAAATTTCATAATTTTTGAAGCTAGTATGTGAGCATGGCAAAAGAAAATGTGTTTTGTCAATTTCTGTTAAATTGGATCGACCAGAAAAGGGCCATTTTTCAAATGATCTCAGAATTCGACGAAACTAGTTTTGTTGGGACCGTAGAGTCAAAACATAGCAAGAATAATTTTTCGGGAATTTTTTGAAGCAGTTTGTGGCCCTGGCAAATTAAAATGTACGTTCAAAGTTAAAATTAAATGTTTTATACTTTAATTTGAAGAATAACTGACTGTAACAGTCGAATTGACCTACGAAACATATCCCATTGTGTCCGGGATGGGGGTATTTAGCTAGGGACGACAGTCGTTGGGTTTGAAAAAGAGTTCGTTTAAGAAAACACTATTTTTGAATTTAATAAAACCATGGACCAATCATTAAATTCCTTTCATTATTTTTAAAAATTAAAAATCTCCAAAAAAAAAACCTCGTACGCTCTCCAGACCGACGATCCTCGACTTCCATCCTTTCCGACCCTTTTCCCGCTGCCTCGGCCATCTCCGGCCATCGGCACCACCCTACCTCGACGCGCCTCCCTCCTCTCTTCAAATCCGACCCTACCTGGACCCCCCTCATCGCCTCTATCGCCAGAATCATTGACCCAAAGTCAACGACTTCCCAGCGTCGCCATGGCCAACTCCGGCCACCAGATCCGACCGCACCACCACCGACAGGACCGCCTCGCTCCCCTCTTTCACGTCGCACCCTCCGATCTTCACCACGGTGCACGAATTTCACGAAATCTCCAAACCCTAGTTCGAACCATCGAGAAAGGTGAGTCCTTTTTGATGTTTGAACTTTGAAACTTTTTAGTGTGTTGATGAAATTCGATGAAACAGGAAACATCGGGACTGCAAGGAGGCTCTCTACCACATAGAGGAGACCGCGGATTTTTCTGAGCCATCTACGATTTTTAGCACTCCGAAAACCAATGTGAGAAATCTAAATTAAATGAAATTGAATAGAAAATGTCATGTATAAATTATATAAGCAAAATATAAATTTATATACGTGTTGTATACGTGTTGTATACCACATATACATGCGTAGTATAAGTTGTATGAGCGACGTATGAAGTATACATGCATTGTTTAAATGATATGTGTGTTTGAATGGTAATAAAATAATATATATATATACTCCCCTCGTCCACAAACCATGGACGATATTTATTGCTGTGAATTGGTGTGAAAAATTGGGTGAAAAATTCAAATGGTTGAATAATTGTTTGTGGTTGATATTGTTTGGTTGTGGTTGAAAATACCCATCGATGATTGAAACAAATTGGAAATAATTGTGGAAATGAAATAAAACATGCCGCCTGCGTGCGAATTAGATGCATGAATCCCCATCGTCAAAAACCGCTAGGTTTTAAGGTAGAGCGAGGAGCCGTACTAAGGATGGTGCCGGTTTTAACTACCTTGCTGTTATGCTGCCGAAATTTTGAATAATATCTATGTGTTAGAATTATTTTCATATGTTGTAATTATTTTCATGCGTTAAAACTAAAGTCATTTGTTGAAACTATATCCATGTGTGGAAATGCTGATATGTTGAGAAGTGATGTGTGAAAATTAAATTTATGTGTGAATGAATAAGGTGTTTAAACAATAAAAATCACATTTTTTATAATATATGTGAAGTATGTAAAATATTCGCCTTATATATATAAATAGTTTCAACAATAAAAATTTCATCTTTCTTATATGAACAAACTATATAAAATATCCATGTGTGGAAATGCTCATGTGTTGAGAAGTGATGTGTGAAAATGAAATTCATGTGTTGAATAAAAGGTTGAACAATAAAAATTACATTTTTATTGAAACTATGAAGTGTTAAAAACATTCATGTGTTGAATAAATATTTTAGATGATGAAAATACCATTTTTATCATATATGTGATTTGCTAAAGATACACTAGTGTTGAAATAAATATTTGTGAAGTGAATATTATTTTTAACATGTAAAGGAACTAAATAAAATAGTCATGTGTTGAAATATATTTTAGTTCGCCAAAAATATTATTTTTATTGAAATGTGAAGTGTTAAAGATAACCACTTGTTCAAATAAATATGCATGAGTTGAAATATTCATTAATTAGCTAATGATGTGATTTTTGCTTATGAATGCAACATTAGAATGAATGGTGACTTTACACCAAAGTGAACCGAAAATGAAATTGAATAGAAAATGATAAGTGATGAAAATTGCATATATGTACATGCATATTTATTGAATAGGTTATAGCAAAGAGGCTAGAGAAGAGGAATAAAATTGTGTGCCCGACAAATAGGTACATGTTTACTGTTTTGTTTGGGTGATGATTTTATGAGCCTATTAGCTAGCCGCTTGGCTTTTTCTTTTTGAGATGAGACGCCCGTGTGGCTATTTGGGAATTTTCCCAGCCCCTCCCGTACAAAGGAGGTTATGGCGAAATTTTCCAAAATTTAAAGGCGTTAGTGAAATATTTGAAGTGAAAACGATATTGAAATCGTCGAATGAACTATATTTATATAAATATATAAATATAAATAAAATTAAAACGAATCATGGCCGTGCAGTTTGTGTTTTGAAACCGTGATTTAAAACGACTAGTGCGGGAAATCCGACCATTGGATTTTCCCGAAACCGCAACCGTTGGGTTCGCCTTGGAAATATCTTTCCAACGGCACCAACTTTGTAAAGATCTGACGGTTGGATTGTCTGGAACGTTTAATTCAAATCTGAAGAAAAACAATGCCAGAATCGATTATATTTATATATAAATATAAATATAATTAAATTAAATCGAATAACGACGCTGCAGTTCGTAATTTGAAACCGTGATTTCAAACGACTAGTGTGGGAGATGCGACCATCGGATTTTCCCAAAACTGAAACCATTGGATTCGTTTTGAAATGATCTTTCTAATAATATAAAATTTGTGAAGATCGAACGGTTAGATTTTCAGATATGTGTAAAACAAATTTAGTGAAAAACAACGCCAGTGCTTCGGCACGACCTAAAATGTCGTTTAATTGAATATGGGCGTTTTTAAATAAATAAAAATGGTGATATATCATTGAAAAATATTATTGGCGATATAGAATGGAAATAAACCGATTTTGCTTGGTTTGCTTGATATGTGATGGTTGAATGTATTTAACATGAAAACTATACTAATGAACTGAAATGTGAATGTTGAGTGATTTAACCATGTGATGAATTGATTTGAAAATCTAAATATACGTGGATTATTTGAAAAGGCCGAGTTTAATCTCATTTCAAATAATCGATCGACGATGAGAAGTCGAAGAGTTGAAGACGGTTGAAGACCGACGATCTTCACATTGGATGGATGGGCGCTACTGAGGCTCATGATTGGAGTAGCTACCTTGAAGGAGCTGAAGTAGTAGCCATCCGGACGTATTGTTGATTGTGCGGATAAGCGAGGAATTTGGTGCCTCCGGTTCGTTCAAACCCAGAACCAACTTGTAAATGGACTGTGTGTCTGATATTGGATTTTGTTCTGTGCCGGTTGATCTATATTGAATATATATCTGTTTGGCGGCGGAGAATTTATTCTCTTGCTTAACGCCCTTCTCTGAGACGTACGAGCTCATAGGTTATATATAGATAGAAATCAGTTGCATGGAGTGGATTGCCTGTGTGGCATGCCTAAGTGGCATGTGATCAAGGCTTCTGTTGCAAAGCAAAGTCTTGTGGTTGATGATCAAAGCATGGTCTGTGTGACGTAGCTTTGTGTATAGCATGGATTCGCGAGCCTCACACCTCGGTCTGAGTCAAAAACGGGATAGTGACTGCAGGGAGAGCGCGACGTTTCTTTCTAGCTAGGGTGGTGTTAGTGACCTACCCGCCCTGACATTATATATACTTTTCACCTGTGTGGTTGTTGGAATGCGAGGCGCCTCGATTATAGGTCTGTAAGGACCGGGGAACGTGTGTTCAGGAATAACTAATCCTCAAAAGTAAGAGAGGACCGGCCCTGAAGATCCAAGGATTGCTGTGTGCGGTCCTGGGACATTTGCTAGAGTGTCTCGAACGGAGAGGAGCTTGCCCCTTGCCTCGACTCATGATGGAATCCAATTTCCAATAAGAAATTGCGAATGTGATTGTATTACTAGTATGGCGACATAGTGGTATGGGTCATTTATGCTGTCTATGATTGATATTTATGATTGAATTTGCTTTTGAAACATATATGCACTAGTAACACTATCAAACACTTTTTTTTTATACGTATGAAGCATTTTTGGCCATTATAAGGTAAAACTCTATCCTCCGGCTTGCGTTGCATTGTGTGATGGGACCTGAGTCTTATAATGGCTTCATTTTGATAAAAAGCATTGCGATGATTTAACCGTGTACTTTATTTTATGCACTAGCACTCATTGGAGTAAACCCGTTCCGCGAAAGTGGCATGGTCCTTTGATTTGCCTTATTATTGTTGTTTAGTAAGTTCAGTAGATTTCTCATACCAGTCCCATGACTGACTCGTAGTTTGTTTCACCTTGCAAACTCGGGTGCCCTTATTTTCACACGGGCAGCCTAGTTACAGGTAGCTGACATATTTTGGGCATGGCACCGCAGTAGAGGTGCACTTTTGGCTATGGCGAGGCTTGACTACATTGAGATGATTGTGACTTTTCCGCCATTATTGTATATGTATTATGATTCCGCAACGGGCGATGTAGACTGATGTTTAGTTTATGTACTCTTTATGTATTATGATTCTGCCATGGGCGATGTTGACTGATTATGTATTATTATGTACTAAGTAGTATCATGCACTGTGCTCTCTGATGTGGTGATATATATATATATATATATGATTCCACTGTCATATTGTGTAAATTATTCTATTTCTTGCTTATGCTATTATCTGTACTCTGCTAATGATGATTAATGTGTTATATTCCAATGATTATCCTTAACACCGTGGTACAGGGTTTTGGGATCGTCACATCTGGTATCAGAGCTTTGGTTAACCTTAGTTCTGGAATTTAACACATTAAACACTTCGTCAGAATAGAATCAGTAGTATTCTAAGGCGAGTAGCTCATTAGAGATAGGACTAGTAATGTCCTAGAACGAGCTAAGCAGAATAGCAAAATCAATTTGATCAGTCCATTGTTATCTTTTATTAAGTTCTTCTGCTTTACCATACAATAAAATTATCGTTTCTGTAAGCTGACTCTTTTCTTGCTTATACAGAACTTGAACAATGGCTACCCGAGCAGCCGCTGGTAGAGGAGGCCAAGCTGGCCGTGGCAGAGGACGTGGTAAATTCCTAGCTGAAGATGGACCTTTAATACAACCCCCGGCCGCTCAACAATTCGAGCTTGACCGCGTGGCAAAAAGATAAAAGAACCTAGAAGGCAAAACCTTCTCGGGTACTGGCACTGTAATAGAGGCCTTGGCATGGCTCAAAACATGCGAGAAGATACTTGGAGGCCTGAGGCTGGGCGATCAAGATAAAGCTATTATGGGTGCCTGGCTTATGCAGTAAGAAGCCGAGCTATGGTGGGAAGCTCTCACCGCCAGGAACAGAAATGCTGGCAGAACCTGGGACGAATTCAAAGAATTATTCAAAGAGAAGTATGTCCCAGAACAAGCCTTGGAGCGCATGCACGACGAATTCGCTAACCTCCAGCAGGGGGATCTCTCAGTGCAAGATTATCTGAACAAATTTACACAATTGGACCGTTATGCTCCCGAACTCGTCGCCACCGCAAAGTCCAAGAACAAGAGGTTTATCCTCGGGCTGAAGCGAAAGTACCAGGATAGGGCAATGGCCTACATCAAGCTGGGGTTTAATGAATTGGTGGAGATGGCGTGTAACTATGAAGACCTATATCAAAGGCACCTGGATCAGGATCATGCTAAAAGCCAAGCCGGGAATAAGCGCAAGCCTGCTGCAAATCAAGGCGAGTCAAGCCAAGCGGCATCCTCGAATCCACAAACCTGTAGGCCGCCAAAAGGAAGCTGCTATAATCGGGGCAAGGTGGGGCACTACTCAAATGTTTGCATTGCCCCGAAACGACAGAGGACCAATTCTCAAGGTTCAAGCCAAGGCTCCCAGAACTCTCGCTCGTGCTTTAACTGTCGCAAGATAGATCATCTTGTCAGGGACTGTCCTTTGCTTAAGAAGGCCGCAGTAGCTCATGTATATGACGGGTCGAACCCGCCAGCTGCTTCTGATGGAGCAGGCAAACCCGATGTTTTGGGAGGTACCCTTACAATTAAAAATATTCCTGTTTCTGTATTGTTTGACACAGGTGCATCACGTAGTTTTATTGCTAGTAACACAGTGCACAAATTAAAGTTAAAACAAAGAAAGCTCAAAGAATCGGTTAAGGTTCATAATCCAATAGGGGGTTCTATTATTCTCAGTTCATGTTGTAGGGTGCCAATTTCTTATTCTTCCTACAAATTTTCTTTTAATTTGATCACCATGGATTTTCCCGAGTTTGACATTATTCTCGGGCTAGATCGGTTAACGAAATACGAAGCTGAAGTAAAGTGTGCAGAAAAAATCGTTAAAATTCGAACGAAGCTTGGATATATTACTGTACCATGCCATGGTTCGAATCCGGATAGAAAAGAATTTTGGTCTGCGTTAGAAGTTATCCCCACTTCCTTAGAAAAGATTCCTGTTGTTAGGAACTATGCGGATGTGTTTGAAGAAGTTGAAAACTTACCTCCGCAAAGAGAAATAGAATTTAGAATCGATCTATTTCCTAATCCCAGACCAGTGGTTCATCCAATTAGAAGAATGACTCCAAAGGAAAAGGAAGAATTAGGCAATCAAACTCGTCAACTGCTATCGAAGGGTCTGATCAGACCTAGCTTTTCTAGTTGGGGTGCAGCTGTATTGTTTGTCCCAAAGTCAGACGGTACTCTTCGATTGTGTGTAGATTACCGAGACCTCAACAAACAGACGATCAAAAACAAATACCCACTACCCCGCATTGATGACCTGCTGGACCAATTAAATGGGGCGAGAGTATTTTCTAGAATGGACCTAGCTACAGGGTTCCATCAATTGAGGATTGTAGAAGAGTATGTTCCTTTGACAGCTTTCAGAGGTCCAGACATATTTTATGAATGGTTAGTAATGCCGTTTCGCCTATGCAATGCTCCAGCATACTTCGTCGATCTAATGAATAGAGTGTTCAGGGGAGTTCTGAATAAATTTGTCCTCATATTCATCGATGATATTTTAATATACTCCAAATCAAAACCTGAGCATGAAAGACATTTAGAACAAGTATTGGAGATTCTGAGAAAGAACATCTTCAAAGCCAAATTCTCTAAGTGTATCTTCTGGCAAGAAGAAGTGAAGTTCCTTGGCCACGTCGTGTCAAAGGAAGGGATTTCTGTAGATCCGAGTAAAATTATAGCAATTCAAGACTGGAAATAGCCTACCACACCCACAGAGGTTAGAAGTTTTATGGGGTTGGCTAGTTATTATTGGAAATTCGTTAAGGATTTCTCGAAGATATCCGGTCCATTAACGAAGCTTACAAAGATGCATGAGAAGTTTAAGTGGACTTCCGACTGTGAGGAAGCTTTCTAGGAATTGAAATCGAAACTGACAACCGCTCCAGTGTTAACCATTATCGATAGCAATCAGAATTTGACGGTTTGGACAGACGCTTCTATTAGAGGTCTTGGTGCAGTGTTAATGCAAAGAGGCCAAGTAGTCGCTTATGCAAGCCGCCAGCTAAAACCGCATGAGAAGAATAATGTAACTCATGATCTTGAGTTGCTAGCTATCGTTTTTGCCTTGAAAATCTGGAGGCATTACTTGCTGGGTGAGAAATTCGAACTATTAACTGACCATCAATCATTAAAGTATTTGTTCACCCAGAAAGATCTGAACTTGAGACAACAGCGTTGGCTAGAATTTCTTGCCGCGTATGATCTGGATATTTTGTATACGCCGGGAAAGGCTAACGTAGTGGCTGATGCGCTCAGTAGAAAGACGGAAATCATTGCCAGTTTTATCGTCACGTCTTCATTGAATGACAAAATCTCTGTGCTATAGAAAAACGACAATTTTGGTAAAGAGATGATCAGAAGAATTCATGAAGGCGGAAGCTCTAATTTCCAAGCGGATGGTGAGGGAGTTCTGAGGTTAAATGGAAGAATTTGTGTACCCAATATCCCTGAGCTCAAAAGAGAGGTGCTAGATGAATGCCATAAATCCAAACTTTGCATCCATCCCGATGTGAGCAAAATGTATAATGATATTAAGCGCACCTTCTGGTGGAAGGCAATGAAGAGGGACATTTCTTTATATGTTAGCAGATGTCCTACATGTCAATTAGTCAAGAGCGACCAACAAAAGCTAGCAGGATTGTTGCAACCGTTGGAAGTCCCAGGTTGGAAATGGGAACAGATTTCCATGGATTTCATAGATGGTTTACCCCGAACCAAGAAAGGTAATGACAGTATTTGGGTAATCGTAGATCGCTTCACGAAGACTGCCTATTTCATACCTGTCAGATCCAATAGAACCGCTCAAAGTCTAGCACAGATATATTTCAAAGAAATTGTTAAGCTGCATGGAATTCCCATTAGCATAGTCAGTGATAGAGACCCAATTTTTGCTAGCAAATTCTGGGAGGCATTCCAGACAGAATTGGGGACAAAATTAAATCTAAGCATCGCTTATCACCCTCAGACGGATGGCCAAACTGAGCGGGTGAATAGAATTCTAGAAGATCTACTGCGGGCTTGTATTATTGATTTTGGCGGGTCATAGGAATATCACTTGCATTTGGCAGAATTCTCATATAACAATAGCTATCAGGCAAGTTTGAGAATGTCGCCATTTGAAGCATTATATGGCAGACCGTGCAGATCTCCAGCATGTTGGGTAGAACCTGGCAACAGACTTGTGTTGGGACCCGATATGATTCGAGAAGCATCTGATTAAGTCGATTTCATCAAGAAGAGATTGAAAACCGCACAAAGCCGGCAGAAAAGTTATGTAGATTCTAGAAGAAGAGATTTGGCATTTGCTGTTGGTGATCATGTTTATTTTAAAGTATCTCCGATGAGAGGAGTGATCCGATTCGGTAAAACTGGGAAGTTAGCACCTAGGTTTATTGGTCCCTTTCCTATACTCGAACGAAATGGAACTCCTGCTTATAGGGTTCAATTACCTGATTGGTTGCCTGGAGTGCATAATGTGTTTCACGTATCTCAACTTAGAAGACATGTGCATGATCCGGATCTTGTTGTAGAAGAAGCAGCGCAACAGGATATAGAAATCACTCCAGAATTAGCAGTCAGAAGAGAGCCATTAAAAATTGTCGGCAAAGAAACTAGAGAACTAAGAAGCAAAAAGGTTCATTTAGTTAAAGTGCAGTGGAGTAGTGATCCTAGAGAGTGTACTTGGGAGACTGAGGAAAGCATTAAGCAAGCCTACCCCAAATGCACAGTGGACATCTCTGACTAACCCCGGTGCAAGGTACCTTCGCAATCCTTTGCATTTACATTTTGTTTCCTACTTTACTGTTGTTTCCTTTTCGGGGACGAAAAGTTTTAAGTGGGGGAGATAGTAACAACCCGGAAAATACGAGCCAATTTAAAATTTTTAAGTTGGTTATTTCAATGCAATTTGAACAATTGAAATAGAACATTTCAATAAAATAAAGAGTTAGTAATAGTGAGGCAGTTTGAAAATTTGAATTCAAACTTTGACTGACTGTGCCGGGTGGAAAATATAACGGATTTTAGTGAGACCAAAAATATTTAAATCTGTTTATGAATATCTTTCTAACGAATTTGAAAAATCGAAATTTCATAGCAGAAATCAAAAGTTATGGCCAAATGAATTTTCAGAAATGTCGCTATATAGAATATATAGCCCTTGAAAATAGACATTTTGCAAACGACCTCGGAATTCGACGAAACCACTTTTGTTGGGTCTGGAATGTCAAACTATTGCTAAGTTTCAAATTTCATAATTTTTGAAGCTAGTATGTGAGCGTGGCAAAAGAAAATGTGTTTGGTCAATTTTTGTTAAATTGGATCGACCAGAAAAGGGCCATTTTTCAAACGATCTCAGAATTCGACGAAACTAGTTTTGTTGGGACCGTAGAGTCAAAACATAGCTAGAATTATTTTTCGGGAATTTTTCGAAGCAGTTTGTGGCCCTGGCAAATTAAAATGTACGTTCAAAGTTAAAATTAAATGTTTTATACTTTAATTTGAAGAATAACTGACTGTAACAGTCGAATTGGCCTACGAAACATATCCCATTGTGTCCGGGATGGGGGTATTTTGCTAGGGACGACAGTCGTTGGGTTTGAAAAAGAGTTCGTTTAAGAAAACACTATTTTTGAATTTAATAAAACCATGGACCAATCATTAAATTCCTTTCATTATTTTTAAAAAATAAAAATCTCCAAAAAAAACCTCGTGCTCTCTCCAGACCGACGATCCTCGACTTCCATCCTTTCCGACCCTTTTCCCGCCGCCTCGGCCATCTCCAGCCATCGGCACCACCCTACCTCGACGCGCCTCCCTCCCCTCTTCAAATCCGACCCTACCTCGACCCCCCTCGTCGTCTCTATCGCCTGAATCGTCGACCCAAAGTCGACGACTTCCCCGCGTCGCCACGGCCAACTCCGGCCACCAGATCCGACCGCACCACCATCGACAGGACCGCCTCGCTCCCCTCTTTCACGTCGCATCCTCCGATCTTCACCACGGTGCACGAATTTCACGAAATCTCCAAACCCTAGTTCGAACCATCGAGAAAGGTGAGTCCTTTTTTATATTTGAACTTTGAAAAATCATATCTTTTTAATGTTTTGATGAAATTCGATGAAACAGGAAACATCGGGACTGCAAGGAGGCTCACTACCACATAGAGGAGACCGCGGATTTTTCTGAGCCATCTACGATTTTTAGCACTCCGAAAACCAATGTGAGAAATCTAAATTAAATGAAATTGAATAGAAAATGTCATGTATAAATTATATAAGCAAAATATAAATTTATATACGTGTTGTATACCACATATACATGCGTAGTATAAGTTGTATGAGCGAAGTATGAAGTATACATGCATTGTTTAAATGATATGTGTGTTTGAATGGTAATAAAATAATATATATATATATATACACTCCCCTCGTCCACAAGCCATGGACGATAATTATTGTTGTGAATTGGTGTGAAAAATTGGGTGAAAAATTCAAATGGTTGAATAATTGTTTGTGGTTGATATTGTTTGGTTGTGGTTGAAAATACCCATCGATGATTGAAACAAATTGGAAATAATTGTGGAAATGAAATAAAACATGCCGCCTGCGTGCGAATTAGATGCATGAATCCCCATCGTCAAAAACCGCTAGGTTTTAAGGTAGAGCGAGGAGCCGTACTAAGGATGGTGCCGGTTTTAACTACCTTGCTGTTATGCTGCCGAAATTTTGAATAATATCTATGTGTTAGAATTATTTTCATATGTTGTAATTATTTTCATGCGTTAAAACTAAAGTCATTTGTTGAAACTATATCCATGTGTGGAAATGCTGATATGTTGAGAAGTGATGTGTGAAAATTAAATTTATGTGTGAATGAATAAGGTGTTTAAACAATAAAAATCACATTTTTTATAATATATGTGAAGTATGTAAAATATTCGCCTTATATATATAAATAGTTTCAACAATAAAAATTTCATCTTTCTTATATGAACAAACTATATAAAATATCCATGTGTGGAAATGCTCATGTGTTGAGAAGTGATGTGTGAAAATGAAATTCATGTGTTGAATAAAAGGTTGAACAATAAAAATTACATTTTTATTGAAACTATGAAGTGTTAAAAACATTCATGTGTTGAATAAATATTTTAGATGATGAAAATACCATTTTTATCATATATGTGATTTGCTAAAGATACACTAGTGTTGAAATAAATATTTGTGAAGTGAATATTATTTTTAACATGTAAAGGAACTAAATAAAATAGTCATGTGTTGAAATATATTTTAGTTCGCCAAAAATATTATTTTTATTGAAATGTGAAGTGTTAAAAATAACCACTTGTTCAAATAAATATGCATGAGTTGAAATATTCATTAATTAGCTAATGATGTGATTTTTGCTTATGAATGCAACATTAGAATGAATGGTGACTTTAAACCAAAGTGAACCAAAAATGAAATTGAATAGAAAATGATAAGTGATGAAAATTGCATATATGTACATGCATATTTATTGAACAGGTTATAGCAAAGAGGCTAGAGAAGAGGAATAAAATTGTGTGCCCGACAAATAGGTACATGTTTACTGTTTTGTTTGGGTGATGATTTTATGAGCCTATTGGCTAGCCACTTGGCTTTTTCTTTTTCTTTTTGAGATCAGACGCCCGTGTGGCTATTTGGGAATTTTCCCAGCCCCTCCCGTACAAAGGAGGTTATGGCGAAATTTTCCAAAATTTAAAGGCGTTAGTGAAATATTTGAAGTGAAAACGATATTGAAATCGTCGAATGAACTATATTTATTTAAATATATAAGTATAAATAAAATTAAAACGAATCGTGGCCGTGCAGTTCGTGTTTTGAAGCCGTAATTTCAAACGACTAGTGCGGGAAATCCGACCATTGGATTTTCCCGAAACTGCAACCGTTGGGTTCGCCTTGGAAATATCTTTCCAACGGCACCAACTTTGTAAAAATCCGACGGTTGGATTGTCTGGAACGTTTAATTCAAATCTGAAGAAAAACAGCGCCAGAATCGATTATATTTATATATAAATATAAATATAATTAAATTAAATCGAATAACGACGCTGTAGTTCGTAATTTGAAACCGTGATTTCAAACGACTAGTGTGGGAGATCCGACCGGCGGATTTTCCCAAAACTGAAACCGTTGGATTCGTTTTGAAATGATCTTTCTAATGATATAAAATTTGTGAAGAACCAACGGTTAGATTTTCAGATATGTGTAAAACAAATTTAGTGAAAAACAACGCCAGTGCTTCGGCACGACCTAAAATGTCGTTTAATTGAATATGGGCGTTTTTAAATAAATAAAAATTGTGATATATCGTTGAAAAATATTATTGGCGATATAGAATGGAAATAAACCGATTTTGCTTGGTTTGCTTGATATGTGATGGTTGAATGTATTTAACATGAAAACTATACTAATGAACTGAAATGTGAATGTTGAGTGATTTAACCATGTGATGAATTGATTTGAAAATCTAAATATACGTGGATTATTTGAAAAGGCTGAGTTTAATCTCATTTGAAATAATCGATCGACGATGAGAAGTCGAAGAGTTGAAGACGGTTGAAGACCGACGATCTTCACATTGGATGGATGGGCGCTACTGAGGCTCATGATTGGAGTAGCTACCTTGAAGGAGCTGAAGTAGTAGCCGTCCGGACGTATTGTTGATTGTGCGGATAAGCGAGGAATTTGGTGCCTCCGGCTTCGTTCAAACCCAGAACGAACTTGTAAATGGACTGTGTGTCTGACATTGGATTTTGTTCTGTGCTAGTTGATCTCTATTGAATATATATCTGTTTGGCGGCGGAGAATTTATTCTCTTGCTTAATGCCTTTCTCTGAGACGTACGAGCTCAGAGGTTATATATAGATAGAAATCAGTCGCATGGAGTGGATTGTCTATGTGGCACGCCTAAGTGGCATGTGATCAAGGCTTCTGTTGCAAAGCAAAGTCTTGTGGTTGATGATCAAAGCATGGTCTGTGTGACGTAGCTTTGTGTATAGCGTGGATTCGCGAGCATCACACCTCGGTATGAGTCAAAAACGGGATAGTGACTGCAGGGAGAGCACGACGTTTCTTTCTAGCTAGGGTGGTGTCAGTGACCTACTAGCCCTGACATTATATATACTTTTCACCTGTGTGGTTGTTGGAATGCGAGGCGCCTTGATTATAGGTCTGTAAGGACCGGGAAACGTGTGTTCAGGAATAACTAATCCTCAAAAGTAAGAGAGGACCGGCCCTGAAGATCCAAGGATTGCTGTGTGCGGTCCTGGGACATTTGCTAGAGTGTCTCGAACGGAGAGGGGCTTGCCCCTTGCCTCGACTCATGATGGAATCCAATTTCCAATACGAAATTGCGAATGTGATTGTACTACTAGTATGGCGACATAGTGGTATGGGTCATTTATACCGTCTATGATTGATATTTATGATTGAATTTTCTTTTGAAACATATATGCACTAGTAATAATATCAAACACTTTTGTTTTATACGTTTGAAGCATTTTTGGCCATTATAATGTAAAACTCTATCCTCTGGCTTGCGTTGCATTATGTGATGGGGCCTGAGTCTTATAATGGCTTCATTTTGATAAAAAGCATTGCGATGATTTAACCGTGTACTTTATTTTATGCACTAGCACTCATTGGAGTAAATCCGTTTCGCGAAAGAGGCATGGTCCTTTGATTTGCCTTATTATTGTTGTTTAGTAAGTTCAGTAGATTTCTCATACCAGTCTCATGACTGACTCATAGTTTGTTTCACCTTGCAAACACGGGTGCCCTTATTTTCACACGGGCAACCTAGTTACAGGTAGCTGACATATTTTGGGCATGGCACCGCAGTAGTGGTGCGCTTTTGGCTATGGCGAGGCTTGACTACATTGAGATGATTGTGACTTTTCCGCCATTATTGTATATGTATTATGATTCCGCAACGGGCGATGTAGACCGATGCTTAGTTTATGTACTCTTTATGTATTATGATTCCGCCATGGGCGATGTTGACTGATTATGTATTATTATGCACTAAGTAGTATCCTGCACTGTGCTCTCTGATGTGGTGATATATATATATATATATATGTGTGTGATTCCACTGTCATATTGTGTAAATTATTCTATTTCTTGTTTATGCTATTATCTGTACTCTGCTAATGATGATTAATGTGTTATATTCCAATGATTATCCTTAACACCGTGGTACGGGGTTTTGGGATCGTCACACATAGCATCAAAATCCGCTTTGCCAAAGCTAAATATGGCATCCACAGAACGTTGGTAAGTGATTAAGGATGGCTTGGGAATGAATGCCTTCTAAGGACGAGTGGCCTTGGAATCTTCGGTCTTCTCCTTAACTGAGCTTTTGTTAGACTTAATTCTACCAGGTAACATCGTTCTATAACAATGCAACTGATCCACATATATTGATAAAAAATACATGAGTACCCTTGCATCTTTATTAACACAAAGGTCAGTTGGACGAAAATCCAAATCAATTCCAAATACAGGGTATTAGGAGGATTATATCTATTGTACTTTAGTTAACATACGACTAAGTTTTTTTTTATGAGGGAGAGGCATGTATCCTGACATCGTTATTTTTTCGAAAGATAAATGTTATCACCCCAAAACCTAGACAAATCAACTCAAATGATGGAGGAAAGTTAACCCTAATTATATTAGAATCATTTCATATCAGTGGTGTAGAATCTTAGTTAGTAAGAAAGTTTCTTCCTTTTTGTGCATATTACTTTGAACATTGTATCTCCTAAAGGAAGTAACCTATAAGACAGGAGAACACTAATGTCAGACATCAATCTTGATGTAGAAGAGATCATTATCGCTTAAACCCATCTTTTGTTTGACATATCTTAATTAATTTCCTCCCTTATTGATTTTAGTAAACAACCAAGATTACAACTCGTAGTAAGAATAAAGGGACTTACAGAGAATTGAGCGTTAATTTTCAAAAGGAAAATTTGAGCATCTTTAAAGGGAATCAGTGATCTTGCTTGAGGATTTGATTTGATGGTAAAATGAAGAAACGAGGGAGAAGAATTTGTATTCATATTTCGAGGTCAATCTGAGCCGCATAAAGAGAAATCAATCAACGCTCTCGATTGAGGGAAATCAAAAGACATAGAAGTGACACTTTGGAAAAGACAAAAAGATTGACTTGAAAAGTCGAAAACACACCTTCACTAGGGGAGGGGGGATGTCACTACAAAAATTAACTCCGAGACCAACTGACGGTGAAGGGGTGTCGGAAGAGCACAAGTATAGAAGAACTTTCTGGAAACAGAAAGCCAAGTAATAGAAAGAACCGAAAGCCGGAGAGAATGATATAAGAGTAACATAAACCGGCACCTCCCCAGAGGAAGGAAGCTCAAAGACTACAAAATGCCAACAAAGTTCATCCGACGGGGGCTCGTCCAGCAAGATCCATCTAACAGGGCCTATTCGGCAGGGAAGTTCTATAACGAGAGGCCATCTAAGTCAGAAATTAAAAGAAGGCATGACAGAAGCTCTGCTCATCGAAAACAAGAAGAGCTATTGATATTAACTTGCTTAATACCAATACGTTAGGAAGCAAAGACACCAAAAGTATCATGCCAAAGGTGTTTAGAGATTATCCGAAGCATTTGCTGCATCAGTGCCGAGAGATTACGTTGATTGACAATAACACATCGTCGGGAGCCGCCTTCTGGAGGACCAGGGAATCTGAAAAGATCTACCGGGAAGCCGACAGGAACCCTAGCGGAGATACAGGCTATCCATACTAATTTACTTAGTACGAACACCGACGGCGGTCTCGAACCAGCAGCTACCCACATACATCAAGAGGGCAAGCTCCTCTAAGTATACACGGGAAAGCCGGAAGCCTACATCTAGAAACTTACGTCCGAGAGCCTACACCCGGGAGCCACTACCGGAGATTTAAATGCTGCCCGAAAGTCATCACATCAACAAACTCATCTCAATCTCAAAGAAACCCCAATAGATCTGGACCCTCACTTCGGAGGTCAGAACCAGCACCACAAAAAAAGCAGCTGAAAGCCAAGCATCCGAGATCGAGGAGAAAAGAAGCCGACAAAGGTTCCTAAAAGCCCAGAGGCCAAATAGCAGAAGGGCTCCAAGATCACTATAAATAAGACCCCAGGGATCACATTGAAAAGGAGGGACTCAAATTCTTGTATTCTTCTTCTTAAAAACCTCAGTATTGAAATCAATAACAGAATCTCATCGATTCTATTTATGTACGCAAAGACAAAGGTTAATAAAGAGCAGATTTACATCCATGGTATTTTTTGTGAGTTTATAGTACTAATTCTTAGCTACTGTTGTTCGATTTACTGTTTGCTTCCTATATGTGCATGGATTTTTGTCTGAATCCAAACCTATGATTAGAGGGCTCCCACACGTTCCGTCGGTTCAAATCCTTCCTGCAAACTTATGTCCTAACTACAAGTTCGGGTTTCTAGATGAGTTCGGTCCTAATACCTAGGGACAGTGATCTGATTCAGACTTGCGAAGGATAAACAACTTATCTCTCGCTTAGGTCCGTTCTCGTCGACCTATCTCCGGTGTTGACGAAAAATATCGTTAACAAAATTATAGTCCAAAATAATGACTAGAACAATCCTTCTATGTTTTGACTTGCTAAGATTTGAAATTTCATTGAGGTCTTTTGATATAGTTTATGTAGATTTGCCAAAATATTTAAATAGAGGAAATATAGATATATTTTTAAAGGTACAAGGAATAAGTAATACTTTATTTGGTATAGACAGTGTAAATTACGTACAAAACACGTGATTTACACATCTCTTCTTTTTGTTTATTTGTGCATTCATTATCATTTCGAACATGGCCTTTTTTGCATAAAAGGACAAAAGGGAAAATTTACGAAGATTAAACAAAAACTTGAACAACCCAAACACATATAGGTTTAATACTAAAAAGGGCGCTTAACATGAATCTTGCAATTATACCCATTTATGCAAATCTCGAACAAAACAGCAACACTAATCCCAATAGTATTTAAGGATTGATTTCTAAACTTAGGTAAAAGAGTTAGCGAAAAGACACGGAAAGAATTATAGGAGGGGTTCGATGTTTTACAAGAAAGCCTACTAATTTAAATTATTAGATTTAGGCATATGAATTCAAGTTATACCAACAAAACAGATCTAATATTATAAACTATATTTGAATTTCCCACTCACCTGAAGGCTTTCCCCAAATATTAGATATAGACTACAACTTTTAGGTTATTATTCCCAAATCCTTACAGGTCTATAATATGTATAGAATGGGATACATATACATTAAAACTTGTAGACCTAAAAAGAATTGTGATAGGGAAAGAAAATAAATAATGAAAATCTAAGAATTTACTTTATGCGCAAGAACATACCTTTTCTATATATCTGGATTCATTTTCTTTAAATCTTGTTTTTTGATTTGAAAACTATTTCTTTCAAAAAGTATAGAAGAGATTAGGGAAATAAAAAGGGCAAAGCTTCGCTACTACCTCTAGAAAACATGAAGAAAAGATAAAATGTCAAGGGCTTTATTTATAGGCGATCAAACAACCCATAACCGTTAGATTTAATTTTAATAAGATCCATCCATTTACATAATAAACTTTATAATCATAAACATTAGCCTCCATTGGAGCAACGAACAAGAGGTCACCCCTAGCGGTAAACCTCCATGGTCATCCTGCCATTAGTAGAGGTAGGTGATTTATGGTAACATTAATTACCATTTATCAATTTAATCATTTTCCATCCGTATTCGTTTTTCGTCTGTAGCTTTTTCATACGGACTTTGTTCGTTAAGTTCTAAGCATGAAAGTTGACCAGAATTTCATCATGAATGCAAAGGTGCAAGTTTCATGGTTAAATTGCATCATTTTCTCAAATTCCATTTTTGAAACCTAATTAAATAACCAATTTAATTAACGCCAAATTTTGGAGTGTTGCAAAGCGGTCTTATTAAAGTGAGAAACACGAAATCCATGTCTAACGAGCATAATCCATATGCCCTAAACAACATTATTAGAGTGAAAAAAGTACATTTTATGGCAAAACTAGTAGGTATTTCACTGCTCAGAGCCCACATAGAGAACTCTTCGGTTTGCATGCAAGAGTAAACAATCTAGCCATTTATTTACAACTTGATTAAAAAATAACAAAATGAAGTAAAATTGATGGTTTGTTATCATCCAAGATCATGCCTATGGATTTCTGCGAATCCCGTACATGGGTAGGAGACTTAGGCAATGCTATCATCCATTTCCCACATGTCAATTGATTATAATTCCCCAATGAGTGTCAGGATTACCTATATCCCTTGCAACTAACGACTGCTCTTGTTTCATTGTTATTGCTATTATATTCTAGATATACTTCTGAAGTTGTCCATATCTCACTTTCTCTTCAATGGCATCTCACAAACACCCCTATTCATTCATTTCATTCCCAGATTTCTCATGAAACAAATATGATTTCCCGAAAACTATGTCTTTTCAGTGTGCTCCAGTATGATTTGCCTTATTGTTGGAAAGCAATCTTTGATATCTATGAAAATTTTCTCTAGACTTGCATTCAATTGCGTAAATGAGTCCTATCTTCATCATCTTTTGACTCAGTTTTGTGAGCCTGGATTGCTACCGGCTTTCCATTTCCCTTGATTGTTTCCAGAATTAGACGATTTTGTGTCCTTAAAATGATTAACTTAAAGGAATTCACGAACAACTTTTGCATCTTTCTACCTTAGGAATCTGTCAACTTCATGATAAAAATCCCAAGATCTTGCGGGGGACCCTTTCCAATGAAATCTTGAACTTAGAGTTATCTAAGGTGCCAGATACTACTTCCATAAAAATCATGGATGGATCTGATTGGTCCACCAAAGTTACTACAACATTGAATCACTCTAAAATTTGCGTGGAGTTTCTCCGGTCTTCTTCCCGATAGTTGTGAGTGTCATCACTTTTTTGATTTAGTGATATGAATCCAAAATTGTTCAATAAACCTCCCCCATCGAGTTTTTTTAGCTCCCGATAGAGTTTGAATTTAGCAATCTAAATCACACAGATGCTATGGCTGACCAAAAGAAAGGGAAGAATTTGGTCATGACATCATCAGATATCCTTTGTACTTCCATTTGTCTGATATATAGCATGTGATATAAGGTAGATCCTTCCTACCTTTATAAGTCGCCACAATGGGAGCTCAAAGTCTATTAGATTTCGAGAGTTTCAGATGTCTGGAGTGAATGGAATACGATTCCATTCATATACAAAGCTGGGTAATCCTCCTCTCGAGATCCTCCTTATCATATCCATGATATAATTGTCGTCGCTGAGGAGCTGACGCTAATCTTCAGTTCCTATGCTTGTAGTTTGAGCGTTTTGAGCATCCAGTCCAAGGTTCAAGCTTGTTCACGCCTCGTTTCCCATTCTAACGCCTGAATTTAGATTCAAAGTGGGGTTGAAACCCTGACGAGCAGTACCAGGGAGGTAGCCCTGGCTTTTGTTTGATCAGTACTGATTCCTTTGGTCGGATCAGTACCAGCTTCTTTAAGTGTGGGGGTAGTTGCTCTCGTTCCAAGTTGAGTGTTGCAGACCGCTGGGTCCAACTTCAACGGTCATATTTGAATTTGCAATTGCACTAGCATGATTCAGGATCTTAGTCATCAATTACTCTTATTGATAAAGAAATTTTTCTTTGTGTTCGAGATGGTTTTGCAGATTGTTGACCTCCTCGTCGTGTCCTCTCTTACTAGATACAAGGCAAGATTCCCTATGGAAGAAACAACCTGACTTCCTCTTTCCATCATTATACTTTCTAATTGTCCCACTATATTTCACTATCACAGATATGCATGTCGACATATGCTTGTATATTTTGGAATTTTGTTCATTTTTTAATGTTTTTAAATCCATGGCTCTGTAAAATAATTTTAAACTTTATAATATCATTTGAACATAGTTTATATATACAATAAAACTTTAGTTTTTTTTTGAAAAATTTAGTATAATAAGTAAAATATAAATAATATATAAAACTTTCTAAAAGAAAATTATACATAGATTGTCAAAACGTAGAAACAAAGAAATTATAAATCTAAAATACAAATAATATGGAAGGTTAGAAACAAAAAAAAGAATTTTTTGAAAAAAATATTTTTTTGAAAGCAAGGTTTATTTTGAAAATGACTTGGAAATTACAAAAAAGAGAGAAATCTAGTATAATAGATTTTTGACATATATTTTAATATTCTAAAACTTATCTGAAACATCTTGAACTCTTCAATACTCAGGAGTCTTCGTTCTGTATCTCTTGAATCATCTTGATAATCTTTATGCTCTACAGTCTTCATAATCAATACCCATCTATATCTTGCATTATATATTACATATATCTTGGTAAACATTAGGATTTATATTTTATATTATTTTCTAAGGTTGTTGTCATCAAAACGCTTGTCTATAGTACTAACAGGGGATGATTTTTGGTTGGATTACTTGGTCGGTTTCTTTTTTGATTCTAACCAACTGCACAACGTAGTTAAAGAACATCGTTGAAGCGTACAGAAACACAAGAGTGGGCTGTATATTCATTATGACGAAACTTTTTACATTGTAAGTTCTTCTGTAAAGAAGGAATATTTCATGTGCTCGCAATAGAATCATCCATCATTGTTGGTGATTAAGCCTTTTATGTTAATATTGTGGAGTTCATCCTTAGTTAGTACTAGGGATCAGATTTTGTTTATTTATGTGCAGGCTAATTTCTCGCACGTTCCTTTCAGTTGCTAAGCACGAGTCCGTTAGATTAGAAAGCTATCCTTACTGGTAAGCTTAGAGTTTTGATGTTAATATTGTGGAAAAGAAGAGGCTAGCATACACTAAGGTATTAAATGAAATAATGTCGGGTAAGTTGGTTCCTAGAAAGCATGGGTACGGGTGCACGATACGGGGACACAGGAATCCGACAAATTCAAAAATATAGGAATTCAGGTGTGGAGGTATACGACAAATATTGGATAGCAAAACAAAACCACGTGCCCAGAAAATAGCCCATTCTCGTCTCAAAATCAAAACCAATCCCAAAGCCAAAAGATGGTTCTTCAAAAAAATTACTACAGCAAGAAGAAATCAACAATAAAATCGAGTCTCCTCTCAAAAGTCAAAACCCCGGAGCCAATTCTCCTCTCAGATAGTTGAAGATGAAGCTCTAGTCTCAAACGGAGTCGACAGTGCTACAGCAAGAAAGAAATCATGTCGACAACGCTAGGGCAAGGAAGAAATTGAAGACAAAGATCTGAAAATCCCGCACCACCTTTCCATCCCATCACTGAAAACCCAAAAACACACACCCCCCCTTTCCAGTCAGCCGCACCACCGCACCCCAATACGGTAGTTCAGCGGGTAGGTGTCGCACCCCTGCTTTGTAGGTTGGTGCCTTCTAGGTTAAAGGTTCATATTGCAGAGGTGAGTTTTTTAGACATTGATTATAGTTGAAGACCAAATATGTGTTTGATTTTTCGCTCTTTTGACCTTACTATGGAAAATTGTAACCATATTTCTATTGTTTCTAATATGCATATCCCAATTATGATCTTGCTTTCTCATTCTCCTATCAATTAGTGAATCCCTAAGCCTAGAAACCATATCCTATTATTGATGATGTTATCGGTTCTCTGCTATTAGGTCTGATTTAGTTTCTATTTCTTCTGATGCTTTGCCATCATCGAAGGCATCTGCATTTTTATTGAAGTTTTTGTTGCTTCTATTGTTCTTCTCCATCCATAAATGTTACTGCGTGGAATTCTTATGAGAAAGTTTTGGTGTTCATAAGAAACATATTATGAGATATATCCATCAAGCGATAGCCATTATATGTTTGTTGAAGGTGATGGTGGGGATCGTCATTTACTTTTTCATATTATTAGAGAAGGTCTTACTCTCTTTGTACACTAGGTGAAGACAACCACAATATTAAAATTGTTTTGGAGGATGTCAATTTGAATAGGAAGTATATGTACTCCAATGATTTGGTTGAGTACATTCCTATCTTGGAAAACTTATTGTCAAGGTACTTATATGCTATTGGGTCAGAATATGAGGATGATAGCAGTGGTTCCTCATTTTGGGACTGACCGCTTTTCAGCTTATGGGTTAGCAGTTTGGCCCTTTTGTAAAATTCTTGTAGTTTTATCTTATTAATTATTTTCACACATATGTCAAACACCTATTTTCATGATGATTTTATACAAGTGGATGATACAAAGTAATTCTAGTCAGCCTTGCTAAAAAAGTTAAACAATGATTTGTATAACTATCCATTCAAGAAAGGTCTATCTGAAAAGAGTGAAATGATGTACTAATGTAAAGATAAAATATATGGATCTTTCAAAAATTTATGACATGAAAACAAAGTGGATGTTAAAACACATACTTCTTAAAAAAATTAAGTATAATGATTAAAAAAGAAACAAACGGAGTAAAAATCATGGATTTGTATTAAATGTTTTGGGTAAGAAGGTTGACAAAATAAATTAAGTTTAAATAATGTCTCTATTTCTACCAAAATACATGAAATATAAAGATTGACATCAATGGAAGCTTCTCAAACTTCAAGTTCTACATCTTTTCAGCCTCTACTTTTTTTCCATCGTCCATTTCTAATCTCTCTTTGCCAAAAACCACCCTATCTTCGGATAATGTAGTATTTATAGTTGTTATTTCCACTACTAGAAAATGCGTATATTTCGATAAACAAGAATGACGGCTTCCGATAGCAAATTTTTGATGATTTCCGACGGCATATTTTCGACGATTTCCGACAGCCCGTCAGCGGTCGTCGGAGGCCATCGAAATATCCTGAATATCTATCAACCCGAGCTTTCTTCTTCCTCATCCTTTCAGCATAAAATCCCTACTTCAAAAGCACTTTTTCCCTCATTTCAAACCTTCAAACCCAATTTCGAGTCTAGGATTTTCCCCAACACCACATACGATGTTAGCATTTCCTTATTGTAGGTATATTCTCTTATTTTTGTTTAAAAACAAATTTTTGTCCTTAACCTATAATTGCATATATTGATAAATTATGGTTAGTTAGTGATTGCAATTGTTTCCAACACCATAGTAATGATTCATAGCATCCTCTTATATTCAAATTTCATGTGTTATCGTCAAATTGTAAAATGTATGAAACGACCCGAACTCGCCCTTACGGGAAAGCCCAAATTGAGTTGAGAAACGACAAACTAGAATGCAAATTGCTGAACATTTCATTTCTTATTACAACAATGTACCCCAGAGTACAAGAATATAACAAAGTATAAATAAATAATATACATTTGATAAGTGTCAGAGATTCAAATTACAATGCAGTGGAATATTAATACATAATACAACTATAAGAGATACACGGATACAGAGCGTTTATAGCTCCAGCTGTAAACCAGGATCTTGTGAATATAATATCTGTAAAACCAAAACTACTAGCTACCGTGTGGAAAATAGGTGCACCCAGAGTTTAGGTTAAAACAATGAACTCCATGTCAGTCATGTGACTGGTGTGAGAACTAAAATAGTTATTTAAAACTTTACTTTAAAAATAAAGTAAATCTAGGGACCACGGCATATAAAATGGAACGTGTTTTCATCCAAAAATACCAGTGCATAAAACAAACAGCACAATAATTTTCGGAAAAATGAAGCTACTATAAGACTCAGGTCCCATCACATAATGCAACGCAAGACGGAGGATAGAGTTTTCCCTTATAATAGCCGAACAAGCCTGGTACATTTAAAACAAATCATTTGATACTATTATAAGTGCATAGTGTATAAAACAACTTTAAATATATATGTATCAATCATAGACGGCATGGGTACTGTAACACCCCACCTCCGCCAATGCCACTCTTGCAAGGACATTAGCTTTGGAGGGGTGTTAAACAAGGTAAACATGCATGCAGATATCACAAGACAGAACATATAAGTAAAACAGAGTAGTAAAGCAGCGGATAAAACTTAGCATTTCAAAACCATAGTCATGTTACAACAAAGTACTTGGTCATTATTTTCCAACAACAAAGTCTAGATAAAAGTATAAACTGAAAAACTGAAATACATAAAGTACTATCCCCAAAATGAAGTGATAAACCATAGCTAGCTCAATGTCCAAAACCGTACATGAGCAAATCCAGTAAGCAAGCTGTAAAGATCCAAGCTAAGCTCCCATGTTCCCACCCTGAGAACCTGAGGGGGGGGGGGGAACGGAAGAAAAGAGGCGAAAGAAAACAGGTCAGTCAAAAAGACTGGTAAGCCCTACTACTATCTGTCTATGAACTAGTAAAGTTAACTAGCATGAGAAGCTGAGATGAACATAAGGATAACAACATACTGGCATGATGATTAACTAACAAGATAGATAAAGGTGTCATCGCATAATTAAGGTTAAGTTTTGCACCACGGTTGTACTAGCATTCTAACATGTCAAGTAAAAACAAGAATTGATCCCTTGGCCCAAGCTTAGCCCAACATCATGAGGTGACCTAAATCAAGGTCCATGTACACGGTCTAGTCGATCGGCTCCCTACAAGCCTAACTCGTCAAGTGTCGGTGTCATACGGCTTAATCATGTAATGTAGTTGACTGTGCAGGGTCCACCCCTAGGGTGTATCAAGCCCTATGGTGTAACCCTCAGACACAATTCCAAGATGCACAGTCTAAACCTACCGGCCCCCGTGTTCAACTCCGGACTTAATGTGCACGACCATGGTCCGCCTGAACAACCGGTGCATCATTCAGCCGTCTCTTTTGGTCTCTTACAATCAGCCCAGTAATCGTGCCCCACCCTAGCCTAGTCCTAGGGGCTTATGATACTATCTAGAAGGTTACTGCTGAAAAGGACCGCGTAACTAGGGTTTCTTGACGGGTTTAATGTGGTTAACCCGATCCAAAGTGGGTTAAATTGGTTAAGCGTACGCAAGGTCCCTGACTTAACCCTGATTAACCCATCAAGCCCAAATTGGTTAAGTATTAAGTGGATCATGACTTAACCCTAATCAGGAGGCATTCATTAACTTAATGCGCTTTAACCTCTCACATTAGACTTTGTTGTGGTTACTAGTTAAGCCGGGCGGGTCCGGGTAGCTTTACACCACAACTAGGTCTAACCTCGGGTCCGAGCACAACATGACCAACTTCTCACATTGGGTCCTATTGTTTGTAGCTACTAGTTAAGCCAGGCGGGTCCGGGTAGATTTATGCTACAAACTCAACCCAACCTCGAGTTGGCCACACTCATATTTTCTAAGTGTCATGTCCATTATGTTTCCAAAACATAATTACAAGTTAACATATCACGTCATATTATAAAAACCATGTTTATGTCATAATGTTACCCAACCCCAACGTAATCCCATCGTTTACATAATCGCAATAACGCATAAACGATAAAATAGGGAACTTGGCATAATCATGACAAAAAGGTGTTGAAGCCACAAGTTTATCATGGTGACATATGAAATGTACATATGTTCATATACTTGCATTATTAGGCTTCAAAAGCATGCATAAAACCAAACTTAGCATATGAGTGATACATGGTGATAAATGACATGTAGAAGTTGCTAGAAGTTCGCATTTAGCCTCACATGCAAGTTATCATAAAGGATATGATAACTTCCATGTTGCCAAAATGCAACCTTTAACTTAAAGCTTGAAGCTTTAAGCTCACAAACTCAAGTTTAACTTGCATAACATGATAACATGATCAACCCAAACTTGCATAACATGATAACATGTGACAACTTGCATAATGATCAACCAAACTTGCATATCATGATGATCAACCAAACTTGCATATAATGATCAACCAAACTTGCATATAATGATCAACCAAACTTGCATATAATGATCAACCAAACTTGCATCATTCATTTAACTTTAGAGTTCTAAGAATGAAAGTAGAAAAGGGCTTACAATGCTATGAAGACACAAATAAATATTTATTAAAAGATTGAGACGAAGCCCTTATGCAATCACCCAAAAGACCCAAATATGCAAGCTCCAATTGAAAAACCCTTGAGCCAAATTAATAAAAACCCTTGCTTTGAAATAGAAATGTTGCAACTTGACTTGAATGCAAACTAAGAATATTCATACAAGCTTGAAAATACTTGTATGCATTCAAAATCTCTCATAGAAATAGGCTTAGGAATTTTAGCATGAGAGTGGAGGCCATGAGAGGAACAAATTTGACATAGTTTAGTTGTAGGATTGAATAATGATGATTTAGGCTAGGTGTTAGGTCCTTTTTATAGAAGATTAGGGTAATATTAGCCATAGGATTAACCCTAGATTCAATCCAAGCCATCAAAGCATGTCTTGGAAGAAGTCAAGTGTAGGAACCATCTAGGGCCTTTAGATTAAAGCTGAACAATGAGAACCATTCAAATGCAAAATCTGCATTTGAGCGAATCGGCCCACGGGTTGACAGCCAAACACCCTGGATTAACCCCTAGTCGACCCAGCGAGCTCGGGTCGACCTCAATAATCGGCCGGTTCGGTTATTCCCCTCTCCCAATTCGTTGTTTTGAACATTTTTGCATATTTATTTATTTAATTTTCAATTATATATATATATCAATATATATATATTTCTCTGCGCAACCCATTTCACTTAATTAAGTATACTTTAATTTGTGAATTTTTATGTTCAAATTACGGGGTGTTACATTCTCCCCTCCTTAAAGGATTTCGTCCCCGAAATCTCCATGTTAGGAAGAACGTATCCTACTATCCATCATCCATCTACTCAAAACATCATCCACGTGCAGTCATTGTCCTTAAAGGATTCTAAATGTTGTATGATCATATGCAAAGGTGGGTGTATATGTACTTATCTAATGCAAAAATCCGGCGGTTACTGCTATAGTAAACCTCCTTAATGCAAAATATGTTAGTGAAATGAGTCCATATGTATGCAAATTCCTAACATAATTTATAATCTCTACATGAGTGCACATAATATTCATCCATATGCAACATCCACGTGATAGCTCAATAAGTTTCATCCATGAATAAGTATAAGCACTCATGCATATGTAACATGAAAGTGTGTGAGCCGATCTTAGTGCCTAATGTGTATCATGCATCCACGAGTATCCACGTGCAAACACTTGCAACCACTTGCAACCATCAAGCATAACATGTTTCAAATACATGTTTCATCCAAAGGGTTTCTACCTAAGGTCCTCATAACATGATTAACGAGATAATTAGACAAACAGGATAAACACGGATAGCAAAAAGAAAGATATGCTACTTAGGAGAGAGGTTGAGAATGTACCCTCAAAAAGAAATGGATAAAGCCCACGCATCTTCTCCTTGTTTTCCCAAGTTGCATCTTTGTCGGCTTCACCCCACTGAACTTTCACCAATTTGACTTCTCGATTCTTTAGTTTCTTGATTTCCGTTCCCAAGATACGAATCGGAGCTTTTCTCAAGGTTGCTTCTTTCTCTACCTCAATGTCTTCAAGAATGCTTGGTTCAACCACTTCAGCGGACTCATGTAGGCACTTTCGGAGATGCGAGACATTATGCACTCCGGCTAGCTTTTCAGGCAATCCCACCTTATAGGCCATCTTTCCAATTCTCTCTATGATAGGGAAGGGTCCTACGAACCTTGGTGCCAGCTTCCCCGCTGCTACAAAATGTACCACATTTCGCAAAGGAGAAACCTTCACGAAAACCATGTCTCCTACTTCGAATTCCAAATCTGCCCTTCGCTTGTCAGCATAGGATTTCTGTCTATCTTGGGCCGCTTTCATCCTTCTTCTTACTAATTCAACTTTCTCGGATGTGTCTCGTATCATATCGGGCCCAAGTATAAGTCTATCTGTTGTCTCCCACCAACAAGATGGTGACCTACACGGCCTCCCATATAAGGCTTCAAATGGTGTCATCCCTATGCTGGCTTGATAGCTATTATTATAAGCAAATTCTACAAGAGGAAGGTGGTCTTCCCAAGTACCACCGAAGTCGAGAACACAAAGCCTCAAGAGATCTTCTAGCACTCTATTTACCCTTTCGGTTTGGCCATCCGTCTGGGGGTGATAGGCTGTACTCAAATTCAATCGCGTACCCATTGCTTCTTGCAAACTGTTCCAGAACTGGCTAGTGAAAATCGGGTCACGATCGCTAACTATGCTAGAAGGAACTCCATGCAACCGCACTATTTCTCGGAGATAAATAGACGCCAGCCCTGATGCGGTCCTCTTGCTCTTTACTAGGATGAAGTGAGCACTCTTCGTAAGTCTGTTAATTATTACCCATATCCCATAAAGCCCAAATAGTTTGGTGACAAACTTCTTCACCCCAACCATATATCACAAATAGGCTAGTCATACTCCTTAGGGGGTTTGCAACAAATCTAAAATTGAGGATAGGACCGAGAGGATATACTTAAAAGATAGCATGCGAGTAAGCTCTACGGAACAATAGGGATCAAGGATATACTCTTAGAAAGAGATTAAATGCGCGTATCTAGTCTTCGATCTTCTAAGCCGCATTTTCTTGTGCTTAATCCCATCGTGCCCTGACCGTCTTTTAACTTCGCAATTCCATAGTTCTTAATTCTTGTTCCCAAAATATGAGTTAGAACTCATTTCACCGTTGCCTCTCGTTCCACTTCCACTTATCCTTTGCCTAAAATACTTGGCTTAAACATAACTGCGTGCTCATGGTTTTGTGCAAGCTTTCCAAGATTCGTTAGTGTATCTTGGATCTCGTTTACATATTATACGGTATCCCACGCAGAAAACTATCTCTTGAAAACAGTGCCAATCCACGTTGCCAAACTGGAGCTGAGGTAAGGGCTCTCTTGAGCCTTTGAAAAGCAAGCTCACACTCCAAGTCCCATGCAAAGACTAAGTTCTTCTTCGTCAACTTAGTAAGGGGGGCCGAAATCTTAGCGAAGTCCCTGATGAACTTCCTATAGTAGCCCTCCAGACCGAGAAAGCTTCTTACTTCGGTTGCATTCCTAGGAGTCTTCCAGTCTTAAACCACAACCACCTTCGCGGGATCCACCGCTATGCCTTGCTTAGAAACTATATATCCAAGAAACCGAACCTCCCTTCTCCAAAAATGACATTTGGAGAACTTGGCTTTCAACTGATGCGCCCTAAGCGTATCCATCACTTCCTTGAGGTGCCTAGCATGCTCTTCCTCATCCTTTGAGAAGATCAGAATATCATCCACGAAGACAACAACAAACTTGTTAAGGAACTCCCTGAACACCCTACTCATCAAGTCTACGAAGTAGGCGGGTGCATTAGTCAAACCGAATGGCATGACAAGCCATTCAAAGAATCCATCTGGAGTCCTAAACGCAGTTTTATCAATGCTATCCTCAGCTACTCTAAGCTGATGGAATCCGGTGGCTAGATCGAGCTGAGAGAAAACAGAAGCACCTACAAGCTGGTCAAAGAGATCATCAATCCTCGGTAACGGGTGCCTATTCTTCTTTGTCAGCTTGTTCAACTCTCGATAATCAACACATAGACGAAGCGAACCATCCGCCTTAGTGGCGAATACCACCGGAGCACCCCATTCAGAAATGCTTCGTCTAATAAAATTCTTTTCAAGCAACTCCTTGATCTGCTTACTGAGCTCCCTTCTTTCACGAGGTGCCATGTGCCTAACAGGCAATGATACTGGCTTGGCATTATCGACTAGATAAATGCGTAAATCTATCTCTCGTTTAGGGGGTAACCCCTTAACTTCTTCAAAGATATCAGGATAGTCTCGGACCACCCTTACAGATTGCAGATCATCGATGGACGAGTCGAGAGATTCAAGATAACATAACATGACGGGACCTCTAGGTTACAAGAAATTTCTAGGGTATTACCGAGGCGAGTCATGAGCCTCACCACCCTATGTTCACAATCGAGAATGGCTCCATAACTGGACAACCAATCCATGCCCAAGATTAACCCATATCCCGTGAATCCGAGAACATAAGCATTACACGCGAATTCTACAGTCAAGATAGAAATATTCAAATCCACACAAATCATAGATAGATGGGCGGAACCCCCAATTGGATTTGAAACACAAACGGGATCCTCAACTAGGCTAGTACTTAGGTGCAAACTTTCAACAATGTCAGAAGAAATAAAACTATGCGATGCGCCAGAATCAAATAAGGTGCGAACAGGATAATCAGAAATATAAACAAGACTTTCTACAGAAATACTACCTCGATCCTGAACTGGAGCAGTAGTGAGAGCATGCACTTGCCCTCCAGAAGGTCCTGCACGCTGATTCTGCCCTTGCTTCTTGGGGCAATCCTTGCTAAAATGTCCGGCCTCTCCACAATGAAAGCATCCGCCCAACTTCCTCTTCTTCTTCCTACAGTCTTTAGCTATGTGCCCAACAATCCCACAGTAATTGCATTTTCTTGGAGCCTTTGCCTTGGCCTTGTTGCCCTTGTTGTTCTTGTTGTTTTTGTTGTTCTGATTGCTATGATTTCCTCCCCACTTGGAGTCTGTCTTCTTGGCTTGGGTCTCATTAGCCTTCACTTCCTTCTTGCCATTCTTATCGTCTCCTTGAAGCAATGCCATGTCTACTAGACCTTCGAAAGTGGCCCCCATAGGTATATGAGATAAGGCTAAACCTTGTAGTGGCTCATTCAACCCTCGTGCAAAGCGCAAAGCCTTCTTCTGGGGAGTATTAATCATGTCCAAACCAAATTGGGCGAGCTTGTTAAACTCATTCACGTACTCCCTCACTGTCATGTCTCCTTGCTTCAAAGATATAAACTTCTCCAATTGCAAATTCGCCTCAGCCGATGATAGAAACTTAAGCCCAAATCTTGTCCTAAAGTCGGCCCAAGTCTCTATAGGCCTCGTAGCATTGGTGACCTCCCACCAATAAGCAGCTTCTTCTTTCAATAACCATGCTGCCAATAGAACCCTTCTATGATCTTGCACATCAAAGATGGCGAAGAGATCTTCAGTTTCTTTCAACCAATTTCTTGCCTCCACAAAAGTCTCCGTCCCAATAAAGTTCTTGCCACCCATCGCCTTAAAGTCTTTGCAAATCTTAGCGAAATCTGCTTGCGGGTTCTGAGGAGGAGGAGGAGGAGGAACCTCAGTTATATTGGGGGTATTTGCTGGGCCCACATCGTTGGCCCTAGCTTCCAAGTATCTCCGGAACCATCCGGGAATGGTCACTCCCTCGGGAAGGTTAAGATCGGCCATACTGAAAAAGGAAAAAGATAGATTCAGAACGAAGAAACGAAGGATAGTGCTATGGCTTTTGGGGAATATCCTTTTTAAAATAACTAGACTTTTCTTGGAAAATACTTAATTGGTTTTGAAAATAGTTTTTCAAAAGGTAAGTTTCAAAAACACTTTTGCTCAAATCTTGTAAACCTTATGCTCTGATACCAAATGTAACACCCCACCTCCGCCAATGCCACTCTTGCAAGGACATTAGCTTTGGAGGGGCGTTAAACAAGGTAAACATGCATGCAGATATCATAAGACAGAACATATAAGTAAAACAGAGTAGTAAAGCAGCGGATAAAACTTAGCATTTCAAAACCATAGTCATGTTACAACAAAGTACTTGGTCGTTATTTTCCAACAACAAAGTCTAGATAAAAGCATAAACTGAAAAACTGAAATACATAAAGTACTATCCCCAAAATGAAGTGATAAACCATAGCTAGCTCAATGTCCAAAACCGTACATGAGCAAATCCAGTAAGCAAGCTGTAAAGATCCAAGCTAAGCTCCCATGTTCCCACCCTGAGAACCTGAGGGGGGGGAAACGGAAGAAAAGAGGCGAAAGAAAACAGGTCAGTCAAAAAGACTGGTAAGCCCTACTACTATCTGTCTATGAACTAGTAAAGTTAACTGGCATGAGAAGCTGAGATGAACATAAGGATAACAACATACTGGCATGATGATTAACTAACAAGATAGATAAAGGTGTCATCGCATAATTAAGGTTAAGTTTTGCACCACGGGTGTACTAGCATTCTAACATGTCAAGTAAAAACAAGAATTGATCCCTTGGCCCAAGCTTAGCCCAACATCATGAGGTGACCTAAATCAAGGTCCATGTACACGGTCTAGTCGATCGGCTCCCTACAAGCCTAACTCGTCAAGTGTCGGTGTCATACGGCTTAATCATGTAATGTAGTTGACTGTGCAGGGTCCACACGTAGGGTGTATCAAGCCCTACGGTGTAACCCTCAGACACAATTCCAAGACGCACAGTCTAAACCTACCGGCCCCCGTGTTCAACTCCGGACTTAATGTGCACGACCATGGTCCGCCTGAACAACCGGTGCATCATTCAGCCGTCTCTTTTGGTCTCTTACAATCAGCCCAATAATCGTGCCCCACCCTAGCCTAGTCCTAGGGTCTTATGATACTATCTAGAAGGTTACTGCTGAAAAGGACCGCGCAACTAGGGTTTCTTAACGGTTTAAATGTGGTTAACCCGATCCAAACGTGGGTTAAATTGGTTAAGCGTACGCAAGGTCCCTGACTTAACCCTGATTAACCCATCAAGCCCAGATTGGTTAAGTATTAAGTGGATCATGACTTAACCCTAATCAGGAGGCATTCATTAACTTAATGCGCTTTAACCTCTCACATTAGACTTTGTTGTGGTTACTAGTTAAGCCGGGCGGGTCCGGGTAGCTTTACACCACAACTAGGTCTAACCTCGGGTCCGAGCACAACATGACCAACTTCTCACATTGGGTCCTATTGTTTGTAGCTACTAGTTAAGCCGGGCGGGTCCGGGTAGATTTATGCAACAAACTCAACCCAACCTCGAGTTGGCCACACTCATATTTTCTAAGTGTCATGTCCATTATGTTTCCAAAACATAATTACAAGTTAACATATCACGTCATATTATAAAAACCATGTTTATGTCATAATGTTACCCAACCCCAACGTAATCCCATCGTTTACATAATCGCAACAACGCATAAAGGATAAAATAGGGAACTTGGCATAATCATGACAAAAAGGTGTTGAAGCCACAAGTTTATCATGGTGACATATGAAATGTACATATGTTCATATACTTGCATATTGCATTATTAGGCTTCAAAAGCATGCATAAAACCAAACTTAGCATATGAGTGATACATGGTGATAAATGACATGTAGAAGTTGCTAGAAGTTCGCATTTAGCCTCACATGCAAGTTATCATAAGGGATATGATAACTTCCATGTTGCCAAAATGCAACCTTTAACATAAAGCTTGAAGCTTTAAGCTCACAAACTCAAGTTTAACTTGCATAACATGTTAACATGATCAACCCAAACTTGCATAACATGATAACATGTGACAACTTGCATAATGATCAACCAAACTTGCATATCATGATGATCAACCAAACTTGCATATAATGATCAACCAAACTTGCATATAATGATCAACCAAACTTGCATATAATGGTCAACCAAACTTGCATCATTCATTTAACTTTAGAGTTCTAAGAATGAAAGTAGAAAAGGGCTTACAATGCTATGAAGACACAAATAAATATTTATTAAAAGATTGAGACGAAGTCCTTATGCAATCACCCAAAAGACCCAAATATGACAGCTCCAATTGAAAAACCCTTGAGCCAAATTAATAAAAACCCTTGCTTTGAAATAGAAATGTTGCAACTTGACTTGAATGCAAACTAAGAATATTCATACAAGCTTGAAAATACTTGTATGCATTCAAAATCTCTCATAGAAATAGGCTTAGGAATTTTAGCATGAGAGTGGAGGCCATGAGAGGAACAAATTTGACATAGTTTAGTTGTAGGATTGAATAATGATGATTTAGGCTAGGTGTTGGGTCCTTTTTATAGAAGATTAGGGTAATATTAGCCATAGGATTAACCCTAGATTCAATCCAAGCCATCAAAGCATGTCTTGGAAGAAGTCAAGTGTAGGAACCATCTAGGGCCTTTAGATTAAAGCTGAACCATGAGAACCATTCAAATGCAAAATCTGCATTTGAGCGAATCGGCCCACGGGTTGACAGCCAAACACCCTGAATTAACCCCTAGTCGACCCAGCAGGCTTGGGTCGA
Source organism: Allium sativum (assembly GCA_030737875.1). Classification (NCBI taxonomy): domain Eukaryota; kingdom Viridiplantae; phylum Streptophyta; class Magnoliopsida; order Asparagales; family Amaryllidaceae; genus Allium; species Allium sativum. Next base: position 156,237,439 of record CM060918.1, on the reverse strand, counting down.
CCTCAAAAATCAGCCGGTTCGGTTATTCCCCTCTCCCAATTCGCTGTTTTGAACATTTTTGCATATTTATTTAATTTTCAATTATATATATATATATATATCAATATATATATATTTCTCTGCGCAACCCATTTCACTTAATTAAGTATACCTTAATTTGTGAATTTTTATGTTCAAATTACGGGGTGTTACAGGTACCATATATCATGTCGCCATACTAGGCTCTATAATCAAATCCGAAATGTCGCGTACTAGAAATTGGATTCCATCTATGAGTCGAGGCCAGGGATGGCTCCTCACCGCTTCGAGACACTCGAGCAAATGTCTCAGGACTACAGACTCTAGGCAACCCTTGGATCAATTGGACCGGTCGTCTCTTATGTTTGAGGATTAGTTATTTCTGAACACATGTTTCTCGGTCCTATTGGACCTATCCATCGGCTCCGTAGTAACCGATATATTCAAGGCGCCTCGCTATCCATCATCCATATAGGTAAAAATATAAATGTTTAGGCTCCATGCCATGACACCATCCATAGCTAGAAAAAGACGTCATGTTCTCCCAACAGTCCGATCCCGTTTTTGACTCATACCAAGGTGTGAGGCTCGCGAATTAACGCTATACACAAAGTTATGCTCTTTAAGGCCGTGATTTGATCATCAACCACAAGACTCTGCTTTTCAACAGAAGCCTTGATCACTTGCATCTCAGCATGCCACATTGACAATTCACGCTATGCAACTGATGTCTATCGATATATAACCTCTGAGCTCGTACGTATCAGAGAAGGGTGTTAAGCAAGAGAATAAATTCTCCGCCACCAAATAGATATATATTTAATAGAGATCAATCAACATAGAATAAAATCCAATGTCAGACACACATCCATTTACTAGTTCGTTCTGGGTTTGAACGAAACCGGAGGCACCTTATTCCTCGTCCCATATGTCTAATGTAGAGAGAGGTCCTCGCATATCTAGCCGTTCTCCAAGTACGTCAGGACGATCACCACTCATTACCTTATCTTGAATGTACAGCCAAATCAAGACATCAGAAATCAACCAAACGATGTGAAGACCTCCGGTCTTCAACCACAGTCTACATCATCGACTTATCGTCTAATCAATTATTCAGAATGCTATAAAACACAACATACGCCTCATTCCAATTCTTAATATTCTTTTATTTAAATATTCTTATCCTTTGGGAAAGGTTCCCATTAATTTTATAAAAGATAAATTCTTTAATCTTCCTTTGGATACCAATTCTAAACCAAATTAAGGTTTATCAACTAGTCGGGATTAGCGCACCTTACCGAAGTAATCATTTGTTTAATGTCCCAATCTCAACCTATTCATCCCATGGAGCAAAACTGGTAATAATCCATATCTAACACCACAGTGTTATTAGTAAATTTAATTGCCGTTTCACATTCAAATCTAATTAAAAATTTAACTATCGCATGGAGCAAAACTGGCGATACTCCATTCTCGATCATTTCCCAAATTTGATAATTTAAATTATCACATTCGGATTTCAATCTAATTAAAGATTCATTAAAACTTCACTTGGTTTTAATCTTCCCAAAAATCAATAATAATGATTATTTAACTTTGGAAAATCAAACATGCTTCATCGACAATCCACACCGTACTATTGGCTTCTGCCTATATATAACCTCTAAGCTCGTATGTCTTAGAGAAGGGTGTTAAGCAAGAGAATAAATTCTCCGCCACCAAACAGATATATATTTAGCAGAGATCAACCATACAGTTCAAAATACAATGTTAGACATGTAATCCTGTCTTTAACTGGGTTAAAGAACTAATATCATTTAAAACACAGTTCACGATAAACCCTAATCACATTCCATTAATTATGGAATCTTCACGGAAAACAGATCAATACATATAATCGATATTAATTTCTGTATCCGACTAATAATATAAATGAAACAACGACAAAGCCTTTTAAATTCCATATATATTAACAGTATTCCTCAACAGAAGCTCACTTTGATTATTATCAAATCGAATTCCATTCAATTATAATTAAATATATTTAAATTGGAAAACTTTACTTTGGAAATTCCCGTTAAATCTTAATAAAAGATTTATATATTCCAAATCACATTTTACTGTAGATCGGGTTAAAGAACGAATGTCATTAAAAACACAGTTCACAATAAACCCAATTCACATTCCATTTTAATTCCAATTAAACGTTAATTACCTGGAAACTCTAATAATCTTAATTAAAAGATTTATTCTTTTAACCCGAGGTTTAAGAACGGTGTTACTAAAGACACCATTCACGACCAACCCAAAATCCAATTCTTTTATTCAATTCCAATTAAATATTAATTAATTGGAAAACTTCACCAAATTTAAATTAAAAGATTTATTCTGTACTCAACTGGGTTTAAGAATAGTATTATTTAAGACACCATTCACGACAAACCCAAAATCCATTTGACATCAAATACAAGGCTCTTAATAGAAATTATATCGGCTTAAATTCAATATCTAATTCTAAAACCAACAAATATCGTTTTGGGAATAACGATATATATCTATCTTCAAAATTCCCATAACAATATCTGTATAATCACGGAATCCAATATCGAAATATTTCGAAGATGATTTCCATTCAAATCCATTCCAACTCATATATTGGAAATTCTGGTTATATTAAAACCATTCACAAATCCAATTTATTTTATTTAAAAATTATTGGATTTCAAATCTAGTTAATAACTAGTTCATTTTGATAAAAATATATTTTTATCCTTTCAAATATGGAATTTTTCATCCCAATTCTTTCCAAATCATTTATTATGATTTTACACAAATTATTAATATTTTTAATAATTTTATTAAGGCCCTTTCAGTCCATTTCCATAAATGGTCATTGAACTGCACTTACAACGACCTTTTCCAAATTTGATTTGGACATAATTCCAAATCCAACCGTTAGATTTCAAATCTCTTATATTCGTTGGAAAGCTCTTTTCGGTACGAACCCAACAGTTTCGGTTTTTCGAGAATCCGACTGTCGAATCTCCCATAATATCAATTCGAAGTTAATGGTCGAAATTCGCGGACGGCCGCGGGGCATTCTATTCAGGCCATTATATTATATATATAATATATATTTCGTCGATTTCCATTTAAGACGTATTTTATGAATCGTTTATAAATTCGTTTTAAAATGATTCCAACTTCATTTTCAATTTTAAATCAAAATTGAATACTCCTTATCATTGTATTATTTAAATGATAATATTTTCAAAATATCAGATTTTGAAATAATTTCCTTTTCGATATTCATTATAAAAATGAATAAAATCGATATAAATATCGTTCGCGTCAAAATGGCGCAAATCTAATCAACACGGTTTATATATTTCAACATTTTCGTGCCTATCCAAAAATTAGACATCAATATCATATTTTAGTCCTTTACTGAATATTATTATAAAATATTCGTTATTTTAAAAATATTCCTTATTTGTGAATTGGAATCAGACCCAATCAATTACCATATAATTTTATTTATATGGATTTCATACAACACATGTATATATCAACAATGGTAAACAATCAACCATCACCCAAATTGCACTACACGACTGCATAAGCATCAATTATAAATAATTAACGCTTACAACAGTCTGTCAACTAACCGATTGACATAAAACTAAATATTTGGGATTAGTGTACATCAAATATCATCCCAATACCCGTGTGGGGTTTCAACCATCAAATAATTATTATTATTTGTGCACCTGGGCGATGTGTAAATTTATCGTCCCAATCGATATCAAAAAAATAGGCGAGCATGAACAAGTCGTCCGACTTGTAAATGGATGTGTAAATTTATTTTTAACTATCCAATAATTATTTTATTTATCGCCGTTATAAGCTAAAAATAATATTTTCAACTAACTAAATTTTGCTAACACTTTTTAGAAAATTTCGGCAGCATAACGGCGCGATACTAGAACCGGAATAAGGTTTAGCCTTATCCCTCGCCTAATAATGGCTCGCGCCATACACAAACCAAATTCAATCAATTCCATTCACATCCCAAATCAAACTCAACCAATTAAATCAATCCAAACCCACAACCAAACATCCATGGTTTCAATCAAAGGTGTCGAGTGCTACTAAGCACCATCTGCATCCTAGTATATATTTAACTGTAAAAAAAGTTAGAATGAGAAGTTCTCACCTTTGGTTTCCACTCCGCCAGTTTTATTTCTGAATTTCTGAATAGTGTGGATTTGCCCGAAATTCCAATGCAATCTTTTTCACACTGTTCATAGTAAAAATCACATTTTTAACACGATGTTTAACTATTTTACAATTGCTATATATATATAGATAGATAAAAGATCACATTTTTATATTGCTATATATATAATAAAAAATCATATTTTTATATAACTAAAAATCGAATTTTTATCAAACTAAAAATCGAATTTTTATATAACCAAAAATTGAATTTCTATATAACTAAAAATCGAATTTCTATATAACTTTAAATCGAATTTTTATATAACTAAAAGTATATTCTTTTATATGATAAAAATCATAATCTTATCTCGTTATTACGTATATAAAAATCGAATTTTTATCACGCTATTATATAAATAAAAATCTTATTTTTATTCGCTATTCATATAAATAAGAATCCTATTTTTATTCGCTATTTATATGAAAAAAATCATATTTTTAATTTGCTACATATATAATAAAAATCACATTTTTATTATGCTATTATATGTAAAAAATATATTTTTATATCGTTACTACATATATAAAAATTATATTTTTATATCGCTACTTCATATATAAAAATTATATTTTTGTATCGCTACTATATATATAAAGATCATATTTTTATTCTCATGTTGTTTACATAAAAATTATATTTTTATTTTTATTCATATAAATAAAAATCACATTCTTATACAGCGCTATTCATATAAATAAAAATCACATTTTAATAAGCTATTCGTATAAATATAAATCACATTTTTATATGCTATTCATATAAATAAAAATCAAATTTTAATTAATCAGTTTTATAAATAAAAATCACATTTTTATAAATTAGTTTTCCATATAAAAATCATATTTTTAAAACAATAACATATATTAAATGGTGAGTGAGAAAATTGTTCTCACCTTGATTGGCTTAGGAATCATCAAATTCCGTTCGAAAAAGAGAAACCTTAGAAATTTTCCATAGCCATCGCCATTTTTATTCCACAAAGCAAAGGGAATGGGGCTCGAGTTGAGAGGCGCTCGCTGGTTCACGCGGACCTCAGGTGGCGCGGCGGTTGTGCGAAGGAGGAAGCGGAGGAGGGTATTTTCGCGCGGCTGCTGGGTTCGATGGGGGCTTCTTGGGTTGCTAGGGGTTGGGGGTGGTGGCGCAGGTGGAGGTGGGGCCTGCAGCGACGGCGATTGCGGGTTTTAGGGTGGTCTAGGGTTTGGAGCTCGAATTGGGGGTAGGCGGAGGGTCACCAGAGGGGACTGGGACGATGCGGTAGCGTGGTGGGGGTCTTCGGTGGGGGAGCGGCGGCGGCAGTCCGCCTGGAGGGCGGCAGCGATGGCGGTTCTTCCACTTTTTTTTAATTTATTTTTCTCAAGACTGAATCAGGTTTGGGGGGAAGGGGTAAAGGGGGTTTTTATAAAAATTTAATTATATTATATTATTTAATTTCCCGAAAAGTTGACTTTTTATTTCGAACTCCGATTCAAACCCAACGACTGTCGCCCCTAGCTAAATACCCCCATTGTGGACACAATGAGATATGTCCCGCAAGCCAATTCAACTGTTTTGATCATTTTTAATCAAAATAAAATTATAAATGAATGTAACGTTCAAAATTGATTTCAACGCACATTTTAATTTACCGAGGCCACATACTGACTCCAAAAATTCAGAAAAATTAATCTAGTTATGTTTTGACGATTCGGTCCTAACAAAACTAATTTCGTCGAATTTGGAGACCGTTTGAAAAACGATCATTTTCCAATCGATTAAATTCAAACTAAATTGACAAAACACGTTTAAATTTACCACGCTCACATACTAATCCTAAAAAATATGAAAATTGGAATCTAGCAATAATTTGACATCCCGAATCCAACAAAAGTAGTTTCGTCGAAAACGTAGATCGTTTGCACAATGTTATTTATTATATTAAAATATATATAAATTCCATAGCGACTATTCTGAATTTTAAACTATACATAACTTTTTATTCCTGTTATGAAATCCGGATTTTTCACATTCACTAGAAAGATAAAATTAAACGAATTTAAATATTTTGGTTTGACTGAAATCCGATTTATTTTGAATCCTGTATATTCATTTGAAATTTGAAATTGAATTTTCAAACTGTCGCGCCATTTCAGGCTCATTTTATAATTTAAATAAATTTATTCGTTCTAACGTTGATTAAGATAAATTTTTAGTTGTTATTATTTAAAATAAATCATTTTAAATATTCAAAATCCATTAAAATATCTAAAATAAATTTTTTTAATTGGTTCTGAAAATCCGGGTTGTTACAATCTCCCCCCATTAAAATCTTTTCGTCCTCGAAAAGGAACGGAGCTAAAAGTTGTTCAACTAACCAACTCAACTTTCATTCTTCAACTTTTCAATTTCTTAGAGTTTCTAATTTTTCAAAAATTTGACAAACACCCTATATTTTCGAAAAATTTCGCCATAACCTCCTTAGTACGGGGAGTCCTTTAAAACCGCAACTTGCCTCACAGGGCCCTCACCAATCCAAAAGAAAAAGAAAAAGCCAAGCGGCTTGCCAATCGGCTCATAAAATCATCCAAACCCAAGAAAATGGTAAACATGTGCCTTTTTGTCGGGCATACAATTTTATTCCTCTTCTTAGCTTTCTTGCTATGACCTGTTCACACATATATATGTACATGCATGCATTTCCAATCAATTTTCAATTCAGTTCAATATTTGACTTGATTTGGCTATATTTCTCTTATTGGTATCCAATATTTTTATTTATCAAACTAATAATCAAACAACACAACCAGCAATCAATTAGTTTGTTAGATTTTCAAACATATATCTTCTATATATACATAAAAAAAATCATATTTTGTGTAACACCCCGCATTTTCTGTAAACATACGAATTACAAATCAAGGCAGAATTAAATTTTAAAATAAGAACCAAGGGAAACGGGTTGTGCCATTGCGTTTGTCTCAAAATTCTGCTTGAAAACGAGTCTGAGTTTTCGAAAAACGGAGCCCGTATGACCAAGTTATGACCCTCCGAAGTTTCAAGAATTTTTAGAATCGAAAACAGCTCGAAATTCGAATTCAAAATTCGAATTCAAACCCAGAAGCAGGTCGGGCGGGAAATTTCCCGCCCAGGACCCAGGTCGACTGGGGAGTCGACTGGGTAGTCGACCCCCCTGACCAGGTCGACTGGGTAGTCGACCTGGGGGTCGACCTGCCTCCCTAACCCGCTTCCTGAACCTGATGCATTCTGATGTTTTTGGCCCGGTTTTCTGACCAGATTCATGACTCTAAACCTATATAAACAGCCATCTAGCCTCATTCTCTCTACACCATTTCATTCTGCCTATACTCTGCCTCTGTTCTAATTAAAATAAAAATGGTGTCGCTACTCTGCTAAAATCTGAACTGGAACTAGGACTAAAGCATCTTCTTCCAAACTGAATAAAATTAAAAGAGAACAACTGCAACTCTTCTTCTTCTTTAATCCATTCAAGGCAAGTGCAGTTATTTTTCGATATAAACTTTAATTTTGATTGTGACATAATTGTAACTCTGAATTTGAGGTTATGTATGTTATGTTCTGTTTGGATCTATCCTATTCTGTATCTCTTTCTTCTTTCTGGTCTATAGCCAGGCTACCACGAGCCTGTGCCAAATCTCATAAGAGATTAACGCACGAACGTTAAAAATAATGAATGATGGCATAAATGGGACATGGCTAATCTGTGACTGATTTGAGAAAAAAGGACATAGGTTGTAAACTAGATTTAGATCTATGCATATTCTGTGAGTTGGGAGAAGAGGAACCATTTTATGTTAACATATGACTTGAGACTTTGACATAACGCATATTTTGAATTAAGATCTAATTTTGGGGACATAGTATATGTTGTAAGTTAATATCTATATTTAAGGCATATTTTAAGAAAAAGGAAGATATGTGACTTAGGCATAAAAATCTATAGGAAAACTAGTAATGTGAATACGCCTAAAAATGGACTTTTTGATACTTGGCATCAAAGGATATAGTTTGGCATAATTCATATTGTTTATCATGATTTATGGGTTTTGGAAAATATTCTGTGCTATGCAATGTTTAATTGAAACGTAGGGTATATGATCATATTGTGAATCATGACAATTATTTAAGCATGTGAACTTAGGCCAAATTTATAGTTAGGCAAGATATATCAATGAAACTTTAAGGAATGATTAAATCTGTTATATTGCCTAATTTGCTAGTTCTGCTATATTGCCTAATCTGCTAGATCTGTTCATCTGCTAAATCTGTCATCTGCTAAGTCTGCTGAAAATGCCTAATCTGTTATATGCTAAATCTGCTAAATTACTTAATCTGCTAAATCCGTTAAGTCGCCTAATCTGCAAAATCTGTTATCTGCTATATCTGTTGAGTTGATATATTTAGTTTGTTATTGACATAATCTGAATTGGCTATAGTTATGAATAATTGACATGTATATTAGGCATGGGCATAAATGGTAAATTATTAATTAATTGGCCGCAAAGATAAACATGGCTAACTCGAGGTTAGAATGAGTTTGCGACGTAATCCTGCCCGGAACCGCCCGGCACATCCAGTGGCCGCAAACAATAGGTTCTAATGTGAGAAGTTAGTCATAACGTGCTTGAAACCCGAGGTTAGACTCGTTTTGTGACAGAAACCTGCCCGGAACCAACCGGCCTAACCAGTAGCCGCAAACTGTCAGTCTAATGTGAGAGGTCTGGGCATTAATATTTAATTAATGAAAATCTGAGATAAATATGATGTCTAAAACGTGTTGGGTGGATCGGGTTAAACCAACTGGACTAGTGAAATTAATAAACCAATTTCATGAATCTGTAGGCCCAATACAAAGTTAGACAAGTCTGTAAATCTGTTAAATAATATGTCTGATCCGTTAGTCTGAAAACTTATTAACTTGATTTTCTGATCTGTGAACTAGTTGACCTGAACTCGGTATGTCTGAACTTGTAAACAAGTTAATCTGAAATCTGTTAGTCTGGGGGCACAAGGTTAGGAGGGAAAATACTTGTGTCATCTGTTGTTTGGGACCCATATTAGTCAGTAACCCTTTCTGGTATCAAAACTTCAACCCAACAGTAGGTAGGGTCCGGGCACGCTTACTGAACTAATTATAACTGGTTCATTCTGATAATGGCGAAGGGTGTTGATGGTGCGTTCCAACCGGGTCATGTGCGTGCATGGATCCCGGCCTGCCTCTGTGGATGTAAGACGCCGTGACATCTGTAAATAGGTCTGTGTCATTCAAAGGTTGCCACTTTAGGGAATGATACACCCTTCTGTGGGGCTGGCACAGGGTATTTATGTAATAGGGAGCCGATCGCATGGGGTAGGATTTGGGGTACACTTAGCTTTGTCTGTTTCTGTGGGGTACCGTCTGTTTCTGTTGGGTGGCAACACCTGTCTGCGTGGTACCATCTGTCTGTAGGGGTGGTAAGGGCCCATTTACTTGTGTACACCTAATTCTACATTCTGTTTCCATATGGATTAATCTGTTTTTTCTGTACCCTCTGTTCGGGTGGTAAAAGCCCATTACTGGCATTCTGTTCTGTGGAAATCATTCTGTTTCCTTTCTGTTTCAGTTAAGACATAAGGGTAACACCTAATCCCGTTATATTAGTATTAGTGCAGAGAAGTGAAAAGTAATAGCTTATATCATTCTGTTCTTCTGTTATATCCGCTACACCTGTTACTGTTATCTCTCATCCAGTTTATTTTTATGTCATGTTATTATTATCTGTTCATAACTAAAAATCACTGGACTTGCCAGACTTTATGTCTGACCTTGCTTGTTTTCGTCCCTTTTTCTTCCGTTCCCCCCAGGTTATCCAAGGAGGGAATACTTTAGCTTGATCCGGATTCCTTCTGCTTGAAGTGCTTAAAGTATGGCTTGGCTTTGTATAGCTTCTGTTCTGTGGGGATTATGATTTTAAAGTTTTGTACTCTGATGATTTCCTAAACAAGACTGATGTTATGTACTTGAGTTTTTTTTTAGTAAAGATGTAACCATATTGATTTCTGTTTCCCTCTGTAATAAAGTTATAATTTCTCAAGTATTGGTTATCTGTCTTGAAATTTTCTATTCTGTTTACTAAAATGCTCCACCAAAGTTAAGGCATTACCTTTGTGAGTGTCCTTAACGGATGAAACACCCCACCTCCGTTGAGGTCACTCCCAAAGGGAATGCCTTAACTTTGGTGGAGGTTTATAAGTAATAGCCACAGAAATACTCAAGACAGATATAAATACACATATTTTAAAACAGCGGAAACCAAACAGACTTTTTTTTTATCAATACGTGCTCAAACAAAACATTCCGTAATTGTCTCAAAATACTTCCAACATTACAACCTCATTACTGTCTTGATTATTAAAGAAGCATAAAACATAAATAAAGTGACAAAAATCCCCATAGTGATATCCAAAGCCATAATCCAAGCAAAAGAGATCCAAATCATACATCTACGTTCTTGGAGCTTGTAAAGAGTCTGACTGAGCTGAGTTGTTTCCTCCCTATGGACCTGGGGGGAACGAAAGAAAAGAAGACGAAAAGAAAATAGAGTCAGACATAAAGCCTGAGTAAATCTAGTAATTCTTTAGTATGTGAACAAGAAAAGGGCATGATAGACATAAACTGAAAATAGGAAAGTGTCACAAGCTAAGGAAGCGTCGAATGTACTATCGCACTCATACTATATCTCTGCACCTACTTGAGTTTATTCTAACTGGCACCCCATGCTGAGGGTGAAGTGATCCCCATTTTTATTTAAAGATCGGCTCCTACTCGCGCTAACATGTATTATACGGCCACCAAGAATTGTAGATACCTATCCTGGTCCCACCATGGGGGTGTATCAAGACCCATGGTGGCGGCCCCGACACAAATTCTAGAAGGCATAGGTTATACTACTGGTGTCCCCAGTGCCCTGGTTGTCTTCTCCGGAGTGTGTGCACGCCCGCACCCCGTTAGACCTACACTGTGCAACCACCGCCGTCGTTTGACCGCTTACAATCAGCCCAGTAATCATGCCCCACCCTGCCTAGTTTCAGGGTGCCATGATACCTAACTTGGGTTAATGCTGAAACGGGTCCCTCGTTAATAGGATTTTCTAGTCAAACATGTTAAGTGGTTAAGTGTCTGTATTTACCTAACCCCACCCATCAATTCTTGTTAACATGTTGAATTTGGTTAAGTGTTATAGTTGACTTAACCCTACCATCTGTCCTTAGCCTCTTAGAGCACCTGACCACTCACATTAGACAGATATTGCTATGGTTACTGGATGTGCCGGTTGGTTCCGGGCAGGTTTACACCGTAGCTCAGTCTAACCTCGGGTCATTATTGGGATCAATGCTTAACCACCCACATTGGATAGGTATTGTTGTGACTACTGGACAACCGGGCGGGTCCGGGCAGGTTTACATCACAACTCAATCCAACCTCGGGTTAAGCATATCGTGTTTTCTAAATTTGCATAGTTTATTACTTCTCAATTATATGTAAATGTCACATCTTTTATTCTAGGGTATATCAATTCATACCGCTTAAATATCATTGTCGTTGGCATGTGCCAACCATGCCAACATATGTTTTCATGTTTTACACCCAACGTTACTACCCCCATTTGTACGTTCGCAACATTAAAACATGTGTTGGGCTTGTCACAATTCAGCCCAACTTTATAAATGTGAGAAAAAGGGGAAATCAATAACATGTAACATTTTACAACATATAAGGGTGTGTGGCGCATGAACTTGCAATTTAGCGATACTAACATAAATGATGGGTCATGTGGACTTGCATTCAAATCAAAGTATAACTAAGTAGGTAACATATGAAATGGCATAGTTTAGGCTAATACAAACTTTTGTTTAAACATGTTTAACTTGGCATAATGTCAACTACAAAACTAGCATGTTGTATATTCACCAAAATGTCCAATTATAACATCTAATCACATAGCCTATTTCAACGTGAACTTGCATAGTTTATGAAACCCAAACGATACTTAACATAGATCCAATTATACTTGCAAATGAACATGAGAATGATATCATAGTTTTTGGGTCAAGTAGGCATAAAAGGTTTCAAATCTAGAACATGTTTACATAAGCCTTAATTTAGACTTAGTGAATGTATATAGTTTATGCCATAGGTATAAACATAAAGGGATCAAATTCTAGTTTTTGCCACAAACTTGCAAGTGCCATTGTTTTCATATACAATTGTTCAATAGGCTTGCATCAATCAAATTTATGCCACAAACATCAATACACAAGTCATGATAGAACCATTACAGTACACAGAATTTATACAATAACACAATTCTATTTTCATTTACATCGAATCACATCACAGTTTTTATTCATATTCTGAAAGGTCACTATACTTACAACGAATGCAGAATCTTGAATTCTGGATTCTGAATTCTGAAATTGAGATGCGCTCCTTTGGGTAGACTAACGTTGCGTTGATTTTGATTAAACCTGAATCTTCTTCTTAATTTGATTCGTCTCTTAGGCTTTTCCCTCTTGACGGCTATGTTCAATTCCTCCCTGGCAGCATGACGACTCCTTTCTTATTTTCTGTGTGAATTTTCAGTTGAGACTTAGGTTGTATTTATAGATTTTTAAATTGTTTTGAGCCGTCAGATGAAGACAGGAGGAATCTAGACCATACAAAGTTCAAAGAGCCAATCAAGAGGTGACACGTCAGCCCTAGTGACACACAGAGCCAGACCTGGCCAGCCAGGTCGACCAGGCAGGTCGACTGGCAGGTCGACACCCAGGTCGACTCTATAGTCGACCTGGGGGGGGGCTAGGTCGACACCATGGTCGACCCTATGGTCGACCTGGTCTCTGGGAGGGAATTTTCCCGCCTAGCCCAGTTTGAACCTAAAATTCGAATTTTGAATTTTAAAACCAAGCTATTTGAATTTAAATTTTTTTTCTGAAACTTCCGAAGGTCATAACTCCTTCATACGGAGTCCGATTCACGCAAACTCGGACTCTATCTCAAGAAGAATTCCGAGACGAACGCAACGGCGTAACCCATTTCCCTTAATTCTTTCATTTAGAATTATTTACACTTTAATTTGTGAAGCTTAATGTTATAGAATTCATGGGGTGTTACATTCTCCCCCCTAAAAGGATTTCATCCCCGAAATCTTCAAGTTAGGAAGAATGTATATCCTACCATCCAACAGTCCATCTACTCAACCAACAAACACAGGCGTCTACTGTCCTTAAAAGACTTCTAATGTTTCGTGATCATATGCATAGTGTGTGTACAAGTCCTTATCTAATGCAGAAATTAGGCGGTCTACTGATTCAGTTGACCTCCTTAATGCGAATCATGTAAGTGTCATGAATCCATTATGTATGCAAAATTTTCCTACTTATAATTCTACATGAGTGCACAACTATTCATACAAATGCAACGACCATATGACAGCATATCAAGTTTCAACCATATACAAATGAGAATACATATATGCATATGCAATATGAAGTGACTGAGCCGATCTATAACCTAGGGTGTGTGTGTATATGCATCCACGAGCAACCACTAGCAATCACTTGCAACCATTTGCAGCCATCATCCATAACATGTTTTCAAATACATGTTTGCATCCGTTTGTTTTCTACCTAAGGATTTAGGAAAAGGACCGAGGAGATATACCTAAAAAGATAGATAAAGCATAACTTAAGGAAAAAGAGAGATCGAAGATGTACCCTCAAAAAGAAGAGGGTAGGCAGCGCGTATTCTGTCCTCAGTTTCCTAAGTCGTGTCTTCCTCGGCATCGCTCCACTGAACTTTAACGAGTTTGACTTCGCGGTTTCATAGATTTTTCACTTCAGTTCCTAAGATGCGGGTTGGAACTTTCCTCACAGTTGCTTCACGTTCCACTTCGGCTTCTTCTAGAATGCTAGGTTCCACCACTTCCGCAGACTCATGCAAACACTTCCGGAGGTGAGAAACATGAAAGACGTTGTGAACTCCGGCCAGTCTCTCGGGTAGCTCTAATCTATAGGCCATCTTCCCAACCTTCTCGATGATAGGAAACGGTCCTACAAATCTTGGTGCTAGCTTTCCTGCGGATCCAAAGCGAACGACGTTCCTTAAAGGAAATACCTTAAGGAAAACCCTGTCCCCAACCTCAAACTCAAGGTCGGTCCTTCTTTTGTCGGCGTAGGATTTCTGTCTATCTTGGGCAGTCTTCATTCTCCTACGTATCAAGTCCACTTTCTCCGAAGTCTCTCGAATCATGTCTGGCCCAAGTATAAGCTTGTCTGTTGACTCCCACCAACAAGTTGGTGATTTGCACGGTCTTCCATACAAGGCATCGAAGGGAGCCATACCTATGGTAGCTTGGTAGCTGTTGTTGTAGGCAAATTCTACTAAAGGAAGGTGATCCTCCCACGTCCCTCCAAAGTCAAGAACGCAAAGTCTTAAAAGATCCTCCAAAACTCTATTCACCCTTTCCGTCTGGCTATCGGTTTGGGGGTGATAGGCCGTTCTCAAACGTAACTGTGTGCCTACAGCTTCTTGCAGACTCCGCCAAAACTCACTTGTGAAGATATGGTCTCGGTCACTAACAATGCTGGAGGGTATCCCATGGAGTCGAACTATTTCCTTGAGATAAAGAGATGCTAGAGATGCGGCAGTCCTTCTACTCCTGATAGGTACAAAGTGGGCGCTTTTAGTAAGCCTATCCACTATTACCCAAATGCTAGTGTTGCCTCTTCTCGACTTAGGCAGTCCATCAATGAAGTCCATTGAAATGCTATCCCACTTCCACTGTAGGATCTCTAAAGGATGAAGTAGTCCTCCAGGCTTCATCTGTTCCGCCTTGACCTGTTGGCAGGTCATGCACTTAGAAACGAAATCTGCCACGTCTTGCTTCATGCCGCTCCAAAAGAAAGTCCTTTTTATATCCTTGTAGATCTTATCACCGCCAGGGTGTATAGTAATCTTGGAATGATGCGCTTCCTCGAGAACCTTCTTTGTCAACTCCCTTGCTTGTGGGACGCATAATCTTCCATCTCGCCTCAGCCAACCCTTATCATCGATGGCGTACCTACTGAGGTGACTAGAAGTCTCACCCCTAATAAGTTTATCAATCACATCAACAAGCTGAGGGTCTTCACGTTGTGCAGCCCCTATTGAGTCCAAGAGAGTAGGGCGTACTTCGAGAGATGCTAACAAACCTGGTAGAAAATCTGAGGAGGGCCGGAAGTTAAAACTGGCTATATACTCCAAGCTTTGCCTTTCCACAAAGAGCGGACTTAAGGTCAGTTTCTTTCAGCTCAATGCGTCTACTACCACGTTGCCTTTTCCGGGAGTATAGGAAATTTCAAATTCATACGAGGCAAGAAACTCCATCCATCTTTGCTGCCTCAAGTTAAGGTCCTTCTGCGAGAAGAGATATTTCAATGATTTATGGTCAGTGTATAATTCAAACTTCTCACCTAGGAGATAATCGCGCCAAGACTTAAGCGCAAAGACGATGGCGGCTAACTCAAGATCATGGGTTGGGTAGTTCTTTTCATGAACTTTCAATTGCCTTCCGCCATAAGCTACTACCCTTCCTTCTTGCATTAGAACAGCGCCTAGTCCCGTTCCACATGCATCCGTGTATACTGTGAACATTTTGCTTCCATCTGACAAGTTCAGAACTGGGGCTGTTGTGAGAGCCCTTTTTAATAGTTGGAAAGCAAACTCGCAGTCCAAATCCCAAGTGAACGCCAGATTCTTCTTTGTTAGTCTTGTGAGTGGGGCTGAGATTTTCGCGAAATCCCTAATAAACTTTCGGTAAAAACCGGCTAGCCCAAGAAAGCTTCGATCTTCGGTTGCATTTCTTGGTGTCTTCCAATCTTGTACTGCCACCACTTTCGCGGGGTTCACCGCCAACCCCTCTTTGGACACTATATGCCCTAGAAATCTTACCTCCTTTCTCCAAAAGTGGCACTTGGAGAATTTGGCTTTTAGCTGATGTGAACAGAGAGTTTCCATGATTTCTTTCAGATGCTGAGCATGCTCTTCCTCATTCTTTGAAAAGATTAAGATATCATCTACGAAGACAACCATGAATTTGTTGAGGAATTCTCTGAACACTCTACTCATTAGGTCTACGAAATAAGCGGGTGCATTTGTCAAGCCGAAAGGCATGAAAAGCCACTCGAAGAAACCGTCTGGGGTTCTGAATGCCGTCTTATCAATGCTATCTTCAGCTACTCTTAGCTGATGGAACCCAGTTGCCAGATCAAGTTGGGAGAAGACCGACGCTCCTACAAGCCGATCAAACAAATCGTCGATTCGGGGAAGAGGGTGCTTATTTTTCTTGGTTAATTTGTTTAACTCTCTATAGTCGACGCAAAGGCGAAGCGAACCGTCCGCTTTGGTTGCGAACACCACTGGAGCACCCCATTCTGAAATGCTCCGTCTAATGAACCCCTTTTCGAGAAGTTATTTAACCTGCTTGCTGAGCTCCTTTCTCTCCTTTGGAGCCATGTGTCTGACAGGTAAAGCTACAGGCTTTGCAATATCAACAAGATATATGCGGAAGTCTATTTCCCGCCTTGGAGGTAAGCCTTTCACCTCCTCAAAGACATCCGGATATTCCCGGACTACTCTAACTGATTGCAAATTTTCATCAGAAGCATCAAGCGACTCTAGATAACTAAGCATAACAGCATTCAAGGGATTACAAGAAATTTCTAGAGTGTTACCAAGCCGAGTCAAGAGTCTAGCTACTCTTTTCTCACAATCAAGGATGGCCCCATTACTGGATAACCAGTCCATGCCTAAGATCAAACCATATCCCGAGAAGCCCAAGACAAAGGCATTACAACTAAACTCAACGCTGAGAATAGTGATTTTCAAACCCAAACAAACCATTGACAAGTAAGCGGAGCCCCCAATTGGATTTGAAACTACTAAGGGATCTTCTACCATACTAGTGTCTAGATGCAGAGATTCTACTAAGGCAGATGAAATAAAAGAGTGTGATGCGCCAGAGTCAAAAAGTGTGCGAACAGGATGATCATAAAGATAAACAACACTTTCTACAGAAATATTACTACCTCGTTCTTGCTGAGGTGCCACTAGCGCATGAACCTGACCCCCTGAAGTGGATCCGGCTTTCTGTCCCTGCCCTTTCTTCTTTGGGCAGTCCTTAGCTTGGTGTCCAGTTTCTCCACAATGGAAGCAACCACCCATCTTCGCCTTCCTTTTTCGGCAGTCTTTTGATATATGTCCCACAATGCCATAGAAATTTCACCTTCTCTTCTCACGGGGCTTATTTTTCTTCCCTCCTTTCTTGAAGTCTGTTTTCTTTGTTTGCAGACCCTCTTTCTTCTCTTCCACATTAGTTTCTTTCTTTCCGTGGTCTTCCTCGTGTAGCAACGCCATGTCCACCAAGCTTTCATAAGTCACTCCCGTGGATACATGGGTCATGGCAAGGCTTTGTAGATGCTCATTCAAACCTTTGACGAAGAGAAGTGCCTTCTTGTGTTGGGTGTTTACTAAGTCTAGTCCAAATCTGGCCAGCTGATTAAACTAATTAACATACTCCCTGATTGTCATACTCCCCTGTTTCAGAGCTAGGAACTTCTCCATTTGCAGGCTTCTTTCAGCTTGGGAGAGGAATTTCATCTCAAACCTTGTCCTGAAGTCTTCCCATGTTTCCACCGCCCTTTGAGCATTGGTAATTTCCCACCAATAGGAAGCTTCATCCTTAAGCAACCATACCGCTAGTTGTATCTTTTGCCTGTCATCAACTCCGAAGATGACAAACAGATCCTCAGTCTCCTTAAGCCAGTTTCTTTCTCCTACAAAGGATTTTGTCCCATAAAAGTCTTTTCCACCCATTGCCTTGAAGACTCTGCATGTTTTTGCGAAGGCATTTCCACGAGGAGGAGGAGGAGGAACCGCGGCCACTGGAGGAGGGATGTCTGCTGGGCCGCGCCATTGGCCCTCGCTTCTAAATACCTCCTAAACCAGCCGAGTATCGGTACTCCTTCAGGAAGGTTAAGGTCTCCAGACATGCTGAAACAGAAAGGAAAGATTCAAAACGAAGGATAGAGAGAGATAGTGCATATGGCTTTGGGGGATTATGTCTTTAAAAATATAACACTTTTTCTTGAAAAATGCTTCTTTAAACTTTCTTTTTGAAAACAATTTCAAAAACTTTTATCTTGTCTGGTAAAGCTATGCTCTGATACCAAGTGAAACACCCCACCTCCGTTGAGGTCACTCACAAAGGGAATACCTTAAATTTGGTGGAGGTTTATAAGTAAAAGCCACAGAAATACTCAAGACAGATATAAATACACATATTTTAAAACAGCAGAAACCAAACAGACTTTTATTTCATCAATACGTGCTTAAACAAAACATTCCATAATTGTCTCAAAATACTTCCAACATTACAACTTCATTACTGTCTAGATTATTAAAGAAGCATAAAACATAAATAAAGTGACAAAAATCCCCATAGTGATATCCAAAGCCATAATCCGTGCAAAAGAGATCCAAATCATACATATACGTTCTTGGAGCTTGTAAAGAGTCTGACTGAGCTGAGTTGTTTCCTCCCTGTGGATCTGGGGGAGGGGGGGGGACGAAAGAAAAGAAGACGAAAAGAAAATAGAGTCAGACATAAAGCCTGAGTAAATCTAGTAACTCTTTCGTATGTGAACAAGAAAAGGGCATGATAGACATAAACTGAAAATAGGAAAGTGTCACAAGCTAAGGAAGTGTCGAATGTACTATCGCACCCATACTATATCTCTGCACCTACTTGAGTTTATTCTAACTGGCACCCCATGCTGAGGGTGAAGTGATCCCCATTTTTATTTAAAGATCGGCTCCTACTCGCGCTAACATGTGTTATACGGCCTCCAAGAATTGTAGATACCTATGTTGGTCCCACCATGGGGTGTATCAAGACCCATGGTGGCAGCCCCGACACAAATTCGAGAAGGCATAGGTTATACTACTGGTGTCCCCAGTGCCCTGGTTGTCTGCTCCGGAGTGTGTGCACGCCCGCACCCCGTTAGACCTACACTGTGCACCCACCGCCGTCGTTTGACCGCTTACATTCAGCCCATTAATCGTGCCCCACCCTGCCTAGTTTCAGGGTACCATGATACTTAACTTGGGTTACTGCTGAAACGGGTCCCTCGCTACCAGGATTTTCTAGTCAAACATGTTAAGTGGTTAAGTGTCTGTATTTACCTAACCCCACCCATCAATTCGTGTTAACATGTTGAATTTGGTTAAGTGTTATAGTTGACTTAACCCTACCATCTGTCCATAGCCTCTTAGAGCACCTGAACACTCACATTAGACATATATTGCTATGGTTACTGGATGTACCGGTTGGTTCCGAGCAGGTTTACACCGTAGCTCAGTCTAACCTCGGGTCATTATTGGGCTCAATGCTTAACCACCCACATTGGATAGGTATTGTTGTGACTACTGGACAGCCGGGCGGGTCCGGGCAGGTTTACATCACAACTCAATCCAACCTCGGGTTAAGCATATCGTGTTTTCTATATTTACATATTTTATTACTTCTCAATTATATGTAAATGTCATATCATTTATTCTAGGGTATATCAATTCATACCGCTTAAATGTCATTGTCGTTGGCATGTGCCAACCATGCCAACATATGTTTTCATGTTTTACACCCAACGTTATTACCCCTGTTTGTACGTTCCCAACATTAAAACATGTGTTGGGCTTGTCACAATTCAGCCCAACTTTATAAACGTGAGAAAAAGGGGAAATCAATAACATGTAACATTTTACAACATATAAGGGTGTGTGGCGCATGAACTTGCAATTTAGCGATACTAACATAAATGATGGGTCATGTGGACTTGCATTCAAATCAAAGTATAACTAAGTAGGTAACATATGAAATGGCATAGTTTAGGCTAATACAACTTGTGTTTAAACATGTTTAACTTGGCATAATGTCAACCACCAAACTAGCATGTTGTATATTCACCAAAATGTCCAATTATAACATCTAATCACATAGCCTATTTCAACGTGAACTTGCATAGTTTATGAAACCCAAACGATACTTAACATAGATCCATTTATACTTGCAAATGAACATGAGAATGATATCATAGTTTTTGGGTCAAGTAGGCATAAAAGGTTTCAAATCTAGAACTTGTTTACATAAGCCTTAATTTAGACTTAGTGAATGTATATAGTTTATGCAATAGGTATAAACATAAAGGGATCAAATTCTATTTTTTGCCACAAACTTGCAAGTGTTATTGTTTTCATATACAATTGTTCAATAGGCTTGCATCAATCAAATTTATGCCACAAACATCAATACACAAGTCATGATAGAACCATTACAATACACAGAATTTATACAATAACACAATTCTATTTTCATTTACATCGAATCACATCACAGTTTTTATTCATATTCTGAAAGGTCACTATACTTACAACGAATGCAGAATCTTGAATTCTGGATTCTGAATTCTGAAATTGAGATGCGCTCCTTTGGGTAGACTAACGTTGCGTTGATTTTGATTAAACCTGAATCTTCTTCTTAATTTGATTCGTCTCTTAGGCTTTTCCCTCTTGACGGCTATGTTCAATTCCTCCCTGGCAGCATGACGACTCCTTTCTTATTTTCTGTGTGAATTTTCAGTTGAGACTTAGGTGGTATTTATAGATTTTTAAATTGTTTTGAGCCGTCAGATGAAGACAGGAGGAATCTAGACCATACAAAGTTCAAAGAGCCAATCAAGAGGTGACACGTCAGCCCTAGTGACACACAGAGCCACAGAAATTCGAGCCAGAGCCAGACCTGGCCAGGCAGGTCGACCAGGCAGGTCGACTGGCAGGTCGACACCCAGGTCGACTCTATAGTCGACCTGGGGGGGCCAGGTCGACACCATGGTCGACCTGGTCTCTAGGCGGGAATTTTCCCGCCCAGCCCAGTTTGAACCTAAAATTCGAATTTCGAATTTTAAAACCGAGCTGTTTGAATTTAAATTTTTTTCTGAAACTTCCGAAGTTCATAACTCCTTCATACGGAGTCCGATTCACGCAAACTCGGATCTATCTCAAGTAGAATTCTGAGACGAACGCAACAGCGTAACCCATTTCCCTTAATTCTTTCATTTAGAATTAATTACACTTTAATTTGTGAAGCTTAATGTTATAGAATTCACGGTGTGTTACAACGAAGGTGGGGTGTTACACTGGTATCAGAGCTGAAGGTTACCAGATTTGATAAAAAGTTTTTGAAAACTATTTTCAAAAAGTTTTAAAAAGGAAGTATTTAAAAAAGTGAAGTTTGTTTTGAAAAACATAATCCCCCAAAGCCATGTGCATTATCTCTCTCTATCCTTCGTTTTGAATCTTTCCTTTCTGTTTCAGCATGTTTGGAGACCTTAACTTTCCAAAGGGAGTACCGATACCCAGTTGGTTCAGGAGGTACTTAGAAGCTAGGGCCAATGGAGCGGGCCCAGCAGGCATTCCTCCTCCAGTGGCAGCGGTTCCTCCTCCTCATCCTCCTCGTGGGAATGCCTTCGCAAAAACATGTAGAGACTTCAAGTCTATGGGTGGAAAAGACTTTTATGGGACAAAATCCTTTGTAGGAGCAAGAAACTAGCTAAAGGAGACTGAGGATCTGTTTGACATCTTCGGAGTTGACGACAGGTAAAAGATACAGCTAGCAGTGTGGTTACTTAAAGATGAAGCTTCCTATTGGTGGGAGATCACTAATGCTCAAAGGCCAGTAGAAACATGGGAAGATTTCAGAACAAGGTTTGAGATGAAATTCCTCTCCCAAGCTGAAAGAAGCCTACAAATGGAGAAGTTCCTAACTCTTAAACAGGGGAGCATGACGATCAGGGAGTACGTCAATCAGTTTAATCAGCTGGCCAGATTTGGGCTGGACTTAGTAAACACCCCACACAAGAAGGCGCTTCGCTTCGTCAAAGGTCTGAATGAGCCTCTACGCAGCCTTGCTATGACCCATGTATCCACAGGAGCACTTATGAAAGCTTGGTGGACATGGCATTGCTACACGAGGAAGACAAGGGCAAGAAAGAGGCAAAGAAGGAAGAACCCAAGAACAAGAAAGCATGGCCCAAAAAGGAAACACAAAAGAAGGATGAGGAATCTGATGATAAGAAGGAGAAAAAGTGCTTTGCTTGTGGAAGCTCGACTGTAACACCCCGCATCCGTTAGTGTCACTGACAAAGGGAATGCACTAAGTTCTGTGGAGCATTTGGGGTAAAAGATGCAGATAAATTACAAGACAGACAAAAATTAAACAGCGGAAAATAAAACTTTGCTTTATTGATAAAATAGTTTGTACAATGATTTCTTTACAATATCAGAGTATCATCTGTCTTACAAAATAAAATCCTTACACTTCATTCAAATTAGGAATCCTCCCTGTTGAAATGTCTCTTTTAGCCTTAAACAAGAGGAAGAATTCCAAAAAGAATCCATGTGAATGCTTCCAAATAAAAGCATTGCTTTTATGTGACTGTCACATAAAAGCAATGTGTCTTTTGCAGTTATTACTATTTTGCAGTTATAAGTCACATAAATTGTATTAACACTCTCCTTTGTGCTACTCAGAATCTAATGCTGCTAGTTACTGTCATGATTCCTGCAAAATTCATTTAGTTTAAATTAGGTTTTTGTAAAGTAAACAGATTCAGAAAAGTAATAATCATACTAAAAGGATGAGCACGAACAGAGAGAGAATGCCTGTTTTAAGTTTTCCAAAGTTCTAGTTCAGGTGGAGCCATCCAATATGCTTCTTTCCAGTCCATTTAAAAGAAAATAAAACTATAAATGTTCATGTTGAAAATGCCTGCACACCAGACATATGCAAGAACTATAGAATTTTCAATCATATAACCACTTCTTGTAGTTAAGTAGTTAGTTATTGCTCCTATTTCAGATAAATCTGTTGCTTGGGGTATTTTCAAATTAATTCAGGGTATTAGGAATAAGTAAGTTCGAGTCGATGCTCAAAGAAGCAGTTTAGCTTATATGGATAGATGGATCAAGCGAAAAAATAATAAAGTGAATTCCTCCTTGGCCAAGAAAAAATTCCTCTAATCTATTACTTAAACCTAATAACAGGACTTACTACCTATCTGACGTGGAATGCTCTGCTTATTCCTTTCGCCTAATACTGGAACGCAGTTCCTTCCCGTACTTTTTTTTAATTCCCAAATACCTCACGTGACCACAACGTGTGTACTTCTATTCCTCCACTTTCTCATTTACACTTCACTTTCTCCTCTCAATAACTGCTCCGCAGTGGATCAAAATAATCTCCCTATGCTGTGTTCGCCGTATCTACTCCTCCTAAAATCCCAATGTTGTCCAACATTATCGCCATTTCTAAATTCATACCCAAGATCCCTAATTTCGTCAGCCCTAACTTATCCCACGATGCCAACCACGCTGAAATCAGGTTACCCGTACGTTATTCTCCTCTTCAATCGATTTTGTGATTTCCTATCAGCGATCGACATCTTTACCGACTATAGGTAATTTACCTCTTAATTGGTGTCCCTTGATGATTAATTGTTTTGATTAGATATCAAAATTCAAGTTATTTGAAAGCTTTATTGTTACTTACGAAGAATTTGACTTCTGTGCAACTTAGTTTTCACCATTTTCTCTTTCGTGCAGTACGTCTCAGTATATCAGAGCTTTTTTCCAGCCATAATTGTGCCAAGCTTCAAAATTTTATCCCACAAATACTCAGTTACATGCTGGATTAGTGAAGGATTAGTGATGGACACTACATGAAGAATCTGGTCATCGGCTACACGTACAGTTACTTTTTTTATACATATGTACCAAATTTCTGACTTCGACCTACCATGCACTATATCTTTCATGTTATTTTTATCCCAGCCAACTTATTTGCTGGTTATAATGCAGATTGCTGAGCAAGCAAACAAACTGTTTTCACCTATCATTACTGAGTTATAAAAATTTTATTGTTCCAAGGTTGAGGACAATATATTTAGTTTCAAGCCAGCTATTGCATTGCATAATAATTTCACAACTTCTGTAACTAAGAGTCTATTCCCTCTTTTTTTAACTATAAATTTAATTACCATTACTCCCAATTTTTGACCAACATTGTAATTCATGAAATTATTTACATTCATCTACATAGCATTTTTAAAAACACTGAATAGATTTACAAGAATTGCACTCTACCTATTTTTTATAGCATATTTAAGCATCAATGGTTATTTACATTGTTCATTAGACCACACAACAAATACAATTGCAAACGAAATATCAGTTTTTCCACAAGTGAAGAACATGCCTCACGCTATTTAATTTTTTCCTTCACGTGCTTGTATCAATTTGTTTCAAAGTCTACCTATCTGCTGTTATATACTTGTATTGCCGCAACCCCTGGGCATAAAAAAGAAAAATTACATTACAAATTTATTATGTACACATTTATTACTTTTCAGTATCAAAATTGGTTTGGTCCTACAGTCTTCTTGCTGACTGCTTAAGCTAAAATCTAGTTGTTAATTGTTTTAACCAATGTATCAAATATCAACCATTTATACTCCCGACTTAGCAAATCATGTTTACGAAGTGCCTCTTTGTAGGTTTTCTCGCTCCATGCATTATAGTTATCCCGTTAATTTTTAACAAAGCAACCGAGTGCTTTATATATGTTTTGGCAATTGGTTTTGCTCAGTCTATTGACAAATCATACATTTTTTCCATTTATGTGCCTTTAGTGGGATTTCAGTACATAACTAAATCTCCTTATTATTTACTAACATGGCTGCATAAACCCGATCGTTTGCTCTTACTAATTTTGTAATAGTTTTACCCATCGTATTTATACTGCTTAATTTCATTGAACGGTTCCCACATACTGTAATTATTAAACTTCCATTACCTTACTTATGTTTTTTTAACCTAATGACGCTAATGATTCAATTGCCTTAAATGCACTGACCATCAAGACTAAAGGTAAATCCGGAAAAGAAAAAAATGCCATATGCTCTATTGCTTTGTGGAAAATCATTAGGTATTTTTCTTTTTCATAAAGGATGGAATAGTTCAGAGACAAATTAACACTACACATATTCCCTCTCAATGACATATATACTTTATGTTGGTTAACAATTGTCTATAACTTTTTTCATGTACTCTTCTATTATTATTTTTTAAATTCCATTACTTTGCGGCAATGAATGGATATAATTACTAAACTGTTTGATGGTTATCTCCTCTCTCGACATACGTGGTGAAACTTACTACTTTCTTGGAATATAACATTATTAACCAAATGTTTCTAATTTTTTTTTTAAAAATCATTTTTAAATTCTAAGCATCATTAGGTACATATAGTCATGTTTGATTTCTTATGTCCTATTTTGAGGACCATGGTTGGGTTTCAAAATAGCTCAATGTCGTTACACTAAAGTGCACAATTCCTGTCTCTAAAAGTTGAATGCAATATGAATTTAGGCTCTGTTAATTCCACTGGCTCAGATACTTTGATAGAGATGTATTTGAACTTTGGCTCAGATACTTTGATAGAGATGTATTTGAACTTTTAATCTTTGTACAGTATGTGTTACGTATCAGTGGTAATGCACATATCATAAGTGTTATCAATTGTTGTAGAATACATAGAGTTGATTAATATATACAACAAACAGAGCCTATATCATAAGACTAACCAGTCCCAAAAGGAAGAGGGGTATGCATGCACACCAATCATTTTCTACACACATATTCAAGAGAGAGAATTGAGGATGCTTGCTAGGATAGAACCAACAAAATGCAATTCCTAATATTTATGGTTACATCAATGATACAGGTGGGACGAGTTGATTTTTAACAAACTGGCGTGATATTATTATGTTCTTATCTTGCATAATCTAAATTGTAATAGCTTTAGTTCCTTATATTTATCCATCACTTCTTCATTCATTGTTCACTTAATGGTTGCAGTGTTCATTTATCCAAATTTTATTTGACAGAAACCAAGTGAAATTATGTTGCACCAAGCCAACGCAACAATTAGAAGTGGAAGCAAAGACAGATGGGAACAACCTGCAAAATAACAGAAGAATAGATATCAGTTTGGATGTATGAGTGGCCTCATCTGCATGCATGGTTTTGAAGGGATATATGTATGGTTTGAAAAATATAGCCTAAAACCAGAAGTTTAAGCATGTGTGCAAGTTTCAATATAACAATTTTTCGAAATATATATGTGACGATCCCAAAACCCCGTGACACGGTGTTAAGGATAATCATTGGAATATAACACGTTAATCATCATTAGCCGATCACAGATAATAGCATAAACAGAAAGTAGAATAATTTACACACATATGACAGCGGAATCATATAGATATCATCACATCAGAGAAGCACAGTACAGGATACAACTTAGTGCATAATGATACACAATCAGTCACCATCGCCTGAGGCGGAATCATACATAAAGAGTACACAAAAGGAATATCAGTCTACATCGCCAGTGGCGGAATCATAATATAGATACAATAATGGCGGAGAAAATCCAAGTCAGCACGGTGTAGTCAAGCCTCGCCATGAGCCAAAAGGTGTGTCAGAAACCTGTAACTAGGCTGCCCGTGTGAAAATGAGGGCACCCGAGTTTGCAAGGTGAAACAAACTACGAGTCAGTCATGGGACTGGTATGAGAAATCTACTCAACTTATTAACAACAATAATAAGGCAAATCAAAGAACCACGCCACTTTCGCGGAACGGGTTTACTCCAATGAGTGCTAGTGCATGAAATAAAGTAAATGATTAAATCATCGCAATGCTTTTTATAAAATGAAGCCATTATAAGACTCAGGTCCCATCACACAATGCAACGCAAGCCGGAGGATAGAGTTTTCCCTTATAATGGCCAAAGATGCTTCATACGAATAAAACAAAAGTGTTTGATATTATTACTAGTGCATATATGTTTCAAAAGCAAATTCAATCATAAATATCAATCCTAGACGGCATGGGTACCATATATCATGTCGCCATACTAGTAATACAATCACATCCGCATATATCGTATTGGAAATTTGATTCCTTCATGAGTCGAGGCAAGGGGCAAGCTCCTCTCCGATTCGAGACACTCTAGCAAATGTCCCAGGACCCCACTATGATCCTTGGATCTTCAGGGCCGGTCCTCTCTTACTTTTGAGGATTAGTTATTCCTGAACACACGTTTCTCGGTCCTTACAGACCTATATCGAGGCGCCTCGCATTCCAACAACCACACAGGTGAAAAGTATATATAATGTCAGGGCTGGTAGGTCACTGACACCACCTTAGCTAGAAAGAAACGTCGTGCTCTCCCTGCAGTCACTCTCCCGTTTTTGACTCATACCGAGGTGTGAGGCTCGCGAATTCACGTTATACACAAAGCTAGTCACACAGACCATGCTTTGATCATCAACCACAAGACTTTGCTTTGCAACAGAAGCCTTGATCATATGCCACTTAGGCGTGCCACACAGGCAATCCACTCCATGCGACTGATTTCTGTCAATACATAACCTCTGAGCTCGTACGTCTCAGAGAAGGGCGTTAAGCAAGAGAATAAATTCTCCGCCGCCAAACAGATATATATTTAACAGAGATCAATCAACACAGAACAAAGTCCAATGTCAGACACACAGTCCATTTACAAGTTCGTTCTAGGTCTGAACGAAACCGGAGGCACCAATTCCTCGCATATCCGTACAATCAACAATATGTTTGGACGGCTACTACTTCAATTCCTTCATGGTAGCTACTCCAATCACGAGCATCAGTAGCGCCCATCCATCCAATGTGGAGATCGTCGGTCTTCAACCATCTTCGACTCTTCGACTTCTCAACGTCGATCGATTATTTGAAATGAGATGAACTCGGCCTTTTCAAATAACCCACGTATATTTAGATTTTCAAATCAATTAACCACGTGGTTGGACTATTCAACACTCACATTTCAGTTATTTAGTTATAATTTTCAGGTCAAATACATTCAACCATCACATCTCAAGCAAACACAACAAAATTGGTTCATTTTCACTCTATATCGTCTATAGCACTTTATAACGATATATCGCCATTTTTATTTAATTTAAAACGGCCATATTTAATTAAACGACGTTTCAGGTCGTGTCGATGCACTGGAGCTGCTTTCCACTAATTTTGTTTTACACATATATGAAAATCTAACCGTTGGATCTTCACAAATTTTACATCATTAGGAAGGTCTTTTCAAAACGAATCCAACGGTTTCAGTTTTGGGAAAATCCGACGGTCGGATTTCCCACACTGACCATTTGAAGTTACGATTTCAATTTACGAACTGCATCGTCGTTATTCGATTTAATTTAATTATATTTATATATATATATATAAATATAATCGTTTCTGGCGCTGTTTTTCTTCAGTTTTGAATTAAACATTCCAGACAATCCAACCGTCGGATCTTCACAAAGTTGGTGCCGTTGGAAAGATATTTCCAAGGCGAACCCAACGGTTGAGGTTTCGGGAAAATCCAATGGTCGGATCTTCCGAACTAGTCGTTTGAAATCACGGTTTCAAAATATGAACTGCACGGCCACGTTTCGTTTTAATTCTATTTATATTTATATATTTATATAAATATAGTTCATTCAAAAATTCCTATATCGTTTCCACTTCAATTATTTCACTAACGCCTTTAAATTTTGGAAAATTTTGCCATAACCTCCTTTGTACGGGAGGGTCTGGGAAAATTCCCAAATAGCCACACCGGCGTCTCATATCAAAAAGAAAAAGAAAAAGCCAAGCGGCTAGCCAACAGGCTCATAAAATCATCACCCAAACAAAGCGGTAAATGTGTACCTATTTGTCGGGCACAAAATTCTATTTCTCTTCTCTAGCCCCTTTTTGCTTTAACCTGTTCAATAGATATGCATGTACATATATACAATTTCTAACATTTATCATTTTCCGTTCAATTTCATATTTGATTTGCTTTGGTTTAAAAACACCATTCATTCTAATGTTGCATGCATAGGCTAAAATCATATCATTAGCTAGTTAATGTATATTTCAACTCATGCACGTTTATTTGAACAAGTGGCTATTTTTAACACTTCACATTTCAAAGATGATAATTTTGGCGAACTAAAATAGATTTCAACACATGACTATTTTATTTAGTTCCTATGCATGTTAAAAATAATATTTCCATCACAAATATTTATTTCAACGTCCGCATATCTTTAGCATATCACACATACGATAAAAATGATATTTTTATCGTTCAAAATATTTATTCAACCAATGTATGGTTTCAACACTTCATAGTTTCAATAAAAATGTAATTTTTATTGTTCGATCTTTTTATTCAACACATGAACTTTTCCACCACACACACTTCTCAACAAAGGAGTATTTCCACACATGGACATTTTATTTATGTTGTTCATATTAGAAAGATGGGATTTTTATGGTTGAAATTATTTATATAAGGCAAATATTTTTCATACTTCATATATATATAAAAATGTGATTTTTATTGTTTAAACACCTCATTCATTCACAAATGAATTTAATTTTCACACAACACTTTTCAACACATGAATATTTCCACACATGGATATAGTTTCAATATATGGCTTTAATTTCAACGCATGAAAATAATTTCAACATAAGAAAATAATTCTAACACACAAAGATTATTCAAAATTTCGGCAGCATAACGACAGGGTAGTTAAAACCGGCACCGTCCCTAGTACGGCTCCTCGCTCTACCTTAAAACCTCGCGGTTTTTGACAATGGGGATTCATGCATCTAATTCGCACGCAGGCGGCATGTTTATTTTTATTTCCACAAAATTTTCCAATTCATTTCAATCACCAATGGGTATTTTTCAACCATAACCAAACAATATCAACCACAAACAATTATTTAACCATTCGTATTTTTCATCCAGTATTTCACACCAATTCACCACAATAAATATCCTCCATGGTTTGTGGACGAGGGGAGTATATATATATATAATATTTTACTTGCATTTCCACACATATATCACTTATTCTATGCATGTAAAAATTCATACTTCGCTTATATAGCTTACACTACGCATGTACATGAGGTATACAACACGTATGTAATTTATATTTCGCTTATATAAATTATACACGACATTTTCCATTCAATTTCACGTTAATTTAGATTTCTCACCTTGGTTTTCTGAGCGCTAAAAATCGATACGATGTCAGAAAAATCCGCAGCTTCTTCTATTGGGTAGAGAGCTTCCTTGCGGTCTCGATGTTTCCTGTTTCATCGAATTTCGTCAACATACCAAAAAGATATGATTTTTCAAAGTGTAAAGATCAAAGAAATACTCACTTTCACGAAGCTTCAAAACTAGGTTTACGGTTTTCGCGAGAACCGGGACACGAGGGGACGATCAGGAAGTTGGAGGTGGAAGAGCTTCGAGAGGGCTACAGGCGCGCGGCGGTTTGAAGGGGTTCGGTGGTGCAGATCGGCGGCGGCGGCGGTTTGAAGGTCGGAAGTTTGGAAGGGGATATCTCGACGTAGAGGCGACGATAGGGGGAGCTCCTTATATGGATTTGAAGAGGGGAGGGAGAACTACAAAAAGTTGAACTGGGGGAGGAGCTAATTCGGGCTGTGGCGATCGGAAATCGCCAGGGAAAGGGGTAAAGGGTTTCCGCCGTCGAAGTCGGGGTCGGGGGGGGGGGGGGGGGGGTTTCTGATTATTTTTTATTTATTTATTTATGAATGGAGAAATATGATTGGTCGAGGATTATATTTAATTTTTAAATAGTGTTTTCTCAAACGAACTCCTTTTTAAACCCAACGACTGTCGCCCCTAGCTAAATACCCCTATTCCGGACACAATGGGATATGTTTCGTAGGCCAATTCGACTGTTACAGTCAGTTATTTTTCAAATTAAAGTATAAAACATTTAATTTTTAACTCTGAGCGCACATTTCTATTTTCCAGGGCCACAAACTGATTCGAAAAATTCCAGAAAAATGAATCTAGCTATGTTTTGACGCTACGGTCCCAACAAAACTATTTTCGTCGAATTCTGAGGTCGTTTGAAAAATGGCCATTTTCTGGTCGATCCAATTTAACAAAAATCGACCAAACACATTTTCTTTTGCCACGCTCACATACTAGCTTCAAAAATTATGAAATTTGAAACCTAGCAATAGTTTGACATCCCGGACCCAACAAAAGTGGTTTCGTCGAATTCCGAGGTCGTATGCAAAATATCAATTTTCCAGGCCTATATATTCTATATACCGACTCTTCTGAAAATTCATTCGGCCATAACTTTTGATTCCCGTTATGAAACTTCGATTTTTCAGATTCGTTAGAAAGGTATTGACTAATAGATTTAAATATTTTTGGTTTCGCTAAAATCCGTTATATTTTCCACCCTGCATAGTCGGTCAAAGTTTGAATTCAAATTTTCAAACTGAATCACTATTTCTAATTCACTATTTTATTGAAATATTCTATTTCAATTGTTCAAATTCCTTTGAAATAATCAATTTAAAATTTTTAAATTGGCTCGTATTTTCCGGGTTATTACAATATATATGCTTCTTTGAATATGAGAATGGTTTCAAGAACACAACGTTGGAAAGATGTATAGATCCTAAACTCATGTTGTTGATAAAGCTTTTTATGTCAACATAAGTAATTAGAAATAAAATAAGCATCAGATTATTTGCCTCCTTTTCTTCAATTCAAAGGCAGACTTTTATGTATATTTTATCCAACATTTCAAAAATAACGTTTTGTTTACACAAAGAAAATAGCGAACTTGGCTCCTTTCAGTATATTAGTTTTGACATGACGATTATTTTTGGCTTGATGTATATCATTTGTCACTGACTTCAGTGTACAACTATTGACTTTACTAGACTGTCAGGTATATTAGGTATGTTGGAATTTTTTTTTCTTTGCATAAGCATTTTTCTATACGTTGTTTTGAAGGCGTTATTATATTGAAAATTAAAATAAGGTTTACTGCTACCGGTTACTAAATTTTAGGTAATCATCCTACAGTCCGTCTACGGCCATTCACATATACATATAATTGGTTAGTAGTTACATGGTCAAAAATCAAATCTTCCCTCCCTATGATAGCAATAACAGTTAAAGACTTAAATGTACCTTTCTTTCTTACCTCTCTTTCATCTACCA
The DNA here is from genome assembly GCA_030737875.1 of Allium sativum. NCBI lineage: Eukaryota > Viridiplantae > Streptophyta > Magnoliopsida > Asparagales > Amaryllidaceae > Allium > Allium sativum. The sequence goes on along the minus strand of CM060918.1, from coordinate 156,204,824 downwards.
TTAGTTGGCTGTAAATTAACATTTATCTATCTTGGTGGATTATTTTACCAAATAAATCACTGTTACTTACCGAGTTACCAGATATCTTCTACTTACTTTCCACAATTGCACGATAACTTAGCTGGCATGACTAAATTGTGCATCTAATTAACAAATGGGAAAGATATACTCACATGCTGGTGCATGTTACAATATACATTTTTTTCAAACATACTGGATTATAAATCGTTTGAATGCATATATATTATTAAACCATTAAGGTTCATACACTATAGAGGCTCCTATGAACTCTGTACTCTATCATTCTTATCCATCCATGTCATACTTTACATTTCAGTGTCCTACCATCTACCGTATGCGAAGCACGGGCCTCTTACTAGTATTCTACAAGGAAAATACAACTCCAAGCATTAATAACCAAGTTAGTTCAAGTACAGGTGTCATTGAATCCACTAACCATTTTTTATAAAAATAAATTGTTAATTCTCCTTCCAATTTTACTAAGCCTCATATACTTGGTTCTTCTATACCTTTGCTTATGCTGAGAACTCTCCATTTCTTGGAGATTCTTTCTTGAAAGGTTTGCACTAGTTGAAGCGACTAAACTTGCCATGTTCGAGGGTTATTTGATAGTCAAATTAAAATTATTGTCTTGTGTATGGTTGAACACTAGCAAATATTATTTTTTTGTGCATTCAATAAGTCATACCTGAGAGTCTCATTCTATGATGTTGTCCTAAGGGAAAATGTGTGAAACCACAAATCCTCTTTTACGGTTGAACACTGTCCTCAGATCTACACAAACCTTAGGAGACAAAACTAATATATGAGATTCTGTAATATAATTTATATGTTAAATAATATGTTTTATAATAGGATGTTCTGCCAGGTGTATTTTTTCCACATACCAAGATAATATATGAGACAGATTTAAGAGATCAAGTTTATTCACAAAATATGCTTTATGTGAGTCACATATTAACGAGATTAGCCATATCTTAAATATTCTTAAATATGGACTACATGTCTTCGATATAGACGTAAATTTATGGTCATCTCCATTTTAAAGTACAGTATATTACTCTAATGGTATTGGCTTTGGCATTGAATCAGCGACTGTCTGCTAAAGATACATAAAAATCAAGTTACCATTAAAATCACTCACTATTGAAAGGATATCTGAGAGGTGTAATTGAACAAATATTAACGAATTTTTGTAGTGAGCAAAATTAACGAGTTTTTCCATGCATGGACCTGGAAAAACTCCACAGATGATACAAGAAAAATCATACCAGGCAAAGGCAAGCGGAAAAACTTTTACCATTTCTAAACAAAGTTCTTGTATTGAGCAAAATCGTACAACATTTTTGTGAATTTTATCACTAAACGAAGTTCTTTCTTTGAGCATAAATGCATACATCTTAGTGTATTTATAGGAGAAAGCTGTGGACCCAATCCAATATTAAATAAAGTTATCGCTGTAAAGAAAATCATAAGTGGATCTTTATACAACAGTTAAGGGGATTTTACTTTTATTTTGTTTCTAAAAAATGATTTCAATTAATTTTAAGTCTGTTTGTTACCTGCAAAATGAAACATGAATGTGAGGGATTTTACTCAAAAAAGTGTTGTGTATATCACTAACCTCTTAAGGGATTTTACTTTTGTATGTATCACCAAATAGGCAAATACTCCTAAAGCAATAAAATTCCATCACCAAAATCTGCAACCAACCATCACTCAACTAGTCATGCCAACCAAGCTGCCTCCCTCCTACTGTCAAAACACAACTTCCTAGCTTTTCCATCATCTTTCAAACGTCATCAGCTTCCATCTTTCAGTATTTCTAATCCTCAAACACACAGGTAACTTCACCATACACAAAATCCAAAAACCACCACAATCCACAAAACTTCAAACTTCCTGCACAATAATACATCAATCCTCCTTAAGTCGCCTCCTTCAATCCTTTAGAACCATAACCTACCATATCAGAATCGCATCTTCCAGGAAACAACCAATCAGACCAACGTAGATTGTAGCAGCCACCACTAGAAAACTGCCGAACTCCAATAAAACCATTCTGCAACCTGTTTCCAAGCCACACCATTGTGATTCTAACTTGTATGTTTTTTTTTAAACATCAGTTACTATATACACTTCTCTAGACAGTTATTAATTAAACAAATAATGTTAGGCAAAACAAATTCAACTTCAACGCCAAATAGTAAGAATGAAGAATGAGACAGACCCGTGTACCTTCCAACCATTGTGATTTTAACCTGTATGGACAATAAATGAAAGCGTAGTACCATTTAGAAAAGAGAGGAGTAAAATATATAAATATGAACATTATAGATGTTTGGATGCAAGAACTTACAGGAATATACATGGTATCAAGAGGATTTCAGTTCGGTTGGTCCGTTCTTCTAACTTAGACCCGCCCGCAAAACTAAAGAAAATACAAAATGATCACTAAAAGGAGTTTAATAATTAAATTACTCATATATGAGGATAATTATTGAACCAAAGGAACCTCTAAGGTTCGGTTCTTTCAGAGTAGACCCCTATCATTTACTGAAGCAACATAACCCCTAATGTTTAAAATGTGATGAAGCTAAACTTACTTCCGATAAACTTGAAAAAGGAAACAACATAGAGGATTTAAATTTAAGCAAGCAACAAAATGATAGCAACATAACGGAGGAAAATGACTCACCTAAATTTCTTGTTAACGGAGGAAAACGACTCGTCTACTGTTGCAGATAGCAATGCACAGAACCAAAGGGAATAAAACAATCCTTGTGGAATAGCAATCAGATGATCCAAACGTACTCATTACTGAATAGAATAAAACCGTAGATGAGTATGCACCTACATATTTCAATGTAATGCAAATTATAAAATAAAGTTCAATCTGTTTAAGTTATTTCAGATGACAATACATGCATTCTAATGGAGAATCAAGGACATGAACAAACATAGATAAACAGACTTGATCAAACAAGGACAACCATACAAACAATAAACTGCCAAAGTAACGAGATTAGGAACAAGCGGTGACTCAAATTCCAAACAATGTTCTCTTACAATTTTACTAATCAGTCAAACGTATAGCTTTATTTAAGTGGGCCTTCATAAAGTATTGTGATGGAAATATTTAAAAAAATTCAAATTAAAAGCTGCCGTTATAAAGATACAGGTGGAGAAAATTCGTTCTAATATTTGAAAAAACAAACAAAACTGGTTGCATATTTCACAGGTTATTTCCCCTTTTTATTGCACAATCTTTGTATGATTTTCTAAGCAAACTACATGTAACAAAAAATAAGTCTGAGCATGCATTCACTAAAAGGTAAAAATGATGCACCTATAAAAAGAGCAAGCATTAAATTGTATTAAAAAAGGTAATCCCAAACGAGGTTACATCTTAACCACATCTTCCCTATGATTTTTTCAAATTCAGAAATCACCAGGTAAGTAACAAACAATTTTGGCAAAGGGCTAGAGTAAACAGAAACAAGATCATCTACTTTTCACTTCATCTAGTGTTTATTTCTTGTTCAAGCTAATTTTCTGAACAAGCTCAAATTGTATATCTAAATTTTAAAGTTAAACTTCAGTTAACAACGAATGTTAAACGTTTGAAATTTTCTACTCGTTACAACCACTATTTGGAAACATATCAGGTGCTTTGACTTCTATCAGAAACCTTTTTAACTTTTTTATGTTGTAATCGCATCAAGCCTAATTGTAGTTCTACTATAGAAGGGCTATTTGTGAAATTAATTTGGTAGTCTACAATTCCTATCCACAACTGAAAATAAAAATTATAGCATTCAAACATCAATATTTACAATAAAACAGTAATAACCCAGAAATCCGAGCCAATTTAAAATTTTTATTTTGGCAATTTTAGCGAATTTTGATTATTTTAATTAGATTATTTTAAATAATAATGACGAGAAATTTATCTTGAATTGAATTAGAACGTATATATTTATATAGATCGTCGTTAGAATATAAATATTTATTTATAATTATAAAAGGAATTGAAAATGGCGCGGTAGTTCGATAATTCGATTTCAAAATTCAAATGAATGTACAGGATTCAAAATAAACCGGATTTTAGTGAAACCAAAAATATTAGAATCTATTTGAGAATATCTTTCCAACGAATCCGGGAAAATCAAAATTTCATAGCGGGAACCAAAAGTTGAGTCCAGTTGAAAATTCAGAATAGTCGCTATGGAATTTCGGCCCTTGAAAATGGCCATTTTGCAAACGACCTCGGTTTTCGACGAAACCACTTTTGTTGGATCTGCGATGTCAAATTATTGCTAGGTTTCAAATTTCATAATTTTTCAAATCAATATGTGAGCGTGGCAAAGGAAAATGCATTTGACCAATTTTAGTTGATTTTAACCGACTGGAAAATGGCCATTTTTCAAAAGGCCTCAGAATTTGACGAAACTAGTTTTGTTGGGACCGTATCGTCAAAACATAGCTAGAAATAATTTTTCTGGAATTTTTAGAATCTGCATGTGACCCCGGTAAATTGAAATGGGCGTTCAAGTTGAATATATATTGTTTTATATTTTAATTTTGACGGAAACTGATTCAAACAGTCGAATTGGCCTACGAAACATATCCCATTGTGTTCGGAATAGGGGTAGTTAGCTAGGGGCGACAGTCGTTGGAAGCGATTTCGAGTTCGGATTAATAAACAAGGATTTTACAAATTAAAATAATTAAAATTATAAATATATATATATGGGTCAAAATGGTCAAAACCCTAAATCCCTCATTTCTGAAATGCGACGTCGTTCTTCAATGAAGGGCTAATATCAGCCGATTTTAAATCCCAATTTCCCCTCCAATTACAATGAATTAAATCAACGTTTCAACACCGGAATTCAAGAGCGTTTCGAGCTCTTCAAGAACATATGGGCATGATCTGATTTTGTTGCTCGAGATGTTCGGATTTGGGTCTAAAAGTTCCGTCGTTCGAGCCACTTTCTAGCAGCATTGGGCCCACCGAGTCAGACAAGAAGGGGCGTCGCTGGAAGGGCTCGCGGAGCTCGAGGGAGGGGTGGCCTCCGATCTTGGTCTGGGTCAACGTGGTGAAGGCGGCGGCGCAATGAAGTTTTGAGCGATGGGTTCAAATGAAGATATATGTCCAGATTAGAACGGGAAGAATAAGATGGAGCGACCGTTCCTTAATCAACGTAATTAGCATTAGTTTTAGTTTTTATATATAATGAGCGTTAGTTTTAAAATCAGTTGTAAAAGTAAAATTATACATTGTTTTTAAAAGTAAAATTATACATTGTTTTTAAAAGTAAAAGTATACATTGTTCATAAAAGTAAAATTATACATTGTTTTTAAAAGTAAAATTATACATTGTTTTTAAAAGTAAAATTATACATTGTTTTTAAAAAGTAAAATTATACATTGTTTTTAAAAGTAAAAGTATACATTGTTTTTAAAAGTAAAATTATACATTGTTTTTAAAAGTAAAAGTATACATTGTTCATAAAAGTAAAATTATACATTGTTTTAAAAGTAAAAATATCATGGTTTGAAAAATATAAACACCACTGTTTTGAAAATATAAAAATATCATGGTTTGAAAAATATAAACATCACTGTTTTGAAAACATAAAAACATCATTGTTTGAAAAATAAAAACATCATTGTTGGGAAAAAATAAAAATATGAACTTTCTTATATATGAAGCGATAGAAAAATATAATTTTTATCCATGGAGTGATAGTATAAAAATGTGATTTTTATATATGTAGCGAGCACGGAGGACGAAAGTGACAAAAGGCGAGCACGGCGAGATTTTCCTACATAAGAAGAGTCATGGCGTTTGGTTTAGCATAATCGGTGAGAACTTCTCACTTTTAATTTAATTTTCTAGTTAAAATATATACTAGGATGCAGACGGTGTTTAGTAGCACCCGACACCCGTCGTCCACAGACCATGGATGACTTGTATGCTTGTTTATTTGATTTTGATGTGTAGTTGATTGTGTGATGTGAAATGAAATAAAATATTTATGCAGTTAGAAAATATTTTATAGTTAAAAATAGAATTTTTAACGTGTATATGAAATGAAATAAATTAATATAAACAAATCGGAGATTTGTTTATATACACATATTTGACTAATATTGATTGGGACGATAAATTTTAAACATCGTCCAACTGCACAAATAAAATCTGTGTTTGATTGTTTGAAAACCCCACACGGGTATTGGGATGATATATGACATACACTAATCCCAATAATTAGTTGTATGTCGATCGATTGATTGACAGGCTGTTATAAGCGTTAAATATTTATATTTTATGCTTATACAGTGTAGAACGCACTCTGGATGATGGTTGATTATTTATCGTTGTTATTTTATACACGTGTTGTAGAAAATCCATATAATTAACATTATATGGTAATTGATTGGGCCTCATTCCAGTTTTGAAATAGAAATCTTTAAAAAAGAAATATTTGAAATAGAAATATTTGAGAAAGAAATATTTGAAATAGAAATATTTAAAAAAGAAATATTTGAAATAGAATATTTGAAAATAGAAATATATGAAGCCGTGTTGATTAGATTGACGCCATTTTGACGCGAACGATATTTATATCGATTTTATTCATTTTTCGATGAAGATTGAAAGTAGATTTGAAATTCGAATTAGATTGAAAGTAGATTTGAAATTCGAATTAAATTGAAATGATTTGAATTTCGAATTAAATTGAATAGAATTGAAATTCGAATTAAATTGAAATCGATTTGAACTGAAATTAAATTGAATTTATATTGAAAATTTCAATTTTGATTTGAATTTGAAATGAAGTTGAAATCGTTTTGAAAACGAATTTAAAACGATTTATAAAATACGTTTTGAAAGAAAATTGATGAAATATATATAATATATATATATTATATATAATGGCCTGGATAGAACGCGCCGCGCTGCGGTAGTTCGTGAATTTCGATCATTGACTTCGAACGGATATTACGGGAGATCCGACCGTCGGATTCTCCTAAAACCGGAACCGTTGGGTTCATATCGAAAAGAGTTTTCTAAAGAGTATTAGAAACTTGAAATCTAACGGTTGGATTTGGAATTATGTCCAAATCAAATTTGGAAAAGGTCGCTGTAAGTGCAGTTTGATGGCCGTTGATGGAAATCGACTGTACGGGCCTTGATAAAATTATTAAAAATATCAATAATTTGTGTAAAATCATAAGAAATGATTTGTGAAGAATTGGGATGAAAAAACCCCATATTTGAAAAGATAAAAATAGATTTTTATCGAAATGAACTAGTTTTGAACTAGAATAGTAATTTATTTATTTTTAAAATAAATAAATTGGATTTGAAATGGTTTTGAAAATAACCAGAATTTCCAATAATTGCACTAGAATGGATTTGAATCGAAATTGTCTTCGGAATATTTCGATGTTGGATTTCGTGATTATACAGATGTGGTTATGGAAATTTGAAAGATATATATATATATATATATATATATATATATATATATTTATATTGTTATTTCCAATACGATATTTGTTGGTCGTAGAATTTATATTGAATATAAGCCGATATATTTTCTATTCAGAGCCTAGTATTTAATATCAAATGTGATTTGGGTTTGTCGTGAATGGTGTCTTCATTAACACTGTTCTTAAGCCCAGTTGAGAAAAAGATTAAATCTTTTTATTTAGATTTAATGAAGTGTACCAATTAAATAATATTTAATTGGAATTGAATTGGTATTGATTTTTGGGTTTATCGTGAAAAATGTTTTAAATAACACTTGTTCTTTAACCCGATAATCAATGAAATGTGATTTTGGGTTGTCGTGAACGGTATCTTCAATAATATTGTTCTTAGACCCAAAGGAGTTAAGAAAATCAGAAACTAATTGGAGATTAGTTAATTTGAATGATTTCTGTGGTATGGATCTGATGTTGGTTTTGGCCTTCGGGGTTAATACTTAGGGAATTGCTCACTTGCTAATTTACGGTTAGGGACTGATTGAAATGTGAAGTGATTTTGGGTTTATCGTGAACCGTGTTTTAAATGACACTGATTCTTTAACCCAGTCAAAGATTAAAACTAAGTGGAGTTTTGATGAATCTTTAATTAGATTGAAAAGAACGAGAATGGAGTATCCCCAGTTTTGCTCCAGGCGATAGTTAAATCTTTAATTAGATTTGAACGTGAAATGGTAATTGAATTTACCAATAACGCTGTGGTGTTTGATATGAAGTATTACCAGTTTTACTTCATGGGATGAATAGGTTGGGATTGGGAAATAAAATAAATGATCACTTCGGTGTGGTTTGCTAATCCCGACTAGTTTGAATTGATATTCAAGAGAAGATTAAACAGTAAATTTAAAGGATTTATCTTTGATAAAATTAATGGGAACCTTTCCCTAAGAATGTGAAATTTAGAAACTAACTGTCGGTTAGCTAAGTAGAATGGTATTCTGGATATTGATCTGATGTTGGTTTCGGCCTTCGGGGTTAATATTTGGGGAATTATTCTCTTGATTAATTTATGGTTAGTGACTGATGAATTAGAATGAGGCGTATGTTGTGTTTGTGTAACACTTGTTTATTATATATGCGAGTTATTCAGAAAGGCCGGGTTTATCCCATTCTGAATAACTGTTACGACGATAAGTCGAAGATGAAGATGGTGGTTGAAGACCAGAGGTCTTCACGTCGTTTGGATAATTAATGATGATCTTGATTGAGCCGTACACCCAAGAGGAGGGAATCAGTTGGTGATCGTCCAGACGTACTTGGAGATCGATGGATATGCGGGGTACTAGGTGCCTCCAGTTTCGTTCAGACCCAGAACGAACTTGTAAATGGAATGTGTGTCTGACATTGGATTTTATTCTATGTGATTGATTTCTATTAAATATATATCTGTTTGGCGGTGGAGAATTTATTCTCTTGCTTAACGCCCTTCTCTGAGACGTACGAGCTCAGGGGTTACATATTGATGGATATCAAACACATGGAGTGAATTGCCTGTGTGGCATGCCTAAGTGGCAAATTATCAAGGCTTCTGTTGAAAAACAAAGTCTTGTGGTTGATGATCAAAGCACGACCTTTGTGTAACGTTTAATTCGCTAGTTTCACACCTGGTATGAACCAAAAACGGGAGAAGGGCCTCAGGGAGGGCATGCGTTTCTTTCTAGTTAGAAGTGGCATCAGTGCTTTTACACGCCCTGACGTGTTTGACTTATGTGGTTGTTAGTTTGCGAGGCGCCTCGGATATATCGGTGACTATGTGAAGCCGATGGAGTCATTCGTTGGCTCATTTACGCCCCATAGGGCGGGGAGACGTATTGTTCAGGCATAATAATCCACTCCGTGTGGACCGGCCCTGACGATCCAAGGGGCAGTTGCGGCTATTCCTGAGACACGGGCTAGAGCGTCTCGAATCGGTGAGGACAATCCCTAGCCTCGGTTCATACCATAAATGATAACCCAACTTCCAATACGACATTTTGCGGTTTTGATTGTATACCTATATATGGCGACATAGTGGTATGGGACATTCATGCCGCCTATGATTGATATTTATGATTGTATATAAAATCAGAAACTAACTAAAAACGAGCTAAGATGGGTGGTTTCCTGGGTATTAGTCTGATGTTGGTTTTGGCCTTCGGGGTTAATACTTAGAGAATCGTTCTCTTACTAATTTACAGTTGGAGACTGATTAAAAATTTAAAACATGAAATTTAGCGTATCAAGCATTCTTTGGCTATTATAAGGTAAAACCCTATCCCCCGGCTTGCGTTGCATTGTGTGATAGGACCTGGGTCTTATAATAGCTTCATTTTTCTTTATTTAGCATTGCGCTGTTTGTTTTATGCACTGGTATTCTTAAGAGGAAACCCGTTCCGTGTTATACGGCGTGGTCCCTTGATTTACCTAACTTTAAAATAAAGATAAATAACTGTTTTAGTTCTCACACCAGTCCCATGACTGACCTGGAGTTTATTGTTTTAACCTAAACTCTGGGTGCCCTTATTTTGACACGGGCAGCTAGTAGTTTTGGTTTTGCAGATTTATATTGACAGGATCCTGGTTTACAGCTGGAACGATATCCGGAAAGCTTTGTATCTGTATATCTCCTTCAGTTGTGTTTTGTATTATTTTCCGCTGCTCTGTAAATTATTGTAATCTCTGATATTTTCTGTGTAATATTTATTCATTTATACTCTGTATATTCTTGTATTCTGATGGAATTGTTATAATTAACAATGAAATGTTCCTCTGTCTGTGTTCTTTTGTGGCTTGTCCTCGACTCAATCCGGGCTTTCCTTACCGGGGAAGTTCGGGTCGTTTCAGCTGGTATTAGAGCTTTGGTTTATAAAGCTCAGAGAACAAGACACATTAGAACCATACGAAAGAATTCATCAAATATTGGATTAGTAATATCCAATGGGAATGACTCGTTAGAGATGGGATCAGTAGTATCCTAGAATGAGTGTGAAGAATATATTTTTGAAATGAAAACAAGTTTTGTTTTGAAAATTTAATTCAATTATACGTATTTGGTTATTTATATTTATGTGGACAATCCAGTATATATAGATTTTGCATATATGTCTGATCCACGTGTATTCGAAGTTTTAATATACTGGATAGATATAGAATCACACTCTAGTCGCCCGGAGATGGTTCTGATGATCGCTATAGTACGTACATCATCAGAATTTATATTTGAGTTTTGAAAGTGAGATTTCTATATATTTCCATTAGACTGGTGTAAGAACCAAAATTAGATAGGATATATTGTTGTGAATTGGCATCAAAAACGGGATTTTTGACTATATATCAATGTTATGTGTTTGAAATTCTAATTCACTAATTGATTGATGGTTGTGTTGTTTGATTATTGTTTGATTAATTAAAATTTTAACCTTTAGCCAAATTGAATCAAATAATGAGTTGTATTGAAAATTAGTCGCATTTGCTTGCATATACATGTACATACATTGAGCAGGTCATAGCAAGGAGGCTAGAGCAGAAGAATAAAATTGTTTGCCCGACAAATAGGTACATGTTTATTGTATTTCTTGAGTTTTGGGTGATTTTGAGAGCCGATTGGCTAGTCGCTTGGCTTTTTCGTTTTCTTTTGGATTGAAGAAGGCCATGGGAGACTATATGAAATATCCCAAAGTCCCCGGTGCAGGGGAGGTTATGGCGAAATTTTTCAAAAATTTAGGGTGTTAGCCGAATTTTTGAAAATTTTGAAAAGTTCTTTGAAACTGAAAAGTTGAAGAACTTAAGCCGTAGCGAAAATGAAGAAAGTTGATTTGATTTGTTAAACAACTTTCGGCTTCGTTCCTTTTCGGGGACAAAAAGTTTTAAGTGGGGGAGACTGTAATAACCCGGAAATCCGAGCCAATTTAAATTTTTTATTTTGGCAATTTTAGCGAATTTTGATTATTTAAAATAGATTATTTTAAATAATAATGACGAGAAATTTATTTTGAATTGAATTAGAACGTATATATTTATATAGATCGTCGTTAGAATATAAATATTTATTTATTATTATAAAAGGAATTGAAAAGGTGCGGTAGTTCGATAATTCGATTTCAAAATTCAAATGAATGTACAGGATTCAAAATAAACTGGATTTTATTGAAACCAAAAATATTAGAATCTATTTGAGAATATCTTTCCAACGAATTCGGAAAAATCAAAATTTCATAGCGGGAATCAAAAGTTGAGTCCAGTTGAAAATTCAGAATAGTCGCTATGGAATTTCGGCCCTTGAAAATGGCCATTTTGCAAACGACCTCGGTTTTCGATGAAACCACTTTTGTTGGATCTGCGATGTCAAATTATTGCTAGGTTTCAAATTTCATAATTTTTTGAATCAATATGTGAGCGTGGCAAAGGAAAATGCATTTGACTAGTTTCAGTTGATTTTAATCGACTGGAAAATGGCCATTTTTCAAACGGCCTCAAAATTTGACGAAACTAGTTTTGTTGGGACCGTATCGTCAAAACATAACCAAAAATAATTTTTCTAGAATTTTTAGAATCCGCATGTGACCCCAGTAAATTGAAATGTGCGTTCAAGTTGAATATATATTGTTCTATATTTTAATTTTGATGGAAACTGATTCAAACAGTCGAATTGGCCTACGAAACATATCCCATTGTGTTCGGAATGGGGGTAATTAGTTGGGGGCGACAGTCGTTGGGAGCGATTTCGAGTTCGGATTAATAAACAAGGATTTTACAAATTAAAATAATTAAAATTATAAATATATATGGGTCAAAATGGTCAAAACCCTAAATCCCTCATTTCTGAAATGCGCCGTCGTTCTTCAATGAAGGGCTAATATCAGCCGATTTTAAATCCCAATTTCCCCTCCAATTATAATGAATTAAATCAGCGTTTCAACACCAGAATTCAAGAGTGTTTCGAGCTCTTCAAGAACATATGGACATGATCTGATTTTGTTGCTCGAGACGTTCGGATTTGGGTCCAAAAGTTCCGCCATTCGAGCCACTTTCTAGTAGCGTTGGGCCCACCGAGTCAGACAAGAAGGGGCGTCGCTGGAAGGGCTCGCGGAGCTTGAGGGAGGAGTGGCCTCCGATCTGGGTCTGGGTCAACGTGGTGAAGGCGGCGGCGCAATGAAGTTTTGAGCGATGGGTTCAAATGAAGATATATGTCCAGATTAGAACAGGAAGAAGAAGATGGAGCGGCCATTCCTTAATCAATGTAATTAGCATTAGTTTTAGTTTTTATATATAATGAGCGTTAGTTTTAAAATCAGTTGTAAAAGTAAAATTATACATTGTTTTTAAAAGTAAAATTATACATTGTTTTTAAAAGTAAAAGTATACATTGTTCATAAAAGTAAAATTATACATTTTTTTAAAAGTAAAATTATACATTGTTTTTAAAAGTAAAATTATACATTGTTTTTAAAAAGTAAAATTATACATTGTTTTTAAAAGTAAAAGTATACATTGTTTTTAAAAGTAAAATTATACATTGTTTTTAAAAGTAAAAGTATACATTGTTCATAAAAGTAAAATTATACATTGTTTGTAAAAGTAAAAATATCATGGTTTGAAAAATATAAACACCACTGTTTTGAAAATATAAAAATATCATGGTTTGAAAAATATAAACATCACTGTTTTGAAAATATAAAAACATCATTGTTTGAAAAATAAAAACATCATTGTTGGGAAAAAATAAAAATATGAACTTTCTTATATATGAAGCGATAGAAAAATATAATTTTTATCCATGGAGTGATAATATAAAAATGTGATTTTTATATATGTAGCGAGCACGGACGACGAAAGTGACAAAAGGCGAGAATGGCGAGATTTTCCTACATAAGAAGAGTCGTGGCATTTGGTTTAGCATAATCGGTGAGAACTTCTCACTTTTAATTTAATTTTCTAGATAAATATATACTAGGATGCAGACGGTGTTTAGTAGCATCCGACACCCGTCGTCCACAGACCATGGACGACTTGTATGCTTGTTTGTTTTATTTTGATGTGTAGTTGATTGTGTGATGTGATGTGAAATGAAATAAAATATTTATACAGTTAGAAAATATTTTATAGTTAAAAATAGAATTTTTAACGTGTATATGAAATGAAATAAATCAATATAAACAAATCGGAGATTTGTTTATATACACACATTTGACTGATATTGATTGGGACGATAAATTTTAAACATCGTCCAACTGCACAAATAAAATCTGTGTTTGATTGTTTGAAAACCCCACACGGGTATTGGGATGATATATGACATACACTAATCCCAATAATTAGTTGTATGTCGATCGATTGATTGACAGGCTGTTATAAGCGTTAAATATTTATATTTGATGCTTATACAGTGTAGAACGCACTCTGGATGATGGTTGATTATTTATCGTTGTTATTTTATACACGTGTTGTAGAAAATCCATATAATTAACATTATATGGTAATTGATTGGGCCTCATTCAAGTTTTGAAATAGAAATCTTTAAAAAAGAAATATTTGAAATAGAAATATTTGAGAAAGAAATATTTGAAATAGAAATATTTGAAAAAGAAATATTTGAAATAGAATATTTGAAAATAGAAATATATGAAGCCGTGTTGATTAGATTGACGCCATTTTGACGCGAACGATATTTATATCGATTTTATTCATTTTTCGATGAAGATTGAAAGTAGATTTGAAATTCGAATTAGATTGAAAGTAGATTTGAAATTCGAATTAAATTGAAATGATTTGAAATTCGAATTAAATTGAATAGAATTGAAATTCGAATTAAATTGAAATCGATTTGAATTGAAATTAAAATGAATTTATATTGAAAATTCAATTTTGATTTGAATTTGAAATGAAGTTGAAATCGTTTTGAAAACGAATTTAAAACGATTTATAAAATACGTTTTGATAGGAAATCGACGAAATATATATAATATATATATAATTGCCCGGATAGAACGCGCCGCGCTGCGGCAGTTCGTGAATTTCGATCATTGACTTCGAACGAATATTACGGGAGATCCGACCGTCGGATTCTCCTAAAACCGGAACTGTTGGGTTTGTATCGAAAAGAGTTTTCTATCGAATATTAGAAATTTGAAATCTAACGGTTGGATTTGGAATTATGTCCAAATCAAATTTGGAAAAGGTCGCTGTAAGTGCAATTCGATGGCCGTTGATGGAAATCGACTGTACGGGCCTTGATAAAATTATTAAAAATATCAATAATTTGTGTAAAATCATAAGAAATGATTTGTGAAGAATTGTGATGAAAAAACCCTATATTTGAAAAGATAAAAATAGATTTTTATCGAAATGAACTAGTTTTGAACTAGAATAGTAATTTATTTATTTTTAAAATAAATAAATTGGATTTGAAATGGTTTTGAAAATAACCCGAATTTCCAATAATTGCACTGGAATGGATTTGAATCGAAATTGTCTTCGGAATATTTCGATGTTGGATTTCGTGATTATACAGATGTGGTTACGGAAATTTGAAAGATATATATATATATCGTTATTTCCAATACGATATTTGTTGGTCATAGAATTTATATTGAATATAAGCCGATATATTTTCTATTCAGAGCCTTGTATTTAATATCAAATGTATTTGAGTTTGTCGTGAATGGTGACTTCATTAACACTGTTCTTAAGCCCAGTTGAGAAAAAGATTAAATCTTTTTATTTAGATTTAATGAAGTGTACCAATTAAATACTATTTAATTGGAATTGAATTGGTATTGATTTTTGGGTTTATCGTGAACAATGTTTTAAATAACACTTGTTCTTTAACCCGATAATCAATGAAATGTGATTTTGGGTTGTCGTGAACGGTATCTTCAATAATACTGTTCTTAGACCCAAAGGAGTTAAGAAAATCAGAAACTAATTGGAGATTAGTAAAGTTGAATGATTTCTGGGGTATGGATCTGATGTTGGTTTCGGCCTTCGGGGTTAATACTTAGGGAATTGCTCACTTGCTAATTTACGGTTAGGGACTGATTGAAATGTGAAGTGATTTTGGGTTTATCGTGAACCGTGTTTTAAATGACACTGATTCTTTAACCCAGTCAAAGATTAAAACTAAGTGGAGTTTTGATGAATCTTTAATTAGATTGAAAAGAACGAGAATGGAGTATCCCCAGTTTTGCTCCAGGCAATAGTTAAATCTTTAATTAGATTTGAATGTGAAATGGTAATTGAATTTACCGATAACACCGTGGTGTTAGATATGAAGTATTACCAGTTTTACTTCATGGGATGAATAGGTTGGGATTGGGAAATAAAATAAATGATCACTTCGGTGTGGTTCGCTAATCCCGACTAGTTTGAATTGATATTCAAGAGTAGATTAAACAATAAATTTAAAGGATTTATCTTTGATAAAATTAATGGGAACCTTTCCCTAAGAATGTGAAATTTAGAAACTAACTGTCGGTTAGCTAAGTAGAATGGTTTTCTGGATATTGATCTGATGTTGGTTTCGGCCTTCGGGGTTAATATTTGGGGAATTATTCTCTTGATTAATTTATGGTTAGTGACTGATGAATTGGAATGAGGCGTATGTTGTGTTTGTGTAACACTTGTTTATTATATACGCGAGTTATTCAGAAAGGCCGGGTTTATCCCATTCTGAATAACTGTTACAACGATAAGTCGAAGATGAAGACGGTGGTTGAAGACCGGAGGTCTTCACGTCGTTTGGATAATTACTGATGACATTGATTGGGCCGTACACCCAAGAGGAGGGAATCAGTTGGTGATCGTCCAGACGTACTTGGAGATCGATGGATATGCGGGGTACTAGGTGCCTCCAGTTTCGTTCAGACCCAGAACGAACTTGTAAATGGAATGTGTGTCTGACATTGGATTTTATTCTGTGTGATTGATTTCTATTAAATATATATCTGTTTGGCAGCGGAGAATTTATTCTCTTGCTTAACGCCCTTCTCTGAGACGTACGAGCTCAGGGGTTATATATTGATGGATATTAAACGCATGGAGTGAATTGCCTGTGTGGCATGCCTAAGTGGCAAATGATCAAGGCTTCCGTTGAAAAGTAAAGTCTTGTGGTTGATGATCAAAGCACGACCTTTGTGGCATAGCTTTGTGTAACGTTTAATTCGCTAGTTTCACACCTGGTATGAACCAAAAACGGGAGAAGGACCTCAGGGAGGGCATGCGTTTCTTTCTAGTTAGAAGTGGCGTCAGTGGTTTTACACGCCCTGACGAGTTTGACTTATGTGGTTGTTGGTTTGTGAGGCGCCTCGGATATATCGGTGACTATGTGAAGCCGACGGAGTCATTCTTTGGCTCATTTACGCCCCATAGGGCGGGGAGACGTATTGTTCAGGCATAATAATCCACTCCGTGTGGACCGGCCCTGACGATCAAAAGGGCAGTTGCGGCTGTTCCTGAGACACGGGCTAGAGCGTCTCGAATCGGTGAGGACAATCCCTAGCCTTGGTTCATACCATAAATGATAACCCAACTTCCAATACGACATTTTGCGGTTTTGATTGTATACCTATATATGGCGACATAGTGGTATGGGACATTCATGCCGCCTATGATTGATATTTATGATTGTATATAAAATCAGAAACTAATTGAAAACGAGCTAAGATGGGTGGTTTCCTGAGTATTAGTCTGATGTTGGTTTCGGCCTTCGGGGTTAATACTTAAGGAATCGTTCTCTTACTAATTTACAGTTGGAGTCTGATTAAAAATTTAAAACATGAAATTTAGCGTATCAAGCATTCTTTGGCTATTATAAGGTAAAACCCTATCCCCCGGCTTGCGTTGCATTGTGTGATAGGACCTGGGTCTTATAATAGCTTCATTTTTCTTTATTTAGCATTGCGCTGTTTGTTTTATGCACTGGTATTCTTGGGAGGAAACCCGTTCCGTGTTATACGGCGTGGTCCCTTGATTTACCTAACTTTAAAATAAAGATAAATAACTGTTTTAGTTCTCACACCAGTCCCATGACTGACCTGGAGTTTATTGTTTTAACCTAAACTCTAGGTGCACTTATTTTGAGACGGGCAGCTAGTAGTTTTGGTTTTGCAGATTTATATTCACAGGATCCTGGTTTACAGCTGGAACGATATCCGGAAAGCTTTGTATCCGTATATCTCCTTCAGTTGTGTTTTGTATTATTTTCCGCTGCTCTGTAAATTATTGTAATCTCTAATATAATATTTATTCATTTATACTCTGTATATTCTTGTATTCTGAAGGAATTGTTATAATTAACGATGAAATGTTCCTCTGTCTGTGTTCTTTTGTGGCTTGTCCTCGACTCAATCCGGGCTTTCCTTATCGGGGAAGTTCGGGTCGTTTCAAACTCTAATAATCCCCCTATAGCATCCAAACATCCTTTTTTAACATATTGTAAAATATCCTCAAACCTACTATTTCCATTCCAAGCAACCATTTAGCATTCAAACATCTTGTGTGTTGAGGTCCACACTTATGACGATCGTATTTCATGTGCTTTACAGCACGAATGCTATCCTGCCAATATACGGATCACTGTATTCAGCAGGAACCAAAATTAAGTCATAGATGATACAATATTATTCAGTTGTGGTATTTTAGCTAAGATTGGAAATATAATATAAAGAAACTACTGCTGCTCAATTAAAGCCTCAGGCAATTTGTAACTTTCTTCTCTTTGCACTGGAGCATTTCATATATGATCTTCTATCTCTTATGTGCAGCATAATACACTCTCTTAATACCCTTCAAGTATATAATAACAAAATGTTGGATAAGTTTGTAATTATACAGCAGTTATACTACTGTGTACCAGTGGTGGTGATAACGTTGTGCAACTTCATTACAGCAAGAGCTATCTGTACCAGTCACCCAATTCACAGATATAATATATACTCATGTGACGACAACAGAACAAACACCAGATCGTGAATATTTCTCCTTGAACTATGAATTTATGATTTATATTAGTTAACACCAGTTCAGCTAGTAATTGTTTTTATTTTATTTTAAAAAACTATGTTAGAGACAACTTTCTACCTTTTTAAAGCTCTGTTTTATCGTTAGCTTTCTTCATTTTCTAATGTAGTTTTCACAACATTTGCTTAGTAAGCAGTATGTTTAAGCTGCTGTGACATAAATTATGTATGCAGTTATCTTCCAAATAGGTGTTCCATACAAAAAAAAATCTCAGGAAAAGAGAAAAAAATTACGTACATCAACTCATGCAAATGTTGAAGCTATCCAATAAAATACATCATATTGAAAGTTCTTTGTCAACAACAAAACCAAAACATACATGAATTATGAAGAACCAAAAGTACATACATCAATTATGACCAAGTAACAAAAATGAAAAAAAAATCAAGTTTAAATTGTCTTGTTGTGACGGTCATAATGTTGTGACTGTAATAATGGACATGGCATATATTGCTAAATTGACCTAGACCCCTAGAAATGTTCTAGTAGCGACATACCCCACAGATTGGAACCATTCAATAACTCAGGTAGAATCCAATAAATTATTAAATGTTAAAATTAAACTTTTAACACAAACACATTTGCACTGAACGGAATCGCCTACCTCCCCTGTTGAACAGAATTGCCACCTCAATTCACCAATAGCCTACCTCCCCTGGTGAAAGACGAATGTTTGGGCGAACTAACTTGCTTTCGATTTGGATTTTGATTTTCTGATTTTGGGATTTCGCGAGTTAAACGAAGAGATTATGAAGGATTTTCACCAGTTACTGAAATACTAATACAAAATTTGCATACACTTGATAGAGTAGAGACTATAGAACAGAACCCTTAGCATACAAATTAAAATTATATAGTCGACTAGCGACTACCTGACGAGAGTGCTGGAATGGGAGATCTGAGGAAATCGAAGGAAGAAAGGGGAGGAAAAAAATGCGGCTTAATTTTTGTTCATTTCGAAACACGGACCGAAAAGGGGACGATACTTGCTCCTGGCTGGAACGGTAGTTTCACAGAGAAGGAAGGAATGATATTCACTTTTTTAGAAGAAAGATTATGTAACAACCCGTATTTTTTATAACATGTTAAAACCATAAATTCTATTTTTAAAATAAGAATCAAGGGAAACGGGTTGCGCCATTGCGTTCGTATCGAAATACTGTTTGGAAACGAGTCCGAATTTTCGAGAATCGAAGTCCGTATGAGGGAGATATGACCCTCCAAAGTTTCAGGAATTTTCAGAATCGAAAACAGCTCGAAATTCGAATTCGAAATTCGAATTAAAACTCCCCCGAGCAGACTGGACGGGAATTTTCTCGTCCAGGACCAAGTCTACCTGGGGGTCGACACTATGGTCGACCTCCCAGGGGCCAGGTTGACCCTATGGTCGACCTGGGGGTCGACCTGCCTCCCGAAACCCAGTTTTTGAACCTGATTCATTCTGATGTATCTAGACTCGTTTCGTGACCAGATTCGTCTGCCTAATCATATATAAACAGCCTCCTAGCCTCATTCTGTTTACACCATTCTTCTCTAACCTTATGCTGCACAAATTCTTGATGGACATGGCTCCTTTTAAATTAAATTAAATTAGATATATAAACACGAAGACTATTTCTTGAAGACTACGGCTAGGAATTGCATATTGGGGATTTGCTTCTACAATCAAATCAAGATTCAACGATTCAACAATTCGACGACTTGTTTATAGATTCAACTTCTGCATCTCAATTTCTTAGACCTCGATCTATAAGTTCAAGTTACTTTTAGATTAAAACTATAAACTTAATATGGACATGTTATAAATTGGAATTGGACCTATGTATGATAATTGATTCATATCTATTCTTGTTCATCTTGGATCTTGACATTTGAGAATATTGCTATGAAATCAGTTTGGATTGACCTATGTATGATAATTGATTCATATCTATTCTTGTTCATCTTGGATCTTGACATTTGAGAATACTGCTATGAAATCAGTTTGGATTGACCTATGTATGATAATTGATTCATATCTATTCTTGTTCATCTTGGATCTTGACATTTGGGAATATTGCTATGAAATCAGTTTGGATTGACCTATGTATGATAATTGATTCATATCTATTCTAGTTCATCTTAGATCTTGACATTTGGGAATATTGCTATGAAATCAGTTTGGACCTATTCATGTTGTAAATCAAGCTCCTTCATGTCCATAGTATTATCATGCCTATGATGTTGAATCAATTTACTTTTCACAAGTTTGGATTATCACCTTTATCATGACTATCACCTTATTATGCTAGATCTGTAATCCTAATGTTTTAGGACTATTATCCTATATGCCAGTGATGTTATAACCAATTATCGCAAGCTATTTCATGCTAGATTTATCACCTTGTGCTCATTCTTTTGCCTATCATAATTTTGATGTTATTCCCTTTTATTTTGAATTTGGATTTACTTGTAATTTAGATCGATTCACGTTTACTTGCGATGGGGATACGATTTGAGTAGATTAGGCAAAACATAAATTGGTTATAAACATGAAATATGAGTATTGTTATAACTTGAATCTGGATATGGACATGAAACTTGCCTTGAAACTGACACAAACTTGACATGAAATTTGAACATGGACATGACACTAGAATGAACTTGAAATTGGCCAACTCGAGGTAGGGTTGAGTTTGCAGTGTAATTCTGCCCGGAACCGCCCGGCAAATCCATTAACTACAAACAATAGAATCCAATGCGGGTAGTTGGTCCTATCGCACTTAAAAACCCGAGGTCAGACTTAGTTGTGGTGTAAATCTGCCCGAAACCGCCCGGCATATCCAGTGACCACAACAACAGGTCTGATGTGAGAGGTTGGGGTGCATTAATGAATTAATGCCACATGATAGGGTTAAGTCATGAACATGAAAGACAACACTTAACCAACTTGACACATGATTCGTAGGGCTAAGTCATGAACTTGAACGACAACACTTAGTCAATTTGGCATGACACGTAGGCAGGTTAAGTCACGAACTTGAATGACAACACTTAACCAACTTGACATGCTAGACTGATAAGGGTTAAGTCACGAATTTAAATGACAACACTTAACCTATTGGACGGAAACCCTAAAAACACGGTCCATTTCAGCAGTAACCCATTAGATGTTTAATGGTACCCTGGAACTAGGCAGGGTGGGGCACGATTACTGGGCTGATTGTAAGCGACCAGAACGACGGCTGAGTTGGTGCGCCAGTGTAGGTTCAGGCGGACTATGGTCGTGCATATAGTTCGGAGTTGAAAAAGAAGGCATTGGGCATCAGTAGGTTTACCTGTGCATGCCTGATTTGTGTCGGTGGTTGGCACCCTGGGGCTTGATACACCCTATGGTGGACCTAGCACAGGTGACTACATTCGTGATAGGGCCGTATGACACAGACACACGACGAGCTAGAACTTATCAGGAGCCGATCGATTAGTGGATCGTTCCGTTGAACCTAGTAATGGGTCATTTCATGATATTGGGCTAAGGGATCATTTCATGGTTAATATATGACATGGGTTTGGGATACTAGTACAGTTGGTGCAGCGAACCTTGAACATGCGATGCTATACTTGATTTATACTTGAATTATCATGCCATCTTAGTCTATCTTGCCATTCTTGACAACATTCTTATGTTTACTTTCAGTTTATACATGTCATGTTACCTTTACCTGTTTTTATGCTGAAAGTCACTAGGACTTACCCGTCTTTATGGCTGACCCGTTTTCTTTCGCCTCTTTTTCTTTCGTTCCCCCCTCCCCCCTCTAAGTTCTCAGGGAGGAAACTCTAGCACTTAGCTTGGATTTCGATTGCTTTCGGTTCAGCTCATGTACGGTTTGATCTTGAGCTAGGCTATGGCTGCATTTCGGCTACCTTTGGGGAATTAAGCTACTTTTGTTGTTTTAAAGTTTATGTTTCTTTATTTATGCAAGACAGAATTTGTTGTAATGACTTTGTCTATTTGGTGCTTTGGGTGTAAAAGGTTTTGACTCTTTTTGAAAGTAATGAAATTTATCTTTTGATTCTTCCGCTGTTTTATCTATGTTCTGTCTTGTAATATTTCTGTGTTTGTTTACCTCGATAATGCTCCTCCAAAACTAGTGCATTCCCTTTGTAAGTGACCCTAGCGGAGGTGGGATGTTACACTTGGTATCAGAGCAGAAGGTTACCAAACTGGGCAAAAGTTTTTTTAAAAAACCTTCTGAAACTATTTTCAAAACCGTTTACAAAGAAGCATTTTTCAAGAAAAGTCTTGTGTTATTTAAAGGCTATTCCACAAAAGCCATTAGCATTATCCTTTGTTTCCTCGTTTGAATCTCTTCTTTTTCATTTCAGCATGTCTGGGAATCTAAATCTTCCAGAGGGCGTGCCAATACCTGGCTGGTTCAGGAGGTACTTAGAGGCTAGGGCCAACGATGCAGGCCCAGCAGATATTCCTCCAGCTGCAGCGATTCCTCCTCCTCCGCCCCCTCCTCGTGCAATCGCTTTCTCAAAGATTTGTAAAGATTTTAGGGCCATGGGTAGGAAGAATTTCAAGGGAACTGAATCATTCGTAGAAGCGAGGAACTGGCTCAAAGAAACTAAGGATCTATTCGTTATCTTCGAGTTGGACGACTGGCAGAAGGTAAAGTTGGCAGTATGGTTGCTCAAAGACGAAACTTCCTATTGGTGGGAATTCACTAACGCTGAAAGACCTGTTGACACATGGATGGATTTCAGGATAAGGTTTGAGATGAAATTCCTCTCACAAGCTGAACGAAGTCTACAACTAGAAAAGTTCTTATCTCTTAAGCAAGGAAGTATGACGATCAAGGAGTACGTCAATCAATTCAATCAGCTGGCTCGATTTGGACTGGACTTAGTGAATACTCCTCATAAGAAGGCTCTCCATTTTGTCAAGGGATTGAATGATTCACTTCACAGATTGGCTATGACCCACATACCTATGGGGGCTACTTACGAAAATTTAGTGGACATGGCGCTCTTAAATGAAGAAGACAAGAATGACAAGAAGGAGGTCAAGGCGAATGAGTCTCAAAACAAGAAGGTAGACTCCGAGAAAGGAGGCAAGAATAACAACAATAATGACAACAAGTTACGTGAGAAAAGAAAATGCAACTTATGTGGTTTTGAGGGGCATATAGTCCAGGATTGTAGAAAGAAGAAGATGAAGATGGGAGCATGTTTTCAGTGTGGTGATACTGGACATATCAGCAAGAACTGCCCTAAGAAGCAAGGGCAAGTCCCACAAGCAGGACCTTCTAGGGGTACAACTTTAACTTTATTCTCCTAGATGCTTCGTTTTATCTTGCTTATCTTCTCAATCCTATCTTGAGAACCTTAGGTAGAACCCTATGGATACAAACATGTATTTGAAACATGTTATGGTTGATGATTGCAAGTGGTTGCAAGTGGTTGCTCGTGGTTGCATAACACACATTAGGCACTAGATCGACTCAGTCACATATTTCATATTGCATATGCATGGGTGCTTATACTTGTATATGAATGGAAATTTCATATGTTGTTATATGGATGTTGCATATGAATGAATGTTTGTGTACTCATGTAGAGATTATAAAATATGTTATGAATTTGCATACATGTTGGACTCATTACACTAACATATTTTGCATTAAGGAGGTTTACTGAATCAGTAACCACCTGATCTTTTGCATTAGATAAGTACAAATACACACACTCTTGCATGAATTCATACAGCAATAGAAATCTTTTAAGGACAATGGTTGCTTGTGGATGATGGTTGAGTAGATGGTTGATTGGATGTTAGGATGCATTCTTCTCAACTTGAAGATTTCAGGGACGAAATCCTTTAAGGAGGGGAGAATGTAACAACCCGTATTTTTTATAACATGTTAAAACCATAAATCAAGGCAGAATTAATTTTTAAAATAAGAATCAAGGGAAACGGGTTGCGCCATTGCTTTCATCTCGAAATTCTGCTTGGAAACGAGTCCGAATTTTCGAGAATCGCAGTCCGTATGAGGGAGATATGACCCTCCGAAGTTTCAGGAATTTTCAGAATTGAAAACAACTCGAAATTCGAATTCGAAATTCGAATTCAAACTCCAGAGCAGACTGGGCGGGAATTTTCCCGCCCACGAACAGGTCGACCTGGGGGTCGACACTATGGTCGACCTCCCAGGGGCCAGGTCGACCCTATGGTCGACCTGGGGGTCGACCCTATGGTCGACCTGGGGGTCGACCTGCCTCCCGAAACCCAGTTTTTGAACCTGATTCATTCTAACGTATCTAGACTCGTTTCGTGACCAGATTCGTCTGCCTAATCCTATATAAACAGCCTCCTAGCCTCATTCTCTTTACACCATTCTTCTCTAACCTTATGCTGCACAAATTCTTGATGGACATGGCTCCTTTTAAATTAAATTAGATATATAAACACGAAGACTATTTCTTGAAGACTACGGCAAGGAATTGCATATTGAGGATTTGCTTCTATAGTCAAATCAAGATTCAACGATTCAACAATTCGATGACTAGTTTATATATTCAACTTCTGCATCTCAATTTCTTAGACCTCAATCTGTAAGTTCAAGTTACTTTTAGATTAAAACTATAAACTTAATATGGACATGTTATAAATTGGAATTGGACCTATGTATGATAATTGATTCAAATCTATTCTTGTTCATCTTGGATCTTGACATTTGGGAATATTGCTATGAAATCAGTTTGGATTGACCTATGTATGATAATTAATTCATATCTATTCTTGTTCATCTTGGATCTTGACATTTGGGAATATTGCTATGAAATCAGTTTGGATTGACCTATGTATGATAATTGATTCATATCTATTCTTGTTCATCTTGAATCTTGACATTTGGGAATATTGCTATGAAATCAATTTGGAATGACCTATGTATGATAATTGATTCATATATATTCTTGTTCATCTTGGATCTTGACAATTGGGAATATTGCTATGAAATCAGTTTAGACCTATTCATGTTGTAAATCAAGCTCCTTCATGTCCATAGTATTACCATGCATGTGATGTTGAATCAATCTACTTTTCAAAAGTTTGGATTATCACCTTTATCATGACTATCACCTTATTATGCTAGATCTGTAATCCTAATGTTTTGGGACTATTATCCTATATGCCAGTGATGTTATAACCAATTATCGCAAGCTATTTCATGCTAGATTTATCACCTTGTGTTCATTCTTTTGCCTATCATAATTTTGATGTTATTCCCTTTTATTTTGAATTTGGATTTACTTGTAATTTAGATCGATTCACGTTTACATGCGATGGGGATACGATTTGGGTAGATTAGGCAAAACATAAATTGGTTATGAACATGAAACATGAACATTGTTATAACTTGAATCTGGATATGGACATGAAACTTGCCTTGAAACTGACACGAACTTGTAATGGAATTTGAACATGGACATGACACTAGAATGAACTTGAAAATGGCCAACTCGAGGTTGGGTTGAGATTGCAGTGTAATTCTTCCCAGAACCGCCCGGCAAATACAGTTACTGCAAACAATAGGATCCAATGTGGGTAGTTGGTCATATCGCACTTAAAAACCCGAGGTCAGACTGAGTTGTTGTGTAAATCTACCCAGAACCGCCCGGCATATCCAGTGACCACAACAACAGGTCTGATGTGAGAGCTTGGGGTGCATTAATGAATTAATTCCACATGATAGGGTTAAGTCATGAACGTGAAATACAACACTTAACCAACTTGACATATGATTCGTAGGGCTAAGTCATGAACTTGAACGACAATACTTAGCCAATTTGACATGACACGTAGGCGGGTTAAGTCACGAACTTGAATGACAACACTTAACCAACTTGACATGCTAGAATGATAAGGGTTAAGTCACGAATTTAAATGACAACACTTAACCTATTGGACGGAAACCCTAGTTACGCGGTCCATTTCAGCAGTAACCCACTAGATGTATCATGGTACCCTGGAACTGGGCAGGGTGGGGCACGATTACTGGGCTGATTGTAAGCGACCAGAACGACGGCTGAGTTGGTGCGCCAGTGTAGGTTCAGGCGGACTATGGTCGTGCACGTAGTCCGGAGTTGAAAAAGAAGGCATTGGGCATCAGTAGGTTTACCTGTGCATGGTTGATTCGTGCCGGTGGTTGGCACCCTAGGGCTTGATACACCCTATGGTAGACCTAGCACAGGTGACTACATTCGTGATAGGGCCGTATGACATAGACACACGACGAGCTAGAACTTATACGGAGCCGACCGATTAGTGGATCGTTCCGTTGAACCTAGTAATGGGTTATTTCATGGTATTGGGCCAAGGGATCATTTCATGGTCAATATATGACATGGGTTTGGGATACTAGTATAGTTGGTGCAGCGAACCTTGAACATACGATGCTATACTTGATTTATACTTGAATTATCATGCCATCTTAGTCTATCTTGCCCATCTTGACAGCATTCTTATGTTTACTTTCAGTTTATACACGTCATGTTACCTTTACCTGTTTTTATGCTGAAAGTCACTAGGACTTACTAGTCTTTATGACTGAACCGTTTTCTTTCGCCTCTTTTTCTTTCGTTCCCCCCAGGTTCTCAGGGAGGAAACTCTAGCACTTAGCTTGGATTTCGCTTGCTTTCGGTTCAGCTCATGTATGGTTTGATCTTGAGCTAGGCTATGGCTGCATTTCTGCTACCTTTGAGGAATTAAGCTACTTTTGTTGTTTTAAAGTTTATGCTTCTTTTTTTATGCAAGACAGAATTTTTTGTAATGACTTTGGCTATTTGGTACTTTGGATGTAAAACGTTTTGACTCTTTTTGAAAGTAATGAAATTTATCTTTTGATTCTTCCATTGTTTTATCTATGTTCTATCTTGTAATATTTCTGTGTTTGTTTACCTCGATAACGCTCCTCCAAAACTAGTGCATTCCCTTTGTGAGTGACCCTAGCGGAGGTGGGGTGTTACAGATTATATATTTAAAATAATCAAAAAATAGGGGAACACTTTAGTAGATACAGAAACACTATATAACTGTGTCAAGCCAAGAAACTAAAAAAGGGTTTCAAATAAAAAATATCATATATTTCAAATTTGTTTATTTAGTGTAGTGTTTCAACGATACATTTGTATGTCCAATCTTCACAACTAGGCCTTTCAATGATACCCAAGGTACTCGACCTACAAACGGTCTTTTGGGTGCCCCCATCAAACCCCTACTTTGAGCCTGCTAGAACTTACGACAACGATAATCTATCAGCCTTCTCATCTCTTGTCATCCAACTTGATGACTTTTCATAGCCCAAGCAACCTTCTCGAGAAACCATTATCCACCAACTCACGACCTTTGAGTTGTCACCTCATTAGCTGTTCTACACTGATCAACGAACACTTTTCAACACTTTGAACCTTCCAACTTGAATTTACTTCAAAGTCACATCATCACCGAACCAAGTTACGTCACTACGCTACAGCTTTAGTAGGGTCCGGGGGTTGCCCCCGAGAAAAATTCTCTATCGAAGCTCTTTTTTTACAACCCGGGTCGTAGCCGAAAAATGTACTTTTTCAGAAAATGACCCTTTGCGACTGACCACCTGGTACGAATGACCCCAACATGTGCGACCGACCCAGGCTCTACTCGACCTAACACGACCGACCATACCACTCTGCTCGACCCCTCCTTCGCGGCCAATCCAAACACCTCACCAAGACATGACCGACCCGATCCATGTTTGTTCAGCCCAAATGACTGACCCGATCACATTATGGTGCGACCAGAACCACTGCATAACCCGTACGTTGCTCGACCCAACTTGCTCGATATAACCTGCTTGACCCAACATGCTCGAACAACCCAACCGTTATTTTCCTCCAAGAAAACCTCCCCATGGTTCGATCGACTCTCCATGTTCGATCCACCATGTCCGACGCTCCATGTTCGACCCAAAACCTGCATTCTTCAATGCAACTGCAATTTCGACCAAAACTTCAGCAAAACGATTCGTTCGACGAAACCAACTCATCCAATATGATCACAAGCATGATATGAAATCAATAATAACACCAATATGACAATTCCGTAAACAAACATGTAAAATTCACCAAAATCACCATAAATGTACATATGGGAAAAACCATGGATCTAACTTGCATATACACATGAAATAGGATTGAAATCGTAAACTTGCTTAAATAGATCATTAGGTAATTCATGTGAGAATAAACTTAATATGGCATAAATCTATGGAAAAACACATAAATATGATGAAAAACATGATCAAATGTAACATCCCTTATTTTTACGGTATAAAAATTAATTAATTTAATTATTTGAAAAGTGATTTAGAGATTTAAATGGTTGTTTAATTAAATAATATTGAACATTTAATTAATATAAATAATAGAATAATATATTTATTTTCGAAATAGTCGAAAATAGTGGAATTGACAATATTGTGTGAATTGGATTATTTATAAGATATAATTCAGCTTAGAATTGAATTATATTAACGAAAATATTTAATAAATGATGGTTGAACGTATTAATTATAATATAATTATAATCGAGCCCATAATGCCGCGGTAGTTCGTAGTTTGGTGATTTGAACTTCAATTGAATATACAGAATTCGTTTTAAGATGGATTTCTGTGAAATAAGCAACGTTAGGATCTGGTAAGCTATATTTTTCTAATGCAAGAGAAAAATTGGGATTTTGTCGTATAGATTGTGAGTTGTGTCCAAATAAAATTTTTGAAAAGTCGTTATGGAATTCCTTTATAATTTATAACGATTATTTATATTATAAAAGGTTTTCTTAATATAAATTGGGTATCGATTTAACACTGGACTTGAAATATCGAGTTATAAATTCAGATAGAAATATTTTGGAGCTGTATGATATTATATTATGAATATATATGATAATATTAATTTATTAATATTAAATTAAATGGTTTATAAATATATTAATATTTAATTGGTCCATTTTGAGCTTTAGAAAATAGCCATTTTTGCAAATGAACTCCGTTTTCGATGAAATTAATATTATTGGATTCAGAATATTGAATTATTGTTAGATTTCAATTTTCATGATTTTTGGAATCAGTATGTGGTCGTACGGGATTTTAAAGTGAAAAACAGTCAATAATTTGACTTTAAAAATACGTTGTATAAACAAACGGACTCGAAATTTGATGAAACTAGTTTCGTTGGGTCCGTAATGACGAACCGTAGCAGTATGTCCATTTTAGTTGAATTTGGATATGTTATGTGATTATAGAAAATTTTAAACGGAGACGACTGATTATTAATTAATAAAAAATTTGAATGAAAATTTCTACGATAAGCTAAACTAACCTATACATACGCCTTTCCTTGCCTAAACCCTAACCTTTTCATTTCACGGTCAAAATTTACAAGCCGCCACCCTCAATATAAACGAGATCTATGGAAATCAAAAATCAAATTCCACAGTAAACCAAATGGAAGAATTATTGATTCGATAACTTTGCATTTGCAAGGCCTTCACTTTCGTAAAAACAATTTTTAACTTGAACACGTTCCTTCTCCCATCGTTGTTCTTCACCGTACATAGGTTAGCCGGTTTTGGGGTAATGTGGCTGTCGAGGGATCTTGAATCCTAAAGTAGAAAGGAAGAGGGATGTGAAGCCAAGCTATCGGGGGTGGCGGCGTCATTTGTAGTGACCGAAGAGGGTAGTTTTCTGGGCTCGAAGTTACAACTATTGTGGGGAGGTTTCTAGTGAATTCAGATGGTTTTTGGTCGGAGTGTTTCAGCTATAGGTAGGTGAAGGGGCGGCGCACTCGTTAATGGTTGTGTCTCGGAGTACGAAGGTCAGTGGCGGCCGATTTTTGATGATCCAGGGTTCGCCTACTATTGTATAGAGTGGAGGAGGGTGCGAGGTTTATCGCAGGAGGTATTGAGGCTTGTAGTGGTGATAAGGTCTTATAGCTTGTGGAAGGGTGAATCTAAGGGTGGAATAAAGTGTTGTTGCTAGTTTTGATTTTTGTTTAAGGATGGTTTTTCTGAGAATGAATAGTTTTAGATGGAAACAGTTGTACAGTGTAATAGTGGTAATAACGTTTGCACTGTGTTGTTGGTCCGTGAGCTAAGTTTTAGTTGAGGAAGAGAAGTGGTTCGTTTGACTGGGAAGGAGCATGAACTTGGTATTAAGGTGATGTAGAGTTGATGTCTCGTGGCTTAAGTCATGTGTAATCGAGGAGAGAGGTTATCGGGGGGAGGAGAACCATAGGTGTGATGACGTTAAAGTGGCGCTGGTTAGATATTGGAGTAGCTTCAGAAGTTGAAATGGAAGAAAGATCGGAACCACTAAACACTTGACTAAGAAGTTAAATTAAATGGTATCTAATTTGGATAATGATGATTAGTGAGTTTATTATATTCCAATTTAAATCAAATATTTAAACAGCTATAACCTATGCATTCATGGACATAATCAGATGCGACTGGATCCGTTAGGACAACAACGATTAAAGCTACATTGTGGAACTGATTTCGCTGAGAACGGACTTACTAATATTTCGTGATAAAATCAAACATCTATTTGATTTTAAACGAAACAAATCAGAATCGTCAACTGGGAACCGAAGTGAGTAAATCTCACTAACTCTGCCAGTTTATATTTTTATAACGTATTTTTAGAATTGATAAATGATGGTTGATTGATGTGTGTTTATTGTTTGGATGAACTGCTAATTGATTGGTTGAAATTATAGATCTAGTCATATATATATGTAATACCCCGTGTATTCTATAACAGTAAAATTCACAAATTAAAGTATAATTAATTTCAAATCAAAGAATTAAGGGAAACGGGATACGCCATTGTGTTCGTCTCGGAAAAATACGCGAAATAGAGTCCGAGTTTTCGAAAAACGGAGTCAGTATGAAGAAGATATGGCCTCCGGAAGTTTCAGAATTCAGGTTAAAATTCAAAATCGGGCCCAATTGGCCAGGGCGGGAAAATTCCCGCCTAAGGCACCCAGGTCGACTTGGCAGTCGACCTGGGCTAGCCAGGTCGACTTGGCAGTCGACCTGGGCTAGCCAGGTCGACTGGGCAGTCGACTGGGTAACCAGTGTCGACTGCCAAGTCGACACGGTGTCGACTGGGCTGTCGACCTGGCCCCAGAGCCAGGTCAAACCCAGCCCACCCTGGCTGGCCTGGTCTGTGTTTGGTCGATTTTCTGAGCCTTTCCTTGTCACTAGGGCTAGGTGTCAGCTCCTGGTTGGTCTCTCCTTCAAACGAACAGCTATCATTGAACCAAGCTTCATCGACGGTCTAAATCAACTCACAAACTCTATAAAAAGGACCTAAGACTAACCCTAATTCACACAAACTAAAATGGAGCTGAGACCGTCATGTTGCTGAGGAGAGACTAAAGATAGCAATCAGAAATTGAGAGGCAATTAGGAGAATAAACAAAAGCTTAAAGCAACGTCAAATCAATCAAAACAACGCCTACAACAAAGGATAGCATCTCCAAATTCAGAATTCAGATTTCTGAATTGAAGATTCGTCATACGCTGTAAGTAGAGTGCTATTCCGATGTGAATTAAATAATTGTGTTGATTTGTGTAATGTGAGAAATGGAATTGTGGCGATAATAATCTATATTTGTATGTTGCTTCGATGCAAAATGATTTGGGAATATTATGGTATACGATTGGATATTTGCAAGTACGCGATTTGCGTTGGAAACGAAATGGAATTGTGGCGATAATGACTTATATTTGTATGTTATTTTGATTCTAACGATTTGGCAATGCTATGGTTTGATTCATACAAGTATGTGGCTTATGTTGACAACCACATGTTGTGGAATTTTGATTGGGACTTATGCAAGCATATGATTCATATTGAAAAACTACATGTTTGTGGTAGTTATTTACAACACCCATTTGATAATTGCAAGTATATGATTCATGTTGAAAGTAACAACTATATGTTGTAATAATTTGTTTAAGATTCATGCAAGTATATGATTCATGTTAACAACTATATGTTGTAATAATTTGTTTAAGATTCATGCAAGTATATGATTCATGTTAACAACTATATGTTATGATATTTTAATTGGAATTCATGCAAGTATATGATTCGTTATTATGCTAATATGATGTACATACTTTTATGACCACTTTTAGTGTGTAATTGAATAGACTAAGTATTATGATTCATATGAAGTTATGTTGGAATTGGCATCATAGTTCAAGTATAAAAATCATATTTTTGTGATAGTGACAAAAGCACGTATCTTTGTAAATTTGTATTAATTTTATGAACATGACTAAACTATGTTCGTTATTATGCCCAATTGAAAAACATGTTTTTAGGCTCATGTTGTTATCATAAGTTACATTAGAATTACATTCCTCTTGCAAGTTTACATAGATAAAATAAAAACCATGATGTAAGTTTAGATATGTTTATGCTATAATTCTATGAATAGAATGAAAACCATGATTCATATAAGAATTAGGTTGGGATAATTCTAGTTGAACCATACTTTTGTATTAGTGACAAAAGTAAGTACCTTTTTAACATGTAGTGATTTTATGAACACGATTAGTTTATATCATGCCTAAATAAAAATATAGGCTTATATTTCTAGTCAAGACCTGTGCCAATAATAATGATATCTAATTTAGTTAGATTCTTAATTTCAAGTTTACAAGGTTAGTTGAACCTATGATTCATGTTTAAGTTTATGCCATTATCATATGACTAGAATAATTCATGTTTAAGTACTGCTTATGCCATAATCATATGAGTAAAATAATCCATGATTAAGTATTGTCTATGCATTAACCATATGAATAGAATGATTTATGTTTAAGTATTGTTTATGCTATGATTATGTGGATAAAATGATTCATGTTATGCCATGATTATATGATGTTACAATTGCAAGTTCACATGTGCCTATTTTATGTTAATTGAATCGTTCGTTGCAAGTTCATGCGTTCACACTCCCCTTTTTCATGATATCTTATAAACACCATGTTGTAAGCCTCCCCTTTTCATTTGGCTTAATTGGGTTTAAGTATTAAACCCAACACACCTTACATTGGAGCGAACGTGTAAAACGGGGGAAATGACGTTTGGGCTAAAATATAGAACATATGTGTTGGCTTGTTGGACGCACGCCAATAACTTTGAAGAACAATTAAGTGGCATGAATAAATCTTAACCACTAAAGATGAATGTGAATAATGGGCCGCAAATATTTACATATAGAAAGAAGAAAGACAAAATATGTAAATGTAGAAAATACGATGTGTTTAACCCGAGGTTGGATTGAGTTGTGATGTAAACCTGCCCGGAACCGCCCGGCTGTCCAGTAGTCACAACAATACCTATCCAATGTGGGTAGTTAAACACGGAGCCCAATAAGGACCCGAGGTTAGACTGAGTTGTGGCGTAAGACTGCCCGGATCCAACCGGCAATAGGCAGCCACAACAATACATGTCTAATGTGAGAGGTCAAGGCTTTAATAAGACAATTAAGGCTGAGTCAGGATTGATAGGATTAAGTAAATTATATTAATACTTAATCAAAATGGAACATGCTAAACTAAACAGACTGATTGGGGGGTTAGGTTTATAAAACACTTAACCAACTTAGCATGTTGGCTAGAAATAGAAAACCTAGTAGCGGAGGACCCTTTTCAGCAGTAACCCTATAAGGTATCATGATACCCTGAAACTAGGCAGGGTGGGGCACGATTACTGGGCTGACTGTAAGAGGTCAAATCGACGGCGGTGGTGCAGCAGTGTAGGTTCTAACGGGGTGCGGGCGTGCACACACTCCGGCGCAGAAAAATAAGGCACTGGGCACCAGTAGCATACCTGTGCATTCTAGGATTGTGTCGGGCCGCCACCATGGGACTTGATACATCCCATGGTGGGACCAGCATAGGTAACTACAACATCGGGGGCCGTAAGACACATGTAACTATGCGAGTAGGAGCCGATCATCATAAAATGGATCACTTCACCCTGGTTATGGGGTGCCTGTTGGGAACTAGTTTATATGGGTACAGAGATTAAAATGGGGTACGATAGTATATTCGATCCTAGACAACTGAACTAAGTTTATGGTGCTTTCCCACTTCTAGTTTATACTTATCATACCCAGTTCTTTATTCATAGACTGAATAGTCCTAGACTTACTCAAGCTTTATGTCTGACTCTACTTTTCTTTCGTCTTCTTTTCTTCCGTTCCCCCCCCCAGGTCCATAGGGAGGGAATACCGCAGCTTGACCAGCCTTCATATCCAGCTTGAAGAGAAAGAATGTATTGCTTGGATCTTTTCGTTTTGGACTATGGCTTTGGACAGCAACTATGGGACTTTTGCAGTTTATTTATGTTTTCTTTATGCTTCTTTGAATGATGTAATCAAGACAGTTATGAAAATGTTATGTTTTTGGAAGAATTGTAAGACAATTATGGTATGGTTGGTGTAACACGTATTTTAATGAAATAAAAGTTTGTTGTTTTCCGCTGTTCAAAAATATGTGTTCTTATATCTGTCTTGTATATCTGTGACTTATACTTATAAACCTCCACCAAAATTAGGGCATTCCCTTTGAGAGTGACCCTAACGGAGGTGGGGTGTTTCAATATATATATATATATCATTACTCAAATATTGATTTTGTTTAACAGAATATTTCATATTGAAATGAAATTGATGTTATTTATATTGTTTGACATCTGTGATGCGGAGAAACAAGTTGGACGGATCCAACAGGATTCCTCAATATTTATAATACTATTTGTTTTCATATATTGTGATATAGGAGGTGATATATAATCTGTGATTCATTATGATGGCATTGGTCATCTTATTTGGTATTTTAAATACCATAAGTGATACTAGAATGAAAAAGGGAATTTTCAAAGTGTATATTGAAATAAAAATATTTATATAAAATCAAAGGATTTTATAATAAAGGAAATTGTGAAGTGGATATTGAATTTAAAGAATTTTATAAAATCAAATGGATTATATAAAAGGAGATATTTGAAATTTAAATAAGGAACTTCTGTATAAAATTTATTAACAGTTATATGGAAGTGTAAAAGACAGTTTTTGGTTAAAATACTTAATGGAAATAATAAGAAGTAAATAAAGAACTTTATGAATAAATATAGTTTTGGAAATTAATAAAATTATAAAAGGGAATTGGCGAGATATTAAAGAATTATAGAAAATTGATTTTAAAGTAAATATTTAATAGAAATCTATTTTTAACAGATAAATTAAGAAGAAGAATTTGTAAACGATGTTCTATAAATTAAGTAAAATATTTATCATTTGATAAATTGAATATATAAGTCTGAATTGATATAAAGAAGAAAAAAAATCAGTTTTAACACCGATATTTGAAATAGAATGTAACTAAAGATTTATAAAGGGAATTATAAAAGATGGTATATGAATTTGAAAAGAGGAAAATCTATTTTAAAAATAGAAATGGAATTTCAAATGGATGGATAAAAAAAACTTGTGTACTAATAAAAATAAGTAGTGTGATTTATAAACAATGTTTATAAATGAAATAAAAATAATTTTCAGTAGATAAGTTGGATGGTAAATTCAGCAATGAATTTAAAATGGGAAATTTGGAGTTGTTTTAAAAAGGAAACAATGGAATTTATTTTGATGTTCGAAATGTGAATAGGATTAAATAAAATCCATAAAGATTTGTAATTAGAATTCGACCAAGCCAAATGTTAATTGGAATTTGACAAGATAATTAATATTTGGTTTGAAACTGATATTTTATAATCGAATATAAAGGCGATAGAGAATTATAAATTTATTGAATAAAATCAACTATGAAGTTGACATGTAAACAAGATTTGATAAACAAAACGCAATGTGAATAAGAAGTTATAAAGTGACTCGATAATTGGAGTTTAAACCTGTGTTAGTATTTAAATTATGAAATCAACTTTTGATTTGATAAAACGAGTCCAGTTTTCTATAAAGGAATGATATTCACGGTTTTAAAGTGAATAACAATTTAAAAACAAACATTTTGCAGAATTAGAATAGTTATAAAAGGAAATTGGTAATTGTCTGGAAGTATTAAATTCAAAAATGAATTTAGAAATTGAGTTGACCTAAAATGGTAAAATATGCTGGAGTTCGTAACGATTATCGAATATTGATTATTCAAAAGAGAGATTATCGAGTGTAGTTTATTCGAAAGGGAGATTATCAAATATAGTTTATTCGAAAGGGAGTTATCGAATGTAGTTTAGTCGAAAGAGAGATTATCGAATACAGTTTATTTGAAGGGAGTTAACGAATGTAGTATTATTTGATAGAGAGATTATTGAATATAGTTTATTCAAAAGAGAGTTATCGAATAGAGATTATTCGAGAGAGAATTATACATTGGAATTCGACTATATTGAATGTAGGAAAGTACTATTTACTTTCCGGTTTTTAAATCAAGATTTATTTATTTAATAAATTAATTAATTATTATTTCTTCAAATTAATGAATAAAAGTTATATTTTGAAGTTAGATATTTCGGAAGTAGGGATTATAACGTCGTCGTTATAACCAATTTTTTTAATAAAAGAATTGGATTCATAAACTGAATCCGAGAGTTGCGTAAGCAATGATTTAAAAGAAGTTAAGAAACAAAGTTAAGGAAATTAGAAACTAACTGGAGATTAGTTAAGTTGAATGATTTTCCGGATATCGATCTGATGTTGGTTTCGGCCTTCGGGGTTAATATTCAGGGAATCTTTCTCTTACTAGTTTATAGTTAGAGACTGTTGGATATGAGGAGATAGAGATACGTGAATAAGAAATGGAAATGTTTTCCAATGTTAATAACGTATATTTTCTACATTTAGAAAATAAAAATTTATGAATATATGGAAACGGGAAATGAATAAATTAATGATAAATTAATTAAAAGGGAAAAATGATGAGTGATGATTAATCGATGCAATCTCCATTTGGAGATAAGATTGTTGTGTGTATGGATGTTTCCCTTTGATAGTTAAATAACCAACTATCAAAGTTTTGACCATTTTTCCGTCGTCAATACGGAGAGACCGGGATCAGATTTATTATCTGAAAATCACTCCATATGGGTATTAGCATTGTGAATCAAATATGATGAAGATAATTGAAAATGGAGTTTATGCAAGGGCTATTATTGCAAAATCCTAGGTAGAAATTGCCTAAGATGGATTTACATAATAGTGCCTTTGGTTTGTCCAGTCCCAAGACAACCTATATGGAAGAATGTCTGGCGGAGTATATTCAGTAGATTGCGTAAGTTGATCTCTTCAAACGTATTTACGTTTGGTGGCGGAGCGTTCGTTTCTCTTAGCTGTATACCCGTGGTATTTTTGGAGAAATCAATTTGTGATTTGGCAGGTATGACAATGTAACATTCAAAGTGAATAAATGTGTGATCCGTCAGAGATAAGTGTGGCCTCAAGCCTCACAACCAAGAAATGGTATAAAATCTGGTAGGATGCATGGCGAAGTGGTTAGCTGCCAATTAGGGTGTATTGTCACCTGATCTAAAGAAATTTCATTTAATTCTTTAACCTATTTTGATGTTGTCCCTTTCGGGAAATGGTTGCTGATCCCAACCTTGGTGATAATACATTTGGTTCACTCAAGCGAAATGAGTGACCGGTCATGTTTAGCCTGGGTTACAAGATGTTCTTGTTGAACCTGGTGTGTTCCCCTCTAGAGATACACTATCGGAATGTGGTCCTATACCTTTCTAGTTGGAATCCATTACCCAATAAGCGCCTGCTGTTTTGATTCTATATTATATATGTGGAACGTGAGATGAAAGCGTTACACTAGGTTGTTATTTATTTGATTTAGACATTATTATAACATCAGAAGAGTATGGATTTAAAAGAATGTTTTGGGTTATTGTAAGGTAAAAACCATCCATGTTTATGTGTGGATTGGCCTTATGCTTATTCTTTCTTTTAAAAGGATTTTAAAAGTTAAACAAATGGTTGGAGTTTACTCACACCGGTCACATAACTGACCTAGAGTTTATTTTGTTTTGTTTTCCCTAAACTCTTGGGTGCCCAATTTTGCACGGGCAGTCAAGTAGTCTAGATTTATAGATATACTTGGAGAGCTAGAGCAGGAGGCTTCAGGATTATATAGCTATTGTTTATTTCCGCTGTGTTGTACTCCGATAATGCTACTGTATACATACACTGGTTTTATTTCAAAGTTATGTTAAATAATATATTTATTAGCTCCGCTGTGAGGATCGTGTTTACTCTGATCTGCAGTTGTCTTCTTCTTCTATTCTAATTTTCTATATTATTTATTCTCGCCCTCTAATTTCTTTCTATTAATGATCTGGAATGTTTGATGCCTGAATAACTGACATGGGTTTTATGTTGATTTTCTAGTCGAAAAATCTAGTTCGTTACATCGAACGTTCATATACTTCATTGCATTCATGTAGAGATGTAAATCACTCACTGATTCCCCCGAACAAGCAAAAAATCAATGGAAAATGAATCCGGACAGCAAGCACTTCGCACCAAACACTATGATCCGAAGAATCCTTGCCTCAGTTGACGTAGATCTAGCCTCCAATGGTATAGGTCTTCAATTTCCTTCCTTGGATTATGATTTTTAATGATGGAAAGGTGTTAGAGAAAGGAGGAGCACAAGGCACCAAAATGAGAGAATGGAAAACTAAAACCATTTCCCATATCCCTTCCCCCTATTTATACCCTTCCAATAGCCCACCAATGGGCCTTCCCAAATCAGCCCATTGTGGCTCTCCAAATCTGAACAGCCAACTGAAATACCTTAAAATAGCGATTCCTCCCAAATCGCTAAGCCAAATCTTTAATGTAACCACTCTACAGAAAGGGAATCATCAATTCCTTTCCAATGACACAGGTCTCACTCTCTGATTTGACCTGAGTCAAAAGTTAATCTCTGTACAAGACTGAAAGGGGCTAAATGGTCACAAAAAATTGGTAAAAATTATGGACATGTCTCACGTCCACATAAGCAACATATCAAAAGATTAGAATGATTCAATCCTCACGAAATGAAATAAAAATATTTTATGATCCTCCGACACGTAAAATGCGGGCTGTTACAGAATTTGAAATTTGAAATTTGAAATTTGAAATTTGAAAATTAAAAATTAGAATTAGAGAATCAGAATTTGAACCTGGAGTGCTATTCAGAATAATAAAGTAGACTATATTACTATATTTTTCTTGAAATCTTGATAACTTGATAACTCATGAGTCATGAATCTCTTCTGAATCTCTTGGAACTCTAAAAGAGTACAGTCTTCAGTATTTACGTCCTGTATGCAAAACCTGCATACATGTGTATCTATATTCTAGATAGGAATATTAGTATATAATTTATAATCAATTAATAATGATAATTGATATAATATTGTTGTCATCAAAACTTCATTCTCCAATAATCTCCCCCTTTTTGATGATGACAACCTTGATTTATAAAATATTCATACGTGTTCATACCTGTTGATACTTTTTGATCTGGTCCTTCAAATACTCCCCCTTTCACCATGAATCCTACATACTTCCCCTTAAACTAAGACTAACTAATACTTATTTTATAATTTCTCCCCCTTTGTCATCAATAAAAAGAAATTCTAAATATAATCCCGCTAAATCTATAACATAAATAATTATCCTAAATATATCTATCCATTCTAAGGTTATAATACTCAACTTTATACTAGTATACATGACTTCCCCTAAATTCATGCCTATATATTATCCTTGTACTATATATATAGCTATTCTAATACTTACGAAAGATAGAAAACAATCATTAAATAAATTAGACATTGTTTTATGATACAAACGATACAAACCATAGAAATTAAAACGTTTTACGAATATACTATATATTACATTGTATGTACAAATAAACGATAAATCAAACATCTAATGCATCTTGATGATTAGGGACTTATGAATTGGGCGATTTGGATAATGACGACAAAATTCCCCATTTTGCTTAACTCTATTCCCTTCTCTATCGAAGCATACTTCGCCAATGCAAATGACTTAATCGTCTTCCTCCATGTTTTCAGTTTGTGCCTCTTCTTCTTCCTCTTCAACCATTTCCTCCTCTTCCTCTTCTTCCTCTTCCACTACTTGATTATCATCTTCGATGATAATCGAATTTGTGTGATTATCCATAACAAACTTTTGTATATTTCACATAATTTTTCCTTGTTTTAAATGCTCTTGATTCATCCGTATTTGTAACACTTGGATTTCAGTGAGTATTTGTAGTGCATTCTCCATTTTTTTCCAGTTTTATCACACGAGCGAGAGTAGTGCATTGAAACAGACCTTTGGATGGTCCAGCGGACGAATCAGGATTGATTTGATTATTATAATTAGTGGAGGCCATTGTTTTTTATGGTTTAGAATTTTTCCAGAAATGAAATGAGAAGATGAAGAAGAAAACTCGAAATAAGAAGTTTAAATAGTTGTTGTAACTAACTTTTGGTGGGAATTAATTTTTGAAATCTAGCAGTTGTATGTCGACATTTCAAAAAATGTATGCTGACATATGTATGTTTTTAATTTTATTTTTCTTATTTTTATTATATATATTAATATATTTAATTACTCTAATTCACTTAATGAACAAATACCTAATTCTCTTCTAAATTTAGTAAACGTTGCTTGGTTTAACGGTTTTGTTAATATAAATGCTACTTGTTTTCCATTTCTATAAATTCGAATGAAAATTTATCTTTGGTTACGTTATCTCTTGGAAAATGATGTCGTATATCAATATGTTTTGTTCTTGAATGATGAATTGGATTTTTAGATATATTTATAGCGCTTGTATTATGGTAGTATATTGGTGATTTATTTATATTTAATTCAAAATCTTTTAAAGTTTGTTGCATATATATTACTTGCGAACAAGCCAAAGCAGCAAATATATATTCTTCTTAAGTTGTTGACAAAGATACTTTATTTTGCTTTTTACTAAACCAAGAAACTATTGAATGTCCTAAGAAATGATATGTTCCAATCGTGCTTTTGCGATCAGATTTACATCCCGCATAATCAGCGTCACAACAAGAGATTAAATTAAATCAAACGAATCATCCTTAGGATAAAATTATCCAAAATCTTATGTATGTTTTACATATCTTAGAATATGTTTTACGACTTTTAAATGAGTTTCCTTAGGTTGTGATTGATATCTTGCATAGAGACATACACCATTTATTATATCTGGTCTAATAGCGGTTATATATAATAATGATCTTATCATACCTCTATGCAATTTTTGATCAACGCCTTTTGATGTATCATCTTTACTTAAGGCTATATTAGTTGCCATAGGAGTTGGTCTCCTATTAGTTGTCATTAAATTATATTTTTTAGTTAAATCACTTGCGTATTTTTCTTGATTGGTAAATATTCCATTCTTTAATCGATGAATTTGTAAGCCTAAGAAGAATGTTAGTTCTCCCATATGACTCGTCTCAAATTCTTGGGTCATAATATCTAAAAATTCTTTGTTCATTTTATTATTTGTTGATCCAAAGATTATATCATCAACATCTATTTGTATCAATTGTATATCGTTATTATTTCTTTTAACAAAAAGAGTATTATCTATTTTACCAATTTCGAAGTTAGATTGTAATAGATAATTTCTTAATCTATCATACCAAGCTCTAGGAGCTTGTTTTAATCCATTTAACACTTTCTTTAA
The DNA here is from genome assembly GCA_030737875.1 of Allium sativum. Classification (NCBI taxonomy): domain Eukaryota; kingdom Viridiplantae; phylum Streptophyta; class Magnoliopsida; order Asparagales; family Amaryllidaceae; genus Allium; species Allium sativum. The sequence continues at coordinate 156,162,392 of CM060918.1, read as the reverse complement.
TTTATATACATGGTCTGCAAATTTTTCATCTTCAAAAAGTTGTGGTTGTTCTACATATACATCTTCTTTAACATATCTGTTTAGAAAAGCACTTTTAACATCCATTTGATATAATTTGAAATTATTATGATTAGCAAAGTCTAATAATATCCTAATTGCTTCTAATCTTGCAATGGGAGAAAACGTTTCAACATAATATATTCCTTCTTGATTATAATCTTGTGCTACTAATCGTGCTTTATTTTTTAGACCTCACCGTGTTCATTCATTTTATTTTTATTAACCCATTTAGTTCCAATTACAGTTTATTCTCTGGTCTAGGAACAAGATCTCATAAATCATTCCAGGTAATCTGATTTAATTCTTCTTGCATAGCAAGGATCCATGAATTGTCAGATTACGCTTCCTTTGGATTCTTAGGTTCAATAGACGAAATAAAAGCTGAATTACTCATAATATTTAATTGGTTTCTAGTTCTAACAAAAGATTCAATATCTCCTAAGATATTTTCTATAGGATGATCTCTTAATAATCTGATTCTTTTATTTTGTTGATTCTTTTCATTATTTGTTCCATTAATCTTATTTTCATATTCATCTTCGTTGTGTTGTGTTATACTTTTATAGTTTTCATCAAAGGATACATTTAAGGTTTCTTCTATAGTATTAGTTCTTATAATAAAAACTCTATATGTTTTACTTCTTTCTGAGTATCCGATAAATATTACTATATCAGATTTAGAGTCAAATTTGTCCACATTTTCTTCAGTATTAAGAATAAAACATTTACTTCCAAATATTTTGAAATATGATACTTTTGGTTTCTTATTATATAAAAGTTCATATGGTGTTTTTTGAGTGAAGGGTCTTACTAAAATTCTATTTAAAATATAACATGCTATTGCAACTGCCTCAGCCTAAAAATTCCTTGGTAAATTATTATCAGATAACATAGTTCTCGCACACTCTTGAATTAATATATTCTTATGTTCAACTACTCCATTTTGTTGAGGGGTTCTTGGGAAAGAAAAATTATGGTTTATCCCCTTGTTATTACAAAACTTTTCAAAATTTTCATTTTCGTACTCTCCACCGTGGCATTATGTATTGTTTTGATTTTTAAAGATAGTAAATTTAAATTTTTTTGGCAAAGGTTTTTTATTGATCAAAAGCATTACTTTTATTTTTAAGAAACAAGGTCTAAGTAAATCTAGAAAAACCGTCGATTATTATGTAAACGTATCTATTGTGATTTATTGATTGTATTTGGGATGGAAGAAATAGATCCATGTGAATTAACTCTAACATTTGCGAGGTTGTAATTTCCTCTTTTGATTTAAATGAACTCCTTTTCAATTTTCTGAACTGACAAGTGTCGCATAAATTATTTACTTTAAATTTCATTTTGGGTAATCCCCTAATTTAATCTAACTTAGAAATCCTAGAGATGTGTTTGAAATTTACATGACCGAATCTCTTATGCCAGATCCAAGGGTCACTTGTACTGGCCATAAGACATAAATTATCGTTGGAGATTTTCAAACTTAATATATAGATATTTTTCTTTCTATCTTCTTTGAATATTACTTTTGAATTCCTATCTTCTATAAAGCATTTATCTTTTTCAAAGTTTATTTATAGTCTTATTGCAAAGTTGATTTGTACATAGCAAATTATGTTTAGATTCCTAACTAATAAAACATCTGAAATAGCAGGAGTTTCTGAATTGCCGACACTGCAGATGCCAACAATATATCCTTTAGAGTTATCTCCAAAGTTGACCATTCCTCCATCTTCATATACTAGATTATTCAGTAATTCTGGATTTCCCGTCATATGCCTCGAATAGCCACTTTCTAATATCCATTTGTCCTTTTTTATTTCCACCATTTATCCATCAGAATTTGAATTCTCAACAGCCATGTAACACACCTTTTCAAAATTTGAATTTTCAACAGCCATATAAACCATCTTTTCAGGGTTTGAATTTCCAATAGCCATGTAACACATCTTTTCCTACACTGGACAACAATCCAGTAGATCACTAGAATTTTCAAAGTTATTGAATGTGGACTCTTTAAACATTGATGCAATGCATCAACTAGTGTTATAAATCATTTTAAAATTTTCTATTTAATATTTCCAAAACTCAGATTATGAACTTTTCAAAAACCTATGCTCTGATACCAATTGTTAGGGAATGTGGAATGCGGATCTTAAGGCAAAACAAATACTAGAGGGGTTGAATAGTGTTTATAAGGAATTTATAAAAAACTAAAACTTAACTGATCTATTATTTGAATCACACACACCAGAGATGATCACAAACACAGAACCAAACTCAGATATAGATATAAGTAAATATAAAATGCATAAAAGGAAAGAACACACCGGATTTTATACTGGATCAGATTACTCCTACGTCCAGTCCCACGCATTGTTGGATTGCACAGAGTTTTATTATTATTAATATCCAAGTATAACACCCTTGATTTCACGGCTACAAGGTTAACACCAATTCCGCCACCCTTGATTTCAAGGCTACAAGGTTAACACCACTCCCTTTCCTTGATTCCAGGGATACAAGGAACACACCCTTTCCCAAACAATTCCCAAATGATTATAAACCTAGAACTCTTCAATAGCACTCTAATTCAGAGAGTATTTGATAGAGATTGAGAAGAGAAGAAGTTTGATATAATTTGAGTAGAAATCGACAAAGTATAAGTATGAAATCAAGAAAACGATGTATATTAATGGTGGTATGGAAAGAGGTGAAAATGGAGAAGAAGAATGAATAAAAATATGAAATCAGCCTCTTTTTATAGTATCTCCATGGTTGCAACGTTTCAGAAACGTTACAAATAGTGAAAAGACACTTCCTTTGAAAATTGATTTTCTGACAGTTGTATGTCGACATAGCTATATATATATATGTCGACATATGTTTAGTACTTTTAAAACTATTTTTTTAAGTGTTTAAACATATATATTATTCTGTAAATTCTTGAATTAAAACTTAGTATATAAACGAATATTCTAGAGTGTAAAATCATATGAAATCATAATAATATATTATATAAACATATTTATAAAGTTATAAGATTTAAAACTTATAAAACTGTAACTATATAACTATATATAAACTTATATATATTAAAATTTTAAATTTATATCTATGAAATCATAAGTAAGATAATTTGAATTTTGAAAACAGAATTTGAAATTTGAAAATCAGAACTTGAACGTGGAGTGCTATTCAGAGTCTTATAAATAAACTAGACTCTAGTACTATATTTTACTTGAACTCTTGAAATATTGATATCTTGATAACTTGATAACTCATGACTCTTGAATCTCTTTTGAATGTTGAATCTCTTAGAACTCTAAAACCGTACAGTCTTCAATATTTAAGTACTATATACAAACCCTGCATATATTTGTGTATGTATATTCTAAATAGAAATGTTAGTATATATTTTATAATCAATTAATAATGATAATTGAAATAAGTTTGTTGTCATCAAAACTTCATTCTCCAACAACTTAGTATAACATTCAAGACATGCTTTGAATCTGCTGTGGCAGATTACAAACCATAATATCAATATCATATGATAATGAAATACAATATACATGTACTGAATTGTTAACATTGGGTGATTATGAAAACGATATGATATGAATATTGTACTGCTGAATGCATGAATCCTGATGAAATACAATATTATCACTGTGGTGATTATCAAAATAATATAATATGAATATTGACTTCATTAGGGTATACATGTCACTGGGATCATAACTAAAAAATGGCAAAAACATCATACGAATTTTCAATCATCATTACGGTTGTTGCCGAAAAAGTGGGAATAAACAATTTTGAGGGTCTAATCGATTGAAAAACGCCAAATGAAACAATTGAAAAATCATGGCAGAGTGATGAATCTATAGATCAATAATGAAAATTTCATTCAACCATTTCCAATAACTTTTGAAAATTTCATTTAATTCTAACACAAAAGGTCTGTTTCGGCCTAATTGTGAAAGAATCCCGATTTTCGATAAACAAGGAAAAATAGACCCCCAAAAAATTGCATTGTAATCATACTAAATCGATAAACCAGGTAAAAGAAAACGATAACATTTACATGTACTTTGAATAACGATAACCAATACATGACATTATACAAGAATCAAGCTAATTAATTGCAGAAAATATAATATCAGCATGATTCTACTATGAATTCGAACTAAGAATATGATCTGTAACCTAGCTCTGATACCACACGTAAACATAAAGAATTTTTCATCATACTCTTAGTTACAAAATAAATAAATACCTGCAGATATTATGAGAAAAGATAAAAAAAGATAGATTTTGTAAGTTATAGATCTGGAATTTGTCTTATCTGCCTTAGTCATACTTTAGTTTTTGATGTCTTTTCGATAACCCTAACGATGAACATAGGGTTAAATTTGTAGGCAGAGAGAAATGCCAAAATCCAAGGATATAATTTCAACCGTTCATCAAGGTTCTCGTTAATATAGAATATCCTTGTTTAATAGAATATATCTTCTAATTTGGACTTTACCCATATCAAAGAAACAATTCCTTAAATGACATAATTTTTTATATGAATTATTTATTTTAATTACAATCTTACCCTATTGAAGAAATAATTCCATATCTAACATAATTTATAATATAGAATAACATTTACTGATTGCAATCTTATCCATGTGAATTTAATAATTCCATATTTGTTATATGGACCACATAATGAGAAGTATACAATTTCTTACATTGTCAAGATAAATATGCCTATGCTATCATTAGGGTCTTACTATAAACACCCATTTCTATTTTGCATAATGCCAATTAAAGAGATGATAAAAGATTTAAAGAAAAACACTTGAAACACCCACCATTTTTAATTTCTATTACTTCGAAAAATGTTTTAAATGATATCGTATAATATCTTAATATATTAAGGTTAAAAATTTATCAAATTAACTATGATTTTCTATTAAAAATATGAATTGTTGGAATATCTGGAATAATTGATTGGAAGGGGATTTTATTATGAAGGACAAAGTTCATAACTTTTTCAAGCTTAAGGACAATCCATCAAAAATTTATTTAAAAGGACAATTCATACTGTAAAACTGATACCAAACACATCGTAAAATTGATATTGAAAAATTGATAGTTAAATTCTGATACCATACACACTGTAAAACCGATACTTCAAAAAACTGGTAGTCAAATTCTGATACCATGTACACTGTAAAACTGATATCTAAAATTTGATGTTTTGTCCTTTAAAATAAAATTTGAATAGGCTCACGGTTGAAAAATCTCATAACTTTCTCCGTGACACTATTTTCTTGTAATTAGAATTGATGAGATTTGGGTGCGAGGCTGTTGTTTACTACTATATCTTTTTAGAAGACAATGAAAGGATATTTGTTTTCTTGAGTAAAGAAAATGATAGGTAGGTGTAATTGATGAAAGAAGTATTTATAAATATTGTTTGGTGTGGGAAGATGCAGGTGAGAGAAGTAAGGCAACCAGGCACGGCCCTGGGCATAGGCAGGTCAGGCGGCCGCCTTGGGCCTCCAGCCGGGGAGGAGGAGGAAGTGGGTCTGGAGGGGCCTCAGATTTGCGGATCTTTTAGTTATATGGGTATCACTTTTTTATATAAGAAGTATGCTTGGTTGAGTGGAAAGTGCTCTTCCCCTTGAATCAAGTGGCCTGTGTTCGATTCCTGGCAGCTTCATTGTTATGTGTTTTGCTTTTGCTGTTTTCACACGAAACTTGGGCCATAATGAAATTTTCTCCCTACGGCCACATTATGGTCAGGGCCGGCCCTGAAGACGACTACATATTGTAAAAAATCCTATAATTAGAATAATTACTAGGTTCATTAGTCTGAAGTTTCTGTGGAGGACCAAAGAATAATATAATAACATGTTAATGTTGAAATCATCTAAAAGTTACATATACCAGGAAGTTGTAACTTTTAAGGCATGTAGTTGGATAGACAATTGTCTTTACTGTAGTACGTTAGACTCAAAGCAAATGTTGAAGTGCAAATGTAGCAATGTGATGGCATTTTCAAAGAACCCTAGTGAGCACATTAATGTTGTAATTCAATACTTGTGAATTTGTCAATATGACTAGTGATAAAACATTTGGGAATATATCTATGGTGCTTTGTGACTGAACAGTCGAAGCTAACCTCTCCCAGCGGAAGCTTATATTTCAGCAACATAAATGGTGGTAGAAGCACATATTTAGCAGGAAGAGAGAATGTTAGAGTCATCAAATTTCAAAAAGATGATAATAACATGAAGCATACCTTGGACTTTAAAACAGAGCGTCCCTACAGAATTGACAACATCCTCAGCATAGGTAAGAGCAACTTCAAGATGGTATGGAACGCAACTTCCAAGCTGGTCAGCTGTTAGATCTAGACCTCATTTGCTAAAGTAAGGAAATAAAATTTGTTTATTTTCTGAGTGGTTAAATACGTTTTCCTCCTACTACTACTTTATGGACGACTAAAATTGCCTTAACCTGTTTGAAAACCAACTTGATTTTTTAGTCAACAAAAATTTAAAATCAATATAGTTGAATGTCTTTTAGTATGTCCTCATGTGTAAGAAAAATAGCATAAGGTGTATGATTGCATAGTGCACAATGTGTAATTAGTTAATGTTATTTATTTCACAGAATCGAGTTGGTTTTGAGGCACGATATTGCTTTCCTGAAAGCAATATCTAACCCCACTTTGATTTGAGTTTGCTAACGAGTTATGCAGCAGATTGCTTCCTAGGATACAACAAAACCAGAACTCAGAGACTTAGCAATGTCTGTGAGTTCAGCGGGAGTTCTTATTTGGAAAGAATAAGATAAAATAGAGGGAAAGAAGAAGATAAAATCGAAGAGATGGAACAGGGTACATATAAAGCCGCGGAACAGTTACGACCGTTGGATGTAGTTCTATACAAACAGGTGCGCCCGTCAGTTTAAATTTAAAAATTATGATTGTTGCCAACAGTCAGGCCGCTTCCGTACAATCACGCACGCGCCCACGTGCCCCAAGTGCCCATCTTTTGACCATAATAATATTTATAGGCCCAACGAATTCCACATGCATACACATCCAAGCCCTTTGTTCAAGCCCAAGTTATTTAATTCATAATATCATATACAAAGCATTCATATATATCTTTGAATAGGCCAAATGACTTGGTGATGTAGGACTTGTTCCCTTCATTAAAACAATCTTCCTTAACAATCCCCCACTATATTGTTTTATTAATGATGTTCATTTTTATCTTAGCTAGAAACTGCGCATCATATGTGGTATCTTTTCGATTAAACCACATATTAGTGTGAATATTTCGGGACTTTAAAGAATAGCTCGGTGGTCTCAACTTAAACCAAGTTTCCTTAATTTATAAAATCAGAAATACTACACACGCAATTTCAATTTCCAATAAATTTCCCTACCTTTGAGCACCGTTATGGCCATGTGCTCTGTAATGTTCTGCCTTTTTGACCGCTTTAAACCAGTAATTTAACCAATTTAAAACGTCCAAAATCGACGGATCGTTAGTTAGCTTATAGTGTTTAAACACATAATCCACAAAGAAAAACATAGAATAACGAATAACACAGTATTGAACAACAAAATATCTTTTATATATAATCAGAATTTGGAATACAAGTTTTACTATATACAGCGGAATTTTTAAAACAACTTGAATACAAGAAATCATTTACTGTTTTGAAAGCTTCAGAGCATGCGTGTTCGGAACCCCAGCTTCGCTAGTCTTCAAATCCAAGGTTGTGATCTTTAGATCTGTAACACTCGGGTCTGACCCGAGTGTTCCATGCAAACATAAAACACTCGAGTCTGGATTAATCATAGTTCAAGTAAAATAATTTCAATATAAACTGAAATATAATATTTAATCCCACGGAGTAAAAATGCTAAGAAGTAGCATAGCGATTTTGGACAAACCAAATCAAAATAGCATATGGATATATATATATATATATATATATATATATATGTCGATGACATATATATATACACACATACAGCGGTATATATATACATATGTGTACAACGACCACCACACACATAAATAATATATACACACAATAATCATGCTTTGAATAAACAAGAAATGCATGACAGGTACAAGTGACACAACTAGGCGTATGCCATGGAACTAGTAATGAGAACCCCATTACTTCAAGTAATAACTGGGCACAAAAATGGTCAAGTAAGCAACCCAATAAGGGTATGTATACCGATTTCTAACAAAGCAGCAAACCTATTGGTTAGGACAATATCCAAGAGAATAAATGACCAATCGACTATACAATAAAGTATACCAAACAATTCAAAAGAAAGTTATAAATTCCATGATTTTTCTTATTATTATGCGTACAAACGTATGTGTGTATTTCCGGCTATTGTCCCTAAACATACCGTAAATTGTATAAAAGCAAAGGAAATATATACAGTCATTTGATCGTGCCGATTAAAGTTAGTTTGCCACTAGGTATTTACGTTACAGGAAAATAAAGATAGAAGTGTGACTGAGCTTAGGACGTAAAATAATTTTCACATAGGATGCATGTACTTTTGGATGCTGGAAGTTGACTAATTGTCTAAATGAAAATGAGAATAAATGAGTTCATTATTATGTCTAAGACTTTTTGGCAAAATAAACAAAATGTGAAAACGTTCACCATAACCTGTCACTATATAGTTGTGACTTCTTTATTTGCCAAAAGCATGCATAATCCAAATAACGCAACTACATGTACAAAAAAATCTAAGTACACTCATTTCAGTAATCATATGTAATAGCAGGGTGTAAGCTGCATGAGTAAAACATGGTACACAAGCATATGGAATAGCACAATCATGTGATAACAAGCGCAGATTTAAACTCAGATCTGAGGATCAGTGAAATAACACAATAGAAGTCACAAATAAAGGCAACCGGTTCATGGAGCTTGATCATGTACACAAATACATGACAACAGCAAGGCCGAATAAAATAGTATAGTGATCATCTCAAGACCAATTATTATGGTTGTCTCGCGACAGGCCAAAGGGTTAAATTCACACGGTGAACACGGCTACACTGTAATGTACAGTGTACCGGGAAAATATGGCAAAGGGATTTCCTCATGAACATGGCAATATTAAAATGCATGGAAACATGTGAGCATGAGCATGAATAAGGCAACTTATTATACGCAAGTGGTGGTAAAATATGGCATCAGTCTAGGATTTTTTTATTTCATATTCAATACAACTTTTACCACAGAGTAACTACTACAACTAAAGGCCACTAACTGAACTAAGATACCACAAAGACAGCTGGTAAGAGTGTATGATTTGTGGAGAACTTCCAAGTTCATAGATTGCTAAAGTTGAACAATTTTAATGTGACAATCCGTAAATGATTAGTTTATGAAGGTAAAATATAAAGTTTATACAAATAAAGTGTGGATTACTATTAGCTGTGCAAGTCCACGTGAAGTGGAACCAAGTGCAGATTACTATTAGATGAGCATGAGTCACCAATTTAAGTTCATACAACAACTTAGGCAGTTCAAAATTACGCAAAACTGGAGTATGCAAACCTATTCACATCATGTGACTTACTGAAATATTAATTATGATTTTCCTAAAGTAATAGTAAGAGATAACCTAAGCTAATGTTATTTTTTTTGTTTTGTCAAACAAGTTGGAAATCAACAGACCTTCATGAACACATATGAGCATCTCAACCATGCATGGACAGTATGTGGCATGAAAGCAAATAATGAGTCCCAACAGTTCGGCAAATGATTAACAATAGTTTGGGAAAATGAGTCACAATAGAACGACAAATGAGTTACAATAGTTCGGCAAATGGGTCACGACAGTTCAGGCAAATGAGTAAAAATAGTTTGGGCAAATGAGTCACAACAGTTCGGCAAATGAGTTACAATAATTTTGGGAAAATGAGTCACCACAGTTTGGCAAACGGGTCATGACAGTTCGGGAAAATAAGTAGCAATAGCTTGGGCAAATGAGTCACAACAGTTCGGCAAAACTACTTCTTTATTTTTTTACTTCCAGGTCATTACCTAATGAGGCTTAGTTCAATGCATGCCAAACATGTATTTCAGTTTATGAAATAAGTCAACATACAGCTAGACCATGTCTCAAAATACAAAAGAGAAGCAACGGTAATCAATCTGGAAGCAGTTTCTTTAAAATCATATATGTATTGAATAATACATATTTCTCAAATGTAAAGGGGAGCAGTTTAGATAAATATGAAAACAGTTTCCTTTATAACTGACATGTATGTATGTATGTATGTATGTATGTATGTATGTATATATATATATATATATGTCTAACATTTTTATAATCCAATTTATAATATTAATGAAGACATATATCCTGACAAACACACATATAAATATTTTTAATTCATCATAAAAAGACTTCCTTTAATTTACCAGATCAGTTCAGGAATTAACCAACAAACAATTTAGCATATAATTTTACCATAACAAATTCCAATGTGAACTTGATTTGTAGAAGATTTTGTTTATGTTGGCTTTACTATCAAAGTCCAAACCTCCTATACTTACGTTCAGCAATAAGCTAAAGGCCCTATGTTTGACATCAATAAACACATTTTTCCTCTTCCTTAATTGCATCCATTATCAATCAATTCAACCCAAGACAAAAACACCACAAAAATCATGCTATCATACTTAGTTTGTATTAAAATCAAAATACTTGAACTGAAATTAATCGATCGTGAGTTCCAAAAGAAACTCACCTTTCGATGTGCTTCCTAGGGCAGCGAAGGCAATAGAAGCGGTAATGGTGACGATTTGGTCTGAGCTACGATCGGGAGGTGGAGCGGCTTCATTTCTAGGCAGCTTCGAGTTGGCGACGAGGCAACGACTTGGAGGTTCTTCGCTGGTTTCACGATGGGGAAAGGAGCAAACCAATTTGAGGAGGCCGAAACAAATTTGAGGAGCAAGGGCCTATGCTTGGGTGGCGGACTGAGGCACGTTAGAGGGAGGAAGCAACTACGGTGGTCCTGGTTGTACGTGGTGGTGCAGTGCGCCTCAAACGAGTGGATTTCAATTTTAGGGGAAAACGGTTTTCTTTGAAGCAGGATGTGGCGATTTTATGGAAGTAGCCATAGATTTTTATTTGAGGAAGTCATTTAGATTGAGGAAGGTTGTCGACTAAATTGAAGAGGGTGAAATCCAATTGGAGGATTCGGCCAATAAAAAGGGAAAAAGGGAAAAACAAATTTCTTGAATTAACTGGGGAAAGAGGCCGTGATTTATAGAAGAGAAACTGAAGATAAGAACAACGTATTATCACTAGCTTATAGGGTCTACGCGAGTTTTTCAGTGATAGGTCCGCATAGTGTTATTCGGGGAAGATTACATTTGGTTAATTAAATATCTGATTTTACCGTGAATTTCCATGAAACGCATAAAACAGGCACACCTAACACAATTTCAAATATGACGAAAATTTTATGTACCTCTTCATTTTCACGTTCTAAAACAGTAAAATTATTTTGGTCGTATTCCGACTCTATTTGCATATGACGTCATTTTATTTTATATTTATTTTTGGTTGTCTAACGGTATTTCCTTTCGTTTATTCACAAAAATTTGAAACATTAAGTTTCCAATCTCTTTAGATATACAAATACACACATATCTAGGCCAGTTTCCATATATTTCAACAAATAAAAATATGCAATTTATTAAATGTTAATGACGATTATTTTAAAATTCAATCATTTATTTACATTCTTTAATCGAATTCCAAATTCAATTTAAATATCCAACCCAAATATTTAACAATGAATATTTGATTCTCAACCAATGTTCTGAATTCAATTAATATACAAATCCATATATTCAATTTTGAATTTTTAATCCAAGTATAAAAATTGATTATTAACAGTTGATTATTTAATTCACTCTATATTAAATTTCCGAAATTTCCAGGACGTTACAATCTCCTCCCCTTAAAACTTTTCGTCACCGAAGAGGAGAGATCGTTAGAGTTATACTCCTGCATACTACAAATTTTTCCCACAACTAATTTTAAATATCGATATTTAAGCTATCGGCCTTCTTTATTTACCCATTATATTCGGAATTCAGATTTTTTTTCCTTATAGTTAGAGATTAGTTTTTATCAAACACGACTTTATTTTCTAAATCGGTTTTTTTTACTTCCACGCTCTTTGAACTATACTTAATTTCCGCAGACCACTTTCTATCTCAATTTATTTTGAGATACTTCCCAATTCAAATTTTATCTAATCTTCTGACAAATTCATAGTCATGTAATTTCTTTTCAAAACTAATCTCATTTTAAATTCCAATTTCTGCATAAATTGGATTTATACATCTCAGACTATCCCAAATTTCATTATGAGCATCATATGCCAACGTTACTTATTCATTGTTGCAACTGTAATGGGTCTAGGCTTAGCAACCCTTAGCCCAATCTCCTTACATTCAATCCATTTAATCTTTTCCAAATACTTATTGAAAAGTGTAAATAACATCTTTTCTTCAAGTTACAAATTGTCGACTTGAAATTTTTCCACAATTTAAAATCTTTTATAATCTTTATACGTAACACAAAATTTGTGCAAAAATGTATGTATTACTATTACAAAGCTAGGGGCTTGAAAATACTTCCAAAATTCTCTTCATTAACTTATTGAATTTGGTATAATTTAACTTCAACTATTTATTTGAAAATATTTGATAACTCGAAGTTTGACAAGTCTATTGTCGTTCTCACAGATGTTAGGCATACGCTGGCCAGGTGTACGACTAAAATCTCCAAGTACTAAATATCCTTGTTTCAACTCCCAGTGAAAATGTTTCAAAATTCCTTTTCAAAAGAAAACAGATATGGAAAGTACCAATGTGATATTGATATGTTGAGTGTTCATGAATCGCAGATACACAATGGTTTTGTTTGGATCCCCCAAAAAACATCTGTATCGGTAGGAAATCGCTTCCCTGCGAATTTCGTCATGGACAGATCAACGAGAGATATCGCGGAATCAAAAGAAAATCTGAGGTCATTGAGCGTTGGCAGCTCTATCTCAGAATCATGAAAAGAAATTATCAATTGAGGTTAAATCAAATTACAAGGATCAATCGAGTCACAAAGACAATTCGCGTCATGAAGACCAATCAAGTTATAAAGACAATCAAGTCACAAAGGCAAACTGCTGCATTAAACAGGTGGCTTCATTCTACCTTTATTAACTCTCGTGGTTACATTTCCTCCCCTTATAGATATAACAAGTGGACCGCAGGTACACAATGGTTATGCTTGGGTCCCCCAAGAAACATCCATACCCGTAAGCTTTCACAGCTCTGCGGATTACGCCCTTATAATTTGACTGTAGATCGCATCAGTCACAATGGTTACGATTGGTTCCACAAGAAATATCTGTCTACCGTAGGCTATCTGAAGCCCTGCGAATTTCGTTATACGGTCGAATTCAACGACTCTAGATCGCAGCGATCACAATGGTTACGCCTGATTCCCTCAGGATACATCCGTTCGCCATAGGCTATCTACGGCCCTGCGAATTACGCTAGCAGTCGTGCTCAATGGCAACTCATGAGTTTTATGTTGGATAACCTATTACTACCAGCAGCATATTTCAGCTAAGCTCGAAATTCATAAAAGAAGGAAGGTACTTCATATAACTCATACTTATGTATATTGACATAAGATTTTTCTCAACAAATTCACATTTTCCAAATCTTGTTTTTCAACATCTCATATTATTGTTTGTAAAACAAAAATTCCCTCCAAATATCCAATTTATAGGTTTATCCCTTAATTCAATCTAGCCGATTAAATTTGTTTTTTTTTTAATTCATCAATTAATTCAAATTTTTATGCTTTCCAAAATTTATAACAAATCCCTTATTAACATAGTGTTACTTCTCCATATCTTCCTCCTTCGACCGTCCATTTGCAAGCGAACAACTTCCTAAGTATCAACCCCGAAGGCCGAAACCAATATCAGATCAACACCCAGGAAATCATTCAACTTAACTAATCTCCAATCTGCCTCCCAATTTCTTATTCTATTCCTCATATTCTTATCAAATCGTTTCTTACGGAATACTTGAATTCAGTTTCAAATCCATTCCTCTTACATTATACCGCCCTTTGTTCTCGACGTGTGGCTTTTTATTCTACGGTCCTTGCCAATATGATTTATCCAAACTTGTTAGCCTCGCGTGATCTTTTTAAAAGCATTTACAATTATCATATTTATTTTATATAATTCTAGAAAATTTCTTATTGGAAAACATTTCCATATATTCGCATATCGTATTCTCTACAGAAAACATACTTTATCCTTCATGGAAAACATTTCCAAATTCGTTATTTGAATTAAACAGATGTTTAGAAAATATCGATATTCCCATTTACTGTTGCTCATTAGCTTACTTCACCTAACTAATTCTTGTTATCGAACCTTAATCATTTCTTAGTCAACAATGAAGTCAATCAAGTTGGGGTATATTTACCTCACAGACCTTAACAGAACAACATTGTCAACTTTGAAATTGGTAAAGTTCACAATTTCGAATACCAACAAAACATTAATTCTCGACTTCAAGTTAAGAATTTTCTTATTTTACGAAAATCGATGATTATCACAATAATTCATGCTTTCATAATATTAATGTATTTTATTCATTAATCTGAATATTTTTAATTTTTATTAAACATGAAAAGTACGTAGTTGATTCTCGCATTTAATCTTTTTTTTAAATAACCCCTTATTTGACAATATATTCCGAACTTTGGAAAAATCTCATTTGATTTATATTCTAAACTTCAGAATAATCTCGCCATACTGGTCAACACCATTTATTTTATTCTTAATTTTATTCTCCACATTTTACTTTCACACGTTATTCACTTCTAAAAAGTGAATATCATTTCCAAATTAAATTAGCTTTGATTTTATTTAAGTATGGATTCAAATCTCCACACGATTCTTCATTCATATATCGCTTCATTCATAATTCTCATTTACCGTCCACTCCTTGTTAATCAATTAACATGTTCATAACTTACTATCGAATCAAATATTCCATTATACAATATTGATTTGAAACCAATTATAATTTATCTTACCAAGTTCTGAAAAATAGTCGAATTCCACTTATAACCTTTTTGATTTTATTTTCATTAATCTATAATTTGAATATTGAAATAAAATTCATCTTCTCATCTCTAAACCAGTTTCAAATTTCACTTTTTCATTCAAATTCCCATCCGGAATTCTTATCCCTAATAAATTTTGATTGTCTTAGATTGCTAAAATACATGACTGGGAAATTGATTCACCGATTCTCTTATACTTATCTTTCGTAGATACCACTCGATGGTAAACTTGAGATTCAATTCTAAGAGATCTTATCGAAGAACAGCTTTGGCTAATCCAGATTCGAAGACTTCCAAAGACTGGGGATTCCGAACAAAATTTAAATCTCAAAACTCTTTTTGCGCTGTATTACTTTAAAAATACTAGTTTCAAAATACATAATATTCCCAAAATAATTTACTTTTCGAAATCATTTGAATTTCCAAAAATTAAATTTCAAAACCTTTTACTTTTTTAAGATCCGCTTTTCCTAATGTCGATCCTATTCATTTGAACCCGAAAAGCTAAACTTTGAATAAACCAAAGCTCTGATACCACTTGTAACGTCCCGCCTTTTTGATCGCTTTAAAACGTTAATTTAACCATTTTAAAATGCCCAAAATCGATGGATCGTTAGTTAGCTTATAGTGTTTTAACACAGAATCCACATAGAAAAACAAAGAATGACGAATAACACAGTATCGAAAAACAAAATATCTTTTATATATAATCCGAATTTGGATTACAACTTTTACTATATACAGCGGAATTTTTAAAACAACTTGAATACAAGAAATCATTTACTGTTTTGAAAGCTTCAGAGCCCGCATCTTCGGAACCCCAGCTTCGCCAGTCTCCAAATCCTAAGTTGTGATCTTTAGATTTGTAACACTCGGGTCTTACCCGAGCGTTCCATGCAAACATAAAACACTCGAGTCAGGATTAATCATAGTTCAATAAAATAATTTCAATATAAACGGAAATATAATATTTAATCCCATGGAGTAAAAATGCTAAGAAGTAGCATAGCGATTTTGGACAAACCAAATCAAAATAGCATATGGATACATACATACATATATATATATATATATATATATATATGTCGATGACATATATAAACACATACAGTGGTATATATATATACATATGTGTACAATGGCCACCACACACACACACACACACACACACACACACACACATATATATATATATATATACACACACACATGCAATAATCATGCTTTGAATAAACAAGAAATGCATGACAGGTACAAGTGACACAACTGGGCGTATGCCGTGGAACTAGTAATGAGAACCCTAATACTTCAAGTAATAGCTAAGGACAAAAATGGTCAAGTAAGCAACTTAGTAAGGGTATGTACACCGATTTCTACCAAAGCGGCAAAGCTATTGTCAGGACAATATCCAAGAAAATAAAAGACCATTCGACTATACATTTAAGTATACCAAACAGTGCAAAAGAAAGCTATAAATTCCATGATTTTCCTTATTATTATGCGTACAAACGTATGTGTGTATTTCCTGCTATTGTCCCTAAACATACCGTAAATTGTATAAAAGAAAAGGAAATGTATATGGTCATTTGATCATGCCGATTAAAATTAGTTTGCCACTAAGTATTTACGTTATAGGAAAATAAAGATAGTAGTGTGACTGAGCTTAGGATGTAAAATAATTTTCACGTAGGATGCATGTACTTTTGGATGCTGGAAGTTGACTAATTGTCTAAATGAAAATGAGAATAAATGATTTCAATATTATGTCTAAGCCCTTTTGGTAAAATAAACAAAATGTGAAAACGTTCACCATAACCTGTCACTATATAGTTGTGACTTCTTTATTTGCCAAAATCATGCATAATCCAAATAACACAACTGCATGTACCAACAAATCTAAGTACACTTATTTCAGTATTCATATGTAATAGCAGGGTGTAAGCTGCATGAGTAAAACAGGGATACACAAGCATATGGAGTAGCATAATCATGTGATAATAGGTGCAGATTTCAACTCAGATCCGAGGATCAGTGAAAGAACACAATAGAAGTCACAAATAAAGGCAACCAGTTCATGGAGCTTGATCATGTACACGAATCGTGACAACAGCAAGGCCGAATACAACAGTGTAGTGATCTGCTCAAGACCAATTATTATGGTTGTCTCGCGATAGGCCAAAGGATTAAATTCACAAGGTGAACACGACTATGCTGCAATGTACAGTGTACCGGGAAAATATGGCAAAGGGATTTCCTCATGAACATGGCAATATTAAGATGCATAGAAACAGGTGAGCATGAGCATGAATAAGGCAACTTGTTATTCGCAAGTGGTGGTAAAATATGGCATCAGTCTAGGATTGTTTTATTTCATATTCAATACAACTTTTACCACAGAGTAACTACTACAACTAAAGGCCACTAACTGAACTAAGATACCACAAAGACAGCTGGTAAGAGTGTAGGATTTGTGGAGAACTTCCAAGTTCACAGATTACTAAAGTTGAAAATTTTTAATGTGACAATCCGTAAATGGTTAGTTTATGAAGGTAAAATATGAAGTTTCAACAAATAAAGTGCAGATTACTATTAGCTATGCAAGTCCACGTGAAGTGGAACCAAGTGTAGATTACTATTAGATGAGCATGAGTCACCAATTTAAGTTCATACAACAACTTAGGCAATTCAGAATTACGCAAAACTGGAGTATGCAAACTATTCACATCATATGACTTACTGAAATATTAATTATGATTTTCCTAAAGTAATAGTAAGAGATAACCTAAGCGACTGTTATTTTTTTGTCATGTCAAACAAGTTGGAAAACAACAGACCTTCATGAACACATATGAGCATCTCAACCATGCATGGACAGTGTGCGGCATGAAAGCAAATATGAGTCATAACAGTTCGACAAACGAGTAACAATAGTTTGGGCAAATGAGTCACAACAGTACAACTCGGCAAATGGGTCACGACAGTTCGGGCAAATGAGTAAAAATAGTTTGGGCAAATTAGTCACAATAGTTTGACAAATGGGTCACGATAGTTCGGCAAATGAGTAACAATAATTTTGGGAAAATGAGTCACAACAGTTCGGCAAATGAGTAACAATAATTTTGGGCAAATGAGTCACCACAGTTTGGCAAATGGTTCATGACAATTCGGGCAAATGAGTAACAATAATTTGGGCAAATGAGTTACAACAGTTTGGCAAAGCTACTTCTTTATTTTTCTACTTCTAGGTCATTACCTAATGAAGCTTAGTTCAATGCATGCTAAACATGTATTTCAGTTTATGGAATAAGTCAACATACAGCTAGACCATGTCTCAAAATACAAAAGGGAAGCAATGGTAATCAATCTGGAAGCAGTTTCTTTAAAATCATATATGTATTGAATAATACATATTTCTCAAATGTAAAAAGGAGCAGTTTAGATAAATATGAAAATAGTTTCCTTTATAACTGACATGTGTATATATATATATTTCTAACATTTTTATAATCCAATTTATAATATTAATGAAGACATATGTCCTGACAAACACACATATAAATATTTTTAATTCATCATAAAAAGACTTCCTTTAATTTACCAGATCAGTTCAGGAATTAACTAGAAAACAATTTAGCATATAATTTCACCATAACAAATTCCGATGTGAACTTGATTTGCAGAAGATTTTGTTTATGTTGGCTTTACTATCAAAGCCCAAACCTCCTATACTTACGTTCAGTAATAAGCTAAAGGCCCTATGTTTGACATCAATAAACACATTTTTCCTCTTCCTAAATTGCATCTGTGATGACCGCCCACAACCCCCGCACTATACAAAAGAAATAATGCGCTGAAAGGTGTGCAAGGCAGTCATGGACGATCATCAGAGTAGGTAAACACGAGCGGAACCTGTCGTAAACTCACAGCGCAAGGATAAAATATAATAGAACATATACCACATGTAGTAATAGTGAAGCAGAAACACAAGACTTTCATACGACTAGAATGTAATATCCGCAACTTGGAAATAGTGTTTATACAAAGTTCTCACTACATTATTCAGAAAAGCAAACAGCGGAAACCCAATTATTAGATGGTAGTATAACTGGTACGTGAGCCTCCTGCTCGCCACCGGTCAGGACCATCGTCCTCACTAAAGCATCACCTGTCACCGGCTACTTAGTATGCCCATCCACAATGGATGAACAGCCCAAGGTAATAAAAGGAAACATAAAACCTTGAGTCAGACAACAGTCTTAGTGAGCGATAAAACATCCAACAAACTACAACAATAAAGTGCATGAGAAAGGATAGATAAACATACTAATCTACCCACGAAACCAGAGAAGAACTCAACCTTATCTTCCCCACATCAGACAGTTATAGCCTTTACAATCCATTCAACCAAAGGAACAACAATTCATACATGGAAACCAGAGCAACCATTCAATCATGGAAAAACACTCATAACATCCAGATTATATAAATCTCACACAGACCATCCTAATCGAGTTTAACATTCCCCAAGTACTCTCCTCAGAGGCATAAACCAATATCAGTTAAGCACTCAAAGAACATGTCCCTCGACTTTGGATAATCTATGTGAGATAGTACAAACAGAACAACCAATCTTCCATGACAGGCTCTGGCTATCACCGCCAATCCTGCTTTGAAACCACCGTTAATCGTATGACGGCCAACCTTGCCATATGTCTAGGGCTAATGGTAACCCCAGTTCTAGCATAAACTCCATATGTCCAACCTTGACAATGTCTAACCTTGACAACTAGGCCTTTCAACGATACCCAGGGTACTCGACCAGCAACCTTCCGGTTTATTAGGTGCCCCCATTGTACCCCTCCTTTGAGCCCGCTAGAACTTATGACAACGATGACTTCTCGGCCTTCACATCTCTAGTCATCCAACCTTGATGACATTTCATAGCTCAAGCAATCTTCTCGGGCAACCATTATCCACCAACTAACAACCTTTGAGTTGCCACCTCATTCGTTGTTCCACCTTGATCAACGAACACATTCAACACTTCGAACCTTCCAACTTGAATTTACTTCGAAGTCACATCATCACCGAGCCAATTACATCACTGCGCTGTGGCTAGGGTTCGAGGGATTGCCCCCAAAAAAAAATAGACCTTTTTCTCCAAATCTGAGTCGTACCCGAAAAACGTACTTTTTCGGAAAATGACTCTATTGGTAACAAACCATAGCATCATCACTATCAACCACAGCGTTTAAAAGCATTGCTGAAAACATGACCGATCCGCCCTCTTTCAGACCGACCCAATCCAAACTAGGCCGACCGATCCAGCGCCCTTCTGGCTTCAAACTCGACTGATCCAACCAACACGACCGACCCGATCCAATCACCTATATGACCGACTCGATCCAAATATGACCCGATCTGACCCACTCCTGTCCGATCCAACTTCGTTTCAATCCGACTTCTGGCCGATTCAACCTGTGGCCGAGTCAACTCCTCGCAGATTCAACCTATGGCCAAGCCAACTCCTGATCGATTCAGCCTATGGCCGAGCCAACTCCTGATCGAGTCAATTTATGGCCGATTCAATCTATGGCCGAGCCAATTCCTTCATATTGCAATTCAACTCCAATTTCGACCAAAACTTTGCCAAACGATGAATCCGACGAAACCAACTCAACCAAAATCATCCAACACAATCATAAACATATCATAACATTACTAACCACATGAATATGACGATTACCACAAAAATGATGTTAATCTTACCTAAAACCGATAAAATGAACATATAATCAAAATGAGAGATCTAACTAACATAAACATGTAAAATGACATGCAATTAACGAGTAAAACTTGTTAGTTCAGATCATAGGGTGATGCATATGAAAATGAACTTATAATGGTGTAAATCTATGGTAAATCATCCCAATTTGATGAGAAACATGCACAAACGCTCATATACTTCATTGCATTCATGTGAAAGATGTAAATCACTCACCGATTTGCCGAAACAATCTAAAACAATAGAAATAAGAATCCGGACAGCGAGCACTCCGAATCAAACCCCTTGATCCAATGAATTCGCCTTTGAAATGATGTAGATCTTGCCTTGGATGGCGTAAATCGTCGATTTCCTCCCTTAGATTTGGATTTTTAATGATGGAAAGGTGTAGGAGGAAGAAGGAAATCAAATGCCTTCAAATGAGAGAATGGGAAAAACTAAACCTTTTCCCTCCACTCTCACCCCCTATTTATAGGATTCCACTAAGGCTCCATAACCTGAATAGCCAACTGAAAAACCTTAAAATAGCTATTTCTCCCAAACCACTGAGCCAAATCCTTAATGTAACCACTCTACGGAAAGGCAAGCATCAATTCCTTTCCAACGACATAGGTCTCACCCTCTGATTCGACCTGAGTCAAAAGTTATGCCCTGTACAAGGCTGACAGGGGAAAAATGGTCACAAACAAAATCGGTAAAAATTATGGACATGTCTCACATCCCCATAAACAACATATTAAAAGATGAGAATGATCCAACCCTTAGAGAATAAAACAAATATATTTTACGATCTTCCGATACGTAAAATGCTGGCTGTTACATTCTCCCTCCCCCCCCCACCCCTTAAGAATTTCGCCCCCGAAATTCCAAACAAACCCAAGTAATCACAACGATTCTGCATGCCTATCATCCATGAAAAGCCGATTCTATCATCCATACTAGCATCCATAACCTTATCCTAGCACGTGGAATTCTAACAATTAACAACAAGATACAACGATATAACGAAGATACGATATCAAAGGGTCCTCCCGACGAAGAGTTCAGGATGAGCCGCTCTCATACTCTCTTCCGTCTCCCACGTACAATCGTCTCCATCCTCACTCCATTGTACCTTGACTAGTTTAACCGTCTTCCTCCTAAGCTGTTTCGTGTCATTTCCCACAACACGAAGTGGCTTACGAGGTCTCGAAACTATGGTCTCTAAGTCTTCGTACTGCTCTTGAGATACCACCATATTCGAATCATGCACGAATTTCTGTAGAAACGACACATGGAACACATTATGTACACTCGACATCTTCTCAGGTAACTCCAATTTATATGCGAGCTTTCCAATTCGCTTGACTATCGAAAATGGTACAAAAAATCTTGGACCTAACTTTCCTTTCTTACCAAATCTAACCATGTGCTACAACGATAAAGCTTTCATGAAAACCATATCGCCCATGTCGAATTCCAATTTCTTATGATGCTTGTCGGCGTAACTCTTCTGACGGTCCTGGGCTGCCTTCATTCATTGCCGAACTATCTCGATACAATCTGAGGTTTCTCTAATCATCTTTGGCCCAAGTACCAACTTATCTCTAGTTTCTAGGCAACATGATGGAGAATTGCACGGCCTTCCATACAACGCTTCTTATGGTGCCATCCCAATGCTAGATCAGTATCTATTATTATGCACAAACTCAACTAGATGTAGATGGTCTTCCCATGATCCTCCGAAGTCTAACACACAAGCCCTTAGGAGATCTTCCAAAACTCGATTGACTCTCTCGGTCTGACCATCAGTTTGGGGATGATATGTCGTACTTAAGCACAAATCGGTTCCCAAAGCTTCTTGCAAACTTTTCCAAAATCCACTCATGAATAATGGATCTCGGTCACTCACTATACTCTTTAGGACACCATGGAATCGAACTATCCATTTCACATAAAGTTCAGCCAATTTCGATGCCGTCCTAGGTGACTTGACAGGAATGAATCTCGCACTTTTGGTCAAACGATCCACGATGTCCCAAATCCCTTTGTTTCCTGCCCTGGTTCTAGGTAGTCCATCGATAAAATCCATCGATACCTGCTCCCACTTCCACGTAGGAACTTCCAATGGCTGAAGTAAACCGCTCGGCTTCTTCTGTTTAGTTTTCACCAACTGACAGTTCATACACTTGGAAATGAACTTTCCAATATCTCGCTTCATCCCTTCCCAGTAGTAGACTCTCTTCATGTTCTGATACATCTTATTTCCACGGGATGAATCATCATCTTCGAGTGATGACATTCTCTTAGAACCTCATCCCTCAATCCGTCAATATCAGGAACAACTAATCGCCCTTGCTTTCGAAGCCAACCTTCTCGATCGACCTCGAACTCTTTATCTTCTGGTTCCAGTTTCTGAATGAACTTGACAAGCTTCGCATCTTTCCTTTGGTTCTCGCCAATCCTTTCGATAAGAGTAGGTCTTATCGACAAGCTAGCCAACATTTCTGGTTCCAACTCACACCTTGGCCTGAAATCGAACCTTGCCAAGTAATCGAGGCTCTTCCATTCTGAAAACATCGCTCCCAAAATTGCGTGTCTTCGACTTAACGCATTTGCAACTATGTTGCCCTTGCTCGGAGTAGAGGCTATGCCAAAATCATATGACGCTAGAAACTCTAACCATCTTTGCTGTCGAAGATTCAAATCCTTTTGGGAGAAAAGATACTTCAATGACTTGTGATCCGTAAACAACTAGAATCGAACTCCCAACAGGTAATGTCTCCACATCTTCAGAGCAAATACAATCGCCGCCAACTCCAATTCACGAGTTGGGTAGTTCTTCTCATGCGGCTTTAGCTGTCGACTTGCATAGGCCATAACCTTATCCTTCTGCATTAGCACTGCTCCAAGTCCAGTACCACATTCATCGGTATATACCGCCATCTCTTCATTCCCACTTGGAATGGTCAACACATGTGCACTCGTAAATCTCTCCTTCATGATTCCAAACGCTTGTTCACACTTTGCATCCCATGTGAACACTTGGTTCTTCTTCGTCAATCCAGTCAACGGTGCAGCTACCTTGGAGAAATCCTTGATAAATCGTCAGTAATATCCTACCAACCCAAGGAAACTCCGCACATCCGTCGCATTCTTAGGTCGATCCCAGTCCTGGATTGCTGCAACTTTAGCGGGGTCAACCGTTATCCCTTTTCCAGAAACTACATGACCTAAGAACCTCACTTCATCCTTCCATAAGTGACATTATGAGAACTTAGCCTTAAGCTGATGCTTCCGCAAGATCTCTAACACAACCCTCAAGTGCGCCGTGTGTTCTTCCTCATTTCTGGAGTAAACCAGATTATCATCCACGAACACAAGCACGAACTTGTTCAACTGATCTCCGAACACTCTATTCATAAGATCCACAAAATACGTTTGCGCGTTAGTCAACCCAAATGGCATCACCAACCCTTCGAATAACCCGGATGGTGTCCTAAAAGCAGTCTTTGGCACACTATCCTTAGCCACTCTCAACTGGTGAAATCCCGTTGCCAAATCCATCTGAGAAAACACTTTGGCTTCGTGAAGCTGATCGAACAAGTCATCAATCCTTGGCAACAGATACTTGTTCTTCTTAGTCACCTTGTTCAGCTCACGATAGTCCACACACAATCTTAATGAGCCATCCTCCTTGGTTGCAAATACGATCGTTGCACCCCATTCGAATACACTCCTCCAAATGAATCCTTTGCCCAAAAGGCCTCTAACTTGCACCTCTAACTCTTGCTGTTCCTTATGCGCCATCCGCCTAAGTGGCATAACGATTGGTCTAGCACCCTCGACCAAATCTATCCTAAACTCGATCTCACGATGCGGCGGCAACCCTTTGACCTCGTCAAAGGCATCTACATACTCATTAGCGATCAGCACTGATGACAGGTTTTCTTGTGAAATCCCAAGCGAATATAGATAACTCACGAAGACTCCGTCTTCGCGCTTACATCTAATCAACAACTTTTGCCATTCCACATCCCCGACCCTCACCTCTAGCTTCTCGCAATTCACCCATGCCGCATACCTCTTGAGCCAGTCCATGCCCAAGATGATCCCAAACCCAGCAAAGTTAAGAACAAAACAATCACACACAAAAGACCAACCATGACTCGACAACACTAGACATCGACATATCATGCAAAGATTTGATGAACCTCCAATTGGATTAGTCACTATGAAGGGTATATCACAAATCTCAGGTTCCAAACCCAAGAGACACATAAGCTCATTGCAAATGAAGGAATGCGATGCTCCGGTATTGAAAAGCACACAGACTGAAACACCATTAATTGAAAGAGTACCTTGCACCACGACACCCTTTCCCTTCTCCTCTGCAGTAGGAGCTCTCGAAGAAGATGGCATAGCTTCCAAAGCATATGTCTTCACAATCTGCTTGCCCTTAGCTGATTCCAGACAATCCTTCTTCCCATGCCCAGGCTTCCCACATTTGAAGCACTTCTTCTCAGCTTTGGGATTCTGGCACTCACTAGCATAATGACCTTTCTGGTAGCTGTTAAAGCAAACCAACTCACTCTTGGGCTTCTTTTGACCATATTTTCCTTTTTTGCTGTTGCTGCTTCCTCTTCTTATTATTACCACCCTGCTGTAGTTTCTGAGCCTCTTTGGTCGCAACGACAACATTTGCTTCCTTAGGAAACAAGCTCTCATGACGAATGGCTTTTTCCACAATCTTCTCAAATGAATTATTAAGATGGTCCACTAACGGTTTTCCGATATAAGCATCCAAACCCAAGACATACTTCTCGTTCTTCTGATATGGTGTATCAATGTATGAACGAGCATATCTAGACAAGGCTTCGAAATCAGAAATATAGTCAAGCACAGAATGACCATTCTGTTTTAGCTTATGAACTTCTTGAATAGAGCAGATTTCTGAGCTGCGGAGATAAACTTTGCTTCAAACTTAGCTTGGAATAGCTCCCATGAAATTTCTTCCTCTGGAGTCTCGAGTGTAACAGAATTCCATCATTCCATGGCCCTATTCTGCAGTTGCCTTGATGCAAGTTTTCTCTTTATTGCATCCTCGATACCCAAGTCTCCAAAGATTCGAACACAAGAATCCATCCACCTCTGAAACTCTTCCGATGGTTCAGTTCCCTTGAATGGTTTCCCCCTAGAGATGTAAAGTCCTTGCACAGCTTTGCAAAATCTACTACACCAGAAAAGAACTCAACCTTATCTTTCCCACATCGGATAGTGATAGCCTTTACAATCCATTCAACCAAAGGAACAACAATTCATACATGGAAACCAGAGCAACCATTCAATTATGGAAAAACACTCATAACATCCAGATTATATAAGTCTTACACAGATAATCCTAATCGAGTTTAACATTCCCCAAGTACTCTCCCGAGAGGCCTAAACCAATATCAGTTAAGCACTCAAAGAACATCTCCCTCGACTTTGGATAATCTATGTGAGATAGTACAAACAGAACAACCAATCATCCATGACTGACTCTGGCTATCACCTTCAATCCTGCTTTGAAACCACTGTTAATCGTATGACGACCAACCTTTTTATATCTCAAGGGCTAATGGTAACCCCAGTTCTAGCATAAACTCCATATGTCCAACCTTGACAATGTCCAACCTTGGAAACTAGGCCTTTCAACGATACCCAAGGTACTCGACCAGCAACCTTCCGGTCTATTGGGTGTCCCCATTGTACCCCTGCTTTAAGCCTGCCAGAACTTATGATAATGATGACCTCCCAGCCTTCACATCTCTAGTCATCCAACCTTGACGACGTTTCATAGCTCAAGCAACCTTCTTGAGCAACCATTATCCACCAACTCACAACCTTTGAGTTTCCACCTCATTGGTTGTTCCACCTTGATCAACAAACACATTCAACACTTCGAACCTTCCTACTTGAATTTACTTCGAATTCACATCATCACCGAGCCAATTACATCACTACGCTGTGGCTAGAGTTCGGGGGATTGCCCCCGAATAATATTTTTTCAGACCTTTCTCTCCAAATCTGAGTGGTATCCAAAAAACGTACTTTTTTAGAAAATGACTCTATTGGAAACAAACCATAGCATCATAACTACCAACAACAGCATTTAAAAGCGCTGTTAAAAACACGACCAATCCGCGACCGACCCGATCCAAACTAGGCCGACCCGATCCAACGCCCTTCTGGCTTCAAACTCGACCGATCCAACCAACATGATCGACCTGATCCAATCACCTATATAACTGACCCATTCCAAATATGACCCAATCCGATCGACTCCTGTTCGATCCAACTTCGTTTCAATTCGACTTCTAGCCGATTCAACCTATGGCCAAGTCAACTCCTGGCCAATTCAACCTATGACCGAGCCAACTCCTGGACGATTTAGCTTATGGCCGAGCCAACTCCTGATCGATTCAGCCTATGCCGAGCCAACTCCTGATCGAGCCAGTTTCTGGCCGAGCCAATTCCTACATATTGCAATTCATCTCCGATTTCGACCAAAATTTCGCCAAACGACGAATCCGACGAAACCAACTCAACCAAAATCATCCGACACAATCATAAACATATCATAACATTACTAACCACAT
This sequence comes from Allium sativum, assembly GCA_030737875.1. Taxonomy (NCBI): domain Eukaryota; kingdom Viridiplantae; phylum Streptophyta; class Magnoliopsida; order Asparagales; family Amaryllidaceae; genus Allium; species Allium sativum. The sequence continues at coordinate 156,134,686 of CM060918.1, read as the reverse complement.
GAATATGACGATTACCACAAAAATGATGTAAATCTCACTAAAAACCATTAAAATGAACATATGATCAAAATGAGAGATCTAACTAACATACGCATGTAAAATGACATGCAATTAACGAGTAAAACTTGTTAGATTAGATCATAGGATGATGAATATGAAAATGAACTTATAATGGTGTAAATCTAGGGTAAAACATCCCAATTTGATGAGAAACATGCACAAACACTCATATACTTCATTGCACTCATGTGAAAGATGTAAATCACTCGCCGATTTGCCGAAACAATCTAAAGCAATAGAAATAAGAATCCGGACAGCGAGCATTCCGAATCAAACCCCTTGATCCGATGAATTCGCCTTTGAAATGATGTAGATCTTACCTTGGATGGCGTAGATCTTCGATTTCGTCCCTTAGATTTGGATTTTTAATGGTGGAAAGGTGTAGGAGGAAGAAGGAAATCAAACGCCTTCAAATGAGAGAATGGGAAAAAGTAAACCTTTTCCCTCCACTCTCACCCCCTATTTATAGGATTCCACTAAGGCTCCAAGACCTGAATAGCCAACTGAAAAACCTTAAAACAGTGATTTCTCCCAAACCGCTGAGCCAAATCCTTAATGTAACCACTCTACGGGAAGGCAATCATCAATTCCTTTCCAACGGGACAAGTCTCACCCTCTGATTTGACCTGAGTCAAAAGTTATGCCCTGTACAAGGCTGATAGGGGCAAAATGGTCATAAACAAATTAGTAAAAATTATGGACATGTCTCACATCCCCATAAACAACATATTAAAAGATGAGAATGATCCAGGCCTTAGAGAATAAAACAAATATATTTTACGATCTTCCGATACGTAAAATGCGGGCTGTTACAGCATCCATTATCAATCAATTGAACCCAAGACAAAAACACCACAAAAATCATGCTATCATACTTAGTTTGTATTAAAATCAAAATACTTGAACTGAAATTAATCAATCGTGAGTTCCAAAAGAAACTCACTTTTCGATGTGCTTCCTAGGGCAGCGAAGGCAGTAGAAGCGGTGATGGTGACGATTTGGTCTGAGCTACGATCAGGAGGTGGAGCGGCTTTGGTTCTAGGCAGCTTCGAGATGGCGACGAGGCAGCGACTTAGAGGTTCTTCGCTGGTTTCACGATGGGGAAAGGAGCAAACCAATTTGAGGAGGCCCAAACAAATTTGAGGGACAAAACTCCACACATATACGGTGGCTAAGCTGGGGACAATATCTTGCGTAAACGGAGGTGCTGGTTGTTACAGTTGGTATCAGAGCTCTGATTAGCTCAAATCTTTGGGGTACAACTCGTTAGAACTGAACAGAAGACTCATCAGAGATTGGATTAGCAATATCCAATAAGAATACTCATTAGAAATAGGATCAGCAGCATCCTAGAATGAGAAAACTCAATTAGAGATGGGGTTAGTAATGCTCTAGAATGAGTTGAAAGTAACAAGTTTATAATTATCGTATTTGTGATTATATATAATCCGATCTTGGAAAATATGATTTTTCAATATATAAAAGCTATATATATATTTGAAAAGTTAATCAATTAATAAAATTATTGAAAAAAATGATGAGAATTTAGTAGGTTAATTAAACAACTTTTGGCTCCGTTCCTTTTCGAGGACGAAAACATTTTAAGTGGGGGAGATTGTAACAACCCGGAAATTCTGAACCAATTTAAAATTTTTATTTTTGAAATTTTAATGAATTTTGAATATTTAAAATAATTTACTTTAAATAAAAATGACTAAAAAATTATTTTAATCAGAGTTAAAATGAATAAATTTAATTTAATTAGAAAAAGAGTTAGAAATAGCACGACAGTTTGAAAATTTGAATCTAAACTTTAACTGAATGTACGGGATGCAAAATAAATCGGATTTCAGTAAAACCAAAAATATTTAAATCTGTTTAATCGTATTTTTCTAACGAATGTAAGAGATTGGGATTTCACTTTGAAATTTAAAAGTTATGTCCAGTTTAAATTTTAGAAAAGTCGCTATAGAATATATATATATATATATATATATTAATAATATATTAGCCTTAAAAATAGCCATTTTGCAAACGACCTCCGTTTTCGAAGAAACTACTTTTGTTGGAACCGGAATGTCAAATTATTGCTAGGTTTCAATTTTCATAATTTTTTGAATTAATATGTGAGCGTGGCAAAAGAAAATGTGTTTTTTCAATTTCAATCGACCAGAAAATGGTCATTTTTCAAACGGTCTCAGAATTTGACGAAATTAGTTTTGTTAGGACCGTATCGTCAAAACATAACTAGAAATAATTTTTCTTTAATTTTTAGAGTAAGTATGTGGGTCCGGTAAATTAAAATGTACGTTCAAATTTATAATTAAATGTTTTATATTTTAAATTAAAGAAAAACATATCATAACAGCCGAATTGAGTTACGAGACATATTCCATTGTGTCCGGAATGGGGGTATTTGGCTAGGGGCGACACTCGTTGGGTTTGATTTGGAGTTCGTATTGATAAACATGAATTTTTGGAATAAATAATTAAAATAAAACAAAAATACAGTATAAATACCCCTCAAAATACGTATAACCCTAACCCCTAATATACCAGCCGCCACTTTCATTCACCGATGGCCAGGAAGCTCCGAAATTCAAATCCAAATAACTTCCAATCCTCTTAACAAAAATCAAAAATCAAGTCACCAAATTGAAGAACTAATCAAGGACTAGATAACCAACGGTGGTGATCGGCTCTGGCGGTCGTGGGCGATCTTAAAATGGCCTAGAAGGCGTTGCATTTGGATGGAGATTGAGTGGCCACGTGGTCTGAGTTGGCCAGAACTCGGCGTAGAGGACAGTGGTTGATTCTCGCATATATTAATGCATTTTATTCATTAATCTGAATATTTTTAATTTTTATTAAAAACGAAAAGTACGTGGTTGATTCTCGCGTATAATCTCTTTTTTTTTCAATAACCCATTTTTCGATAATATTTCAAACTTTGGAAAAATCCCATCTGATTTATATTCTAAACTTCAGAATAATCTCGCCGTACTGGTCAACTCCATTTATTTTATTCTTAGTTTTATTCTCCACATTTTACTTTCACACGTTATTCACTTCAAAAAAGTGAATATCATTTCCACATCAAATTAGCATTGATTTTATTTAAGTATAGATTCAAATCTCCTCATGATTCTTCATTTATATATCGCTTCATTCATAATTCTCATTTACCATCCACTCCTTGTTAATCAATTAACAAGTTCATAACTTACTATCGAATCAAATATTCGATTATACAATATTGATTTGAAACCAATTATAATTTATCTTACCAAGTTCTGAAAAATAGTCGCATTCCACTTATAACCTTTTTGATTTTATTTTCATTAATCTATAATTCGAATATTGGAATAAAATTCGTCTTCTCATCTCTAAACCAGTTTCAAATTTCACTTTTTCATTCAAATTCCCAACCAGAATTATTATCCCTAAAAAAATTTGATTGTCTTAGATTGCTAAAGTACATGACTGTGAAATTGATTCACCGATTATCTTATACTTATCTTCCTTAGATACCACTCGATGATAGACTCAAGATTCAATTTTAAGAGATCTTATCGAAGAACAGCTCTGGCTAATCCGGATTCGAAGACTTCCAAAGACTGGGGATTTCGAACAAAATATAAATCCCAAAACTCTTTTTCCGTTGTATTACTTTAAAAATACTAGTTTCAAAATACATAATATTCCCAAAATAATTTACTTTTCAAAATCATTTGCGTTTTCAAAAAATAAATTTCAAAATCTTTTACTTTTTTAAGATCCGCTTTTTCTAATGTCGATCCTATTCATTTAAACTCGAAAAGCTAAGCTTTGAATAAACCAAAGCTCTGATATCACTTGTAACGTCCCGCCTTTTTGACAGCTTTAAACCGGTAATTTAACCAGTTTAAAACGCCCAAAATCGATGGATCGTTAGTCAGCTTATAGTGTTTAAACACAGAATCCACACAGAAAACACAGAATAACGAATAACACAGTATTGAACAACAAAATATCTTTTATATATAATCAGAATTTGGAATACAAGTTTTACTATAGACAACGGAATTTTTAAAACAACTTGAATACAAGAAATCATTTACTATTTTGAAAGTTTCAGAGCACGCGTCTTCGGAAACCCAATACTTTAAGTAATAGCTGGGCACAAAAATGGTCAAGTACGCAACCCAATAAGGGTATGTATACTGATTTCTACCAAAGCGGCAAACCTATTGGGTAGGACAATATCCAAGAGAATAAATGACCATTCAACTATACAATAAAATATACCAAACAGTGCAAAAGAAAGTTATAAATTCCATGATTTTCCTTATTATTATGCGTACAAACGTATGTGTGTATTTCCGGCTATTGTCCCTAAACATACCGTAAATTGTATAAAAGAAAAGGAAATATATACGGTCATTTGATCGTGCCGACTAAAATTAGTTTTCCACTAAGTGTTTAAGTTACATGAAAATAAAGATAGTAATGTGACTGAGCTTAGGATGTAAAATAATTTTCACATAGGATGCATGTACTTTTGGATGCTGGAAGTTGGCTAATCGTCTAAATGAAAATGAGAATAAATGAGTTCATTATTATGTCTTAGCCCTTTTAGCAAAATAAACAAAATGTGAAAACGTTCACCATAACCTGTCACTGTATAGTTGTGACTTCTTTATTTGCCAAAAGAATGCATAATCCAAATAACGCAACTGCATGTACCAACAAATCTAAGTACACTTATTTCAGTATTCATATGTAATAGTAAGGTGTAAGCTGCATGAGTATAACAGGGATACACAAACATATGGAATCGCACAATCATGTGATAACAGGCGCAGATTTCAACTCAGATCCGAGAATCAGTGAAAGAGCACAATAGAAGTCACAAATAAAGGCAACCGGTTCATGGAGCTTGATCATATACATGAATACATGACAACAGCAAGGCCGAATACAACAGTATAGTGATCAACTCAAGATCAATTATTATGGTTGTATCGCGACAGGCCAAAGGGTTAAATTCATACAGTGAACATGGCTACACTGCAATGTACAGTGTACTGGGAAAATATGGCAAAGGGATTTTCTCATGAACATGGCAATGTTAAGATGCATGGAAACACGTGAGCATGAGCATGAATAAGGCAACTTGTTATACACAAGTGGTGGTAAAATATGGCACCAGTCTAGGATTTTTTTATTTCATATTCAATACAACTTTCACCACAGAGTAACTACTACAAATAAAGGCCACTAACTGACTAAGATACCACAAAGACAGCTGGTAAGAGTGTAGGATTTGTGGAGAACTTCCAAGATCACATATTACTAAAGTGAACAATTTTAATGTGACAATCCATAAATGGTTTGTTTATGATGGTAAAATATGAAGTTTATACAAATAAAGTGCAGATTACTATTAGTTGTGCAAGTCCACGTGAAGTGGAACCAAGTGCAGATTACTATTAGATGAGCATGAGTCACCAATTTAAGTTCATACAACAACTTAGGCAGTTCATAATTATGCAAAACTGGAGTATGCAAACCTATTCACATCATATGACTTACTGAAATATTAATTATGATTTTCCTAAAGTAACAGTAAGAGATAACCTAAGCGACTGTTATTTTTTTGTCATGTCAAACAAGTTGGAAAACAACAGACCTTCATGAACACATATGAGCATCTCAACCATGCATGGACAGTGTGCGGCATGAAAGCAAATATGAGTCACAACAGTTCGACAAACGAGTAACAATAGTTTGGGCAAATGAGTCACAACAGTACGGCAAATGAGCCACAACAGTTCGGCAAATGAGTCACGACAGTTCGGGCAAATGTGTAAAAATAGTTTGGGCAAATGAGTCACAACACTTTGGCAAATGGGTCACGACAGTTCGGCAAATGAGTAACAATAATTTTGGGAAAATGAGCCACACCAGTTCAGCAAATGAGTAACAATAATTTTGGGCAAATTAGTCACCACAATTTGGCAAATGGGTCACGACAGTTCGGGCAATTGAGTAACAATAGTTTGGGCAAAGGATTCACAACAGTTTGGCAAAGCTACTTCTTTATTTTTCTACTTCCAGGTCATTACCTAATGAGGCTTAGTTCAATGCATGCCAAATATGTATTTCAATTTATTGAATAAGTCAACATACAGCTAAATCATGTCTTAAAATACAAAAGGGAAGCAATGGTAATGAATCTGGAAGCAGTTTCTTTAAAATCATATATGTATTAAATAATACATATTTCTCAAATGCAAAGGGGAGCAGTTTAGATAAATATGAAAACAGTTTCCTTTATAACTGACATGTATATATATATATATATATATATATATATATATATATATATTTCTAACATTTTTATAATCCAATTTATAATATTAATGAAGACATATGTCCTGACAAACACACATATAAATATTTTTAATTCATCATAAAAAGACTTCCTTTAATTTACCAGATCAGTTCAGGAATTAACCAGCAAACAATTTAGCATATAATTTCACCATAACAAATTCCGATGTGAACTTGATTTGTAGAAGATTTTGTTTATGTTGGCTTTACTATCAAAGTCCAAACCTCCTATACTTTCGTTTAGTAAAAAGCTAAAGGCCCTATGTTTGACATCAATAAACACATTTTTCCTCTTCCTTAATTGCATCCATTATCAATCTATTCAACCCAAGACAAAAACACCACAAAAATCATGCTATCATACTTAGTTTGTATTAAAATCAAAATACTTGAACTAAAATTAATCAATCGTGAGTTCCAAAAGAAACTCACCTTTCGATGTGCTTCCTAGGGCAGCGAAGGCAATAGAAGCAATGATGGCGACAATTTGGTCTACGCTACGATCGGGAGGTGGAGCGGCTTCGGTTCTAGGCAGCTTCGAGATGGCGACGAGGCCGCGACTTGGAGGTTCTTCGCTAGTTTCATGATGGGGTAAGGAGCAAACCAATTTGAGGAGGCCGAAACAAATTTGAGGAGAAAGGGCCTGTGCTTGGGTGGCGGACTGAGGCACGTTGGAGGAAGGAAGCGACTACGGTGGTCCTGGTTGTACGTGGTGGTGCAGTGCGCCTCAAACGAGCGGATTTCAATTTTAGGGGAAAAGGGTTTTCTTCGAAGCAGGAAGTGGCGATTTTATGGAAATAGCCATGGATTTTTATTTGAGGAAGTGATTAGATTGAAGAAGTTTGTCGACTAAATTGAAGAGGGTGAAAATCGATTGGAGGATTTGGCCAATAAAAAGGGAAAAAGGGAAAAACAAATTTCTTGAATGAATTGGGGAAAGAGGGCATGATTTATAGAAGAGAAACTGAAGATAAGAACAACGTATTATCACTAGCTTATAGGGTCTACGCGAGTTTTTCAGTGATAGGTCCGCGTAGTGTTATACGGGGAAGGTTACATTTGGTTAATTAAATATTTGATTTTACCATGAATTTCCATGAAACGCATAAAACAGGCATACCTAACACAATTTCAAATACGACGAAAATTGTATGCACCTCTTCATTTTCACGTTCTAAAACCAGTAAATTTATTTTGGTCGTATTCTGACTCTGTTTGCATATGACGTCATTTTATTTTATATTTATTTTTGGTTATATAAAGGTATTTCCTTTCGTTTGTTCACAAAAATTTGAAACATTAAGTTTCCAATCTCTTTAGATATACAAATACATACATATCTAGGCTAGTTTCCATATATTTCAACGAATAAAAATGTGACGATCCCAAAACCCCGTGACACGGTGTTAAGGATAATCATTGGAATATAACACATTAATCATCATTAGCAGATCACAGATTATAGCATAAACAGAAAATAGAATAATTTACACACATATGACAGCGGAATCATATAGATATCATCACATCAGAGAAGCACAGTACAGGATACAACTTAGTGCATAATGATACATAATCAGTCACCATCGCCTGAGGCGGAATCATACATAAAGAGTACACAAAATAATTATCAGTCTACATCGCCGATGGCGGAATCATAATATAGATACAATAATGGCGAAGAAAATCCAAGTCAGCACGGTGTAGTTAAGCCTCGCCATGAGCCAAAAGGTGCGTCAGAAACCTGTAACTAGGCTGCCCGTGTGAAAACGAGGGCACCTGAGTTTGCAAGGTGAAACAAACTACGAGTCGGTCATGGGACTGGTATGAGAAATCTACTTAACTTATTAACAACAATAATAAGGCAAATCAAAGGACCACGTCACTTTCGCGGAACGGGTTTACTCCAATGAGTGCTAGTGCATGAAATAAAGTAAATGATTAAATCATCGCAATGCTTTTTATAAAATGAAGCCATTATAAGACTCAGGTCCCATCACACAATGCAACGCAAGCCGTAATATAGAGTTTGTACCTTATAATGGCCAAAAATGCTTCATACGAATTAAACAAAAGTGTTTGATATTATTACTAGTGCATATGTGTTTCAAAAGAGATTTCAATCATAAATATCAATCATAGGCGGCACAAATGACCCATACCACAATGTCGCCATACTAGAAATACAATCACGTCCGCATATTTCGTATTGGAAATTGTGTTCCTTCATGAGTCGAAGCAAGGGGCAAGCTCCTCCCCGGTTCGAGACACTCTAGCAAATGTCCAGGGCCCCACTATGATCCTTGGATCTTCAGGGCCGGTCCTCTCTTACTTTTGAGGATTGGCAATTCCTGAACACACGTTTCCCGGTCCTTACAGACCTATATCGAGGCGCCTCGCATTCCAACAACCACACAGGTGAAAAGTATATATAATGTCAGGGCTGGTAGGTCACTGACACCACCTTAGCTAGAAAGAAACGTCATGCTCTCCCTGCAGTCACTCTCCCGTTTTTGACTCATACCGAGGTGTGAGGCTCGCGAATTCATGTTATACACAAAGCTACGTCACACAGACCATGCTTTGATCATCAACCACAAGACTTTGCTTTGCAACAGAAGCCTTGATCATATGCCACTTAGGCGTGCCACACAGGCAATCCACTCCATGTGACCGATTTCTATCAATACATAACCTCTGAGCTCGTACGTCTCAGAGAAGGGCGTTAAGCAAGAGAATAAATTCTCCGCCGCCAAACAGATATATATTTAACAGAGATCAATCAGCATAGAACAAAATCCAATGTCAGACACGCAGTCCATTTACAAGTCAGTTCTGGGTCTGAACGAAACCGGAGGCACCAATTCCTCGCATATCCGTACAATCAATAGTATGTTTGGACGGCTACTACTTCAATTCCTTCACGGTAGCTACTCCAATCACGAGCATCAGTAGCGCCCATCCGTCCAATGTGAAGATCGTCGGTCTTCAACCGTCTTCGACTCTTCGACTTCTCAACGTCGATCGATTATTTGAAATGAGATGAACTCGGCCTTTTCAAATAATCCACTTATATTTAGATTTTCAAATCAATTTATCACATGGTTGGACTATTCAACATTCACATTTCAGTTCTTTAGTTATAATTCTCATGTTAAATACATTCAACCATCACATATCAAGCAAACACAACGAAATGGGATAATTTCCACTCTATATCGTCTATAGTATTTTATAACGATATATCGCCATTTTTATTTATTTTAAAATGGCCATATTTAATCACACGACGTTTCAGGTCGTGTCGATGCACTGGCGCTGCTTTTCACTAATTTTATTTTACACATATCTGAAAATCTAACCGTTGGATCTTCACAAATTTTATATCATTTGGAAGGTCATTTCAAAACGTATCCAACGGTTTCAGTTTTGGGAAAATCCGACGGTCGGATCTTCCACACTGGCCATTTGAAATTACGATTTCAATTTACGAACTACAGCGTCGTTATTCGATTTTATTTAATTATATTTATATATATATATATAAATATAATCATTTCTGGCGCTGTTTTTCTTCAGATTTGAATTAAACATTCCAGACAATCCAACCGTCGGATCTTCACCAAGTTGGTGCCGTTGGAAAGATATTTCCAAGGCGAACCCAACGGTTGCGGTTTCGGGAAAATCCAATGGTCGGATTTCCCGCACTAGTCGTTTTAAATCACGGTTTCAAAACACGAACTGCACGACCACGTTTCGTTTTAATTTTATTTATATTTATATAAATATAGTTCATTCAAAAATTCCTATATCGTTTCCACTTCAATTATTACACTAACGCCTTTAAATTTTGGAAAATTTCGCCATAACCTCCTTTGTACGGGAGGGGCTGGGAAAATTCCCAAATAACCACACGGACGTCTCATGTAAAAAAGAAAAAGAAAAAGCCAAGCGGCTAGCCAACAGGCTCATAAAATCATCACCCAAACAAAACAGTAAATGTGTACCTATTTGTCGGGCACAAAATTTTATTCCTCTTCTCTAGCCCCTTTGCTATAACCTGTTCAATAAATATGCATGTACATATATATAGTTTTTATCACTTATCATTTTCCATCCAACTTCATATTTGATTTACTTTGGTTTAAAAACACCATTCATTCTAATGTTGCATACATAGGCTAAAATCATATCATTAGCTAATTAATGTATATTTCAACTCATGCACATTTATTTGAACAAGTGGCTATTTTGAACACTTCACATTTCAAAGACGATAATTTTGGCGAACTAAAATAGATTTCAACACATGACTATTTTATTTAGTTCCTATGGATGTTAAAAATAATATTTCTTCACAAATATTTATTTCAACGTCCGCATATCTCTATCATATCACATATATGATAAAAATGATATTTTTATCATTTAAAATATTCATTTGACAAATGGATGTTTTCAACACTTCATAGTTTCAATAAAGATGTAATTTTTATTGTTCGATCTTTTTATTCAACACATGAACTTTTCCACTACACACACTTCTCAACACATGAGCATTTCCAAACATGGATATTTTATTTATGTTGTCCATATTAGAAAGATGGAATTTTTATTGTTGAAACTATTTATATATAAGGCGAAATTTTTTCATACTTCATATATATTATAAAAAGGTGATTTTTATTGTTTATACACTTCATTCATTCACAAATGAATTTAATTTTCACACATCACTTTTCAACACATGAACATTTTCACACATGGATATTTTTCAACACATGACTTTAATTTCAACACATGAAGATAATTTCAACATATGAAAATAATTCTAACACATAAAGATTATTCAAAATTTTGGCAGCATAACGGCAGGGTAGTTAAAACCGGCACCGTCCCTAGTACGGCTCCTCGCTCTACCTTAAAACCTCGCGGTTTTTGACAATGGGGATTCATGCATCTAATTCTCACGCAGGCGGCATGTTTATTTTTATTTCCACAAATATTTCCAATTCATTTCAATCACCAATGGGTATTTTTCAACCACAACCAAACAATATCAACCACAAACAATTATTCAACCATTCGTATTTTTCTTCCAATATTTCACACCAATTCACAACAATAAATATCGTCCATGGTTTGTGGACGAGGGGAGTATATACGTATATATATGTGTATATTTTTAATATAATTGCTATATTTCACTTGCATTTCAACACATATAACAATTATTCTATGCATGTATAATTCATACTTCGCTTATATAGCTTACACCACGCATGTACATGAGGTATACAACACGTGTGTAATTTATATTTCTCTTATATAATTTATACACGACATTTTCCATTCAAATTTATTTAATTTAGATTTCTCACATTGGGTTGCGGAGAGCTAAAAACGTAGATGACTCAGAAAAATCCGCGGCTTCTTCTATGTGGTAGAGAGCTTCCTTGCGGTCCCGATGTTTCCTGTTTCATCTAATTTAGTCAACACACCAAAAAGATACGATTTTTCAAAGTGCAGACATCAAAAAGGACTCACCTTTCACGATGGTTCGAAACTAGGTTTGAGGTTTTCGCGAAATCCGCTGACCTAGACGACGATCAGGGAGTTGGACGTGGAAGAGCTTCGAGTGGCGGTCCTGTCGGTGGTGGTTTGGTGGCGCTCGGTGGCAGATCGGAGTGGCGGCGATGGGAAGCGTCGGACTTCCTGGGCTCGATTCTGGCGGAGGAGGCGTCGAGGGAGGTCGTGCTGGGGTCGGATTTGAAGAGGAGGCGGAGACGAAGCGAACGGTGGTGGCGGCGACGCCTGGATGTGGCGGAGGCGGTGGCAATCGAGGAGGGAAGCGGCGAACGGGTTTCGCCATTGAAATCGAGGGTTATGGGTTTTTTTTTATTTTTTTATTTATGAAAGAAAAATTCTGATTGGCCGATATATATTATATTTTTAAATAGTGTTTTCTCCAACGAACTCCTTTTCAAGCCCAACGACTGTCGTCCCTAGCTAAATACCCCCATCCCGGACACAATGGGATATGTTTCGTTGGCCAATTCGACTGTTACAGTCAGTTATTTTTCAAATTAAAGTATAAAACATTTAATTTTTAACTTTTAACGTACATTTCAATTTGCCAGGGCCACAAACTGATTCGAAAAATTCCAGAAAAATAAATCTAGCTATGTTTTGGCGCTACGGTCCCAACAAAACTAGTTTCATTGAATTCTGAGATCGTTTGAAAAATGGCCATTTTTTGGTCGATCCAATTTAACAGAAATTGACCAAACACAGTTTCTTTTGCCACGCTCACATACTAGCTTCAAAAATTATGAAATTTGAAACCTAGCAATAGTTTGACATCCCGGACCCAACAAAAGTGGTTTCGTCGAATTTCGAGGTCGTATGCAAAATATTAATTTTCCAGGGCTATATATTCTATATAGCGACCTTTCTGAAAATTCATTCGGCCATAACTTTTGATTCCCGTTATGAAATTTCGATTTTTCAGATTCGTTAGAAAGGTATTGACTAACAGATTTAAATATTTTTAGTTTCGCTAAAATCCGTTATATTCTGCACCCTGCACAGTCAGTCAAAGTTTGAATTCAAATTTTCAAACTGACTCACTATTTCTAATTCACTATTTTATCGAAATATTCTATTTCAATTGTTCAAATTCCTTTGAAATGTCCAATTAAAAAAATTTAAATTGGCCCGTATTTTCCGGGTTATTACAAAAAATCTGCAATTTATTAAATGTTAATAACGATTATTTTAAAATTCAATCATTTATTTACATTCTTTAATCGAATTCCAAATTCAATTTAAATATCCAACCAAATCCAGCCCAAACATTTAACAATAAATATTTGACTCTCAACCAACGTTCTGAATTCGATTAATATACAAATTGATATATTCGATTTTGAATTTCTAATCCAAGTATAAAAATTAATTATTAACAGTTGCTTATTTAATTCACTCTATATTAAATTTCCGAAATTTCTAGGACGTTACATGCACCATCCCAGCTTAATGAACTTTTGCCAGAGTAAACCTTAAAAATCTTGTTTAGAAGCGACGCCACTTCCAAGTTCATAAAGGTAAAGTTCCTTTTCCTTTTCGATGTCTCTATTACCAGACTAACTAGAACTTTATTAAGATTTATTCAACTCAGCCTTTTCATACCTGTAACAGTTTACACTAATTTGATTTAGTGTTTTCCCAATCATATGATAATTTTTTTTTGCCCGTTAAACCTTAAAATTAAGTTAATTAATATTAAGGTTGGGTTTCCACTACCATTGATTAATACAAGGTTTAAGTCCCATTCCAACTAACGTGGATCTTACCATTGCCCTAGTCAAAGCTTTTGTGAATGGGTCTGCTAAATTATCGCTAGTTCGTATGTAGACAATAGTAATTATTCCATCATTTATTATTTGTCTAACATACTCATGTCTACGACTTATATGTCTTGACTTTCCATTGTATATGTTACTATATGCTTGTGACATAGTAGCCTGACTATCACATCGTAATGATATTGCTGGCATTGGTTTTGGCTATAGCTTGATATCTAGTAACATATTTCGTAGCCATTCTGCTTCTTTTCAGGCAGCAGCAATTGCTCTAAATTCTGATTCCATTGTGGGGTGCGAAATGCAAGTTTGTTTCTTTGATGCCCAAGAAACAGCACCTCCACCTAATGTGAAAATCCAACCCGAAGTAGATTTATTATCACCAGCGCTAGTCATCCAACTTGCATCAATGTATCCTTCTAATACACTTGGAAATCCACTGTAAACAAGTCCTAGATTATTGGTTTTTTTGGTAACCAAGTAATCTTCCAATTGCTTTCCAATGATATATACCTAGGATTGCTAGTATACCGTGCAAGTTTGCATATTGCATATGCTGTGTCAGGTCTCGTACAATGCATTGCATACATTATACTTCCAATAGCGCTTGCGTATTCGAGTTGAGCAATACATCTTCCTTCATTTTTATTGAGATTGATACTCGAGTCTATTGGGGTACTGGCATCTTTAATTTTTAGATGTCCAAACATCTGGAGCACTTTTTGAATATAATGTGATTGATTTAGTGCGTAGCCCCCACTATCTTTACTAACCTTTATACCTAGAATTGTATCAACTTCATTTAAATCTTTCATTTTGAATTTTGAAGTTAAATAATTCTTGGTGTCCTATACTCCTTTCATGTTAGTACTGAATATTAATAAATAATCTACATATAAACAAACAATTACTCTATATTCTTTGTAAACTTGGAATAGATACATTTGTCTGCACTATTTTATGTGAAGCCATTTTGAAGTATAATTGAGTTAAATTTCTCGTGCCACTTTTTTGGTGCTTGTTTTGATCCATATAATGATCTTGTCAGTTTGCAAACTTTTCTTTCATTCCCAGGAAGGATAAAACCCTATGATTGTTCCATGTAAACTTCTTTGTTAAGTTCACTATTAAGGAAGGCAGTTTTGACATCCATTTGGTGTATATGCAACTGATAGATTGATGCTAATGCTATTAGTACTCGAATTGATGTAATTCTTGCAACCGGATCATATGTATCAAAGAAATCAATTCCTTTTGCCGAAATCCTTTAGCTACTAATCTAGCCTTGAAAGTTTGCACGCTACCATCGTTATTACGTTTTCTTCGAAACACCTGTTTACAACCAATAGGTTTTGACCCTTGAGGCAAGTCTACCAATACCCAAGTATTTTTTTGATAAAATTGAATCCATTTCATCATTAATTGCCTCCTTCCAAAAAGCAGAATCTTTGGACGTTATTGCTTCTTTGTATGTTTTTAGATCATCTTCTATATTCAATACAATAGGAATTTTGTTAGTAACTTCATCTCGAGTTCCTTCTACGAGTAATGCTATAGCTTGAGATGATATAAAATCTGGACCAAAAGATTTCTCTTTTCTGATTCTTTGTGTCCTTCTTATTTCTACCTGTTCATTAGTTACTTTCCTTTTATTGCTAGCAGAAGGTATAGTAACATCTGTTGGTGTTTGAATAATTTTGGGGTTTCATGACTGATTAGTTTTTGAATCATCTTTGATATTATTTTCAATAAACTCAACATCCCTTGATTCAACAACCATGTTTGAGGATAAATCTAGCAGTCTATATGCTTTAGAGTTTTCAGTATAACCTACAAACAAACTTTTCAATGCTTTTGGACCTAGTTTATTTAGCTTTGGATCATTCACCCTACAGAAAGCAATACACCCTCACACCTTTAGATATCGCAGATTAGGTTTTCGACCATTCCATAGTTCATAAGGAGAAACTTTAGTTTTCCTTAAAGTGATTCTATCGTGCAAATGACATGTAGATAACAATGCTTCTCCCCACAAATTAAGTGGTAATTCAGCATTTAATAACATAGAATTTACAATATCAACCAGTGTTCTGTTTTCCCTTTCAGCTAAACCATTTTGCTGTGGTGTGTATAGTGCAGTGTGCTGATGAATAATCCCATGTTCTTCATAGAAGTTAGAAAATTCAGTGGAGAAGTACTCTTCTCCTCTATCACTAGGTAGGACCTTTATTTTCCTACCCTTTTAATTTTCAACTTCTGTTTTATAGCGTTTGAACATGTCAAAAGCTTCATCTTTATATCTTAGAAAATACACATTTGTGTACTTAGAAAAATCATCAATAAAGGTAATGAAATAACTTTTTCCACCTCTGGTCAAAACTCCATTTAATTCACATATATCGGAATGAATTAAATCCAAGAGTTCTGAATTTCTTTCAACTGTTGAGAATGGTTTCTTTGTTATCTTTGCTTGTATACATATTTCGCATTTATCATAGTTATCATTAGTAACAGAAATAAAACCATGCTTTGACATATACTTCAAAGATTTATAATTTAAATGTCCTAAACGTGCATGCCATAATGGTAAAGAAATAACAATATAAGCAGAACATTCTTTATTTCATTAATACTGAGTTTGAACATCTCATTACATGCATAACCTCTACCCACAAACATGCCATTTTTAGACAAAATCAAACTATCAGTCTCCAAGACTGATTTGATGCCACTCTTGCACAAAATTGATGCAGAAACCATGTTCTTTTTAATATCAGGAACATAAAGAACATTAGTGAGAGTTATCTTCTTGTTGGAAGTAAAATGAATCTCCACATTTCCTTTTCCCAGAACTTTTGCACCATTTCCATTTCCCATGAGCATTTCTTGCTAGTCAACCACCTCTGTATAGGTTTTGAATAGACCTTTTTTGTTGCAAACATGAACCGTGGCACCAGAATCGAACCACCAATCTGAAGAGTTTGTTTCAGCGGTAGCCATATGCAAATCAATTATCATGCCAATTTGTAGATTAGAAACCATAGCAATGATTTCCTGCATTTCCTCATTTTCAAACATATTTGCATTTTCAGAATTCCCCTTTTTCTATTTTGGAGGAGCCCTGCATTCACGCTCAAAGTTCCCAAGCTTACCGCAATTATAGCATGCTTTCTTCTTTTTGTCTTTCGGGTTAGAGTCGCTTCCTTGCTTACTCTTCTTGTTTAGGTTGAAGTTCTGGTTTTGATTGCCTTTTCTTTTCTTTCCAGAAACCACGTTGTTCACATTAGCAGAAGGGAAAATGCCATCACGAATTCTTTTTTCTTCCTTAATTCATATGTGTTTTCCGATCTTTTCCAACGTTAGTTCCTCAGTCATATGCAAGATCTTTTTCCGGTAATTATTCCAAGTTGGTGGAAGTTTAGCGATTATCGTCCCGACTTGAAAATAATCAGGAATCTGCACCTTCAAGTCATTAAGTTTTCTAACCAAAACATGTAAGTCATGCATTTGATCCATGACAGAAACATCGTCTTTCATTTGGAATTCAAAATATTTTAAAGTAAGAAACTTATCTATTCCAATCTTATCGGTCTTGAACTTCGTTTCCAGTGCATCCCAGATTTCTTTAGGTGATTTCAGTAGAGTGTAAAGATCGTATAAATGATCAGATAAGGTGTTAAGAATATGGCCTCTGCACACCAGTTCATCCTCTTCGCATTTTAGACTCTTCTTCTTCATATCGTCAGTATCTTTTATCTGTCGGTGGAGGAAGATGCGGAAGGTTTTCATCCAGGACGTAAGAGACCTTAAGAGTGGTAAGAAGGAACTTCATTTTGTCCTGCCAGCGGGTGAAATTTGTTCCATCAAGTCTGTCTAGTCGTACAAAGTCTTGGTTCATAATCTTGAATGCAAAATCCAATCCGTTCTCCATTGTTGATATTGCTTTTAGTTTGTGTAACGACCCATATTCTACGCATCGAAGGATCGTAGAATATTCATTTCCTTCACATACGAAGTCGTATGGTCATGTAACTTTGGGAGACGACTATTGGGGTCATTTCCCATGTTCATGATTTTTCCCGATTTTTAAATGACCATTTTGCCCCTAGCTGATCTTGTTTTGGCCATAACTTTTGATTGGAAAGGAGTTTTGATGTGAAACTACTTCCATTGGCTTCGGATGATGGTTTACCTTTCCGTAGAGTGGTCACTTGTGAAAAAGGGACTTACCGTTTGGGAGATATGGCTGAAATAAGGTTTGGAAGGTGAAAAACTGCTTAACCGGGCCAAATAGGGTGATTAGTGAATGGGCCCATAACCCATTTCGGGATTATGGTTAAGGGGAGGCTGAAATGGGTTAGGTTTTCATTCTATTTCAGTTTTCTAGCTGCTACTTACCTCTTAGAAACCCTAGCAATGGCCTCCAACCTCTAAAACACCTCCAAATCACTTTCTAATCAAGGATTAAGCTTAGCAACATTAAAACAAGGCGGATTAGCACAAGAATCGAGGTAGAGCTACTGTGTTGCATTGGTATTCGCGCCCAAACAGTAGAGTTTCAGTTCTAAAGGTTTTATTTGTGGCCAAGGTGAGTGATTAACATTGTTTTGACACTAATTACAGTTAATTAGGGTGATTAGTGATAATTAGCGAATTTATACATTAATAAATTCTGGAAAAAAATTCACAAATTTCGAAAATAATGTTTTAGACCTCTGTTAGAAATTTGGATTAATTTGGTTAAGTTTTGCTAATCATATCATTATTTTTGCTTAAACATGCTTAAGGGAAAATATGGGATTTTGGCTATGTTTGATCCGTTTTAACCTACCAAATTGTTGTTTTGGTGTTTGTGAATGATTATACATGTTGCTATGACTGTATGGTATGCTTTGTGATTGTCTAAAAGTGATAGATTGGTCGAAAACGTCGTCGAATGGCGTAAAACAATCACTGGAAAGTTGCAGGAAATGTGCAGGGTTTCAAACCGGATCCGATCAGATTTCTGAACTCGGATCGGATAGGAGAACCGGGCAAGTGGACTTGATTCGGATTGGAACTTAGCATAAGGGGCTTGGCGAGAAGGAAAGCCATTTGCTTGGAGTTGGAGTTGGGCAGAGGATTGGATCGGAGAGACAAAAAGGGGATCGGATCGGAGCTACGGCATGAGATCGGATCGGCTACCGAACCGAACCGGAGCTGGCATCTTCTGAGGCGTGCAAACGAAAGAAACAACAAGGAAGGTTAGATCAGATCGGAACTTGACACTATAAGGAGGACCTTGTCACTTTACCACCATACCGGACCGAGCCACATGTGAGAAGCTGAACCGAACCACATGGAGGAGATGAACCCGAACCGAACCGAGCATGGGTGACCAAACCGAACCGTACGTGTACTTCTATTTTACTTGACGACTCTTCTGAAGGCCAACTCCAATTCGACCAAAACCAGAGATGTAAAGGAAGTCCAAATGAGGGGCTTTGACTCAGGATCCAGTTGGGAACCAATGAGTGAGCTTCATGATTGGGCTTCGCTGCGGGACGTGTGCTAAGGGGTTGTCAATGTCTGTAACTTTGAATCACTATGTGTAGGGAGTACGTGAACGGATTTAGGGCCACAATGGCCTGGGTACGACTAAAGAGCTATAGACCAATGAAGTGGGGTCATTTGTAAAGATTTGGTCATGACTCCATGTGGTAAGCTTGGTAGTAGCAGTAGTTGTACAAGTCGAACTCCGTCACTACTTCGATGGGTCTAGTGATTGACAGTGGTGGACATCGTATGCTTTACTCACTGAGTGAGAGATGCGAGGATGGTTGTTGTGGTTGATTTGTCTGCCTTCATTATGACATACACACCCCCACCCCGTTATCTTTACACCATCTGTTCAGTGACACCTTAGAGTATTGTACCGTATGTAGTGCTAACTCTTTGGTTGCAGGTACAGGTTCAGGTATAGTTTAGTATACTTGTTATTGTTCTGTTTAGCTGCTTATCGCTCATACCAGTCTTTTTTTCTGACCCAGAGTTTTATGTCTCTTCTTGTTACTCTGGGTGCTCTCACGAGCAGACTAGAGACATGTTAGCTGGGTATGTACGAGTAGCTGATCCGAAGACGAGCAGGAGGCTTCCACGTATGATACATATAGATATTCTCCCTGTGTTGTTGAGGATCACTGCTTGGGCATTAGTAGTGCATCTTCTACTTTATCTTTCTTTTGCTTTAGAGATAGTTTAAAGTTGTAATAATGATGTTGGATCATAAACTATATTTGGATTTCCGCTGCTATGTTGGTTTAGTTTTCGGCTTATGCACTGTCTCGCCTGTTTTATGTCAAGATTATGTTATTATTATATTTTGTTCCATGCGCTGTGAGACATTCTACAGATTCCTTGTTAGTTCATTCTCTTCTTCCTTTTCTTCTGACGACCGTTCCGTGCTAGCTGGGCATGTTTACAGCGCACTTACGGAGGAAATGCCGGCTGGTGCGAGGCGGGACGTCACACATGGTATCAGAGCTCTAGGTTGCGTAGTTAACCTAGGGAAAGACACCACGGAGAAATAATACGTATATGAGAGCGTGTATTTGTGATTATTTTGGTTTTCAAAAGCTATATATATATATATATATACTATTAGTATAGCTAAGGATGAAGTCGCACTGCACTAGCACCACTATGGAGATGGTTAATCGTTTTCTCTTTACAGATTGAACGATGAGCCGATACGCAAGAGGTGCTGGTAAAGGAGCCAATAATGGGAATGTTGCTGACATGAGGACGATGTTTACTGAGAGAGATGCTTAGGGATGTGCAGAGGGCGGCTCCCAATAATGGTAATGGTGGTGGTCCAATAGTGCAGGCTCCTAGGGCCGATTTCGCTAAGCTGAACAAGGATTATACTAGTCTTGGTGGGAAGCCGTTCCACGGAACGGAGTCGGCTACGGATGTTCAGGATTGGTTGGATAGCTGCGAGCGTATCTTCAAAGAATTGGGTATCGAGGATGCAATGAAGAGAAGGCTAACATCCCGTCAGCTGCAAGGACGGGCAATGAATTGGTGGAATGCTATAAAGGCAGCTACTCCCGAGGATCAGATTACTTGGGATTAGTTTAAGGCTTGCCTTAGCGATAAGTTCATTCCAACTGCTCAGAAGTCAGTGTTGTTTAAGAAATTCTTGGAGCTTAAGCAAAATGGTAGGGCTGTCTCGGAGTATATTGCCGAATTCGACACTTTGTCGAAATATGGGTTATCTCTTATTGATACTACCGAGAAGAAGAATGAGAAGTTCATAACTGGCTTGGATCAGTACTTGGGGGAGAGGCTTATTAACCACATCGATGAGACGTTTGAATCGATTGTGGGGAAAGCATTGAGGTCAGAGAGTCTTTACCCTAAGTCGAAGACTGAGGTTGCATCTGCAGAAGAACTGAAACCGCAAGCAAGCGGTAGGGCCAAGAGTGGTTCTCAGAATAAGAGGAAGCAGAACCAAAATAAGGAGGGCCAGAAAAAGAATAAGAAAGATGTTGAGTGCTTCAGCTTTGGTAAGAAGGGCCATTATGCTAGTAATTGTCGGGCCAAGCCAGCGGATAGGAAGTGCTTCAACTATGGCCAAGTGGGACATCACAAGGACAAGTGTCTGCAGCCCCCTAAAGAAAAGCACATGGTGAAAGCATATGCCCTTAATGCTATTCCTTCTTCGTCGAATGCCCCAACTGCGGCGGAGAGGGGAAAGAATGTCGTCATTCAAGGTATGCTTTTCGTTTATGATGTTCCTGTTAGAGTTTTGTTTGATACGGGGGCTTCCAGTTCTTTCATATCTAGTGACCTGGTAGATAGGTTGGGATTGGAGCCCGAGATTGTCGATAGACCTTTAGTAGTGACGAACCCGATTGGTGGTTCGACTAACCTTAGAATGATTTGTCGTAATGTGGTCTTATCGAGTCATGGCTGCATGTTTGTTTGTGATTGCTTTGTTTTGGGCTTTACTGGGTTTGGCATTATTTTGGGAGTCGATTGGCTCCAAAGATACGGGGTGGTGGTAGACTGTGAGGGCTTTATGGTGACAGCTAGAGCGGATGATGGGCGGAGGGTAGTGTTTGGTGGTCTACCCGGTGATGGGGTAATGGCTAGTTTTCTAAATTCCCTCGACATCCCGCATAGTGAGTTGTCAGGTTTTCCCGTGGTTGGCCAGTATCCGGACGTCTTCGAAGAAGTGACCGGGCTTCCATTATACCGAGAGATTGAGTTCCGTGTTGATTTAGTGAAAGATGCCAGACCTATAGTGATGCCACTTCGTCGTATGGCACCAAGGGAGCAGCGAGAGCTCGGGGTGCAAGTCAGCGATCTTTTGAAGAAAGGATTTATCAGAAGGAGTGTTTCTGAATGGGGAGCACCAGTTGTGTTTGCTACCAAGGCGAATGGTTTCCTTCGTTTGTGTGTAGACTACCACGAGTTGAATAATGTGACGAGGAAGAACAAGTATCCCCTACCGCGGATAGATGATTTGTTTGATCAATTGAGTGGCACGAGAGTATTCTCCCAGTTGGATCTCGCGACAGGATTTCATCGGCTTAGAGTGGAAGCTGAGAGTATAGCTAAAACGGCCTTTCGGACGCCGTCTGGATTTTATGAGTGGTTGGTCATGCCATTCAGGCTGACCAATGCCCCAACATATTTTGTGGATCTTATGAATAGGGTATTCAGAGATTAGTTGAATAAGTTTGTCCTTGTGTTCGTGGATGATATTTTGGTCTATTCGAGGACCGAGGAAGAACACAAGGAACATTTAAAAATAGTGATGGAGGTGTTAAGAAAACACCAGTTGAAAGCAAAATTCTCTAAGTGTCACTTCTGGAGAAGGGAAGTGAGATTCTTGGGCCATGTTGTTTCAGAGAATGGTATTGTCGTGGACCCTGCGAAGGCGGCTACGGTACAAGATTGGTCTACGCCCAAGAATGCAACGGACATAAGAAGTTTCTTGGGGTTAGCTGGATATTATTGTAAGTTTATCCAAGACTTCTCCAAGATAGCGGCACCGTTGACTCAGTTGACCAAGAAGAATCAAGCTTTTGTCTGGGACGAAAGGTGCGAGAATGCATTCAAGAGTCTAAAGGACAAGTTGACATGTGCACCAGTGTTAGTCATTCCTAAGGGGAATAAACAGATGACGGTATATACGGATGCATGTGGCACAGGGCAAGGTGCTGTATTGATGCAAGGAGGTAGGGTTGTAGCTTATGCAAGTCGGCAACTGAAACCGTATGAGAAAAGATACCCTACCCATAATTTGGAATTAGCAGCGATCGTGTTCGCATTGAAGATGTGGAGACATTATCTCTTGGGAGAAAGATTCGAGTTGTTTACCGGTCATAAATCATTAAAGCATCTTTTCTCCCAAAAGGATCTAAATCTCCGACAGCAAAGATGGTTAGAATTCTTGGCTTCCTATAATTTCGACATCGCATATACACCAGGAAAGGGCAATGCGGTGGTTGATGCATTGAGTAGAAGACATGCCAGTTTAGGGGCTATGTTTCTTGAATGGAAGCAACTGGAGTACATCACTGTGTATGATTTCAGACCAAAGTGCGAATTGGATCCAGAAATGTTAGCAAGTTTGACGATCAGACCCACCTTGATTGAGCGGATTGGTTCCAGTTAGAGGAACGATCCTAACCTATTGGAAATCATCTCAAAGTTAGAGATGGGAATCGACGGAGAGGGAACAAGTATGGGCTTGATCGAGATGGATGGCTTAGAAAGAATGGAAGGCTAATTGTACCCAATGTCAATG
The DNA here is from genome assembly GCA_030737875.1 of Allium sativum. Classification (NCBI taxonomy): domain Eukaryota; kingdom Viridiplantae; phylum Streptophyta; class Magnoliopsida; order Asparagales; family Amaryllidaceae; genus Allium; species Allium sativum. The sequence continues at coordinate 156,111,088 of CM060918.1, read as the reverse complement.
GATTGAGAGACGAAGTGCTTAGAGAATGTCATCACCCAAAACTGACTATACATCCCAGTGGTAACAAGATGTATCGAGACATGAAGCAGACATACTACTGGGAAGGGATGAAAAGAGACGTTGGAAAATTTATATCCAAATGCATGAATTGCCAGCTAGTTAAAGCTAAGCAAAAGAAGCCTAGTGGTTTGATACAACCATTAGAAATTCCAGAATGGAAATGGGAACAAGTGTCAATGGATTTCGTTGATGGGTTACCAAGAACTAGATCGGGCCATGATAGCATTTGGGTGTTGTGGACCGATTGACCAAAAGTGCAAGATTTATACCCGTCAAGTCAAATAGGACGGCAGCTAAATTAGCGGAACTGTATATAAAGTGGGTAGTGAGATTTCATGGAATACCCAAGGGTATTGTGAGTGATCGAGATCCGTTGTTCATTAGTGGATTTTGGAAGAGCTTACAAGAGGCGTTAGGGTCAGAATTACATCTCAATACCGCGTATCATCCTCAAACTGACGGTCAAACAGAGAGGGTGAATCGTATATTAGAAGACCTCTTGAGAGCCTGTGTATTGGATTTTGGTGGATCATGGGATGACTATTTGCATCTAGTAGAGTTTGCATATAATAATAGTTACCAATCCAGTATTTGCATGGCTCCATTTGAAGCTTTGTACAGAAGACTGTGCAACTCACCGTCATGTTGGTTAGAAACTGGTGAGAAGTTTGTGCTTGGACCAGATGTGATAAGAGAAACTTCAGCTAAGATTAAGGTTATCCAACAACGAATGAAGGCTGCCCAAGATAGGCAGAAAAGTTATGCTGATAAGAGGAGATGAGTGTTAAAGCTCTCCATTGGCGACTTGGTGTTTGTCAAGATTTCTCCATTGAAGAGCGTGATATGATTTGGCAGGAGAGGCAAGTTAGCACCAAGATTTGTTGGTCCATTCCCAGTTCTTGAGCAAATTGGGAATTTGGCATATAAAGTTGAATTACTAGAGAAGATGGCAGGATTTCGCAACGTATTTCATGTTTCCCAGTTAAGGAAATTCGTACACGACCCAGATGTGACTATTTCACCTGATCAGTTGGATGATATCGAAGTTGAACCCGAGGCGGTTGGGAACCGCAGGCCTATGCGTATTGTTGGGAATGATACGAAGTAGCTTCGTAGGAAGGCGGTGAAATTAGTCAAAGTCCAGTGGGGCGAGAATGAGAATGACTGTACTTGGGAGACAGAGGAGAGCATCAGGAAGACATATCCAGAACTCTTCACCTGGTAAGATTTTAACTTCGATTTAGGTTTTCCGCATGCTAGGATAGGCTTGTTTGTTTGGTTTGGATGTGTGATTGTTGTATATGATTGGTAGGCATGCGGGATCCTTTGTATGTTTTGGGTTAAGCAATTTCGAGGACGAAATTTCTTAAGGGAGGGGGGGGGGGAGAGTGTAACGACCCGCATTCTACGCATCGAAGGATCGTAGAATATTCATTTCCTTCACATACGAAGTCGTATGGTCATGTAACTTTGGGAGACGGCTATTGGGGTCATTTCCCATGTTCATGATTTTTCCCAATTTTTAAATGACCATTTGGCCCTATCTGATCTTGTTTTGGCCATAACTTTCGATTGGAAAGGAGTTTTGACCTGAATCCACTTCCATTGGCTTCGGATGATGGTTTACCTTACCGTAGAGTGGTCACACGTGAAAAACGGACTTACCGTTTGGCAGATATGGCTGAAATAAGGTTTGGAAAGTGAAAAACTGCTTAACCGGGCCAAATAGGGTGATTAGTGAATGGGCCCATAACCCATTTCGGGATTATGGTTAAGGGGAGGCTGAAATGGGTTAGGTTTTCATTCTATTTCAGTTTTCTAGCTGCCACTTACCTCTTAGAAACCCTAGCAATGGCCTCCAACCTCTAAAACACCTCCAAATCACTTTCTAACCAAGGATTAAGCTTAGCAACATCAAAACAAGGCGGATTAGCACAAGAATCGAGGTAGAGCTGTTGTGTTGCATTGGTATTCACGCCCAAACAGTAGAGTTTCAGTTCTAAAGGTTTTATTTGTGGCCAAGGTGAGTGATTAGCATTGTTTTGACACTAATTACAGTTAATTAAGGTGATTAGTGATAATTAGCGAATTTATACATTAATAAATTCTGGAAAAATATTCATAAATTTCGAAAAAAATGTTTTAAACCTCTGTTAGAAATTTGGATTTATTTGTTTAAGTTTTGCTAATCATATCATTAGTTTTGCTTAAACATGCTTAAGGGAAAATATGGGATTTTGGCTATGTTTGATCCGTTTTAACCTACCAAATTATTGTTTTGGTGTTTGTGAATGATTATACATGTTGCTATGACTATATGGTATGCTTTGTGATTGTCTAGAAGTGATAGATTGGTCGAAAACGCCGTCGAATGGTGTAAAATAGTCGCTGCAAAGTTGCAGGAAATGTGTAGAGTTTCAAACTGGATCGGATCGGATTTCTGGGCTCGGATCAGATAGGAGAACCAGGCAAGTGGACTTGATTCGGATTGGAACTTAGCATAAGGGGCTTGGCGAGAAGGAAGGCCATTTGCTTGGATTTGGAGTTGGGCAGAGGATCGGATCGGAGAGGCAAAAAAGGGATCGGGTCGGAGCTAGAGCATGGGATCGGATCGGCTACTGAACCGAACCGGAGCTAGCATCTTCTGAAGCGTGCAAACGAAAGAGACAACAAAGAAGGTTAGATCGGATCGGAACTTGACACTATAAGGAGGACCTTGGCACTTTACCATCGGACCGGACCGAGCCACATGTGAGAAGTTGAACCAAACCACATGGAGGAGATGAGCCCGAACCGAACCGAGCATGGGTGACTGAACCGAACCGTACGTGTACTTCTATTTTACTTGACGACTCTTCTGAAGGCCAACTCCAATTCGACCAAAACCCGAGATGCAAAGGAAGTCCAAATGAGGGGCTTTGACTCAGGATCCAGTTGGGAACCAATGAGTGAGCTTCATGATTGGGCTTCACTGCGGGACGTGTGCTAAGGGGTTGTCGATGTCTGTAACTTTAAATCACTATGTGTTGGGAGTACGTGAACGGATTCAGGGCCACAGTGGCCTAGGTACGACTAAAGAGCTATATACCAATGAAGTGGGGTCATTTGTAAAGATTTGGTCATGACTCCATGTGGTAAGCTTGGTAGTTGCAGTAGTTGTACAAGTCGAACTCCTTCACTACTTCGATGGGTCTAGTGATTGACAGTGGTGGACATCGTATGCTTTACACACTGAGTGATAGATGTGAGGTTGGTTGTTATGGTTGATTTGTTTACCTTCATTATGACATACACACCCCCACCCCCGTTATCTTTACACCATCTGTTCAGTGGCACCTTAGAGTATTGTACGGTATGTAGTGCTAACTCTTTGGTTGCAGGTTCAGGTTCAGGTATGGTTTTAGTATACCTGTTATTGTTCTGTTTAGCTGCTTATCGCTCATACCAGACTTTTTGTCTGACCCAGTGTTTTATGTCTCTTCCTATTACTCTGGGTGCTCTCACGAGCAGATTAGAGACAAGTTAGCTGGGTATGTACGAGTAGCTGATCCGGAGACGAGCAGGAGGCTTCCACGTATGATACATATAGATATTCTCCCTGTGTTTTTGAGGATCACTGCTTGGGCATTAGTAGTACATCTTCTACTTTAGCTTTCTTTTGCTTTAGAGATAGTTTAAAGTTGTAATAATGATGTTGGATCATAAGCTGTATTTGGATTTCCACTGCTATGTTGGTTTAGTTTTCAGCTTATGCACTGTCTTGCCTGTTTTATGTCAAGATTATGTTATTATTATATTTTGTTCCATGCACTGTGAGACATTCTACAGGTTCCTTGTTAGTTCATTCTCGTTTTCCTTTTCTTCTGACAACCGTTCCGTGCTAGCTTGGTTCATAATCTTGAATGCAGAATCCAATCGGTTCTCCATTGTTGATATTGCTTTATGTTTGTTATTTATTTCACAGAATCGGGTTGGTTTTGAGGCACGATATCGCTTTCCTTAAAGCAATATCTGCCCCACTCGGATTTGAGTTCGCTAACGGGTTATGCAGCAGATTGCTTCCCAGGATACAACAAAACCAGAACTCAGAACTCAGCAATGTCTGTGAGTTCAGCGGGAGTTCTTATTTGGAAAGAAAAAGATAAAACAAAGAGCAGGAAGAAGATAAAATCGAAGAGAAGGAACAGGGCACATATATAGGCGTGGAACAGTCACGACCGTTGGATGCAGTTGTATGCAAACAGGTGCATTCGTCTTTTTAAATTTAAAAATTATGACTGGTGCCAACAGTCAGGCCGCTTACGTACGATCACGCACGCGCCCACGTGCCCCAAGTGCCTATCTTTTTACCATAATAATATTTATAGGCCCAACCAAGCCCATATGCATACACATCCAAGCCCTTTTTTCTAGCCCAAGTTATTTAATTCACAATATTATATACAAAGCATTCATATATACCTTGGAAAAGGCCAAATGACTTGGTGATGTGGGACTTGTTCCCTACATTAAAACAATCTTCCTTAACAATCCACCACTAGATTGTTTTATTGATGATGTTCAGTTTTATCTTAGCTAGAAACTGCGCATCATATATGGTATCTATTCGATTAAACCATATATTAGTGGGAATATTTCAGAACTTTAAAGAAGAGTTGGGTGGTCTCAACTTCAACCAAGTCTCCTTAATTTATAAAATCGGAAACACTACACACGCAATTTCAATTTCCAATAAATTTCCTTGCCTGTGAGCACCGTTATTGCCATTTGCTCCATCCCAGCTTAATGAACTTTTGCAAGAGTAAACCTTAAAACTCTTGTTTAGAAGCGGCACCACTTCCAAGTACATAAAGGTAAAGTTCCTTTTCCTTTTCGATGTCTCTGTTACCAGAATAATTAGAACTTTATTAAGACTTATTCAACTCAGCCTCTTCACACCTGTAATAGTTTACACTAATTTGATTTTAGTGTTTTCCCAATCATATGATAATTTGTTTTTACCCGTTAAACTTTAAAATTAAGTTAATTAATATTAAGGTTGGGTTTCTGCTATCATTGATCAATACAAGGTTTAAGTCCCATTCCAACTGACGTGGATCTTACCATTTCCCTAGTCAAAGCTTTTGTGAATGGGTCTGCTAAATTATCGCTAGATCTTATGTAGACAATAGTAATTATTCCACCATTTATTATTTGTCTAACATACTCATGTCTAAGACTTATATGTCTTGACTTTCCATTGTATATGTTACTATATGCTCGAGACATAGTAGCCTGACTATCACATCGTAATGGTATGGCTGGCATTGGTTTTGGCCATAGCTTGATATCTAGTAACATATTTCATAGCCATTCTGGCTCTTTTCCGGCAGCAGCAAGTGCTATAAATTCTGATTCCATTGTGGAGTGCGAAATGCAAGTTTGTTTCTTTGATGCCCAAGAAACAGCACCTCGACCTAATGTGGAAATCCAACCCGAAGTAGATTTATTATCACTAGCGCTAGTTATCCGACTTGCATCAGTGTATCCTTCTAATACACTTGGAAATCCATTGTAGACAAGTCCTAGATTATTGGTTCTTTTTTGGTAACCAAGTAATCTTCCAATTGCTTTCTAATGATCAATACCTAGGATTGCTAGTATATTGGGCAAAGTTGCGTACTGCATATGCTATGTCAAATCTCGTACAATGCATTGCATACATTATACTTCCAATAGCGCTTGCGCATTCGATTTGACCAATACATCTTCCTTTATTTTTATTGAGATTGATACTCGAGTCTATTGGGGTACTGGTATATTTCATTTTTAGATGTCCAAACTTCTGGAGAACTTTTTGAATATAATGTGATTGATTTAGTGCATAGCCCCCACTATCTTTACTAACCTTTATACCTAGAATTGTATCAACTTCATCTAAATCTTCCATTTTGGATTTTGTAGTTAAATCATTATTGGTGTCCTGTATTCCTTTCATGTTAGTACCGAATATTAATAAATCATCTACATATAAACAAATGATTACTCCATTTTCCTTTGTAAACTTGGAATAGATACATTTGTCTGCACTGTTATATGTGAAGCCATTTTGAAGTATAATTGAGTCAAATTTCTCATGCCACTGTTTTGGTGCTTGTTTTAATCCGTATAATGATCTTGTTAGTTTGCAAACTTTTCTTTCATTCCCAGGAAGGATAAAACCCTCTGGTTGTTCCATGTAAACTTCTTCGTTAAGTTCACCATTAAGGAAGGTTGTTTTGACATCCATTCAGTGGATATGCAACTGATAGATTGATGTTAATGCTATTAGTACTCGAATTGATGTAATTCTTGCAACCGGAGCATATGTATAAATGAAATCAATTCCTTCCTTTTGCCGAAATCCTTTGGCTACTAATCTAGCCTTGAAAGTTTGCACGCTACCATCGTTATTAAGTTTTCTTCAAAACACCCATTTACACCAATAGGTTTTGACCCTTGAGGCAAGTCTACCAATACCCAAGTATTGTTTGATAAAATTGAATCCATTTCATCATTAATTGCCTCCTTTCAAAAAGCAGAATCTCTGGAAGTTATAGCTTCTTTTTATGTTTTTGGATCATCTTCTATATTCGGTACAATAGGAATTTTGTTAGTAACTTCATCTCGAGTTCCTTCTACGAGTTATGCTATAGCTTGAGATGATATAAAATTTGGACCAAAAGATTTCTCTTTTCTGATTCTTTGCGTCCTTCCTTTTTCTATCTGTCCATTAATTACTTTCCTTTTATTGCTAGCAGAAGGTATAGTAACATCTGTTGGTGTTTGAGTAATTTCGGGGTTTAATGACTGATTAGTTTTTAAATCATCTTTGAATTTATTTTCAATAAACTCAACATCCCTTGTGTAACGACCCGGGAAAAAGACGACCTTGATTATCCGATATACAACACATATCGAACATCAAGGGTCGACAATTACCGAATAGTTAATGAAAGAATTTAGAGGGTGAGGATAGATAAGATAGAAAATTAGAATAGAAGAAGAAAAAGAAGAACACAACATCAGAGTAACACGAATCTCACAGCGGAACGAATAAAATATAATATATCACATAACTTGAAATCAAAAGCAGTATATGCATACAATACCATTATCAGAGTACAACCCTTGCATCACAGCGGAAATAAACAATAGCTATATAAGTCCTGAAGCCTCCTGCTCCAAGCTCTCCAAGTCTATCTGTAAAATCCTGACTACTTGACTGCCCGTACAAATTTGGGCACCCAAGAGTTTAGGGAAAACAAAACAAAATAAAACTCTGGGTCAGTCATGGGACTGGTGTGAGTAAACTCCAATCATTTGGTTTAACTTTTCAAAATCCTTTTCAAAAGAAAAGATAATCGTAAGACCAATCCACTTATAAATACGGATGGCTTTTACCTTACGATAACCCAAAACACTTTGGAAATCATATATTATCTGATATTATAATAATGTCTAATCACAAGTAATTAAAATCTAGTAGAACGCTTGCATCTCACGCTCTACATATATAATATACAATCAAACTCGCAGGCACTTATTGGAGATTGGATTCCAACTTGACAAGGTATGGGACCACCTTCCGAACGTGTATCTCTAGAGGCAAATACACTGGGTTCAACAAGAATATCTTGCAACCCGGCCCACACATGACCGACCACTCATTTCGCTTGAGTGTATCGAATGTATATCACCGACGGTTGGGATCAGCAACCGCCTCCCGATAAGGGACAGCATCGATAGATTTAAGAACAAAAGGAATTTCTCTAGATAGGTGATCATACATCCTAATGGGTGCGACCCACATAGCCATGCTGCCTGCCCGATTTTTGTCCTTTCCTGGTTGATGAGGCTTGAGGTCATAACGTATCTTTTGACCGATCACACCTCCATTACTTTGAATGCCACATCGTCATACCCGCCAAATCACAAATTGATTTCACCAAAAATACCACGGGTATACAGCTAAGAGAAACGAATTCCTCCGCCACCAAACGTAAGTACGTTTGAAGAGATCAACTTATGCGATCTATTGGATATACTCTGTCAGACACTCGTCCATACACGTTTGTCCTGGGACTGGACAAACCGAAGGCACTATTCTGTAAACAGGATAGCCCTTGCATAACTCCGTCTTCAATATATTCAGCATACTTGATTCGCAACGCTTATGCTAATACGAAGTGGTTCTCTGGATAATAATCCAACCGGTCTCTCCATATTAACAACGTAAAATGGTCAAACTTTGATAGTCGGTGATTTAACTATCAAATGGAAACATGTCGGTGTGCAAACAACGATATTATTTTCCCGAAGGAAATTCTATCGAACAATCATTATCATCATTCATTCATTCATTCATTCATTTCCCCTTAACATTTCTTATTTACTATATTTAAGAAATATATGTTATTATCATTGGAAAACATTTCCAATTCCCGTTTGCTATATTCAGAAAACATTTCTGGTTCTCACTTGGAAAACATTTCCAAATCTCCTTCATTTGGTTTAAACCAATTTTCACTATCGAACCTTAACCATTTCTAGATTAGAAACGAAGCCAATCAAGTTGGGGTATAATTACCTCTCAGACCTTAACTGAACAACATTCCTAACTTCGAAATAGACAAAGTTCATCTTTCTAAATCTTTAACACTTCTTTATGACATTCTCGGATTCTATTCACGAGTCCGCTTCTCGTACAGTAAGCACTTGATTATACAATAGTGTTATAATTCTCTGCATCCGAATATAATAACTTTATTACGACTTTGATTCTCTATCTCGAATGAATAATCGAACAATGAACTTATCAACTCCTATTGGGTTAATGCTAATCTATAATCCTTATTCTATTAACTCTTACTAGGTTAACTCTTATTCTATTAACTTAGTTTGATTAGCTCAACTTGACCAACTTACTTGATCAGCTCAACTTGGCGTAATTAACTCGACTTATCTAACTCCACTTATTTAACTCGACTTATCTGACTCAATTTGCCTAACTCCTATCGAATAACTAATTTTCGATTAACTTATATTCGACTAACTATGTTTGTTCTAACTTAATTTTTGAATATCTAATATTCGATTTAACTCCATTCGCTCGACTCTAGATCGCAGCGATCACAATGGTTACGCCTGATTCCCTCAGGAAACATCCGTCCGCCTTAGGCTATCTGCAGCCCTGCGAATTACGCTAGCAGTCGTGCTTACTGATAACTTATCTTAAATGACTATTTCTGTTTAACTCTATCTCGAATAACTAAATTCGAGCAAATTTAATTGAATAACTAATATTCAATAAACTTCCTATCGAATAAACTGATATTCGATAACTTTACTTCGAATAACTCTTATTCGATAAATTCTCCTTCGTCCTTATTCAGTTTCAAACACCGACGTGGAAATCGATTTTTACTTCTCTATATAAGTCTTGACTTAAATACTCTATTTATCCCAAAGATAAATAACTAAATTAATTTATAAAACTTTATTTATAAATTAACCTTCTCACTTTATCTGTTAAAACAGATCTCTCTTAAATTCTCACTTCGAATTCATATTCTGTTTACCCGTGTGCGAAGCACGGCCTAAATTCTTCCTAGTGTAAAATTCTCCTTTACTACACTTTTATCCATTTTCAAGTACTTCAATATTCTATTTATTTTCTAAATAAATAATTCCTTTTTATAACTCAGTTTATTTCTCTAGATAAATATTTCCTTTTAATCTATTTGTAAATGTTTTACAAATATTTTTCCTTTATTGCTTTGATTTTATGAAATGATTTCCTTTATAAAACCCTTTTTCCTTTCATAGCTGATTTTATATAAATAATCTATTTTCAAAATATACTTTGAAAATTTTCCTTATTCTCTTTCTCGTATCACTTATGGTGTAAAAATATCAAATCAAAATGATCGGTCATCATCCAAACACATAGCATCAACAACAGATGATATAACACTTCATATATCAGAATATATGAAAATTGTAAAATAAATGTTGAGGAACCCAGTTGGGTCCCTCCGACCTGTTTCCCTGCATCCACAGATGTTAGTCAACATATATAGCATGAAGGTAAAATATTCTGATAATCAGAATCAATACTTCGATACGATTTATATATATCGTTATCGATGATTTCAAACAACTGACTAGCAGTTCAACCAAACAACCAATACACAGCAAATCAGCCAATATTTATCAATTCTAAAAATACTTTATAAAAATATAAAGCGTTCAAAGTTAGTGAGATTTACTCACATTGGTCGGTGATCGTTAAATAACGATGATCGGTCTCTGATTTGATTCATGCGTTTAAATTCACCGTAAATCCAAACGGGCCTCAATTCACTCCTGGCCAGTTCCACTGGGTAGTGCCCGTCCATACGATCCCAACGGATCTTGTTTCGTGGAATTCTGATTACATATGATAAAGATATGCATTTTTAAAGTTAACGCACTAATTAAAACTAAAATAAACCAATAATTATTAAATGGCCCATACCCTTTCACTACAGCCCAACTACCCTCTTAAAGCCCAACCCGTAACACACCTTCTTCCCCGTTAAAAGCTCCCGTACCCTGCTCCTTTACATCGCCAGCCATAGCCGAACTTCAACCATAAATAATCCACTCCTTACTTCACCGATCAACATACTAACATCACCATTGCATCTCTCTTCTCTTCCCCTTCATTCCTATACCATTATCACCCCGCTCGTCGGCCCCTTCCCTGACGCGACATCGACTGCCCCAGTACGTCCATCGACGGAAATGGGTGTCGAACTCCACAAATTTTGGCCAATACACTCCAATTTCCTTCCTCATTCCAAATACGCCACTCATTCCATCAATCGATGCTCCAACGCAACTCCATCTCCAACCCTAGCCTTCGCTCGAAAAATACAGTGCTAAGAGAAATGCATCGGACCCAAATCTGAGTAGATGGAAACGAAGACAACCTCTCATCGATCACAAACATACTTATTTCGAGATTTGTAGATCTTTATTTGATTTGTTAAGATTTTTCAAAGAGGAGGATTTCACTGAAAAATAAAGAACAGCGGCGGCTCATAGCTTTGACCGATGAAGAATGGAAAGTTAGGGTTAGGCTGGTATTGAGGGTTATTTATAGGATGATTTTATATTTTTTTATTCGATTATTTTATTTATTTTTAAGCTATCGCTATTTTTTATTTGTCCTCTAAAATTCCTGTGATTACATATGATTCCCAAAAATCACGAAAATTGGCATGCAGCTAGAGTTCGACATTACGGACCCAACGAAACTAGTTTCGTCGAATTCCGACTCCGTATGCTCACACAGCGTATTTTTAACCGTCAAAATACTAACTGTTTCTCACTCTAAAAATCCGTACGGTCACACACTGCCTTTAAAAATCACCAAACTTAGAATCTAACAATAATTTGAAGCTGCGGATCCAACAAAATTAGTTTCGTTGAAATCCGACTTCGTTTGCAAAAGTGGCTATTTTTAAAGTCCTAAGTAGCCCTTTTATATATATAAATATATTTAAAAACAATTAAATTTAATATTTAAAAATAAATATTATCGTATATATTCACATACGATATACCACAGCCCTAAAATAATCATATCAGAGTTTATAACTCGATATTCAAATTCCAGTCTAAATTCGATATTCAAATTATATAGAAAATCCATTTATAACGTAAATAAAGCGTTGCAAAATATAAAGGAATTCCATAGCGACTATTTTAAAATTTGATTTGGACATAAAACAAAATCTACACGACGAAATCCCGATTTTTCTCTTCCACTAGGAAGATATACTCCACCAGCTCCACACGTTTCTTGTTTCACAGAAATCCGGGTTAAAACGAATCCTGTATAACCAGTTGAAGTTCGAATCGCCAAATAGCGAACTGCAGCGCCATTTCGAGCTATATTATAATTATAATATAAATTATACGTTCAAACGGCGTTTATAAATATATTCGTCAATATAATTCAATATAAACTGAATTATATACATTTTATATTGCCCATTCACACCATATTGTGAATTCAACTATTTCTGACTATTTCAGAAATAAATATATTATTCCCTTATTTAATTTAATTAAATATTCATTATAATTCAATTCAACGACCCTTTAATTCTCTAAATCACTATTCAAATAATTAAATTAATTAATTATTCTGTTGTTGAAAAATGCGGGTCGTTACATTCTTCCCCCCTTAAAATAATTTCGTCCTCGAAATTGCTAAGATAGAGAACACCCCTATTAACTCGTTTCGAATTATTCGTTTACTGCTTTAATTTCAGTTTCAACTGAATTTATTTATTTCAATTAAATTATTACTTCATTTCTATAAACGAAAAATTTTCAAAACTCCTGAAAATTTTCTAACACCCGAAATTTCAAAAAATTTCGCCAGTACCTCCTTTGTACTGGGAGCATCGGGAAAATCCCCAAACCGCCACACAGGCCTCTCCCATCCAAAAGAAAATCAAACAGCCAAGCGGCTTGCCAATTCGGCTCATCAAAATCTCATCAAACTCATATGAATATAAAAGTGTATCTTTTTCCGGGCATTCCTTATATTACTTCCATCTCTGCCAATCCAACATATGCAACTGTCATCCCAATCAAACTCAAATCACTTTTATCTTCAACACACCCATTCGCTTATCCAAGCAAAATTCCAACCAAACTGCAATTCCAATCTCGATTCAAATATCTTACTCAATAATTCATTTCTATTCCAGATTATCTCTAATCCAGCCCAATTCTACTTGATACCATTCTAATTCAATTTCAGTTCAATTTCGAATTTGCTTTCACAAATTTCTATTTAATTTGTGTTTATTTCAAATAATCTGTTTCTGGGAGTTTTAAACAGCTTAGCCTTTTCCAAAATCAAATCATTCATTTGGAAAATCAAAATAATTTGTTTTCTCAAAACAGTTCAAAAACAAAACCTTTTGTAGCAATCCGTCACTTACAAACCCGAAAATGAACACCGACGATGTCCGGATCATCGTCGGAATCTATTTTCCAGCTATTGAAGTGAGTTCAATACTATGTCACTTTCAAAATCATTTCTAAACGCTTTCATTTTGAAATTATTTCAAAATATCCCTTTCAAAGCCTGTAACAAATTTAAAATCTCCCAGGATTTTAAAATTCTCTTATATTTAACCTAGACTCATTTTACACACTTTTTCCATATTTCCAAAATTATAATTTCAATTCTGATTTAAATTCAGATTTAATTCATCTGATTTCATATATTTCACTTATATGAATTCTGATTGGTTATTTACATAACCATTTCACATTTTATAATCTTATTCGATTATAATAACAACCAACACATCCAATATATGATAATATTTCAAATAACTATACTTTGTTTATATCAAAATATAATTTGGGTAAAATTATTTCATTTACCCTCTTTCAAAACATACTGTGTCGGTCCATCGTATTCAAGCGTTTAGTAACCCCTATCGATACAGTGGATCAAACTGATCGACCAGAATTCATAAACAACTCAACCAATAAATCTCCACAATATAAAATCATTTTATATCAAATAACAAATACGTTCACTCGTATATATACACTCAAACTCAGTCTAGGGTATTACTAACCCCATCTCTACTGAATCACGCCACAGAGCCAAGGTAATACTTAACCTTCAGCTCTGATACCACTGTAACGACCCGGGAAAAAGACGACCTTGATTATCCGATATACAACACATATCGAACATCAAGGGTCGACAATTACCGAATAGTTAATGAAAGAATTTAGAGGGTGAGGATAGATAAGATAGAAAATTAGAATAGAAGAAGAAAAAGAAGAACACAACATCAGAGTAACACGAATCTCACAGCGGAACGAATAAAATATAATATATCACATAACTTGAAATCAAAAGCAGTATATGCATACAATACCATTATCAGAGTACAACCCTTGCATCACAGCGGAAATAAACAATAGCTATATAAGTCCTAAAGCCTCCTGCTCCAAGCTCTCCAAGTCTATCTGTAAAATCCTGACTACTTGACTGCCCGTACAAATTTGGGCACCCAAGAGTTTAGGGAAAACAAAACAAAATAAAACTCTGGGTCAGTCATGGGACTGGTGTGAGTAAACTCCAATCATTTGGTTTAACTTTTCAAAATCCTTTTCAAAAGAAAAGATAATCGTAAGACCAATCCACTTATAAATACGGATGGCTTTTACCTTACGATAACCCAAAACACTTTGGAAATCATATATTATCTGATATTATAATAATGTCTAATCACAAGTAATTAAAATCTAGTAGAACGCTTGCATCTCACGCTCTACATATATAATATACAATCAAACTCGCAGGCACTTATTGGAGATTGGATTCCAACTTGACAAGGTATGGGACCACCTTCCGAACGTGTATCTCTAGAGGCAAATACACTGGGTTCAACAAGAACATCTTGCAACCCGGCCCACACATGACCGACCACTCATTTCGCTTGAGTGTATCGAATGTATATCACCGACGGTTGGGATCAGCAACCGCCTCCCGATAAGGGACAGCATCGATAGATTTAAGAACAAAAGGAATTTCTCTAGATAGGTGATCATACATCCTAATGGGTGCGACCCACATAGCCATGTTGCCTGCCCGATTTTTGTCCTTTCCTGGTTGATGAGGCTTGAGGTCATAACGTATCTTTTGACCGATCACACCTCCATTACTTTGAATGCCACATCTTCATACCCGCCAAATCACAAATTGATTTCACCAAAAATACCACGGGTATACAGCTAAGAGAAACGAATTCCTCCGCCACCAAACGTAAGTACGTTTGAAGAGATCAACTTATGCGATCTATTGGATATACTCTGTCAGACACTCGTCCATACACGTTTGTCCTGGGACTGGACAAACCGAAGGCACTATTCTGTAAATAGGATAGCCCTTGCATAACTCCGTCTTCAATATATTCAGCATACTTGATTCGCAACGCTTATGCTAATACGAAGTGGTTCTCTGGATAATAATCCAACCGGTCTCTCCATATTAACAACGTAAAATGGTCAAACTTTGATAGTCGGTGATTTAACTATCAAATGGAAACATGTCGGTGTGCAAACAACGATATTATTTTCCCGAAGGAAATTCTATCGAACAATCATTATCATCATTCATTCATTCATTCATTCATTTCCCCTTAACATTTCTTATTTACTATATTTAAGAAATATATGTTATTATCATTGGAAAACATTTCCAATTCCCGTTTGCTATATTCAGAAAACATTTCTGGTTCTCACTTGGAAAACATTTCCAAATCTCCTTCATTTGGTTTAAACCAATTTTCACTATCGAACCTTAACCATTTCTAGATTAGAAACGAAGCCAATCAAGTTGGGGTATAATTACCTCTCAGACCTTAACTGAACAACATTCCTAACTTCGAAATAGACAAAGTTCATCTTTCTAAATCTTTAACACTTCTTTATGACATTCTCGGATTCTATTCACGAGTCCGCTTCTCGTACAGTAAGCACTTGATTATACAATAGTGTTATAATTCTCTGCATCCGAATATAATAACTTTATTACGACTTTGATTCTCTATCTCGAATGAATAATCGAACAATGAACTTATCAACTCCTATTGGGTTAATGCTAATCTATAATCCTTATTCTATTAACTCTTACTAGGTTAACTCTTATTCTATTAACTTAGTTTGATTAGCTCAACTTGACCAACTTACTTGATCAGCTCAACTTGGCGTAATTAACTCGACTTATCTAACTCCACTTATTTAACTCGACTTATCTGACTCAATTTGCCTAACTCCTATCGAATAACTAATTTTCGATTAACTTATATTCGACTAACTATGTTTGTTCTAACTTAATTTTTGAATATCTAATATTCGATTTAACTCCATTCGCTCGACTCTAGATCGCAGCGATCACAATGGTTACGCCTGATTCCCTCAGGAAACATCCGTCCGCCTTAGGCTATCTGCAGCCCTGCGAATTACGCTAGCAGTCGTGCTTACTGATAACTTATCTTAAATGACTATTTCTGTTTAACTCTATCTCGAATAACTAAATTCGAGCAAATTTAATTGAATAACTAATATTCAATAAACTTCCTATCGAATAAACTGATATTCGATAACTTTACTTCGAATAACTCTTATTCGATAAATTCTCCTTCGTCCTTATTCAGTTTCAAACACCGACGTGGAAATCGATTTTTACTTCTCTATATAAGTCTTGACTTAAATACTCTATTTATCCCAAAGATAAATAACTAAATTAATTTATAAAACTTTATTTATAAATTAACCTTCTCACTTTATCTGTTAAAACAGATCTCTCTTAAATTCTCACTTCGAATTCATATTCTGTTTACCCGTGTGCGAAGCACAGCCTAAATTCTTCCTAGTGTAAAATTCTCCTTTACTACACTTTTATCCATTTTCAAGTACTTCAATATTCTATTTATTTTCTAAATAAATAATTCCTTTTTATAACTCAGTTTATTTCTCTAGATAAATATTTCCTTTTAATCTATTTGTAAATGTTTTACAAATATTTTTCCTTTATTGCTTTGATTTTATGAAATGATTTCCTTTATAAAACCCTTTTTCCTTTCATAGCTGATTTTATATAAATAATCTATTTTCAAAATATACTTTGAAAATTTTCCTTATTCTCTTTCTCGTATCACTTATGGTGTAAAAATATCAAATCAAAATGATCGGTCATCATCCAAACACATAGCATCAACAACAGATGATATAACACTTCATATATCAGAATATATGAAAATTGTAAAATAAATGTTGAGGAACCCAGTTGGGTCCCTCCGACCTGTTTCCCTGCATCCACAGATGTTAGTCAACATATATAGCATGAAGGTAAAATATTCTGATAATCAGAATCAATACTTCGATACGATTTATATATATCGTTATCGATGATTTCAAACAACTGACTAGCAGTTCAACCAAACAACCAATACACAGCAAATCAGCCAATATTTATCAATTCTAAAAATACTTTATAAAAATATAAAGCGTTCAAAGTTAGTGAGATTTACTCACATTGGTCGGTGATCGTTAAATAACGATGATCGGTCTCTGATTTGATTCATGCGTTTAAATTCACCGTAAATCCAAACGGGCCTCAATTCACTCCTGGCCAGTTCCACTGGGTAGTGCCCGTCCATACGATCCCAACGGATCTTGTTTCGTGGAATTCTGATTACATATGATAAAGATATGCATTTTTAAAGTTAACGCACTAATTAAAACTAAAATAAACCAATAATTATTAAATGGCCCATACCCTTTCACTACAGCCCAACTACCCTCTTAAAGCCCAACCCGTAACACACCTTCTTCCCCGTTAAAAGCTCCCGTACCCTGCTCCTTTACATCGCCAGCCATAGCCGAACTTCAACCATAAATAATCCACTCCTTACTTCACCGATCAACATACTAACATCACCATTGCATCTCTCTTCTCTTCCCCTTCATTCCTATACCATTATCACCCCGCTCGTCGGCCCCTTCCCTGACGCGACATCGACTGCCCCAGTACGTCCATCGACGGAAATGGGTGTCGAACTCCACAAATTTTGGCCAATACACTCCAATTTCCTTCCTCATTCCAAATACGTCACTCATTCCATCAATCGATGCTCCAACGCAACTCCATCTCCAACCCTAGCCTTCGCTCGAAAAATACAGTGCTAAGAGAAATGCATCGGACCCAAATCTGAGTAGATGGAAACGAAGACAACCTCTCATCGATCACAAACATACTTATTTCGAGATTTGTAGATCTTTATTTGATTTGTTAAGATTTTTCAAAGAGGAGGATTTCACTGAAAAATAAAGAACAGCGGCGGCTCATAGCTTTGACCGATGAAGAATGGAAAGTTAGGGTTAGGCTGGTATTGAGGGTTATTTATAGGATGATTTTATATTTTTTTATTCGATTATTTTATTTATTTTTAAGCTATCGCTATTTTTTATTTGTCCTCTAAAATTCCTGTGATTACATATGATTCCCAAAAATCACGAAAATTGGCATGCAGCTAGAGTTCGACATTACGGACCCAACGAAACTAGTTTCGTCGAATTCCGACTCCGTATGCTCACACAGCGTATTTTTAACCGTCAAAATACTAACTGTTTCTCACTCTAAAAATCCGTACGGTCACACACTGCCTTTAAAAATCACCAAACTTAGAATCTAACAATAATTCGACGCTGCGGATCCAACAAAATTAGTTTCGTTGAAATCCGACTTCGTTTGCAAAAGTGGCTATTTTTAAAGTCCTAAGTAGCCCTTTTATATATATAAATATATTTAAAAACAATTAAATTTAATATTTAAAAATAAATATTATCGTATATATTCACATACGATATACCACAGCCCTAAAATAATCATATCAGAGTTTATAACTCGATATTCAAATTCCAGTCTAAATTCGATATTCAAATTATATAGAAAATCCATTTATAACGTAAATAAAGCGTTGCAAAATATAAAGGAATTCCATAGCGACTATTTTAAAATTTGATTTGGACATAAAACAAAATCTACACGACGAAATCCCGATTTTTCTCTTCCACTAGGAAGATATACTCCACCAGCTCCACACGTTTCTTGTTTCACAGAAATCCGGGTTAAAACGAATCCTGTATAACCAGTTGAAGTTCGAATCGCCAAATAGCGAACTGCAGCGCCATTTCGAGCTATATTATAATTATAATATAAATTATACGTTCAAACGGCGTTTATAAATATATTCGTCAATATAATTCAATATAAAATGAATTATATACATTTTATATTGCCCATTCACACCATATTGTGAATTCAACTATTTCTGACTATTTCAGAAATAAATATATTATTCCCTTATTTAATTTAATTAAATATTCATTATAATTCAATTCAACGACCCTTTAATTCTCTAAATCACTATTCAAATAATTAAATTAATTAATTATTCTGTTGTTGAAAAATGCGGGTCGTTACACCTTGATTCAACAATCGTGTTTGAGGATAAATCTAGTAGTCTATATGCTTTAGAGATTTCAACATATACTACGAACAAACTTTTCAATGCTCTTGGACCTAGTTTAGTCCGTTTTGGATCAGACACCCTATAGAAGACAATACACCCCCACGCCTTTAGATATCGCAGATTAGGTTTTCGACCATTCCATAGTTCGTAAGGAGAAACTTTAGTTTTCCTTGTAGTGATTCTATTGTGCAAATGACATGCAGATAACAATGCTTCACCCCACAAATTAAGTGGTAATTTAGCATTTAATAACATAGAATTTACCATATCAACCAGTGTTCTGTTTTTCCTTTCAGCCAAACCATTTTACTGTGGTGTGTATGGCGTAGTGTGCTGACGAATAATCCCATGTTCTTCACAGAAGTTAGAAAATTCAGTGGAGAAGTATTTTCCTCCTCTGCCACTACGAAGGACCTTTATTTTCCTAACCTTTTGATTTTCAACTTCTATTTTATAGCATTTGAACATGTCAAAAGCTTCATCTTTATTTCTTAGCAAATTCACGTGTGTGTATTTAGAAAAATCATCAATAAAGGTAATGAAATACCTTTTCCCACCTCTGGTCAAAACTACATTTAATTCACATATATTGAAATGAATTAAATCCAAGAGTTCTAGATTTCTTTCAACTGTTGGTAATGGTTTTTTTGTTATCTTTTCTTGTATACATATTTCGCATTTATCATAGTTATCACTAGTAATAGAAATAAGACCAAGCTTTGAAATATACTTCAAAGATTTATAATTTAAATGTCTTAAACGTGCATGCCATATTGGTAAAGAATCAACAGTATAAGTAGAACATTCTTTTATTTCATTAATACTGAGTTTGAATATCCCAATACATGCATAACCTTTACCCACAAACATGCCATTTTTAGACAAAATCAAACTATCAGCTTCCAAGACTGATTTGATGCCGCTCTTGCACAAAATTGATGCAGAAACCAGGTTCTTTTTAATATCAGGAACATGAAGAACATTAGTGAGAGTTATCTTCTTGTTGGAAATAAAATGAATCTCCACAATTCCTTTTCCTAGAACTTTTGCACCATTTCCCATGAGCACTTCTTGTTGGTCAACCACCTTTATATAGGTTTTGAATAGACCTTTGTTGTTGCAAACATGAACCGTGGCACCTGAATCGAACCACCAATCCAAAGATTATGTTTTAGCGGTAGCCATATGCAAATCAGTTATCATTCCAAATTACAGATTAGAAACCATATCAATGACTACCTGCATTTCCTCATTTTCAACCATATTTGCATTTTCAGAATTCCCTTTTTTCTATTTTGGAGGAGCCCTGCATTCACGCTTAAAGTGCCCATGCTTACCGCAATTATAGCATGCTTTCTTCTTCTTGTCTTTCGGGTTAGAGTCGCTTCCTTGCTTACTATTCATGTTTGGGTTGAAGTTCTGGTTTTGATTGCCTTTTCTTTTCTTTCCAGAAACCACGTTGTTCACATCAGTAGAAGGGAAAACGGCATCACGAATTCTGTTTTCTTCCTTAATTTGTATGTATTTTCCGATCTTTTCCAACGTTAGTCCCTCAGTCATATGCAAGATCTTTTTGCGATAATTATTCCAACTTGGTGGAAATTTAGCTATTATCGCCCCGACTTGAAATGATTCAGGAATCTGCACCTTCAACTCATTAAGTTTGCTAACCAAATCTTATAAGTTGTGCATTTGATCCATGACAGAAACATCGTCTTTCATTTGGAATTCAAAATATTTTAAAGTAAGAAACTTTTCTGTTCCAATCTTATCGGTCTTGAACTTCGTTTCCAGTGCATCCCAGATTTCTTTGGGCGATTTCAGTGGAGTGTAAAGATTGTATAATTGATCAGATAAGGTGTTAAGAATATAGCCTCTGCACATCATTTCATCCGCTTCGCGTTTCAGCCTCTTCTTCTTCATATCTTCGGTGTCTTTATCTGTAGGCGGAGGAAGAGGTGGAAGGTTTTCATCCAGGTGTTAAAAGACCTTAAGAGTGGTAAGAAGGAACTTCATTTTTTCTTGCCAGTGGGTGAAATTTGTTCCATCAAGTCTGTATAGTCGAACAAAGTCTTGGTTCATAATCAGAATCCAATCTGTTCTCCATTGTTGATATTCTTTAATTTTGTTATTTACTTCACAGAATCGGGTTGGTTTTGAGGTGCGATATCGCTTTCCGTAAAGCAATATCTGCCCCCACTGGGACTTGAGTTTGCTAACAGGTTATGCGGCAGATTGTTTCCCAGGATACAATAAAACCAGAACTCAGAGACTCAGCAATGTCTGTGAGTTCAGCATGAGTTCTTATTTGGAAAGAAAAGGATAAAACAGAGAGCAGGAAGAAGATAATATTGAAGAGAAGGAATAGGGTACATATATAGGCGCGGAACAGTCATGACCGTTGGATGCAGTTGTATACAAATAGGCACGTCCGTCTGTTTAAATTTAAAAATTATGACTGTTGCCAATAGTCAGGCCGGTTCCGTACGATCACGCACGCGCCTATATGCCCCAAGTGCCCATGTGCCCATCTTTTGACCATAATAATATTTATAGGCCCAACCAAGCCCATATGCATACACATCCATGTCCTTTGTTCAAGCCCAAGTTATTTAATTCACAATATTATATACAAAGAATTTATATATACCTTGGAATAGGTCAAATGACTTGGTGATGTGGGACTTGTTCCCTTCATTAAAACAATCTTCCTTAACAATCCCCCACTAGATTATTTTATTGATGATGTTCAGTTTTATCTTAGCTAGAAACTGCGCATCATATGTGGTATTTATTCGATTAAACCACATATTAGTGTGAATATTTCAGAACATTAAAGAAGAGCTGGGTGGTCTCAACTTAAACCAAGTCCCCTTAATTTATAAAATCAGAAATACTACACACATAATTTCAATTTCCAATAAATTTCCCTACCTGCGAGCACCGTTATGGCTATGTGCTCCATCCCAGCTTAATGAACTTTTGCAAGAGTAAACCATAAAACTCTTATTTAGAAGCCGCACCACTTCCAAGTTCATAAAGGTAATGTTCCTTTTCCTTTTCAATGTCTCTATTACCAGACTAACTAGAACTTTATTAAGAGTTATTCAACTCAGCCTCTTCATACCTGTAACAGTTTACACTAATTTGATTTAGTGCTTTCCCAATCATATGATAATTTGTCTTTACCCGTTAAACCTTAAAACTAAGTTAATTAATATTAAGGTTGGGTTCCCACTATCATTGATTAATACAAGGTTTAAGTCCCATTCCAACTGACGTGGATCTTACCATTTCCGTAGTCAAAGCTTTTGTGAATGGGTCTGCTAAATTATTGCTAGATCTTATGTAGACAATAGTAATTATTCCATCATTTATTATTTTTCTAACATACTCATGTCTAAGACTTATATGTCTTGACTTTCTGTTGTATGTGTTACTATATGCTCGTGACATAGTAGCCTGACTATCACATCGTAATGATATGGCTGCCATTGGTTTTGGCCATAGCTTGATATCAAGTAACATATTTCGTAGCCATTCTGCCTTTTTCGGGCAGCAGCAAGTGCTATAAATTCTGATTCCATTGTGGAGTGCGAAATGCATTTTTGTTTCTAAGATGCCTAAGAAACAGCACCTCCACCTAATGTGAAAATCCAACCCGAAGCAGTATTATTATCACCAGCGCTAGTAATCCAACTTGCATCAGTGTATCCTTCTAATACACTTGGAAATCCATTGTAAACAAGTCCTAGATTATTGGTTCTTTTTAGGTAACCAAGTAATCTTCCAATTGTTTTCCAATGATCTATACCTAGGATTGCTAGTATACTGTGCAAGTTTGCATACTGCATATGCTATATCAGGTCTTGTATAATGCATTGCATACATTATACTTCCAATAGCGCTTGTGTACTCGGGTTGAGCAGTACATATTCCTTCATATTTACTGAGATTGATACTCGAATCTATTGGGGTACTGGCATCTTTAATTATTAGATGTCCAAACTTCTGGAGCACTTTTTGAATATAATACGATTGATTTAGTGCATATCCCCCACTATCTTTCCTAACCTTTATACTAGAATTGTATCAGCTTCATTTAAATCTTTCATTTTGAATTTTGAAGTTAAATAATTCTTGGTGTCTTGTATTCCTTTCATGTTAGTACCAAATATTAATAAATCATCTACATATAAACAAATGATTACTCCATATTCCTTTGTAAACTTGGAATAGGTATATTTGTCTGCACCATTTTATGTGAAGCCATTTTGAAGTATAATTGAGTCAAATTTCTCATGCCACTGTTTTGGTGCTTGTTTTAATTCGTATAATGATTTTCTCAGTTTGCAAACTTTTCTTTCATTCCCACGAAGTATAAAACACTCTGGTTATTCCATGTGAACTTCTTCGTTAAGTTCACCATTAAGGAAGGCTGTTTTGACATCCATTTGGTGGATATGCAACTGATAGATTGATGCTAATGCTATTAGTACTCGAATTGATGTAATTCTTGCAACCGGAGCATATGTATCAAAGAAATCAATTCATTCCTTTTGCCAAAATCCTTTGGCTACTAATCTAGCCTTGAAAGTTTGCACGCTACCATAGTTATTACGTTTTCTTCGAAACATCCATTTACAACCAATATATTTTGACCCTCAAGGCAAGTCCACCAATACCCAAGTATTGTTTGGTAAAATTGAATGCATTTCATCATTAATTGCCACCTTCCAAAAAGCATAATCTCTGGAAGTTATAGCTTCTTTGCATGTTTTTCAATCATCTTCTATATTCAATACAATTGGAATTTTGTTAGTAACTTCATCTCGAGTTCCTTCTACGAGTAATGCTATAGCCTGAAATGATATAAATCTGGACCAAAAGATTTCTCTTTTCTGATTCTTTGTGTCCTTCTTATTTCTGTCTGTTCATTAGTTACTTTCCTTTTATTGCTAGCAGAAGGTATAGTAACATCTGTTGGTGTTTGAATAATTTCGGGATTTAATGACTGATTAGTTTTGGAATCATCTTTGAATTCATTTTCAATAAACTCAACACCCCTTGATTCAACAATCGTATTTGAGGATAAGTCTAGTAGTCTATATGCTTTAGAGTTTCAAGCATATCTTACAAACAAACTTTTCAATGCTCTTGGACCTAGTTTAGTCCGTTTTGGATCAGTCACCCTATAGAAGGCAATACACTGCCACACCTTTAGATATCGCAGATTAGGTTTTCGACCATTCCATAGTTCACAAGGAGAAACTTTAGTTTTCCTTGAAGTGATTCTATTGTGCAAATGACATACAGATAACAATGCTTCTCCCCACAAATTAAGTGGTAATTTTGCATTTAATAATATAGAATTTACCAGATCAACCAGGGTTCTATTTTTCCTTTCAGCCAAACCATTTTGTTGTGGTGTCTATGGCGCAGTAAACTGACGAATAATCCCATGTTCTTCAAAGAAGTTAGAAAATTCAGTGGAGAAGTATTCTCGTCCTCTATCACTACGTAGGACCTTTATTTTCCTACCATTTGGATTTTCAACTTTTGTTTTATAGCATTTGAACATGTTAAAAGCTTCATCCTTCTTTCTTAGCAAATACACATGTGTGTATTTAGAAAAATCCTCAATAAAGGTAATGGAATACCTTTTCCACCTCTGGTCAAAACTCCATTTAATTCACATATATCGGAATGAATTAAATCCAAAAGTTCTGAATTTCTTTCAACTATTGGGAATGGTTTCTTTGTTAACTTTGCTTGTATACATATTTCGCATTTATCATAGTTATCAATAGTAACAGAAATAAGACCATGCTTTGACATATACTTCAAAGATTTATAGTTTAAATGTCCTAAACATGCATGCCATAATGGTAAAGAATCAACAGCATAAGCAGAACATTCATTTATTTCATTAATACTGTGTTTGAACATCCTATTACATGCATAACCTTTACCCACAAACATGCCATTTTTAGACAAAATCGAATTATCAGCCTCCAAGACTGATTTGATGCCACTCTTGCAAAAAATTGATGTAGAAACTAGGTTCTTTATAATATCAGGAACATGAAGAACATTAGTGAGAGTTATCTTCTTGTTGGAAGTAAAATGAATCTCCACATTTCCTTTTCCTAGAACTTTTGCATCTTTTCCATTTCCCATGAACAGTTCTTGTTGGTCAACCACCTCTTTATAGGTTTTGAATAGAACTTTTTGTTGCAAACATGAACCGTGCCACCAGAATCGAACCACCAATCCGAAGATTTTGTTCCAGCGGTAGCCATATGCAAATCAGTTATCATGCCAATTTGCAGATTAGAAACCATAGCAATGATTTCCTGCATTTCCTCGTTTTCAACCATATTTGCATTTTCAGAATTCCCCTTTTTCTGTTTTGAAGGAGCCCTGCATTCACGCTTAAAGTGCCCAAGCTTACCGCAATTATAGCATGCTTTCTTCTTTTTGCCTTTCGGGTTAGAGTCGCTTCCTTGCTTACTCTTCTTATTTGGGTTGAAGTTCTGGTTTTGATTGCCTTTTCTTTTCTTTCCAAAAACCACGTTGTTCACATGAGTAAAAGGGAAAACGCCATCACGAATTCTGTTTTCTTCCTCAATTCGTATGTGTTTTCCGATCTTTTCTAATGTTAGTTCCTTAGTCATATGCAAGAGCTTTTTGCGATAATTATTCCAACTTGGTGGAAGTTTAGCGATTATCGCCCCGACTTGAAATGATTCAGGAATCTGCACTTATAAGTCATTAAGTTTGCTAACCAGAACTTGTAAATCTTGCGTTTGATCCATGACAGAAACACCGTCTTTCATTTGGAATTCAAAATATTCTAAAGTAAGAAACTTATATGTTCCAATCTTATCTGTATTGTACTTCGTTTCCAGTGCATCCCATATTTATTTAGGCGATTTCAGTGGAGTGTGAAGATCGTATAAACGATCGGATAAGGTGTTAAGAATATGGCTTCTGCACATCAGTTCATCCTCTTCGCGTTTCAGCCTCTTCTTCTTCATATCTTCAGTGTGTTTATCTGTCGGCAGAGGAAGAGGCGGAAGGTTTTCATCCAGGGCGTAAGAGACCTTAAGAGTGGTAAGAAGGAAATTCATTTTGTCCTGCCAGCAGGTGAAATTTGTTCCATCAAGTCTGTCTAATCTAACAATGTCTTGGTTCATAATCTTTAATGCAAAATCAATCCGTTCTCCATTGTTGATATTGCTTTAAGTTTGTTATTTATTTCCCAGAATCAGGTCGATTTTGAAGTGCGATATCGCTTTCCTTAAAGCAATATCTGCCCCCACTCGGATTTGAGTTTGCTAACGGGTTATGCGGCAGATTGCTTCCCAGGATACAACAAAACCAGAACTCAGAGACTCAGCAATGTCTGTGAGTTCAGCGGGAGTTCTTATTTGGAAAGAAAAAGATAAAACAGAGAGCAGGAAGAATATAAAATCGAAGAGAAGGAACAGGGTACACATATAGGCGCGGAACAATCACGATCGTTGGATGCAGTTGTATACAAACAGGCACATCCGCCTGTTTAAATTTAAAAAATTAT
Source organism: Allium sativum (assembly GCA_030737875.1). NCBI lineage: Eukaryota > Viridiplantae > Streptophyta > Magnoliopsida > Asparagales > Amaryllidaceae > Allium > Allium sativum. The sequence goes on along the minus strand of CM060918.1, from coordinate 156,084,298 downwards.
GACTGTTGCCAACAGTCAGGCCGCTTCCGTACGATCACACACGCGCCCACGTGCCCCAAGTGCCCAAGTGCCCATCTTTTGACCATAATAATATTTATAGGCCCAACCAAGCCCACATGCATGCACATCCAAGCCCTTTGTTCAAGCCCAAGTTTTTCAATTCACAATATTATATACAAAGCATTCATTTATACCTTGGAATAGGCCAAATGACTTTGTGATGTAGGACTTGTTTCCATCATTAAAACAATCTTCCTTAGCAATCCCCCACTAGATTGTTTTATGGATGATGTTTAGTTTTATCTTAGCTAGAAATTGCGCATCATATGTGGTATTTATTTGATTAAACCACATATTAATGTGAATATTTCAGGACTTTAAAGAAGAGCTGGGTGGTCTCAACTTAAACCAAGTCTCCTTAATTTATAAAATCGGAAATACTACCCACGTAATTTTAATTTCCAATAAACTTTCCTACCTACGAGCACCCTTATGGCCCTGTGCTCCATCCCAGCTTAATGAACTTTTGCAAGAGTAAACCTTAAAACTCTTGTTTAGAAGCGGCACCACTTCCAAGTTCATAAAGGTAAAGTTCCTTTTCCTTTTCGATGTCTTTGTTACCAGACTAACTAGAACTTTATTAAGAGTTATTCAACTCAGCCTCTTTATACCTGTAACAGTTTACACTAATTTGATTTAGTGTTTTCCCAATCATATGATAATTTGTTTTTACCCTTAAAATTAAGCTAATTAATATTAAGGTTGGGTTTTCACTATCATTGATTAATACAAGGTTTAAGTTCCATTCCAACTAACGTGGATCTTATCATTTCCGTAGTCAAAGCTTTTGTGAATGGGTTTGCTAAATTATCGCTAGACCTTATGTAGACAATAGTAATTATTCCATCATTTATTATTTGTCTAACATACTCATATCTAAGACTTATATGTCTTGACTTTCCATTTTATATGTTACTATATGCTCGTGACATAGTATCCTGACTATCACATCGTAATGATATGGCTGGCAATGGTTTTGGCCATAGCTTGATATCAAGTAACATATTTTGTAGCCGTTCTGCCTCTTTTCCGGTAGCAGCAAGTGCTATAAATTCTGATTCCATTGTGAAGTGCAAAATGCAAGTTTTTTTCTTTGATGCCCAAGAAACAGCACCTTCGCCTAATGTGAAAATCTAACCGAAGCAGATTTATTATCACCAGCGCTAGTTATCCAACTTGCATTAGTGTATCCTTCGAATACACTTGGAAATCCATTGTAAACAAGTCCTAGATTATTGGTTCTTTTTAGATAACCAGGTAATCTTCCAATTGCTTTCCAATGATCTATACCTAGGATTGCTAGTATACTGTACAAGTTTGCATACTGCATATGCTATGTCAGGTCTCGTACAATGCATTACATACATTATATTTCCAATAACGATTGCATATTTGAGTTGAGCAATACATCTTCCTTCATTTTTATTTAGATTTAGACTCGAGTCTGTTGGGATACCGACATCTTTAATTTTTAATTGTCCAAACTTCTAGGGCACCATTTGAATATAATGTGTTTGACTTAGTTGTAACACCCCACGTCCGTTAGTGTCACTCACAAAGGGAATGCACTAAGTTCTGTGGAGCATTTTGGGTAAAAGATGCAGATAAATTACAAGACAGACAGAAATTAAACAGCAGAAAATAAAACTTTTACTTTATTGATAAAACAGTTTGTACAAAGATTTCTTTACAATATCAGAGTATCATCTGTCTTACAAAATAAAGAAGCATAAAAATACATTTATATTCCCCAATGTAGCAAGAATCAGCCATATCATCTGAAAAGAGAATCCAAGCAAAACTTCGACAAATCTTCAAGTTGGAAAAGAGTGACAATCCAACTTAACCTGAGTTGTACTATTCCCTCCCTTACTACCTGGGGGGGAACGGAAGAAAAGAAGACGAAAGAAAAACAGAGTCAGACATAAAGCCTGAGTAAGTTCAGTAACTTCTAGCATGTGAATATGGAAAAACAAAACAACATGAATTAACTGAATACAAGATAACGCCATGATGGTAGGATCAGCAAGACTAGACAAGATTAACACAAGATATGCTAAGATAAGATTAACCGGATATGCTCTAATACTTCCGCCGCTTCGCTATTTCCTTGTTATACTGGATCCTATATCTCTGCACCACCTAACTAGTGTCCCAACTAGTAACGATAACGTGATCCCAATCCCTGTATTTTCCATCGCCTTCAGGCATACATTTATTATTTGTTACCTAGGTCTAATCTAGGATTTTCTATCAAGTGCTTTCTAGTTTCAACTAGAGTTTACGCTATCTGCTGAACGCTTCTCGGATTCAGGATTTATGCCACCTAGTTCAACTAGGGATTATGCTACCTGTCGAACGATGCCCCCAAGTCTAGGACACACTACCTAGAGTGGTATATGTTCCTATACTTCCCCACGCATGTATCGCGAATCGTTATCGCTTGTCTAGATGCACATGTCCTGTAATGTGCGACCCGAGTCCTGTGACAGGGCAAATCAAGGAATACAGAACTCGGTCGTGAGCTTTCAGCTATCTGCCGATGCAGATGCTAAGGTCTGTTTTTATTCTAGTGGCTATGGTCCCACTTGACCCCTCCCTCAACTAGTGGAAGGCACACCTTGAAAAATGAGAACTATACGTAGGCCCCCTATGCCCCACTGTCCTATGGCCATCCGCAACCATAACTATATAGCAAGTATATGGTCTTTTGGAGTTCTCCACCTTCCCGCTTCACGTATCTCGATTGACTGAAGATGGATGGTAGACGACGAGTTGCTATCACAGGACTACTGTTTTCTCGCCGAATCACGTCGGTCCATCCTAGTCTTTAGGTTGCCATATATTGCAACCAAGGCATACCCCTGGTTCTTCTACGCAGACCTTAACCTCTGTGAGCCCAGGAGGATCATCTGCAGCCTCACAGAGGGATGCCAAGAGTACCCTCACGTCCCCTTGAAGCCTCGGGCTTCGTAACCCAATTCGTTGGAGCCTTCTTTTTACTCAGACGGACATTCGCTCCTTCCCGTGTTATACTAAGAATTACTACTTAGTTTTGCTAATTAAGATTTACCACTTAGTTTTCAGAATCGTTGTTTTCTTAACTAAGGTTTTCTACTTAGTTCTCTTTCCCGTCAATTTGGATTGGTTAAGTGTCATTAGTCAATTCAAGCCAACTTAACCCTCTTCATTCATCCTGTCAAACTGGTTAAGTGTTATCAGTAATTCATGATGACTTAACCCTACCACAAACCAAATTATATTGGTTAAGTATTTATTACTTAACCCTACCACAAACCAAGTTATATTGGTTAAGTATTTATTACTTAACCCTACCACAAACCAAGTTATATTGGTTAAGTATTTATTACTTAACCCTACCCATTCACCCTGTATTGGTTAAGTGTTCCTTTTTAACTTAACCTTGCCCGTCTGTTTTAACTAACATGTTATTAATGGTTAAGTATTATCCCTTCATGTTTTAGACTTAACCCTATTCCTTTATCACAATCCGATGGTTAAGTGTTCAAGCTTACTTAACCCTACGGTCTAGCCCTGCTAACATATCAAATTGGCTGAGTGTATTCACTTAACCCCAACCTCTAGTCTAGTTAACATGTTAATTTGGCTAAGTGTATTAACTTTACTTAACCCCACCTTCTAGTCTAGTTAACATGTTAATTTGGCTAAGTGTTTCCTTAGTTACTTAACCCCTACAAATCTTGTCTTGTTACCATGTGAAGTTGGTTAAGTGTCCCTATGGACTTAGCCCTCCCATCCTAGCTTAACTGTGTTAAATTGGTTAAGTGTTCCTACGGACTTAACCCTCCCATTCTAGCTTAACTGTATGGCCCTAACCCCACCCACCAGTCTGGTTATCATGTTGAATTGGTTAAGTGTCTTAGTGGACTTAACCCTACCATTCTTGTTCTAGCTTTAATTAAATAGATTAAAGTCACGACCACTCACATTAGACAGATATTGTTGCGATTACTGGATGTGCCGGTTGGTTCCGGGCAGATTTACATCGCAACTCAGTCTAACCTCGGGTTAGGCCTATTTGTGTTTCCTAGTTCAAAGGGTTTTGACTAATTTTCAAATCAGGTTTTGAAAGTAACCATCCCGTCCGTCGGATCAGTTAGGGATAGCCAGGGAGAGCAGGAAACTTGTATTTTCCAAACCCAAGCCTAGACACTATCCTCTCTGTCACCCTAGAACTTTCTAGTGTATTATTAAAAGAGATGTTGTTAAGAAACCTTTAATTTGTCTAAATTCACATTTTCCTTATTTAGGACAAATTCTATAAGTAAATTATTCCTAATTTACTTATCTCCTAATTACTCTTTCAATGTAAATTGTCAACATTCATTCTTATGGCCCATTCCCCCTCTAAATCATATTTATGCCCTTTTTGGTATGTAAACTATACCAAATTAAGTGTCACTAACCATGGTTTTGCTAAACATGACAATTACTACCTATTACGGCCAATTTCAAGTTTATGCCAATACACCTTTTATGCCAAATTAGCTAATCCAATTCTGAGATAACATTCTAATTACAGTTTGTGTCAAACTAGACTTATTATTCTAGTTCACAATTCATGTAAATGCTAGATTTACAAGTCAATACTAGATTTAAATTACACATCCTATAATTCATGCCAAATTTATCCAATTTGCATTCTTATGAACATGCCATAATACGTATTCCCAATTTATGCCAATTTCCAAGTTTTAAAACTACGTTTCTAGTAAATTTCATATTTTCCCCAAATCGTATTCCCACCCTTCATATAATCGTGATTCAATCTAGATTATAGATAAATCTAGATTCGTAGAAAATAGGGAATGAACCAAAGATGCTATGAAAAAGGATGGACATAATAACTGCCATAAAAAGGTGACGTAAGTTCAAGAACATGGGTAGACCTAACTTAATAGGTAAATTCCCAAGGTCTAAAACCAAGAATAGACAGAGTAGGTTCAAGAACATGGGTAGACCTAACTTAATAGGTAAATTCCCAAGGTCTAAAACCAGAGAAAACCAAGAACAAACAGAATAGATAATCGGGTTTAGACCCAATTTCACAGTCACAAAACTTAAGCATCACTTTCCTAGTCATGAATCACAGTTGTTCTTGTTATGTCATAGGCAATAGTTTATTTTTCCTAATCAAAGGCATAGGCTTGTGTTCATGGTCAAGGGAATAATCCTCATAGTCACAGTCACAGTCATAGGCAATGTTCATGGGCAATGTTCATAGTCATAGGCAATGTTCATAGTCATAGGCACTGTCCACAGTCATAGGCAATGTTTATAGTCATAGGCAATGTTTATAGTCATAGGCACTGTTCACAGTCATAGGCAAGGCCTAATTAGTCATCAAATCATAACAGTTCTTAATTAGGTCCAAAGATGTAGGCACAGATTCGAATAGAAAGATTTGGCATATTCTTTTATTCCTTTAATTCATGTCACGAACAGAGAGAAACGTTCAAATCTAAAATGTAACCGACTTATAGAGATTTAGATTAGAAAAAAAAGATGGCATTGCTATGATTCGTGCGACGTTGCTCGAAACCGTTTGAGCTAGCCTTTGATTCTTCACATGAAATCCTAGCCTGACTTGAACCACTTCTTGAAAGTCATTGAGCAACATCTCCTCGTCTTGATTTATTTTATACATATTATTCTATTTATTATTCTTTTAAGAGGAGGAGAAGAAGCCATGTTCACTAAGAATCTTTGCAGCATAAGGGTAGAGGAGAATTGTGAATAGAGAAGAAGACTAGGGCTGTTTATATAGTGTTAGGCGGACGAATCTGGTCAGAATGGCGTCCAGATACAGAAGAACGAACCAGGTGCAGAAAACAGGAAAAAGCAGGGGGGTCGACCCCCAGGTTGACTACCCAGTCGACCTGGGTGCCTTGGGCAGGAAAATTCCCGCCCAGCCCAATCTGGGTCTGTTTTGAATTTCGAACTCGTTTTTCTGAACTGTTTTGAAATTTGAACTTCGCTGAATCTTCCGGAGGCCATATCTTCCTCATACGTACTCCAATTTACGCAAACTCGGACTCGTTTTCATGCAGAATTCCGAGACGAACGCAATGGCGCAGTCCGTTTCCCTTGATTTAGATTTTAAAATTTAATTCTGCCTTGATTTGTGAATCCTAGTGTTACAGAATTACGGGGTGTTACATTCTCCCCCACTTAAAAGGATTTCGTCCCCGAAATCTTCAATTTAGGAAGAATGTGTCCTACCATCCAATCACCCATCCACTCAACCATTCAACCACAGGCATTGATTATCCTTAAAAGATTTCTAATGCTTTCATGTTCATATGCATAGTGTGTGTGTATGTCTTTATCTAATGCAAAATCAGGCGGTCTACTGATTCAGTTGACCTCCTTAATGCGAATCATGTCCGTGCCATGTGTCCAATCATGTATGCAAGCATCCCTAGTTATGTAAATACTACATGTGTGCACAGCCATTCATCCATATGCAACATCCATATGATACCATATCAAGCTCAACTTACAAACAAATACATATCTGTAAATGCAAGATGAAAGCGTCCGAACTTGATCTAGTGCCTAATACGTATGCATATGCATCCACGAGCAACCATTAGCAACCACTTGCAACCATCAACCATAACATGTTTCAAATACATGTTTACATCCATTGGCTTCTACCTAAGGATCGAAGATACGACCTAGGGGATATACTTTGGAAAGAGAGAAACAATTATGCGTAAAGCTCCTACAAAAAGAAAATCAAGGATGCACCCTTAAGGAAAAGGGTATGTTGCTAGTATCTAGCCTTCTTGAGCCTTACTCCACTGTATCTTAACTAAATTTTACTTCACGATTGTGAAGTTTTCGATCTCCATTTCCAAAATAAACAGATGTTAATCACGGTAGCAAGTGTACATACCAAGATGGCTTGAGGTCTCTCCTCTTAGCTTATCCATCACACCATAACTATGAGAGTCAAAAGATCACTCCGTACTTTTTAGAGTGCCTGCCACAACTATTCATCTCTCACGCAAACCATCCTAGTTGAACTCGACATTCCTCAAGTACAAGCCCCAAAGGCCTAAACCAATATCAGACAAGCACCCAAGGAATATCTCCTCCGAATTTAGATGATCTACGTGAGATGATATAAGCAAACTCAATAGCTATTCTTAAATCCCTACTAACTAAAAATAAACTAGTCGGACCACCAATTGGATTTGAGACTCTAGTGGTATCTTTTTACTATACAAGTATTATGGTGCAGAGACTCAACTATAGAAGTGGACATGAACAAATGAGAAGCGCTAAAGCCAAAGGAAATAGTACGAATAGCAAAACTAGACTCTTCCAACAGAACTTTACTACCCTTCTCCTAGGTACGCTTGGTGGCGAAAGTAGGTTCTTGCCCTTCTGAAAATCTTGTTCCTCGTTCTTGCCCTATCATACCTTAGTAAAGATACTTCCTCTTGTCTTAGGTTTTATAATTTCTTCCTCCTTCTTGAACTAAATCTACATCCGTGAATTCCTCATCCTAGGGTTATGCTCCTTAGCCAAACTCCCCATCCCCTTCCGTGTGTAGTCATGTTGACAAATCTCTCAAAAACTGCCTCCATCGTCCGGAAAACCCTATAAGCTTTGAAAGAAAACTGCCCGTAGGTGAAACAACTACGGCTTTGGATGGAAGCCGGGCACTACTTTGCCCATCGATGAGGTTACCTCCCAGAAAGCCAGGACCCTCAGAGACTCAAGAAAGAAGGAAACAAGAATTCAAACAGAGGAAGAGAAGATAGTGCGTATGGCTTTGGGGAATATGCCTTTAAAACAAATCTTTTCTTTTGAAAATTCTTCTTTTAAAACCGTTTTGAAAATGATTTTTCAAATCTTTTATCTGATCCGGTAACCTTCAGCTCTGATACCACGTGTAACACCCCACATCCGTTAGTGTCACTCACAAAGGGAATGCACTAAGTTCTGTGGAGCATTTTGGGTAAAAGATGCAGATAAATTACAAGACAGACAGAAATTAAACAGCGGAAAATAAAACTTTTGCTTTATTGATAAAACAGTTTGTACAAAGATTTCTTTACAATATCAGAGTATCATCTATCTTACAAAATAAAGAAGCATAAAAATACATTTATATTCCCCAATGTAGCAAGAATCAGCCATAGCATCTGAAAAGAGAATCCAAGCAAAACTTCGACAAATCTTCAAGCTGGGAAAGAGTGACAATCTAACTTAACCTGAGCTGTACTATTCCCTCCCTTACTACCTGGGGGGGGGGGGGGGACGGAAGAAAAGAAGACGAAAGAAAAACAGAGTCAGACATAAAGCCTGAGTAAGTTCAGTAACTTCTAGCATGTGAACATGGAAAAACAAAACGACATGAATTAACTGAATACAAGATAACGCCATGATGGTAGGATCAGCAAGACTAGACAAGATTAACACAAGATATGCTAAGATAAGCTTAACCGGATATGCTCTAATACTTCCGCCGCTTCGCTATTTCCTTGTTATACTGGTTCCTATATCTCTGCACCACCTAACTAGTGTCCCAACTAGTAACGATAACGTGATCCCAATCCCTGTATTTTCCATCGCCTTCAGGCATACATTTATTATTTGTTACCTAGGTCTAATCTAGGATTTTCTATCAAGTGCTTTCTAGTTTCAACTAGAGTTTACGCTATCTGCTGAACGCTTCTCGGATTCAGGATTTATGCCACCTAGTTCAACTAGGGATTATGCTACCTGTCGAACGATGCCCCCAAGTCTAGGACACACTACCTAGAGTGGTATATGTTCCTATACTTCCCCACGCATGTATCGCGAATCGTTATCGCTTGTCTAGATGCACATGTCCTGTAATGTGAGACCCGAGTCCTGTGACAGGGCAAATCAAGGAATACAGAACTCGGTCGGGAGCTTTCAGATATCTGCCGATGCAGATGCTAAGGTCTGTTTTTATTCCAGTGGCTATGGTCCCACTTGACCCCTCCCTCAACTAGTGGAAGGCACACCTTGAAAAATGAGAACTATACGTAGGCCCCCTATGCCCCACTGTCCTATGGCCATCCGCAACCATAACTAGATAGCAAGTATATGGTCTTTTGGAGTTCTCCACCTTCCCGCTTCACGTATCTCGACTGACTGAAGATGGATGGTAGACGACGAGTTGCTATCACAGGGCTACCGTTTTCTCACCGAATCACGTCAGTCCATCCTAGTCTTTAGGTTGCCATATATTGCAACCAAGGCATACCCCTGGTTCTTCTACGCAGACCTTAACCTATGTGAGCCCAGGAGGATCATCTGCAGCCTCACAGAGGGATACCAAGAGTACCCTCACGTCCCATTGAAGCCTCGGGCTTCGTAACCCAATTCGTCGGAGCCTTCTTTTTACTCAAACGAACATTCGCTCCTTCCCGTGTTATACTAAGAATTACTACTTAGTTTTGCTAACTAAGATTTACCACTTAGTTTTCAGAATCGTTGTTTTCTTAACTAAGGTTTTCTACTTAGTTCTCTTTCCCGTCAATTTGGATTGGTTAAGTGTCATTAGTCAATTCAAGCCAACTTAACCCTCTTCATTCATCCTGTCAAACTGGTTAAGTGTTATCAGTAATTCATGATGACTTAACCCTACCACAAACCAAATTATATTGGTTAAGTATTTATTACTTAACCCTACCACAAACCAAGTTATATTGGTTAAGTATTTATTACTTAACCCTACCACAAACCAAGTTATATTGGTTAAGTATTTATTACTTAATCCTACCCATTCACCCTGTATTGGTTAAGTGTTCCTTTTTAACTTAACCTTGCCCGTCTGTTTTAACTAACATGTTATTAATGGTTAAGTATTATCCCTTCATGTTTTAGACTTAACCCTATTCCTTTATCACAATCTGATGGTTAAGTGTTCAAGCTTACTTAACCCTACGGTCTAGCCCAGCTAACATATCAAATTGGCTGAGTGTATTCACTTAACCCCAACCTCTAGTCTAGTTAACATGTTAATTTGGCTAAGTGTATTAACTTTACTTAACCCCACCTTCTAGTCTAGTTAACATGTTAATTTGGCTAAGTGTTTCCTTAGTTACTTAACCCCTACAAATCTTGTCTTGTTACCATGTGAAGTTGGTTAAGTGTCCCCATGGACTTAGCCCTCCCATCCTAGCTTAACTGTGTTAAATTGGTTAAGTGTTCCTATGGACTTAACCCTCCCATTCTAGCTTAACTGTATGGCCCTAACCCCACCCACCAGTCTGGTTATCATGTTGAATTGGTTAAGTGTCTTAGTGGACTTAACCCTACCATTCTTGTTCTATCTTTAATTAAATAGATTAAAGCCACGACCACTCACATTAGACAGATATTGTTGCGATTACTGGATGTGTCGGTTGGTTCCGGGCAGATTTACATCGCAACTCAGTCTAACCTCGGGTTAGGCCTATTTGTGTTTCCTAGTTCAAAGGGTTTTGACTAATTTTCAAATCAGGTTTTGAAAGTAACCATCCCGTCCGTCGGATCAGTTAGGGATAGCCAGGGAGAGCAGGAAACTTGTATTTTCCAAACCCAAGCCTAGACACTATCCTCTCTGTCACCCTAGAACTTTCTGGTGTATTATTAAAAGAGATGTTGTTAAGAAACCTTTAATTTGTCTAAATTCACATTTTCCTTATTTAGGACAAATTCTATAAGTAAATTGTTCCTAATTTACTTATCTCCTAATTACTCTTTCAATGTAAATTGTCAACATTCATTCTTATGGCCCATTTCCCCCTCTAAATCATATTTATGCCCTTTTGGTATGTAAACTATACCAAATTAAGTGTCACTAACCATGGTTTTGCTAAACATCACAATTACTCCCTATTACGGCCAATTTCAAGTTTATGCCAATACACCTATTATGCCAAATTAGCTAAAATCCAATTCTAAGTTAACATTCTAATTACAGTTCGTGTCAAACTAGACTTATTATTCTAGTTCACAATTCATGTAAATGCTAGATTTACAAGTCAATACTAGATTTAAATTACACATCCTATAATTCATGCCAAATTTATCCAATTTGCATTCTTATGAACATGCCATAATACGTGTTCCCAATTTATTCCAATTTCCAAGTTTTAAAACTACGTTTCTAGTAAATTTCATATTTTCCCCAAGTCGTATTCCCACCGTTCATATAATCGTGATTCAATCTAGATTATAGATAAATCTAGATTCGTAGAAAATAGGGAATGAACCAAAGATGCTATGAAAAAGGATGGACATAATAACTGCCATAAAAAGGTGACGTAAGTTCAAGAACATGGGTAGACCTAACTTAATAGGTAAATTCCCAAGGTCTAAAACCAAGAATAGACAGAGTAGGTTCAAGAACATGGGTAGACCTAACTTAATAGGTAAATTCCCAAGGTCTAAAACCAGAGAAAACCAAGAACAGACAGAATAGATAATCGGGTTTAGACCTAATTTCACAGTCACAAAACTTAAGCATCACTTTCCTAGTCATGAATCACAGTTGTTCTTGTTTTGTCATAGGCAATAGTTTATTTTTCTTAATCAAAGGCATAGGCTTGTGTTCATGGTCAAGGGAATAATCCTCATAGTCACAGTCACAGTCATAGGCAATGTTCATGGGCAATGTTCATAGTCATAGGCAATGTTCATAGTCATAGGCACTGTCCACAGTCATAGGCAATGTTTATAGTCATAGGCAATGTTTATAGTCATAGGCACTGTTCAAACTCATAGGCAAGGCCTAATTAGTCATCAAATCATAACAGTTCTTAATTAGGTCCAAAGATGTAGGCACAGATTCGAATAGAAAGATTTGGCATATTCTTTTATTCCTTTAATTCATGTCACGAACAGAGAGAAACGTTCAAATCTAAAATGTAACCGACTTACAGAGATTTAGATTAGCAAAAAAAGATGGCATTGCTATGATTCGTGCGACGTTGCTCGAAACCGTTTGATCTAGCCTTTGATTCTTCACTTGAAATCCTAGCCTTACTTGAACCTCTTCTTGAAAGTCTTTGAGCAGCATCTCCTCGTCTTGATTTATTATATATATATATTATTCTATTTATTATTCTTTTAAGAGGAGGAGAAGTAGCCATGTTCACTAAGAATCTTTGCAGCATAAGGGTAGAGGAGAATTGTGAATAGAGAAGAAGACTAGGGCTGTTTATATAGTGTTAGGCGGACGAATCTGGTCAGAATGGCGTCCAGATACAGAAGAACGAACCAGGTGCAGAAAACAGGAAAAAGCAGGGGGGTCGACCCCCAGGTCGACTACCCAGTCGACCTGGGTGACCCAGGTCGACTACCCCGTTGACCTGGGTGCCCCAGGTCAACTACCCAGTCGACCTGGGTGCCTTAGGCGGGAAAATTCCCGCCCAGCCCAATCTGGGTCTGTTTTGAATTTCGAACTCGTTTTTCTGAACTGTTTTGAAATTTGAACTTTGCTGAATCTTCCGGAGGCCATATCTTCCTCATACGGACTCCGATTTACGCAAACTCAGACTCATTTTCATGCAGAATTCCGAGATGAACGCAATGGCGTAGTCCGTTTCCCTTGATTTAGATTTTAAAATTTAATTCTGCCTTGATTTGTGAATCCTAGTGTTACAGAATTACGGGGTGTTACATTAGTGCATAGCCCTCACTATCTTTACTAACCTTTATACCTAAAATTGTATCAACTTCATTTAAATCTTACATTTTGAATTTTGAAGTTAATTATTTCTTGGTGTCTTGTATTCCTTTCATGTTAGTACCGAATATTAATAAATCATCTACATATAAACAAATGATTACTCCATATTCATTTGTAAACTTGGAATAGATACATTTGTCTGCACTGTTATATGTGAAGCCATTTTGAAGTATAATTGAGTCAAATTTCTCGTGCCACTGTTTTGGTGCTTGTTTTAATCCGTATAATGATTGTCAGTTTGCAACTTTGCTTTCATTCCCAGGAAGGATAAAACCCTATGGTTCTTCTGTTTAAACTTCTTCGTTAATTTCACTATTAAGGAAGACTGTTTTGACATCCCTTTGGTGGATATGCAACTGATGGATTGATGCTAATGATATAAGTACTTGAATTGATGTAATTCTTGCAACCGGAGCATATGTATCAAAGAAATCAATTCCTTCCTTTTGCCGAAATCCTTTGGCTACTAATCTAGCCTTGAAAGTTTGCACGCTACCATCGTTATTACGTGTACTTCGAAACACCCATTTACAACCAATACGTTTTGACCCTTGAGGCAAGTCTACCAAAACCTAAGTATTGTTTGGTAAAATTGAATCCATGTCATCATTAATTGCTTCCTTCCAAAAAGCAGAATCTTTGGAAGTTATAGCTTCTTTGTATGTTTTTGGATCATCTTTTATATTCAGTACAATAGGAATTTTGCAAGTAACTTCATCTCGAGTTCCTTCTACGAGTAATGCTATAGCTTGAGATGATATAAATCTAGACCAAAAGATTTCTCTTTTCTGATTTTTTGTGTCCTTCTTATTTCTGTCTGTTCAATAGTTACTTTCCTTTTATTGCTAGCAGAAGGCATAGTAACATCTGTTGGTGTTTGAATAATTTTGGGGTTTAATGACTGATTAGTTTTTGAATCATCTTCGAATTTATTTTCAATAAACTCAACATTCCTTGATTCAACAATCGTGTTTGAGGACAAATCTAGTAGTCTATACGCTTTAGAGTTTTCAGCATATCCTACAAACAAACTTTCCAATGCTCTTGTACCTAGTTTAGTCCGTTTTGGATCAGTCACCCTATAGAAGGCAATACACTGCAACACCTTTAGATATCGCAGATTAGGTTTTCGACCAATCCATGGTTCATAAGGAGAAACTTTAGTTTTCCTTGAAGTGATTCTATTGTGCAAATGACATGCAGATAACAATGCTTCTCTCCACAAATTAAGTGGTAATTTAACATTTAATAACATAGAATTTACCATATCAACCAATGCTCTATTTTTTCTTTCAGCCAAACCATTTTGCTGTGGTGTGTATGGCGTAGTGTGCTGATGAATAATCCCATGTTCTTAACAGAAGTTAGAAAATTCAGTGGAGAAGTATTCTCGTCCTCTATCACTACGTAGGACCTTTATTTTCCTACCATTTGGATTTTCAACTTCTATTTTATAGCGTTTGAACATGTTAATAGCTTCATCCTTCTTTCTTAGCAAATACACATGTGTGTATTTAGAAAAATCCTCAATAAAGGTAATGAAATACCTTTTCCACCTCTGGTCAAAATTCCATTTAATTCACATATATCGGAATGAATTAAATCCAAAAGTTCTGAATTTCTTTCAACTATTGGGAATGGTTTCTTTGTTATCTTTGCTTGTATACATATTTCGCATTTATCATAGTTATCAATAGTAACAGAAATAAGACCATGCTTTGACAAATACTTCAAAGATTTATAGTTTAAATGTCCTAAATGTGCATGCCATAATGGTAAAGAATCAACAACATAAGCAGAACATTCATTTATTTCATTAATACTGAGTTTGAACATCCTATTACATGCATAACCTTTACCCACAAACATGCCATTTTTAGACAAAATCAAACTATCAGCCTCCAAGACTGATTTGATGCCACTCTTGCACAAAATTGATGCAGAAACCAGGTTCTTTTTAATATCAGGAACATGAAGAACATTAGTGAGAGTTATCTTCTTGTTAGAAGTAAAATGAATCTCCACATTTCCTTTTCCAAGAACTTTTGCACCGTTTCCATTTCCAATGAGCACTTCTTGTTGGTTGACCACCTCTTTATAGGTTTTGAATAGACCTTTGTTGTTGCAAACATGAACCGTGGCACCAGAATCGAGCCACCAATCCGAAGATTTTGTTTCAGCGGTAGCCATACGCAAATCAGTTGTCATGCCAATTTGCATATTAGAAACCATAGCAATGATTTCTTGCATTTCCTCGTTTTCAACCATATTTGCATTTTTAGAATTCCCCTTTTTCTGTTTTGAAGGAGCCCGGCATTCACGCTTAAATTTCCCAAGCTTACGACATTTGCAGCATGCTTTCTTCATTTTGTCTTTCGGGTTAGAGTCGCTTCCTTGCTTACTCTTCTTATTTGGGTTGAAGTTCTGGTTTTGATTGCCTTTTCTTTTCTTCTAGAAACCACGTTGTTCACATCAGTAAAAGGGAAAACGCCATCACGAATTATGTTTTCTTTCTCAATTCGTATGTATTTTCGCATCTTTTCCAACGTTAGTTCCTCAGTCATATGCAAGTGCTTTTTGCGATAATTATTTCAACTTGGTGGAAGTTTAGTTATTATCGCCCCGACCTGAAATGATTCAGGAATCTGCAATTTTAAGTCATTAAGTTTGCTAACTAAAACTTGTAAGTCGTGTGTTTGATCCATGACAGAAACGTCGTCTTTCATTTGGAATTCAAAATATTCTAAAGAATGAAACTTATCTATTCCAATCTTATCGGTACTATAGTTCGTTTCCAGTGCATCCCAGATTTCTTTAGGCGATTTCAGTGGAGTGTAAAGATCGTATAAACGATCAGATAAGGTGTTAAGAATATGGATTCTGCACATCAGTTCATCCTCTTCGTGTTTCAACCTCTTCTTCTTCATATCTTCAGTGTGTTTATCTGTCAGCGGAGGAAGAGGCGGAAGGTTTTCATCTAGGACGTAAGAGGCCTTAAGAGTGGTAAGAAGGAACTTCATTTTGTCCAACCAGCTGGTGAAATTTGTTCCATTAAGTCTGTCTAGTCGAACAAAGTCTTAGTTCATAATCTTGAATGCAGAATCCAATCCGTTCTCCATTGTTGATATTGCTTAAAGTTTGTTATTTATTTCACAGAATCAAGTGGGTTTTGAGGCGCGATATCGATTTCCTTAAAGCAATATCTGCCCCCACTTGGATTTGAGTTTGCTAACGGGTTATGTGGCAGATTGCTTCCCAAGATACAACAAAACCAAAACTCAGAGACTCGGCAATGTCTGTGAGTTCAGCATGAGTTCATATTTAGAAAGAAAAATATAAAACAGAGAGTAGGAAGAATATAAAATAGAAGAGAAGGAACAGGGTACATATATAAGCGCAGAACAATCACGACCGTTGGATGCAACTATATTCAAACAGGCGCATACGTCTATTTAAATTTAAAAATTATGACTGTTGCCAACAGTCGGGCCGCTTCCGTACTATCACGCACGCGCCCACGTGCCCTAAGTGCCCATCTTTTGACCATAACAATATTTATAGGCACATCCAAGCCTACATGCATGCACATCCAAGCCCTTTGTTCAAGCCCAAAATATTTAATTCTCAATATTATATACAAAGCATTCATATATACCTCGGAATAGGCCAAACGACTTGGCGATGTGGGACTTGTTCCCTTCATTAAAACAATCTTCCTAAACAATCACCCACTAGATTGTTTTATTGATGATATTCAGTTTTATCTTAGCTAGAAAATGCGCATCATATGTGGTATCTATTTGATTAAACCACATATTAGTGTGAATATTTCAGGACTTTAAAGAAGAGCTGGGTGGTCTCAACATAAACCAAGTCTCCTTAATTTATAAAATCGGAAATACTACACACGCAATTTCAATTTCCAATAAATTTCCCTACCTATGAGCACCGTTATGGCCATGTGCTCCATCCCAGATTAATGAACTTCTGCAAGAGTAAACCTTAAAACTTTTGTTTAGAAGCGGCACAACTACCAAGTTCATGAAGGTAAAGTTCCTTTTCCTTTTCGATGTCTTTGTTACCAGACTAAATAGAACTTTATTAAGAGGTATTCAACTCAGCCTCTTCGTACCTGTAACAGTTTACACTAATTTGATTTAGTGTTTTCCCATTCATATGATAATTTTTTCTTACCCATTAAACCTTAAAATTAAGTTAATTAATATTAAGGTTGGGTTTCCACTATCATTGATTAATACAAGGTTTATGTCCCATTCCAACTGACGTGGATCTTATCATTTCCGTAGTCAAAGCTTTTGTGAATGGGTCTGTTAAATTATCGCTAGATCTTATGTAGACAATAGTAATTATTCCATCATTTATTATTTGTCTAACATACTCATGTCTAAGACTTATATGTCTTGACTTTCCATTGTATAAGTTATTATATGCTCGTGACATAGTAGCCTGACTATCACATCATAATGATATGGCTGGAATTGGTTTTGGCCATAGCTTGATATCAAGTAACATATTTTGTAGCCATTCTACCTCTTTACCGGCAGCAGCAAGTGCTATAAATTCTGATTCCATTGTGGAGGGCGAAATGCAAGTTTGTTTCTTTGATGCCTAAGAAACAGCACCTCCACCTAATGTGAAAATCCAACCCGAAGCAGATTTATTATCACCAGCGCTAGTTATCCAACTTGCATCAGTGTATCCTTCTAATACACTTGGAAATCCATTATAAACAAGTCCTAGATTATTGGTTCTTTTTGGGTATCCAAGTAATCTTCCAATTGCTTTCCAATGATCTATACCTAGGATTGCTAGTATACTGTGCAAGTTTGCAAACTGCATATGCTATATCAGGTCTCGTACAATGCACCGCATACATTATACTTCCAATAGCGCTTTCATATTCGAGTTGAGCAATACATCATCCTTCATTTTTATTGAGATTGATACTTGAGTCTATTGGGGTACTGGAATCTTTAAATTTTAGATGTCCAAACTTCTGGAGAACTTTTTGAATATAATGTGATTGATTTAGCGCATAGCCCCCAATATATTTACTAACCTTTATGCCTAGAATTGTATCAACTTCATCTAATTGATTCCACTCTTTCAACTATTGGGAATGGCTTCTATATTATCTTTGCTTGTATGCATATTTCGCATTTATCATAGTTATCATTAGTAACAGAAATAAGACCATGCTTTGACATATACTTCAAGGATTTATAATTTAAATGTCCTAAACGTGCATGCCATAATGGTAAAGAATCAACAGTATAAGCAGAACATTCTTTTATTACATTAATACTGAGTTTGAACATCCCATTAAATGCATAACCTTTACCCACAAACATTCCATTTTTAGATAAAATCAAACTAATAGCCTCCAAGATTGATTTGATTCCACTCTTGCACAAAATTGATGAAGAAACCAGGTTCTTTTTAATATCAGGAACATGAAGAACATTAATGAGAGTTATCTTCTTGTTAGAAGTAAAATGAATCTCCACATTTCCTTTTCCCAGAACTTTTGCACCATTTCCATTTCCTATGTGCACTTCTTGTTGGTCAACCACCTCTGTATAGGTTTTGATAGACCTTTGTTGTTGTAAACATGAACTGTGGCACCAGAATCGAACCACCAATCCGAAGATTTTGTTTCAGCGGTAGCCATATGCAAACCAGTTATCATGCCAGTTTGCAGATTAGAAACCACAGCAATGATTTCCTGCATTTCCTTATTTTCAACCATATTTGCATATTCAGAATTCCCCTTTTTCTGTTTTGAAGTAGCCCTGCATTCACACTTAAAGTGCCCCAGCTTACCGCAATTATAGCATGCTTTCTTCTTTTTGTATTTCGGGTTAGAGTCACTTCCTTGCTTACTCTTCTTATTTGGGTTGAAGTTTTGGTTTTGATTGCCTTTTAGTTTCTTTCCAGAAACCACGTTATTCACATCAGTAGAAGGGAAAACACCAATCACGAATTCTGTTTTCTTCCTTAATTCGTTTGTGTTTTCCGATCTTTTCCAACGTTAGTTCCTCAGTCATATGCAAGAGCTTTTTGCGATAATTATTCCAACTTGGTGGATGTTTAGCAATTATTGCCCCGACTTGAAACGATCCAGGAATCTGCACTTTCAAGTCATTAAGTTTTCTAACCAAAACTTGTAAGTCGTGCATTTGATCCGTGACAGAAACATCGTCTTTCATTTGGAATTCCAAATATTTTAAAGTAAGAAACTTTTCTGTTCCAATCTTATCGGTCGTGTACTTCGTTTCCAGTGCATCCTAGATTTCTTTATGTGGTTTCAGTGGAGTGTAAAGATCATATAAACAATCGGATAAGGTGCTAAGAATATGGCCTCTGCACGTAAGTTCATCCTTTTCGCATTCCATCCTCTTCTTCTTCATATCTTCAGTGTCTTTATCTGTCATCGAAGGAAGAGGCGGAAGGTCTTCATGCAGGACGTAAGAGACCTTAAGAGTGGTAAGAAGGAACTTCATTTTGTCCTGCCAGCGGGTGAAATTTGTTCCATCAAGTCTATCTAATAGAACAAAGTCTTGGTTCATAATCTTGAATGCAGAATCAAATCTTTTCTCCATTGTTGATATTGCTTTAAATTTGTTATTTATTTCACAGAATCGGGTTGGTTTTGAGGCACGATATTGCTTTCCTTAAAGCAATATTTTCCCCCACTCGGATTTGAGTTTGCTAATGGGTTATGTGGCAGATTGCTTCCCAGGATACAACAAAACCATAACTCAGAGACTCAGCAATGCCTGTGAGTTTGGCGGGAGTTCTTGTTTGGAAAGAAAAAGATAAAACAGAGAGCAGGAAGAAGATAAAATCGAAGAGAAGGAACAGGGTACATATATAGTGTAACACCCCACGTCCATTAATTTCACTCACAAAGGGAATGCATTAACTTCCATGGAGCGTATTTAGTGTATATAACAGAATATAACAAGATAGATATAAATAATGGTACTTGAAAATTTTAAAACAACTTTTATTGCAGTGGAGAAATAGTTTGATTACAACAACTTCATAAACCAAGTACACTTAATATCCATCTTGATAAATTGTTTTAGAGTACATAAAATAAAAAGCATAAACCCCAACACAAGTAGCCATAAAAGAGATGAGATGAACTTTACTTTCAGCACTCCAAGCACTTCCAAAAGAGGGGGAAAGAGATCCAAGATCAAGCTCCACTAGTACTAGTCCCACCCTGAGAACCTGGGGAGGGAGGGGGGAAGGAAGAAAAGAGGTGAAAACAAGGGGGGTCAGACATAAAGTCTGGCAAGTATAATAGCTTTAACAATATAATTATTAAAGCAACTAGGATAAGGCATAAACTGGTAAGATAAGGTATGATCATGAAACAAGTGGGCATGACAAAGCAATTAAGAGGAATATTCTGGCGTTAATCTCGTTCCTAATCACTATAGAATAATTACTATACTGCACCACCATTAGTCACCCTAAAAGTTGATCCCGCCTACAGAACTTAATAATGATAATGGTAGTTTCGTGTAACCCTAGCTGCCTTCATAGGTGCCTTCTGCCCTTATCTCCACTAGTTGTACCCACTACCCCCATTCGATCGGCTCCCTAACTCGTAGATACCCGTGCTGGCCCCATAGTGGGGTGTATCACTCCCCAAAGTGGCAACCCGATACCACCAAAAATGCACGGCTTATATCTACATGAAGCAACAACGTCTTACCTACCAGCCCGGGCTCACGCACGCACATGACCCCGTTGGACTTGTGTTGCCACCGCTAACCCGTTTTGACCTCTTACAATCAAATCCAGTAAGCGTGTCCCATCCTCGACTTGGGTCGAGCTCACAAAGATACTAAATGGGTTACTGGTTTGAAAAGGGCCCCCATGCGTGACACAAGCTTTCCACATATGCTTGGTCCCTACTATGGTTTCCCCAATTAACGCATTCTTATTCAGGTCTTCTTACATGTTACAATCTTGGTTAAGTGCATCTAATCGTATTTCACCTGCCCCCCAAGGCATCCACTTAACCCCTCCATGTCCCACCACATGTTAATCTGCTTAAGTGTTACTTAATTCATTAGAACCGTAACCTTGTAAAGACCTCCCACATTAGACTGGCATTTGTGGCTGTTGGATTTGTCGGGCGGGTCCGGGCAGTCTTACACCACAAACGAGCCTAACCTTGTGTCTTTACAATTGTTACGCATTTAATTCGTGCCTTTGACCTCTCACATTAGACTGACATTTGTAGCTGCTGGATTTGCCAGGCGGGTCCGGGCAGTCGTACACCACAAAAGAGTCTAACCTCGTGTCTTAGGCGATTTATTATTTCACATCTTTATTGAACCCCAAATTGGAGTAATATCCCTATTCAAATTTGTCAATAAATTCCAAATTTATTTATGTCCATAATTGTCTCTTAAAATTATGTCCATAAATACCAATTGTGTCAATTAATGTCTCAAATTAATTTTATGCCTTTTTAAGGCCATTTTATGCCAATTCACAATTTTATGTATATTCAATATTATCCCATCATCCCCACGCTATTCGTAATTTTTCATATGACATATGTTAGACTCGCAAATAGTCTAACTTATAAAAAGAAAAACAACATTACATAACACATAAAATAGATCTGTGGATCATGACATAAACTTGCATATGAATTTCATTCAAACTAGCATATGATAAGAAACTAGCATAGGTAATGGGCATAAACTTGCATAACTTATGTACTGCTATAGATCCAAACATAAAGGTGTGAACTTGCATATGGATCTAAACATAAAGATGTGAACTTGCATATGGATCTAAACATAAAGATGTGAACTTGCATATATATCTAATAATGAAGATGTAAACTTCCATATAGATCTAAACATAAAGATGTAAACTTGCATATAGATCTAAACATAAAGGTGTAATCTTGCATATAGATCTAAACATGTAGATTAATGTCACATAAACTAGCATATGCATATACATGTTTCACATATATTTCAACAACCCAAACTAGCATAAGATTCATATATATATATATATATATATATATATATATATATATATGACTCAATCATCACCAACTTGCATAAGATATATGATTCAACTTGCATAAGGTATATGATTCAACTTGCATAAGGTACATGATTCAACTTTCATAAGGTATATGACTCAACTTGCATAAGGTATATGATTCAACTTGCATAAGATTCACATAAGAACTAACATATGATTCAACACCACAAACATACATATAATTTACATCACATGATTCAAAATCATATTCTCATAATCCCAATTATATCTTATCATAATTAAATTAATTAATTATTTTGTGAAAGCTATCATACTCACAAATAAAAAGAATAGTCTTGTCTTTCTGGGATCTGTATTCTGAAATTGGATTGCTCACCTTTGATGTAGACTTAGTTGTTATTTAGATTTGATTTGATTTTGATTCAAGCCTCTATCTTGATTTATGGTTGAAAGTTTATGGTGGCTACTCTAGGTCCTCCATTGACGGCATGGCGGCTCTTGTTATGAATTTGTGTGTTTAGGGTTAGGGGTTTTAGGGTGTTTTTATAGAAGATTAGTAAATTAAGAGCTGTCAGATTAACATAGAATCAATCAAGACCATCCAGTCAAGATAGAATGACACCTCAGCCCTAATGACTCAGCACTGAGTCACAAAATCGTCATCTTTCGGATCTGCCCGAGGGTGCAGGTCGACCCCCAGGTCGACACCAAGGTCAACCTGTATAGGGGGAGGTCGACACTAGGGTCGACCCCCTGGTCGACCTGGTCCCTGTTTTATATATTTTTCTGAACCCGAGCTGTTTTTAATTTAATTAATTCCTGAAACTTCGGAAGGCCATAACTTCTTCGTACGAAGTCCAATTCACACAAACTCAGACTCTCTCAAGCAGAATTCCGAGACGAACGCAATGGCGCAACTCGTTTCCCTTAATTCCCATATTTGAAATTAAGTATTCTTTAATTTGTTAACTTTAATATTTAAAATTATGGGGTGTTACATTCTCCCCTCCTTAAAAGATTTCGCCTCCGAAATCTCCAAGTTAAGGAGAATGCATATTCTAACATCCAATCATCCATCTACTCAACCATCAAACACAGGCATCCATTGTCCTTACAAAATTTCCAATGTTGTATGAACATATGCAAGAAGTGTGTGTATATATTCCTTGTCTAATGCAAAATCAGGCGGTTTACTGATTCAGTTGACCTCCTTAATGTAAATCATGATAGTGACATGCGTTCATTATGTATAGGAAAGAATCCTATCGATACATATTATTTCTACATGTGTGAACAACCATTCATCAAAATGCAGCATCCATATGGTAACACACCCATTATACATCCATTAATTTAAATATGCACACACATTTATATGCAACATGAAAGTGATTGAGCCGATACATCCATTTGCATCCATCAAACATAACATGTCTCAAACACATGTTTCAACCATAGGGTTCTTCCTAACTAAAGATCGAAGATGTCATCACAAAGATAATACTAAAAGATAGGACAAGTGCCAACAAAGCAGTAGAAAAAGGAGAAATTAAAACATACCCTCAAAAAGGAAAGGCTATAGCGTACGCATTTTGTCTTCCATCTCCCAAGTCGCGTCTCTTTGATCATCTCCCCGTTGCACTTTGACCAACTTGACCTCTTTGTTGCGAAGCTTTTTGACCTCCGATCTGAGAATGCACGTAGGAGCTTGTCTGATCATGGCATTGCACTCTACTTCCACTTCTTCGAGCGTGCTCGGCTCTACCACTTCCGCCATATCATGTAAACACTTACGCAAATGTAAAACGTGAAACATGTCATGAACTCCGCTGAGCTTCTCTGGTAACTTTACTCTATATGCCATATGTCAAATTCTCTCTGTAATTGGAAAGGGTCCTACGAACCTTGGTGCCAACTTCCCTACTGATCCAAAACGGACTACGTTTCTCAATGGTGACACCTTAATAAAAACCATGTCCCCAACATTGAACTCAAGATCGGTTCGTCTCCTATCAGCATATGACTTCTGTCGGTTCTGTGGCGTCTTCATTCGCCGTCGAATCAGGTCTGTCTTCTCTGAAGTCTCCCTAATCATGTCGGGTCCAAGAAAAATCTTATCCGTGGATTCCCACCAACATGTAGATGATCGGCACGGTCGTCCATAAAGAGCCTCAAAAGGTGCCATGCCAATGCTAGCCTAAAAACTATTATTATAGGCGAACTCTACTAGTGGAAGGTGCTCTTCCCATGTTCCTCCAAAGTCTAGGATGCATAGTCTCAGAAGGTCTTCTAGAACCCGATTTACTCTCTCGGTCTGGCCGTCCGTCTGAGGATGATAAGCGGTACTTAAGCATAACTGTGTCCCAACCGCCTCTTGTAAGCTTCTCTAAAATTCGCTTGTGAAAATGGAATCTCTATCGCTTACAATGCTGGAGGGTATGCCGTGCAAATGAACTATCTCTCGAAGGTACTGATGCTAACCATGCGGCGGTCCTTCTACTTTTAATGGGAATAAAATGGGCACTTTTAGTAAGTCGGTCTACAATTACCCAAATCCCTGTATTACTGTTCCTTGATCTTGGTAACCCATCTACAAAATCCATGGAAACTCTTTCCCATTTCCAAAGCGGAACCTCTAAGGGATGGAGCAAACCTCCGGGCTTCTTTTGCGCTACCTTGACTTGCTGGCATACTAAGCATCTAGCAACGAACTTGGCCACGTCCTTCTTCATTCCGGCCCAAAAGAAAACTCGCTTCATACCCGTATACATTTTATAACCACCGGGATGTATGGTCATCTTAGAGCGATGTGAGTCTTCAAGAATTGCCTTCTTCAAACTCTCGTCTTGTGGTATGCAAAGTCTTCCATCTCTACGTAGCCAACCTCTCTCATCTATAGCATATCTATCAAGATGTCTTGAGGACTCCCCTCGTATAAGCTTGCCTATTATCTCAACCAACTGTGGGTCGTTTCATTGTGCCTCTCCAACTCGACCCAAAAGTGTAGGTTGTACCTCTAACGATGCCAATAATCCGGGTACATAATCGATAGAGGGTTTAAAGTCAAAGGAAGATATATACTCCAAACTTTGCCGCTCTACGAACAAAGGACTTAAAGTTAACTTCTTTCTACTTAAGGCGTCGGCTACAACGTTACCCTTGCTAGGGGTATATGCGATCTGAATATCGTAGGATGCCAAAAACTCCATCCACCTCTATTGCCTCAAGTTTAGGTCCTTCTGAGAGAATAAGTACTTTAGCGACTTATGGTATGTATACAACTCAAACCTCTCGCCAAACAAATAATGATGCCATGACTTAAGCGCAAAAACTGTGTCCGCCAACTCAAAATCGTGGGTAGGGTAAATTTTCTCGTGGGCTTCAACTGCCTTCCACCATAGTATATCACCCTTCCCTCTTGCATAAAACTGCGCCAAGCCCTGTTCCATAAGCATCGATATATACAGTGAATGTCTTACTCCCGTCTGGCAAAACTAAAACTGGAGCGGTCGTCAAAGCCCTCTTCAGACGTTGGAAAGCATCGTCACAGTCAACGTCCCAAGTAAAAGTCAAATTCTTCTTCGTTAATCGAGTGAGAGGGGCTGATATCTTCGCGAAGTCCTTAATGAACTTCCTATAATAGCCAGTCAACCCTAAAAAGCTTCTTACTTCTGCTGCGTTCTTAGGAGTTTTCCAATCTTGGATTGCCACCACCTTGGCGGGATCCACAGCTATCCCTTCCTTAGAGACCACGTGTCCTAAGAACCTCACTACTTTTCTCCAAAAATGGCACTTGGAGAACTTAGCTTTAAGTTGATGCGCTCGTAGGGTCTCTAAGACTTCCCTAAGATGTAGGGCATGCTCTTCTTCATTTTTAGAGAAAACCAGAATATCGTCCACAAAGACTACCACAAACTTGTTCAGAAACTCCCTAAACACCCTACTCATTAAGTCAACAAAGTATGCGGGTGCATTTGTCAAACCAAAAGGCATGACAAGTCACTCAAAGAAACCGTCAGGAGTTCTAAATGTAGTCTTATCGATGCTATCTTCAGCCACCCTTAGCTGATGAAACCCTGTAGCCAAATCCAGTTGCGAGAAAACTGAGGCATCCACCAACTGATCGAATAAATCGGCTATCCTCGGTAACAGGTGTCTGTTCTTCAGCTTATTCAGCTCTCTATAGTCCATGCACAATCTAAGTGAACCATCAGCTTCCGTAGCAAAAACAACTGGAGCACCCCACTCCGAAATACTTCTTCTTATGAACCCCTTCTCAAGCAACTCTTTAACTTGCTTACTGAGTTCTCTTCTCTCTCTCGGAGCCATGTGGCACACTGGTAATGCAACTGGCTTTGCATTATCTACTAAGTATATTCGAAAGTCTATCTCACGCCTCGGGGGTAAACCTCGAACTTCATCAAAGACGTCACTATATTCACGGACCACACGAATAGATTTCAAATCATCATTGGACGCGTCAAGGGATTCTAGGTAGCTAAGCATTACCGGACCTTTAGGGTCACAAGAAATATCAAGGGTTTTCCATAACGAGTCAACAATCTAACCACCTTTCTTTCACAATCTAGGATGGCCCCATATCTAGTTAGCCAATCCATACCTAGAATCAAGCCGTAGCCCATGAAGCCAAGAACAAAGGCATTGCATTCAAACCCAACGCCCAAGATAGACACTCTCAAATCCCGACAAATCATAGAAAGATGAGCCGACCCACCAATAGGATTTGAGACTACTATGGGATCCGTAACTAGACTAGTATTTGGGTGCAGTGATTCAACTAACGAAGCAGATACAAACGAGTGTGAAGTGCCATAGTCAAACAAAGTACGAACAGGATGATCAAACAGAAAAACTAAACTTTCAACGGAAATGTTTCTACCTCTCTCCTGTCCTGGTGCCATGAGAGCCTGAATTTGCCATCTTGCCTGCCTTGGTGCCATGAGAGCCTGAAGCTGCCCTCCATAAGTTCTTTTCCCTTGCCCCTGTTTCCTTGGGCAGTCCTTGACTAGATGACCTGCTTCTCCATAGTGGAAACAGTCAGTCTTCTTCTTTTTCCTTCAGTCTTTGCTTAGATGGCCTGGTGTCCCACAATTAAAGCCCTTCTTCTTTCCTTTGCCATTATTGTTCTTCCCGCCTTTCTTGTTTTGCTGTTGTGGTTTCTTTTGGTCCCCTTTCTTCTCCGGTGCCTTATTAGCATTAGCACCATTCTCTTCTTCATGCATAAGCGCCATGTCAACCAATCTCTCAAAGGTAGCCCCCATCGGAATGTGGGTCATAGCCAACCCAATAGCGGCTCATTCAAGCCTTTAACGAACCTTAGGGCCTTCTTCTCAGGTGTGTTTACCAATTCCAAGCCAAATCTCGCCAACTGATTAAACTTGTTAACGTACTCCTTTACTGACAAATCCCCTTGCTTTAACGCTAAGAACCTTTCCATATATAAATTTTCTTCTGCTCGTGAGAGAAACTTCATTTCGAACCTACGCTTGAAATCTATCCATGTGTCCACCGGACGCTCTCCATTCGTGACTTCACACCAAAACGAGGCTTCGTCCTTCATTAACAAAGCAGCCAATTGGACCTTCCTTCCATCTTCCACCTCGAATATACCAAATAGATCTTCCACCTCCTTAAGCCAATTTCGAGCTTCCACAAATGTCTCTGATCCATGAAAATGTTTCCCGTGCATTGCCCTAAAATCTTTGCATATCTTTGCAAAAGTATCAACATGGGGAGGAGGAGGAGGAGAAGCATTTGCTGGGCCTGCGACATTGGCCCTAGCTTACAGATACCTTCTAAACCATCCTGGTATCGGTATCCCCTCGGATATCTCGGGAATTCCAGACATGCTGAAAAGAAAATGAAGAGATTCAAAACGGAGAATTCAAAAGAAAGATATATGTCTCTTGGGGGTTATGTTTTCAAAATAAACTTTTCTCTTAAAAATACTCTCCTTAAAACATATTTTTGAAAGTATTTCTTTATAAAAATGCTTTTGAAAAAAAAAACAGTTTTTCAAAATCTCTTATCTGTTCTGGTGACACGTGTAACACCCCACGTCCATTAATGTCACTCACAAAGGGAATGCATTAACTTCCATAGAGCGTATTTAGTGTATAGAGCAGAATATAACAAGACAGATATAAATAATGGTACTTGAAAATTTTAAAACAACTTTTATTGTAGCTGAGAAATAGTTTGATTACAACAACTTCATAAACCAAGTACACTTAATATCCATCTTGATAAATTGTTTCAGAGTACATAAAATAAAAAGCGTAAACCCCAACATAAGTAGCCATAAAAGAGATGAGCTGAACTTTACTTTCATCAATCCAAGCACTTCCAAAAGAGGGGAAAGAGATCCAAGATCAAGCTCCACTAGTACTAGTCCCACCCTGAGAACCTGGGGGGGTGGGGGGATGGAAGAAAAGAAGCGAAAAAAGGCGGGTCAGACATAAAGTCTGGCGGGTATAATAACTTTAATAATATAATTATTAAAGTAACTAGGATAAGGCATAAACTGGTAAGATAAGGTATGATCATGAAACAAGTGGGCATGACAAAGCAATTAATAGGAATATTCTAGCGTTAATCTCGTTCCTAATCACTGTAGGATAATTACTATACTGCACCACCACTAGTCACCCTAAAAGTTGATCCTGCCTACAGAACTTAATAATGATAATGGTAGTTTCGTGTAACCCTAGCTGCCTTTATAGGTGATGTCTGCCCCTATCTCCACTAGTTGTACCCACTATCCCCATTCGATCGGCTCCCTAACTCATAGATACCTGTGCTGGCCCCACAGTGGGGGTGTATCACTCCCCAAAGTGGCAACCCGATACCACCAAAAATGCACGGCTTATATCTACACGATGCAACACCGTCTTACCTACCAGCCCGGGCCCACGCACGCACATGACCCCGTTGGACTTGCGTTGCCACCGCTAACCCGTTTTGACCTCTTACAATCAAATCCAGTAAGCGTGTCCCGTCCTCGACTTGGGTCGAGCTCACAAAGATACTTAATGGGTTACTGGTATGAAAAGGGCCCCCATGCATGACACAAGCTTTCCACCTATGCTTGGTCCCTACTAAGGTTTCCCCACTTAACCCCATTCTTATTCATGTCTTCTTACATGTTACAATCTTGGTTAAGTGCATCTAATCGTATTTCACCTGCCACCCAAGGCACCCACTTAACCCCTCCATGTCCCACCACATGTTAATCTGGTTAAGTGTTACTTAATTCATTAGAACTGTAACCTTGTAAAGGCCTCCCTCATTAAACTGGCATTTGTGGCTGCTAGATTTGCCGAGCGGGTCCGGGAAGTCTTACACCACAAACGAGCCTAACCTCGTGTCTTTACAATTGTTATGCATTTAATTCGTTCCTTTGACCTCTCACATTAGACTGACATTTGTGGCTGCTGGATTTGCGGGGCGGGTCCGGGCAGTCTTACACCACAAAAGAGTCTAACCTCGTGTCTTAGGCGGTTTATTATTACACATATTTATTTAACCCCAAATTGGATTAATATCCCTATTCAAATTTGTCAATAAATTCCAAATTTATTTATGTCCATAATTGTCTCTTAAAATTATGTCCATAAACACCAATTATGTCAATTAATGTATCAAATTAATTATATGCCTTTTTAAGGCCATTTTATGCCAATTCACAATTTTATGTATATTCAATATTATCCCATCATCCCCACGCTATTCGTACGTTTTCATATGACATATGTTAGACTCGCAAATAGTCTAACTTATAAAAAGAAAAACAACATTACATAACACATAAAATAGATCTGTGGATCATGACATAAACTTGCATATGAATTTCATTCAAACTAGCATATGATAAGAAACTAGCAAAGGTAATGGGCATAAACTTGCATAACTTATGTACTGCTATAGATCCAAACATAAAGGTGTGAACTTGCATATGGATCTAAACATAAAGATGCGAACTTGCATATGGATTTAAACATAAAGATGTGAACTTGCATATGGATCTAATCATAAAGATGTAAACTTCCATATAGATCTAAACATAAAGATGTAAACTTGCATATAGATCTAAACATAAAGGTGTAATCTTGCATATAGATCTAAACATGTAGATTAATGTCACATAAACTAGCATATGCATATACATGTTTCACATATATTTCAACTACCCAAACTTGCATAAGATTCATATATATATATATATATATATATATATATATATATATGATTCAATCATCGCCAACTTGCATAAGATATATGAATCAACTTGCATAAGATATATGATTCAACTTGCATAAGGTATATTATTCAACTTTCATAAGGTATATGATTCAACTTGCATAAGGTATATGATTCAACTTGCATAAGATTCACATAAGAACTAACATATGATTCAACACCACAAACATACATAAAATTTACATCACATGATTCGAAATCATATTCTCATAATCCGAATTATATCTTATCATAATTAAATTAATTAATTAATTTGTGAAAGCTATCATACTCACAATTAAAAAGAATAGTCTTGTCTTTCTGGGATCTGTTTTCTGAAATTGGATTGCTCGCCTTTGATGTAGACTTAGTTGTTATTTAGATTTGATTTGATTTTGATTCAAGCCTCTATTTTGCTTTAGGTTTGAAGGTGTATGGCGGCTACTCTAAGTCCTCCATTGACGGCATGGCGGCTCTTGTTATGAATTTGTGTGATTAGGGTTAGGGGTTATAGGGTGTTTTTATAGAATATAAGTTAATTAAGAGCCGTCAGATTAACCTAGAATCAATCAAGACCATCCAGTCAAGATAGAATGACACCTCAGCCCTACACTGAGTCACAAAATCGTCATCTTTCAGATCTGCCTGAAGGGGCAGTGTAATGACCCGGACTCTTAGGGGTAAATTTTAAAATATTTGATATGGATTTAAAAATTGAGTTAAGTAAATAAATCATTTTTTTATAGGGAGTTATGGATTTAAAAACCAATTTCAATTTAATATTGAAAATGTTAAATTATCAGAATAAGAAAATGGATTTAGTTAAATTCAAAATTTAATTTGAATTAAATACAGTTCAAATAATTAATATGAGATTTTTACGGTAATAATATTTATTTATTTTCAAGGAGAATAAATAGTTTGAAATTTAAATTATATCAATTTAAATAAATATCTTCCACAGACGATCGAATTGGACTTCGTGACCTCTCCCAGTGAATTCATAATGGTAGTTTAACCTTAGGAATGTCAGTAGTTGGGTTCAGTAAGGAGTTCAGAATTAAGGTTATTTTAATTTAAGGGATACCGGTTCAATTAAAATTAAAATACTATAAAATATATTCTCTTGGTTTTAAACCACACACCATTCCTTAGCGATCTATGGATACTAAAGTTCCAGCAAGGAGCAAAAGAGTGGTGTTGCTGATCAATTTAAAACCACGATCTTCTCCTTTTAGTCTCTTCCATCCTCATTCTACCAAAGAAAAAATCGAACGCAAAGCTTCAGGTTACGAAATAAAAATGGCCGACTTCAAAGATTGTTTCGAAATCAAATACAAAGGGTTGAACCCTTCTTTCTTCGTTCAAGGACAGAGCGGAAATCGAGATGGCTTCTGGCCTAAGGAAATCAAATCGGGAAGTCTGATGCGTGCGATGGAATCATGGTGGTTCGAAGCTCAAATCAAAGACATGGGTACGATGCTATGTCGGTATCGACTTCGATTTAAGTGTGGTGCTCAAATTCAACAATAAGGTCAGTAATAGGGTTCGCAATTGTTGTGGAAGGAGCGACTGCAGTGGTGCGTCGTACATAAGGCCGGAAGTGGAAATTTGGTGGAGCTTGGGTTCATCGCGAGGTAGGGCAGTGCGATTGAGGGATTGGAGGAGTTGAACTCGAGTTCAACGATGAACTCGATTGTGGTTTCTGGAAGTTCGATGCTTTGGTTCTGGAGCTCGAGCATTCGATGGGTGTTCGAACGGGTGGAGGATGTTGTCGACGTTGAGGGATGCTGAGACAAAAAGGTGCGATGATGAAGGGGTTAAACTGTGAACTACAGGGTCGGGTTCACTGTACTTGGCTTTAGCGCCGATTTGGGGCTCATCAGCGTTGATCAGGAGGGGAAGTACTGATCGGTATCTAGCAGTGAAAGGGTGCGATTGTCTTCAGCGAATCTCAACTTCAACAACGACGTTAGAGTTTGAATTATACAATGAGATTTTGAGGAGACAGAACTGTGTTTTGGGAAGAGACTTAACAAAAGAAAATGGATTAAGGTATAACTAAGTTTATTTATTTAAATAACCCTGTATTTTTATTTAAATGATTTTACATAAATAATCATGTTAACTAATAATACGATATAAACCGTAGACGGGGTCAAGGAAAATCATGAACCAAGTTAAGCGGATTTCGCATTTGTGACAATATGCAAAATTAACAAGATACTCGGCAAAGGGAAATCATGTGAGTAAATCTCACTCACCTGTTTGTTTAGAATTATTTTTACATCGTTAAAATAATTGTTGTTGCTTGTTTGAATGCTGTTTAGTCTGATTGTTTTTAAAATATATATATAGTTATTTAGGATTGGTTGACTATTATATATATATATATATATATATATATATATATATATATATATTGGGTTGATGATTGATTGGATTCCCGCAGTCTCATTAGCGGATGCCCGCGGTACCATAGCGGATGATTACCCTATACGCCCCACGCTATGATTAGTGGATGACCTTTATACCGCGATATTCTGCCACGAAGCAGAATGGGTATTATTTATGTGCTAACGTCTGTGGATGCAGGAAAAAACAGGTTGGAGGAATCCAACTGGATTCCTCAAAAATATATTATCTGTTGTTGTTTGTTTGATTTCATATATATTCACATATGATGTGTTGAAAATCAAATGATTGAAAATTGGTTGATTTGATTATTTAAAATATCAATGGGGCTTGAATATTGATATCGAAAAGGGTATTTGAAATTTAAAAGGGGAATTCTATTTTTATAAATAGAATTTGAATTTTAAATGAACTATATAAAACATTAACTTGTTTGAATATATATGAACGAATATGGAATTTATAAACTTTGTTTATAAATGTAAAGGTGGGTTTTGAATCGAATTTATAAACTTTGTTATAAATAAAAATATGGGATTGGAATCGAATTTATAAACGTTGTTTATAAATGAAAATATGGGATTGGAATCGAATTTATAAACGTTGTTTATAAATGAAAATATGGGATGGGAATCGAATTTATAAACTTTGTTTATAAATGAAAATATGGGATGGGAATCGAATTTATAAACTTTGTTTATAAATGGAAAGGTGGGATTTGAATTAAAGTTATAAACGTTGTTTATAAATAATGAAGAGAATTCAAATAGATTTGAATATAGTATTTCAAATGGAATTTGAAAAGAGAAATTCAAATAGACTTTGAAAAGAGAATTCAAATAGATTTGAATATAGTATTTCAAATGGAATTTGAAAAGAGAAATTCAAATAGACTTTGAATATAGAATTTGAAAAGAGAATTCAAATAGATTTGAATATAGTATTTCAAATGGAATTTGAATATAGAAATTTAAATAGACTTTGAAAATAGAATTTGAATAATAGAATTCAAATGGAGTTTAACTATGGAATTTGAATATAGAAATTTAAATAGACTTTGAATATAGAATTTGAACTATAGATTTGAATATAGAAATTCAAACGGACTTTTTATTATAGGATTTGAATAATAGAAGACAATAGAATTTGATATATAGAAATTGAATAATAGAAGCGAATTGGAGTTTGAATATAGAATTCAAATATTAAAAGGAGAAATAGACTAAAGAAATAATTAACGAATTGAGTTAAAACGGTTTGGTATAGTTAAATAGATTGGGCAGGTATAGATACAGGAGACAGGTATGGAATAAAGTATAGAAGTGAAATAAATAGAATGCCCGACAAAAAGGTACGTATTTAATTTCCATATGAGATTTTATGCGCCGTATCGGCAAGCCGCTTGGCTTTTTCTTTTTCTTTTTTGAGATAAGAAGGACCGGGAAAGCTATTTGAAATTTCCCGATGCTCCCGGTACAAAGGAGGTTATGGCGAATTTTTCCGGGAATTTAAGGAGATAGAATATTTTTAAGATAATTTGATAGTTAGAAATTAACATATCAAAATACATAGAAGACGATAAGAAAACGAACTTAGAAATAGAATAGTATAATCAAAAAGGAAGTATAAGAATAAAATCTAGTAAGAATAGAAAATGGAAGTGTATACGTGTTTAAAAGTAAATCAGTAGTTGTATGGAATTGATTTGTTCGAGTAAGTAGTCTTGTCTGTTTTGACGTTAAATGTTATTCAGTCAAGGTCTGAGAGGTAATTATACCCCAACTTGGTTGATTTCATGATATACCGATAAGTAGCAAGATTCAGGCTCGAAGATCAATGTGGAATAAGAATTCGTTAAATACTGTATTTGGGTTGTCGTAACGATGTTTTACACGACATCTGTTTTAACCCAAATATGTGCAAAGCTTGGAAATAGGAAAATGAATATTTCCTAGAATAGAAAATAAAGGAAGGCGATATATGGAAATGTTTTCCAAAGAACGTATAAGGCCAATATGGTTATTGAAAATATTTGGTTAACAAATATTGATAAGAAATAGAAAAGAGATTTAATTAATGGAATATTAATTAAAGGTTCAGTGATTGTTGGATGTTTGGATGAACACTTGTTTTATTCGATAGTTAAATCATCGACTATCGAAACACTTGTTTTTATTCGATAGTTAAATCACAGACTATCGAAGTTTTGACCATCGTTGTCAATATGGAGAGACCGGTTGGATTAGTATCCGAAGAACCACTCCATATCGGCAGTAGCGTGCGAATCAGATTATATAAAGATAATCGAAGACGGAGTAGAGTGCAAGGACTTTTTCTATTAATAGAAATAGTGCCTTCAGTTCATCCTGTTCCTGGGTGACGTGTATGGATGAATGTCTGACAGAGTATTTCCAGAAAGGTCACGTACATTGATTTTTTCAACCGTACCAAGAGTGGAAGAGGAGAAGGAAACTTCTTTTAGCTAACACGTAATGTACTGTTGAGGACGTCAATCGGTGATTTGATGGATTTGACGATGTGGCATTCGAAGTGAATCCGGTGTGATGATAAAGCGTAGCTTCTAGCCTCATCATCCGGTAAATGACAGAAATCGGGCAAGCAGCATGGCTATGTAGGTCGCACCTATTAGGGTGTATAATCACCTGATCTAGAGTTTCATTTACTTCTAAAAATCTATTGTCGATGCTGTCCCATTCGGGAAATGGTTGCTGATCCCAATCGTTGGTGATATACATTCGATACACTCAAGCGAAATGAGTGGTCGGTCATGTGTGGCTGAGTTGCAAGATGTTCCTGTTGAACTCGGTGTATTCTCCTCTAGAGATATACCAGCGGAAGGTGGTTCCATACCTTGTCATAGTGGGAAAACCAAATACCCAATACGTGCTTGCGGTTTTGATTGTATATTATATAGGTGGAACGTGAGATGAAAACGTTCCACTAGATTGTTATCTACTTGATTTAGACATTATTATAATATCAAAAGAGTTTTGATATAAAGATAAGTCAAGCGTTTGGATTCTCATAAGGGAAAAACCCGTTCCGTGATATACGGCGTGGTCTTATGAGATATCATTTAGTTTTCTGAAACTGTTTTAAACTGTTTACTCATACCAGTCCCATGACTGACCCGGAGTTTATTTTGTTTTGTTCTACCTAAACTCTTGGGTGCCTAAATTTGTACGGGCAGTCAAGTAGTTCAGGATTTTTCAGATATATCCAAAGGAGCTTGGAGCAGGAGGCTTCAGCGTTATCCAGTTATAGTTGTTCCGTTGTGTTGTAAGTGTTGTACTCTGATAAGTGTATGTTATACAGTTAAGATTTTGTATTTCAAAGATGTGATATATTATATTTTGTTCCGCTGCGATGTGAGATTCTGTGTTGTTGGTTCTGTTCTTCTTCTATCTCTTTCTTCTAAAAAAAAATGTTCCGTATTTTCGTGATATTTGGGTTGGACGTATGATGTATATAGTCAACTCCGATGTTACGGAAATCTGGGTCATTACACTTGGTATCAGAGCTTAGGTTGAGCGAATACCTAGGCTGTGTGGAAATGTGCTCATTAGAGATAGGATCAGTAGTATCCTAGAATGAGTTGAGTGTATATATATATACGAGAGGGCGTACTTGTTAATTGATATAAAAACTGTTTTATATTGTGTTGACTAGTCTGTTGAGTGGATTATAAATTTTGGTCGAATCGTGGGATGCCACGATGTCGATAGGAGTTTATAAACACTTGAACAGAAGATTGGACACGATATTGTTTTAAATAGTTAAGTTGATTGTTAGGATTGTAATCGAATAAGATTATAAGAAATGAAATAGTTATATATATAACCAATGGAATTTGTATATGAAATCAAATATACAAATGAGATAAATTGAAATTGAATTCCAACCAGAATTGTGAATTTAAAATCCTGGGAGTTTGGAAAATATTTTTCTAAATGGATTTTGAAAGAAATATAGCACTGGACTCATTCAGTGGCTGGAAAATAATTCTGATGATGGTCGCAACATCACCAGTGTTCATTTTCGAGTTTCTAAGTGACGAATTGCTGCCTTAGAGAAATTTTGATGGAAATTTGTTGAAAAGAAAACAAGTTGTTTAAAAATTCAAATGTTTTGAATTTGAGATAGATAAATATATGTATATATTTATATAACTTCAAAGAAATTTTGAAATGTGAAATTTGAATATAGATTTCAAATAGAAGTGAAATGGGAATTGGAATATATAATTCAAATAGAAGTGAAGTAGAATTTGAATTCAAAGGAATTCAAATGAGTTTGAATAAAGAAGTTCAAATGAAATTTGAATATTGCAAATATAAGGAAATTCAAATATAGAGTTTGAATAAAGAAATTCAAATGGAATTTGAATATTGTAGATGTAGAGGACTTGAATATTTGAAGAGAAATAGATCGGGAATATTATGTTGGAATGGATCAGATATATATTAAAAATATATCAGAATGGAGTTAAATTTATTATAAACGAAGTTAAAACGTTTATATTTATAAATATAATTAAAACAAGCTCGTCGTAGCGCGGCAGTTCGTAAATTGGCGATTCGAACTTCAATTTAGTATACAGAACTCAATTGAAGTCGGAATTCTTCGAAACAAGAATTGTCGGGACCGGTTGAACAATAGTTTTCTAATAAAAGAGAAAAATCAGGATTTCGTCGTATAGATTTTGAGATAGGTCAAAATCAAATTTCAAAAAGGTGCAGCGCCAGAAACCATTTAAAACCACAATGGTTTATATATGTATAAGTAAGAGGATTTTTAAAGTAAATAAAATCCGAATGGCCATGAGTAAAATATAGACTTAAGTTATAAAATGAACGTGAACTCAAGTAAAGTAGATAAAATAATTTGGGAAACAATGATCATATTTCTGATTATTGAATAGAATTAACTAAATTGGAGAATAATTAGTTAAAGGAAATTTGAGTCGAAATTGGATTTTTGGATAAGTGAAAGAGATTGAGAATTTATATTCGAAATCGAATATATAACTCAAGTTGAAATTATAATTAGATTAGTTTATAATTAAGTTGACATATATTTGAACAAGTGATATTCAAATAAAAAAAAGTGAAATTGGCAAAACGGTCAATTAGCAACTAGCTAATGGGAATGTGAATGATTGAAATTAAATTTAACTTAAGTAAGTTAAATGGATCGAAACGAATAAATTGAGTAAAATCATGTGAATGAAATATGAATTTGGTGTGAATAAAGGAAAAACCAAAAGAGTTAAAGAGGAAATATATTGTAACACAAATACAAAGGAAGTTATGTGTAAACAAATAGAAGGAGAAATATTTGTAAAAACATTTACAAATAGAATTTAGAACAGGATATTTGTAAAACATTTACAAATAGATTCAATGGAAATATTTATTTATTTGTTAAATAAATAAAATGTTATAGATGAGATATTTATTTGTTAAATAAATAGAATTTAATCAAAGGAATATTCAGAAGATGAAATGGAAATCTATTTTTAACAGATAAATAGAAAGGATAAATTTATAAATA
Source organism: Allium sativum (assembly GCA_030737875.1). Taxonomy (NCBI): domain Eukaryota; kingdom Viridiplantae; phylum Streptophyta; class Magnoliopsida; order Asparagales; family Amaryllidaceae; genus Allium; species Allium sativum. The sequence continues at coordinate 156,046,152 of CM060918.1, read as the reverse complement.
ACAGTTATAAATTAAATTGAATATTTATCATTCGATAAATGGAATATGTAAGTCTGAACTTATATAGAGAAGAGATATTGGTTTTTAACACCGATAGTTTTAAATAGAAGGGGTACACAACACTTGTATAAGTAAAGTAACGTTATTAAAGAGAACATTTATAAAGTGAAGAACCATTACTAAAAGTAAAACTTTATAAATGGATAAATGTTATCCAATATGAGTTATTCGAATAGAAATAGTCGACTAGAGTTAGAATAAATCGATTAAAGAAAGAATTAACCAGTTAGAGTAAATCAGTTAGGGTTAATCCGTAGAGTTAATTGAATATTAGTTATTCAATTAGAATTTATCGAATATTTGTTATTTAAATAAAGAGTTAACCAGATAGAGTTAATTGAACATAGTTAATCGAATTAGGATTTAATTGAATGTTAGTTATTCAATTAAAGTTGATCGAATATAGTTATTGAGATAGAGTTAGTCAAACATAGTTACTCAGGATAAGTTGCCATTTCATATGACTGCTAGCGTAATTCGCAAGGCTGCAGATAGCCTAGGGCGCTCGGATGTTTCCTGGGGGGGATCAGGCGTAACCATTGTGATCGCTGCGATTTAGAGTCAAGCGAATGAAGTTAAATCAAATATTAGTTTATTCGAATAGAACTAAAGGAGTTATCGAATATAGTTTATTCGAAAGGAATTATCGAATTTGGTTATTCGAAAGGAGTTATCAATTATTAGTTAATCGAAGGAGTTATCGATTATTTGTTAATCGAAATGAGTTATCAATTACTCGTTAATCGAAATGAGTTATCGATTATGGTTTAATCGAAAAGAGTTATCGATTAGTTTAATCGAAGTGAGTTGTAGAATATTGGTTATTCGAAGGGAGGAGTTATCGAATTTAGTTATTCGATGGAGTTAATCGATAAGAGTTAAATCCAATAGAGTTAATTGATAGGGTAAATTGAATAGAGTAAATCAAATATAGTTTATTTGAAGAAAGGTTTTCGGATCTAGTTATTCGATAGACAGATTATCGAATATAGTTATTCGAAGGGAGGAGTTATCGAATAGGGATTTATTCGAAAGTGAGTTATGTAAGGAAGTTTGAAATGTTGAGTATCAACATAAATAAGTTCTGAAAGGATAATGGGTTTGTAGCACTTTTTCTACCTTAGCAATTTCGAGGACGAAATTATTTTAAGTGGGGAAGATTGTAATGACCCGGACTCTTAGGGGTAAATTTTAAAATATTTGATATGGATTTAAAAATTGAGTTAAGTAAATAAATCATTTTTTTATAGGGAGTTATGGATTTAAAAACCAATTTCAATTTAATATTGAAAATATTAAATTATCAAAATAAGAAAATGGATTTAGTTAAATTCAAAATTTAATTTGAATTAAATACAGTTCAAATAATTAATATGAGATTTTTACGGTAATAATATTTATTTATTTTCAAGGAGAATAAATAGTTTGAAATTTAAATTATATCAATTTAAATAAATATCTTCCACAGACGATCGAATTGGACTTCGTGACCTCTCCCAGTGAATTCATAATGGTAGTTTAACCCTAGGAATGTCAGTAGTTGGGTTCAGTAAGGAGTTCAGAATTAAGGTTATTTTAATTTAAGGGATACCGGTTCAATTAAAATTAAAATACTATAAAATATATTCTCTTGGTTTTAAACCACACACCATTCCTTAGCGATCTATGGATACTAAAGTTCCAGCAAGGAGCAAAAGAGTGGTGTTGCTGATCAATTTAAAACCACGATCTTCTCCTTTTAGTCTCTTCCATCCTCATTCTACCAAAGAAAAAATCGAACGCAAAGCTTCAGGTTACGAAATAAAAATGGCCGACTTCAAAGATTGTTTCGAAATCAAATACAAAGGGTTGAACCCTTCTTTCTTCGTTCAAGGACAGAGAGGAAATCGAGATGGCTTCTGGCCTAAGGAAATCAAATCGGGAAGTCTGATGCGTGCGATGGAATCATGGTGGTTCGAAGCTCAAATCAAAGACATGGGTACGATGCTATGTCGGTATCGACTTCGATTTAAGTGTGGTGCTCAAATTCAACAATAAGGTCAGTAATAGGGTTCACAATTGTTGTGGAAGGAGCGACTGCAGTGGTGCGTCGTACATAAGGCCGGAAGTGGAAATTTGGTGGAGCTTGGGTTCATCGCGAGGTAGGGCAGTGCGATTGAGGGATTGGAGGAGTTGAACTCGAGTTCAACGATGAACTCGATTGTGGTTTCTGGAAGTTCGATGCTTTGGTTCTGGAGCTCGAGCGTTCGATGGGTGTTCGAACGGGTGGAAGATGTTGTCGACGTTGAGGGATGCTGAGACAAAAAGGTGCGATGATGTAGGGGTTAAACTGTGAACTACAGGGTCGGGTTCACTGTACTTGGCTTTAGCGCCGATTTGGGGCTCATCAGCGTTGATGTGACGAGAAGGAATTTCGCTCGGTCCGAACCAGTCGCTAAACCGACCCAGACCGTTCGAAACGCCCTATCGTTTGAGAACACGACAAAATAGAACGCATACAGAAGAACATTCCATTGTATATTACAACAATGCATCAGATTACAAGAATATACAGAGTATAAATGAATATTACACAGAAATATCAGAGATTTAAATTACATTTAAATACATAGCAGCGGAAAATAATACAATACACAACTAGAAGGAGATATACGGATACAAAGCTTTCCGGATATCGTTCCAGCTGTAAACCAGGATCCTGTGAATATAAATCTGCAAAACCCAAAACTACTAGCTGCCCGTGTCAAAATAGGGGCACCCAGAGTTTAGGTTAAAACAATAAACTCCAGGTCGGTCATGGGACTGGTGTGAGAACTAAAACAGTTAATCTTTATTTTTAAAGTTAGGTAAATCAAGGGACCACGCCGTATAACACGGAACGGGTTTCCTCCCAAGAATACCAGTGCATAAAACCAACAGCGCAATGCTAAATAAAGAAAAATGAAGCTGTTATAAGACCCAGGTCCCATCACACAATGCAACGCAGCCGAGGATAGGGTTTTCCCTTATAACAGCCAAGGAATGTTTGATACGTCTAAAACAAATCGTTTGATACTATTATAAGTGCATAGTGTATAAAACAACTTCAAATCATAAGTATCAATCATAGGCGGCATGGGTACCATATATCATGTCGCCATACTAGTTTTACAATTAAAACCGCAAATGTCACGTATTTGGAAATTGGATTTCCATCTATGAACCGAGGCAAAAGATAGTCCTCAACCGATTCGAGACGCTCTAGCCCGTGTCTCAGGACCCAGACTCAGGTGGGCCCTTGGATCCTCAGGGCCGGTCCACCGATGTGGATTAAAATGCCTGAACATGCGTTTCCCCGCCCTTTGGGGCGTAAATGAGCCAACTAAATGACTCCATCGGTTCGAGAACGACCGATCAATCCGAGGCGCCTCGCAACAGCAACAACCACATAAGTCAAACTCGTCAGGGCGTGTAAAACCACTGACGCCACTTCTAACTAGAAAGAAACGCATGCCCTCCCTGACGTCCTCTCCCGTTTTTGGTTCATACCGGGTGTGAAACACGCGAAGTAAACGTTACACAAAGCTATGCCACCAAGGCCTTGCTTTGATCATCACCACAAGACTTTGCTTTTCAACAGAAGCCTCGATCAATTGCCACTTAGGCATGCCACACAGGCAATTCACTCCATGCGTTTGATATCCATCGATATATAACCCCTGAGCTCGTACGTCTCAGAGAAGGGCGTTAAGCAAGAGAATAAATTCTCTGCCGCCAAACAGATATATATTTAATAGAGATCAATCACACGGACTAAAATCCAATGTCAGACACACAGTCCATTTACAAGTCCGTTCTGGGTCTGAACGAAACCGGAGGCACCTAGTACCCCGCATATCCATCGATCTCCAAGTACGTCTGGACGATCACCAACTGTTTCCATCCTCTTGGGTGTACATCCCAATCAAGATCATCAGTAATTATCCAAACGACGTGAAGACTTCTGGTCTTCGACCACCGTCTTCATCTTCGACACCACGTCGAATCAGTTATTCAGAATGGGATAAACCCGGTCTTTCTGAATAACTCGCGTATATATTATAAAAGTGTTACACAAACACAACATACGCCTCATTCCAATTCAGAATATTCTTTTATTCAAATATTCCTATACTTTGGGAAAAGTTCCCATTAATTTTATCCAAGATAAATTCTTTAAATTTATTCTTTAATCTCCTTTGAATATCAATTCAAACTAGTCGGGATTATCGAACCACACCGAAGTAATCATTTATTTTATTTTCCCAATCCCAACCTATTCATCCCATGAAGTAAAACTGGTAGTACTTCATATCTAACACCACAGTGTTATCGGTAATTCAATTACCATTTCACGTTCAAATCTAATTAAAGATTTAACTAACGCCTGGAGCAAAACTGGTGATACTCCATTTCGATTATTTCAATCTAATTAAAGATTCATTAAAACTCCACTTAGTTTTAATCGTTAACTTGGTTAAAGAATTCGTGTCATTTAAAACACGGTTCACGATAAACCCAAAGTCACATTCCATTAATTATCGGGTTAAAGAACGAGTGTTATTCTAAAACACTGTTCACGATAAACCCCAAAATCAATATCAATTCAATTCCAATTAAATATTATTTAATTGGTACACTTCATTAAATCTAAATAAAAAGATTTAATCTTTTCTCAACGTGGTTCAAGAACAGTGTTAGTGAAGACACCATTCACGACAAACCCAAATCACATTTGATATTCAATATAAGGCTCTAAATAGAAAATATATCGGCTTATATTCAATATCAAATTCTACGATTAACAAATGTCGTATTGGAAATAACGATATAAATATATATCTTTCAAATTTCCATAACAACATCTGTATAATCACGAATTCCAACATCGAAATATTCCGAAGACAATTTCGATTCAAATCCATTCCAATGCAATCATTGGAAATTTTGGTTATTTTTAAAACCCTTTTCGAATTCAATTTATTTATTTAAAAATAAATAGAATTATAATTCTAGTTCAAAACTAGTTCATTTCGATAAAAATCTATTTTTATCTTTTCAAATATGGAGTTTTTCATCCCAATTCTTCTCAAATCATTTCTTATGATTTTACACAAATTATTACTATTTTTAATAATTTTATCAAGGCCCGTACAGTCGATTTCCATCAACGGCCATCGAACTGCACTTACAGCGACCTTTTTCAAATTTGATTTGGAAATAATTCCAAATCCAACCGTTAGATTTCTAATTTCTAATATTCGTTAGAAAGCTCTTTTCGATACGAACCCAACGGTTCCGGTTTTAGAAGAATCCGGCGGTCGGATCTCCCGTTATGTCCGTTTGAAATAAATGGTCGAAATTCGCGAACTGCCGCGGCGCGGCGCGTTCTATTCAGGCCATTATATTATATATATAATATATATTTCGTCGATTTCTATTTAAAACGAATTATATAAAGTTTTAAATTCGTTTCAAAAACAATTTCAACTTCCATTTCAATCCAAAGCAAAATTGAATTCTTCTTTATAAATTCGTTTTAAAATTCATTTCTATTCAATTCAAATTTCAATTCAATTTGAATTCAATTCAATTTCAATTCAATTCATTTCGAAATAGTTTTCAATTCAATTTATTTCGAAATCATTTTCAATTCAATTCATTTCGAAATCGTTTTCAATTCATCTCGAAATCGTTTTCAATTCATTTCATTTCGAAATCGTTTTCAATTCATTTCATTTCGAAATCGTTTTCAATTCATTTCATTTCGAAATCGTTTTCAATTCATTTCATTTCGAAATCGTTTTCAATTCATTTCGTTTCGAAATCGTTAAAATCGATATAAATATCGTTCACGTCAAAATGGCGTCAATCTAATCAACACGGCTTCATAAATTTCTATTTTCAAATATTCTATTTCAAATATTTCTTTTTCAAAATAGTTGTTATTATCAAAATATTTCGTTCAACACATGACCAATCTCAATGGATGAGTACTGTCAACACATGAACCTTTATTTATATTATTCTTTATTTTCTAAATTGGAACGAGGCCCAATCAATTACCATATAAAGTTAATTATATGGATTCCATACAACAAATGTATATAATAGCAACGATAGATAATCAACCATCAACCAAAGTGCACTACACTGTATAAGCATCAAATATAGATATCTAACGCTTATAACAGCCTGTCAATCAATCGATCGACATATTTAATCAATCAGGATGAGTGAACTTCAAATTTCATCCCAACACCCGTGTGGGGTTTCAAACAATCAAACACAGATTTTATTTGTGCAGTTGGGCGATGTGTAAAATTTATCGTCCCAATCAATGTCATTCAAATAGGTGTACATAAACAAACCGTCCGGTTTGTAAATGAATATCTATTTATTCACATTCACTATATTCATATTCCCGTTAAAAATTATATTTTTAACGATAAAACATTTTATTCTAACATATGAATTTCTATTGTTCATTTACACAATAAAATGATATTTTTATTTTTCTAACTCATTTTAGAAAATTTCGGCGGCATAACGGCACGATACTAGAAACGGGACGAGGCCTAGCCTTGTCCCCGGTCTAGTGAAGGCCCACGCCATTCACACATCAATCAAATTCACCAAACAACCAATTCAAATCAAGTCATCAAATTAATTTATGCAACCAAACAAACAAGTCCATGGTCTGTGGACGATTGTGTCGGGTGCTACTAAGCACCGTCTGCATCCTAGTATATGTATATAACTAGAAAATTAAATTGAAAGGTGAGAAATTCTCACCGATAGCTATCCTAGCTCCACGGCACTTCTAATGCCGGAAATCTTCGCCAACTCGCTTTTTGTCGCTTTCGTTGTCCGCTTTCACTACATATGTAAAAATCGAATTTTACTTCGCTATTCAATATATAAAAATCATATTTTTACTATCTCGTTCTATGGATAAAAATTCTATTTCTACATTGCTACTATATAGACAAAAATTCCATTTCAAAAATAAAGTTTTCGCCTTTATAAAAATTACCACTTTATCTCAACGTATATAAAATAAAAATCAGATTTTTATTTCGCTACACATACAAAGATGATATTTTTATATTCTCTATCCTATAAAGATTATATTTTTAATACTTTAAAAATATAAAAATCATATTTTTAATATATCTATATAGTAAAGATTATATTTTTAATACTTTAAAAATATAAAAATCATATTTTTACTTCTTCTACCCAATAAAAATTCCGCCTTTTCTATTTTAAAGTTTAAACCCTTTTTTCTATTTTAAACCTTAAAATAAAGTCAGTTTTTATTTCCTTTAAAAATCAGTTTTTAAATTCTAATTAAAATCAGTTTTATAACTTCTTAAAAAAAAATCTAAAATCAGTTTTAAATTCTTATTCAAATCAGTTTTTATAACTTCTTAAAAAAAAATCTAAAATCAGTTTTATAACTTCTTAAAATTTCAGTTTTTATTTCCTTTAAAATCAGTTTTACAAACCTGACTACTGAAACTAGAAAAAAATAAAAATGAAACAGAATAAAATGAAGGCTCACCTTGAATCGTGGGAGGGGTCGCTACTGGCGGTGCTCGACGATGGCGTCGACTGGAGGTGCGCGAGTGGGGCTTTGGGGTTTCTCGGGATCGCTGTCGGCTAGGGCTAGGGGGCTCGCGAGGTTCTCGCGATTGGGGGGGGGTTTCTGACGTGGTGGCGGAGGATCGAGGGGAGAGGAGAGAGAAGGAAGGCGGCGGAGGAAGAAGAGGGGAGGGGGCGTCTCTGACGTGGTGGCGGGGTAGAAGACTGGGCGACGGGGGGTTTTTTTTTTATTTTTCCTTCTTTTTTTTTGATTCGAATGAAGAAATAGGGGGGGTTTCCTTGCGGGGTCGCAGCTGACGTCGGAGGGGAGGGGTGCGGCTTGGGCTGGAGTGGTCGGAGGGGTCTCGCGAGGTGGCTAGCGGGGTTTTGGGGGTGCGGTCGATGGGCTGAGGGAGAAGAAGAGAGGCGGGGAGTGGAGGAAGGGTTTGGGCGACTCGATCGAACTGGAGGGAGGAGGTGGAGTCGGGCGAGGGGCTGATCGACGCTGGCGAGAGGGAGCGCGACAGGGACTGGCGGCTAGGTCGATTTGTTTTTTTTTTTTATTTATTTAATTTGAAAAAGTTGACTTTTTCACACGACCTCTAAACGAGGCACACCGCCTGTCGTCCATAGCGTATTACCCCCATTCCGAACACAATGGGATATATATCGTAGGCTGATTCGGCTGTTACAATTAGTTTCCGTTAAATTTACATTTAAATCACTATATTTAATTTTAAACGTACATTCCAAATTACCGGGGTCACATACTAACCAGAAAAATTCCAGAAAAATATTTTCTAGCTTCGTATTGACGATACGGTCCTAACAAAACTAGTTTCGTCGAATTCTGAGACCGTTTGAAAAATGGCCATTTTCCAGTCGATTAAAATCAACTGAAACTGGTCAAACGCGTTTTCCTTTGCTACGCTCACATATTGATTCGAAAAATTATGAAATTTGGAATCTAGCAATAACTTAACATCACGGACCCAACAAAACTGGTTTCGTCGAAATCCGAGGTCGTTTGCAAAATTGCTATTTTTAAGGGCCTTATATATATAAAAATATATATAAATTCCACAACGACTATTTCTAATTTTAAACTGGGCATATCTTATCATTTCTAAGATGAAATCTCAGTTTGTCAACTTCGTTACAAAGATATAGTTATACAGATTCAAATATTTCTTGTTTCGTTCAATTCTGACTTATATTGAATTCTGTATATTCATTTGAAATTAGAAATCGAATTTTCGAACTACCGCGCCATTTTCAATTCCTTTTATAATTCTATATAATTATTTATATTCTAACGACGACGTATATAAATATATTCGTTCGAATTCTATTCAAAATAAATTTTTCGACGATATTATTTAAAATAATTCATTTTGAATATTCAAAATTCGCTAAAATGGCCAAAATAAAAATTTCAAACTGGCTCGCATTTTACGGGTTGTTACAATCTCCCCCACTTAAAACTTTTCGTCCCCGAAAAGGAACAAAGTCGAAAGTGGTTTGATTAATCAACTCTACGTTCGATCTGGCTTTCATTCTCCAACTTTTCAGTTTCTGAGAATTTTCAAAATTTCAAAAATTTGGCTAACACCCTAAATTTTCGAAAAATTTCGCCATAACCTCCCCTGCACCGGGAGCATCGGGGAATTTCAAATAGCTTCCCCGGTCCTTCAGATCTCAAAAAGAAAAAGAAAAAGACAAGCGGCTAGCCAATAGGCTCATAAAATCATCATCACCCAAACAAAACATTAAATTATAGTAAACATGTACCTATTTGTCGGGCAAACAAATTTTATTCTCTGCTCTAGCCTCCTTGCTATGACCTGTTCAAGGATATACATGTATATGCAAGCAAATGCGACTAATTTTCAGTACAATTCAATATTTGATTCAATTAGGCTAAATGGTTCAAAATTATCAACCAAATAAACGAACAACACAAACATCAATCAATTAGTGAATTTAACGTTTCAAATTCATAATTTTGATACATATACAAAAATCAGATTTTTGGTGCCAAATCACAACAATAGATCCTATATAGTTTTTGGTTCTCACACCAGTCAATAGGAAATATATAGATATCACACCTTCGACACTCGAATATAAATGCTGATGATGACGCACCATCATCAATATCATCTTCGGGCGGCTAGAGTGTGATGCTATATCTATCCAATATATTAAAATTTCGAATACACGCGGATCAGACGTATATGCCAAAATCTATATATACTGGATTGTCCACATCAATATAAATAAATAACCAGATACGAATAATTGATTTAAATTTTCAAAACAAAAATTTGTTTTCACTTTTATTTTAAAAATTTACTCTTCACACTCGTTCTAGGATACTACTGATCCTATCTCTAACGAGTCATTCTAATTGGATATTACTAATCCAATATCTGATGAATTCTTTCATATGGTTCTAATGTGTCTTGTTCTCGAGCTCTGTAAACCAAAGCTCTGATACCAACTGTGACGAGAAGGAATTTCGCTCGGTCCGAACCAGTCGCTAAACCGACCCAGACCGTTCGAAACGCCCTATCGTTTGAGAACACGAAAAAATAGAACGCATACAGAAGAACATTCCATTGTATATTACAACAATGCATCAGATTACAAGAATATACAGAGTATAAATGAATATTACACAGAAATATCAGAGATTTAAATTACATTTAAATACATAGCAGCTGAAAATAATACAATACACAACTAGAAGGAGATATACGGATACAAAGCTTTCCGGATATCGTTCCAGCTGTAAACCAGGATCCTGTGAATATAAATCTGCAAAACCCAAAACTACTAGCTGCCCGTGTCAAAATAGGGGCACCCAGAGTTTAGGTTAAAACAATAAACTCCAGGTCGGTCATGGGACTGGTGTGAGAACTAAAACAGTTAATCTTTATTTTTAAAGTTAGGTAAATCAAGGGACCACGCCGTATAACACGGAACGGGTTTCCTCCCAAGAATACCAGTGCATAAAACCAACATCGCAATGCTAAATAAAGAAAAATGAAGCTGTTATAAGACCCAGGTCCCATCACACAATGCAACGCAACCGAGGATAGGGTTTTCCCTTATAACAGCCAAGGAATGTTTGATACGTCTAAAACAAATCGTTTGATACTATTATAAGTGCATAGTGTATAAAACAACTTCAAATCATAAGTATCAATCATAGGCGGCATGGGTACCATATATCATGTCGCCATACTAGTTTTACAATTAAAACCGCAAATGTCACGTATTTGGAAATTGGATTTCCATCTATGAACCGAGGCAAAAGATAGTCCTCAACCGATTCGAGACGCTCTAGCCCGTGTCTCAGGACCCAGACTCAGGTGGGCCCTTGGATCCTCAGGGCCGGTCCACCGATGTGGATTAAAATGCCTGAACATGCGTTTCCCCACCCTTTGGGGCGTAAATGAGCCAACTAAATGACTCCATCGGTTCGAGAACGACCGATCAATCCGAGGCGCCTCGCAATAGCAACAACCACATAAGTCAAACTCGTCAGGGCGTGTAAAACCACTGACGCCACTTCTAACTAGAAAGAAACGCATGCCCTCCTTGACGTCCTCTCCCGTTTTTGGTTCATACCGGGTGTGAAACACGCGAAGTAAACGTTACACAAAGCTATGCCACCAAGGCCTTGCTTTGATCATCACCACAAGACTTTGCTTTTCAACAGAAGCCTCGATCAATTGCCACTTAGGCATGCCACACAGGCAATTCACTCCATGCGTTTGATATCCATCGATATATAACCCCTGAGCTCGTACGTCTCAGAGAAGGGCGTTAAGCAAGAGAATAAATTCTCCGCCGCCAAACAGATATATATTTAATAGAGATCAATCACACGGACTAAAATCCAATGTCAGACACACAGTCCATTTACAAGTCCGTTCTGGGTCTGAACGAAACCGGAGGCACCTAGTACCCCGCATATCCATCGATCTCCAAGTACGTCTGGACGATCACCAACTGTTTCCATCCTCTTGGGTGTACAGCCCAATCAAGATCATCAGTAATTATCCAAACGACGTGAAGACTTCTGGTCTTCGACCACCGTCTTCATCTTCGACACCACGTCGAATCAGTTATTCAGAATGGGATAAACCCGGTCTTTCTGAATAACTCGCGTATATATTATAAAAGTGTTACACAAACACAACATACGCCTCATTCCAATTCAGAATATTCTTTTATTCAAATATTCCTATACTTTGGGAAAAGTTCCCATTAATTTTATCCAAGATAAATTCTTTAAATTTATTCTTTAATCTCCTTTGAATATCAATTCAAACTAGTCGGGATTATCGAACCACACCGAAGTAATCATTTATTTTATTTTCCCAATCCCAACCTATTCATCCCATGAAGTAAAACTGGTAGTACTTCATATCTAACACCACAGTGTTATCGGTAATTCAATTACCATTTCACGTTCAAATCTAATTAAAGATTTAACTAACGCCTGGAGCAAAACTGGTGATACTCCATTTCGATTATTTCAATCTAATTAAAGATTCATTAAAACTCCACTTAGTTTTAATCGTTAACTGGGTTAAAGAATCCGTGTCATTTAAAACACGGTTCACGATAAACCCAAAGTCACATTCCATTAATTATCGGGTTAAAGAACGAGTGTTATTCTAAAACACTGTTCACGATAAACCCCAAAATCAATATCAATTCAATTCCAATTAAATATTATTTAATTGGTACACTTCATTAAATCTAAATAAAAAGATTTAATCTTTTCTCAACGTGGTTCAAGAACAGTGTTAGTGAAGACACCATTCACGACAAACCCAAATCACATTTGATATTCAATATAAGGCTCTGAATAGAAAATATATCGGCTTATATTCAATATCAAATTCTACGATTAACAAATGTCGTATTGGAAATAACGATATAAATATATATCTTTCAAATTTCCATAACAACATCTGTATAATCACGAATTCCAACATCGAAATATTCCGAAGACAATTTCGATTCAAATCCATTCCAATGCAATCATTGGAAATTTTGGTTATTTTTAAAACCCTTTTCGAATTCAATTTATTTATTTAAAAATAAATAGAATTATAATTCTAGTTCAAAACTAGTTCATTTCGATAAAAATCTATTTTTATCTTTTCAAATATGGAGTTTTTCATCCCAATTCTTCTCAAATCATTTTTTATGATTTTACACAAATTATTACTATTTTTAATAATTTTATCAAGGCCCGTACAGTCGATTTCCATCAACGGCCATCGAACTGCACTTACAGCGACCTTTTTCAAATTTGATTTGGACATAATTCCAAATCCAACCGTTAGATTTCTAATTTCTAATATTCGTTAGAAAGCTCTTTTCGATACGAACCCAACGGTTCCGGTTTTAGAAGAATCCGACGGTCGGATCTCCCGTTATGTCCGTTTGAAATAAATGGTCGAAATTCGCGAACTGCCGCGGCGCGACGCGTTCTATTCAGGCCATTATATTATATATATAATATATATAATATATATTTCGTCGATTTCTATTTAAAACGAATTATATAAAGTTTTAAATTCGTTTCAAAAACAATTTCAACTTCCATTTCAATCCAAAGCAAAATTGAATTCTTCTTTATAAATTCGTTTTAAAATTCATTTCTATTCAATTCAAATTTCAATTCAATTTGAATTCAATTCAATTTCAATTCAATTCATTTCAAAATCGTTTTCAATTCAATTTATTTCGAAATCGTTTTCAATTCAATTCATTTCGAAATCGTTTTCAATTCATTTCATCTCGAAATCGTTTTCAATTCATTTCATTTCGAAATCGTTTTCAATTCATTTCATTTCGAAATCGTTTTCAATTCATTTCATTTCGAAATCGTTTTCAATTCATTTCGTTTCGAAATCGTTAAAATCGATATAAATATCGTTCACGTCAAAATGGCGTCAATCTAATCAACACGGCTTCATAAATTTCTATTTTCAAATATTCTATTTCAAATATTTCTTTTTCAAAATAGTTGTTATTATCAAAATATTTCGTTCAACACATGACCAATCTCAATGGATGAGTACTGTCAACACATGAACCTTTATTTATATTATTCTTTATTTTCTAAATTGGAACGAGGCCCAATCAATTACCATATAAAGTTAATTATATGGATTCCATACAACAAATGTATATAATAGCAACGATAGATAATCAACCATCAACCAAAGTGCACTACACTGTATAAGCATCAAATATAGATATCTAACGCTTATAACAGCCTGTCAATCAATCGATCGACATATTTAATCAATCAGGATGAGTGAACTTCAAATTTCATCCCAACACCCGTGTGGGGTTTCAAACAATCAAACACAGATTTTATTTGTGCAGTTGGGCGATGTGTAAAATTTATCGTCCCAATCAATGTCATTCAAATAGGTGTACATAAACAAACCGTCCGGTTTGTAAATGAATATCTATTTATTCACATTCACTATATTCATATTCCCGTTAAAAATTATATTTTTAACGATAAAACATTTTATTCTAACATATGAATTTCTATTGTTCATTTACACAATAAAATGATATTTTTATTTTTCTAACTCATTTTAGAAAATTTCGGCGGCATAACGGCACGATACTAGAAACGGGACGAGGCCTAGCCTTGTCCCCGGTCTAGTGAAGGCCCACGCCATTCACACATCAATCAAATTCACCAAACAACCAATTCAAATCAAGTCATCAAATTAATTTATGCAACCAAACAAACAAGTCCATGGTCTGTGGACGATTGTGTCTGGTGCTACTAAGCACCGTCTGCATCCTAGTATATATATATAACTAGAAAATTAAATTGAAAGGTGAGAAATTCTCACCGATAGCTATCCTAGCTCCACGGCACTTCTAATGCCGGAAATCTTCGCCAACTCGCTTTTTGTCGCTTTCGTTGTCCGCTTTCACTACATATGTAAAAATCAAATTTTACTTCGCTATTCAATATATAAAAATCATATTTTTACTATCTCGTTCTATGGATAAAAATTCTATTTCTACATTGCTACTATATAGACAAAAATTCCATTTCAAAAATAAAGTTTTCGCCTTTATAAAAATTACCACTTTATCTCAACGTATATAAAATAAAAATCAGATTTTTATTTCGCTACACATACAAAGATGATATTTTTATATTCTCTATCCTATAAAGATTATATTTTTAATACTTTAAAAATATAAAAATCATATTTTTAATATATCTATATAGTAAAGATTATATTTTTAATACTTTAAAAATATAAAAATCATATTTTTACTTCTTCTACCCAATAAAAATTCCGCCTTTTCTATTTTAAAGTTTAAACCCTTTTTTCTATTTTAAACCTTAAAATAAAGTCAGTTTTTATTTCCTTTAAAAATCAGTTTTTAAATTCTAATTAAAATCAGTTTTATAACTTCTTAAAAAAAATCTAAAATCAGTTTTAAATTCTTATTCAAATCAGTTATTATAACTTCTTAAAAAAAAATCTAAAATCAGTTTTATAACTTCTTAAAATTTCAGTTTTTATTTCCTTTAAAATCAGTTTTACAAACCTGACTACTGAAACTAGAAAAAAATAAAAATGAAACAGAATAAAATGAAGGCTCACCTTGAATCGTGGGAGGGGTCGCTACTGGCGGTGCTCGACGATGGCGTCGACTGGAGGTGCGCGAGTGGGGCTTTGGGGTTTCTCGGGTTCGCTGTCGGCTAGGGCTAGGGGGCTCGCGAGGTTCTCGCGATGGGGGGGGGGGGGTTTCTGACGTGGTGGCGGAGGATCGAGGGGAGAGGAGAGAGAAGGAAGGCGGCGGAGGAAGAAGAGGGGAGGGGGCGTCTCTGACGTGGTGGCGGGGTAGAAGACTGGGCGACGCGGTTTTTTTTTTTTGATTTTTCCTTCTTCTTTTTTTGATTCGAATGAAGAAATAGGGGGGTGGGGGGTTTCCTTGCGGGGTCGCAGCTGACGTCGGAGGGGAGGGGTGCGGCTTGGGCTGGAGTGGTCGGAGGGGTCTCGCGAGGTGGCTAGCGGGGTTTTGGGGGTGCGGTCGATGGGCTGAGGGAGAAGAAGAGAGGCGGGGAGTGGAGGAAGGGTTTGGGCGACTCGATCGAACTGGCGGGAGGAGGTGGAGTCGGGCGAGGGGCTGATCGACGCTGGCGAGAGGGAGCGCGACAGGGACAGGCGGCTAGGTCGATTTGTTTTTTTTTTTTTTTTAATTTGAAAAAGTTGACTTTTTCACACGACCTCTAAACGAGGCCCACCGCCTGTCGTCCATAGCGTATTACCCCCATTCCGAACACAATGGGATATATATCGTAGGATGATTCGGCTGTTACAATCAGTTTCCGTTAAATTTACATTTAAATCACTATATTGAATTTTAAACGTACATTCCAAATTACCGGGGTCACATACTAACCAGAAAAATTCCAGAAAAATATTTTCTAGCTTCGTATTGACGATACGGTCCTAACAAAACTAGTTTCGTCGAATTCTGAGACCGTTTGAAAAATGGCCATTTTCCAGTCGATTAAAATCAACTGAAACTGGTCAAACGCGTTTTCCTTTGCTACGCTCACATATTGATTCGAAAAATTATGAAATTTGGAATCTAGCAATAACTTAACATCACGGACCCAACAAAACTGGTTTCGTCGAAATCCGAGGTCGTTTGCAAAATTGCTATTTTTAAGGGCCTTATATATATAAAAATATATATAAATTCCACAGCGACTATTTCTAATTTTAAACTGGACATATCTTATCATTTCTAAGATGAAATCTCAGTTTGTCAACTTCGTTACAAAGATATAGTTATACAGATTCAAATATTTCTTGTTTCGTTCAATTCTGACTTATATTGAATTCTGTATATTCATTTGAAATTAGAAATCGAATTTTCGAACTACCGCGCCATTTTCAATTCCTTTTATAATTCTATATAATTATTTATATTGTAACGACGACGTATATAAATATATTCGTTCGAATTCTATTCAAAATAAATTTTTCGACGATATTATTTAAAATAATTCATTTTGAATATTCAAAATTCGCTAAAATGGCCAAAATAAAAATTTCAAACTGGCTCGCATTTTACGGGTTGTTACAGTTGATCAGGAGGGGAAGTACTGATCGGTATCTAGCAGTGAAAGGGTGCGATTGTCTTCAGCGAATCTCAACTTCAACAACGACGTTAGAGTTTGAATTATACAATGAGATTTTGTGGAGACAGAACTGTGTTTTGGGAAGAGACTTAACAAAAGAAAATGGATTAAGGTATAACTAAGTTTATTTATTTAAATAACCCTGTATTTTTATTTAAATGATTTTACATAAATAATCATGTTAACTAATAATACGATATAAACCGTAGACGGAGTCAAGGAAAATCATGAACCAAGTTAAGTGGATTTCGCATTTGTGACAATATGCAAAATTAACAAGATACTCGGCAAAGGGAAATCATGTGAGTAAATCTCACTCACCTGTTTGTTTAGAATTATTTTTACATCGTTAAAATAATTGTTGTTGCTTGTTTGAATGCTGTTTAGTCTGATTGTTTTTAAAAAATATATATAGTTATTTAGGATTGGTTGACTATTATATATATATATATTGGGTTGATGATTGATTGGATTCCCGCGGTCTCATTAGCGGATGCCCGCGGTACCATAGCGGATGATTACCCTATACGCCCCACGCTATGATTAGTGGATGACCTTTATACCGCGATATTCTGCCACGAAGCAGAATGGGTATTATTTATGTGCTAACGTCTGTGGATGCAGGAAAAAACAGGTTGGAGGAATCCAACTGGATTCCTCAAAAATATATTATCTGTTGTTGTTTGTTTGATTTCATATATATTCACATATGATGTGTTGAAAATCAAATGATTGAAAATTGGTTGATTTGATTATTTAAAATATCAATGGGGCTTGAATATTGATATCGAAAAGGGTATTTGAAATTTAAAAGGGGAATTCTATTTTTATAAATAGAATTTGAATTTTAAATGAACTATAGAAAACATTAACTTGTTTGAATATATATGAACGAATATGGAATTTATAAACTTTGTTTATAAATGTAAAGGTGGGTTTTGAATCGAATTTATAAACTTTGTTATAAATAAAAATATGGGATTGGAATCGAATTTATAAACGTTGTTTATAAATGAAAATATGGGATTGGAATCGAATTTATAAACTTTGTTTATAAATGAAAATATGGGATGGGAATCGAATTTATAAACTTTGTTTATAAATGGAAAGGTGGGATTTGAATTAAAGTTATAAACGTTGTTTATAAATAATGAAGAGAATTCAAATAGATTTGAATATAGTATTTCAAATGGAATTTGAAAAGAGAAATTCAAATAGACTTTGAAAAGAGAATTCAAATAGA
The DNA here is from genome assembly GCA_030737875.1 of Allium sativum. Taxonomy (NCBI): domain Eukaryota; kingdom Viridiplantae; phylum Streptophyta; class Magnoliopsida; order Asparagales; family Amaryllidaceae; genus Allium; species Allium sativum. The sequence continues at coordinate 156,028,015 of CM060918.1, read as the reverse complement.
TTTGAATATAGTATTTCAAATGGAATTTGAAAAGAGAAATTCAAATAGACTTTGAATATAGAATTTGAAAAGAGAATTCAAATAGATTTGAATATAGTATTTCAAATGGAATTTGAATATAGAGATTTAAATAGACTTTGAAAATAGAATTTGAATAATAGAATTCAAATGGAGTTTAACTATGGAATTTGAATATAGAAATTTAAATAGACTTTGAATATAGAATTTGAACTATAGATTTGAATATAGAAATTCAAACGGACTTTTTATTATAGGATTTGAATAATAGAAGACAATAGAATTTGATATATAGAAATTGAATAATAGAAGCGAATTGGAGTTTGAATATAGAATTCAAATATTAAAAGGAGAAATAGACTAAAGAAATAATTAACGAATTGAGTTAAAACGGTTTGGTATAGTTAAATAGATTGGGCAGGTATAGATACAGGAGACAGGTATGGAATAAAGTATAGAAGTGAAATAAATAGAATGCCCGACAAAAAGGTACGTATTTAATTTCCATATGAGATTTTATGCGCCGTATCGGCAAGCCGCTTGGCTTTTTCTTTTTCTTTTTTGAGATAAGAAGGACCGGGAAAGCTATTTGAAATTTCCCGATGCTCCCGGTACAAAGGAGGTTATGGCGAATTTTTCCGAGAATTTAAGGAGATAGAATATTTTTAAGATAATTTGATAGTTAGAAATTAACATATCAAAATACATAGAAGTCGATAAGAAAACGAACTTAGAAATAGAATAGTATAATCAAAAAGGAAGTATAAGAATAAAATCTAGTAAGAATAGAAAATGGAAGTGTATACGTGTTTAAAAGTAAATCAGTAGTTGTATGGAATTGATTTGTTCGAGTAAGTAGTCTTGTCTATTTTGACGTTAAATGTTATTCAGTCAAGGTCTGAGAGGTAATTATACCCCAACTTGGTTGATTTCATGATATACCGATAAGTAGCAAGATTCAGGCTCGAAGATCAATGTGGAATAAGAATTCGTTAAATACTGTATTTGGGTTGTCGTAACGATGTTTTACACGACATCTGTTTTAACCCAAATATGTGCAAAGCTTGGAAATAGGAAAATGAATATTTCCTAGTATAGAAAATAAAGGAAGGCGATATATGGAAATGTTTTCCAAAGAACGTATAAGGCCAATATGGTTATTGAAAATATTTGGTTAACAAATATTGATAAGAAATAGAAAAGAGATTTAATTAATGGAATATTAATTAAAGGTTCAGTGATTGTTGGATGTTTGGATGAACACTTGTTTTATTCGATAGTTAAATCATCGACTATCGAAACACTTGTATTTATTCGATAGTTAAATCACAGACTATCGAAGTTTTGACCATCGTTGTCAATATGGAGAGACCGGTTGGATTAGTATCCGAAGAACCACTCCATATCGGCAGTAGCGTGCGAATCAGATTATATAAAGATAATCGAAGACGGAGTAGAGTGCAAGGACTTTTTCTATTAATAGAAATAGTGCCTTCAGTTCATCCTGTTCCTGGGTGACGTGTATGGATGAATGTCTGACAGAGTATTTCCAGAAAGGTCACGTACATTGATTTTTTCAACCGTACCAAGAGTGGAAGCGGAGAAGGAAACTTCTTTTAGCTAACACGTAATGTACTGTTGAGGACGTCAATCGGTGATTTGATGGATTTGACGATGTGGCATTCGAAGTGAATCTGGTGTGATGATAAAGCGTAGCTTCTAGCCTCATCATCCGGTAAATGACAGAAATCGGGCAAGCAGCATGGCTATGTAGGTCGCACCTATTAGGGTGTATAATCACCTGATCTAGAGTTTCATTTACTTCTAAAAATCTATTGTCGATGCTGTCCCATTCGGGAAACGGTTGCTGATCCCAATCGTTGGTGATATACATTCGATACACTCAAGCGAAATGAGTGGTCGGTCATGTGTGGCTGAGTTGCAAGATGTTCCTGTTGAACTCGGTGTATTCTCCTCTAGAGATATACCAGCGGAAGGTGGTTCCATACCTTGTCATAGTGGGAAAACCAAATACCCAATACGTGCTTGCGGTTTTGATTGTATATTATATAGGTGGAACGTGAGATGAAAACGTTCCACTAGATTGTTATCTACTTGATTTAGACATTATTATAATATCAAAAGAGTTTTGATATAAAGATAAGTCAAGCGTTTGGATTCTCATAAGGGAAAAACCCGTTCCGTGATATACGGCGTGGTCTTATGAGATATCATTTAGTTTTCTGAAACTGTTTTAAACTGTTTACTCATACCAGTCCCATGACTGACCCGGAGTTTATTTTGTTTTGTTCTACCTAAACTCTTGGGTGCCTAAATTTGTACGGGCAGTCAAGTAGTTCAGGATTTTTCAGATATATCCAAAGGAGCTTGGAGCAGGAGGCTTCAGCGTTATCCAGTTATAGTTGTTCCGTTGTGTTGTAAGTGTTGTACTCTGATAAGTGTATGTTATACAGTTAAGATTTTGTATTTCAAAGATGTGATATATTATATTTTGTTCTGCTGCGATGTGAGATTCTGTGTTGTTGGTTCTGTTCTTCTTCTATCTCTTTCTTCTAAAAAAAAAATGTTCCGTATTTTCGTGATATTTGGGTTGGACGTATGATGTATATAGTCAACTCCGATGTTACGGAAATCTGGGTCATTACAGGCAGATTGACCCCCAGGTCGACACTAAGGTCGACCTGTATAGGGGGAGGTTGACACTAGGGTCGACCCCCTGGTCGACCTGGTCCCTGTTTTATATTTATTTTTCTTCTGAACCTGAGCTGTTTTTAATTTAATTAATTCCTGAAACTTCGAAAGGCCATAACTTCTTCATACGAAGTCCAATTCACACAAACTCGAACTCTATCTCAAGCAGAATTCCGAGACGAACGCAATGGAGCAACTCATTTCCCTTAATTCCCATATTTGAAATTAAGTATTCTTTAATTTGTTAACTTTAATATTTAAAATTATGAGGTGTTACATATGGGCGTGGAACAGTCACGACCGTTGGATGCAGTTGCATACAAATAGGCGCGTCCGTCTGTTTAAATTTAAAAATTATGATTGTTGCCAATAGTCAGGTCACTTCCGTACGATCATGCATGCACCCACGTGCCCCAAGTGCCCAAGTGCCTATCTTTTGAGCATAATAATATTTATAGGACCAACCAAGCCCACATGCATACTCATTCAAGCCCTTTGTTCAAGCCCAAGTTATTTAATTCACAACATTATATACAAAGCATTCATATATACCTTGGAATAGGCCAAAGGACTTGGAGATGTGGGACTTGTTACCTTCATTAAAACAATCTTCCTTAATAATCCCCCACTAGATTGTTTTATTGATGATGTTCGGTTTTATCTTAGCTAGATACTGCACATCATATGTGGTATCTATTCGATTAAACCACCTATTAGTGTGAATATTTCAGGACTTTAAAGAAGAGCAGGGTGGTCTCAACTTAAACCAAGTCTCCTTAATTTATAAAATCGGAAATACTACACATGCAATTTCAATTTCCAATAAATTTCCATACCTGTGAGCATCGTTATGGCCATGTGCTCCATCCCAGCTTAATGAACTTTTGCAAGAGTAAACCTTAAAACTCTTGTTTAGAAGCGGCACCACTTCCAAGTTCATAAAGGTAAAGTTTCTTGTCCTTTTCGATGTCTCTGTTACCAGGATAACTAGAATTTTATTAAGAGTTATTTAACTCAGCCTATTCATACCTATAATAGTTTACACTAATTTGATTTAGTGTTTTCCCAATCATATGTTAATTTTTTTTTACCCGTTAAACCTGAAAATTAAGTTAATTCATATTTAGGTTGGGTTTCCACTATCATTGATTAATACAAGGTTTAAGTCCCATTCCAACTGACGTGGTTCTTACCATTTCCGTAGTCAAATCTTTTGTGAATGGATTTGCTAAATTATCGCTAGATCTTATGTAGACAATAGTAATCATTCCATCATTTATTATTTGTCTAACATACTCATGTCTAAGACTTATATGTCCTGACTTTCCGTTGTATATGTTACTATATGCTCGTGACATAGTTGCCTGACTATCACATCGTAATGATATGGCTGGCATTGGTTTTGGCCATAGCTTTATATCAAGTAACATATTTCATAGCCATTCTGCCTCTTTTCCAGCAGCAGCAAGTGCTATAAATTCTGATTCCATTGTGGAGTGCGAAATGCAAGTTTGTTTCTTTGATACCTAAGAAACAGCATCTCCACCTAATATGAAAATCCAACCCGAAGTAGATTTGTTATCACCAACGCTAGTTGTCCAACGTGCATCAGTGTGTCTCTCAAATATACTTAGAAATCCATTGTAAACAAGTCCTAGATTATTGGTTCTTTTTAGGTAATCAAGTAATCTTCCAATTGCTTTCCAATGATCAATACCTAGGATTGCTAGTATACTGTGCAAATTCGCATACTGCATATGTTATGTCAGGTCTCGTACAATGCATTACATACTGTGACGATCCCAAAATCCGAGGGGCGGTATTAAGGATAATCATTAGGAAATAACACATTAATCATCATAGCAGAGTACAGATAATAGCAGAAACAATAAATAAAATAATTTAACATGGATATGACAGCGGAATCACAACATGTAGGAATATCAGAATAGCATAACGTGGGGATACACTTAGTAAAAAGAAAAGGAAGTGATCAGTCATCATCGCCAAAGGCGGAATACATACATGCAGTGACAAAATAAGAGTATCAGTCTACATCGCCGAAGGCGGAATACATATACATATAGTGAGAAATACGGAAAAGTAAATCAGTCTACTTCGCCAGTGGCGGAATCATAATATACACAGTAATGGCGGAAAATATCTAAGTCATCACTATGAAGTCAGCCTCGCCATGAGCCAAAAGTGCATGCTGTGCAGCAGTGCAGAACCAAAAACCACCTGTCACCTGGGTACTAGGCTGCCCGTGTGAAAATAAGGGCACCCGCGTTTGCAAAGTGAAACAAACAACGAGTCAGTCATGGGGACTGGTATGAGGAATCCATTTAACAGTTAAACAATAATAATAGCAAATCATAGGACCACGCCACTTTCGCGGAACGGGTTTACTCCAGTGATTGCTAGTGCATTTAAAACAAGGTAAATTCTTTTTAAGACAATCGCAATGCTTTTAGAAAGAATGAAGCTATTATAAGACTCAGGTCCCATCACACAATGCAACGCAAGCCGGAGGATAGAGTTTTACCTTATAATAGCCAAATATGCTTGGTACGTATAAAGAGAAATCATTTGATATTATTACTAGTGCATATATGTTTCAAAAACGAATAGCATCATAAATATCAATCATAGGCGGCATAGCTACCATATACTATGTCACCATACTAGTTCTACAATTAAGTCCGTTATTTCGTATTGGAAATTGGATTTCCGTCATGAGTCGAGGCAAGGGGCAAGCTCCTCTCCGCTTCGAGACACTCTAGCAAATGCCTCAGGATTACGCACACTGGGTAACCCCTGGATCGGCTGGGCCGGTCCTCACTTACGTTAGAGGATTGGCAATTCCTGAACACACGTTTCCCGGTCCTTACAGACCTATAATCGAGGCGCCTCGCATTCCAACAACCACAAAGGTGAAAAGTAGATATATATGTCAGGGCTGGTAAGTCACTGACACCACCATAGCTAGAAAGAAACGTCGTGCTCTCCCAGCGGCCCGTATCCCGTTTTTAACTCATACCGAGGTGTGAGGTTCGCGAATCTACGAAATACACAAAGCTAGGCCACGTAGACCTTGCTTTGATCATCATCCACAAGACTTTGCTTTGCAACAGAAGCCTTGATCACAGCATCTTGGCATGCCACATAGGCAGTCCACTCCATACGATTGATTTCCATCGATATATAACCTCTAAGCTCGTACGTCTCAGAGAAGGGCGTTAAGCAAGAGAATAAATTCTCCGCCGCCAAACAGATATATATTTAACAGAGATCAATCAGTATAGAACAAAATCCAATGTCAGACACACAGTCCATTTACAAGTCCGTCCTGGGTCTGAACGAAACCGGAGGCGTCAAATTCCTCGTATATCCGTCCAATCAACCTACACGTTCAGACGGCTACTACTTCCGTCCCTTTCCGGTAGCTACTCCGGTTAGGAACCTCAGTAGCGCCCATCCAACCGATACGAAGATCGTCGGTCTTGAATCGTCTTTGCGTCTTCCAATTCGAATCGTTCGATGAATTACTTGAAATGAGGGTTAGCTCGGCCTTTTCAAATAACTCACATCATTAGAATTTAAATCGATTCTTTATATGGTTATATTATTCGACATCCATCTTTCAGTTATTTAGTGTTATTTTCATGTCATACACATACAACCATCAAATATCAAACAATTCAAGTCCAACTGGTTTATATGCAACCTATGTTGCTTATAATATTTTATAACGATTTTTCGCCATTTTTATTTATTTAAAAATGGCCATAATTAATTAAACGACGTTTCAGGTCGTTTCGCGTCACTGGCGCTGTTTTTCCCTTAATTTGTTTTACACATATCGGAAAATCTAACCGTTGGATTTCTACAAAGTCTATATCAGTGGGAAGGTATTCCCAAAGCGAACCCAACGGTTCCAGTTTCGTGAGAATCCGACGGTCGGATCTTCCACACTAGTCGTTTGAAGTTACGATTTCAATTTACGAACTGCAGCGTCGTTATTCGATTAAATTAAATTATATTTATATATATATATAAATATAATCGTTTATGGCGCTGTTTTTCCTTAATTTTGAATTAAACATTCCAGACAATCCAACCGTTGGATTTTTACAAGGTTGGTGCCGTTGGAAAGATTATTCCAAGGCGAACCCGACGGTTGAGGTTTCGGGAAAATCCAATGGTCGGATTTCCCGCACTAGTCGTTTGAAATCACGGTTTCAAAATACGAACTGCACGGCCTCGTTTCGTTTTAATTTTATTTATATTTATATATTTATATAAATATAGTTCATTCGATGATTTCTATATTGTTTTCACTTCAAATATTTTTCTAACTCCCTAAATTTTGGAAAAATTTCGCCATAACCTCCCCTGTACCGGGGGCATCGGGAAATCGCAAATAGCATCCCGATCCTTCTAATCTCAAAAAGAAAAAGAAAAAGCCAAGCGGCTAGCCAATAGGCTCAAAATCATCACCCAAACAAATCAGTAAATGTGTACCTATTTGTCGGGCACAAATTTTATTCCTCTTCTCTAGCCCCTTTGCTATAACCTGTTCAATGAATATGCATGTACATATATATACAGTTCTTATCAATTATCAGTTTCTATTCAACTTCATATTTGATTTCTGTTTGGTTTAAAAACACCATTCATTCTAATGTTACATAAATAGGTGCAAATCATTTCATTAGCTAATTAATGAATATTTCAACTCATATATGTTTATTTTGAACAAGTGGCTATTTTTACACTTCACATTTCAACGATTAGGTGCTTACAATAAAAATGTGATTTTTATTGTAAAACAATTCATTTCAAAACACTATTCTTCTATATAGTTCACGTTGGTGATAAAAATGGAATTTTTATCATAAAACAATTTATTTTAAAATATGAATACCATTCAACACATGAATTGCTAAACAACGGATGAATATCAATTCAACACACGAATGTTTCTATAGTTAGATAAAATGTGATTTTTATTATCGAACGGTTTATTTCAATATGTGAATATCATTCAACACATGAATTGCTAAACAACGAATGAATATCAATTCAACACATGAATGTTTTTATAGTTAGATAAAATGTGATTTTTATTATCGAACGATTTATTTCAATATGTGAATATCATTCAACACATGAATTGCTAAACAACGAATGAATATCAATTCAACACATGAATGTTTTTATAGTTAGATAAAATGTGATTTTTATTATCGAACGGTTTATTTCAATATATGAATATCATTCAACACATGAATTGCTAAACAACGAATGAATATCAATTCAACACATGAATGTTTTTATAGTTAGATAAAAATGTGATTTTTATTATCGAACGGTTTATTTCAATATATGAATATCATTCAACACATGAATTGCTAAACAACGAATGAATATCAATTCAACACATGAATGTTTTCTATACAATGAATAAATATAGTTTAAGCATATGAAAATAATTCAAACACAAGAATATTATTCAAAATTTCGGCAGCATAACGGCAGGGTAGTTACACCGGCACCGTCCCTAGTACGGCTCCTCGCTCTACCTTAAAACCTCGCGGTTTTTGACAATGGGAATCATGCATCTAATTCGCACGCAGGCGGCATGTTTATATTTTTTTCCATTTCCACAAACTAATCCTATGTGGTTTCAATCAAATATTTTCCAATCACAATTGGGTATTTTTCAACCACAATCAACCAATATCAATCACAAACCATCCCAAACAATCAATCAATTCCAACCAATAAATATCGTCCATGGTTTGTGGACGAGGGGCGTATATATATATATATATAGATATTTATATATAGCAGTTCACTTTAATTTTCAACTCATATATAATATTTATATAAAGAATTTGAAGAGTGAGAAATCCTCACCAATAGCTATCCACTCACACGATTGATTTCCTTAATAGAAACTTCGTCTACTTCGCCTTGTTGTTGCTTTTGTTGACTGTATCCTCTACATAGGTAAAAATCGAATTTTACTATGTTATTCAATATATAAAGATTGCATTTTGACTTCGCTATTAAATATAAAGATTATATTTTTATTATTCTTTCAAAAATGCAGTTTTTTTCCCTTTTAGAAAAATGCAGTTTTTTTTTCCTTTTAGAAAAATGCAGTTTTTTTTTCTATTCTTTTAAAAATGCAGTTTTTTTCTCATCTATCAAAAATGCAGTTTTTTCCTTTTATTAAAAATGCAGTTTTTATAACTTACTTCTTTTAAAAAAAACTGTTTTAAAAACTCTTTTATAAAGAAAACAGTTTTTTTCTTTCTTATTCTCTTTCACAATGCATTTTTCCTTTTAGAAAAATAGTTTTCATCTTCTAGAAAAATGCAGTTTTTATTTTCTAGAAAATGCAGTTTTTAATTTCTAGAAAATGCAGTTTTTTTAAAAATCCCTTTTAAAAATGAATGCAGTTTTTATTTTTTTTAAAATGCAGTTTTTGCCTTTTAAATTAATGCAGTTTTTATTTCTTAAAAATGCAGTTTTACTTTATCTCAAATCAGTTTTTTTCTTCTTTTTTTTTTTTTAAAAACAGTTTTTGATTTCTCCTTTTTAAATTTCTGTTTTGATTTCTTTTAAAACAGTCTGTTTTAAAATTCTTTTTTTTTTTTAAATTCTGCTTTAACTTCTTTAAAACTCTGTTTTAAAATTCTTAAAAAAAAATTTCTGTTTTTAAAACTAAAAGAAATCAGTTTTTAAATTTATTAAAAATACAGTTTTTTATTTCTTTTAAAACAAACAGTTTTTCAATTTCCTTTTTAAATTTCTGTTTTGATTTCTTTTAAAACAGTTTTTGATTTCTTTTTAAAAACAGTTTTTAAATCTCTTTTTAAATTTCTGTTTTGATTTCTTTTAAAACAGTTTTTGATTTCTTTTTAAAAACAGTTTTTAATTTCTCCTTTTTAAATTTTTGTTTTGATTTCTTTTAAAACAGTCTGTTTTTAAAACTAAAAGAAATCAGTTTTTAAATTTATTAAAAATACAGTTTTTTATTTCTTTTAAAACAAACAGTTTTTCAATTTTAAATTTCTGTTTTGATTTCTTTTTAAAAACAGTTTTTAAAACTTTATAAAAAAAACAGTTTTTATAAGTTTCTTCTTTTAAAAATTCTGTTTTAAAATTCTTTAAAAAAAATTTCTGTTTTTATAATTCATTTAAAAAAAAAAAACAGTTTATACATTCTGTAAAACAAAAACAAAAAGCAAAAATAAAAATAAAATCAAATTAAACGCTCACCGTGGTATGCGAAGGGGAGGAGGGAAGTCAAGGGCGGCTCGGCGGTTCTGAGACGTCGCGGCGGTGGTTCGAGGCTTCGACGAGGGTGCTGCTTCGATTGGCTAGGGCGTTGCTTCGATTGTGTCGTTCGGTGGGAGGAGGTTGCGAGGGTGGCTCAGGCGAAGGGGCTTCGGCGAAGGGTTCGGCGGTGGCTTCCAGGATCGGGCGGCGGCTTGATTTTAGTTCCTAGGTTTTCCTTTTTTTTTTTTTTTATTTCACTGATAAATGATCGGGGGGGGCCAAGGCAGAAGAAAAGGGGAGAAGTTTATTTTTTTATTATTTTATTTTATTTTTTAATTACTTAAATTTACACCAGGGTTGACTTTTATATATGACCTCGAAACGAGGCCCACTGCCTGTCGTCCATAGCGTTTTACCCCCATTCCGAACACAATGGGATATGTATCGCAAGCTGGTTTGATCGTTACAATCAGTTTTCGTTGAATTTACAATTTAAATCCTTATATTGAATTTTAAACGTACATTTCAAATTACCGGGGTCACATACTAACTAGAAAAATTCCAGAAAAATATTTTCTAGTTTCGTATTGACGATACGGTCCTAACAAAACTAGTTTCGTCGAATTCTGAGATCGTTTGAAAAATGGCCAATTTCCAGTCGATTAAATTCAATAGAAACTGGTCAAACGCGTTTTCTTTTGCCACGCTCACATATTGATTCGAAAAATTATGAAATTTGAAACCTAGCAATAGTTTGACATCCCGGACCCGACAAAAGTGGTTTCGTCGAATTCTGAGGCCATATGCAAAATATCAATTTTCAAACTGACTTACTATTTCTTAACTCACTAATTTATTGAAATATTCTATATTTTATGGGAATAGGCTATTTTAATCATTCAAATTTCTTGTTAATAACCGAATTTAAAAATTTTAAACTGGTTCACATTTTCCGGGTTATTACAATCTCCCCCACTTAAAACTTTTCGTCCTCGAAAAGGAAATAATAGTTAAGCAGGAAATAAAATGCAAATGCAAAGTATTGTAAAGGTACCTTGCACCGGAGTTAGTCAGAGATGTCCACTCTGCATTTGGGATAGGCTTGTTTAATGCTTTCCTCAGTTTCCCAAGTACAGTCTCTAGGATCACTACTCCATTGCACTTTGACTAAGTGAATCTTCTTCCTCCTTAGCTCTCTGGTTTCTTTGCCAACTATCTTTAATGGATCTCTCTTGAGTGCTAATTCTGGAGTTATGTCAACATCCTGTTGTGCTGCTTCTTCCACAACAAGATCTGGATCATGAACATGTTTTCTGAGTTGAGATACGTGGAACACATTATGTACACCAGGCAACCAATCAGGTAATGAAACCCTATATGCAAGAGTTCCAATCCGTTCAAGTATAGGAAAGGGACCAATAAATCTCGGTGCCAACTTCCCAGTCTTGCCGAATCTGATTACTCCTCGCATTGGAGAAACTCTTAGATAAACATAATCGCCAACGGCAAACGATATATCCCTTCTTCTCGCATCAGCATAACTTTTCTGTCGGCTCTGTGCGGTTTTTAATCTCTTCTTAATGGAATCGACTTTATCCGATGCTTCTTGAATCATATCGGGCCCTAACACTAGTCTGTTGCCAGGTTCTACCCAACATGCGGGAGATCTGCACGGTCTACCGTATAGTGCTTCAAATGGGGACATTCCCAAACTTGCTTGATAGCTATTGTTGTAAGAGAATTCTGCTAAATGTAAATGATCTTCCCATGAGCCTCCAAAATCAATAACGCAAGCCCGCAGCAAATCTTCTAAAATTCTATTCACCCGCTCAGTTTGGCCGTCTGTCTGAGGGTGATAAGCGGTGCTTAGATTCAATTTGGTTCCCAATTCTGTCTGGAATGCTTCCCAGAATTTGCTAGTGAACAGGGGATCTCTATCGCTGACTATATTGAGCGGTACTCCATGGAGTTTAACAATTTCTTTGAAGTAAATTTGCGCCAGACTTTGAGCCGTTCTGTTGGATCGGACAGGGATAAAATGGGCAGTCTTCGTGAAGCGATCTACGATTACCCATATACTGTCGTTTCCTTTTCTAGTCCGAGGCAAGCCATCGATAAAATCCATCGAGATTTGTTCCCACTTCCAACCTGGAATTTCCAATGGTTGTAATAATCCAGCCAATTTCTGCTGATCACTCTTAACTAGCTGACAAGTGGAGCATCTGCTAACATATAATGAGATATCTCTCTTCATTGACCTCCACCAGAATGTGCGTTTGATATCGTTATACATTTTGCTCACACCTGGATGGATACTTAATTTGGATTTGTGGCATTCATCAAGTATTTCTCTTCTGAGCTCAGGAAGGTTTGGGACGCAGATTCTACCTTTTAATCTTAGAACTCCCTTGTCATCGAGTCTAAAACTTGTGGATTCACCTCCTTTGATTCTTTGACTGATTCTTTGAATAAATTCATCGTCATTCTGAAGAATAGCAATCTTATCTTGTAAGGAAGAAGTAATGATAAAACTGGCAATGATTTCATTTTTCCTGCTGAGCGCATCTGCTACTACATTGGCTTTCCCTGGAGTGTATATAATTTCAAAATCGTATGCTGCAAGGAATTCTAACCAACGCTGTTGCCTCAGGTTTAAATCTTTCTGGGTGAACAAGTATTTCAGGGATTGATGATCGGTAAATAGTTCGAATTTCTCGCCTAGTAAGTAATGCCTCCAGATTCTTAAAGCGAACACGATAGCTAATAACTCAAGATCATGAGTAGCATAGTTTCTTTCATGTGGCTTTAGTTGACGACTGGCATATGCAATCACTTGGCCTTTTTGCATTAACACTGCTCCTAGGCCTCTAATAGAAGCATCTGTCCATACTGTCAAGTCTTGGTTACCTTCTATTATTGTCAATACCGGAGCGGTTGTCAACTTCAGTTTCAGCTCCTGGAAAGCTTCTTCACATTCGGGAGTCCATTTGAATTTTTCATGCTTCTTTGTAAGCTTTGTCAGTACTCCTGATATCTTTGAAAAATCCTGAACGAATTTCCGATAGTAACTAGCTAACCCAAGGAAACTTCTAACTTCAGTGGGTGTAGTGGGTTGTTTCCAGTTCTGAATCGCTGTAATTTTGCTTGGGTCTACAGCAATTCCTTCCTTTGATACAACGTGGCCAAGGAATTTAACTTCATTCTGCCAGAAGACACACTTAGAAAATTTGGCTTTCAAGACATTTCTTCTTAGAATTTCCAACACTTGTTCTAAATGTCTTGCATGTTCTTCTTCCGACTTAGAGTAGATTAGAATGTCATCGATGAAAACTAGAACAAATTTATTCAACACACCACGGAACACTCTGTTCATAAGATCAACGAAGTATGCCGGAGCGTTGCACAGGCCGAACGGCATTACTAACCATTCGTAGAATAGATCGGGACCCCTGAAGGCTGTCAAAGGAACACAGTCTTCGGCTATACGCAATTGGTGGAAACCTGTAGCTAGGTCCATTCTGGAGAATACGGTTGCTCCATTTAATTGATCTAACAGATCGTCTATTCGGGGCAAAGGATATTTGTTCTTCAGTGTTTGTTTGTTGAGATCCCTGTAATCGACGCAAAGTCTTAGAGTACCGTCTGATTTAGGGACAAATACTACTGCGGCTCCCCATGCTGAAAAGCTTGGTCTGATCAGACCTTTCCAAAGTAATTCTCGGGTTTGGCTACTTAGCTCTTCTTTTTCTTTTGGGGCCATTCTTCTTATTGGATGAACTACTGGTCGAGCATTCGGAATTAGATCAATTCTAAATTCAATTTCTCTTTGCGGCGGTAAGTTCTCTACTTCTTCAAACACATCCGCATAATTTTTCACGACCGGTATCTTTTCTATTGAAGGGGGAGTAATTTCTAAAGAAGCCCAAAATTCGGTTCTATTTATTTCTGCACCGAGACAAGGTATAGTGATATGCCCAGATTTTGTTTCAACTTTAACGATTCTTTCGGCACATCGAACTTCGGCCTTATATTTTGTTAACCATTCCAGACCGAGAATAACATCGTATTCTGATAAATCCATGACAATTAAGTGGATGGGAAACTTGTAACATGAATAAGAGATAGGCACTCTGCAGTATAAACTGAGACTAACAGAACCTCCTATCGGGTTTTGAACTTTAATCGGTTCCTTTAGAATTCTTTGTTTTAATTTTAACTTGTGTACAATTTTACCAGATATGAAGCTACGTGATGCACCAGTATCAAAAAGTACAGAAACAGGAATATTTTTGATAGTAAGGGTACCTCCCAAGACATCGGGTTTACCTGAGCCGTCGGTGATAGCTGGCGGGGTATTCCCGTCATAAACATGCGCCACTTGTGCGCTCTTCTTCAAAGGACACTTATTGCTGTAGTGCCCCTTCTGGTGGCAGTTGTAGCATTCAACTGAGTCACTGGCCCTTGGCTTCTTTGGAGCTTTGCATACATTTGAGAAATGACCGGGCTTCCCGCAATTGTAGCAGTTGCCTTTTGGGATCTTTGCGGGTTTTTGAGTCGCGGCCGCGGTGATGCTAGATTCAGGTTGGTCATTCGAGGTCTTGCGCTTAATCCCTGCTTGGCTCTTAGCGCGGTCCTGGCTAGCATGTCTCTCATCCATGTCCTCATAGTTGCAAGCCATCTCTACGAGTTCTGAAAAAGGAAGTTTGACGTTGCTCATAGCCCTATCATGATATTTGCGCTTCAGCCCAAAAATGAATCTCTTATTCTTCGCTTTGTCGGTCAAAACCAACTCTGGGGCATAGCGCGATAGCTGAGTGAACTTATTCAGATAGTCTTGAATTGAGAGGTCTCCCTGCTGGAGATTAGCAAATTGCTCCCGCATCCTCTCAAGAGCTTGTTCTGGCACAAACTTCTCATTGAATAATGTCCTGAACTGCTCCCATGTTCGGATAGTACCAGCTGCATCTCCAGAAGTAATGGCGTCCCACCACAGCTCTGCCTCTTCCTGAAGAAGCCAAATGCCAAGTCGGGCTTTATTGTTAGTTCCCATGCCCATACCTTCGAATATTTTCTCGCAGGTCTTCAGCCAAGCGATAGCTTCGGTCACTGTTCCTGTGCCTGTAAAAGGTTTCCCTCCAAGATTTCGGTATCTCTTTGCCACTTTGTCCAGCTCAAAGTCTTCTGGTGCGGGTGGCTGAATAATAAGGGCCTCTGCAGCTACGGGGATATTCCCCCGTCCTCTTGCTGCATCTCCTCGGCCTCCACGGCCTCCTCTGGCTGCTGCTGCTCGTGTAGCCATCTAAGAATACTGTATAAGCAAGAAAAGAGTCAAGCTCACAGATTTGATAATTTTAATAAATGATAAAGCAAGAAAATACAAGGAAGATAATGGTGATGTACTGATCAAATTGTTTTGCTAATCTGCTTAGCTCATTCTAGGATATTGCTAATCCTATCTCTAATGAGCTACTCGCATTAGAACACTACTGATTCTATTCTGACGAGGTGTTTAATGTGTTAGATCCCGGAACTAAGGTTAACCATAGCTCTGATACCAACTGTGACGATCCCAAAATCCGAGGGGCGGTATTAAGGATAATCATTAGGAAATAACACATTAATCATCATAGCAGAGTACAGATAATAGCAGAAACAATAAATAAAATAATTTAACATGGATATGACAGCGGAATCACAACATGTAGGAATATCAGAATAGCATAACGTGGGGATACACTTAGTAAAAAGAAAAGGAAGTGATCAGTCATCATCGCCAAAGGCGGAATACATACATGCAGTGACAAAATAAGAGTATCAGTCTACATCGCCGAAGGCGGAATACATATACATATAGTGAGAAATACGGAAAAGTAAATCAGTCTACTTCGCCAGTGGCGGAATCATAATATACACAGTAATGGCGGAAAATATCTAAGTCATCACTATGAAGTCAGCCTCGCCATGAGCCAAAAGTGCATGCTGTGCAGCAGTGCAGAACCAAAAACCACCTGTCACCTGGGTACTAGGCTGCCCGTGTGAAAATAAGGGCACCCGCGTTTGCAAAGTGAAACAAACAACGAGTCAGTCATGGGGACTGGTATGAGGAATCCATTTAACAGTTAAACAATAATAATAGCAAATCATAGGACCACGCCACTTTCGCGGAACGGGTTTACTCCAGTGATTGCTAGTGCATTTAAAACAAGGTAAATTCTTTTTAAGACAATCGCAATGCTTTTAGAAAGAATGAAGCTATTATAAGACTCAGGTCCCATCACACAATGCAACGCAAGCCGGAGGATAGAGTTTTACCTTATAATAGCCAAATATGCTTGGTACGTATAAAGAGAAATCATTTGATATTATTACTAGTGCATATATGTTTCAAAAACGAATAGCATCATAAATATCAATCATAGGCGGCATAGCTACCATATACTATGTCACCATACTAGTTCTACAATTAAGTCCGTTATTTCGTATTGGAAATTGGATTTCCGTCATGAGTCGAGGCAAGGGGCAAGCTCCTCTCCGCTTCGAGACACTCTAGCAAATGCCTCAGGATTACGCACACTGGGTAACCCCTGGATCGGCTGGGCCGGTCCTCACTTACGTTAGAGGATTGGCAATTCCTGAACACACGTTTCCCGGTCCTTACAGACCTATAATCGAGGCGCCTCGCATTCCAACAACCACAAAGGTGAAAAGTAGATATATATGTCAGGGCTGGTAAGTCACTGACACCACCATAGCTAGAAAGAAACGTCGTGCTCTCCCAGCGGCCCGTATCCCGTTTTTAACTCATACCGAGGTGTGAGGTTCGCGAATCTACGAAATACACAAAGCTAGGCCACGTAGACCTTGCTTTGATCATCATCCACAAGACTTTGCTTTGCAACAGAAGCCTTGATCACAGCATCTTGGCATGCCACATAGGCAGTCCACTCCATACGATTGATTTCCATCGATATATAACCTCTAAGCTCGTACGTCTCAGAGAAGGGCGTTAAGCAAGAGAATAAATTCTCCGCCGCCAAACAGATATATATTTAACAGAGATCAATCAGTATAGAACAAAATCCAATGTCAGACACACAGTCCATTTACAAGTCCGTCCTGGGTCTGAACGAAACCGGAGGCGTCAAATTCCTCGTATATCCGTCCAATCAACCTACACGTTCAGACGGCTACTACTTCCGTCCCTTTCCGGTAGCTACTCCGGTTAGGAACCTCAGTAGCGCCCATCCAACCGATACGAAGATCGTCGGTCTTGAATCGTCTTTGCGTCTTCCAATTCGAATCGTTCGATGAATTACTTGAAATGAGGGTTAGCTCGGCCTTTTCAAATAACTCACGTCATTAGAATTTAAATCGATTCTTTATATGGTTATATTATTCGACATCCATCTTTCAGTTATTTAGTGTTATTTTCATGTCATACACATACAACCATCAAATATCAAACAATTCAAGTCCAACTGGTTTATATGCAACCTATGTTGCTTATAATATTTTATAACGATTTTTCGCCATTTTTATTTATTTAAAAATGGCCATAATTAATTAAACGACGTTTCAGGTCGTTTCGCGTCACTGGCGCTGTTTTTCCCTTAATTTGTTTTACACATATCGGAAAATCTAACCGTTGGATTTCTACAAAGTCTATATCAGTGGGAAGGTATTCCCAAAGCGAACCCAACGGTTCCAGTTTCGTGAGAATCCGACGGTCGGATCTTCCACACTAGTCGTTTGAAGTTACGATTTCAATTTACGAACTGCAGCGTCGTTATTCGATTAAATTAAATTATATTTATATATATATATATAAATATAATCGTTTATGGCGCTGTTTTTCCTTAATTTTGAATTAAACATTCCAGACAATCCAACCGTTGGATTTTTACAAGGTTGGTGCCGTTGGAAAGATTATTCCAAGGCGAACCCGACGGTTGAGGTTTCGGGAAAATCCAATGGTCGGATTTCCCGCACTAGTCGTTTGAAATCACGGTTTCAAAATACGAACTGCACGGCCTCGTTTCGTTTTAATTTTATTTATATTTATATATTTATATAAATATAGTTCATTCGATGATTTCTATATTGTTTTCACTTCAAATATTTTTCTAACTCCCTAAATTTTGGAAAAATTTCGCCATAACCTCCCCTGTACCGGGGGCATCGGGAAATCGCAAATAGCGTCCCGGTCCTTCTAATCTCAAAAAGAAAAAGAAAAAGCCAAGCGGCTAGCCAATAGGCTCAAAATCATCACCCAAACAAATCAGTAAATGTGTACCTATTTGTCGGGCACAAATTTTATTCCTCTTCTCTAGCCCCTTTGCTATAACCTGTTCAATGAATATGCATGTACATATATATACAGTTCTTATCAATTATCAGTTTCTATTCAACTTCATATTTGATTTCTGTTTGGTTTAAAAACACCATTCATTCTAATGTTACATAAATAGGTGCAAATCATTTCATTAGCTAATTAATGAATATTTCAACTCATATATGTTTATTTTGAACAAGTGGCTATTTTTACACTTCACATTTCAACGATTAGGTGCTTACAATAAAAATGTGATTTTTATTGTAAAACAATTCATTTCAAAACACTATTCTTCTATATAGTTCACGTTGGTGATAAAAATGGAATTTTTATCATAAAACAATTTATTTTAAAATATGAATACCATTCAACACATGAATTGCTAAACAACGGATGAATATCAATTCAACACACGAATGTTTCTATAGTTAGATAAAATGTGATTTTTATTATCGAACGGTTTATTTCAATATGTGAATATCATTCAACACATGAATTGCTAAACAACGAATGAATATCAATTCAACACATGAATGTTTTTATAGTTAGATAAAATGTGATTTTTATTATCGAACGGTTTATTTCAATATGTGAATATCATTCAACACATGAATTGCTAAACAACGAATGAATATCAATTCAACACATGAATGTTTTTATAGTTAGATAAAATGTGATTTTTATTATCGAACGGTTTATTTCAATATATGAATATCATTCAACACATGAATTGCTAAACAACGAATGAATATCAATTCAACACATGAATGTTTTTATAGTTAGATAAAAATGTGATTTTTATTATCGAACGGTTTATTTCAATATATGAATATCATTCAACACATGAATTGCTAAACAACGAATGAATATCAATTCAACACATGAATGTTTTCTATACAATGAATAAATATAGTTTAAGCATATGAAAATAATTCAAACACAAGAATATTATTCAAAATTTCGGCAGCATAACGGCAGGGTAGTTACACCGGCACCGTCCCTAGTACGGCTCCTCGCTCTACCTTAAAACCTCGCGGTTTTTGACAATGGGAATCATGCATCTAATTCGCACGCAGGCGGCATGTTTATATTTTTTTCCATTTCCACAAACTAATCCTATGTGGTTTCAATCAAATATTTTCCAATCACAATTGGGTATTTTTCAACCACAATCAACCAATATCAATCACAAACCATCCCAAACAATCAATCAATTCCAACCAATAAATATCGTCCATGGTTTGTGGACGAGGGGCGTATATATATATATATATATAGATATTTATATATAGCAGTTCACTTTAATTTTCAACTCATATATAATATTTATATAAAGAATTTGAAGAGTGAGAAATCCTCACCAATAGCTATCCACTCACACGATTGATTTCCTTAATAGAAACTTCGTCTACTTCGCCTTGTTGTTGCTTTTGTTGACTGTATCCTCTACATAGGTAAAAATCGAATTTTACTATGTTATTCAATATATAAAGATTGCATTTTGACTTCGCTATTAAATATAAAGATTATATTTTTATTATTCTTTCAAAAATGCAGTTTTTTTCCCTTTTAGAAAAATGCAGTTTTTTTTTCCTTTTAGAAAAATGCAGTTTTTTTTTCTATTCTTTTAAAAATGCAGTTTTTTTCTCATCTATCAAAAATGCAGTTTTTTCCTTTTATTAAAAATGCAGTTTTTATAACTTACTTCTTTTAAAAAAAACTGTTTTAAAAACTCTTTTATAAAGAAAACAGTTTTTTTCTTTCTTATTCTCTTTCACAATGCATTTTTCCTTTTAGAAAAATAGTTTTCATCTTCTAGAAAAATGCAGTTTTTATTTTCTAGAAAATGCAGTTTTTAATTTCTAGAAAATGCAGTTTTTTTAAAAATCCCTTTTAAAAATGAATGCAGTTTTTATTTTTTTTAAAATGCAGTTTTTGCCTTTTAAATTAATGCAGTTTTTATTTCTTAAAAATGCAGTTTTACTTTATCTCAAATCAGTTTTTTTCTTCTTTTTTTTTTTTTAAAAACAGTTTTTGATTTCTCCTTTTTAAATTTCTGTTTTGATTTCTTTTAAAACAGTCTGTTTTAAAATTCTTTTTTTTTTTTAAATTCTGCTTTAACTTCTTTAAAACTCTGTTTTAAAATTCTTAAAAAAAAAATTCTGTTTTTAAAACTAAAAGAAATCAGTTTTTAAATTTATTAAAAATACAGTTTTTTATTTCTTTTAAAACAAACAGTTTTTCAATTTCCTTTTTAAATTTCTGTTTTGATTTCTTTTAAAACAGTTTTTGATTTCTTTTTAAAAACAGTTTTTAAATCTCTTTTTAAATTTCTGTTTTGATTTCTTTTAAAACAGTTTTTGATTTCTTTTTAAAAACAGTTTTTAATTTCTCCTTTTTAAATTTTTGTTTTGATTTCTTTTAAAACAGTCTGTTTTTAAAACTAAAAGAAATCAGTTTTTAAATTTATTAAAAATACAGTTTTTTATTTCTTTTAAAACAAACAGTTTTTCAATTTTAAATTTCTGTTTTGATTTCTTTTTAAAAACAGTTTTTAAAACTTTATAAAAAAAACAGTTTTTATAAGTTTCTTCTTTTAAAAATTCTGTTTTAAAATTCTTTAAAAAAAATTTCTGTTTTTATAATTCATATAAAAAAAAAAACAGTTTATACATTCTGTAAAACAAAAACAAAAAGCAAAAATAAAAATAAAATCAAATTAAACGCTCACCGTGGTATGCGAAGGGGAGGAGGGAAGTCAAGGGCGGCTCGGCGGTTCTGAGACGTCGCGGCGGTGGTTCGAGGCTTCGACGAGGGTGCTGCTTCGATTGGCTAGGGCGTTGCTTCGATTGTGTCGTTCGGTGGGAGGAGGTTGCGAGGGTGGCTCAGGCGAAGGGGCTTCGGCGAAGGGTTCGGCGGTGGCTTCCAGGATCGGGCGGCGGCTTGATTTTAGTTCCTAGGTTTTCCTTTTTTTTTTTTTTTTTTATTTCACTGATAAATGATCGGGGGGGGCCAAGGCAGAAGAAAAGGGGAGAAGTTTATTTTTTTATTATTTTATTTTATTTTTTAATTACTTAAATTTACACTAGGGTTGACTTTTATATATGACCTCGAAACGAGGCCCACTGCCTGTCGTCCATAGCGTTTTACCCCCATTCCGAACACAATGGGATATGTATCGCAAGCTGGTTTGATCGTTACAATCAGTTTTCGTTGAATTTACAATTTAAATCCTTATATTGAATTTTAAACGTACATTTCAAATTACCGGGGTCACATACTAACTAGAAAAATTCCAGAAAAATATTTTCTAGTTTCGTATTGACGATACGGTCCTAACAAAACTAGTTTCGTCGAATTCTGAGATCGTTTGAAAAATGGCCAATTTCCAGTCGATTAAATTCAATAGAAACTGGTCAAACGCGTTTTCTTTTGCCACGCTCACATATTGATTCGAAAAATTATGAAATTTGAAACCTAGCAATAGTTTGACATCCCGGACCCGACAAAAGTGGTTTCGTCGAATTCTGAGGCCATATGCAAAATATCAATTTTCAAACTGACTTACTATTTCTTAACTCACTAATTTATTGAAATATTCTATATTTTATGGGAATAGGCTATTTTAATCATTCAAATTTCTTGTTAATAACCGAATTTAAAAATTTTAAACTGGTTCACATTTTCCGGGTTATTACACATACGTTATACTTCCAATAGCGCTTGCGTATTCGAGTTGAGCAATACATCATCCTTCATTTTTATTGAGATTGATACTTGAGTCTATTGGGGTACTGGAATCTTTAATTTTTAGATGTTCAAACTTCTGGAGAACTTTTTGAATATAATGTGATTGATTTAGCGCATAGCCCCCAATATATTTACTAACCTTTATGCCTAGAATTGTATCAACTTCATTTTCATCTTTTATTTTGAATTTTGAAGTTAAATAATTCTTGGTGTCTTGTATTCCTTTCATGTTAGTACCGAATATTAATAATTCATCTACATATAAACAAATGATTACTCCATATTCCTTTGTAAACTTGGAATAGATACATTTGTCTGCACTATTATATGTGAAGCCATTTTGAAGTATAATTGAGTCAAATTTCTCATGCCACTGTTTTGGTGCTTGTTTTAACTCGTATAATGATCTTGTCAGTTTGCAAACTTTTCTTTCATTCCCAAGAAGGATAAAACCCTCTGGTAGTTCCAAGTAAACTTCTTCGTTAAATTCACTATTAAGTAAGGCTGTTTTGACATCCATTTGGTGGATATGCAACTGATAGATTGATGATAATGCTATTAGTACTATAATTGATGTAATTATTGCAACCGGAGCATATGTATCAAAGAAATCAATTCCTTCCTTTTGCCGAAATCCTTTGGTTACTAATCTAGCCTTGAAAGTTTGCACGCTACTATCGTTATTACGTTTTCTTTGAAACACCCATTTACAACCAATAGGTTTTGACCCTTGAGGCAAGTCTACCAATACCCAAGTATTGTTTGGTAAAATTGAATCCATTTCATCATTAATTGCCTCCTTCCAAAAAGCAGAATCTCTGGAAGTTATAGCTTCTTCGAATGTTTTTGGATCATCTTCTATATTCAGTACAATAGGAATTTTGTTAGTTACTTCATCTCGAGTTCCTTCTACGAGTAATGCTATGGCTTGAGATGATATAAAATCCGGACCAAAAGATTTCACTTTTTTGATTCTTTGTGTCCTTCTTATTTCTGATCTGTTCATTAGTTACTTTCCTTTTATTGCTAGCAGAAGGTGTAGTAACATCTGTTGGTGTTTGAATAATTTCAAGGTTTAATGACTGATTAGTTTTTGAATCATCTTTGAATTTATTTTCAATAAACTCAACATCCCTTAATTAAACAATCATGTTTGAGGATAAATCTAGTAGTCTATATGCTTTAGAGTTTTCAACATATCCTACAACCAAACTTTTCAATGCCCTTGGACCTAGTTTAGTCCATTTTGGATCAGTCACCCTATAGAAGGCAATACACCACCACACCTTTAGATATCGCAGATTAGGTTTTTGACCATTCCATAGTTCATAAGGAGAAACTTTAGTTTTCCTTAAAATGATTCTATTGTCCAAATGACATGCAGATAACAATGCTTCTCCCCACAAATTAAGTGGTAATTTAGCATTTAATAACATAGAATTTACCATATCAACCAGTGTTCTGTTTTTCCTTTCAGCCAAACCATTTTGTTGTGGTGTGTATGGCGCAGTGTGCTGATGAATAATCCCATGTTCTTCACAGAAGTTAGAAAATTTAGTGGAGAAGTATTCTCCTCCTCTATCACTATGTAGGACCTTTATTTTCCTACCATTTTGATTTTCAACTTCTGTTTTATAGCGTTTGAACATGTCAAAAGCTTCATCTTTATTTCTTAGCAAATACACATGTGTGTATTTAGAAAAATCATCAATAAAGGTAATGAAATACCTTTTTCCACCTTTGGTCAAAACTCCATTTGATTCACATATATCGGAATGAATTAAATCCAAGAGTTCTGAATTTCTTTCAACTATTGGGAATAGTTTCTATGTTATCTTTGCTTGTATACATATTTTGCATTTATCATAGTTATCATTAGTAACAGAAATAAGGCCATGCTTTGACATATACTTCAAAGATTTATAATTTAAATGTCCTAAACGTGCATGCCATAATGTTAAAGAATCAACAGTACAATAGAACATTCTTTTATTTCATTAATACTAAGTTTGAACATCCCATTACATCCATAAACTTTACCCACAAACATGCCATTTTTAGACAAAATCAAACTATCCTTTTCCCGGAACTTTTGCACCATTTCCATATCCCATGAGCACTTCTTGTTGGTCAACCACCTCTTTATAGGTTTTGAATAGACCTTTGTTGTTGCAAACATGAACCGTGGCACCAGAATCGAACCACCAATCCAAAGATTTTGTTTCAGCGGTAGCCATATGCAAATACGTTATCATGCCAATTTGCATATTAGAAACCATAGCAATGATTTCCTGCATTTCCTCGTTTTCAACCATATTTGCATTTTCAGAATTCCCCTTTTTCTGTTTGGGAGGAGCCCTGCATTCACGCTTAAAGTGCCCAGGCTTACCGCAATTATAGCATGCTTTCTTCTTTTTGTCTTTCGGGTTAGAGTCGCTTCCTTGCTTACTCTTCTTATTTGCGTTGAAGTTCTAGTTTTGATTGCCTTTTCTTTTCGTTCCAGAAACCACGTTGTTCACATTAGTAGAAGGGAAAATGTCATCACGAATTTTGTTTTCTTCCTCAAGTCGTATGTGTTTTCCGATCTTTTCCAACATTAGTTCCTCAGTCATATGCAAGAGCTTTTTGCGATAATTATTCCAACTTGGTGGAAGTTTAGCCATTATCGCCCCGACTTGAAATGATTCAGGAATCTGTACTTTCAAGTCGTTAAGTTTGCTAACCAGAACTTGTAAGTCGTGCGTTTGATCCATGACAGAAACATCGTCTTTCATTTGGAATTCAAAATATTCTAAAGTAAGAAACTTATCTGTTCCAATCTTATCTGTATTGCACTTCGTTTCCAGTGCATCCCTGATTTCTTTAGGCGATTTCAGTGGAGTGTAAAGATCGTATAAACGATTGGATAAGGTTTTAAGAATATGGCTTCTACACATCGGTTCATCCTCTTCGCGTTTCAGCCTCTTCTTCTTCATATCTTCAGTGTCTTTATCTGTCGGCGGAGGAAGAGACGGAAGGTTTTCATCTAGGACGTAAGAGACCTTAAGAGTGGTAAGAAGGAACACTACTACAAAACAGATTAGTTGCTTCGCCTCATTTGCTTCGGTTGTCTATAAAACTGAAGCAAATAAAGATTGTTGCTTCGAATTGGTTGTTACAACTGAAGCAATTAATTCATGGGAAGCCGTAGAAATTTTAATTACAGAAAATTGCTTCTGTTGTCATAGAAACCGAAGCAACAGTTTGGAAGCAACAGAGCTATTTGCTTCTGATCATCTTTATACCCGACGTTATAAACACCCACGTCATAAGCACGTGTCCTTCCAGCCTCTTTTTTGGGTCGTACCCAAAATCCCGCCTGTATATCATTTAACCCTAAAGCATCTTTTTTGGGTCGTACCCTAAAGCCCGCCCGTTTATCCATTAACCCCTAAAATAGGAATTCATCTTTTTTTTCCTTTTTCTTTTTCCAAATCAATAATCGTTTTCCGCCTCTTAGAACCAAACTCTCAGATAATCCATGCCTCTTCAATCCAGAACGAAACTTGTAATAGCCCCCTTCGTTTAATCTATTTATGCCCAACCTCAGATCATCGAGGCAATCGATCGTTTCTCAGGTATTAATCTTCATTTGTGTATTAATCGATTAACGATTTTGGCCATGAACTTATTGTTTTGATCGATTAGTATTTTTGCTTACAGAAAACGTTGATGTTTTGTTCGCGATTTCCAATTCTTTGTGATTTTTATTCTTCAACTTTGACTGATTTTTGGTGTGCTATTCAATTTGATGATTTATTGCATGCTGTTCAGTTTCCAATTCTTCAACTTTGTAGTGTTTTTGTGTAATTCTCAAAACAATTTTGTTTGTCGACATTTTATTTTTAACCTGATATATAATTTTCGTTAATGTATCTCGTGTGGATTGAACGTTTGGCTTGGTCGTCTCAGTTGGAACTATTTTATTTGTTTTTATATTTTGGCAAAAGAATTACCAATCTAGTGGAGGTATTCATGATGTTTTAAATTTGTGGGTGGATCACGTCATAGGATTTTGTTATTTTGATTATTACAGAGTTGAGACAACAAATATTTTGGAGGAAGAAGCTAATGAGATAAACGATACTTAAAGCAGCAATTAACAAGTTGGTGTATATTAGGGTGAATAGGGAAAGGACAGGCCCAGCAATTTCATAATGCAGCAGTAATCTCCGTTTCTTTTAATATATGTTGATGTCTTTATTTGTAACTTTTATTGTAAGTTGTGGTATGTTTTTTGAGATAAATCAGCGATGTTGCTATCAACATTTTGTGGAATCAGCAATTGGAAAATGAAGTTTATCTGATGATATATTTTAGTTAACTGATTATTTGGATTAAGCACTATTTTCTTATAACTAATGAATTGCACTGAACTTTTACAGTTTGTGAAAGAAATTTAAATGTTTCCAAATGTGATGATAGCGTATAAGATATTGTTGACGATTCTATTTTTGGTCTGCTGAAAAATGTTTCTCAAAACTAGAATTACTAAAGTTATATTTGTGCGCTTTTATGTCACAATATAGATAGAATGAAATAGCGATATTATGCATTGATAAGGACACGTTTAAAAATATTGATCTAGATGATATAATTAATGATTTTGCTTCAGAAAATAAATTGAGAGATATTTTTAAATCAGATTTGTTGCTGAGTAATAATATTATTTAATTACGCTACATTTGAACAAAATTGTAATAATTCTTTATGAAAAAATTAAATTTGTGAATGCAAATATTGCATTTTTATACGTATGTTTGTTGTAGTTATACTAAGTGGTCATGGTAATTTGGAAAGGGCCCAAATTATTATTTTGCACAGGGCCTAAAAAGGCATTGGACGGCCTTGTCCACTACAATAACGATGCTGCTTCTATTTTCGTTTTTTCTTGTACCTATCAATCCATTATATTAATTTTTGTTGTGTAGCTTGTCTCTAGTATTCTTACATGGATCTCAGTTGTATATACAACGTAAAGCGTAGTGATGACAAGTTTCTCAATAAAAGTGCATTAATCAAACAATCAAGAACAGGGGATGACTATATTTTTTGTCCTTGTAGACACTGTAAAAATATTAGAAGATCTCGTAACATAGATCAAATTCGGGATCACATAATTCGTAATGGGTTCAAGCAAAATTATATGCAGTGGATATGGCATGGTGAAAGCATACTTAGTAGACCTGGTTCTAGTAATCATAAGATTAATGAGAATGAACAGGATAATACTGTGAACAATGAGGTAAATGAAGATAGTGATTGTATTCATGAGATGATTCATGATGTTGAAGATCATCTGATGGAAGAGCCAAAGTTATACGAAAAAATATTAATGGATGCCAAAAAGCCTTTGTTTGATGGCAGTTCTTTTACAGTATTGTGTGCAGTGCACAAGCTTTTTAATTTGAAATCAAAGCATGGGTGGAGTGATACAAGTTTTACTTCTTTGTTGAAACTTTTGAAAGACATGCTTCCGGAAGGTAGTGAGCTTCCTACTTCTAACCACGAGGCGAAGAAAGTTATGTGCCCCATTGGCATAGGATACAAAAAGATACATGCATGTCTAAATGATTGTATATTGTATCGAAACGAATATGAGAACTTAAATGAGTGTCCCAAATGTGGATTATCCCGTTACAAGTCTCGAGGGAATGCTCATGACAATCCAGATAAAAAACAACCTCCGACAAAGGTCCTATGGTATTTGCCAATTATTCCAAGGTTTAAACGCTTGTTTGCAAATGAAGAAAACACAAAAAATTTAAGACAACATGCAGATGTAAGGAAAAACGATGGTTACTTAGGCATTCAGTAGATTCTCCGCAGTGGAGAAACATTGATGCAACATATCCCGATTTCGGTGAAGAAAGTAGGAACCTTAGACTTGGTCTTTGCATAGATGGCATAAACCCATTCGGAAATCTAAGTAGTCAACATAGTACTTGGCATGTTCTTTTGGTGATTTACAATCTGCCACCTTACTTGACTTTGAAACGTAAGTACATCATGTTGTCTCTTCCAATCTCTGGACCACGACAACCAAGAAACGACATCGATGTTTATCTAGTTCCTCTTATTGATGATCTGAAACTTTTATGGGATGTTTGATGCATATAGTAAAAGTGATTTTACATTGCATGCCATGATTTTTTGTACCATAAATGATTTTCCTTCTTATGGTAACTTGTCTGGATATAGTACTAAAGGCGCCAGAGCATGTCCAATTTGTGAAGATGGTATGGTTGTTGAGCATTTGCATTATTGCAAGAAGAATGTGTATATGCATCATCGTAGATTTCTTCATGTTAATCATCATAAACGTAGAAAAAAAAGCCTTTCAATGGAGAGATAGAAAATGGAGCTGCTCGTTTACCGTTAACGGGAAATGATGTTTATGAACGAGTCATGAATATTGAAAATGCATTTGGAAAAGTATTTCCTCTTCTTGAAGGCTCGTGGAAGAAGAAATCTATATTTTGGGAGCTTCCATATTGGAGACATCTAGATTTTAGATATTGCTTAGATGTAATACATATAGAAAAAAAATGTTTGTGACAGTATCATTGGGACACTCTTGAATATACCCAGTAATACAAAGGATGGTGAGAAAGCTAGACAAGATATGTTGAAAATGGTATTCGGAATAAGCTAGCACCGGTGCAGAGAGGTAAATGCACTTATTTTCCCCTGCATGTTATACATTGTCCAAAGGAGAGAGAACCAGTTTATGTGAGTGCCTTCGTGGTGTAAAGGTTCCATCAAGTTATTCTTCAAACATTAGCGTCGTGTCTCAATGAAGGATTTGAAATTGACCGGTATGAAATCTCATGATTGTCATGTGTTAATGCAACATTTGTTACCTGTTGCAATTCGAGGCATATTGCCTAAACATGTTAGACATGTTATTACGAAGTTGTGTATCTTTTTTAGTGCAATTTGTAGCAAAGTGATTGATCCTGATATGTTGGATGCTCAGCATGCTGATGTTATTGTCACCTTATGCCAGTTTGAGATGTATTTTCCTCCTTCATTTTTTTGACATTATGGTGCATTTGATTGTTCATCTCATAAGAGAAATCAAAATTTGTGGTCCTGTGTTCATGAGATATATGTATCCATTTCAAATGCACATGGGATCTTTAAAAAGAAAAAAAATAGATATAGACTCGAAGCTAGTATTGTAGAAGGTGTTATGGCTGAGGAGGTTATTAAATTTATCACTCAATACGTACATAGTGTTGAACTTATTGGTCTTCGAAAATCTCGACATGAAGACCGACTTGACGATCATGGCATAATTGGGTTGAAATCGACTTCTATTGGTGATGAAATGTTTCAGAAAGCTAACTTACTTGTTTTACAACACCTTAGTGAGGTTCATCCTTACTTGGAGCAGCACATGACATTTCTAAAGTCTCAGAATCCTTCTAAAAACGAAAGATGGTTGATAAATGAACATAACAACACTTTTGCCAAATGGTTTAGTAAAACGGTAATGACTCGAGTGGATGAACCAAATCATAATATTTATGATACATTAAGATGGTTGGCATATGCGCCTCGATTTCAAGTTAACTCTTATGAAGGATATCATATTAATGGCTATATATTTTATACGAAACGTCAGGATGAGAAAAGAAAATGCAAAATAGCGGAGTTAGTGCCATGGCTTTTTCTCGAGAATTCGCAAGTGCTAAAGATAACAGACCAATAAATGCGACAATGTCATATTATGGGATAATTGAGGATATTTGGGAGCTTGAGTATAAGGGCTTCACGATTCCATTATTTCGATGTAGATGGGCTGACAATCATCATGCTGTACAAGTAGATGACCATGGATTGACACTTGTTGACTTTGGTCGAGCGAGTCATGATAATGATCCACTCATATTGGCATCTCAAGCAAAACAAGTTTTTATGTGATTGGTCCAGCTAACAACAAGTGGTCTGTTGTTCTTCCTAGCAAAAGACGTATTGTTGGGATTAGTGATGTGGTAGACAAAGAAGAATATGGTCATTTTGATGAGAATCCACCTTTCTTCGTTGGCATAAGTTTACAAGAGGAGGAAGTTGAGTTCAATGCAATTATGCACGCTCTGACCGTAACGAAGGAGTTTGGTTAGCGGGGTAATTTTTCCTATGTTTCATGCTTTTAATTTTGTTTTGGAAGCGTATATGTGACATCAGACATTTTTTGCAATACTTTTTTTCAAGAATAACTAGTAGAGATTGAGTTAAATATATAGCTTAAAGAAAAAAATTGTTGTCAAACTGATGTGATTCTTGTTATTTCTTGGGGACATTGTATGATAGTAGAGTGCACACTTTTTATCTAGTGTCTTATAAACTAAATTGCATCTGATATTAAATACTAGTATATTTGTGTCTTGTTAGTTACATAATGTTTGATTACATTACTCAATAATTAATACTTTTCTATTTGCAGGGATAGAGAAACGGATCTGTGATATTAACCATCCCTCGAGGTAACCAATTCAATCGTAGAGTATTATACTATATGAAAATCTAGATTTGAGTATCATACATTAAATTTCAGACATAAAATACATCATTTTAAAAGTATGCAGCATTGAATGCCGTTCTCCTGAATATTAAAAATATGCAACATTGAATGTCGTTCTCCTTAATATTTTGTAGCTGCGATGATACAGATTAAGCTACAAGTAACGACACTTGTAGGATCATGTCGAATCTGATTATGTACTGTGCTATGTTAACATTTAATTAAAGTATACCTTGGTCTAAAACATTGGGTAACTAATAATTCTAATTAGTGATGTCTACTTATTGTATTAAAAAAAATCCATACTTCTCTACCTAAAAAATGAAAATGATGATTACTTTTGCGCATGCTGCTTCTGTAGTTGAACCCCAATTTATTTGAAGTATGTCTATTAAAACATGTTATGTGATTCGATACAATGGAAAAACTAAATGAATTAAAAGTAGAAGTACCTATCGCGATTCAGATATGCATATTTCTACATCTAAAGTTAGGTGATTTTGTAAAATCATAGGTGAGAAGCTGAAGATAAATTTTATTTTTAGAAGTTTGACAAAGTGATGAGTCTAAGTATTGTTTTAACGGATGCTGCTACTCATTAGATTTGAAATTCAAGACTCATGAAGCACGTATGTAATAACCCGGAAATCTGAGCCAATTTAAATTTTTTATTTTGGCAATTTTGATGAATTTTGAATATATAAAATGAATTATTTAAAATAATGACGACGAGAAATTTATTTTGAATAGAATTCGAACGTATATATTTATTTGAATCGTCGTTAGAATATAAATAATTATTTATAATTATAAAAGGAATTGAAAATGGCGCGGTAGTTTGAAAATTCGATTTCAAATTTCAAATGAATGTACAGGATTCAAAATAAACCGGATTTTAGCAAAACCAAAAATATTTGAATCTATTTGAAAATATCTTTCCAACGAATCCGAAAAATTGAAATTTCATAGCGGGAATAAAAATTTATGCCCAGTTGAAAATTCAGAATAGTCGCTATGGAATTCTGGCCCCTAAAAATGGAAATTTTGCAAACGACCTCTGTTTTCGACGAAACCACTTTTGTTGGATCCGGGATGTCAAATTATTGCTATATTCCAAAATTCATAATTTTCCGAATCAATATGTGAGCATTGCAAAGTAAAACGTGTTTTAACAGTTTAAGTCAATTTCGATCGACCAGAAAATGGCCATTTTTCAAACAGTATCAGAATTTGATGAAATTAGTTTCGTTAGGACCTTATCGTCAATACGAAGGTAGAAAATATTTTTCGGGAATTTTTAAAGTCCGTATGTGGCCCCGGTAAATTGAAATGTGCGTTCAAATTCAATATATAGAGTTATATTTTGATTTTGACGAAAACTGATCGAAACAGCCAAATTGGGTTACGAAACATATCTCAGTGTGTTCGGAATGGGGGTATTACGGTAGGGGCGACAGTCGTTGGGCCTCGATTGGAGTCCGAACAAAAAGTCAACCCTTTGGTGAAAATAAATTAAAATAATATATATATATATATATTTGTATAACCACTCTCTTCCCTTATCCCCTTTCATCCCCGATCGATTACAGAAAGAAAAAAAAGAAAAAAACCCTAACTAAACCGCCGCGCCGTTCTCCGCTCTCCCCACCATCCCGGCCCCTCGCACGCTGCCACCTCTGGAGAGGCCTCCTCCAGTCAGCCGCCCTAGCTCCTCCCTCCTCCAACGCTTCCTCCCCCTTCCTTCGATTTAACGTGGCCTCTAAAAAAACCCGCACCCACCGCCTAGCTGAGTCACCACCGCCCCTGAAGACCATTGCCGCGCCCTATCCACCAGCATTCGCCAACGCCGGACCCCGACCACCTGCAACCCCCTCCCGACCACCCAAAATCGAAAATCAGTGAGCTTTCTTTATTTCTTCATGTTTATTTTTATTTATTTCAGAATAAAAACATGTTCTTTATATAGATAATTTCAGAAAAGAAATATGGTTTGTATATGAATAATTTTGGAATAAAAATATGATTTTTATATTATAGAGATAATAAAAATATGATTTTTATACTATAGAGATATAAAAATATAATTTTTATAGGTGTAGTGAAGATAAAAATGCGATTTTTATATATATGAAGTGGAGATAAAAATACGATTTTTATATATATGAAGTGAAGATAAAAATTCAATTTTTATATATATGAAGTGCCATTATACAAATGTGATTTTTAAAATAAACATCATATTAAAAATGTGATTTTTAATGTGAACAGCGGGAAAAGGTCGCATTGGATTTTGGAAAAATCTGAACCGTTCAGAAATAAAGAATGGCGGAGTGGATCCCAAAGGTGAGAACTCCTCACTTTTATTTTAATTTCTAGTTTGAAATATATACTAGGATGCAGGCGGTGCTTAGCAGCACCCGACACCATTCGTCCACAGACCATGGATGACTTGTTTGTTTGATTGATGTGTTGTGAAATATTATTGTGTTACGTGGAATGAATAAATATTTTATAGTTAAAAATATAATTTTTAACGTGTATATAAAATAAATATTTATAAACAAATCGGACAATTTGTTTATGTACACCCATTTGACTGATATTGATTGGGACGATAAGTTTTACACATCACCCAAATGCACAAATAAAAATCTGTGTTTGTTGATTTGAAACCCCACGCGGGTGTTGGGATGATATTTGGCGTACACTAATCCCAATTATTTAGCTGTATGTCGATCGATTGGTTGACAGACTGTATAAGCGTTAATTATTTATATTTATTGCTTATGCAGTTGTGGTGCACTCTGGATGATGGTTGATTATTTATCATTGCTATTATATACATGTGTTGTATGGAATCCATATAATTAACATTATATGGTAATGGATTAGGCCTCATTCCAATTTGGAAAATAAAGAATATTATAAAAAGAAATATTCATGTGTTGAATAGAATAAATATTCATGTGTTGAATAAAATAAATTCATGTGTTGAATAGAATAAATATTCATGTGTTGAATAAAATATATATTCATGTGTTGAATAAAATAAATATTCTTGTGTTGAATAAAATATATATTCATGTGTTGAAGTAAATATTCATTTGTTGAATAGAAAAACGAAGTTATTGAAATATATAAAGCCGTGTTGATTAGATTGACGCCATTTTGACGTGAACGATATTTATATCGATTTTATTTATTTTTATAATGAATATCAAGAAGGAATTGATTTCAAAATCTAATGTTTTGAAAATATTATCATTTATATATCGATGATATGGAATATTCAGTTTTGATTAGAAATTGAATATGAAGTTGAAATCGTTTTGAAAACGAATTTAAAACGATTTATATAATACTTTTTAAATGAAAATCGATGAAATATATATAATATGTATTATATATATATATATATATAT
Source organism: Allium sativum (assembly GCA_030737875.1). Taxonomy (NCBI): domain Eukaryota; kingdom Viridiplantae; phylum Streptophyta; class Magnoliopsida; order Asparagales; family Amaryllidaceae; genus Allium; species Allium sativum. The sequence goes on along the minus strand of CM060918.1, from coordinate 155,993,919 downwards.
ATTATATATATATTGGCCTGAATAGAACGCGTCGCGCTGCGGCAGTTCGCGAATTTCGACCATTGACTTCGAACGGACATTGCGGGAGATCCGACCGTCGGATTCTCCTAAAACCGGAACTGTTGGGTTCGTATCGAAAATAGCTTTCTAACGAATATTAGAGATTTGAAATATAATGGTGGGATTTTGAATTATGTCCAAATCAAATTTGGAAAAGCTCTCTGTAAGTGCAGTTCGATGGTCGTTTATGGAAATCGACTGTACGGGCCTTGATAAAATTATTAAAAATAGCAAAAATTTGTGTAAAATCATAAGAAATGATTAGGAAAGAATTAGGATGAAAAATTCCATATTTGAAAAGATAAAAATATATTTTTATCGAAATGAACTAGTTTTGAACTAGAATTATAATCCATTTATTTTTGAAATAAATAAATTGGATTTGAAAGGGTTTTAAAAGTAACCAGAATTTCCAATAATTGAATTGGAATGGATTTGAATCGAAATTGTCTTTGGAATATTTCGATGTTGGATTTCGTGATTATACAAATATTGTTATGGAAATTTGAAAGATATATTTATATCGTTATTTCCAATACGATATTTGATGATCATAGAATTTGATATTGAATATAAGCCGATATATTTTCTATTCAGAGCCTTGTATTTAATATCAAATGGGATTTGGGTTTGTCGTGAATGGTGTCTTCATTAACACTGCTCTTAAACCCAGTTGAGAAAAAGATTAAATCTTTTTATTTATATTTAATGAAGTATACCAATTAAATGGTATTTATTCGGAATTGAATTGGAATTGATTTTTGGGTTTATCGCGAACGGTGTTTTAAATAACACTTGTTCTTTAACCCGATAATTAATGGAATGTGAATTGGGTTTATCGTGAACTGTGTTTTGACGACATTCGTTCTTCAACCCGATTTACAGTGAAATGAGATTTGGAATTTATAAATCTTTTTAATAAGATTTAAAGGAGATTTTCCAAAGTAAAGTTTTCCAATTTAATAAAATAAATGGGAATGGAATGGAATTCGATTTGGTAATAATCGAAGTGAATTTCTATGCAGGAAGACTGCTAATATATCTGGAATTTAAAAGGCGTTGCCGTTATTCCATTTATATTATTAGTCGGATATGGAAGTTTATATCGATTATATATATCAATTTGTTTACCATGAAGATTCCATTGTAAATAGATTGTGATTTTGGGTTTATCGTGAATCGTGTTTTAAATGACATAGGTTCTTTAACCCAGTTAAAGAAGGGATATGATTTCCCAAGTTAAATAATCATTAATAGTGATTTTGGGAAGATTAAAACCAAGTGGAGTTTTAATGAATCTTTAATTAGATTGAAATGATCGAGAATGGAGTATCACCGGTTTTGCTCCAGGCGATAGTTAAATCTTTAATTAGATTTGAACGTGAAATGGTAATTGAATTTACCGATAACACCGTGGTATTAGATATAAAGTATGACTAGTTTTACTTCATGGGATGAATAGGTTGGGGTTGGGAAATTTAACAAGTGATTACTCCGGTAAGGTTCGCTAATCCCGACTAGTTTGGATAAATCATAATTTGGTTTGATTTGATATTCAAAGGAAGATTAAAGAATAAATTTATGGAATTTATCTTTGATAAAATTAATGGGAACCTTTCCCAAAGTATAAGAATATTTGAATAAAAGAATATTATGAATTGGAATGAGGCGTATGTTGTATTTGTGTAACAATTGTTTATTATATACACGAGTTATTCAGAAAAACCGGGTTTATCCCATTCTGAATAACTGATTCGACGATGTGTCGAGGATTAAGACGGTGGTCGAAGACCGGAGGTCTTCACATCGTTTGGATAATTACTGATGATCTTGATTGGGTTGTACACCCAAGAGGAGGGAATCAGTTGGTGATCGTCCAGACGTACTTGGAGATCGATGGATATGCGAGGTACAAGGTGCCTCCGGTTTCGTTCAGACCCAGAACGGACTTGTAAATGGACTATGTGTCTGACATTGGATATCATTCTGTGTGATTGATGGATATCGGTTGCATGGAGTGGTTTGCCTGTGTGGCATGCTAAGATGCAAATGATCAAGGCTTCTGTTGAAAAGCAAAGTCTTGTGGTTGATGATCAAAGCACGGCCTATGTGGCATCGCTTTGTGTAGCGTTAATTCGCGAGCCTCACACCCCGGTGTGAACCAAGAACGGGAGGGGACTTCAGGGAGGACATGCGTTTCTTTCTAGCTAGAAGTGGTGTCAGTGGTTTTACACGCCTTGACGAGTTTGGCTTATGTGGTTGTTGGAATGCGAGGCGCCTCGGATATATCGGTCGATCCGGAATCGATGGAGTCATTGGACTCATTGACGCCCCCATAGGGCGGGGAAACGCAGTGTTCAGGCATTTTAATCCATATCGGTGGACCGGCCCTGATGATCCAAGGGTCGATGCGTTCTGATCCTGAGATACAGGCTAGAGCATCTCGAATTCGGTAAGGACGATCCCTTGCCTTGGTTCACAGATGGAAATCCAACTTCCAATACGTGACTTTGCGGTTTTGATTGTAGAGCCTAGTATGGCGACATAGTGGTATGGGGCACTTATGCCTTCTATGATTGATACTTATTATTGAAATTGTTTTGACATTATACACTTATAGTAATAATAAAAGATGAAATTTAGCGTATCAAGCATTCTTTGGCTATTATAAGGTAAAACCCTATCCTCCGGCTTATGTTGCATTGTGTGATCGGACCTGGGTCTTATAATAGCTTCATTGTTCTTTATTTAGCATTGCGTTGTTGTTTTATGCACTGGTATTCTTGGGAGGATACCCGTTCCGTGTTATACGGCGTGGTCCCTTGATTTACCTAACTTTAAAATAAATATTAATAACTTTTTTAGTTCTCACACTAGTCACATGACTGACCTGGAGTTTATTGATTTAACCTAAACTCTGGGTGCCCCTATTTTCCACACGGGCAGCTAGTAGTTTTGTTTTTGCAGATTTATATTCATAGGAACCTGGTTTACAGCTGGAATGATATCCGGAAAGCTCTGTATCCGTATATCTCTTTCAGTTGTGTATTGTATTATTTTTCCGCTGTAGTAATGTGTTTTAATCTCTGATGTATTATATTTGTTTATACTCTGTATATTCTTGTGTTCTGATGGAATTGTTGTAGTAAGCAATGAAATGTTCTTCTGTTTGTGTTCCGATTTGTCGTGTTCTCAAAACAATCAGGGGTTTCGAACGGTCTTGGTCGGTTTAGCGATCGATACAGATCGAGCAAAATTTTCAATTGTTACATGTGGTATCAGAGCTTTGGTTTACAGAGCTCGGAGAACAAGACACGTTAGAACCAAACGAAAGAATTCATCGGAGATTGGATCAGTAATATCCAATGAGAATGACTCGTTTGAGATAGGATCAGTAGTATCCTAGAATGAGTCGGAAGAGTGATAATTTTTCAAAATGAAAATTAAAAACAAATTTTTGTTTTGAAAATTTAAATCAATTATTCGTATTTGAATATTATTTTTATATTGCTTTGGACAATCCAATATATAAAGACTTTGCATATACGTCTGATCCAAGTGTATTTGAAGTTTTAATATACTGGATAGATATAGAATCACACTCTAGTCGCCCAGAGATGATACTGATGATTGACTAGTTGTCATCAGCATTCATGTTCGAGTTTTGAAAGTGGGATATCTATATATTTCCTATTGACTAGTGTGAGAAACAAAACTAGATAGGGCTTATTGTTGTGATTTGGCATCAAAAATCTGATTTTTGGACTATGTATCAAAATTATGAATTTGAAACGTTAATTCACTAATTGATTGATGGATGTGCTATATGATTATTTGTTATCTAATAAAACCATTATGTGAACGAACGGTATATATAACCAAATTGTACCAAATATTGAACTGACTTGAGAATTGTTTAGAATTGTATGCATATATGTGTATCCATTGAACAGGTCATAGCAAGGAGGCTAAAGAAGAGGAATAAAATTGTATGTCTGACAAATAGGTACATGTTTATTGTATTTCTTCGGTATTTGATGATTTTATGAGCTGATTGGCTAGCCGCTTGGTTTTTCTTTTTCTTTTTGGATTGGAGAGGCCTGTATGGCAATTTCAGGATTTTCCCGGTGCTCCTGTGCAGGGGAGGTTATGATGAATGTACAGGATTCAAAATAAATCGGATTTTGGAGAAACCAAAAATATTTGAGTCTATTTGAAAATATATTTCGAACGAATCCGAAAAATAGAAATTTCATAGCAGGAATAAAAATTTATGCCCAGTTGAAAATTCAGAATAGTCGCTATGAAATTCTGGCCCTTAAAAATGAAAATTTTGCAAACGACCTCTGTTTTTGATGAAACCACTTTTGTTGGATCCGGGAAGTCAAATTATTGCTAGATTCCAAAATTCATAATTTTCCGAATCAATATGTGAGCATGGCGAAGTAAAACGTGTTTTGACAGTTTCAATCAATTTCGATCGACCAGAAAATGGCCATTTTTCAAACGATCTCAGAATTTGACGAAATAAATTTCGTTAGGACCGTATCGTCAATACGAAGCTAGAAAATATTTTTCGCGAATTTTTTAGAGTCCGTATGTGGCCCCGGTAAATTAAAATGTGCGTTCAAATTCAATATATAGAGTTATATTTTGATTTTGACGAAAACTGATCGAAACAGCCAAATTGGGTTATAAAACATAACCCAATGTGTTCGGAATGGGGGTATTATGCAAGGGGCGATAGTCATTGGGCCTCGATTGGAGTCCGAACAAAAAGTCAACCCTTTGGTGAAAATAAATTAAAATAATTTTTTTTTGTATAACCTCTCTCTTCCCTTATCCCCTTTCATTCCCGATCGATTACAGAAAGAAAAAAAACCAAACTAAACCGCCGCGTCATCCTCCACTCTCCCCGCCATCCCGGCCCCTCGCGCGCCGCCACCTCTGGTGAGTCCTCCTCCAGTCAGCTACCCTAGCTCCTTCCTACTCCACCACTTCCTCCCCCTCCCTTCGATTTAGCGTGGCCCCTAAAAAAACCCGCACCCATCGCCTAGCTGAGTCGCCACCGCCCCTGAAGACCATCACCGCGCCCTATCCGCCACCAGCACCCGCCAACACCAGACCCCGACCGCCTGCAACCCCCTCCCGACCACCCAAAATCGAAAATCAGTGAGCTTTCTTTATTTCTTCATGTTTATTTTTGTTTATTTCAGAATAAAAACATGTTATTTATATTGATAATTTCAGAAAAGAAATATGGTTTGTATATGAATAATTTTGGAATAAAAATATGATTTTTATATTATAGAGATAATAAAAATATGGTTTTTATATTATAGAGATATAAAAATATAATTTTTATAGGTGTAGTGAAGATAAAAATACGATTTTTATATATACGAAGTAAAGATAAAAATGCGATTTTTATATACATGAAGTGAAGATAAAAATTCGATTTTTATATATATGAAGTGCCATTATACAAATGTGATTTTTAAAATAAACATCATATTAAAAATGTGATTTTTAATGTGAACAGCGGGAAAAGGTCGCATTGGATTTCGGACAAATCTGAACCGTTCAGAAATAAAGAATGGCGGAGTGGATCCTAAAGGTGAGAACTCCTCATTTTTATTTTTATTTCTAGTTTGAAATATATACTAGGATGCAGACGGTGCTTAGCAGCACCCGACACCATTCGTCCACAGACCATGGATGACTTGTTTGTTTGATTGATGTGTTGTGAAATTTTATTGTGAGATGTGGAATAAATAAATATTTTATAGTTAAAAATATAATTTTTAACGTGTATATAAAATAAATATTTATAAACAAATCGGACAATTTGTTTATGTACACCCATTTGACTGATATTGATTGAGACGATAAATTTTACACATCGCCCAACTGCAAAAATAAAAATCTGTGTTTGTTGATTTGAACCCCCACATGGGTGTTGGGATGATATTTGGCATACACTAATCCCAATTATTTAGTTGTATGTTGATCGATTGGTTGACAGACTGTATAAGCGTTAATTATTTATATTTAATGCTTATGCAGTTGTGTGGTGCACTCTGGATGATGGTTGATTATTTATCGTTGCTATTATATACATGTGTTGTATGGAATCCATATAATTAACATTATATGGTAATTGATTGGGCCTCATTCCAATTTGGAAAATAAAGAATATTATAAAAAGAAATTTTCATGTGTTGAATAAAATAAATATTTATGTGTTGAATAAAATAAATTCATGTGTTGAATAGAATAAATATTCATGTGTTGAAAAAAAAAATATTCACGTGTTGAATAAGAGAAAATTCATGTGTTGAATAAAATAAATATTCATGTGTTGAATAAAATATATGTTCATGTGTTGAAGTAAATATTCATTTGTTGAATATAATAACGAAGTTATTGAAATATATAAAGCCGTGATGATTAGATTGATGCCATTTTGACGTGAACGATATTTATATCGATGTTATTCATTTTTATAATGAATATCGAAAATAAATTGATTTAAAAATCTAATGTTTTGAAAATATTATCATTTATATATCGATGATATGGAATATTCAGTTTTGATTAGAAATTGAATACGAAGTTGAAATCGTTTTGAAAATGAATTTAAAATGATTTAAAATACGTTTTAAATGAAAATCGATGAAATATATATAATATATATTATATAATGGCCTGAATAGAACGCGCCGCGCTGCGGCAGTTCGCGAATTTCGACCATTGACTTCGAACGGACATTGTGGGAGATCCGACCGTCGGATTCTCCTAAAACTGGAACCATTGGGTTCGTATCGAAAAGAGGATTCTAATGAATATTAGAGATTTGAACTATAACGGTTGGATTTGGAATTATGTCCAAATCAAATTTGGAAAAGGTCGATGTAAATGCAGTTCGATGGCCGTTTATGGAAATCGACTGTACAGGCCTTGATAAAATTATTAAAAATAGCAATAATTTGTGTAAAATCATAAGAAATGATTTAAAAAGAATTGGGATGAAAAACTCCATATTTGAAAAGATAAAAATAGATTTTTTATCAAAATGAACTAGTTTTGAACTAGAATTATAATCCATTTATTTTTGAAATAAATAAATTGGAATTGAAAGGGTTTTAAAAGTAACCAGAATTTCCAATAACTGAATCGGAATGGATTTGAATCGAAATTGTCTTTCGAATATTTCGATGTTGGATTTCGTGATTATACAAATATTGTTATGGAAATTTGAAAGATATATTTATATCGTTATTTCCAATACGATATTTGTTGGTCGTAGAATTTGATATTGAATATAAGCTGATATATTTTCTATTCAGAGCCTTGTATTTAGTATCAAATGGGATTTGGGTTTCTCGTGAATGTTGTCTTCATTAACACTGTTCTTAAACCCAGTTGAGAAAAAGATTAAATCTTTTTATTTAGATTTAATGAAGTATACCAATTAAATGGTTTTTAATTGGAATTGATTTTTGGGTTTATCGCGAACGGTGTTTTAAGTAACACTTGTTCTTTAACCCGATAGTTAATGGAATGTGAATTGGGTTTATAAATTGTGTTTTAACGACATTTGTTCTTTAACCCGATTTACAGTGAAATGGGATTTGGAATTTATAAATCTTTTTGATAAGATTTAAAGGAGATTTTCCAAAGTAAAGTTTTCCAATTTAATAAAATAAATTGGAATGGAATGGAATTCGATTTGGTAATAATCGAAGTGAATTTCTGTGGAGGAAGACTGCTAATATATCTGGAATTTAAAAGGCGTTACCGTTATTCCATTTATATTATTAGTCGGATATGGAAGTTTATATCGATTATATATATCGATTTGTTTTCCATGAAGATTCCATTGTAAATAGAATGTGATTTTGGGTTTATCGTGAATCATGTTTTAAATGACATTGGTTCTTTAACCCTGTTAAAGACGGGATATGATTTCCCAAGTTGAATAATCATTAATAGTGATTATTGGGAAGATTAAAACCAAGTGGAGTTTTAATGAATCTTTAATTAGATCGAAATGATCGAGAATGGAGTATCACCATTTTTGCTCCAGGCAATAGTTAAATCTTTAATCATATTTGAACGTGAAATGGTAATTGAATTTACCGATAACACCGTGGTGTTAGATATGAAGTATGACCAGTTTTACTTCATGGGATGAATAGGTTGGGGTTGGGAAATTTAACAAGTGATTACTCCAGTAAGGTTCGCTAATCCCGACTAGTTTGGATAAACCATAATTTGGTTTGAATTGATATTCAAAGGAAGATTAAAGAATAAATTTAAGGAATTTATCTTTGATAAAATTAATGGGAACCTTTCCCAAAGTATAAGAATATTTGAATAAAAGAATATTCTGAATTGGAATGAGGCGTATGTTGTGTTTGTGTAACACTTGTTTATTATATACGCGAGTTATTCAGAAAGACCGGGTTTATCCCATTCTGAATAACTGATTCGACGATGTGTCGAGGATGAAGACTGTGGTCGAAGACAGGAGGTCTTCACATCGTTTGGATAGTTACTGATAATCTTGATTGGGATGTACACCCAAGAGGAGGGAATCAGTTGGTGATCGTCCAGACGTACTTGGAGATCGATGGATATGCGAGGTACAAGGTGCCTCCGTTTTCGTTCAGACCCAGAACGGACTTGTAAATGGACAGTGTGTCTGACATTGGATATCATTCTGTGTGATTGATGGATATCGGTTGCATGGAGTGGTTTGCCTGTGTGGCATGCTAAGATGCAAATGATCAAGGGTCAGATCTGCCATTAATCACTTTCTGGTAATAAATTGTTTCAGTGCTTTATTTTCATTGATAATTATATGTAATATACACAATCACATACACTCTGAAGTTAATAAATTGTTCAAAATCAATGTTGATACAGCAATAATGGAAATAGAACCATATGGACACAATGAAGTGCAGACCAATTCTTCTGCCCCGTCTTCATCTAAGAAAAGTCGAAGAGGTCCAACAACCGGGAAGAAATATAAAACACATGAGCCGAAATTTATTGAGTGGGGAGATAATGGCAAACCCGTTGGGAAATGGGCGAAGTGTTACAAGGCGTATGTGGGCGACATAGCTTGATCCAAGATTGATATCACTATTAAGAGTTGGGATGACGTTAGCCAAGGGCTTAAAGACACTATTTGGGAAGATGTTAAGGTATTATAATTTCATTTATATTTGTTTGTTCACCGTAAGCTTTCCATGTAATTATTCGTTTTTTTTTTAATTAATATTGACATCCAATATCGACATATACGTCATGAAATGGTTGTTGTGTACTAATTGTGGTGAACATCAACAGTTAGGAGTTCAGCTATGCAAGTTTACATTAACGTCAAGCTAAATGCAAGTTTACATCAACAGTTAGGAGTTCAACTATGGTTATTGTGTATTTATTTCATTTATTATTATGGTTTTGAGTGCATCATACATAATTTATACCTAAACGTATTCCAAATATTATGGTTTTGATTTTCACTATACTATTTATCTTGATCTAATGTGAATAAAATAACTCGTCGTCCCCTTTTTAATGGCTACCGGTACACGATATCTAAAATAAAAATAAGAAAACACATCTAGAATTGCTATAATCTAGAAGATCAAGTCTACTCTTGTTCGGAACTGATTATAGACCTCAAAATGATAAATTATTTTTCCGATCTGGTTAATCTAATCATTCAGCTCCGACTCTACTAATTTATGTTGTTTTGATGATTTGCTTGTTCATTTTGATATGTTTTTAAAGAACTAAGGAGTTGATTTCTTATGAGGAAATAATTTGGATTTTAGATATATAATTGTTTTATTGATGTTTATGAGTTATGTTACACATATCTACATAATTTTGAATCATTCGCATAAAAGACTACAAATGCTTGGTTCTATGATTATATTGTTTTACTTAATTTTTGATTGCGTATGTCTTGGAAATTTTAATTATTAAGAAGTACAATACACCTTTGAAATGTTTGTTTCATTGGTTAATATTGTAAATAGATGTAACACCCCATGTATTCTATAACTGTGGAATTAACAAATTAAAGTATAATTAATTTGAAATCAAAGAACTAAGGGAAACGGGATACGCCATTGCGTTCGTCTCGGAAAAATACGCGAAATAGAGTCCGAGTTTTCGAAAAACGGAGTCCGTATGAAGAAGATATAGCCTCCGGAAGTTTCTGAATCAAGTTTAAAATTAAAAATCGGGCCCAATTGGCCAGGGCGGGAAAAGTCCCGCCTAGGACACCCAGGTCGACTGGGCTGTCGACCTGGTCTAGCCAGGTCGACAGGGCTGTCGACCTGGTCCAGACCCAGGTCAAACCCAGTCCACCCTGGCTGGCCTAGTCTATATTGGTCGATTTCCAGAAGCATGCTTTGTCATTAGGGCTAGGTGGCAGGCTCTAATTGGTCTCTCTTTCGAATGAATGGCTACGATCAATCCAAGCAACATCGATGGTCCTAATCAGTTCATAAACTCTATAAAAATGACCCTAGACTCTACCTAGGTTTCTTACACAATTCTCTAGCCTCCATTGCTCTCTTCTTCTAATAAAAAAAATAAAAATGGCGTCGCTGCTCTGCTGGAATTAAAACTAGAAGATAATCAACATCAGCCTAAGCAACTCAATTCAAACTAGAGATTAAAGTTTCTGCAAAGATTCTACAACAAGTTAAAGTTCTTTCTTTAATCCAAACAAGGCAAGTACAGTTATTTTCCGCTATAAACGTTAATTATAATTTTGATATGTTTTTAATTCTGAATCTGAGATTGTATATATATTCTCTTCTGTCAGATTTGTTTTTCTGTGACTGTTCTGTATCCCTTTTCTTCTTTTCTGTTTTTATAGCCAGGCTACCACGAGCCTGTGCCTAATCTCATAAGAGATGAACGTATGAACGCAAATTTTGGGACAAATAATGAATGATGCGAAATTTGACAAGACTAAATTGAATGTATGACTTTAGGTCTGAGGCATAAAATATATTGGACATATGCATAAATTTGATTATGAACATATAATTTATGCATGTTGTATGCATAGTTATGTTGTAATTTAGAACTGTAATTAATGAGCATATGTTGTAAACTAGATTTGGATCTATGCATATTCTATGATAGAAGAAAAGAGGAACCATTGTAAGATTACATATGATTTGAGATTTTGGACAAAATGCATATAAAAGTCAAGATATGATTTTTAGAAGATATGATTTAAAGATTTATATTGTTGGGTATAGTTTGCATAATGATTCATGACTCAAAAAGAAGAAGATATGGAAACCTAGGTATAAAGATTTACATTAATTAGGATATCTATTATTGTGATTACACCTAAATAGGGATTTTTGGATATATGGCATGCATTGAAATTAATGGTTATATTTGGTATAATTTATATGTGAATCTGCTGTAAAATGCTAGTTTAACAAAAATTGGAACATAGGTTATATGGCAAATTATGTCCATATTCTGCGCTTATGCAAACATGGAGTATATGTTGTGAATCATGACAATTATGTAAGCATATGAATTTAGGCCAATTTATGATTGGGCAAGGCATGTAAATAGAACTTTTAGAAATATTAAATTTGCTAAATCTGCTAATTTGTCAAGTTGCCTAAACTACTAGTTTTGTTATATTGCCTAGACTGCTAATTAGATTGAAATGCCTAATCTGTTAAATTTGTCGGTTGAAATGCCTAACCTGTTATATGCCAAAATCTGCTAAGTTGCTAAATCTGTTAAATCCGTTAAGTCATATAAAATCTGTTATCTGCTATGTTGATATAATCATCCTGTTATTGATATAATCTGAATTGGCATATATATTGGGCGTGCGCATAAACGGTAAATTATTAATTAATTGGCCGCAAAGATAAACATGGCTAACTCGAGGTTAGAATGAGTTTGCGGCGTAAATCTGCCCGGAACCGCCCGGCCCATCCAGTGGCCGCAAACAATAGGTTCTAATGTGTGAAGTTAGTCATAACATGCGTAAGACACGAGGTTAGGTCTGGCTTGTGGCAGAAGTCTTCCCGGAACCGCCCGGCATATCCAGCGGTCACAAGCTACCGACCTAATGTGAGAGGTCTGTGCATTAATAATTAATTAATGCAAATCTAAGATAAGAATGACGTCTAAAACGTATTGGGCAGAAATAGGGTTAAACCAAAGGGATTAATAGATGTAGTAAAACCCGTCCATGAATCTGTAGGCCCAATACAAAGTTAGACAAATCTGAAAAATCTGTACATCTGATCCGTTAGTCTGAAAACTTGTTAACTTAATTTGTGAATTAGTAAATCTGAATTCTGTATGTCTGAACTTGTAAACAAGTTAATCTGAAATCTGTTAGTCTGGGGACACAAGGTTAGGAGGGGAATTACTTGTGTCATCTGTTGTTTGGGACCCATATTAGTCAGTAACCCTTTCTGGTATCAAAACTTTGACCCAACAGTAAGTAGGGTCCGGGCACGCTTACTGAACTAATTATAAGAGGTTCATTCTGATAATGGCGAGGGGTGTTGATGGTGCGTTCCAACCGGGTCATGTGCGTGCATGGATCCCGGTCTGCCTCTGAGGATGTAAGACGCCGTGACATCTGTAAATAGGTCTGTGCCAATTGGTTGTCACTTTAGGGAGTGATACACCCTACTGTGGGGCCGACACAGGATATTTATGTATTAGGGAGCCGATCGCTTGGGGTAGGGTTTTAGGGTACGCTTAGTTCTGTCTATTTCTGTTGGTACCGTCTGTTTCTGTTGGGTGGTAACACCTGTCTGTTTCTGTGTGGTACCGTCTGTTCGGGTGGTAAAGGCCCATTACTAGTGTACACCTAATTCCACATTCTGTTTCCATAGGGATAAATATGTTTCTTCTTCTGTCTGTTTCTGATCGGGTAGTAAAGGCCCATTATTAGCATTCTGTTTCTGTTAAAGTATTCTGTACCCGTTCCTGCTTCAATTTAGACATTAGGGTGACACCTAATTTTGCTATACTAGTATTAGTGCAGAGAAGTGTAAAACAATAGTTTATATCATTCGGTTTTTCTGTTATATCTGCTACACCTGTTATAGTTATCTCACATCCAGTTTTATGTTCATATCATATTATTATTATCTGTTCATATTCTGAAAGTCACTGGACTTGCCAGACTTTTTGTCTGACCCTTGTTGTTTCGCCTCCTTTCTTCCGTTTCCCCCCCCCCCCCAGGTTATCCAAGGAGGGAAATACTTTAGCTTGATCCGGATTTCTCTTTGCTTGAAGTGCTTAAAGTATGGCTTGGCTCTGTATAGCTTCCGTTCCATGGGGATTATGATTTTAAACTAAGCATTTTGAAGGCTTTTGTACAAGACTGATATTTTGTACTTGAATTCTGAAATTGAAAGGATGTAACCATATTAATTTTCTGTTTCCGCTGTAATAAAGTTAAAAAATTTCAAGTACTGTTTTATCTGTCTTGTAAGTTTCTATTCTGTTTACTAAAATGCTCCACCAAAGTTAAGGCATTCCCTTTGTGAGTGACCTTAACGGAGGTGGGGTGTTACAATAGATCTGTAATGAAGTTCGATTCACATATTTGTAAAAGCATCATTTTTTTACAATTGTTATCACTCAGGAGATGGAAGCTAAATTCAATCAAAGATTTGAATCTATGGTGGATACAATTGTTGAGCAGAAGGTTACTAATATTTTGAACATGATGGGTATGAAGGTGCCAAATGATATAGGGGTCAACAACACACCTTCAGTTGGTACTCGTAATAGTTGTCATTCAGTACACTTGGACAAATTACAATCTACAAGCAAAACTCAAGATATGGATCCTTTTGAAGACTTGTAGGTAAACAATTAAAATGTTTACTTCTGTGAAGATATATCATATTATGCATTTAATATGTGTGTGACAAATGTTTGTTTTGTTATTGTCATTCTAGAAACCAACCAAATGCCGTCTAGCTGTAAATTTGGACTTCAAAATTATCGTAGTGGGTCATGGTAGGGTACATCCTGTTTCAAGGAATGGAGATCAATGCCACAATCAACAACTATTGGCCAATCATGTAAAGGTTGGGATCGACTCGGTGGAGCCTATTCATGCGGGAGTCCCACTTCCAGTTCCAACTCAATATCTCACGACAATAGGAGAAGTGGTCGGTAGTTTTGCTCAATAGCCTAAAAGTCTTGTGCTTTTAGGAGAAAACGATGCGGTAAAATCTCTTGTGCACGTGCTTTATTATGCTTATCAAATATATTGATATGATGATATGTGATCATAATTATGTGATAAATTCACATGAATAAGGCAGGTTAATATTAGCATGACCTGATAATATGTGCATTATTAGCATGACCTGATAATTTGTGCATTATTAGCATGAACTGATAATATTAGCATTGAAATTTCAATGATAATATTAGCAACACCTGATAATATTAATCTTGTGCTTTCAAAGTCTTGTGCATTATTAGCATGTGTAAATTTATGCACAAAGTTAGAAAATGGCATGACTTGAAAGTAAAAAATTTACATCCTTTAATAATTTTGAGAAATTATATTTGTTTATGTGAGGGCATTCATACCCCTAATATTCCAGGATATATTCATCATTATGTTGTAAGGTATTAAGAGTTTCTAGTTCTCATACCTAAGCCAGTGTTTTTTTTAAACATTCGGATCATTTTGTTTTCAACATTTTTGAAAGATTACCCCATTCTTTGTTGTCTAATTATTTTTGAAGCTACTTGGTTCTTTTCGTTTTCCTTCAACCTTTATGTAAAACTCTTTGAATGTAGCACTATTGCCTTTTGATCAATGGATAGATGTTCAAAGCTACAAGGCATGTCACTGTTGGTGTTGAGATTCCTAGCATTATTTGATACTGCACCCGCCTTAAAAATCGACGTTTATTTCGACAATTGCCCCATCTCAGCCAATTCCACACTAAAAACCATTATGAATTTTAGATTGTATCTGGTCCGTTTTTCACTTGCATATAATTACTGGTATATGCTTATTCTTAAATCAATTATAATGCAGCTGAAAGTAAAAAAAAAACTGAAGAATAAAACACATATGTCACAAGTGCTGATCAGCAATCCTTTGTTGACTAAATGATGAAAAGTTTGAATAACAAATGATGAAAAGCTCTGTGTTGGGTTTGGATTTTATAATATGCTTTTCACTTCGACATAGGTTCAACTGTACAGATTAAGTTATACATTTAAAACAATAAAAAAATTTGTCACACGCTGATTAACAGTCTATTTCTACCTGAATCTAGTCTAATCTACTTATGCACTTGCAATTGAAAAGATGAAACACGGTATTTGCAACTTAATGAAATATGCAGTGCATACATGTGAAAATTTCAGATGACTTGCGAATATAAATTTTGTGAACATTAGACTTGAACATGGAACTAACTAAATACATAGTTTAAACATGAAATTAAACTAAAAAAAATGGAACTAAACTTACACGTGTATATAACCTCTATAACTTTAGTACCTCAAAATACAGCCAATATAACTTTAAATTACTCGTGAAGCTATAGTTTACACATTAAATTAAAATGTAAATAGACTTACAAAATATGGTTGTTATAACTTTACAATGGCTTTAAATGGATATGTATATCACTTTATATTTGGTTGAGTTGAGTTTACAGTTTTTCTATGATTTTTCTTGTGAAGTTTTCAATAAAAAAAATGCTTCGGCTTTCTTTCTGATGGTTTCAAATGTAAACTGCTTTGGGAAAGAGTTGGGCATATATGATATATGTATTCATGTGTTGCTGTGATTTTTAAGTTTAGTTTTGACTGAAAGATTTACGAAAGGAGACAAAGTATTTTAATAATATCATTGTCAGGTAATTAGTTCGAGGACAACAGCTGTACACATTTTTATTTGTTTCTTTATATGGTCAAACATGTCAGCCACAGGATAAGATCGTGATATGAAAACACAGACTGTAAATTTAAATTTCTTCCTTAATAGGAATTAAGGCTTGTATGATGTTGAGTCTGCATGGACGTCATATAAAAATGGGTCTGCCATCTCACCCTGTGCAAATGGAAGCTTGATGTTAATCCTGTGCTTTGAAATTTCAATGATAATATTAGCATTGAAATTTCAATGATAATATTAGCATGATCTGATAATATTAATCTTGTGCTTTCAAAGTCTTGTGCATTATTAGCATGTGTAAATTTATGCACAAAGTAAGAAAATGGCAGGTTAATATTAGCAGTCATTTTGAGGGGAATATTAGCATTCTTAATATATTAGCATGGGTAATCTTGGCAAGTTAATACTAGCAGGTTAATGTGAGTATGGCAGGTTAATATGAGAATATTAGCATGGGTAATAGCATTCTTAATATATGAAATTTCGTAGCTGTGTTGAGGGGAGTAATATAAATGGCAGGTTAATTGTTTCACTGGCTCCTATATCAAGTCCTAACAGCCATTTTGCAGGCTTCTTATAGTAACTTTTTATGTCTATGTTATATATACGATTGTGCAATATAGTAACAACAGTTTAAAAGGAATATGCAAATGAATATGGTGCAAGCTGCACCTATAGTGAGCACAAAAAAAGTGAAAGAATGTCGTGCTAAGGTCATGAATACAAATGAAAAGGTCTTGAATACATCGTCCAATCAATTTGTGAAGCGTAAGGCAATCATTGATGAAGATATCCTCAAAACTTTTCAGATGAGTGTAAATATTTCCATGACCTAATAGTACAAACGCCAACCGATGATGATGTTATCATTGAAATTCACGTGAATAAGGATCTATTTGCATATGACGAATACTTTGAAATTCACATAACAGTGGATGACGTTATCCAATTTCTTAGTATGACATGGCTGAATGCATCTTGGTTACAGATTTACATCATGTGAGTATTTACATCATTAATTTTTTTTTGTTGAACAAATAAGAAAATTGATTATTATATGTTTAAATAATGTGTAGGTGGTTAAATTGTATGAGCGTGGTTGGTTTAGTTTGACTACCCAGTTTTATCGTACTAAGCATGATTCATATTTTATTCGTCTATTATTTGCTGAGTTTGACAGTAACCTTCGCAAAACTAAATGATACATATTTATGTTTGTGTGGTCGTTGGTGAAACTAAATGATATAACTTTTCTCTTAATCCTTACCGTGTATTGCCTTCCATTTCTTCTCTCTTAACTAAATGATACATATTTATGTTTGTGTAGCATTTCTTAAAAACACAAAACACCTGCCTGTTTTGTCTTAAATCATATTAGATGCCATATATCTGACCTGGAGAAGTGATAGGCCATTGGTGAAACACAAATCATATTATACATTGATGTAGTCAATTAATAACGAATAGATTCTGTTATTGGAAGGCCGTTGGAAATCAGTTTAAGGTATTGCTGATGATAATTAAAATAGAAACGGTGTATGCAATGTGAATTGTGAACTAAGGTGTGATAAACCATGCAGTTATTTATGGATTCACCATATATATATATATATATATATATATATATATATATAGGTTAAACCTGGAAAAGTTTCTTAATAGTAGCAAGTACCATGAGATACCACCTTCTTAAACAGCAGTATACTTATTTTGAGCTGTTCTAGTAATAGTCGCTCAAAGAATCACTCGTGCGAGTACTGTTGATAGGTTTAATTGAAGACTGAAATAATGTTGAGCCAATCACATTCAATAGTCGGTCCACTCGGCACTGTTGATAGTTTTTCTATACTTTAGTTTTTCACTATGGTTTACATTTTGTTAATTTGTTTTCTGTTTGAGATATTTACAATGCTGCAGATCTATATACTGCACATATACATACTATTGCATTATAATGTCTATTTAATGTCTATAGATCTATATATATATATATATATATATATATATATATATATTCAGTATTAAAATACTGCAATAGATTTTAATGTCTGTTTACATTAAAATTTTGCAGGTACTCACAGCAGATATATTCAGTGAGGCGCTTGGTGTGTCGTTGAAAGTTTGCCTTTTGAGAAAAAAGTTGCATTTTGTAATACTGCATTTATCACATCTTTCTGAAGTCGTGATTTAGTTAGTAAGTTAAAATTTGTAGTTTGGGCATATTGTTCATTCTTGTAGCAAGACCGGATTATATTGTATTTGGTTCTTTCTTGTAGAAACTGGATTATTAACACTATGTATGAATATATTATTTGTTTTCTAATTACTATGTTGTTGCTATTAAATGTATGGATTCACTTTATCAATGAAATTATCTGTGAACTGTTCAATTTATATTGTTGTATAGTATGAATATCAATAATTATATGTTAATTTGATATATTGAGAGCATAATGGTTGTTCATATATATGGGGGTGATATTATTTGCCAGAGGTTTCTTTGCTTCGGTTGTAGTTACAGCCAAACTGAAGCAACAACAAGAGCCATTTCATGCTTGTGCTCTTTGTTACGTTAGTTACAGAAGTTCGAAGCAAGAAATAATTTTGTGCTTCGGTTATTTATTAGAAGCAAAAAGTTAAAAAAAACCAAAGAAATAATTTACTGTTTGCTTTGGTTTCTTGTCCTAAGCAACAAATTTCTGGCCTATTGTGTCTGTTGCAGTTGCTTCGGTTGCAGAACTGAAGCAACAAGGGGTAAATAACTGAAGCAACTGACCTGATTTGTAGTAGTGGAACTTCATTTTGTCCTGCCAGCGGGTGAAATTTGTTCCATCAAGTCTGTCTAGTTAAACAAAGTCTTGGTTCATAATCTTGAATGTAGAATCCAATCCGTTCTCCATTGTTGATATTGCTTTAAGTTTGTTATTTATTTCATAGAATCGGGTTGGTTTTGAGGCGCGATATCACTTTCCTTAAAGCAATATCTGCCCCCAATCGGATTTGAGTTTGCTAATGGGTTATGCGGCAGATTGCTTCCCAGGATACAACAAAACCAGAACTCAGAGACTCAGCAATGTCTGTGGGTTCAACGTGAGTTCTTATTTGGAAAGAAAAAGATATAACAGAGAGCAGGAAGAAGATAAAATCGAAGAGAAGGAACAGGGCACATATATAGGCGCAGAACAGTCACGACCATTGGATGCAGTTGTATACAAACAGGCGCGTCCATCTGTTTAAATTTAAAAATTATGACTGTTGTCAACAGTCAGGCCGCTTCCGTACGAACACGCACGCGCCCACGTGCCCATCTTTTGACAATAATAATATTTATAGGCCCAACCAAGCCCACATGCATGCACATCCATGCCCTTTGTTCAAGCCCAAGTTATTTAATTCACAATATTACATACAAAGCACTCATATATACCTTGGAATAGGCCAAACGACTTTGTGATGTGGGACTTGTTCCCTTCATTAAAACAATCTTCCTTAACAATCACCCACTAGATTGTTTTATTGATGATGTTCAGTTTTATCTTAGCTAGAAACTTCGCATCATATGTGGTATCTATTCGATTAAACCACATATTAGTGTGAATATTTCAGGACTTCAAAGAAGAGCTGGGTGGTCTCAACTTAAACTAAGTCTCCTTAATTTATAAAATCGGAAGTACTACACACGCAATTTCAATTTCCAATAAATTTCCCTACCTGTGAGCACCGTTATGGCCATGTGCTCCATCCCAGCTTAATGAACTTTTGCAAGAGTAAACCTTAAAACTCTTGTTTAGAAGCGGCACCACTTCCAAGTTCATAAAGGTAAAGTTCCTTTTCCTTTTCGATGTCTCTGTTACCAGACTAACTAGAACTTTATTAAGAGTTATTCAACTCAGCCTCTTCATACCTATAACAGTTTACACTAATTTGATTTAGTGTTTTCCCAATCATATGAAAATTTGTTTTTACCTGTTAAACCTTAAAATTAAGCTAAGTAATATTAAGGTTGGGTTTCCACTATCATTGATTAATACAAGGTTTAAGTCTCATTCCAACTGACGTGGATCTTATCATTTCCGTAGTCAAAGTTTTTGTGAATGAGTCTGCTAAATTACCGCTATATCTTATGTAGACAATAGTAATTATTCCATCATTTATTATTTGTCTAACATACTCATGTCTAAGACTTTTATGTCTTGACTTTCCATTGTATATGTCACTATATGCTCGTGACATAGTAGCCTGACTATCACATCGTAATGATATGGCTGGCATTGGTTTTGGCCATAGCTTGATATCTAGTAACATATTTCGTAGCCATTCTACGTCTTTTCCGGCAGCAGCAAGTGCTATAAATTCTGATTCCATTGTGGAGTGCGAAATGCAAATTTGTTTCTTTGATGCCCAAGAAACAACACCTCCACCTAATGTGAAAATCCAATCTGAAGTAGATTTATTATCACCAGCGCTAGTTATCCAACTTGCATCAGTGTAGCCTTATAATACACTTGGAAATCCATTGTAAACAAGTCCTAGATTATTGGTTCTTTTTAAGTAACCAAGTAATCTTCCAATTGCTTTCCAATGATCTATACCTAGAATTGCTATTATACTGTGCAAGTTTGCATACTGCATATGCTATGTCAGGTCTCGTACAATGCATTGCATACATTATACTTCCAATACGCTTGCGTATTCGAGTTGAGCAATACATCTTCCTTCATTTTTATTGAGATTGATACTCGAGTCTAGGGGTACTGGCATCTTTAATTTTTAGATGTCCAAACTTTTGGAGCACTTTTGAATATAATGTGATTGATTTAGTGCATAGCCCCCACTATCTTTACTAACCTTTATACCTCGAATTGTATCAACTTCATTTAAATCTTTCATTTTGAATTTTGAAGTTAAATAATTCTGAGTGTCTTGTATTCCTTTCATGTTAGTACCGAATATTAATAAATCATCTACATATAAACAAATGATTACTCCATATTCCTTTGTAAACTTGGAATAGATACATTTGTCTGCACTATTACATGTGAAGCCATTTTGAAGCATAATTGAGTCAAATTTCTCATGCCATTGTTTTGGTGCCTGTTTTAATCTGTATAATGATCTTGTCAATTTGCAAACTTTTCTTTCATTCCCAGGAAGGATAAAACCCTCTGGTTGTTCCATGTAAACTTCTTCGTTAAGTTCATCATTAAGGAAGGCTGTTTTGACATCCATTTGGTGGATATGCAACTGATAGATTGATGTTAATGCTATTAGTACTCGAATTGATGTAATTCTTGCAACCGGAGCATATGTATCAAAGAAATCAATTCCTTCCTTTTGCCGAAATCCTTTGGCTACTAATCTAGCCTTGAAAGTTTGCACGCTACCATCGTTATTACGTTTTCTTTGAAACACCCATTTACAACCAATAGGTTTTGACCCTTGAGGCAAGTCTACCATTACCAAAGTATTGTTTGGTAAAATTGAATCCATTTCATCAGTTATTGCCTCCTTCCAAAAAGCAGAATCTCTGGAAGTTATAGCTTCTTTGTTTGTTTTTGGATCATCTTCTATATTCAGTACAATAGGAATTTTGTTAGTAACTTCATCTCGAGTTCCTTCTACGTGTAACGCTATAGCTTGAGATGATATAAAATCTGGACCAAAAGATTACTCTTTTCTGATTATTTGTGTCCTTCTTATTTCTGTCTATTCATTAGTTACTTTCCTTTTATTGCTATCAGAAGGTATAGTAACATCTGTTGGTGTTTGAATAATTTCGGGGTTTAATGACTGATTAGTTTTTGAATCATCTTTGAATTTATTTTCAATAAACTCAACATCCCTTGATTCAACTATCGTGTTTGAGGATAAATCTAACAGTCTATATGCTTTAGAGTTTTCAGCATATCCTACAAACAAACTTTTCAATGGTCTTGGACCTAGTTTAGTCCGTTTTGGATCAGTCACTATATAGAAGGCAATACACCGCCACACCTTTAGATATCGCAGATTAGGTTTTCGACTATTCCATAGTTCATATGGAGAAACTTTAGTTTTCCTTGAAGTGATTCTGTTGTGCAAATGACATGCAGATAACAATGCTTCTCCCCACAAATTAAGTGGTAATTTAGCATTTAATAACATAGAATTTACCATATCAACCAGTGTTCTGTTTTTCCTTTCCGCCAAACCATTTTGCTGTGGTGTGTATGACGTTGTGTGCTGATGAATAATCCCATGTTCTTCACAAAAGTTAGAAAATTCAGTGGAGAAGTATTCTCCTCCTCTATCACTACGTAGGACCTTTATTTTCCTACCTTTTTGATTTTCAACTTCTATTTTCTAGTGTTTGAACATGTCAAAAGCTTCATCTTTATTTCTTAGCAAATACACATGTGTATATTTAGAAAAATCATCAATAAAGGTAATGAATACCTTTTTCCACCTCTGGTCAAAACTCCATTTAATTCACATATATCGGAATGAATTAAATCCAAGAGTTCTGAATTTCTTTCAACTATTGAGAATAGTTTCTTTGTTATCTTTGCTTGTATACATATTGCGCATTTACCATAGTTATCATTAGTAACAGAAATAAGACCATGCTTTGACATATACTTCAAAGATTTATAATTTAAATGTCCTAAACGTGCATGCCATAATGGTAAAGAATCAACAGTATAACAGAAAATTCTTTTATTTCATAAATACTGAGTTTGAACATCCCATTACATGCATAACCTTTACCCACAAACATGCCTTTTTAGACAAAATCAAACTATCAGCCTCCAAGACTGATTTGATTCCACTCTTGCACAAAATTGATGCAGAAACCAGGTTCTTTTTAATATCAAGAACATGAAGAACATTAGTGAGAGTTATCTTCTTGTTGGAAGTAAAATGAATCTCCACATTTCCTTTTCCCAAAGCTTTTGCACCATTTCCATTTCCCATGAGTACTTCTTGTTGGTCAACCACCTCTGTATAGGTTTTGAATAGACCTTTGTTGTTGCAAACATGAATCGTGGCACCAGAATCGAACCACCAATCCGAAGATTTTGTTTCAGCGGTAGCCATATGCAAATCAGTTATCGTGCCAATTTGCAGATTAGAAACCATAGCAATGATTTCCTGCATTTCCTCGTTTTCAACCACATTTTCATTTTCAGAATTCCCCTTTTTCTGTTTGGGAGGAGCCCTGCATTCACGCTTAAAGTGCCCAGGATTACCGCAATTATAGCATGCTTTCTTCTTTTTGTCTTTCGGGTTAGAGTCGCTTCGTTGCTTACTCTTCTTATTTGGGTTGAAGTTCTGGTTTTGATTGCCTTTTCTTTTCTTTCCAGAAACCACGTTGTTCACATCAGTAGAAAGGAAAACACCATCATGAATTCTGTTTTCTTCCTCAATTCGTATGTGTTTTCCGATCTTTTCCAACATTAGATCCTCAGTCATATGCAAGAGCTTTATGCGATAATTATTCCAACTTGGTGGAAGTCTAGTGATTGTCACCCCGACTTGAAATGATTCAGGAATCTGCACTTTCAAGTCATTAAGTTTGCTAACCAGAAGTTGTAAGTCGTGCATTTGATCCATGATAGAAACATCGCCTTTCGTTTGGAATTCAAAATATTTTAAAGTAAGAAACTTATCTGTTCCATTCTTATCGGTCTTGTGCTTCGTTTCCAGTGCATCCCAGATTTCTTTTGGCGATTTCAGTGGAGTGTAAAGATCGTATAAACGATCGGATAAGGTGTTAAGAATATGGCATCTGCACATCAGTTCATCCTCTTCGCGTTCCAGCCTCTTCTTCTTCTTCATATCTACAGTGTCTTTATCTGTCGGCAGAGGAAGAGGCGGAAGGTTTTCATTTAGGACGTAAGAGACCTTAAGAGTGGTAAGAAGGAACTTCATTTTGTCCTGCCAGAGGGTGAAATTTGTTCCATCAAGTCTGTCTAGTCGAACAAAGTATTGGTTCATAATCTTGAATGCAGAATCCAATCCGTTCTTCATTGTTGATATTGCTTTAAGTTTGTTATTTATTTCACAGAATCGGGTTGGTTTTGAGGCGCGATATCGCTTTCCTTAAAGAAATATCTGCCCCCACTTGGATTTGAGTTTGCTAACGGGTTATGTAGCAGATTGCTTCTCAGCATACAACAAAACCAGAACTCAGAGACTCAGCAATGTCTGTGAGTTCAGCGGGAGTTCTTAGTTGGAAAGAAAAAGACAAAACAGAGAGCAGGAAGAAGTTAAAATCGAAGAGAAGGAACAGGGTACATATATAGGCATGGAACAGTCACGACCGTTGGATGCAATTGTATACAAACAGACGCGTCTGTCTGTTTAAATTTAAAAATTATGAGTGTTGCCAACAGTCAGGTCGATTCTGTACGATCACGCACGCGCCCACTTGCCCCAAGTGCCCATCTTTTGACCATAATGATATTTATAGGCCTAACCAAGCCAACATGCAAACACATCCAAGCCCAAATTATTTAATTCACAATATCATATACAAAGCATTTATATATACCTTGGAATAGACCAAATGACTTGGTGATGTGGGACTTGTTCCCTTTATTAAAACAATCTTCCTTAACAGTTACCATATGATACATAAAGGAAACATGTTAACGAATTTGTTCTTTAGCACCATGAATAAACTATGTAATGTCAAAATGTAGAGCTATTATGTTGGATAGGAGAAAACAGGCTCAAGACGAGAAGTTAATCAATACTAGTATGTTGGCCCAATTTTAATTGGGGTCACCATGACACCACTAACGGTGTTAGTGGTGTGTGGCTGAGATTGCCTCCTGAATTCCTCCTATTAAATCTCAGCTACACACCACTAACATCGTTACTGGTGTCATGGTGACCCCAGTTAAACGGGGTCAACAAACTAGCTCTCGAAGTTAATAGCTAAGTCAATGCCCACTGAAGATTTGAAAGTCGTCGGCATACTTATGTGTCGAGTTTAGTCATGTCGGCTTTGGTCATGTCAAGTCATATTAAAATATATGCCATGAAATATATAATGTCAATTCAAGGGTTCTTTATTGTCCAAAATAAGTTATGCGAAAACAGAAATTAAGGTACAAGCCTCTAATTACAATTGGTAATTTATCGCCTATTTGAATTGCGGTTGCAAGAAATTTAAAGTGTTGATAATGAGGAAAGAAGATTCAACCCCTTGGTTAACACACCTCTCTGCCTCTATTTATAGGTAAGGGTCAGGTTCTGTCACTTGGTGTTTCGTTCATATTGTGTCAACTTCAAAATAGTTTGATACAACAAACAAGAGTTGATTCTGGATTTCGGCTCAGTTTGGTATACATTTGGAAGCAGAACGACCATTGGAATGGAAGGCGAGCGTCTTACAGATGAATAGAAGCGAGGAGGCTTTGTTACCAAGTTAAGTGATACACTTTTAAATGCGATACGACCTACAAACGAAAAGCGATGACATTGGTTTCCAATGCCATAAGGCCATACAAATGTTTGTTTTAGAAGAGCGGAAGCATTTTCAAAATTTCTCCAATCAGTACACTGTCTTCTATAAAGTAAAGGCAATAAGGCTGTTTCAAGCATAGATAATGACACAGTTCCTCCATTTTAAAGATTTACTATTTCCATCGAAGCAACACAATTCAACTTGGAGCAAGTAAGAGTGATGCCTCTTAAAGGCAACACCGTTCCACAATCTTTCACGTTGAAAGCAAGTGACATGCACAACTTTAGGATTCAAAAGAGGATGACACACCTTACTGGTGATCGAATGGGGACGCCAGCTTTCTTTGAATGGTAAAAGGTGTGGTACCAAGATAGCCAGATAGGTACTACTCCTTTCCGAAGTAAAGAAGGGACGACAAGCTTTCAAGGCGACACCTACCGACGCAACATTTCTATGAAGCAACATAAGTGACACCATTCTTGTGGTAAACATAAGATGACATGTCATTCATCAACTTAGAGGCGACAAGTCCATCTTCTATGACGATATACATTTCTATTAGGAGTGTCAAATGGGTCATTTAGGGTCATATAAGGGTCAAGCAAAATTTGACCCAACCCTTTTGCAACCCATTTATTTTGACCCTTTTAACAAAACGTTTTACCTGACCCAACCCACATATTACGTGTGTTAACCATTTAACCCACACATTAAAAAGTATTACTTTAAAATAACGATTTTTAAATCTAAAAATGTCAAAATTATGAAAAATCCAGAAAATTATGAAAGTAAAAGTAATAAAAGAATGGGATTTTTAAGCACAAGGACAAACTTAAATAAAAAATTATCTATAAGGACAACAGGTTAAAATTTTATCCACAAGGACATTTTTTAGTGTAAAGGGAGAAATTCTGGGGTCCACTATCATTTCATACTTTACACTAAAAAGTGTCCTTATGGATAATTTTTTTGCCTCTTGTCCTTGTGGTTAAAATTTTCTTTAAGTTTGTTCTTCACACTATTTTCTTGTAAATAAAAGAATTCTTCAAAAATAATATTTTTTAAAGTTAAAAAGGCCAAAATTACGAAAATACCCTTCATTTTGAAAAAGGTGAAAAAAATGAAAAATTTTCAAAAAATCTAGAAAATTACAAAATCAAAAGTTAAAAAAGAATTATTTTAAAATAATGATTTTTAAAGATAAAAATGCTAAAATTACGAAAATGCCCTTCATATTGGAAAAAATGAAAAAATTTCAGAAAATCTAGAAAATTACGAAATGAAAAGTAAAAAAAGAACGATTTTTAAAGCTAAAAATGCTAAAATTACGAAAATGCCCTTCATATTGGAAAAGGTGAAAAAAATGAAAAAAAATTCAAAAAATCCAGAAAATTACGAAATGAAAAGTAAAAAAAGAATTGTTTTAAAATAACAATTTTTAAAGCTAAAAATGCTAAAATTACGAAAATGCCCTTTATATTGGAAAAAATGAAAAAATTTCAGAAAATTACGAAATGAAAAGTAAAAAAAGAATTATTTTAAACTAACGATTTTTAAAGCTAAAAATGCTAAAATTACGAAAATGCCCTTCATATTGGTAAAAGTGAAAAAATTTCAGAAAATCCAGAAAATTACGAAATGGAAAGTAAAAAAAGAATTATTTTAAAACAACGATTTTTAAAGCTAAAATGCTAAAATTATGAAAATACTCTTTATTTTGGAAAAAGTGGAAAAAAGTGAAAAATTTTTAGAAAATTCAGTAAATTACGAAAAGAAAAGTATAATAATTATTATTTTTTCATAATTTTCTGGATTTTTTTAAATTTATTATTGTTTTCACTTTTTTTAACATGAAGGGCATTTCGTAATTTTGACATATTTAGATTTAAAAATCGTAATTTTCGAATAATTTTTTTACTTTTCATTTCGTAATTTTCTGGATTTTCTGAAAAAATTTCATTTTTTTTAACTTTTTCCAATATGAAGGGCATTTTCGTAATTTTAGCATTTTTAACTTTAAAAATCGTTATTTTAAAATAATTCTTTTTTTATTTTTCATTTCATAATTTTATGGATTTTCTGAATTTTTTTCATTTTTTGCACTTTTTCCAATATGAAGGGCATTTTCGTAATTTTAGCATTTTTAGCTTTAAAAATCGTTATTTTAAAATAATTCTTTTTTTACTTTTCATTTCGTAATTTTCTAGATTTTCTGAAATTTTTTCATTTTTTCCAATATGAAGGGCATTTTCGTAATTTTAGCATTTTTAGCTTTAAAAATTGTTATTTTAAAATAATTCTTTTTTTACTTTTCATTTCGTGATTTTCTTGATTTTTTCCATTTTTTTCACTTTTTCCAATATGAAGGGCATTTTCGTAATTTTAGCATTTTTAGGTTTAAAAATCTTTATTTTAAAATAATTCTTTTTTATCTTTTCATTTCTTGATTTTCTGAAATTTCTTCATTTTTTTTCACTTTTTCCAATGTGAAGGGCATTTTCGTAATTTTAGCATTTTTAGCTTTAAAAATCGTTATTTTAATATAATTCTTTTTTTACTTTTCATTTAGTAATTTTATGGATTTTCTTCATTTTTTTCAAAATGAAGGGTATTTTCGTAGTTTTGACCTTTTTATCTTTATAAATTGTTATTTTAAAATAATTCTTTTATTACTTTTAATTTCATAATTTTGGTCTTTTATTAGAAATAATTCTATTATTTTCCCCAATTTTTAATATTGGAAAATGTGGAATTTTTCCCAATTTTTAATATTACAAAAAAATTTAGCGATTTCGTATGTAGGCAGAGTTACATGGTTAAGTGGGTTACCCATTTGTAACCCTTTTAAAAGTGGGTCAACCCTTTTATGGCCTATTTAATAAAAAATATAAATGGGTTGACCCAACAGGGTTGTAATTAGGGTAAAATGGGTTGGCTAAATGGATAGGGTCATATTTTGATAGGTCTAATTTCTGTAACGCTAGCCCTCGTGGTGTTGAATCCATGGACTTTTGAGTTGATGCCAACTATGGCTCCGATCACACCATCTTTTTTTATCAGATGAACCTGGACTGTGCACTTTAAATTGGCTGTTCATCTTCTACTTTTCCCTTTTATAAATAGCGAACTTAACACGTTCCTATTCTTCTTCCTGCAATTTTAGGAAACAGCAAGTAGTTAAAAATTCTTTAAGATTTAAATTTGCTTTTTTCTCAAGTTTGAATTTCAGGTATCGATCTCATCTTTCTTTTAATCGGTTAAACACATTAATTTTGCTAGTCGAGACTTGGGAATAAGTTTACATCGATTACGCTTGTACTGAGTAATTTGAGGATTCATAAGCCCAGTCCTCATACTCGAGAAATAAGCAAATTTTAATTATACAATTATTAAAAGAAATAAAATTTGGGTTTTGACCTGTGTCATTGTCCCTACTTCGGCTCCCTACTGATACGAAGCTTTATTTTCTACATCGAGCTCGGTAATGATCAGAATGGCATATCAACCATGTTTGAGGTGAATTAGTGTGTCACGCCTCATCATATTAACTTAGCGACCATGTAACATGTTGTCGTTTAGTAAATTTAACCATAGCATATCAATTTGTTAATGTCAACACAGACATGATGGGGCTAAATAGATTTAACTCGATGGAGGTAGAAACTGCCTATCAGCCTTTCACAATGAAGGCTTCGTTGTGTCGACTTTGGGGATGGACAAGTATAGCATCGACAATCATCCATTAAGCTTGATCATAACATATTAAACCTGCCGAATTGATGCAATGCTTTACCGTTACGGAATTTGGTATGTGGCTCAATTCTTATAATGGCTCGATAAGAAGTACTTCTCCTTTATGAGGCGATACAAGGTGCATCGCCCTAAATATTTATTTGCATGGTATTTTGAAAGTGACACGTCATATCAACCTCGGGATTTAGTTAATTAAAAATATAGGTTCAGTAAGTTTTATTACTTCCTTATTTGACTGATTATGTAGTGGTTTTGTGGTTTTAAGCCTTAAAATGATATAAATGGCATCTTTCTGAAGCTCTGATTTTCTCGCATCCTTTCTCTTTTGCTTGCTCGCTCTGTTAATTTTCGACTGGTCGTCAACCTCGTCTCTTCTGATTCGTATGCTCGCGCTGCTCTCTCGAGCACGAATTTTATTCTCAGGAGATTGGCCCTTCTTTTTAAGGGCTTGCTATGGTTTCCTCGGTTTGCGAGTACGTGTTACAAGGCTCCTTTCTTCGGCAAAGGCCTTCTTTCGATGCGATTGCTCTGGCTGTTTTAGAAGTGGCGGCTCCCCCTATATCCGTTGTTCTGACCAGTTGCTATGATTTCGAGATCCGTCTGTACTCTTTGAGCGCGTTTGTGGAGATGTCGAGGTTCAAATTCTTGATTGTAGATGGGGTCTTCGTGGAACTCGCTCCGAAATTCTCTGGCTCTCTGGTGACTAGATTATCTCCACGACGGCGCTCTGTTGGTTCTCCAGTTCTAGTTGAGGAGAGCTCTAAGGCCTGTGTTGGTCTTAACCGTGATAAAGGGGATTTCACCACCCCTTTTCATCTGCGATTGAGCTTCAGGGGGTCGAGCTCTTCTGGTTTCTCGGCTAATGAAGGCTTCGCTGTTGGTTCCATTTTGTGTGGTGTGGAATATGGCCCTGGATTCGGGCTTGTTGTTGCAGCTGCTGGGCATGGTAGTGGAGATTTGATCACTCCGCTACCCTCAACGCCTAGTGTACGGTCTGAGAGAATGGTTTCTCCATTTGCTGCTGCACTGCAAAATAGATTTCTTCGTCGGCGACGTCCTTCTAGGCATCGTTCTAAACGTGTTAAGGCAGCCTTTTCCTCTGCTCGAGAAACTTTTCTTGCTACCCCGTTTGCTGCAGAGGTCAGGGGCTATAGCCAACCTTTACCTCCGTTAGCGCTTGGCAATGGTTTTGCTATTCTTGATGGGCTCGACGAGGGTATGCTTTGTGAAGCAGGGGAGCTCATCGCCTCTGCCTCATGCGTTCGTAATGCTCCAGCCGTGTGTGGTTCAGCACTGATGCCACTGCCTCCAGCTTTAGCTTCTTCCTCGTTTGAGGTTCTTGCATCTGGCTTGTCCGCTCCAGCGCAGCTGCTATCGGTTACAGTTTTGCTGGGCTCAGTTCAGGTGCTGACTTCAGCAGGTATGGGCGTCGTTGGTTGTTCGGGAGGCTCGGCCAATGGATTGGTAATGGGTGATGTTGCTGGTTGTTTTATTACCAACACAATTGCTAGTGAAGGTTGGAAGGCTATTGTAGGCAATATGAGCATCAATCTTGATGCTCAAATTGCCAGAAAGGTATGCGTGTTTTATTCTTTTAACTTTGGTCACTATGTTTTGTCTGAACATTTTTCCCCTTCTCTACTATTAGTGCGTGATCCTTTTCCGATATGTTACTCTGTTCCCCCTATATGCGTGAGTTTCTCTTTGCTTTGTGCTTGTGGTTGTGCTTTGAGCTCTGTCACGTGTTTGTGCAAGTTCCCTGGCACAACTACATTTCATTGGAAAGTGGTTGTGCCTTGTCATGTGTGCGTTTTTGGGGCTTGGTCGGTGTTGGTTAAGCTCCTTGTTGTGGTTTCTTTTGATGGGTCATGCATTATTTCACTCCTGCTTGTTATAGCAGATGGTCGCCTTTTTTTGTTGCATCTTTCTGGTTTCTCGGTCTGGCTCTATCGTTTTTTTCTGGTTCGCTTTCGTCCCGTGCGGGGTTCCTTTTCGCTTCTTGGCTTCTAGCCATTCTGGGTTGGCTTTTTGGTTGGTTTCCTGGCTCGGTGGAACACGGCAGACTTGCCAGTAGTCTGGTCGTGTCCGGATCCTCAGTTGCGTCCCATTGTTCGTCGGCTGTTGGGTCTTTATCTGTCCGGTCGCGATACACTAGGTTTGGCATGCGTAGTTACCATATAGCGAGCAATCCCGCTTCTCGCTACATGACAACTACATGCACCCCTACTGTATCGCTATCGCCTTCTTTTCGGTCTTTCCTCGCATGTTTTTCGTCCGTACAGTCAACCTCTTGTTAGGTGGGCCTTAGTACGGATCTTCCCGCGATCGGTGTTGCCTGTCACGGGCAACTCCACATCCCCCTCCTCTTCTCTTTCCGAGTCTCTTCTGTCATCCTCTAGTCTGTCCCCCTCCCATTTTTCTTACCCTTTGCTTAGTAAGGCTGAGATAGCGACCATTAATGGTCGACTATCTCGTCTTGCTAAGAATTCCTGTCCACCTCGTCCCTGCGTTACCTCATCTGGTTTTATCGACTCGCCCGGTGTATATTCGTCCGGACCGGCTAGTCGTCCTTCTGGGCGCCGTAGGCGTCCGGACCCGCGCACCCCTCGCACCATTCGCACACGCTCTATAGCGGCGTCTGAGCAGATCGTTAGATCTACTCGGCACACTCTTTATCGTTGTTGAGGCTGAGGGTGGGGGTAGTCTCCCCCCTTTGCTGCACTCTCCGTTCTGTTTCCCAGTTTAGATGGCGAACTTCATCTTCTGGAATGTTCGTGGTATTGGCAATGATGAGTCTTTGGCGAGACTAAAGCGCATTGTTAAGAAGCACTCTGTTTGGTTGGTAGCACTTCTGGAACTAATGATGGGTCCGGAAGCGATGACCAAGTCTATGTTGCCCATTGGCTTTATCGGTGCCAAAGCCAACGTGTCCAACAAGATTTGGATCCTATGGTCCAAAGACCTTGTTGTTCACCCTCTTTTCGACTCGGACCAGCTTCTCTTGGCAACTTGTTCTTCTTCCTCCTTCACCTCTTCTTTCTTGTTCTCGGTAGTTTATGCTAAGTGTGACAGATTAGACAAGCAGGCCCTTTGGGCAGATTATCTCTCTATTTCCGCCCTCGGTTTCTCCGTATCGGTGTTGGCTGGCGACTTCAACGTAGTAGCTTGCCAAGCAGAGAAACGGGGAAGGATTGCTGTTAATCGCCCGGCGATAGCGGATTTCAATGATTTCATTATCAGCTCGGATCTTGCGGAAGTGTCCTTCACAGGCTCGGCTTTCACCTGGTGCAACAACCAGGAAGGTCCTCGCCGGATCCTATTGCGGCTAGACAAGGTCTTCACTTCGGAAGGCTGGTTCAGCCTGCCCTTCTTGTACTCCATTTCTCACCTTCACCGCACTTTCTCCGACGACGCCCCTATGCTTCTTTCCTGCATTTCCCTTTTGATTTCCAGCCCGTCATCCTTTAGGTTTCAGAGTATGTGGAGATCTCATCACTCCTTTCACAGCCTTGTGGAAGAGTCTTGGATCTCTCCGTTGAGCGGTTCCCCCTGTGTTGTATTTTCTCGCAAGCTGAAGCGTCTTAAGAACTGCCTTAAGACGTGGAATAAGCTTATTTTCAAGAACATCTTTGATCGTGTTAGAGCTGCTGAAGAACCCCTTGCTCTTGCCGAAGAGGCATTTGATGATGCTCCCTCTTCCGCCAATAAGGAGGCATGGGCGGCTGCCCAACTCTCCTTCTCGTCTGAGCTTCGCAATGAGCAAGACCATTTGCGCCAAAAAGCCAGGATCAAATGGATTGTTGAAGGCGATTCTAACTCCAGTTTTTTCCACTCCTCTATTCGTAAGAAGTATAGGCATCTCACCATTTCTCAGATTCTCCGCCCGGATTTGTCTTTGACCTCCACTCCTATAGAGGTTAAAGATACTATCCTATCCCACTTCCAGTCCTTCCTCAGTACTCCATCTGTCTCCGTGTCTGATCCTTCCCTTCTTGCCTTCATTCCTAGGTTGATCCTCCTGTCTGATAACTCGGACCTTGCCGCTCCTCCTACCTCAGAAGAAATACGTTCTTGCGTATTTTCTCTTAGCAAGGACAGTGCGCCAGGACCTGATGATTACAATGGGATTTTTTTACAGAAGTGTTTGGCCTATCATCCAGCAGGACTTATGTCTCGCCATTCAGGACTTTTTTTCCGATGAAGAACTCCCCACGGGGTGGACTTCTACCAACCTGATTCTCATCCCCAAATGTGACCACCCTACCTCTTGTCCCGACTTTAGACCTATTAGCTTATGTAATTTCTCTAACAAAGTTATTTCGAAGGTTCTAACCTCTAGGTTAGCTCCGTTTCTTGAGCGTCTCATCTCTTTCTCTCAGAATGGTTTTGTTAAAGGACGTTTAATCACCGATAACGTCCTTTTAGCGCAAGAGCTATGTAACACCCCACCTCCGCCAGGGTGGCTCTTGCAAGCACTCTGACTTTGGAGGGGTGTTTGAATCAGGTAAGCATGCATAATGATATATCAAGGCAGAACAAGAACATATGTATATATGTAAGCAGAGTAAATAAGATAAGTAAAACAGCGGAAGATTTCAAACTATTTCAAAAACAAGTCTGGTACAACATAATGTCAACTTTCCAAATACACAAGTCTAGATAAAAACAACATTACTGAAAAACTGAAATACATAAGTACTATCCCCAAAATAAGTGATAACCATAGCTAGCTTCATGTCAAGACCGTACATGAGCTAAATCCCACAAGCAAGCGATCAGAAATCCAAGCTAAGCTTCAATATTCCCACCCTGAGAACCTGGGGGGGGGGGGGGAAACGGAAGAAAAGAGGCGAAAGGAAAACAGGTCAGTCAAAAAGACTGAGTAAGCCCTACTACAATCAATGTAAACTGATAAAGTTAACTGGCATGAGAAGCAGGGATGAACATAAGGATAACAACATACTAGCATGATGATTAACTAACAAGGTAGATAAAGGTGTCATCGCATAATCAGGTTTAAGGTTTTGCACCACAGGTGTACTAGCAAACTAACATGACTTGAATAAACAAGTATTGATCCCTTGGCCCAAGCTTTGGCCCAATAACATGAAGTGACCCTAATACGCGGTCCAACCAAACGGTCTAGTCGATCGGCTCCCTATAAGCCTAACTCGTCACGTGTTGGTGTCAATGCGGCCCAAACATGATTGTAGCCAGACTGTGCAGGGTCTCCCGTCGGGTGTATCAAGCCCTAGGGTGTCAACCCCTGGACACCATAAACATGAGTGCACAGTCTCGATCTACTGGTACCCGTGCATGTTTTCCCCGGCTTCGGACTGTGTGCACGACCATAGTCTGCCCGGAATTACACCGGCGTACCCTTCTGCCGTCGTTTTTGGTCACTGACCTCCAGTCCAGTAATCGTGCTCCCTCCCTAGCCTAGACCCTAGGGTCTTAATGATACAAACTTGGGATTACTGCTGGAGTGGACCCCCATTGCTAGGATTTTTCTAGTGGGTTAAGTACGGTTTAACCCTCTTGCTAATCATGGATTAACTTGGTTAAGTGTAACGATGAGTTCACGACTTAACCCTGATTAATCTACCAAGCCCAAATTGGTTAAGTATTAAGTGGACCATGACTTAACCCTAATCACGAGGCATTAATTAATTTAATGCGCCTTAACCTCTCACATTAGACCTTGTTGTGGTTACTAGTTAAGCCGGGCTGGTCCGGGTAGCTTTACACCACAACTTGGTCTAACCTCGGGTTCAAGGTACAACATGACCAACTTCTCACATTGGGTCCTATTGTTTGTAGCAACTAGTTAGGCCGGTCGGTTCCGGGTAGGCTTACGCTACAAACTCAACCCAACCTCGAGTTGGTCACACTTATATTTTCTAAGTGTCATGTCCATCATGTTTCCAAAACATATCACAAGTTTTCAAGCAATTGGGTAGACCTAACTTAATAGGTAAATTCCCAATGGGTAGACCTAACTTAATAGGTAAATTCCCAATCTTATGTTTTTATGTCTTTTAAGTTTACCCAACCCCAAACGCAATCCCATCGCTTACATATCGCAATAGCGCATAAAGGATAGAAAGAGGGAACTTGGCATAATCATGACATAAAAGGTGTTGAAGCCACAAGTTTAACATGGTGGCATATGAAACGTACATATGTTCATATACTTGCATATTACATTTTAGGCCTCAAAAGCATGCATAAAACCAAACTTAGCATATTGGTGATACATGGTGATAAATGACATGTAAAAATGGCCATAAGCTCGCATTTAGCCTCACATGCAAGTTATCATAAGAGATATGATAACTTACATGTTGCCAAAATGCAACCTTTAGCATAAAGCTTGAAGCTTTATGTTCATATACTCAAGATAAGCTTGCCTAACATGATAACATGAACAAAATGATCACCCCAAACTTGCATAACATACATGGCAAACTTGCATATCATAACATAGCAAACTTGCATAACATAACATGGCAAACTTGCATATAAACTTGCATATCATAACATGATAAACTTGCATATAAACTTGCATATCATAACATGATAAACTTGCATATCATAACATGGCAAACTTGCATATAAACTTGCATATCATAACATGATAAACTTGCATATAAACTTGCATATCATAACATGATAAACTTGCATATCATAACATGGCAAACTTGCATAGCATAACATGGTAAACTTGCATATCATAACATGGCATACTTGCATAACATAACATGATGAACTTGCATATCATAACATGGCATACTTGCATAACATAACATGATGAACTTGCATATCATACATTTAACTTTAGAGTTTAAATATGAAAGTAGAATAGGGCTTACAATGCTTAGGAAGTCACAAAAATATGACAAAGTCCTTATGAAATCAATTAAACCCAAAATGCAAGCTTCAATAGAAAAACCATTGAGCAAAAATGATCAAAACCCTTGCTTTATGATGTAAATATGGAAACTTGACTTGAATGCAAGCTAATGATGCTCATACAAGTTTGAAAACACTTGTATGCATGGAAAATCTCTCATAGAAATGACTTAGGAATTTTATGAAGAGAGTGGAGGCCATGAGAGGAATGATTTTGCCATAGTTTAGTTACTTGAATGAATAATGATGATTTAGGGTTAGGTTAGGGGCTTATTTATAGAGATTAGGACTAGTTCTAGCCTTAGGATTAAACCCTAGTTCCAATCTCAGCACTCAAAACTGAATCTGGCCCCCAAACTCAACACAAACCCAAAATGGTGCACCAGGCAAAACTGCCCGGCTGGACCAAGTCGACAGCCAAGTCGACAGGGCTGTCGACTTGGGTCCAACCAAGTCGACTCCCAAGTCGACAGGGCTGTCGACTTGGGTGCTCTGGCGGGAATTTTCCCGCCTAGCCCAATCTGACCTAATTTTCCAAATTCAAACTTGAATTTGAAATCTGTTTTTACTTTGAAATTTTCTGAAAACTTCGTTGGGCCTTAATCGGGTCATACGGACTCCGATTTTCGAAAACTCGGACTCTATTTCGCGTATTTTTCCGAGACGAACGCAATGGCACAACCCGTTTCCCTTGATTCAGATTTATAAATTAAATTCTGCCTTGATTTACGTTATAACAGGTTATTGCAAATACGGGTTGTTACATTCTCCCCTCCTTAAGGGATTTCGTCCCCGAAATCTTCAAGTTGGGAAGAACGTATCCTACCATCCAATCATCCATCTACTCAAAACATCATCCACGAGCAATCATTGTCCTTACAAGATTCTAAATGTTGTATGAACATATGCAAAGTTGTGTGTATATGTACTTATCTAATGCAAATATCATCAATGCAAATTATGTTAGTGAAATGAATCCATATGTATGCAATTCCTAACATAATGTATAACATCTATATGTGTGCACATAACATACATCCATATGCAACATCCATGTGATAACACAAAAAATTTCATCCATGAATAAGCATAAACACTCATGCATATGCAATATGAGGAGTGTGTGAGCCGATCTAGTGCCTAACGTGTATAATGCATCCACGAGTAACCACTTGCAAACACTTGCAACCATCAAGCATAACATGTTTCAAACACATGTATCATCCAAAGGGTTTCTACCTAAGGTTCTCATGATAAGATTAACACGATAAACTAGATAATCAAGACAAACATGGATAGCAAAAGATATGCTACAAAGAGATCGGGAGGATAAGCAAGATATACTCCTTTTGGATTACAAGAAATCCCTTCCTAACCCAACCCATATTCTATAAAAGCCCAAAAGGTTTAGTCAACCTAACGGACCCCTTCAAACCCTGACATGTATTACTAGCCAATAAGTCATACCTCCCGACAGAAATAGGACCGAGAATGGGACCGAGAGGATATACGTAAAAAGATAACATGCGAGTAAGTTCCACAGGAAAACAAGGATCAAGGATATGCTCTTAAAAAGAGATGTGATGCGCGTATCCAGCCTTCAATCTTCTAAGTCACGTTTCCTTGAGTTTAACTCCACTGTGCTTTGACCGTCTTTTACCTCATGATTTCTTAGCTTCTTAACTCTTATTTCCAAATATGAGTTGGAACCCATTTCATTGTCGCCTCTCGTCTTCCTTTTTCACTTACTCTTCTATCATTCTTGGCTTAAACATAACTGTGACCTCATGGTTTCATGCAAGCTCTCCAAAATTCACTAGTGAATCCTGGATCTCGTTTACTTACTATAAAGTATTCCACGCAGCAGAACTTTTCTTGGAAATACCAATCCACGTTGCCAATTGCTCTTACTAACGTGATTTTCTATAACTCATGCTTGAACGAAATGAACCATCCGCCTGCGAATGATAGGCCGTACTTAGATTCAGTTGCTTGCCCATGACATCCCGTAGACTATCCCAAAACTGGCTAGTGAAGATTGAGTCATGGTTACTAACTATACTTTAGGGAACCTCGTGCAACCGCTTTATTTCTTGAAAGTAAACTGTCGCTAGCTATGATGCAGTCCTTTCGCTCTTTACCAGAGTGAAATGAGCACTCTTCGTGAGTCTACCTACTATGACCCACATGCTCTTATCCCCTTTTCTTGATCTAGGCAGTCCATCCACGAAACCCTTCGTGACATTTTTCCTACTTCCATTGCGGGGACCTCCAATGGATGTAATAGCCCACCGGGCTTTTTATGACTCGGCCTTAATCTGTTGGCACAACATGCGCCTTGGGACAAACTCGGCCACCTCCTCGAGTGATGTGCATCTTCAAGAACCTTCTTTCTCTCATCGCGTCTTAGCCATCCCTTGTCATCTATAGCGAGGTGTCTTAACATCTCGCCTCGAATCAACTTGTCCATGATCTCGACTAACTGCGGGTCTTCTTTCTGTGAAGTCCCTACTTGATCCAAAAGGGTAAGTCTAAACTCAAGGGACGCTAACTAACTAATTAAACTGAGAGAACTTCTTACTTCAATTGTCCTCGTCGGAGCTTTTCGGTTTTGAACCGCGACCACTTTAGCGGGATCCACCACTAAGCCTTGCTTAGCAACTATGTGCCCAAGAAATCTAACTCCTTTTTCTCCAAAATGACATTTGGAGGACTTGGCTTTCAACTGATGCGCTCTAAGCGTATCCATCACCTCCTTGAGATGTCTAGCATGTTCTTCCTCGTTCTTTAAGAAAGTCAGGATATCGTCTACAAAGACTACCACAAACTTGTTCAGGAACTCCCTAGACACCCTACTCATCAAGTCCACGAAGTAGGCGGGTGCATTAGTCAAACCGAATGGCATGACCAGCCATTCTAAGAATCCATCCGGAGTTCTGAACGCAGTCTTGCCTATACTATCTTCAGCTACTCTGAGCTGATGGAATCCAGTAGCAAGATCAAGAGAGAACAGATGTTCCTACAAGCTGATCGAACAAATCATCGATCCTTGGCAATGGTTGTCTATTCTCTTTGTTTAACTCACGATAATCGACACAAAGTCGAAGAGAACCATCTGCCTTGGTAGTAAATACTACAGGCGCTCCCCATTCAGATATACTTCGTCTAATGAAGTTCTTCTCAAGCAACTCCTTGACTTGCTTTCATAACTCTCATCTTGCGGGGCCACGTGCCTAACCGGCCACGAAACTATCTTGGCATTATCAACCAGATAAATGCGGAAATCTATCTCTCGTTTAGGGGGAACCCCCTTCACTTCACCCAAGATATCAGGATATTCTCGGACCACCCTCACCGATTGCAAACTATCGATAGACGAGTTGAGGGATTCAAGATAACACAACATGACGGGACCCATATGGTTACTAGAAATTTTTAGGGTATTACCGAGGCGAGTCATGAGCCTCTCAACCCTATGCTCAAAAATCAAGAATGGCTCCAAAACTGGACAACCAATCCATGCCCAAAATCAACCCATACCCCATGAAACCGAGAATATAAGCATTACACGAGAACTCTACACTAAGATAGAGATTTTCAAATCCACGTAGATAATAGACAAATGGGCGGAAACCCCAATTGGATTTGAGACACACACGGGATCCTCTACCAAGCTAGTACTAAGGTGCAAACTATCAACAAGATCAGATGAGATAAAGCTATGCGATGCACCAGAATCAAACAAGGTACGAACTGGAAAATCAGGAATATATACAAGGCTCTCAACAGAAATACTACCTCGATCGGGAACTGGAGCGACATTGAGAGCATGAACTTGCCCTCCTGAAGGTCCAGCACGTTGAGTCTGACCCTGGCCTTGCCCTTGCTTCTTCGGGCAATCCTTACTGAAATGTCCAGTCTCACCGCAGAAAAAGCATTCACCATTCTTCCTTTTCCTCTTCTTACAATCCTTAATAAGATGCCCAACTGAACCACAATAATGGCACTTCCCCTTGTTGTTCTTGCCCTTGTTGTTGTTCCCCTTGTTGCCTTGACTCTTGTTCTTGTTCTTGTTCTGATTGCCTTGACTGCTCTGACCACTTGGATTACCCTGATTTCCTTTCCACTGGGAATCAGTCTTCTTGGCTTGAGTATCATTCACCTTGATCTCTTTCTTGACATCTCCCTGACGTAACTCCATATCAACCAAGCTCTCAAACGTGGCCCCATGGGGAATATGTGACATAGCCAATCCCTGCAACGGCTCATTCAATCCTCTAGCAAAACGAAGAGCCTTCTTCTGAGGAGTATTCACCATATCCAAGCCAAAACGAGCTAACTGATTGAACTTGTTCACATATTCTTTGACAGACATATCTCCTTGTTTCAA
Source organism: Allium sativum (assembly GCA_030737875.1). Classification (NCBI taxonomy): domain Eukaryota; kingdom Viridiplantae; phylum Streptophyta; class Magnoliopsida; order Asparagales; family Amaryllidaceae; genus Allium; species Allium sativum. Next base: position 155,953,377 of record CM060918.1, on the reverse strand, counting down.
AGTTATGAACCTCTCCATTTGCAGATTCTCCTCAGCAGAAGATAGAAACTTAAGCACGAACCTTGCCCTGAAATCGGCCCAAGTCTCAACAGGCCTAGTACCATTGGTGACTTCCCACCAATAAGCGGCTTCATCCTTCATAAGCCAAACCGCCAACAAGATCTTCCTCTAATCGTCTAACCCAAAGATAGCAAATAAATCCTCGGTCTCTTTCAACCAATTTCTGGCCTCTACAAAAGTCACAGTGCCTTGAAAGTTCTTGCTACCCATTGCTTTGAAATCTTTGCAAGTCTTTGCGAAGTCAGCTTGAGGATGCTGAGGGGGAGGAGGAAGAGGAACCTCAGCGACAGGAGGAGGAGGAATATTAGCGACAGGAGGAGGAGGAACATTAACTACTGGAGGAGGAGGAGGAGGAACATCTGCGGGGCCGGCTTCGGTCGCCCTAGCCTCCAAAAGTCTCCTATACCAAACAGGTATGTGTACTCCCTCCGGAATAGCAAAGTTATTGGCCATACTGAAAACGAAGAAAAAGACAGATTCAGAATGGAGAAAAACGAAGGAATTTTGCTAATGGCTTTTTGGGGAATAGCCTTTAAAATAAACTAGACTTTTCTTTGGAAAATACTTTATACTTGGTTTTGAAAATAGTTTTCCAAAAGTTTTAAAAACCTTTTTTGTTCCTTCTCGTAAACCATATGCTCTGATACCAAATGTAACACCCCACCTCCGCCAGGGTGGCTCTTGCAAGCACTCTTACTTTGGAGGGGCGTTTGAATCAGGTAAACATGCATAATGATATATCAAGGCAGAACAAGAACATATGTATATATGTAAGCAGAGTAAATAAGATAAGTAAAACAGCGGAAGATTTCAAACTATTTCAAAAACAAGTCTGGTACAACATAATGTCAACTTTCCAAATACACAAGTCTAGATAAAAACAACATTACTGAAAAACTGAAATACATAAGTACTATCCCCAAAATAAGTGATAACCATAGCTAGCTTCATGTCAAGACCGTACATGAGCTAAATCCCACAAGCAAGCGATCAGAAATCCAAGCTAAGCTCCAATATTCCCACCCTGAGAACCTGGGGCGGGGGGGGGGGGGGGGGGAACGGAAGAAAAGAGGCGAAAGGAAAACAGGTCAGTCAAAAAGACTGAGTAAGCCCTACTACAATCAATGTAAACTGATAAAGTTAACTGGCATGAGAAGCAGGGATGAACATAAGGATAACAACATACTAGCATGATGATTAACTAACAAGGTAGATAAAGGTGTCATCGCATAATCAGGTTTAAGGTTTTGCACCACAGGTGTACTAGCAAACTAACATGACTTGAATAAACAAGTATTGATCCCTTGGCCCAAGCTTTGGCCCAATAACATGAAGTGACCCTAATACGCGGTCCAACCAAACGGTCTAGTCGATCGGCTCCCTATAAGCCTAACTCGTCACGTGTTGGTGTCAATGCGGCCCAAACATGATTGTAGCCAGACTGTGCAGGGTCTCCCGTCGGGTGTATCAAGCCCTAGGGTGTCAACCCCTGGACACCATAAACATGAGTGCACAGTCTCGATCTACTGGTACCCGTGCATGTTTTCCCCGGCTTCGGACTGTGTGCACGACCATAGTCCGCCCGGAACTACACCGGCGTACCCTTCTGCCGTCGTTTTTGGTCACTGACCTCCAGTCCAGTAATCGTGCTCCCTCCCTAGCCTAGACCCTAGGGTCTTAATGATACAAACTTGAGATTACTGCTGGAGTGGACCCCCATTGCTAGGATTTTTCTAGTGGGTTAAGTACGGTTTAACCCTCTTGCTAATCATGGATTAACTTGGTTAAGTGTAACGATGAGTTCACGACTTAACCCTGATTAATCTACCAAGCCCAAATTGGTTAAGTATTAAGTGGACCATGACTTAACCCTAATCACGAGGCATTAATTAATTTAATGCGCCTTAACCTCTCACATTAGACCTTGTTGTGGTTACTAGTTAAGCCGGGCGGGTGCGGGTAGCTTTACACCACAACTTGGTCTAACCTCGGGTTCAAGGTACAACATGACCAACTTCTCACATTGGGTCCTATTGTTTGTAGCAACTAGTTAGGCCGGTCGGTTCCGGGTAGGCTTACGCTACAAACTCAACCCAACCTCGAGTTGGTCACACTTATATTTTCTAAGTGTCATGTCCATCATGTTTCCAAAACATATCACAAGTTTTCAAGCAATTGGGTAGACCTAACTTAATAGGTAAATTCCCAATGGGTAGACCTAACTTAATAGGTAAATTCCCAATCTTATGTTTTTATGTCTTTTAAGTTTACCCAACCCCAAACGCAATCCCATCGCTTACATATCGCAATAGCGCATAAAGGATAGAAAGAGGGAACTTGGCATAATCATGACATAAAAGGTGTTGAAGCCACAAGTTTAACATGGTGGCATATGAAACGTACATATGTTCATATACTTGCATATTACATTTTAGGCCTCAAAAGCATGCATAAAACCAAACTTAGCATACTGGTGATACATGGTGATAAATGACATGTAAAAATGGCCATAAGCTCGCATTTAGCCTCACATGCAAGTTATCATAAGAGATATGATAACTTACATGTTGCCAAAATGCAACCTTTAGCATAAAGCTTGAAGCTTTATGTTCATATACTCAAGATAAGCTTGCCTAACATGATAACATGAACAAAATGATCACCCCAAACTTGCATAACATACATGGCAAACTTGCATATCATAACATAGCAAACTTGCATAACATAACATGGCAAACTTGCATATAAACTTGCATATCATAACATGATAAACTTGCATATCATAACATGATAAACTTGCATATCATAACATGGCAAACTTGCATATCATAACATGATAAACTTGCATATAAACTTGCATATCATAACATGATAAACTTGCATATCATAACATGGCAAACTTGCATAGCATAACATGGTAAACTTGCATATCATAACATGACATACTTGCATGACATAACATGATGAACTTGCATATCATAACATGGCATACTTGCATAACATAACATGATGAACTTGCATATCATACATTTAACTTTAGAGTTTAAATATGAAAGTAGAATAGGGCTTACAATGCTTAGGAAGTCACAAAATTATGACAAAGCCCTTATGAAATCAATTAAACCCAAAATGCAAGCTTCAATAGAAAAACCCTTGAGCAAAAATGATCAAAACCCTTGCTTTATGATGTAAATATGGAAACTTGACTTGAATGCAAGCTAATGATGCTCATACAAGTTTGAAAACACTTGTATGCATGGAAAATCTCTCATAGAAATGACTTAGGAATTTTATGAAGAGAGTGGAGGCCATGAGAGGAATGATTTTGCCATAGTTTAGTTACTTGAATGAATAATGATGATTTAGGGTTAGGTTAGGGGCTTATTTATAGAGATTAGGACTAGTTCTAGCCTTAGGATTAAACCCTAGTTCCAATCTCAACCCTCAAAACCGAATCTGGCCCCCAAACTCAACACAAACCCAAAATGGTGCACCAGGCAAAACTGCCCGGCTGGACCAAGTCGACAGCCAAGTCGACAGGGCTGCCGACTTGGGTCCAACCAAGTCGACTCCCAAGTCGACAGGGCTGTCGACTTGGGTGCTCTGGCGGGAATTTTCCCGCCTAGCCCAATCTGACCTAATTTTCCAAATTTAAACTTGAATTTGAAATCTGTTTTTACTTTGAAATTTTCTGAAAACTTCGTTGGGCCTTAATCGGGTCATACGGACTCCGATTTTCGAAAACTCGGACTTTATTTCGCGTATTTTTCCGAGACGAACGCAATGGCACAGTCCGTTTCCCTTGATTCAGATTTATAAATTAAATTCTGCCTCGATTTACGTTATAACAGGTTATTGCAAATACGGGTTGTTACAAGCTAATTTCCCAAATTGATAAAAAGGTCCGCGGGTCTAATGTGGTTGTTAAGCTAGATATGGCGAAGGCTTATGATCGCATGTCTTGGTTCTTCATCATCAAGATCCTTCGGGCTTTCGGTTTTCCGGAGCCCCTTATTGATGTTGTTTGGAGGCTTATTTCCAACTGCTGGTTCTTCGTTCTCATCAACGGATCGGCCACCGGTTTTTTCAGGTCGGGGAGAGGAGTTCGTCAGGGAGACCACCTCTCCCCTACTCTGTTCGTCCTTGCCGCTGAGGCTTTTATTCGAGGCTTGCACTCCCTTATGATTGCTGGGCAGATTCACAGGTTCGGCATCCCAAGGGGGTGCCCTCTTATTTCATCTCTTTCTTTTGCTGACGACGTCATCATTTTTAATAATGGCAGTCGTCGATCTTTTCAAGGCCTCTTGGGCCTCATTCGGCAGTATGAGAGATGCTCGGGGCAACTCCTTAACTCTTCCAAAAGCTGCTTCATTCCCGCGAGAGATATGCCGGCTTCGAGAGCTGCTTGGATCGAGTCCTTTTCTGGCTTCCAGGCGGCCTCGCTTCCGCTGCCTTACCTGGGCATTGTTTTGTATCGAGGAAGGAAACTCAATGCCATTTTTGATCCTTTCACTGACAAAGTTAGGGGGAAGATCCTTAAATGGAATGCTACCCTACTTTCTCAGGCTGGTAGACTTGTTCTCATTAAGTCTGTCATTGACTTCATGGGATCTCATATCTTTGCTGCTATGACTCCCACGGCTTCTTTCTTCCGCTCGTACCGTTCCCTAGCGTCCTCGTTCTTTTGGAGATCCAATGATAACATCTCTCGTCATCACTGGATCTCCTGAATTGTTATCTGTCGTCCCAAGAGTGAGGGAGGCCTGGGCCTCCGTAACCCTAAAGACGGTTGCGTGGCCTTTCCTTGCAAGCTTTGGGTAAGGTTTGAAGCTGACAACTCCCTTTGGGCGACGTTCCTTCACGCCAAGTACCGACAGTTGGCAAGTACGCATTACTCTGGTACCCCGACCTATGCTAGTGAGACGTGGAAACGGATGCAATCCGTGAAGGCATTATCCGATGCTCATGGCGGGGGTACCTCTTGGAATGGTAATCTCTTCTCGCTTTCTGCTGCGTGGAATTCTGTGCGGAATCTGACGCCTGAGCTTCCTCTCTTCTCTTTTATTTGGGATGTCCGTATTCCACCAAAGGTGTCTCTATTTATGTGGAAAACCATGCATAATGGTTTGTCACTGGATGAGAATATTTAGAGAATCGGTATCCCGCTCGTGTCCAGATGTAGATGCTGCAGAGCTGGCAGCACCGAAAACTCCTTTCACTTGTTGATTTCTGGGGTTTGTGCTAGGTCTGTTTGGAATTACTTCGGGAACCTGCTAGGTTGTCGATGTAATTCTAACTCGATTGAAGGTTTCCTAAGATTCTGGTGGACTGGCATCTCAGGTAAAAGTCTTCGTGCTAGCCTCTTTCGTCTGATTCCTTGTTTGATTTGCTGGCACATCTGGTGCGCGCGAAACAAGGCAATCTTCGACGAAGAAGCTATGGACCCTCCGACCATCATTCGGAAAGTTAGGAATGATGTTTTCCTCGCATTTTGGAGTAGGCCATTCAGAGGTGTTATAGGATCCCGATCTAGGAGGTTGGCTGTTAACTTTAATGTTTCAATGTAACACCCCGCCTCCGCTAGGGTCACTCGCAAAGGAATGCACTAGCTTTAGAGGGGCATTATTGGTAAACATGCACAGAAATATCACAAGACAGAACATATAAAATAGCGGAAGTAAAATCGAACTTTCATAAACATTAATAATTAAGGTCTAAAGCCTTTTACATCAGAGTACATCAAAACCTGTCTTGCAATAATAAAGAAGCATTAAGACTTTTCCATAAGTTATTCCCCAAATAAAACAGTAAAGTAGCCATAGCCAAGAAAAGTCCAAGCCATCCATGATGACCTTCAAGCAGAAGAAGTCTGAACTAAACAACAGTATTTCCTCCCTGTAACCTGGGGGGGAAACGGAAGACAAGAAGCAAAAGAAAACGGGGTCAGTCATAAAGACTGGTAAGCCCTATCTACTATCAGCATATAAACTAGTAAAGTTAACTGGCATGAGGAACTGAGATGAACATAAGCATGATAACAAGATAGATAAGCTAAATCAGAATAACAGGATAACTACTGAACTAAGGTATCATGATAAACTACGGTGTCATGATAAATCAAGGTATCATATCACCAGACTTCTATCAAGTATACTATCCCAAGGTATCTACCCCGTCCAACATCCCACGGTATCTATTCCGTATATTCTTCCTGGTTCTAACATGTATATTTGCTCTGCACCTCTCGTACTAGTATCCCAACCTTGTTATGTGTTAACCATGAATGTCCCTTACTCAAAGTCGTGTAATGGTCCATGTCAACCTAATACATCGCATATATAGGTTACTCAACTCGTATGTTTCTTTCCATGTATATAAGTTCAGTCCCTTGCCGTACCTCGTACGGGCTTCCTCATGTCGTATTATCCTTGAAATCGTTTGGACTGTCACCCTTGTTCTAGCTAGGCTCTTCCATATGAATCATCGTTTGAACTACTAGGACTTACGCCACCTAGCACCACTAGGGATTACGCTTGCCTATTGCACGTTTTCGTATTTCGGTTTGGGTTAAACCACCTAGGCCACTAGGGATTACGCTAACCCTCAACCGCGCCCTTTTTCCCACGCATTCATCGTGAATCGTTTTTCTATTACTGTATGCACATGTATCACATCGTGCCACGCGAGTCCTGTCACAGGGCAAACCAAGGAATACAGGACTCGGTCGGGAGCTTTAGATTTATCTGCCGATGCAGATACTAAGGTCTGCTTTTCTACACGTGGCTATGGTCCCACGAGACCCCTCCCTCAACTAGTGAAAGGCAACACAAGAGAAAATCTTGCATGAGAACTACACTCCGGCCAGCCCACATCCTACGGCCTACCTCACCCATAATTAGATAGCAAATTATGGTCTGTTGGGTGTCCCCTGCCTTTCCGTACGTACACGCTTGACTCAAGATGGTAGATGATCGACGAACTTGCTATCTCGGGCACCTTATGTATTCGTCGACTCACTGCTATCCACCCCAGTCTTTAGGTCGCTCGCATAGCAACCAAGGCATATTCTTGGTTCTTCTACCGCAGACCTCAACCTCTCGTGAGCCTAGTATAATGACCTGGCAGCTCACAGAGGGATCCCAAGAATATCCTCACGTTCCCTGAAGCCGCTGCTTCGTTACCCAGTTCGCTGGAGCCTTTATCTAAATCAGATAGCATGCTCCTACACGTATACTTAAACGATGACATACCGTATCGGGTTACTCATCTATCTAAGAGGTGGTCCAAATTTCCTTGGCTAAGAATTATTACTTAGTTTCTTTTAACTAAGGTTTACCACTTAGCCTTATTTCCATAATCCTTGTTAACTACGGTTATTTACCTAATCCTCCGAATTAGGGTTTATCTAATGGGTTAGGTGTCACTTAAGTTCATAACTTAGCTCGTCTACAAACCATGTCAAAATTGGCTAAGTATCCAAGTCCAAGACTTAACCCTACAAACCATGTGTCAAGTTGGCTAAGTATATTAAGCAATCCATAACTTAACCTCGTCTAATTATCATTTTAGATTGGTTAATTATATAAATTAACTTGACCTTGTCAAATTACCGAGTCAAATCGGTCAAGCGTATTCAAGTGATTCGTGACTTAGCCTTATCATGTTTTCACGTTAGATTGGTTAAGTATAGGTCACTTAACCACATCAAACTAACGAGTTAGATTGGTTAAGTTTAGTTTACTTAACCACATCAAATCTTCATGTATAATTGGTTAAGTATAAGTTGCTTAACCCCATTAAATTATCACGTTAAGTTGGTTAAGTATTGGTTACTTACCCTCATTGAATTACCAAGTTTAAATTGGTTAAGTACTTAACTTAACCCCATCGAATTACCGTGTTTAGATTAGTTAAGTGTGGATTACTTAACCCCATCTAATTACCGTGGTTAGGTTAGTTAAGTCTTAATTACTTAACCTCATCTAATTACCCAGTCGGATTAGTTAAGTGTAAATTACTTAACCCCATCCCCTAATCATCTTGCATGGTTAAGTGTCATTAAGGAAATCAAGCCCGGTCCCACTTAACCTACCCGTTCGTGTCATATCGGTTAAGTGTCATTAGTCAAATTTACTTAACCTTATCATGTGGCATTAATTTAATTAATGCACTCTTAACCTCTCACATTAGACCTTGTTGTGGTTACTAGTTAAGCCGGGCGGGTCCGGGTAGATTTACACCACAACCTAGTCTAACCTCGGGTCTTAAGCGCGACATGACCAACTTCTCACATTGGGTCCTATTGTTTGCAACTACTAGTTAGGCCGGTCGGTTCCGGGTAGTTTTACGTTGCAAACTCAACCCAACCTCGAGTTGGCCACACTTATATTATCTAAGTTCATCATGTTTCCAAAACATGTTACAAGTTTTTCAAGCATTTGGGTAGACCTAACTTAATAGGTAAATTCCCAAAGGGTAGACCTAACTTAATAGGTAAATTCCCAAGCTCATGTTTTATGCATACTTACATGTCAACTTTCATGTTATATTTCAAGTCATGTTTTCAGGTTGTATTTTCATGCCATTAGAAATTACCCATAACATAACCCAACGCTTTTAAACTCGCATATACGTTCGCAACAACGTAGTGGATTAAAAGAAGAGACTTGGCAAAAGCATGACAAAGATGGATATTAAGCCACAAATTAATCATGGTGGCAAATGAGGCACAAATGTGTTCATTAGCTTGCATATACCATTGTTAAGCCTCAAAAACATGCATAAACCCAAACTTGGCACATAAGCGAATCATGGTGATAAACAACATGGAATGATGACAAGTAACTCGCATATGACCTCACATAAGGGTTATGGCTTCATATGCAAGTTGACATGAAGGTTATAAGGGTTCTCATGTTGCATAATGCAACATTTCAACATAAAGGTCAAAGCTTTATGACCACAAGACCAAGGTAATGACTTTATAAGCTTGCATAAGATGATAGCATGCTACATACTAATGTTTAAACCCACTTACAACATGTCATATTAAGTTTAAAGTTCATATCTAATAGTAGGAGAAGGGCTTACCTTGCTATGAAGGCCTAAATCAATTAAACCAAAGCTTATGATGAAGCCTATGCATGCCATCACCCAAAAACCCAAAGATGGATGCACCAAATCACTAAAAACACCATCTTTATGAACAAAGATCAAAGCTTTAGCCTTGAGATCAACTTGAGAAGCTCTCATACTAACATAGGGACTCTCTAATACTCTCATGATCATGAAACCTCTCATAGAAATGAAGTGGAGGCTAGGATAGTTGAGTGGAGGCCATGAGAGTAGCAATTTTGCCATAGTTTAGTTGCATGAATGAATAATGAGGGTTTAGGATAGGTTAGGGTCTTATTTATAGATTAGGCAAGTGTTTTAGGCCATAGGATTAAACCTAGATTCAATCCAAGCCATCAAAGCATGTCTTGGGGAAGAAGTCAAGTGTAGGAACCATCTAGGGCCTTTAGATTAAAGATGAACCATGAGAACCATCCAAATGCAAAATCTGCATTTGAGCGAATCGGCCCACGGGTTGACAGCCAAACACCCTGGATTAACCCCTAGTCGACCCAGCAGGCTCGGGTCGACCTCAAAAATTGGCCGGTTCGGTTATTCCCCTCTCCCAATTCGCTGTTTTGAACATTTTTGCATATTTATTTATTTAATTTTCAATTATATATATATATATATATATATCAATATATATATATATATTTCTCTGCGCAACCCATTTCACTTAATTAAGTATACTTTAATTTGGGAATTTTTCGTGAAACTTCGCGAGGCCATATATTGGTCATACGGACTCCGATTTTCGAAGACTCGGACTCTATTTCGCATATTTTTCCGAGACGAACGCAATGGGATAGCCCGTTTCCCTTGATTCAGATTTTACAGTTTAATTCTGCCTCCATTTATGTTATAACAGGTTATTGAAAATACGGGTTGTTACATTCTCCCCACCTTTTAGGATTTCGTCCCCGAAATCTCCAAGTTAGGAAGAACATATCCTACCATCCATCATCCATATACTCAAAACATCATCCACAAGCAACCATTGTCCTTAGATGATTTCTAATGCTGTATGAATATATGCAAAACGTGTGTGTACATGTTCCTTAGCTAATGCTAATGATCAGGCCTGAATAATCTTTCTAATGCAAAATATGTATAGTGCCATGAATCCAACATGTATGCAAATAGTCCTAGCCATATAGGTACTATATGCGTGCACAATCATTCATTCATATGCAACAACCGCATGATAATACATTCGATTTCATCCATAAACAAGTATAAATACTCGTGCATATGCAATATGAAATGTGACCGAGTCGAGCTAGTATCTAATGTGTATTCGCGCATCCACGAGCAACCACTTGCAACCACTTGCAACCATATCAATCATAACATGTTTCAAATACATGTTTACATCCATAGGGTTCTACCTAGGATTCCCTGGAACAGGGTCGAGAAGAAAAACAAGACAAACTCCTTACGGGGTTTGTAACAGAAAATAGGACTGAGAGGATGTCCACAAAAGATAGCCTACAAGTAAGCTCTACAGAAAACAGGGATCAAGGATATACTCCCAAAAGAGATATCATGCGCGTATATAGTCTTTGACCATCAGAGTCGTATTTCCTCGAGCTTAATTCCATTGTGCCTTGACCGTCTTTTAACTTCGCGATTTCGTAGCTTCCTATTTCCTGTTTCCATAACATGAGCTGGAACTCATTTCTTCGTCGCCTCTCGTTCCACTTGCACACTTGGCGCAAACATGACTGCGTACTCATGATCTCATGCAAGCTTTCCAAAATTCACTAGTGAATCTCGGACCTCGTACCACAAGGTATTCCACGTAGAAGAACTTTCTCTTGAAAGTAAACAGATGCCAACCAGGTTATCAAGCGCACTTACTAGGGTGATTTCTATAACCCACGCATAAGTGAAGTAAACCATCCGTCTTATCGGCGAACACCACTCGATCGGGCTTCAAATTTCCAATAAAGGCATCAAGGGATTCTAAGTAACTAGTCATGACAGAACCTCAAAAAGGTTACACGAGACCAAGATGAGTCGAGAATCTAACTACCCTCTTTCCAAAACCGAGAATGGCTCCCCTTGCTGGATAACCACTTCATCCCTAGAATCCCTCCACAACTTATAAACATAAGCATTATTTCCAAGCTCAACACTTGATATAGACATTCTCAAATCCAAACAAGCTATGAGTAAATGGACCGATCTTCCAATAGGACTTGAGACAAAAACGAGATCCTCTATTATACTAGTACTAAGGTGCAGAGACTCAACTATCGAAGCGGACTTAAAAAGATGCGGTGATCAAAACAAAGTCCCGACGGGATGATAGAGAAGAAAAACTAAACCTTTAACAAGATCGTTACCCTCCTTCTGAGGTACCCTAGAAATGAGAGCATACTATTGCCCTCCGAATGATCTTGTCCCTGTTCCATGATACTTAACTATCCGTCCCGTTTCACCATGCCAAAGGTACTCTCTCGCCATGGGTTTCATTGTTCATCTTTCTCCCTCCTTTTAGGACCCAGCCATACCAACATGTTGCTTATCCCTGAGCTCGTATCCTTTATCCTTGTTCTTACTATCCTTTCATGCATAACCCTGCAACGGTCTCTCGAGAACCACCTCCATCGTACGGGAAACACTTACGCAGCTAGAAAGACTGGTCGCAGTCAAAACCACTGTGACTACAGATGGAGGAAAGAAAGAAAAAGAGATTCAATCAAGGAAACAAGGATAATGCTAATGGCCTTTGGGGAATAGCCTTTTTCTTTTTGAAAGAAAATTTTCTTGAAAAATGCTTCTTTGTAAACGGTTTTTCAAATAATTTCCAGAAGGTCTTTAAAAACTTTTGCCCAGTCTGGTAACCTTCTGCTCTGATACCACATGTAACACCCCGCCTCCGCTAGGGTCACTCGCAAAGGAATGCACTAGCTTTAGAGGGGCATTATTGGTAAACATGCACAGAAATATCACAAGACAGAACATATAAAATAGCGGAAGTAAAATCGAACTTTCATAAACATTAATAATTAAGGTCTAAAGCCTTTTACATCAGAGTACATCAAAACCTGTCTTGCAATAATAAAGAAGCATTAAGACTTTTCCATAAGTTATTCCCCAAATAAAACAGTAAAGTAGCCATAGCCAAGAAAAGTCCAAGCCATCCATGATGACCTTCAAGCAGAAGAAGTCTGAACTAAACAACAGTATTTCCTCCCTGTAACCTGGGGGGGAAACGGAAGACAAGAAGCGAAAGAAAACGGGGTCAGTCATAAAGACTGGTAAGCCCTATCTACTATCAGCATATAAACTAGTAAAGTTAACTGGCATGAGGAACTGAGATGAACATAAGCATGATAACAAGATAGATAAGCTAAATCAGAATAACAGGATAACTACTGAACTAAGGTATCATGATAAACTACGGTGTCATGATAAATCAAGGTATCATATCACCAGACTTCTATCAAGTATACTATCCCAAGGTATCTACCCCGTCCAACATCCCACGGTATCTATTCCGTATATTCTTCCTGGTTCTAACATGTATATTTGCTCTGCACCTCTCGTACTAGTATCCCAACCTTGTTATGTGTTAACCATGAATGTCCCTTACTCAAAGTCGTGTAATGGTCCATGTCAACCTAATACATCGCATATATAGGTTACTCAACTCGTATGTTTCTTTCCATGTATATAAGTTCAGTCCCTTGCCGTACCTCGTACGGGCTTCCTCATGTCGTATTATCCTTGAAATCGTTTGGACTGTCACCCTTGTTCTAGCTAGGCTCTTCCATATGAATCATCGTTTGAACTACTAGGACTTACGCCACCTAGCACCACTAGGGATTACGCTTGCCTATTGCACGTTTTCGTATTTCGGTTTGGGTTAAACCACCTAGGCCACTAGGGATTACGCTAACCCTCAACCGCGCCCTTTTTCCCACGCATTCATCGTGAATCGTTTTTCTATTACTGTATGCACATGTATCACATCGTGCCACGCGAGTCCTGTCACAGGGCAAACCAAGGAATACAGGACTCGGTCGGGAGCTTTAGATTTATCTGCCGATGCAGATACTAAGGTCTGCTTTTCTACACGTGGCTATGGTCCCACGAGACCCCTCCCTCAACTAGTGAAAGGCAACACAAGAGAAAATCTTGCATGAGAACTACACTCCGGCCAGCCCACATCCTACGGCCTACCTCACCCATAATTAGATAGCAAATTATGGTCTGTTGGGTGTCCCCTGCCTTTCCGTACGTACACGCTTGACTCAAGATGGTAGATGATCGACGAACTTGCTATCTCGGGCACCTTATGTATTCGTCGACTCACTGCTATCCACCCCAGTCTTTAGGTCGCTCGCATAGCAACCAAGGCATATTCTTGGTTCTTCTACCGCAGACCTCAACCTCTCGTGAGCCTAGTATAATGACCTGGCAGCTCACAGAGGGATCCCAAGAATATCCTCACGTTCCCTGAAGCCGCTGCTTCGTTACCCAGTTCGCTGGAGCCTTTATCTAAATCAGATAGCATGCTCCTACACGTATACTTAAACGATGACATACCGTATCGGGTTACTCATCTATCTAAGAGGTGGTCCAAATTTCCTTGGCTAAGAATTATTACTTAGTTTCTTTTAACTAAGGTTTACCACTTAGCCTTATTTCCATAATCCTTGTTAACTACGGTTATTTACCTAATCCTCCGAATTAGGGTTTATCTAATGGGTTAGGTGTCACTTAAGTTCATAACTTAGCTCGTCTACAAACCATGTCAAAATTGGCTAAGTATCCAAGTCCAAGACTTAACCCTACAAACCATGTGTCAAGTTGGCTAAGTATATTAAGCAATCCATAACTTAACCTCGTCTAATTATCATTTTAGATTGGTTAATTATATAAATTAACTTGACCTTGTCAAATTACCGAGTCAAATCGGTCAAGCGTATTCAAGTGATTCGTGACTTAGCCTTATCATGTTTTCACGTTAGATTGGTTAAGTATAGGTCACTTAACCACATCAAACTAACGAGTTAGATTGGTTAAGTTTAGTTTACTTAACCACATCAAATCTTCATGTATAATTGGTTAAGTATAAGTTGCTTAACCCCATTAAATTATCACGTTAAGTTGGTTAAGTATTGGTTACTTACCCTCATTGAATTACCAAGTTTAAATTGGTTAAGTACTTAACTTAACCCCATCGAATTACCGTGTTTAGATTAGTTAAGTGTGGATTACTTAACCCCATCTAATTACCGTGGTTAGGTTAGTTAAGTCTTAATTACTTAACCTCATCTAATTACCCAGTCGGATTAGTTAAGTGTAAATTACTTAACCCCATCCCCTAATCATCTTGCATGGTTAAGTGTCATTAAGGAAATCAAGCCCGGTCCCACTTAACCTACCCGTTCGTGTCATATCGGTTAAGTGTCATTAGTCAAATTTACTTAACCTTATCATGTGGCATTAATTTAATTAATGCACTCTTAACCTCTCACATTAGACCTTGTTGTGGTTACTAGTTAAGCCGGGCGGGTCCGGGTAGATTTACACCACAACCTAGTCTAACCTCGGGTCTTAAGCGCGACATGACCAACTTCTCACATTGGGTCCTATTGTTTGCAACTACTAGTTAGGCCGGTCGGTTCCGGGTAGTTTTACGTTGCAAACTCAACCCAACCTCGAGTTGGCCACACTTATATTATCTAAGTTCATCATGTTTCCAAAACATGTTACAAGTTTTTCAAGCATTTGGGTAGACCTAACTTAATAGGTAAATTCCCAAAGGGTAGACCTAACTTAATAGGTAAATTCCCAAGCTCATGTTTTATGCATACTTACATGTCAACTTTCATGTTATATTTCAAGTCATGTTTTCAGGTTGTATTTTCATGCCATTAGAAATTACCCATAACATAACCCAACGCTTTTAAACTCGCATATACGTTCGCAACAACGTAGTGGATTAAAAGAAGAGACTTGGCAAAAGCATGACAAAGATGGATATTAAGCCACAAATTAATCATGGTGGCAAATGAGGCACAAATGTGTTCATTAGCTTGCATATACCATTGTTAAGCCTCAAAAACATGCATAAACCCAAACTTGGCACATAAGCGAATCATGGTGATAAACAACATGGAATGATGACAAGTAACTCGCATATGACCTCACATAAGGGTTATGGCTTCATATGCAAGTTGACATGAAGGTTATAAGGGTTCTCATGTTGCATAATGCAACATTTCAACATAAAGGTCAAAGCTTTATGACCACAAGACCAAGGTAATGACTTTATAAGCTTGCATAAGATGATAGCATGCTACATACTAATGTTTAAACCCACTTACAACATGTCATATTAAGTTTAAAGTTCATATCTAATAGTAGGAGAAGGGCTTACCTTGCTATGAAGGCCTAAATCAATTAAACCAAAGCTTATGATGAAGCCTATGCATGCCATCACCCAAAAACCCAAAGATGGATGCACCAAATCACTAAAAACACCATCTTTATGAACAAAGATCAAAGCTTTAGCCTTGAGATCAACTTGAGAAGCTCTCATACTAACATAGGGACTCTCTAATACTCTCATGATCATGAAACCTCTCATAGAAATGAAGTGGAGGCTAGGATAGTTGAGTGGAGGCCATGAGAGTAGCAATTTTGCCATAGTTTAGTTGCATGAATGAATAATGAGGGTTTAGGATAGGTTAGGGTCTTATTTATAGATTAGGCAAGTGTTTTAGGCCATAGGATTAAACCTAGATTCAATCCAAGCCATCAAAGCATGTCTTGGGGAAGAAGTCAAGTGTAGGAACCATCTAGGGCCTTTAGATTAAAGATGAACCATGAGAACCATCCAAATGCAAAATCTGCATTTGAGCGAATCGGCCCACGGGTTGACAGCCAAACACCCTGGATTAACCCCTAGTCGACCCAGCGGGCTCGGGTCGACCTCAAAAATTGGCCGGTTCGGTTATTCCCCTCTCCCAATTCGCTGTTTTGAACATTTTTGCATATTTATTTATTTAATTTTCAATTATATATATATATATATATATCAATATATATATATATATTTCTCTGCGCAACCCATTTCACTTAATTAAGTATACTTTAATTTGGGAATTTTTCGTGAAACTTCGCGAGGCCATATATTGGTCATACGGACTCCGATTTTCGAAGACTCGGACTCTATTTCGCATATTTTTCCGAGACGAACGCAATGGGATAGCCCGTTTCCCTTGATTCAGATTTTACAGTTTAATTCTGCCTCCATTTATGTTATAACAGGTTATTGAAAATACGGGTTGTTACATTCAACGTCAACGGCCACCACCGGACAGGGTATAGGCTGACTTCTGTATTGCGTGTGTAGTGTGCGTTTATGGTCCTTTTCTTTCCCTTCACGACTCCCTCCCCCCCCCCTCCCCCCTCCGAGGACTGACATTGTTTGCTAGTTGTTCAGGTCTTGCTGAGCAGGTTGCTGGGCATGATATATTAGGTGCTTCGTGCGGGTTCATTCTATTCTACTAGGTCGGACCGCTGGATAGACAGAGACTTTGGAAGCTATTCCGGATCTTGGATGTGATTTATCAGCTCTTTCATTTGGGATCCTAGTCATCTTCCAGGATCAGAGAGGAGCCTACATTGTCGGACCACCCCTCCTGGACTTCATTTGCTTTGTTTGCTGTTTCGGTTTTGTGTTTATATTGTACGTGTGTGTGCACGGTTCCAGATTTTAGCAGGAACCGTTTTTGTGAGCAGTTGGAGAATGGCTGGATTCTCTCTATTTTGTTATGCAATATATTCCTTTCAAAAAAAAAAAAAAAAAAAAAAAAAGCCTTAGAATGATATCACCTCTCAAAAAATGAAAACTTCTAAGCTTGGGAAAGATATCCATCAATAAAAGAGCTCTGGTACCGGATGTTCCCCTTCTAAAGGGATTAAGCGGGACTAATTCTCCCTGTTGTCTGCCATTAGGTTGGATTCAATGTTCAAAATTCTGGATTTCGGTGCCGTTCCGTTTGTTTGAAAATTAAAAAAATTCGGTTCTGTTCCGAAAGTTTTGGAGATTGTGCTCTATTTCTGGTTTCAAGTTTCATTACATTTTAAAATGTTTTTATATATAGATAGAGTAATAAACACAAACAATTCTGCATTTAGAACGAAAAAATTCTTATGCTTTCTGATAGTTAAGCTGCTGCCCTTTCCTTTTAAAAAGGCAAACCTAGTTGGATATATACTAAGCAACTTACACAAATTGAATATAAAGCCCTAACCAATATTTTGGCCCATGCTCATTTTCTCCTCAACCCGGCAATCGTTTTAGGCAACTTGAAATGGCTTCTTCCTGGCCATCGCTCGAAACCAGATCAAAATGGCTGGAATTCCAGCATGCTGTCCGGAACTTCCGACCATGCTATAGACAACAAACCTGTAGATCAAACATTGATTAAAGGGAGGAGGAAAAAGAAAATGCTAGCAGATTCTACCTGGTACGATTATTTGGATATTGTTAAGAAGTTTCCCATTATAGACCTTGAGACAACGTCTTTTTGTAATGAGAGGGGAGTTATTACACTAGGACATTTAAGCAGTTGATCGGCATCAAGTGGGAAAGGCTTTTCATCGAACGGTCTTGGAAACCGAAGCCAAACATTTCCGTGTCTGCATGTAGATGCAAGACGAAACAAGTGAAATTATAAGATTGAATTTGGGAGCCGACATTGTGTGCATTGTGCATGTCTGCATGTGCACATCGAGATACACATTTTTGCATTTCTGTTGATTTTGATAACATAATTTATGATTAACTGATTATATTCTAATAAGCTGTCAGTTGTAATGGCTAGTTTGACTAGGTCTTTCGTGAATTATGTACATATATGGAGATCAAAGCATGCACAAGGATGAAATCTTGGAATTATTAAAAGATTACTAGATTTTCACCTTAACTTTCCCTATGCACTTTCTTTAGTACTGCTGCGTCTTTATCATCTGAATTCTTTACCTTCTCTTTCTTATGTCTTGTTCCCACCATTATCTTATTCTCCTGTGGATATCATTCTGAGCCCTGAACTACTTTTATCACCTGAGACATCCTCATTTTCTAGCCCACAGCTAGGACCAACAACCAAGACCTGAAGAACAAAGACCCTGTCTGCGAAACATTTAAGCCCAAACCCCATTATACATACATACATACATACATACATATGTGTGTATATATATATATATATATATATATATATATATATATATATATATATATATATATATATATATATATTCTTTTGACCCTTATCAGTATGCTTGTAAAAGGATGTACAACTCAGTATAGAATACAAGCAATCATTTCATTTCATTCCATTCTCCATTATGATATGGACATATAGTAGTAAAACTGTTTATTTTCACAATATGGCCAACAGAAAGGACCGAAGTTGATTCATATAGCTATCCCAAATGTCTACTATGTCGTCCAAACACTTAACTTCATGCTAGCGGGTAATTAAGACTGGATACCAAATCACATTTTTAAATCCATTCCGTGTGAGTTTACCTACATTACGTACTTAACTTGTGTTTTCAATAATTAATATAAGCATTAACGTCAATCACACTTACATGTATCTGGAGACTGCGATGATTACATGTTGTACAAGATACATATCAAGTTTTCAATGTTTGAAGAGATGCAATCGGTGAAGTTACCATAAGCATCCCTATGAACGTATGTATATGTTACCAAATGGACAGTAGGAGTTTGTTGACATCACTTTATGTGGTGTCAACGTGACTCCATCACCTTATTGGTGAAAATCATGGAGATACATATAGGTTTCCCTGATTTTCAATAATAAGAAATCGAGATCATGGTGACACCATATAAAGTGATGTAAACAAACTCGAATTCCCAAATGGGGGTGTCACTGTTGCTGTAAATTCAGAGCAGCGAAATACATGATTATAGACGTGACACTTCACCTAATTTGCTTAATAAAGCCGAAAGCAAAATCTATCCTTGACGGGACCATGATAATTTCACTTTCATATGGCATGGCCTAAAAAACACGTTGTCTTTACTTCTAATATATTCGATGCATATGTGTAATTAAATTATCACAGATCATAAGTTACAACAAGATATATATAATCATATGTTATTTATCAACAATTTTTTTGCCCTACCCAACGGTGGTCATATGGTTCCCTTTTTAACATCCAAATCTTTTAGCTTTTCTAATTCTATTTTATATGTAGTCATTATGTTTTATATGTATATATATAAAACTATCCTTCGTCCTAATTACACTTTTGAAAAAAATCAATCACACTGTTCCAACAATGCATATATACACTTCACTTATCCAAAATCCTGATGTGATGCTAATTACTTTATAGTACACATCAAGCTATCGAAACCTAATGTATTGTCTATTTAACTATAAAAATGCATGGTTAATTGCATATTTGTCACTATGCAACTGTTAGCTGAATCTACATTAGGGATCCATCTATTCACCCTCGGATATTTACTCTTCTCACCCCAAAATTTTTTAAAAAATAAGTCTTCCACCTCTTTTTACTCATCCCACCCCATTTATAGTTTTATACCCCGAACTATCCCTTTCTTTTCAAATACATTGTCTGCTCTTTACCCCATTTCCAAAATCCTAAATTAAAAAAAATAAAAAATAAAGAACGATTTTGACACAAGTAAAGCCGACCACTGCAAGACGATGGGAAGAGAAAAACAAAAGAAGGGAGAAAAGAGATCCAAGAAACGTCATGGTAAGAAAACCCTCGATTCATTGATTCGGCCTACACTTCTTTGAATCCCTGAAAACCAGTTGTCTGATGTGTTTCAACGCAAAGGACTAGCTGGACCATCACAATATCGAAGTCGCAGTATAGCACGGTTCCCATTTTTTCGATGCTCATCTACAACGTAACATAATATTTTTCACGCACACTGTAAACGTGGATGTTATTTTTCCACGCGCGTTGTAAACATGGACGTCATCTGTAATGAATTTTTAAAATTATCAAAGGACGTAATTGATATTGAATTTTTAAAATTTTTACCGGGGTGTGACGAGCAATTACTGGGATGGAAACAGACAGACCACTCATTAGAGTTAATTAATTATTGCATTTTGCCATGTATAGTCATTGTACATGCGCTATACTTGACTAATGCACCGAATTCGATAATTAATTATTTTAACATGAAAAGAAAGTTATCTTCATTCCTACTAGAGAAATTTGTGACATAACATGGAACACGTATACTAAACAACTTGCCACAAGACTCCAATAACCACATCAGCTCATTATTGTTGTATTCTTATGTAAACTTGTTCAATTATTTGGACTGTACATTGGATATATTGCACTGTAATGATTTTTCAGGACTTTTCCAAATCTATAAATTAACCATATAGGCCACAAACCAATTTACACCATGAAAGTTCTAATATTTAATAGGTGAATCGGTTGATAAGGATGTGCGCAAATATGGCTATAAATACAACCGGGTTATAACATAAGGAACATAATTCATACATACAATTTTCAACATAAAACAATGGTAACTTTAACCACCTTCTCATACCCTGAAATTTTAATCTCTGCAGCCTTCTTCTTGGTAGTGTTCATCCAGTTCAAGAGAATCCGAAAAACTTCAGCTGCGATAAACTACCCGGTCGTGGGCATGACGCCCGCGCTTATCGCGAACATGGACCGGGTGCACGAATGGGCCACCGAAATACTTGAAGAGAATTGGACAGTAAAATTCAATGGCCCATGGTTCCTAAACATGGACTTCCTGGTCACCTGCGACCCATCCAATGTCAACCACATCTTCAACGCAAACCATGCAAACTACCCAAAAGGCGATGAATATGTAGAAATTTTCGACATTTTGGGCGATGGAATCTTCAATGCTGACTACTCATCCTGGAAAAGTCAACGCAAGAGGGCCCACACTGTCATCAGCAGCCCGTCCTTCCGCTCCTTCGTCACCAGCTGCAGCTATAGCAAAGTCAACTCCGGGCTGGTTCCGCTTATCGACCACCTTTGCGCCAAGGACGCAATCTTCGATCTGCAGGACGTGTTCCTGAGGTTGACTTTCGACATGACGTGCCACCTGGTGTTCGGGGTGGACCCCACATGCATGTCCTCGGAGTTTAGGGACGTGCCCTTTGCGCTTGCCATGGACGACGCGATGGAGGCTTTGTTTTACAGGCACGTAATGCCTCCCTTTCTCTGGAAGCTGATGAGATGGCTTAACGTGGGGAAGGAGAAGAAGCACTTGAAGGCATGGAAGGTGATAGACGACTTCACGAGCGAGAATATCGCGAGGAAGAGGGAAGGGAAGATATTCGGAGATGATGTTTTGACTTCGTACATGATGGATGGTCCCATCGACGATAAATTTCTCAGGGACACGGCCGTGAATCTGATGCTTGCCGGCCGAGACACGACTGGTATCATAAGCAAACTTGGTATCCTTTTCGCTTTTTCACACTGTACATTGTTAAAACATTGGTTTCGCTCGTAGGTGTGGCATTGTCTTGGTTCTTCTGGCTGCTGTCTCAGAATCCTGACGTGAAATACAAAGTTCTCGAGGAAATAAAAATGCAAGAAGGCAAGGGGGAATATGACTTTTCTAAAATGGTGTACCTGCATGCAGCGTTGTGTGAGACACTGAGGTTGTATCCATCAGTGCCATTCGAGCACAAAGCACCACAACAAACAGAGGTTGCCCTCGAAATTTTCTAAAGGACAAACCTTCATCTTAGACAAGAGAAATGTTTTCAAATTTAGTCTTTCTTGGATGTTCTCTTTTTCATTATCTAACAATCTCGTACATACGATCAAATGCGTAAACATAACTCGTTTTTTTAAACTAAATTTGAAAATTTACCGCTGTGCATGATAGATATTGTATTTACTTGAAATTTTGATAGATATTGCCGAGCGGGGGAGAAGCGAAGGCAAAGGAGAAGATACTTTTTTCGACGTACTCGATGGGAAGAATGGAAGGGGTGTGGGGAAAGGACTGTCTAGAATTCAGGCCAGAAAGATGGATAGGGGAGAAGGGGAAGGTCAGGCACGAACCTGCCTACAAGTTCTTGTCATTCAATGCAGGACCTAGAACTTGTTTGGGGAAGGAGATCGCTTTCGTTCAGATGAAGACTGTGGTCGTTGCACTGCTGAGTCAGTTCGAGTTCGAGGTGCAGAAGGACTGTGTGGTCAAACCGAAGCACTCGATCATACTTCATATGAAAAATGGATTGAAGGTCAAAGCAAAGAAGAGAAAGATTGATTCTTAATCTGTGATACTATGGTATATATACTGTACAAGTGGTGTATGCTTGCTAAGGTTCATTGTGCTGGCTATGTCAAACTACAAAAAAAATAAGTGCACTAAATGTACACGTACACAACGTATGAGCATTTAAATTGTAATGTACTGTTCAAAAGTGGGGGAATTAAACTATTGTAATGTAATGCAAGAGCATTAAATAATATGCTAAATGTACTGTTCAATCATGTCTCAACCACTGATTTCAGTTTTCAGTTTGTGGTGAGCTCCGGATATAAGGGGAATAGGAGATTTCATCTGGACGATTAAGGTTCAGTAGACGTACTGTTTGGATTTGGTGATCAGGGAATATAATATAATGAGTGATGTATGTCAATGAAGTACGAAGATGCTGCTAAATTAGGCAGGATGTCAAAATCAGGCTAAGTTTGGAGTTTTCTCATAATATATTTTACCTTATAACAAGACAATTAAGATGATGAAAGAAAGATAGGAATAAATTAATAAACAATACCTTAAGGGGTTCCAACGTATTGATCCACCTTTTTTCTTCTTCCAGCTCTAATCAGATCTAATGTAGAGCACCATATAAATGTTTTGTCTTGACATATGCATATGATAAACTTTTCGCATTACTTTTTGCAATTTGAAGTCGTGACGCTATTATTACGATGCAAAACACTTAACTGCATATACATCTTTATTTCCTTCATTCTTTCAAAATTTAACCGAATTGTGGTTAATTTGATAAATTTTAAACCTTCATATATTAGGATGTTCTCCTTTTATTTCTTATAAATTGGGCGTATTCTCAGTACATATCATGCAAACTCTACACTATATGTCTTAAATATATTATTTCATAATTATCTAGGCATATATTCTAGATCGTTTATATGAAAAAACTTGGTTAACCGAACAAGAAAAATCTAGTTTTGTTCTAGCATTTCCGTGAACTTGAATCGTTTTTCAGAATGATAATCTCAATCTTTTTTAAAAAGGTATTTTATATACTAATATAAAGAATTACAACCATAGGGAGCTTCGAGGAAAAAAAATGGTAAGAGTGTTGCATAATTCTGATACTCAAAAATCATTCTATGTTTCCTAGCAATCCTTTTAATAAACGAGTAACACATTCAAATACAAAAAAGAAATAAACTACAATTAAAATAGAAAGACCTGTTATTCTCAAGCGCAACTGTAACTACATCAACCCCAAAATATAGCAACACTTATTGGATGGTTGACTTCTATCTTCTCCCTCATGTTCTGTTTGTTCGTTTCATGTCTTTTTCTTTTGCTTTTAATTGAGAAATCATATTACGTCATGCGTGGTTGTCGATGATGTCCAAAGATTTTGAAGTAGAGAAATCAGACACGATATCTGTTAGGTGCTTTATCTTATGATGTTTAGCATTAGTGCGGGTGCTCATAGATTCATCCAACTGAATATTGGATATGTCCTGCTAAGCCGGTTGGTCTTGCTCTTCTTCCATTGCACTTTCACCGTTTTGAACGAGTTCCTCTAGGGCAGTCGGCTCATCAATTATGTTTTGGTTGTTTTCATTAATGCATTATGTGGAGAAACATGAAATTGTTCATTTTATGAAACAACGGACCAGATAATAGGAATAGAATTGCTATACTTTTGAATTTGATTTGGAACTTGCGCTTGAGCTATGTAAGTTTATGTTTGGTTAATTACATCGCGTTAGTTTGAATATTTTGAGGTAGCTGAGTGTTAACACTATCTTGACCAAAGTTTTCCATTATGATAGAGTCTTCAACATTTAAATATTTTATATTTTGAGAATTATCTGCATCCATATGCGCATTGTTTGATGGTCTGTTGTTATTATTAATAGAAACTCACACTTTGTTGAATTGGTAGCTAATTTCTAAGTGTTCAAGACTTCAAGAATTTCGACAATTAATCGGTTTTTGTTCATATTCGATGTTTTGCATGAAAAGTTTGTCATTTTAAATAAGAATCGGGATTTTCTTATGGTAGGAAAATGAGTTAGAAACTTTTCTTAATACTCTAGCATAAGAAAATTTTATAATTCATTCAGTCATCTTATCTAATTTTGTTGGGGTTCCTAATACTGAGGCAATACGACTAGTACCTTCTACTATCCTATAGTCTAGGGAAGGTTAGCAATCAAATCTGAATTGGAACCGGTAGATGTAAATCATTATTTAAATGCATACGTATTGTCCATTGTTTCATCATCATAAGTTTTTTTATTATAGAAGTACGAACCACCCTCTAGAATTTTGTCGTAAACATTTTTAGGATCAAATTTATAATATAAAATCCATTTAATTTTGAACAAATAGTGAAATTCTCTGATGGTTTTCATACTCTATGAACACAAGCTTTGAAAAGGGAAAATGCAGTTTTAAACCAATAAAATGGCTATAATATGGTTCTAGTGGTTTTTGCTTCATTAGCAATTTCGGTGGCCAGCTTAGCGCAATTAATGGAATTGGATTCTCTAGAAAAAAAATTCAATGGAACGTTGATATGAATATGATTATCTTTAAGAACATATGTCCAATTGCGAAAAATAGGAGGGGATGCAACAGACGATAGATTGGGAAATTAAGATCTACATATGTCAAACGAGGATAAGAGTTAAGCAACGGAAGGCAGCAGAGGCTGAAGGATGGAGGGAAAACATGGGTAGAGCTTGCTTTTGGAAGGCCCGGAGGTGGAGGATCAGGGCATGGGGGTGAGAGGTGAATGGAAGAAGGATTGGCTGACATAGGTGGAGGAAGGATTGCTGATTTTTTTCGTGATGTTGTTTATGTGAATTTTTCTAATTCCTTCTAGAACACTACAAGAATCATTGTTATTTCCGATGGCTTCAAACCTCCGACGACCACCGAAAGCCTTCGGGAGTCGTTAGATTATTCCATTGGAAATCAAGGCGTCGGTGCGCAGTATATCCGACGGCTTTCGGCACAGTTCGCTAGAAGCTTTTCCGGCGGTTTCGGACACGTGTCTGCTGCTGCCGAAAATCGTTGGATAAAAAAGACCTGTAGGTCGGCGTTAACCTTCAGAAGCCGTTGAAAAACCTGCTTTTTTTATATTTCTGCTGCAATATAGCATTCCAGTCACATTTCACTTACAAACACTATTCCACCAATATTATGCCATACCCAATCTATAATATTTCAACCAAAAATAAAAAAACCAAGCCACACACAATTCATCAACTAAAAAGTATATAAAATCAAGTCAAACTTCATCATCAACAATCAAACAGCCGTACAATACAATACAATACATAATATCCACATCAACCACAACATCAAGTCTATCATCTATTAGATTTCGTGATAAAATATTTTCGTTTGCAGAAGATTTGAAAGATATTATTGATTATGGTGATACAATATTTCCATTTAGAGAAGATTTGGGAAATATTGTTAATTTGAGTAATATAATATTTCCAACTGCAGAAGATTTGGAAGATATCAGAAAATTTATTGCCTCTTTTGCAAAACCAGATAGGGCAATAAATTACCTACATAAATGGAAGAATATAAAGAAGTTTTTTTTTTGGATATTGAAGTAAGAAATTAATTCTCTGATTGGTTTATTAAACAAGGAATCTTATCAGGAGCAAATAAATTGGAGAATTAATTAGGCATTGATTTATAACCATAAATCAATTACTTCAACCCCAGGTATTAATTCTTATATAAGGCTAGGGATTAGGTAAATGTATGTATCATCTCTCAATGTTGTATTTCTTCTTCTTCCTCTATATTATCAGTCTTGTAATATTTTCATATTTAGAAAAGTAATAAAATCACCTCTACCCAAATGGACGTACACTAACAAGACGTTGGTGGAACCACTATAAATCTCTTGTGTTCTTTCTTTTATTACTTGATCCATGATTGTTTTGCTGGTGACTATCTGTTGTTTGTTTTGCCTCACCATCAATCTGTTCCTAATTGTTTTTCTGCAAGATTGGGTTTTATTCCCAAGGGTTTTCTTTGGAAATTTTTCCCCAATAATTGGTATCAGAGCTATGAGGTTGACTGAGAAAGGGGGTTAGTTATTATGGGAAGAGATGAGGAGAATTCAACAATTGTATTAAGGCCATATGTCAAAGGGACATATATGACAGCAGGATCTTAGTTAGCAATAGAAAGATGGAATTACGATAAAGACTTCGAGAAGTGGCAATGGTGGATGAAAGCTTTTCTGATGAGGAACAATTGCCATCCTGTGGTGTTTGCTCCTGGGGAGTTGATGGATGATATTTCAGCCGTGGAAAGGAAGGAGATGGAGCGATGGGCATTTACTGCTTTACAGTTAGCAATGGGAGAAAATATCATTTCAGAGATTAGTGGTGAGACCACCACTAAGGACATTTGGATCAAGCTGGAAAAATTCTATTTAAAGAAGTCACTAACCAATCATCTGATTTTGCTAAAGATGTTTTTCATCATGCGGATGAGAGAGGGTACTTCAGTAAAGGCACTTCTAAGCTTCTTCGATAATCTCGTGATGAAGATGAAGACTGTTGACTTGAAAGTTGATAAGGAGCATATAGCAATGATTCTTTTGTATTCTCTTTCAAAGTGATACTCAGGTTTCGCTAACAGTCTTATCTATGCCAGAGATACACTAACAGTAGATGCTGTGAAGGCAGATCCTCTATCTGAGGACTTGAGGGATCGGATGAAGGGGTTGAGTGACGGTAGAGGAGCAAGCAGTACGAAAGCCTTATTAGCTGGTATAGAAAAAGTGGAGAAGAAGAAGAAAATAAAGTCAAGAGATGGGAAGCGCTACATTTGCAAGCAACCAGGCCATTGGAAGAGAGATTGTCCGGACTTAAAAAAAAAATTTGAAGCTAGAATTTCATCGGTTGCAGTGGAGGAATTTTTGTCTGATGACTTGTTGATAGTGGAAGTATCAGATGTATCAGACCATTGGGTGCTAGATATGGGGGCGTCTTTTCATATGACACCTAATAAGAATTATTTCACTTCTTTTAAAATAAAAGGAGGGAAATTGATTCTTATGGGAAACGATGCTAGTTGTAGAGTCAGGCACAAAGGTGCTGCGGAGATTCTCATGTATGATGGGGTAATACACACCTTGATAGGTGTCTGTTATGTTCCAGGCCTTCGGAAGTCAATGATATCTCTTGGGAAGTTCACATCCAAAGGATGCAAGGTGACTATTGGTAAGGATAGTCTAAGGGTTTCTGAGGGTGCATTTGTAGTAATGAAGGGAGATATGTTTCATAATTTGTATCTTTTGAGGGGAAGCACTGTACTTGGAGTGTCAAGGGTTGGCTCGTGGAAAAGATGTCAAAGCTAGACATACGAGAAGGGACTTTGAGTTTCTCCATAGGCAGAATATGATCAAAGGGGAAAGCTTCAACAAGGTGGGATTTTTCCAAGAGGATGTGCTTGATAAGCGGAAGAAGGGATCGTCTGAATTTGGTTAGAGATCAAAGGAGAAAGCAGTGGATATGCATAAGTCTTTGCAGACTGCTAAGTTCGGGCGTTGCTCGAGCTGTGATCGCTTATCGAAATGCTAGGTGCCACGTAGTGGCACGGTGTGGGTTGAGAGTTGAGATGGTTCATGGAGATGTTTGTTTTCATGATGAAGATTGATAGGTCTTACATGAAGGAGGTACTTTGAACACTTTGTTGACAAGTTGTGGCGTTGCCGGAGTTTATTGATTGTGCAATGGGTGATGGCCATGCTGAAGCTCATTGGGGGAAGTAACCATGGCGTCTTGTCAGAGAAGATGCTTAGTGTAAGAGGATATAGGTGGAGTTGGTATTTTTTCAAGGAAATATAATATCAAGGTCTATCATCTGTTAGATTTCGTGATATAATATTTTCATTTGCAGAAAATTTGGAAGATATTATTGATTATGGTGATACAATATTTCCATTCAGAGAAGATTTGGGAAATATTGTTAATTTGAGTAATATAATATTTCCAGCTGTAGAAGATTTGGAAGATATTAGAAAATTTATTGTCCCTTTTGCAAAATTTAATAGGGCAATAAATTACCTACGTAAGTGGAAGAATATGAAGAAGTTTTTTTTAGGATATTGAAGTAAGAAATTAATTCTCTGATTGGTTTATTAAACAAGGAATCTTACCAGGAGCAAACAAATTGGAGAATTAATTAGGCACTGATTTATAACCATAAATCAATTACTTCAACCCCAAGTATTAATCCTTATATAAGGATAGGGATTAGGTAAATGTATGTATCATCTCTCAAAGTTGTATTTCTTCTTCTTCCCCTATATTATCAATCTTGTAATATTTTCTTCTTTAGAAAAGTAATAAAATCTCCTCTCCCCAAGTGGACGTACACTAACAAGACGTTAGTGAAACCCCTATAAATCTCTTGTGTTCTTTATTTTATTGCTTGATCTATGATTGTTTTGCTGGTGACTGTCTATTGTTTATCTTGCCTCACCATCAATCTGTTCCTATTTGTTTTTCCGCAAGGTTGAGTTTTATTCCAAAGGGCTTTCTTTGGGACTTTCCCCAACATCATCATGCAGCCAAACAACCAACTAAGTCTACCATCACATAATACATATACATATCATCAAACAAGTTTGTCATCCACCAAGTCATACTAATACAAAAAAAACATACCTTTCAAAAACAGTCAATCGTCTACAGAACCTCCAGAGCCAGCAGAGGAAGGGAAGTAGCCACCTTTACTGCTGGCAATACGTTGACCTAACAACTGTGTCATCTTGATGGCTTAACGATGGTTTTGATCCTCCAGTTGCACCACTTTATCCCTCAAATCGTCTATCTTTGCTAAATCGATAGTAGCTCGTGTCCGTTGGCCTCATTTCTAGCTGCTAGCTTGTAATAATTATATAATTTAGTTTTTAAGTTAATGTTTTTCTTTAATTGGACCTTAAAATCCACCAACTACTAATTTTTCTTATTGAAACTTAAGACTGAAAATAAAGCAATGTTCAATAAATTAGAATAATATTAAACTGTTATTTTCTTATATATTATTTACTTACTGCTTGATTGCCAAATCCGAATCGTTTGCTCCGCTACGATGGATCCATAACTGACTCAAATATAACATCCTCTTCATCCGTCGTCATCTGCTGTCGACCCGTATCAGCCAGCATTTTCTGGCGCTGCTCCATAAACTTTTCCTATATAAACAAATAAGTATGTAGCTAAATTTAATATCATATTTTAGTTCATTATAGTTTAATAAGTAAAAATATTACTAATACAAAACGTCTTGAAATATGCTTGCATGGCACTTGCTAGATTTTGATCGTGGCATGTATATGATATTGTCCTGTCTGGGTCTACATGCACGATGGCATGCATACGGGTAAACACGTCCATATATGACACGTGACCCTATGCCTTAGCTTTCTAAAACTGATTATTTTATACAATTATTACAGATTCAAAATTATATAGCATAACAATTATTTACAATTCGCACTCAGTAAATTTACCAACTCCTGCTGATACTGCTGAAATCACATCGATCCTCCTCGATGAGTGAAGGGATTCTTATTTATGTTTGCAGAGTTTCTTTCCTACTTTGCCTGTATATTCAAAATTTGACACATTAGTTATTGATTAAGTATTTTTCAATATTTATCTATCAATCAAATATTTAAAAAAAGTTTAGTATACTTACCTTCACCTCGCCACTATCCTTGCATCTCAACCACTCTTCCCAAATGCTCTCCCCCATCCAATTTGGTTTTTCCCTTGTTTCTTTACTTCCGACATCGAATCCTTATAGTTCTTCCATATTTTTATGATCTAGTAATCTCATGCCAGCTGCATATCATCTGTTTGGAAGTCTAACTCAGCTCGTGTTTCACAATAAAAATAAAAATAAACATTACACTGTAAACGATAAACAGTAAAAAATGACAAAACGAATTAAAAATGAAAAACAAAAAAATGTACTTAAAAGACGTCCTACCAAATACACTCAACTATGTGAGGATGGATGGTATTCCACTTCGGCCAACAAGCCGACATCCTACCCCGATAAGCGGCTTTAGAAACATCTAGTACAATCCTTGATGGTTGTAGGTCGATTCCCCTGTTTTTTTAATATGATTCACTTAAGCACATATATCGTTTAAAAAATTAAGATGTTAAATAAAGTTACAATACGCTATAATGATTGCGATAGACCATTGCCATTGCCTCTATATGATGAATTACTACCTCTAGATGACATGTCTATGCCTATGATAATATATATACATATCATTTCAAAAGAGATAATAGAATGATAATGAAATATATTTCATACTTGAACGACATGAATGATATAAATTGCTAACTTAACAACTGAAATAGAAAAAGAAATGGAATTGAATATACCTAATTCATATTGGGTCTCATGTTCCGACAATAACTAGATTACATTGCATTTTTAATAAAAATTGCTAAATAAAGGACAAATTGAAATGACATCAAAGATGTAAATAATAGTAAATAGAATTAGCTAGTTTAATAGTTGCATCAATTTCATAATATTCCAAGAATTCAACATAGTTACATCAATTGAAAAATATACGTGGTAACATAACTATCAAAGTAATACTACTCATTTATATCACTCGTCGTCATCTTCAAATTCAGATTCGATCTCATTTTCTATGTTAATTTCCCCTGTACTGTCAAACGCTTCCACCAGAACATTTGATTCGTCAATCAAAGGTCCAAAATTTGTATGGTAGTATGTAATTATTATTTCGTTGTTCTTAAGATCTACCTGATAAGCTTGTTCATCTGAAATTTTCTTCCCATCGAAAGTAAATCTGACCTTTATTTTAAAAATCACCAACCAATATACTTTATCTCTATTTAGAGATGGATAAGTAGAATAATAAACTTGCAATGCTTGTTTGGCTAGTACAAAAGGATCATACTTGTGTTAATGTGATGTGTGCTTTATTTTGATAAGATTAAAATCCTTGTATACATTAATTTCAGAATCTGGAACATTGCTAAACCGATTTCATCTGAATAGAAATACTTCCTCCGTGGGGCATGAGAAATATATTAGTTGGAAAATTTGTATTAAAACACCATAAAAATCATTTATGTGATTTTATGGATCGTCGCTACCTTTAACAAATACATGTGTATTATTAGTTAATTTTTCTACACCGTATTTTTTGGTGTTAAATTTATATCCATTAGCAAAATATATTGTATATGTCTTCACCACTCTTTTTGGTCCCATCGCAGGATGTTTCATCTCTTTGTCAATAACACAATTTTTCGGCTCGTAAACGTATTTTGAAAACTAACCGAAAAATTCTTTATTGAGATCTTCGTTTGGATATTTATGTTCATAAACACTGTATATATATAAATAAAATATTACATTGGATTCTACATCACATCCTTTATAGAAATGAATAAAGCACACATTATTATTTCAGTACCTAACAAATAGTGCAACCTCGGCGCAATTTAGAAGAATATAAGTGTATGCTACAAGAAGATCTCTATCATCTAGCCATATTTCTATGCGTTTCCTAAAAGGTTGACCATGTTGTCTAAAAATAGATAGCATTATTTGAGAGGACTCTTGTTCATCATCTTCGTCATTACGAGAAACACTTTCAAATGATATATTCACATGGTTACTAAAATAGTGAGAGAAAAAAAACAAAGCATCTTCTTCGATGTAAGATTTACATATCGAGCCTTCAACTCATGCTTTTTGTCTTACTTTTTTCTTCAGATGATTCAGATATCTATGCAAAATTAATTTACATTAACTTCATTTTTTAAATGCTATTTAATTACTAGGTAACATATTTAGATACATCCATCCATATTGGATAGGACCTCGAAGTCGTGCTTCAATTGGGAGATGAACTGGTAAATGCTCCATTACATTAAAAAAATCTAGCAGAAATATATTTTCTAATTTGCAGAGCAATATAGGAATACCTACTTCAAGTTTACGTAAACGTTGCACTTTTGAAGTGGTCAAACGAAGCTCTATATAAAACATACTAAGCTCTGTTACTACCTTCCAAACTTTTAACGGTAATAGTTCTTTTAACATAACGGGTAATAAATTTTTCATTATTATGTGACAGTCGTGGTTTTCCGTTCCGCTCAGTTTACCAATTTTAAAGTCAACACATCTACGAAAATTTGATGAAATCCTATCACAAATTCTTAACCATACCTCCTATTTTAACACAACTTTAACTTGATTAATATCTAGTTCGTAACATATCTTCGATTTTTTACTGTCATTTGGTTTCATACGAAGCTCAGAACGTTTGCATAATTCTTTTATATCACGTCATGATTTAAAATCATCCTTGGCCTTCTCTTTAACATTCAAAATTGTGTTAAAAACATTGTCAAATACATTTTTCTCATTGTGCATAACATCAATATTATGACGAAGCTGAAGATGTTTCTAATACGGTAACTCCTAAAAAATAGAATGTTTGCACCAATTATGAATTGTCGATTTTCCAATACGGTAACTCCTAAAAAATAGAATGTTTGCACCAATTATGAATAGTCGATTTTCCTTCTATTTCTATTTGCACTCCAGTTTCATATGTCTTTGTATAGTCCCTAACCAGTTCGCGTATATCTTCGCTTGACCATATCATTGGTCGTTGTCTGGTTTCTACTCTATTAGCTAAAAAGTTATTATTGTCTCCTTTGAAGGGATGATTTACATGAAGAAAACATCGATAATAGTTAAATCATTAAATTTTCTTATCATGCAGTAAAGAAAACGCTCGTGTTTCTTCCATGCAATATGAACATGCTACACGACTGGTAGCACTCTATACTGAAAGTACTGCATAGGCAAGAAAATCACTTATAGTCCACAACGAAAAAGCAAACATACGAAAAAAATTCTTCTTTGAAACATTGTATGTTTCTACTCCTTCGTTCCACAATGTCTTTAATTCCTCAATCAATAGTTGTAAATATACATCAATTCCTTGTGTCAGTGTAACAGCCCAGATTTTTAACGATCGAATAATTAAATAATTAAATTATTTAAATATTGGTTTGGTAATTTAAAACAACCTAAATGGAATAATTTTCAATATTTAAATAATATAAATTATGAAGCAATAAATTAAAATCCAAAATAGTCGGAAATAAGTTGGATTCACAATATAATGTGAATTGGGTAATTTAATAGATTTAATCGAGTCCAGATTTGAATTATAATAACGAATTTATTAATTACGCGAATTTTGGTCGTATTAATATTAAATTAATTTAAAAAAACAAGCCTATAATATCTTGATAGTTCGTAATTTGGCGATTTGAACTTTAATTGAGTATCCAGGTTCCAATATAAGTCGGAATTCTTTGAAACAAGAATCGTCTGAATATATTGGATAACAATTTTCTAATGAAAGAGAAAAATCAAATTTTCATATTATAGATTTTGAGTTATGTCCAAATTAAAATTTAGAAAGTCGCTATGAAATCGTTAATAAACCATAAGGATTAAATATAATAAAATATTTTTTTTGAATAAATGGGATATTCAATTAACTTGAAATATTGAGTTTAAAATTTGTATTTGTTTATGTTGAAGCTATGTATAATTCTATTTGAATATTTACGATAATAATAATTTATATTATCATTATTATTAAATTGAATGGTTGTAAATCGATTTATATTCTACTAATTTTATTTAACAAGAGAATATAGCCATTTGGCAAGCACCTTGAAGTTTGAGGAAAATTAGTTCCATTTGATCCGTAATGACATTAGTAACGGATTTTAGATTTCATAATGTTTGGAGTTACCGAGGTTGGTCGTACAAATTAGGAACTCCTAGAAATAAATTAATTGTAATCTATTTAAATTGTTGATTTGAAATTTACAGTTTCTCCACATGTTCGAATTAAAACTCAAAATTTATTCCAGCATATTTAAAATGTCGTTGAAACTTCAGTTGTGCTTTCTTGGTCCGAGTCTGAAAATCGTGGAATATTTTATAAAATGTTGTCGCTTCCCGAACATCTATTTCCAAATCTTATAAATCACTACAAGTTTTATTTGAATCCAAACAGAATCCCTGCACAGATTTGCTGCCATATTTCCATTGATTCGTTTAGTAAGCCAACAGTAAACCAAAATGCCATCAAATATCTACACGTCACTTTCCAATATGAAAAATATTTACAAATCAAAGATGAGGTACGATTGCTCCATATTCAAACGTTCAGATGGAAAGCGATGGCATATTTACAAATCAGAACTCCATCCAAATCTTAGCGTCATTTTCAAGTTGTCTGTTTTCAATATTTGCGGCTTGAACCTATACATCAGAAAGGAAAAGAAAACAAAACTATCGTTTTCAAACAGTCTAGCAGAAGCCACAAACCAATCTTACATTTAAAAAAAAATCCTGGTCTACCCTTTTTAACAGCTTGAACATGCTAAGAGATGACGTGTCCTTATTCAAACATTACGATTAAAATGTTCAGTATCTTTGACTAAGAAGAAAACGATAAAATATAATAAATATAAAATGTTTCATCCCTAATCCTTTTCACACCCGAAACTAACCCATCTCTAATACATTCAGCAATTATAAAAA
Source organism: Allium sativum (assembly GCA_030737875.1). Classification (NCBI taxonomy): domain Eukaryota; kingdom Viridiplantae; phylum Streptophyta; class Magnoliopsida; order Asparagales; family Amaryllidaceae; genus Allium; species Allium sativum. The sequence goes on along the minus strand of CM060918.1, from coordinate 155,918,225 downwards.
GAACCCAAAGCCTGTTTCTTCCTTTTTCGAAAATTCAGCTCTTTCTAAAAATGTATATAACCGACCCTTTAAAAATTAATGTAAAATTGAAACCCGAATGAAATCGCGTGAGGGTGGACTTGTTGAGATCGTGTTCTGGTATACTTTATGCTGGCACCATTTTCATTGGGTTCGGTTCCATTAGCTGAAGCTCAAAATGTGAGCAGCGAGATTAATCAAGGGGTTTTGGTGGCATTATTTAATGACTAAAGAATAGATTCAGGTTCGTGGAGATGTTTGGGAGTTGTTGCTGATATTGGGTGTTATACAGTGGTGAAAAAAAGTTCGTCACATATACTAGCTATGGAAGGAGATTGTTGTCGCGTTAGTGTGGTGCGGTCTTCTGAAATGGCGTGAAGGAAACTACGTTGAAATACCTGGGGGAGATGGGATTTGCGGTGGACAGTGAGTGTGTAGGAGAGATGAGCTTGTGAAGTATGAAGGAGGTGCCGAGCTTTATCTAATGGTGATCACAATGTGTTGGGTTCGGTAGTAGTGTCTCTGTCAATGTTGTATGGTCTATGAAGCTCGGTGTATGGTCTATGAAGATCATAGTGGCAGTAAGCTTGGCAAGAAGTTGTTTGGGAAGAAAAAGGTATGGTGCGCAGCAGTTTCGAAGGCTACTATTGTGAAGTAGGGGAGTTGTAGAGGATGAGACTTGGAGCGGTTCTGTATAGAAGTGTTTGTGTAACGAGTGGTTAGTAAAGCTTGTTAATAGCCGGGATAAGGGGGTATAGGCGAAGTGGAGACGCTGTGTGTGGTGAATGGAAGCAGCTGAGTTGTTGAACGAAAAAGGGAAGGTGATGATTTGGGGTTAAAACGTGATTATTAAGGTAACTAAAATTAACTACTTATAAATTAATAATATGATTGTTTAAATCGATATAACTTGTAATATTAATGTCACATGCATATATTACCAGAATCTGATCAAACTCTAGGCTACAGAATCCCAGTGATAGACGTTACAAGTCCGTGGTGTTTTGGAGTGGACTGGAGCTAGTCCGAAATCTTTTTTAGTTTTAAACGTCATTTAAAGTTAAATGAAACAATGCTGAACCATCAATTGAACGGTCGGTGAGTAACCAACTCACACTTTCAGGAATATTAATTTAAATTATATCACATTATAAATATTTGTTGTCCCATCGATATTTAATTGTGTGATATAATTGATTGTGTGTTTTGAATGATTGAAATAGTTGTTGAATGAATTGGTGGATTGAATTATTGTTGATTGGTTAATTGTGATTAAACCATTTTCGTTTGTAAACGGATTAAACCCCGACGCTATCTGCATTAAGCAGGAAGTTCATTTCTAGATAAATTGGTTAAACTGTCTATTTTATGTGTACATAAACTGTTACGCTAACAGCGATGCAAGAAAGGACATGTTGGAGGAATCAAACAGATTCCTCAAATATTTTAAATATTATTGCTTTCATATTATTATATATATAAACTGTCTGACATTGATGATATTGAAGCCTGTTTTGAATGTTGATTGTTGAACTGAAACTCAACGTTTATGTTTATTAATCGATATATAAATATTGATTAAGTGATTGGCAGCGGATGCTGTAACAACCCAAGATTTTTAGTAAAATTTAATTGAGATTTTTATCCTATAATTTGGACTTCCTGATATAAATTTAAATTTTATAAAATTTAAATGAATTTGTAGCGTCATAATTATATATATTTTGGTAGTAAACACTTTGTTCGTGTAAATAATTGTATTTGATTTATGAAGTCTTGTTTGTATTATCTAAACTTATATCATATAGTAGCATTTGTATAGGAATGTAATTTGGTATGGTACGACAATATTTTCATTTACATATTTATTTTAAGATATGGACTTTTATAAGTATTAAATATTTTTTTTATTTTGTTTGATAACACAAATATATTTATACACATAACAATGTTAATATTATTGATAACATATGAAAATTTAGAAATATAGAATTTAAAACTTATAATTATTTCATTTATAGATTTTAGAAATGATAAATATCATAAAAATGGTTGGAATTTGTAAGTTGTAACATTGTAATGTAATGCACATATATACACTAAGAGTTGTTACAAATATAATTGTCATAAGAGTATAGCTAAAAAATTTAATTTATAAAATATAAATAAGTAAATTTTGTAAGGCATGCATTGGTGAGAATTTAAATAAAAATAAATATATGTATTTTTGTCTCTATGCATGTCATTAGAGTTGCCAAGTGTCTTTATGGTGCTGAGAAAATTAAGGAAATTTAAATTTTGAAATGATCAAAAATCAATTAAAAGGGGAAGCACTCATCATTTCAGCACTATACTTCGGTTCTCCCATTTACATCATTACCGTCTTTGGAAATTACAAACAACCGGTGACACGCAATACTTCTCTTCCCTTAATTACAGTCCTTCCATTTATAGCTCTCCTTCTCCATTTATTTTCGCCCTCTCTCTCTCATTCCTTATAAATCCACTGTTGGGCACAACATTTTCTTCTTTCCCTAAACACTTCGGCCATTCCGTTCTTCACACACCTCAACTCCTTTGCCAAACTTCCCTCCACAGTTACCACTGCCTTAAACTTCCTCCTCCCCCTTTAAATCCGTACCATCCTCATTCAAAAACAGCTCCAAGACTTGCTGCCTCGGCCAGCACTCCCGTCCGCACCACCGTTGTCCCACTCTCAACACACTCCTTCTCCTTTGCACCTCTTCAGCTCCGCTCAGGCACCATTGCCTCGCCACCCTTCAAGTTCGCCAGTACCTCCGAGTATACCTACCCTCCAGACTACAACAAACTCTCCACCGTCACCTTCAACACATCCGTACCGTGCAACTCCACCCACCAGCGTCCGCCTCAAACTCCACTCCTCCTCTAAAGTCCGCACCATCCCACTTGCATCCACTCCGCCCAGTCCGTCTCGTCAGCCTCCAATCGCAGCATCAGCCCTCTCTCTCGACTAACGGACCCGCAACCCCTTCCTCCATCGCTAAACACTTCGTCTCCTCCCTGCACCGACAGCTCCATTAGTAGTCTTCCTTTACCTTCAACAACACTTCTCGCATTGCACATACCCTTCCACATGCAAAGACCGTATACACTTGCCTAGCAAAGCAAACCCGTAGCCTTTCCTTTTAACCACTGTATTCATTGCTTTTGGCAAACCAATCTTGGCCACCTTTTGTCCTTCTGTTACCATCCGCTCCATTTAAGCCAGCAGCCTCCAACTTTTCTAGTTCATTCATAGATTGGTTCCTTTGGTTTCTCCTAAAACTAGTCCGTAACCTTTCAAGAAAAAAAAAGAAAAAAAAGAGTTCGCTCAGAAGAAAAACATTGGTGTCCGCGATCCCCGACCTTTTGGGTAGTGAAGTGAGCAAGTGTAAGTACATACGTGTATAACGATTTATATATATACATTAAATTAAGTTGTTGCAAAGAAAAAAAAATAGTATTTAACGCATAATAGTTTTAGGTAGTCCGCTTACAGTAGGAAGACCCAATCAGCGAAAGAAAGCGGAGCGCAATGCAGGTGAGAACATTAAAATTTAAAAATTTTATATGATTTCATGACATGCTGCGTATATTGATATTTGAAATTAGTTACACAGTTGGTTGTTTGCAAGTGATAAATGATAGCGTAAAATTTGTAGATAATATTGTCATGATTGAAGAAGAAGAATCCATGTCAAAGCGCGTTAGTGACTTAACACGTATTTATGAATTTTGTTGTTGTATGCGTTGAACGGATGACATGTAGTGAAATTATTTTGAGCGTTATTGAACATAACGCCAACGTGAAATTTATTTATTGTTTGTTTAGTGGTTGTGCTCTAAATAAATGATACTTATCCGTTATGTGATGAATTGATATTGATTAAATTGAATTGCATGAAATACACTCACCGTAGTTGTGAAATTATACGGAAAATCAATTTAACCCTCTTTCTCATGAAAAAAAAAAGAAAAAAAGAAAAAAATGGTTTAAACGATTTGAGTTTATTTTTTTGAAATTTTTAATGAATTGTTTAGTTAAGTGTTACATGGATCGAGTTGAATATATCATGTAGCGACAGTTCGTTATATTGATTTTTCATTTCCGAAATAACTATAACTTGAACCGTTGAATCGAACCAACGACAGGGAACATTGGATTTTTAATAATAGCTTCTGAGTAGAAAAGAATACTTAAATTCTACCATACGATATTCAAGTTATGTAAGGATCACTATACGAGTAATTCCATGACCGTAAAGGAAAGTCAGATAAACAGGTTTATAAAATCAAATATATATATATATATATATATATATATCTAAAATATTTGATAACATGAATCCTATTTTATTATTTTAAAATGATTCGTTTTGAAAGATTTGAATTCCAAATTTTCTTTTGTGTCTATTTGATTTAAAAAGGCTATTTTACAACATGTTAGGGACGCTTCAATGTTATGATCTCATTTTTTTTATGTGGTTTAAGTGATAAGTCATGAACTAGAGTTCAAACAATAAAAGGTTGTGAAATAGTTGGAAGGTCAAGTAATTCTATATACATATGGAATTCTTATCTATCTTAAGATATTAGCGGTTGGAAGTCAAAAAAAAGAAATGGTTGTATGAATCAATATCAAAACATAAATCTACTAAGCTCTAATTAAATTCTTATTTGACTATCAAATTTGGTTGAGTTATTGTAAATGGAATCTTAATTCAAATTAAGACTCGATAAGTAAATAGTATGAACAGTACGTTTTAAAATCTCAGAATCAAGGGATTATGCTTTAAAAAAAAAGATTAAGAGGGTAATGGAATCTATAAATCCGAAATAGATACAACCTTGATTTGTAAATAAATCAATAATGATTGGAAGGAGATTTGAATTGAAATTCTGCGTGATTCATAACTACTGTTTTAAACACGCTTATTACTTGGGAAGACCGGGATCGAATATATACGCTCGAAACCATTCCAAGTAATAATACGACGTTGTTTGAGACTTGGCCAAACGACAAGTGAAGACCGATGATCTTCGGATTGGTTGGGTTGATGGCTGCCGATGTCTCGGTTGGGCTGATCACTCAATACGAGGCTATTAGTGGCATAAGGTCTGAGCGTATTTGGGATTGTCTGATTTTGTTCCGTTCCAACCCAGAATGGACTTGTATGGATTGTGTGCCTGACATTGTAATTCACAGCATAACACTGATTTCCGTTAATATGTTCAGTTTTGTGACGTATGAGCTCAAAGTGGTTATGTAATGATGGAAATCAGTGGTCAAGTCATGAATGGACAATGTGACATACTTAAGATATGAAATAAGCTTGTATGATCAGAGCATTGCTTATCTAAGCGTGCTTTGAGTATGACGTACCCCGTATGATGAGAAACTGGCGGTTAGGTTGCGTATATATTTATGAATTGATGATAACCACTGCAGCAGTGGGAAACCACTTATGACTTATGGAATAGGGTATGTTCGGGAGGCCGTGTCTGGTCGAAAACCGTTGATCTACCTCGCGATTTGTATTGGTGTCCGCGTCTGGATGAAAAACCCATGATTACATCTCGTTTGTGTTCCGATTGATCTTTCGTGCCAGGAATCATCAAGTTGGAAACCCAAATCTCCAATACGAGCCATACGATTTTGGTTTGTACATATATATGGCGACATAATATTATGGGTATTATGCCGCCTAGGATTAATACATTTAAATTTTGAAATGGTTTTCCACACTAGATTTAGTATTGAAAAGAGGATTTTATGTATGGAAACATGTTTGGTTATCATAAGATAAACTCGCCCATCTGGTGTGCGCTTGCATTGTGTGATGTGGGACGAGCTTATGATAGCTTCATTTTCTCAAAAATCATTGCGAATTTATGTGCACGGGAAGTCACATGGAGTAAACCCGTTCCGCATTAGTGGCGTGGTCCGGTGAATTTCCCCATGTAACACCCCGCCTCCGCTAGGGTCACTCGCAAAGGAATGCACTAGCTTTAGAGGGGCATTATTGGTAAACATGCACAGAAATATCACAAGACAGAACATATATAAATAGCGGAAGTAAAATCAAACTTTCATAACATGAATAAATAAGGTCTAAAGCCTTTTACATCAGAGTACATCAAAACCTGTCTTGCAATAGTAAAGAAGCATAAAGACTTTTTAATAAATTATTCCCCAAGTAAAACCGTAAAGTAGCCATAGCCAAGAGAAGTCCAAGCCATCCATGATGACCTTCAAGCAGAAGAAGTCCGAACTAAACAGCATTGTTTCCTCCCTGAAACCTGGGGGGGAAACGGAAGAAAAGAGGCGAAACAAAACGGGTCAGTCAAAAAGACTGAGTAAGTCCTATCTACTTCCAGTATAAAAACAGGTAAAGGTAACATGACATGCATACACTGAAAGTAAACATAAGGATAACTACAAGATAGATAAACCAGGGTAGCCGGTTGAACTACTGCGGCAAGGTAAACTAAGGTATCATGATAAACTACGGTGTTATGATAAGTCAAGGTATCACATCGTCAGATTTTTATCGAGTACATTATCCCAAGGTATCTACCCCGTCTAACATCCCACGGTATCTATTATGTATATTCTTCCTAGTTCTAACATGTATATTTGCTCTGCACCTCTCGTACTAGTATCCCTACCCGCGTCATGTGTTAACCATGAGTGTCCCTTGCTCAAAGTCGTGCAATGGTCTATGTCAACCTAATATATCGCATATATAGGACACTCAAATCATATGTTTCATGTATATAAGTTCAGTCCTTTGCCGTACCTCGTACGGACTTCCTCATGTCGTATTATCCTTGAAATCGTTTGGACTGTCACCCTTGTTCTAGCTAGGCTCTTCCATAGGAATCATCGTTTGAACTACTAGGACTTACGCCACCTAGCACCACTAGGGATTACGCTTACCTATTGCACGCTTTCGTATTTCAGTCTGGGTCAAACCACCTAGGCCACTAGGGATTACGCTAACCCTCAACCGCGCCCTTTTTCCCACGCATTCATCGTGAATCGTTTTTCTATAACTGTATGCACATGTATCACATCGTGCCATCCGAGTCCTGTCACAGGGCAAAACAAGAAATACAGGACTCGGTCGGGAGCTTTAGATTTATCTGCCGATGCAGATACTAAGGTCTGCTTTTCTACACGTGGCTATGGTCCCACGAGACCCCTCCCTCAACTAGTGAAAGGCAACACAAGAGAAAATCTTGCATGAGAACTACACTCCGGCCAGCCCACATCCTACGGCCTACCTCACCCATAATTAGATAGCAATTATGGTCTGTTTGGTGTTCCCTGCCTTTCCGTACGTACACGCTTGACTCAAGATGGTAGATGATCGACGAACTTGCTATCTCGGGCACCTTATGTATTCGTCGAGTCACTGCTATCCACCCCAGTCTTTAGGTCGCTCGCATAGCAACCAAGGCATATTCTTGGTTCTTCTACCGCAGACCTCAACCTCTCGTGAGCCTAGTATAATGACCTGGCAGCTCACAGAGGGATCCCAAGAATATCCTCACGTTCCCCGAAGTCGCTGCTTCGTTACCCAGTTCGTTGGAGCCTTTATCTAAATCAGATAGCCTGCTCCTACACGCATACTTAAACGTTGACCTAACGTATCGGGTTACTAATCTATCTAAGAAATGGTCCAAATTTCCTTGACTAAGAATTATTACTTAGTTTCCCTTAACTAAGGTTTACCACTTAGCCTTATTTCCATAATCCTTGTTAACTATGGTTATTTACCTAATCCTCCGCATTAGGGTTTATCTAATGGGTTAAGTGTCACTTAAGTTCATAACTTAGCTCGTCTACAAACCATGTCAAAATTGGCTAAGTATCCAAGTCCAAGACTTAACCCTACAAACCATGTGTCAAGTTGGCTAAGTATATTAAGCAATCCATAACTTAACCTCGTCTAATTATCATTTTAGATTGGTTAATTATATAAATTAACTTGACCTTGTCAAATTACCGAGTCAAATCGGTCACGCGTATTCAAGTGATTCGTGACTTAGCCTTATCATGTTTTCACGTTAGATTGGTTAAGTATAGATTAACTTAACCTCATCAAATTAACGAGTTAGATTGGTTAAGTATAGGTCACTTAACCTCATCAAATCATCGTGTTAAATTAGTTAAGTGTTTAACTTAACCCCATTAAATTACCAAGTTGGATTAATTAGGTCTAGGCTAACTTAACCCCATCCGATTACCATGTTTAGATTAGTTAAGCCTAATCTTAACCCCATCCATTAACTGTATTATACGGTTAAGTGTCATTAAGAAAATTTACTTAACCTTATCACGTTATCGTGTTGGATTGATTAAGTGTTGGTTAACTTAATCCCGTCCACTAGTCGTATAAAAACGGTCAAGTGTCATTAGGCAAATCAAGTTACTTAACCTACCCAAGCTTTCATGTTTTGTTAAGTATCATTAGCCTAATCAAATTACTTAACCCATTTGTCCATATCATATTTGGTTAAGCCTCATTAATCAAATTAACTTAACCCTATTATGTGGCATTAATTTAATTAATGCACCCTCAACCTCTCACATTAGACCTTGTTGTGGTTACTAGTTAAGCCGGGCGGGTCCGGGTAGATTTACACCACAACCTAGTCTAACCTCGGGTCTTAAGCGCGACATGACCAACTTCTCACATTGGGTCCTATTGTTTGCAACTACTAGTTAGGCCGGTCGGTTCCGGGTAGTTTTACGTTGCAAACTCAACCCAACCTCGAGTTGGCCATACTTATATTATCTAAGTTCATCATGTTTCCAAAACATGTTACAAGTTTTCAAGCATTTGGGTAGACCTAACTTAATAGGTAAATTCCCAAAGGGTAGACCTAACTTAATAGGTAAATTCCCAAGCTCATGCTTTTATGCATACTTACATGCCAACTTCCATGTTATCTTTCAAGTCATATTTTCAAGTATAAACACATGTCATATTCAAGTTAAGATTTTGCGACATGTTCATGTTTATCTAACTACCCAAAATCGTGTTTTCCCAACGCAAGCAAAGCGAGTCAACATAGTAAGGATACTATGTCACATATTGGTCTCAAAAACATGCATGATGCCAAAAAGGGCTTGGCTTCCACATGCATAACATCATAAAGGGATTGGCCATAAACATGCATAGTGTCATAAGGTAATTCGGCCACAAACATGCATATTATCAAAAAGGGTTTGGCCATAAACGTGCACAACTTAAAAGAGGGGATTGGCCACGAGCATGCATAATCTCATAGAGGATTTGGCCACAAACTTGCATGTTAGCATAAGGGGTTTGGGTTCATAAACATGCATAAGCCCCAAAATCTTGTCTTAGCCAATGTTTCACAAGTAAAGTGGTACCTAAAGGTTCATGCTAGCATTTCATGCATAAAGATCCAAACTTGCAAGTTAAACTAGGTTATGCATAGCATGAGAGGCATGATTAAGTCACTCACATGGCCTAAGATCATAAATATGAACACAAGAGGCATGGTAAGGTTCATATAGGTTCGCATAATCATGTTTAGCCTCATTTTATCCCATGTCATTATCAAAACTACCGTTTCCATCTAAAAGTAGCTAGAACTTACCTAGCATGGCAAGAGGACTAGGAGCATGCATCGTTTTGGCGAAGAAAGGTGGCTCCTTTGACGAAGATCCGTCATGAAACTCGCATAGCAACGTTGATTTGGCCTTGATTTGGTGTAGCAAGCTTGCACCTTTTGATTTGAACTTGATTTGAGTGCATAGGCTCTAGGGATTTGAGATGGAGATTGGAGGCCATGATCAAAATTGATTTTGGCAGCACTTAGTTGCTAGGTTTGATTTTTAGGGGTTTAGGTTAGGTTTAGGGTCTTTTTATAGAGATTAGGATAGTTTTAGGCCCTAGGATTAGATCTAGGATTAATCTAGACCACAGAAATCGTCACAGGCCCATCAGACCAGACCAAGACTGCATCCAGGTGCACCAGGCCACAAAACACGAGATTGTGTTTTGGACCCAGTCGACACCCAAGTCGACAGCCCTGTCGACTTGGGGTCCAGGGGTGTCGACAGCCCTGTCGACTCCCCTGTCGACATGGGCTTTGGCGGGAAAATTCCCGCCTACCCCAAAACTTGGATTTCCTAGGTGATTTTCAAACTTGGAAACCCTGAAAACTTCGACAGATCATAACTTGGTCATACGGATTCCGATTCTCGAAAACTCGGACTCTATTTCGCGTATTTTTCCGAGACGAACGCAATGGCATAGCCTGTTCCACTTGATTCAGAATTTAAAATTAAATTCTGCCTTGATTGTCGTTTTAACATGTTATCGAAATACGAGTTGTTACACCCCAACTTTAAATAAATCCTGTAAACAACTGTTTTATGTTCTCACACCAGTCCCATGACTGACCTGGAGTTTATTGTTCCTTCCTAAACTCTGGGTGCCCAATAATTTTACGCGGGCAGTTGGAGTTTAGTTTATAGATCGTTAAAGCTGGACTTGGAGCGCTTTCTGAGATTAAAGTTCAAGCTAGGATTTGGAGCTTCCGCTATTTCATATGATTTCTACCGTTGAGAGTATATTTACTTTTCTTCCGCTGTATATGTTGTAACTCTGAATATTCGATGTAACTCTGATGTAATATTGTGTTATGCAATAAAAGTTCTATTACTTGTTCAATATATGTCTGTACCCATAACAATTCGTCTTTATGAACGGTTCAAGTTGGTTTAATTACCGGCGAAAAATCGGGCAAAAAGATGGGTCGTTACAAGTGGTATCAGAGCTTTGGTTATACAAAGCTATAGGGTACGACATATTTTGAATGAAAGATAGAACCCATCAGAGTTATGATATCTCGTTAGAGATAGGGTTAAAAATGCCCTAGAACGAGATTTTTGAATATTTCGTTGAGAGAGCGTATCGAAAAAAAAATAGATCATCTTGAACTAGGTAAATGACTTTAGAACAACTATTTTGAAATGCAACTTTTAAAAGGTAAATTTTCTAATAATTATTCGATGTTCCGCTTGGACTACCAGTATATATGAAGAGTTCAAATATATGAATGGCCGGCGTGTGTATGAATCTTATACATACTAGGTATAGATATAAAATCATGCTCTAGCGCTCGAGGATGATTCTGTTGAGGTCTGCAGCATCATCGGTATCCATTCCGAGTTGCGGAAGTAGGATGACTATATGATTCCAGTCGAGATGTTGGGAAAATACTATTTCAACAAATGTTTGCAAATAATAATAAATACTGTATACGGTTATGAATATCTAGTGAATAAATATGGAATTATAAACTAGTTAAGTGAACAAGAAAATAATATAACCTTTTTGAAATCTTAGGTTACCCCTGAAACTACAGTGGAATTTTGGATGACGCCAAAGCAAGCAAAGAGGGCACTGGCTCGAAGGGAAGATGAGGTAGAAAAGCTGAGAAAGCTTAGTAAGCTCCAGTGCTTTAGGTGCTTTAGAGATGGACATTTTGCAGTTAACTGCCCGAATAAGTCTAAAAAGAAGAAGAAAGTTGTTCGGAAGAATATACGTTGTTTCAAGTGTAAGAGATTCGGACATTTTAGGAATAAGTGTCCTAAGAAAAAGAAAGAAATTAAGGAACCTGCAATGGAAAGGAAGTGTCATAGATGAAGAATGGTAGGGCATGTAGTTCGGGATTGTCAAGTAAAGAAGGGAGTAGTAGCGCCATCGCAAACTGTAGTGCAAGGAAGTAAATCATTCAATCCATAAAGTTAATTCTAAGAGTAGTACAAGGCCAAGAAGTGAATGAAGTAGGATCAAAAACCTGGAATGAATGAATGTATGAATACCTGTATTAATGGAAGTCTTATTTGTTAATTTATTTCTCAAAAATGCAATGTTTCAAACTATCATTTGAAGTTATAAGAATTTTATGTTTTGGATTGATATAATTTCCCGGGTTTGAGACCAAAATCTGGGGTAATGCAAACATGAAATTTAAAGTTTGAAATAATGAAATAACTTTAATTGGAATTCGATCTAAATGAGTTAAGAGGATTTTGAAAGTAGAAGCAAGTCTATGGAAACTCAAATAGTAAAAGATTTGAATTGCATAAGAATCGAATGCAAGCGTATGGATTAAATGTGTTTTCTGAAGGAATTTTGTACTAGCTCATAATGGTTGGATAGTTCAAAATTAATTCTTAAATTTGAGATGTTGGATGAACGTGAGTGAATATTTGACAAACTTTAATAGGATAACGTGAAATTGCTGGATATGCATTGGAACCTATGTAAAGGATATTAACAAATTGGAAAGGGTAGTGATTTTGGACAACAATAAATAGAAATCTTTAGCATGTTTTGAATACTTGGAAGATTTGGAGTAGGATTTAATTTGAACCTAAGAACCGTTGGTATAGAAATGATCCTTTGATTTATAATAAATAGGAATGGAATATAGATATCTATATAATTTTTATAATGAATTTGGATGTTTTCTAAGCTTAGATTTTCTTTTGTCTAGGGTGACCGATCCCTTAGAATAAGGCAGTCTCAGTCTAGTAATGGCAGCAGTAGCAGTTCAGAGTCTGACTTAGATAGTTCCAGTAGCTCGAGTGGCCTTGAGTTAGATCCACAGCAAAGGGAGTATTTGAAGAGATTGGCAAGTATTCCAGGCCCACTGATTGTAGACCAGATGACGGGTGCTGCGGCCGTAGACTATTTTGGAGTTAACGTTCCACCAGGGATTGATGGCGCTACAGTAGAGGCTGTATGGCAGCAGATCCTCAACGAGAGAGACCAGCACCTAACAGGCCATGAAGCGATACCGGATCTCTTTGGTTTAGTCTTGGACCCGGCATTAGTTGAGAGATTCAAGGAGATGCTTTACGCATAACAGCCAGCAGTCCCTGAGGCAGGAAATGGTGAGCTCAACGATATCGTAGAGGATGTAGAACAGCCGGGGGTTATAGTCGAGAACGAACCACTACCAGAGGCAGGGGCCGAGGGACATGGCGAGATTGCAGAGGAGGTGGAGCAGCCTCTACACGTGGATGAAGTGGTAGCCGACGAAGAGAACATGGAAGCTGGAGATGATATGATAGTGGATGACGACGATGGTTTTCCAGTTGATGAGGTTTTAGAGTTGGTTGAGCAGCCCATAGATGAGGCTGAGGGAGGTTTTGTGGTTGAGGAGGGTGACTTTATAGCAGATGATGAAGAAGAATTTGAGGATGATGATTTTATGGTTGAAGACGAGGAAGAATTCGTGGATTGGGAGGAACCTTTCGCAGATGAGGAGCCCGAAGAGATTAGTTTTCCTGGTCCATCGGATGATGGATCGGATACGTCTGATGATTAGAAAGGTGATGGATATTGACCTTGTATATATGGTAGGTATGTTATCTTAAGTGCTTAGGCGCACTAGGATATTTTGGGACTAGTAAGGTTTTGAAGGGCTAGTACCTAGGTGGGTATACCTTTTGTGACTATATGTTTTGGACTACCTCAAGTACGTGACACGTACTCAGGTAGGGATAGTTACACCTTTTGTATGTTGACTTGATTGTATGATCTATTGGATGGTTATGATATGTATGTTTATGTAGCAATATTAGTCTGTTATTCTAGCACCTTGGGATATGTTTCCAAACTGTAAAAAGGTTTTGGTTTAAAGCATATAGGTCTAAGGATTTTCATTTCCCTTTTCGAGGACGAAAAGTCGTAAGGAGGGGGGGGGTGAATGTAACAACCCAAGATTTTTAGTAAAATTTAATTGAGATTTTTATCCTATAATTTGGACTTCCTGATATAAATTTAAATTTTATAGAATTTAAATGAATTTGTAGCGTTATAATTATATATATTTTGGTAGTAAACACTTTGTTCATGTAAATAATTGTATTTGATTTATGAAGTCTTGTTTGTATTATTTAAACTTATATCATATAGTAGCATTTGTATAGGAATGTAATTTGGTATGGTACGACAATATTTTCATTTACATATTTATTTTAAGATATGGACTTTTATAAGTATTAAATATATTTTTTATTTTGTTTGATAACACAAATATATTTATACACATAACAATGTTAATATTATTGATAACATATGAAAATTTAGAAATATAGAATTTAAAACTTATAATTATTTCATTTATAGATTTTAGAAATGATAAATATCATAAAAATGGTTGGAATTTGAAAGTTGTAACATTGTAATGTAATGCACATATATACACTAAGAGTTGTTACAAATATAATTGTCATAAGAGTATAGCTAAAAATTTTAATTTATAAAATATAAATAAGTAAATTTTGTAAGGCATGCATTGGTGAGAATTTAAATAAAAATAAATACATGCATTTTTGTCTCTATGCATGTCATTAGAGTTGCCAAGTGTCTTTATGGTGCTGAGAAAATTTAGGAAATTAAAATTTTGAAATGATCAAAAATCAATTAAAAGGGGAAGCACTCATCATTTCAGCACTATACTTCGGTTCTCCCATTTACATCATTACCGTCTTTGGAAATTACAAACAACCGGTGACACGCAATACTTCTCTTCCCTTAATTACGGTCCTTCCATTTGCAGCTCTCCTTCTCCATTTATTTTCGCCCTCTCTCTCTCTCATTCCTTATAAATCCACTGTTGGGCACAACATTTTCTTCTTTCCCTAAACACTTTGGCCATTCCGTTCTTCACACACCTCAACTCCTTTGCCAAACTTCCCTTCACAGTTACCACTGCCTTAAACTTCCTCCTCCCCCTTTAAATCCGTACCATCCTAATTCAAGAACAGCTCCAGGACTTGCTGCCTCGGCCATCACTCCCGTCCGCACCACCACTGTCCCACTCTCAACTCGCTCCTTCTCCTTTGCACCTCTTCAGCTCCGCTCAGGCACCATTGCCTCGCCACCCTTCAAGTTCGCCAGTACCTCCGAGTATACCTACCCTCCAGACTACAACAAACTCTCCACCGTCACCTTCAACACATCTGTGCTGTGCAACTCCACCCACCAGCGTCCGCCTCAAACTCCACTCCTCCTCTAAAGTCTGCACCATCCCACTTGCATCCACTCCGCCCAGTCCGTCTCGTCAGCCTCCAATCGCAGCATCAGCCCTCTCTCTCGACTAACGGACCCGCAACCCCTTCCTCCATCGCTAAACACTTTGTCTCCTCCCTGCGCCGACAGCTCCATTAGTAGTCTTCCTTTACCTTCAACAACACTTCTCGCATTGCACATCCCCTTCCACATGCAAAGACCGTATACACTTGCCTAGCAAAGCAAACCCGTAGCCTTTCCTTTTAACCACTGTATTCATTGCTTTTGGCAAACCAATCTTGGCCACCTTTAGTCCTTCTGTTACCATCCGCTCCATTTAAGCCAGCAGCCTCCAACTTTTCTAGTTCATTCATAGATCGGTTCCTTTGGTTTCTCCTAAAACTAGTCCGTAACCTTTCAAGAAAAAAAAAGAGTTCGCTCAGAAGAAAAACATTGGTGTCCGCGATCCCCGACCTTTTGTGTAGTGAAGATAGCAAGTGTAAGTACATACGTGTATAACGATTTATATATATACATTAAATTAAGTTGTTGTAAAGAAAAAATAATAGTATTTAACGCATAATAGTTTTAGGTAGTCCGCTTACAGTAGGAAGACCCAATCAGCGAAAGAAAGCGGAGCGCAATGCAGGTGAGAACATTTAAATTTAAAATTTTTATATGATTTCATGACATGCTGCGTATATTGATATTTGAAATTGGTTACACAGTTGGTTGTTTGCAAGTGATAAATGATAGCGTAAAATTTGTAGATAATATTGTCATGATTGAAGAAGAAGAATCCATGTCAAAGCGCGTTAGTGACTTAACACGTATTTATGAATTTTGTTGTTGTATGCGTTGAACGGATGACATGTAGTGAAATTATTTTGAGCGTTATTGAACATAACGCCAACGTGAAATTTATTTATTGTTTGTTTAGTGGTTGTGCTCTAAATAAATGATACTTATCCGTTATGTGATGAATTGATATTGATTAAATTGAATTGCATGAAATACACTCACCGTAGTTGTGAAATTATACGGAAAATCAATTTAACCCTCCTTCTCATGAAAAAAAAAAGAAAAAGAAAAAAATGATTTAAACGATTTGAGTTTATTTTTTTGAAATTTTTAATGAATTGTTTAGTTAAGTGTTACATGGATCGAGTTGAATATATCATGTAGCGACAGTTCGTTATATTGATTTTTCATTTTCGAAATAATTATAACTTGAACCGTTGAATCGAACCAACGACGGGGAACATTGGATTTTTAATAATAGCTTCTGAGTAGAAAAGAATACTTAAATTCTACCATACGATATTCAAGTTATGTAAGGATCACTATACGAGTAATTCCATGACCGTAAAGGAAAGTCGGATAAACGGGTTTATAAAATCAAATATATATATATGTAAAATATTTGATAACATGAATCCTATTTTATTATTTTAAAATGATTCGTTTTGAAAGATTTGAATTCCAAATTTTCTTTTGAGTCTATTTGATTTAAAAAGGCTATTTTACAACATGTTAGGGACGCTTCAATGTTATGATCTCATTTTTTTTATGTGGTTTAAGTGATAAGCCATGAACTAGAGTTCAAACAATAAAAGGTTGTGAAATAGTTGGAAGGTCAAGTAATTCTATATACATATGGAATTCTTATCTATCTTAAGATATTAGCGGTTGGAACTCAAAAAAAAGAAATGGTTGTATGAATCAATATCAAAATATAAATCGACTAAGCTCTAATTAAATTCTTATTTGACTATCAAATTTGGTTGAGTTATTGTAAATGGAATCTTAATTCAAATTAAGACTCGATAAGTAAAGAGTATGAACAGTATGTTTTAAAATCTCAGAATCAAGGGATTATGCTTTAAAAAAAAAGATTAAGAGGGTAACGGAATCTATAAATCCGAAATAGATACAACCTCGATTTGTAAATAAATCAATAATGATTGGAAGGAGATTTGAATTGAAATTCTGCATGATTCATAACTACTGTTTTAAAAACGCTTATTACTTGGGAAGACCGGGATCAAATATATACGCTTGAAACCATTCCAAGTAATAATACGACGTTGTTCGATACTTGGCCAAACGATAAGTGAAGACCGATGATCTTCGAATTGCTTGGGTTGATGGCCGCCGATGTCTCGGTTGGGTTGATCACTCAATACGAGGCTATTAGTGGCATAAGGTCTGAGCGTATTTGGGATTGTCGGATTTTGTTCCGTTCCAACCCAGAATGGACTTGTATGGATTGTGTGCCTGACATTGTAATTCACAGCATAACACTGATTTCCGTTAATATGTTCTGTTTTGTGACGTATGAGCTCAAAGTGGTTATGTAATGATGGAAATCAGTGGTTATGTCGTGAATGGACAATGTGACATACTTAAGATATGAAATAAGCTTGTATGATCAGAGCATTGCTTATCTAAGCGTGCTTTAAGTATGACGTGACATCAACAAACCTCACACCCCGTATGATGAGAAAATGGCGGTTAGGTTGCTTATATATTTATGAATTGATGATAACCACTGCAGCAGTGGGAAACCACTTATGACTTATGGAATAGGGTATGTTCGGGGGGCCGTGTCTGGTCGAAAACCGTTGATCTACCTCGCGATTTGTATTGGTGTCCGCGTCTGGATGAAAAACCCATTATTACATCTCGTTTATGTTCCGATTGATCTTTCGTGCCAGGAATCATCAAGTTGGAAACCCAAATCTCCAATACGAGACTACGATTTTGGTTTGTACATATATATGGCAACATAATATTATAGGTATTATGCCGCCTAGGATTAATACATTTAAATTTTGAAATGGTTTTCCACACTAGATTTAGTATTGAGAAGAGGATTTTATGTATGGAAACATGTTTGGTTATCATAAGATAAACTCGCCCATCTGGTGTGCGCTTGCATTGTGTGATGTGGGACGAGCTTATGATAGCTTCATTTTCTCAAAAATCATTGCGAATTTATGTGCACGGGAAGTCACATGGAGTAAACCCGTTCCGCATTAGTGGCATGGTCCGGTGAATTTCCCCAACTTTAAATAAATCCTGTAAACAACTGTTTTATGTTCTCACACCAGTCCCATGACTGACCTGGAGTTTATTGTTCCTTCCTAAACTCTGGGTGCCCAATAATTTTACGCGGGCAGTTGGAGTTTAGTTTACAGTTATAGATCGTTAAAGCTGGACTTGGAGCGCTTTCTGAGATTAAAGTTCAAGCTAGGATTTGGAGCTTCCGCTATTTCATATGATTTCTACCGTTGAGAGTATATTTACTTTTCTTCCGCTGTATATGTTGTAACTCTGAATATTCGATGTAACTCTGATGTAATATTGTGTTATGCAATAAAAGTTCTATTACTTGTTCAATATATGTCTGTACCCATAACAATTCGTCTTTATGAACGGTTCAAGTTGGTTTAACTATCGGTGAAAAATCGGGCAAAAAGATGGGTCGTTACAGATGCCCTGAAACGTTTTGTAAGTATTGATTTACCGTTAGTTGAATCGACTGAATTGAAGTTATAAAATTTATATTTTTTAACTGAAGTTAAAATTTAAAACCTTTTTAATATTATTTATTTTTGATCAAAGTTTTTTTAAATTAATTAATATTTATTATTTAAATTTGATAAGTAATCGTAAAATGATTTGTTTAAACAAATCCTTGTACTCAAATGAGTTTTGTGGTAAGCAAGTAAGAGCTTGACTTGATAATTGATAATTTGGATTAATAGTTTTTAAATAAAAAATTAAGTGGAATAACATAAATTAGTTATATTATTAATTAATTTAAAGAAAACAATTAATCAAAAGAGGTTAACAAGTTAACCATGATTTACAGTTGACTTAATCAACTATATAAAGGTAGTCGTTCAACTATATAAAGGTAGTCATGACAAATAGCGGTGTAAAATTAAATACAGTTGCTTAGAAGATTGAATAATCTTTTGATTTACCGTGAATAAAGATAATTAGTGAAATATTGTTTATTAATAAAATAAATTACTATCTAATAACTTCTGAAGCTAAATTATCTATTTTATTAATAGTTAATGATGAAGTAAACCTTTTTGATTTAAAAAGATATTGAAATTGATTATTATTATTTAATTATAATAATAATCAAGATGACGATCTTGTAATTTGAATTCAACTAATGGAGTTTAATGTGGTCTTAAGTCCTTATATATAATTAAAGGAGATTTTAAATAAGATTTAACTTATATGAATATAAGTTAGATTATTAATTGAATTCTTATAAGAGATTATGTTTAAAGGAGATTTTGTTGACGAAGTTTAGATAAAAAGAAAAATAAGTTTTTAAATTGAAATAAGTTGTAAATGAGTTCAAATGTCGAAGCAAGTTATAATTTAGTTTATAAATTTAAAATAGAGCGAAAACTCAGAAGTGAGACATTAAAAAAAGGGAAAATAAAGAAGTGAGTCTTGGTAAATACATTTATTATGGAAAGGACAAGTATTGGATATGTTTCCAAAATAACGAAAACAAGTGAGAATTGGAAATGTATTTATTTCATTGAAGTAAATATAGGAACTCAATTTATAAGATTCGATGAAATGGTTTGAATTTCAAATGAGTGATGCTGCCAACGTACTTAACTGTATTGTTTGATTTGACGTTAAAAAACCGATTATCAAATACATATTCACTTTTGATTTTGACGAGTTAGTTCGAAGAGACCAGGATGGGAACTAGACCCAAAACCACTTCGAACCAACTTTGCGTTCGGAAACTAACTTGCAGCGGTGATTATGTTTGAAGACATAGATCTTCAGAGTGAGAGGGTTACTCACTGATGTCTTTGGTTAATTACCGAGATTAAACTTGTGGCAGTAAACCTCTTATTCTGAGGTATCTTTGGTTTCGTTCAGTCCAAGAACGAACAAGTACGCTGACAGAGTATATTTGTGCAAATCAATTAGTGACTGGATGGATCTACCAATGAGGTGTTCAAAATTTGAAGGTATTGTTCTGAAAGGTAATCGTGACCTCAAGCCTCATCAACTAAGAAATGACTAAAATTGGGCAGGCAACATGGCTAAGTGGGTGATACCCATTAGGGTGTATCATAATTGTTCTAAAGAAATCAATTTCCTTTCTTTTTGTATGATTTTGAATAATTATGGTTGGAAGGCCAATAACCATGGTGATGATATATTCGATACACTCAAGTTAAATGAGTGGTCGGTCATGTGTGGCCGGGTTGCAAGATGTTCTTGTTGAACCCCAGTGTTCCATCTCTAGAGGACACTAATCGGAAAGTGATCCTTTATCTAGTCATAGTTGGAAATCCAATATCCAGTACGAGCCATACAGTTTTAGATTTTAAACCAAGTATTGTCGAAAAGTGAGATGCAAGCTTTTCGGCTATTTTCATATATTATATTTGGATTAGGCATTATTATAATATCACTAGATTTTGGTATAAAAGTGATTTGGACATCGTAAGGTAAAAACACGTGTCATGTTTATGTGTGGTCGTTTCTTACGAGAATTCCTTTCTTTCAAAAGATTTTCAAAAGTTAATCAAGTTGTTTGTGGTGGTTTTTATCACTAAAAGTATCCCAGACTGATCCGTGTATGTAATACTCGGGTCAGACCAAGTATCTTTTCCAGGTAGCATTGGATTTGCCTGGAGCCTCAGAGAAGGAGCTGGAGTCGAGACGTATTCTCATATTTTTCTCAAATTAATTTTTTTCCGCTGTGTTTGTTGTATTATCAGCATTTTATAGGCTGACTGAATGATGTACTCTGATGTTTTATCCGTGTATATACACTAGTCTTCTTTTTGTGTAAAGATCACTTATATATTTTATTGTATTCACTCCGCTATGAGATTCGTGTTTACTCTGATTATGTTATGTTATGTTCTTTTTCTTCGTCTATGCTAATTCTTCTTTCGTTCTACTTCTCATCCTCTAACTTCTTTCCCCTAACAATCTGCATTTTCTATGCATTTTGAGTTGACATGTGTAGTTAAATGTCAGCTTAAACTCTATAAAAAAAGTGGGTCGTTACATTTGGTATTAGAGCTGAAGGTTGAGTAGTAACCTTGGGTCTGTGGCGTAACTCAATAGAGATGGGGTTAGTAATACCCTAGATTGAGTTGGGTGGATATATATGAGAGAGCGTACTTGTTAGTGTTATAAAAAATTGTTTTATATTGTGTTAATTGATTTGTTGAGTTGTATGAAAATTCCAAATCGACGCGTTTAGCCGATGGTTGATAGGGATTTCTAAACGCTTAAACAGAGCAATTTGACATAATATTGTTTTAAGCGGGTAAACCAAACAATTTTATCCAAAATTGTATTTTTGATATAAAGGAATAATTTTCTAAAATTATTGCTGTGATTGATTATTATTATAATCAAATAAGATTGTAATATTGAGATGATTATACATACCAAATAAAATTTGTATAAGAATGAAAATACAGATGAGATAAATTAAATTTGGATTTAGACCAAAATTGAGAGTTTAGATCCCGGATGCTTAGAAAATATTTTTTGGAGTATTATTAGTAATATAACATTATTAGAAGATTTTTTGAATAAAAAAGTTTGTTTTAAAGGCATTTTTAAAAGTTATTAAGCACTGAGCTCATTTCAACTGCAGGAAAATAATTCTGAATGATGACTACAACATCATCAGTATTCTTTTTCGAGTTTCTGGGTGACAGATTGCTACCATAGTAAATTCGATAATGAGAAATTTGTTTGAAAGAAATAATTTGTTTAGAAATGCAAATGTTTTGAGTTTACCAATGTTTATAAATATATGTGTTTATATTTATATTATTTTACAAAAGTTTGAAATAAAAGTCGGGAATCTGAATTCTGGAATTTAAATTTAACTTATATAAGTTAAATGGATTGTAATAATATAAGCAAATCAAAATAATTGAAATTTAACATAAGTTGAATAGAATTATATTAGTTTGTAAATTATGTGATTTGTTCACGTTGATGGATCTAATGATTGTTAAAATTCATGTATTGAGACTTATGTGCTTGAATCTAGTAAGTACAGGTATATGGAGTTGATTCGCTGGGTTTGCTAGCATAAACTGCTTAGATGTGAAGCAGGTTCACTTAATAACGCACACATAAGGTACGCCTACGCAAAAATACAAAACTAGATTATGAATTTTGTTTCCCAACCGTGTGGGTCGATGTATATATATTTGTTGTTCCTGCAATATTGCCGAAGTCCCTCTATACAGGGAAGACTCTGCCGACATTTTTTGAAAATTTAAAGTGTTAGAATTTCCAGAATCTTTGGAAAATTTTGTTAAGGGAAATAAATCTATATTTTAATTGGAATTAATTTAGTTAGTTAAAATTAAAAGTTTAGTTATTTGAACTGAAGATTTGTAACTAAGTGGATTTGTAGAAATTAGATTGTTTGTAGCATTCTTCCTACCTTACTAATTTCGGAGACGAAATTCTTTTAAGGGGGAGAAATGTAACAGTCCGGATTTTTAATGATCAAATAATTAAATTATTTAATTATTTAAATATTGGTTTGGTAATTTAAAACAACCTGAATGAAATAATTTTGAATATTATATTAATTGTGAAATAATACATTAAAATCCGAAATTGACGGAAATAAGTTGGATTCGTAAAATAATGTGAATTGAGTAATTTAATAGATTTAATCGAGTCTAGATTTGAATTATAATAACGAATTTTGGTCATATAAATATTAAATTAATTAAAAAAACGAGCCTGTAATATCTTGGCAGTTTGTAATTTGGCGATTTGAACTTCAACTGAGTATACAGGTTCAAATATAAGTCGGAATTCTTTGAAACAAGAATCGTCTAAATATATTGGATAATAATTTTCTACTGAAAGAGAAAAATAAAAATTTCATATTGTAGATTTTGAGTTATGTCCAAATTAAAATTTCAGAAAGTCGCTATGAAATCGTTAATAAACCATAAGGATTAAATATACTAAAGCAATTTTTTTTAATAAATGGGATATTGAATTAACTTGAAATTGAAATGTTGAGTTTAAAATTTGTATTTGTTTATGTTGAAGATATGTATAATTCTATTTGAATATTTATGATAATAATTTATTATTATTACTATTATTATTAAATTAAATGGTTTTAAATTGATTTACATTCTGTTAATTTTATTTAACAAGAGAATATAGCCATTTGGCAAGCGATCTTGAAGTTTTACGAAAACTAGTTCCATTGGATCCGTAATGACATTAGTAACAGATTTAGATTTCATAATGTTTGGAGTTACCGAGGTTGGTCGTACAAATTAGGAACTCCTAGAAATAAATTAATTGTAATCTATTTAAATTGTTGATTTAAAATTACAATTTCTCCACATGTTCGAATCAATACTCAAACTTTTTCCAGCATATTTAAAATGTCGTTGAAAAGTTAGTTGCGATTTCTTGGTCATATTTTGAAAATCGTGGAATATTTTATAAAATGCGGTCGCTTCCCGAACATCTGTTTCCAAATCTTATAAATCGCTACAAGTTTTATCTGAATCCAAACAGAATCCTTGCATAGATTTGCTGCCATATTTTCATGGATTCGATCAGTAAGCCAATAGTAAACCAAAATGCCATCAAATATCTACACGTCACTTTCCAATATGACAAATATTTACAAATTAGAACACCATCAAAATCTTAGCGTCATTTTTAAGTTGTCTGTTTTCAATATTTGTGGCTTGAACTTGTACATCAGAAAGGAAAAGAAAACAAAACTATCGTTTTCAAACAGTCTAGCAGAAGCAAAGAACTAATCTTACATTTAAACAAAAATCTTGGTTTACCCTTTACAACAGCTTGCACATGCTAAGAGATGACGTGTCCTTATTCAAACATTATAGTTGAAATGATCAGTATCTTTGACTAAGAAGAAAACGATAAAATATAATAAATATAAAATGTTTCTTCCCTAATCCTTTTCATACCCGAAACTAACCCATCTCCAATACATTCAGCAATTATAAAAAGAACCCAAAGCCTGTTTCTTCCTTTTTCGAAAACTCATCTCTTTCTAAAAACGTACATAAACCGAACCTTTAAAAAATTAATGTATAATTGAAACCCGAATGAAATCGCGTGAGGGTTGACTTGTTGAGATCGTGTTCTGGTATACTTCATGCTGGCACCATTTTCATTGGGTTCGGTTCCATTCCGTCAAGCTCAAAACGCGAGTAGCAAGATTAATCAAGGGGATTTGGTGGCAGTATTTAATGACTAAAGACTAGATTCAGGTTCGTAGAGATGTTTGGGAGTTGGTGCTGATATTGGGTGTTATACGGTAGTGATAAAAAGTTCCTCGCATATACTAGCTATGGGAGGAGATTGCTATCGCGTTGGTGGGGTGCGGTTTTCTTAAATGGCGTAAAGGAAATTGTGTTGAAATACCTGGGAGGGATGGGATTTATGGTGGACAGTGAGTGTGTAGGAGGGATGAGCTTATGATGTATGAAGGAGGTGCCGAGCTTTATTTAATCATGATCACAGTGTTGTGGTTTCGGCAGTAGTGTCTCTGTCAATGTTGTATGGTCTATGAAGCTTGGTGTATGGTCTATGAAGATCCTAGTGGCAGTAAGCTTGGCAAGAAATTGTTCGGGAAGAAGAAGGTATGGTGCGCTGCAGTTTCGAAGGCAACTGTTGTGAAGTAAGGGAGATGTAGAGGATGAGACTTGGAGGAGTTTTGTGTAGAAGTGTTTGTGTATCAAGTGATTAGTAAAGCTAGTTAACAGAAGGGGGTAAGGGGGTATAGGTGAAGTGGAGACGCTATGTGTGGTGAATGGAATGAGCGGATTCGTTGAACGAAAAATGGAAGGTGATGATTTGGAGTTAAAACGTGATTATTAAGGTAACTAAAATTAACTACTTATAAATTAATTATATGATTGTTTAAATTGATATAACTTGTAATATTAATGTCACATGCTTATATTATCAGAATTTGATCAAACAATAGGCGACAGAATCACAGTGACAGACACTACAAGTCCGTGATGTTTTGGAGTGGACTGGAGCTAGTTTGAAATCTTATTTAATTTTAAACGTTGTTTAAAGTTAAATGAAATGATGTCGAACCATCAGTTGAACGACCAATGAGTAATCAACTCGCACTTTCTGGAATACTAGTTTAAATTATATCACATTATAAATATCTGTTGTCTAATCGATATTTATTGTATGATATAATTGATTGTATGTTTTTTAATGATTGAAATAGTTGTTGAATGAATTGGTTGATTGAATTATTGTTGATTGGTTGATTCTGATTAAACCATTTCCATTTGTAAACGGATTAAACCCCAATGTTATCTGCATTAAGCAGGAAGTTCATTTCCAGATAAATTGGTTGAATTGTCTATTTTATGTGTATATAAACTGTTATTCTAACAGTGATGCAGGGAAGGACATGTTGGAGGAATCAAACGGATTCCTCAAATATTTTAAATATTATTGTTTTCATATTATTATTATTATATATTTATATATATATATGAACTATCTGACATTGATGATATCGAAGCCTGTTTTGAATGTTGATTGTTGAACTGAAACTTAACGTTTATGTTTATTAATCGATCTACAAATATTGATTAAGTGATTAGCAGTGGATGACCTGTAACGTTTTATAAGTATGGATTTACCATTAGGTGAATCGGCTGAATTGAAGTTATAAAATTTATATTTTTTAGCTGAAGTTAAAATTTAAAACCTTTTTAATATTATATATTTTTGATCAAAGTTGTTTTTAAAACTAATTAATATCTGTTATTTAAATTTGATAAGTAAACGTTAAATGATTTGTTTAAACAAATCCTTGTGCTCAAATGAGTTTTGTGGGTAAGCAAGTAAGAGATTGAATAATAATTGATAATTTGGATCAATTGTTTTTAATAAAAAATTAAGTGAAATAACTTAAATTAACTATATTATTAATTAATTTAAAGAAAATGATTAATAAAAAATGGTTAACAAGTTAACCATGATTTACAGTTGACTTAATCAACTATATAAAGGTAGTCATGACAAATAGCGGTGTAAAATTAAATACAGTTGCTTAAAAGATTGAACAATCTTTTGATTTACCGTGAATAAAGATAATTAGTGAAATATCATTTATTAATAAAACAAATTACTATTTAATAACTTCTGAAGCTAAATTATCTATTTTATTAATAGTTAATGATGAAGTAAATCTTTTTGATTTAAAAAGATATTGAAATTGAATATTATTTAATTTATAATAATCAATACGATGATCTTGTAATTTGAATTCAAATAATGGAGTTTAATGTGGTCTTAAGACCTTTTATATATTAAAGGAGATTTTAAATAAGATTTTACTTATGCGAATATAAGTTAGATTATTAATTGAATTCTTATAAGAGATTACGTTTAAAGGAGTTTTTGTAAAAATCCAAATTTGACGAAGTTTAGATAAAAGGAAAAATAAGTTTTTAAATTGAAATAAGTTCTAAATGAGTTCAAATGTCAAAGAAAGTTAATTTAGTTTATAAATTTAAAATAGAGCGGAAACTCAGAAGTGAAACATAAAAAAGGGAAAATAAAGAAGTGAGTTGTAACAAAAAGGAATTTCGCTCGATCCGAATCAGTCGCTAAACCGATCAAGACCGTTCGAAACGCCTGATTGTTTTGAGAACACGACAAATTAGAACGCAAACAGAAGAACATTTCATTGTTAATTACAACAATTCCATCAGAATACAAGAATATACAGAGTATAAATGAATATTATACATTACAAAATATCAGGGATTACAATAAATTACATAGCATCGGAAAATAATACAAAATACAACTGAAGAAGATATACGGATACAAAGCTTTCCGGATATCGTTCCAGCTGTACATCAGGATCCTGTGAATATAAATCTGCAAAACCAAAACTACTAGCTGCCCGTGTAAAAATAAGGGCACCCAGAGTTTAGGTTAAAACAATAAACTCCAGGTCAGTCATGGGACTGGTGTGAGAACTAAAACAGTTATTAATATTTATTTTTAAAGTTAGGTAAATCAAGGGACCACGCCGTATAACACGGAACGGGTTTCCTCCCAAGAATACCAGTGCATAAAACAACAGCGCAATGCTAAATAAAGAACAATAAAGCTATTATAAGACCCAGGTCCCATCACACAATGCAACGCAAGCCGGAGGATAGGGTTTTTACCTTATAATAGCCAAGAATGCTTGGTACGTGAAATTTCATGTTTTATTACTATAGGTGTGTAGTGTCAAAACAATTTCAAATCATAAGTATCAATCATAGACGACATAAGTGCCCCATCCCACTATGTCGCCATATATAGGATTACAACTAAAATCGAAACGTCACGTATTGGAAGTTGGATTTCCATCTGTAACCGAGGCCAGGGATCGTCCTCAACCGATTCGAGACAATCTAGCCCATATCTCAGGCAAGCGCGCAGACAAGCCTTGGATCGTCAGGGCCGGTCCACTGATGTGGATTAAAATGTCTGAACACTGCGTCTCCCCGCCCTTTGGGGCGTAAATGTGCCAACGAATGACTCCATCGGTCCCGGATCGACCGATATAACCGAGGCGCCTCGCAAACCAACAACCACATAAGTCAAACTCGTCAAGGCGTGTAAAACCACTGACGCCACTTCTAACTAGAAGGAAACGCATGCCCTTCCTGATGTCCTCTCCCGTTTCTGGTTCACAACCGGGGTGTGAGGCTCGCGAATCAACGTTACACAAAGCTATGCCACATAGGCCATGCTTTGATCATCAACCACAAGACTTTGATTTTCAACAGAAGCCTTGATCATTTGCCACTTAGGCATGCCACACAGGCAATTCACTCTATGCGTTTGATATCCATCAGTATATAACCCCTGAGCTCGTACGTCTCAGATAAGGGCGTTAAGCAAGATAATAAATTCTCCGCCGCCAAACAGATATATATTTAATAGAAATCAATCACACAGAATAAAATCCAATGTCAGACACACAGTCCATTTACAAGTTTGTACTGGGTCTGAACTAAACCGGAGGCACCTAGTACCCCGCATATCCATCGATCTCCAAATACGTCTGGACGACCACTAACTGATTCCCTCCTCTTGGGTGTACGGCCCAATCAAGATCATCAGTAATTATCCAAACGACGTGAAGACCTCCGGTCTTCAACCACCGTCTTCATCTTCGACACCACGTCGAATCAGTTATTCAGAATGGGATAAACCCGATCTTTCTGAATAACCCGCGTATATAATAAACAAGTGTTGCACAAACCCAACATACGCCTCATTCCAATTCATAATATTCTTTTATTCAAATATTCTTATACCATGGGAAGGGTTCCCATTAATTTTATCAAAGATAAATTCTTGAAATTTATTCTTTAATCTACTTTGAATATCAATTCAAACTAGTCGGGATTAGCGAACCACACCGGAGTAATCATTTATTTTATTTTCAAATCCCCACCTATTCATCCCCTGAAGTAAAACTGGTCATACTTCATATCTAACACCACAGTTTACCGGTAAATTCAATTACCATTTCACGTTCAAATCTAATTAAAGATTTAACTATCGCCTGGAGCAAAACCGGTGATACTCCCTTCTCGATCTTTTCAATCTAATTAAAGATTCATTAAAACTCCACTTAGTTTTAATCTTTAACTGGGTTAAAGAATCAGTGTCATTTAAAACACGGTTCACGATAATCCCAAAATCACATTCCATTAATTATCGGGTTAAAGAACAAGTGTTATTTAAAACACTGTTCACGATAAACCCAAAAATCAATACCAATTTAATTCCAATTAAATATTATTTAATCGGTACACTTCATTAAATCTAAATAAAAAGATTTAATCTTTTTCTCCACTGGGCTTAAGAACAGTGTTAATGAAGACACCATTGTAACGGCTGGAAATTTCCGACTCCTCGAGAGTCGGAAATTCCGAGACGTTAGTGAAAGAATTTAGAAGGTGAGAAAGAAAAGATAGAACTAATAGAATAGAAGAAGAAGAAGAACACCAGAATCATCAGAGTAACACGAATCTCACAGCGGAACGAATAACATATAATATATAACATAACTTTGAGGTAAACAGTTATACATATACAATAACACTTATCAGAGTACAACACTTACAACACAGCGGAAATAACTATAGCTATAAAATCTTGCAGCCTCCTGCTCCAAGCTCTCCAAGTATATCTGTAAATCCCGACTACTTGACTGCCCACACAAATTAGGCACCCAAGAGTTTAGGGAAAACAACAAAATAAACTCCGGGTCAGTCATGGGACTGGTATGAGTAAAATAGTTTAAAACAGGTATAGGATATCTCAGAAGACCACGCCGTGAATACGGAACGGGTTTTTCCCTTATGAGTATCTGAACAACTTTGACAAGCAATATCATTGTGATATTATAATAATGTCTAAGTACAAATAGGTATCAATCTAGCAGAAACGCTTGCATCTCACGTTCTACATACATAGTATACAATCATAAACCGCAGGGCGCTTATCGGA
This sequence comes from Allium sativum, assembly GCA_030737875.1. Classification (NCBI taxonomy): domain Eukaryota; kingdom Viridiplantae; phylum Streptophyta; class Magnoliopsida; order Asparagales; family Amaryllidaceae; genus Allium; species Allium sativum. Next base: position 155,888,499 of record CM060918.1, on the reverse strand, counting down.
GAATGGATTCCAACAGACAAGGTATGGGAGCACCTTCTGAATAGTGTACTCTAGAGGTGATACACTCAGGGTTCAACAAGAACGTCTTGCAACCCGGCCACACATGACCGCTCACTCATTAGCTTGAGTGTCGCGAATATATTGCCACCACGGTTATAGGCCATCAAACCGTCATCCGAAGATACAGAATCAAAAAGAAGTATAAATATGAATATTCCCTAGATCGGTGACAATACACCCTGCTTGGGAATGACCCAACTAGCCATGCTGCCTAGCCCAACTTTTGTTACTTCCCGGTGTGAGGCTAGAAGCTACGTCTATCTTCAGAACATCTGATCACCATTCACTTTGAATGCCACATCGTCATACCCGCCAAATCACAAATTGACTTATCCAAAAAAATAACACGGGTATATAGCTAAGAGAAACGAATTCCTCCGCCACCAAACGTGAATACGTTTGAACAGATCAACTTACGCGATCCATTGGATATACTCTGTCAGACCTTCTTCCATATACGTTGTCCTGGGACTGGACAAACCGAAGGCACTATTCAGTATATCCATCTTAGTCACTGTTATCTAAGACTTATACAACAGCCCTTGCACTTTACTCCGTCTTCCATTTATCTTTGGCATATATTGCTCGCAACGCTTATGCCAATACAGAGTGGTTCTTTGGATAATAATCCAACCGGTCTCTCCATATTAACAACGTTAAAATGGTAAAAACTTTGATAGTCTGTGATTCAACTATCAAATGAAAACATGTCGGTGTACAAACAACGATCTTATTTCCAAATGGAAATTCGATAGATCAATCATCATATGTTCATATTTCCTTATTTCATATATTTAGAAAATATATGTTATTAATCATTGGAAAACATTTCCATAGCTTATTTTCACATCACTATTATTTCGCAACTATCAGTCCCTAACCGTAACTAGTATGAGAACAATTCTCTAAGTATCAATCCGGAAGGTCGAAACCAACATCAGATCGTCACTTAGAAAACCGTTCAACTTACCCTCTCCAGTTAGTTTCTGAATTTGCTTAACTCTATTTCTTAAATTCTTATCATGAAAACATTTCATTTTCTATGTTTAGAAAACATATCTGACTATATTTAGAAAACGTTTCCAAAACTCATTTACGGATTTCCAATGAACGTTGTATAAAACATCGTTACGCTTAATCCATTAATTGCTTATTACTTAACTATATTTCAAATCAACCTTTTCTATCGAACCACAACTATTCCTTTGTCAATTCTGAAGTCAATCAAGTTGGGGTATAATTACCTCTCAGACCTTAATTTAACAACGTCCTTTACTGTGAAATAGATGAAGCTCGTCACTCACTTTGTTCAATCATCTGTTTACGCAAATACTCGGATTCAGGTTACGAATCCACTTCTCATATGAAAACGTTTGATTATAACTATACCTTGATTTAAAACCCGGAAGGTAAATAGTACTTTCCCGAATTTGATATAATCGAATTCGACGTATAACTCTCTTTCGAGTAATCTCTATTCGATTAACTCTCCCTTTTTAATAACTTATATTCGATAAACTCTATTTCGATTAACTCCTATCGAATAACTAATATTCGAATAACTCTTCTTGGTTGGCTCTATTTCATTAACTCTTATCGAATAACAAATATTCGATTTTCTTAAATGTGTCAATTCTTATCGAATAACTAACATCCGATTTAACTTAAATGGATTTACTCTTATCGAATAACTTATTCGATTAACTCAACTTAATTTTCTTAACTCGATTATCTCAACTCGATTTCTTAACTCAGTTACTTAACTCGATAACTTAACTTAACTCAAATCGATTAACTCAACTCTAATCGATTAACTTAATTTGATTTACTCCTTCGAATAACTCATTCGAATAACTTAATTGATTAACTCCTTCGAATAACTAATTCGAATAACTTACCTTCGAATAATAAATATTCGATTTACTCTAACTCGATTAACTTAATTCTAATCGATTAACTTAACTCAAATTGATTAACTCCTTTCGAATAACTAAATTTCGATTTAACTCTTTTCGAATAACTAAATTCGATTAACTCAAATTGAATGACTAATATTCAATTAACTCTTACGTGTTTAACTCTATTCGAATAAGTAATTCGAATCACTCTAATGTGTTTAACTCTATTCAAATATCTAATTCGAATAACTCATTTCAAATAACTAAATTCCGAATAACTCCTTTGGATTAACTAACTTCGAATAACTCCTTTGGATTAACTCTTCGACTAACTCCTTCGGATTAACTCTTCGATTTACTCCTTTGGATTAACTAACTCCGAATAACTCTTTAGGATTAACTCTTCGACTAACTCCTTCGGATTAACTAACTTCGAATAACTCCTTTGGATTAAATAACTCCGAATAACTCTTTAGGATTAACTCTTCGACTAACTCCTTCGGATTAACTAACTTCGAATAACTCCTTTGGATTAACTAACTCCGAATAACTCTTTAGGATTAACTCTTCGACTAACTCCTTCGGATTAACTAACTTCGAATAACTCCTTTGGATTAACTAACTTCGAATAACAAATATTCGATAACTACTCTTCGAATAAATAATATTCGATAACTCTTCTCAAATGAATAACATTTGATTTCTCCACTCGAATAAACTATATTTGATAACTCTTCTCAAATAAATAACATTTGATTTCTCCACTCGAATAAACTATATTCGATTACTCTTCTCTCGAATACACTATATTTGATAACTCTACTTCGGATAAGTGATATTCGACAACTCTACTCGATTAACTCCACTTGGATAACTCTAACTGGTCAACTCTAACTGGTCAACTCTAACTGAGTAACTCTAACTGATCAACTCTAACTGCTCAACTTTAACTGGTCAACCTTAACTGGTCACTCTAACTGTTTATCTTTAACTGGTAAACTTTAACCGGTTAACTCAAATGGTTTAACCTAACTTGATTTACTTGTCTTGATTAACTGAACTAATCCACTTAGTTTAACTTAGTTAATTCACGTTGATTAACTCTAGCCGATTTACTTAGTTTAACTCAGCTAATTCACTTTGATTAACCAATTAGTTTAACTTAACTAATTTACTTTGGTTAACTTAACCAATTACTTTGATTAACTCGACTAATTCACTTGGTTAACTCCTATTTATTTAACAAATAAATATCTCCTTTAGTTTAATTCTATTTATTTAATCTCTAAATAAATATCCTTTATATTTCTTCTAACGAATATAATTCCTTTATATTTTGATTAACAATTATATCCCCTTATATTCGATTAACATACATATTCCCTTGTATTTGATTTTCAAATATAATTCTTTTATATTTGTTTTACCAACTATTTTCCTTTATATTCAGAATCCATTTTCTTATATATATATATATAAAATCCCTTGATTTTATATAAATAAACTATTTTCAAATTATACTTTGAAAACCCCTCTCCTACATTTTGGTATTTCTCATGGTATTTAATCACACCATATAACAACGATAAATATCGTCCCACCACACCTAATCACACAGATTATATACATCACATTATATATCACAATATAAAAATCACAGTAAAATAACTGCTGAGGAATCCTGTTGGATTCCTCCAACCTGTTTCCCTGCATCCACAGATGTTAAACAACACCAGTAAAATATTCTGATAAACAGAATCAACATATAACTATTTGACGGTTTATATATATATATATACATACGTAAATATATATATAAAATCTCTACTAACTGACTAGCAGTTCAAGAAAACAATCAACACACAGTCAAACAGACAATATTTTAACAGTTCTAAGAATACAACGTGAAAATAAAACTGTTTAGAGTTTGTGAGATTTACTCACCTTGGACTATCATCGTTAATTAACGATAATTGTCGCTTGATTTCGATTGGACAATTTATTTTGCCATAAATTGTAACGAGCTCAGATTCACTCCCGGTCAGTTCCAGTGCGTAGCCACCGTCCATACGATCTTGACGGATCTCGTTTCACTAAATTCTGATAACGGACAGACAAGTTATTTGTTTAACCAGTTATGATATATTTACATATTATTAACACTAATATTTTAATTAAATAAAAATCCTTGCTTACCCTTACCATTATATCTTCGGACTGCTACCTAGTACCAACCGCCGGAAGCCACAACAGTCCCTCACCCTCGTGATTTCCACTACCCAACATTTGTACTTGCAACTTTCTTTCACATTCAAACTTTCTCATTTCACATATTTTTATTTGCTTATTTACTCCTGGGCTTTTCCGGTTTATATATAAATGGGCCCATTGCCTTACTAACCCATTCGCCTAATAGCTTCCCCCTCTTTAAATAAAATTGCTGAAACATCCTCATGTAAACCCACCATCCGCGTGATAACAGCACACCTTAATTCACGCGAGAACCCAAACTGGAAACAATACTTCACGAAAGTACATTCCTTCTCTCCTCATTTGGTTGAAGCTCCTGTACCTACAAATGTGCACCCGTTCATGCACCATTCTCGCCTGAACTCCATCTGCATTCAACGAAGGGCAAACCCGGTCCATAGCTCCTCTTTCTCCATTTACACTGCCCCATACCCAACCTTAAAACCACTGCATGCCACCGTGCCCTCCTTTCTTCCCATCCCTCACTAACTCCACTTCTTACCTGACTAGTGCTTGCATCTACAGACCGTCTTCTTCCAATATATACAGCCTTCTACAACCAAACAAACCCCTTAAACTCCAGCTCGCATATTCCCTCCTCCCCTTCACGTTTGACTTCGACGGTGCTCCTACAGTCAGTAAACATTTTTCCTCATTATTCACGAGCCATTGCACGCCTGCTTCGCCCGAACACCCCACTGCCCCTTCCGTCCTCTTCTCCTTCAGATATACGAGGCTTCCACTTCTCTTTTTTATTTTATTTATTTATTTTGGGTTTTGAAAGTATTGGTTTTCAGGTTTTCGGCGAAGTATTTAAGTTTGTTCATTTACAGAAGCCTTGGGGATAAGGCTTTAGTCCATCCACGTTTTTAGCTTTTAGGACACACAAATAAGTCCACGTTTTAGTTTAACTGCCATAGAAACTTGCGGTTATAAAGCATTGCCACCTTTTTAGTTTAACTGTATTTTAAAACTTTAGTGTACCATGTTCCGTAAAACTCCCCTTAAGCACGGACAGAACTAAAGATACCGTTGTGTTCAGCTCAGTGTCACGATCCCAAAAATATAAAAATACCGGTAGGTGGACTCATATTGTGAAACCCCAAAATGTTGATTACAGGGTGCGAAATACTTCAAATAAAAAGTTGCTTATTAAATTAATTAAAAATCACAGTAAAATTCTAAAAATTAAATTATCGTTATGTCCCAAAAGAACCTTGTCTAAATTCAAACCCGATATTCAAATATATTGAAAACCCTTTTATAACGTATATAAAGCATCGCAAATTATAAAGGAATTCTATAGCGACTTTTCTGAAATTTGATTTGGACATAACTCAAAATCTACACGACGAAACCTCGATTTTTCTCTTCCACTAGAAAGATATACTCTACCAGCTCCACACGTTTCTTGTTTCACAGAAATCCGGCTTAGAACGAATCCTGTACATTCAGTTGAAGTTCGAATCGCCAAATAGCGAACTGCCGTGCCATTTCGAGCTCGATTATAATTATATTATAAATTATACGTTCAACTATCGTTTATTTAATATATTCGTTATTTAAATAATTAAATAACTTAATTATTATACCTTACAAAACGCGCCATTACAGACTTCCCCCCTTAAAATAATTTCGTCCTCGAAATTGCTAAGCTAGGAAAATGCTACTAACTCTACTAACTAGATTTAAAAATCTTTTAGTTTACTTCTCAACTCCAGTTTCAACTGAACCATTAAATTTTCAATTAAATTATTAATTCATTCTGGCTAACTGAATTTCCATAAATCATGAGAATGTTCTAACGCCTGGAATTTTCGAAAAATTTCGCCATAACCTCCTTTGTATGGCTCAATACGTCAAACCACAACTCGCCTCTCTAGGCCTCCTCCAATCCAAAAGGAAATCAAAATAGCCAAGCGGCTTGCCAATTCGGCTCATAAAATCTAAACTGATATATGATATAAACTTGTACCTTTTTGTCGGGCATTTAACTCTATCCCTTTCATCTGCTACCACTTCAACATATACCAATGTTGTCCATTCCAATTGATCTCCAATCAGTTCATATCCTCAAATCCAAATCGAATTTCATTCGAACTCTAATATCAAATTCCAAATTATTGACTTATCAATTTGGTTCCATTCAAGATTATCTCTAATCTCAATTCAATTTTATTTAACTCGGTTCAAGTCAAATTTCAATTTATTTTTACCATCTCATTTTATTTAACTTCATTAGTTAAATTTTAATTCCAGAACTTAAGTTCCTGCGTTTCTTTCAAATCAATTTGAAATCATAATGCCAATTCAAAACCTTTGAATTTCTAAACAACTTGTTTTCTCAAAACAATTCAAAAACAAAACCTTTGGTAGTAATCCGTCACTTAGAACTTGAAAATGAACACTGATGATGTCTAGATTCATCATCAGAATCTATTTTCCAGCTATCGAAGTGAGTTCAATACTATATCATTTTCAATTTGAAAAACATTTTCAAAATCTCCCAGGAACTTAAAATTTCCTTATTTTAAATTCCAAATTCTGATTTAAATTCAGATTTACTCATCTGATTTCACTTATATGAATTCTGGTTGGTTATGTATAACCCTTTCACTATATAATCTTACTCGATCATAACAACCAATATATCTAATATGTTAAAATTTTGATATATATAAATATATCTCTATATCAAAATACACTTTGGGTAAAGTTAAATTCACTTACCCTCTTTCAAAACATATCGTGACGACACATCGTATCCGAGTGTTTATTAACTCCTACCGATACAGTGGATCAAACTGATCGACCAGAACTCATAAACAACTCAGCCAATGAATCTCCACAATAAAAACCCTCTTTTTTTTTATATCAAATACAAATACGCACTCGTATATATACACTCAATCTCAGTCTAGGGTATTACTAACCCTATCTCTACCGAGTCACGCCAAAGAGCCAAGTAATTCTTAACTTAAGCTCTGATACCAACTGTAACGGCTGGAAATTTCCGACTCCTCGAGAGTCGGAAATTCCGAGACGTTAGTGAAAGAATTTAGAAGGTGAGAAAGAAAAGATAGAACTAATAGAATAGAAGAAGAAGAAGAACACCAGAATCATCAGAGTAACACGAATCTCACAGCGGAACGAATAACATATAATATATAACATAACTTTGAAGTAAACAGTTATACATATACAATAGCACTTATCAGAGTACAACACTTACAACACGGCGGAAATAACTATAGCTATAAAATCTTGCAGCCTCCTTCTCCAAGCTCTCCAAGTATATCTGTAAATCCCGACTACTTGACTGCCCGCACAAATTAGGCACCCAAGAGTTTAGGGAAAACAACAAAATAAACTCCGGGTCAGTCATGGGACTGGTATGAGTAAAATAGTTTAAAACAGGTATAGGATATCTCAGAAGACCACGCCGTGAATACGGAACGAGTTTTTCCCTTATGAGTATCTGAACAACTTTGACAAGCAATATCATTGTGATATTATAATAATGTCTAAGTACAAATAGGTATCAATCTAGCAGAAACGCTTGCATCTCACGTTCTACATACATAGTATACAATCATAAACCGCAGGGCGCTTATCGGAGAATGGATTCCAACAGACAAGGTATGGGAGCCCCTTCTGAATAGTGTACTCTAGAGGTGATACACTCAGGGTTCAACAAGAACGTCTTGCAACCCGGCCACACATGACCGCTCACTCATTAGCTTGAGTGTCGCGAATATATTGCCACCACGGTTATAGGCCATCAAACCGTCATCCGAAGATACAGAATCAAAAAGAAGTATAAATATGAATATTCCCTAGATCGGTGACAATACACCCTGCTTGGGAATGACCCAACTAGCCATGCTGCCTAGCCCAACTTTTGTTACTTCCCGGTGTGAGGCTAGAAGCTACGTCTATCTTCAGAACATCTGATCACCATTCACTTTGAATGCCACATCGTCATACCCGCCAAATCACAAATTGACTTATCCAAAAAAATAACACGGGTATATAGCTAAGAGAAACGAATTCCTCCGCCACCGAACGTGAATACGTTTGAACAGATCAACTTACGCGATCCATTGGATATACTCTGTCAGACCTTCTTCCATATACGTTGTCCTGGGACTGGACAAACCGAAGGCACTATTCAGTATATCCATCTTAGTCACTGTTATCTAAGACTTATACAACAGCCCTTGCACTTTACTCCGTCTTCCATTTATCTTTGGCATATATTGCTCGCAACGCTTATGCCAATACAGAGTGGTTCTTTGGATAATAATCCAACCGGTCTCTCCATATTAACAACGTTAAAATGGTAAAAACTTTGATAGTCTGTGATTCAACTATCAAATGAAAACATGTCGGTGTACAAACAACGATCTTATTTCCAAATGGAAATTCGATCGATCAATCATCATATGTTCATATTTCCTTATTTCATATATTTAGAAAATATATGTTATTAATCATTGGAAAACATTTCCATAGCTTATTTTCACATCACTATTATTTCGCAACTATCAGTCCCTAACTGTAACTAGTATGAGAACAATTCTCTAAGTATCAATCCGGAAGGTCGAAACCAACATCAGATCGTCACTTAGAAAACCGTTCAACTTACCCTCTCCAGTTAGTTTCTGAATTTGCTTAACTCTATTTCTTAAATTCTTATCATGAAAACATTTCATTTTCTATGTTTAGAAAACATATCTGACTATATTTGGAAAACGTTTCCAAAACTCATTTACGGATTTCCAATGAACGTTGTATAAAACATCGTTACGCTTAATCCATTAATTGCTTATTACTTAACTATATTTCAAATCAACCTTTTCTATCGAACCACAACTATTCCTTTGTCAATTCTGAAGTCAATCAAGTTGGGGTATAATTACCTCTCAGACCTTAATTTAACAACGTCCTTTACTGTGAAATAGATGAAGCTCGTCACTCACTTTGTTCAATCATCTGTTTACGCAAATACTCGGATTCAGGTTACGAATCCACTTCTCATATGAAAACGTTTGATTATAACTATACCTTGATTTAAAACCCGGAAGGTAAATAGTACTTTCCCGAATTTGATATAATCGAATTCGACGTATAACTCTCTTTCGAGTAATCTCTATTCGATTAACTCTCCCTTTTTAATAACTTATATTCGATAAACTCTATTTCGATTAACTCCTATCGAATAACTAATATTCGAATAACTCTTCTTGGTTGGCTCTGTTTCATTAACTCTTATCGAATAACAAATATTCGATTTTCTTAAATGTGTCAATTCTTATCGAATAACTAACATCCGATTTAACTTAAATGGATTTACTCTTATCGAATAACTTATTCGATTAACTCAACTTAATTTTCTTAACTCGATTATCTCAACTCGATTTCTTAACTCAGTTACTTAACTCGATAATTTAACTTAACTCAAATCGATTAACTCAACTCTAATCGATTAACTTAATTTGATTTACTCCTTCGAATAACTCATTCGAATAACTTAATTGATTAACTCCTTCGAATAACTAATTCGAATAACTTACCTTCGAATAATAAATATTCGATTTACTCTAACTCGATTAACTTAATTCTAATCGATTAACTTAACTCAAATTGATTAACTCCTTTCGAATAACTAAATTTCGATTTAACTCTTTTCGAATAACTAAATTCGATTAACTCAAATTGAATGACTAATATTCAATTAACTCTTACGTGTTTAACTCTATTCGAATAAGTAATTCGAATCACTCTAATGTGTTTAACTCTATTCAAATATCTAATTCGAATAACTCATTTCAAATAACTAAATTCCGAATAACTCCTTTGGATTAACTAACTTCGAATAACTCCTTTGGATTAACTCTTCGACTAACTCCTTCGGATTAACTCTTCGATTTACTCCTTTGGATTAACTAACTCCGAATAACTCTTTAGGATTAACTCTTCGACTAACTCCTTCGGATTAACTAACTTCGAATAACTCCTTTGGATTAAATAACTCCGAATAACTCTTTAGGATTAACTCTTCGACTAACTCCTTCGGATTAACTAACTTCGAATAACTCCTTTGGATTAACTAACTCCGAATAACTCTTTAGGATTAACTCTTCGACTAACTCCTTCGGATTAACTAACTTCGAATAACTCCTTTGGATTAACTAACTTCGAATAACAAATATTCGATAACTACTCTTCGAATAAATAATATTCGATAACTCTTCTCAAATGAATAACATTTGATTTCTCCACTCGAATAAACTATATTTGATAACTCTTCTCAAATAAATAACATTTGATTTCTCCACTCGAATAAACTATATTCGATTACTCTTCTCTCGAATACACTATATTTGATAACTCTACTTCGGATAAGTGATATTCGACAACTCTACTCGATTAACTCCACTTGGATAACTCTAACTGGTCAACTCTAACTGGTCAACTCTAACTGAGTAACTCTAACTGATCAACTCTAACTGGTCAACTTTAACTGGTCAACCTTAACTGGTCACTCTAACTGTTTATCTTTAACTGGTAAACTTTAACCGGTTAACTCAAATGGTTTAACCTAACTTGATTTACTTGTCTTGATTAACTGAACTAATCCACTTAGTTTAACTTAGTTAATTCACGTTGATTAACTCTAGCCGATTTACTTAGTTTAACTCAGCTAATTCACTTTGATTAACCAATTAGTTTAACTTAACTAATTTACTTTGGTTTAACTTAACCAATTACTTTGATTAACTCGACTAATTCACTTGGTTAACTCCTATTTATTTAACAAATAAATATCTCCTTTAGTTTAATTCTATTTATTTAATCTCTAAATAAATATCCTTTATATTTCTTCTAACGAATATAATTCCTTTATATTTTGATTAACAATTATATCCCCTTATATTCGATTAACATACATATTCCCTTGTATTTGATTTTCAAATATAATTCTTTTATATTTGTTTTACCAACTATATTCCTTTATATTCAGAATCCATTTTCTTATATATATATATATATATATATAAAATCCCTTGATTTTATATAAATAAACTATTTTCAAATTATACTTTGAAAACCCCTCTCCTACATTTTGGTATTTCTCATGGTATTTAATCACACCATATAACAACGATAAATATCGTCCCACCACACCTAATCACACATATTATATACATCACATTATATATCACAATATAAAAATCACAGTAAAATAACTGTTGAGGAATCCTGTTGGATTCCTCCAACCTGTTTCCCTGCATCCACAGATGTTAAACAACACCAGTAAAATATTCTGATAAACAGAATCAACATATAACTATTTGACGGTTTATATATATATATATATATATACATACGTAAATATATATATAAAATCTCTACTAACTGACTAGCAGTTCAAGAAAACAATCAACACACAGTCAAACAGACAATATTTTAACAGTTCTAAGAATACAACGTGAAAATAAAACTGTTTAGAGTTTGTGAGATTTACTCACCTTGGACTATCATCGTTAATTAACGATAATTGTCGCTTGATTTCGATTGGACAATTTATTTTGCCATAAATTGTAACGAGCTCAGATTCACTCCCGGTCAGTTCCAGTGCTTAGCCACCGTCCATACGATCTTGACGGATCTCGTTTCACTAAATTCTGATAACGGACAGACAAGTTATTTGTTTAACCAGTTATGATATATTTACATATTATTAACACTAATATTTTAATTAAATAAAAATCCTTGCTTACCCTTACCATTTTATCTTCGGACTGCTACCTAGTACCAACCGCCGGAAGCCACAACAGTCCCTCACCCTCGTGATTTCCACTACCCAACATTTGTACTTGCAACTTTCTTTCACATTCAAACTTTCTCATTTCACATATTTTTATTTGCTTATTTACTCCTGGGCTTTTCCGGTTTATATATAAATGGGCCCATTGCCTTACTAACCCATTCGCCTAATAGCTTCCCCCTCTTTAAATGAAATTGCTGAAACATCCTCATGTAAACCCACCATCCGCGTGATAACAGCACACCTTAATTCATGCGAGAACCCAAACTGGAAACAATACTTCACGAAAGTACATTCCTTCTCTCCTCATTTGGTTGAAGCTCCTGTACCTACAAATGTGCACCCGTTCATGCACCATTCTCGCCTGAACTCCATCTGCATTCAACGAAGGGCAAACCCAGTCCATAGCTCCTCTTTCTCCATTTACACTACCCCATACCCAACCTTAAAACCACTGCATGCCACCGTGCCCTCCTTTCTTCCCATCCCTCACTGACTCCACTTCTTACCTGACTAGTGCTTGCATCTACAGACCGTCTTCTTCCAATATATACAGCCTTCTACAACCAAACAAACCCCTTAAACTCCAGCTCGCATATTCCCTCCTCCCCTTCACGTTTGACTTCGACGGTGCTCCTACAGTCAGCAAACATTTTTCCTCATTCTTCACGAGCCATTGCACGCCTGCTTCGCCCGAACACCCCACTGCCCCTTCCGTCCTCTTCTTCTTCAGATATACGAGGCTTCCACTTCTCGTTTTTATTTTATTTATTTATTTTGGGTTTTGAAAGTATTGGTTTTCAGGTTTTCGGCGAAGTATTTAAGTTTGTTCATTTACAGAAGCCTTGGGGATAAGGCTTTAGTCCATCCACGTTTTTAGCTTTTAGGACACACAAATAAGTCCACGTTTTAGTTTAACTGCCATAGAAACTTGCGGTTATAAAGCATTGCCACCTTTTTAGTTTAACTGTATTTTAAAACTTTAGTGTACCATGTTCCGTAAAACTCCCCTTAAGCACGGACAGAACTAAAGATACCGTTGTGTTCAGCTCAGTGTCACGATCCCAAAAATATAAAAATACCGGTAGGTGGACTCATATTGTGAAACCCCAAAATGTTGATTACAGGGTGCGAAATACTTCAAATAAAAAGTTGCTTATTAAATTAATTAAAAATCACAGTAAAATTCTAAAAATTAAATTATCGTTATGTCCCAAAAGAACCTTGTCTAAATTCAAACCCGATATTCAAATATATTGAAAACCCTTTTATAACCTATATAAAGCGTCGCAAATTATAAAGGAATTCTACAGCTAATTTTCTGAAATTTGATTTGGACATAACTCAAAATCTACACGACGAAACCTCGATTTTTCTCTTCCACTAGAAAGATATACTCTACCAGCTCCACACGTTTCTTGTTTCACAGAAATCCGGCTTAGAACGAATCCTGTACATTCAGTTGAAGTTCGAATCGCCAAATAGCGAACTGCCGCGCCATTTCGAGCTCGATTATAATTATATTATAAATTATACGTTCAACTATCGTTTATTTAATATATTCGTTATTTAAATAATTAAATAACTTAATTATTATACCTTACAAAACGCGCCATTACAACCATTCACGACAAACCCAAATCACATTTGATAATAAATACAAGGCTCTGAATAGAAAATATATCGGCTTATATTCAATATCAAATTCTACGACCAACAAATATCGTACTGGAAATAACGATATATGTATATATATCTTTCAAATTTCCATAACAACTTCTGTATAATCAAGAAATCCAACATCGAACTGTTCCGAAGATGATTTCGATTCAAATCCATTCCAATTCAATTATTGGAAATCCTGGTTATTTTCAAAACCATTTCAAATTCAATTTATTTATTTAAAAATAAATAGAATTATAATTCTAGTTCAAAACTAGTTCATTTCGATAAAAATCTATTTTTTCTTTTCAAATATGGAGTTTTTCATCCCAATTCTTCACAAATCATTTCTTATGATTTTACACAAATTATTGATATTTTTAATAATTTTATCAAGGTCCGTACAGTTGATTTCCATCAACGGCCATCGAACTGCACTTACAGCGACCTTTTCCAAATTTGATTTGGACATAATTCCAAATCCAACCGTTAGATTTCTAATTTCTAATATTCATTAGAAAGCTCTTTTCGATACGAACCCAACGGTTCCGGTTTAGGAGAATCCGACGGTCGGATCTCCCGCAATGTCCATTCAAAGTCAATGGTCAAAATTCACGAACTGCCGCAGCGCGGCGCGTTCTATTCAGGCCATTATATTATATATATAATATATATAATATATATACTTCGTCGATTTCCTTTTAAAATGTATTATATAAATCGTTTTTAAATTCGTTTTCAAAACGATTTCAACTTCTTTTCAAATTCAAATCAAAATTGAATTTTTCCTTATAAATTCGATTTAAATTCATTTCAAATTGATTTCAATTCAAATCGATTTTTAATTCAATTTCAGTTCGTTTTCAATTCCATTCAATTTCAATTCGAATTCATTTCTATTCAATTTCAATTCGAATTCATTTCTATTCAATTTCAATTTGAATTCATTTCTATTCAATTTCAATTCGAATTCTAATTCTTTTCAAAATATCAGATTTTGAAATCACTTTCGATATTCATTATAAAATGAATAAAATCGATATAAATATCGTTCACGTCAAAATGGCGTCAATCTAATCAACACGGCTTCATATATTTCTATTTTCGAATATTCTATTTCAAATATTTCTTTTTTTTCAAATATTTCTATTTCAAATATTTCTATTTCAAATATTTCTATTTCAAATATTTCTATTTCAAATATTTCTATTCAAAACTGGAATGAAGCCCAATCAATTACCATAGATTTTATTTCTATGGATTTCCATACAACGCATGTATATATCAACAATGACGAATAATCAACCATCATCCAAAGTGCATTCTACACTGTATAAGCATCAAATATAAATATTTAACGCTTATAACAGTCTGTCAATTAATCGATCGACATACAACTAATTATTGGGATTAGTGTATGTTATATATCATCCCAATACCCATGTGGGGTTTCAAACCATCAAACACAGATTTTATTTGTGCAGTTGGGTGATGTGTAAAATTTATCGTCCTAATCAATATCAGTTAAATGTGTGTATATAAACAAATCGTTCGATTTGTTTATATTAATTTATTTCATTTCATATACACGTTAAAAATTCTATTTTTAACTATATAATATTTTCCACTATAAAATATTTTATTTCGTTTCACATCACACAATCAACTACACATCAAAATCAAACAAACAAGCATACAAGCCGTCCATGGTCTGTGGACGACGGGAGTCGGGTGCTACTAAACACCGTCTGCATCCTAGTATATATTATTAACTAGAAAAAGAAAGTTAAAGGTGTTAAGTTCTCACCGTGGGGTTCCACTCCGCCTTTTCATTTCTGAACGGTCTGAATTCTGTTTCGCTTCCAGTCAATTCCATCGCACTTTTATTCACACTGTTCATAATAAAAATCCCATTTTTATTTCAACGCTGTAAAAATCACATTTTTATTTCACTATATTCATAATAAAAATCAGATTTTTATTTCGCTATATATATAAATATCGTATTTTTATATTCTCTACCTTATAAAAATTATATTTTTATAATCTACACCATATAAAAATCATATTTTTATTCTTTCTATAATATAGAAATCATATTTTATTCTGCTCTTCTTACCATAAAAATCCAAATTTTAACGCTTTAAAGATTCTATTTTTAACACTTTAAAAATCCTAACTTTAACGCTTTAAAATTTTTGTTTTTAACACTTTAAAAATCCTATCTTTAACGCTTTAAAAATTCTGTTTTTAACACTTTAAAAATCCTATCTTTAACACTTTAAAAATTCTGTTTTTAACACTTTAAAAATCCTATCTTTAATGCTTTAAAAATTCTGTTTTTAACACTTTAAAAATCCTATCTTTAACGCTTTAAAATCTTATTCATATCAAGGAATTTTAAAACAAGGAAACTTACATTGATTTTTAGGGTTTCGATCGGAGAGGAACACAAAGGAGGAGGCGGAGGAGGAAGAACTGGTCGATGGTGGAGTAGTTGGAGTGGAGACAGTGGCGCCGAGGTGGTGGGGCGCTGCAGGTGGCCGGTGGTCTCAGGGGCGGCAGTGGCTTCAAGTGGCGTGGCGGGCCATGTTGCTCAGAGGCTCGATCTGGGCTCGGGGTCTTCAAATCGGAGAAGGAGGGACTCTCGCGACTGGAGGGGATGAACGGAGGGGAGGACGGCGTCGGGGGGAGCTCGACGGGGAAGCGGCGGCTCTGGTGAGGCGTCGACGGGGTTTCAGCGTTTCCCCCTCTCTTTTTTTTCTTCTGAATGATTTGGGTCAATGGGGAAAAAAGGAGAAGGGGATGGGGTTTAATAAATTTTTTTTATTATTTAATTTTAATTTTATTTACAAAAAGTTAGTTTAAGATTCGAACTCGAAATCAAACCCAACGACTGTCGTCCTTAGCGTTTTACCTCCATTCCGAACACAATGGGATATGTATCGTTGGCTGATTCGATCATTATGATCTGTTTCCATTGTATTTAACATATAAATCTTTATATATCCAATTTAATTGCACATTTCAATTTACCGGGGCCACATACGAACTCGAAAAATTCCAGAAAAATATTTTCTAGCTTCGTACCGATGATACGGTCCTAACAAAACTAGTTTCATCGAATTCTGAGACCGTTTGAAAAATAACCATTTTCCAGTCGATTAAAATCTACTGAAACTGATCAAACGCGTTTTCCTTTGCCACGCTCACATATTGATTCGAAAAATTACGGAATTTGAAACCTAGCAATAACTTGACATCACGGATCCAACAAAAGTGGTTTCGTCGAAAACCGAGGTCGTTTGCAAAATTTCCATTTTTAAGGGCCAGAATTCCATAGCGACTATTCTGAATTTTCAACTGGACATATCTTTTGATTCCCGCTATGAAATTTCGATTTCTCGGATTCGTTGGAAAGATATTCTCAATTAGATTCCATTCTTTTTGGTTTCGCTAAAATCCGGTTTGTTTTGCACCCGGTATGTTCAATTGAAATTTGAAATCGAATTATCGAACTACCGCGCCATTTTCAATTCCTTTTATAATTAAAAATAAATAATTATATTCTAACGACGATCTATATAAATATATACGTTCTAATTCAATTCAAAATAAATTTCTCGTCGATATTATTTAAAATAATTCATTTTAAATATTCAAAATTCATCAAAATTGCCAAAATAAAAATTTTAAGCTGGCTCAGATTTTCTGGGTTGTTACATGAGTCTTGGTACATACGTTTATTATGGAAAGGACAAGTATTGATATGTTTCCAAAATAACATAAACAAGTGTGATTTGGAAATATATTTATTTCGTTGAAGTTAATATAGGAACTCGATTTATAAGATTTTATGAAATGGTTTAATGAATGGTTTGAATTTCAAAGGACTGATGCTGCCAACGTACTTAACTGTATTATTTGATTTAATGGTTAAAGAACCGAGTATCACATACATATTCACTTTTGACTTTGACGAGTTAGTTTGAAGAGACCGGGATGGGAACTAGACCCAAAACCACTTCAAACCAACTTTGTGTTCGGAAATTAACTTGCATCGGTGATTATATTTGAAGACATAGATCTTCAGAGCGAGAGGGTTACTCTTTGATGTCTCTGGTTAATTACCGAGATTAAACTTGTGGCAGTAAACCTCTTGTTCTGAGATATCCTTGGTTTCGTTCAATCCCAAAATGAACATGTACTCCGACAGAGTATATTTGTGTGAATCAATTAGTGATTGGATGGATCTGCCAATGTGATGTTCAAAATTTGAAGGTACTGTTCTGAAAGGTAATTGTGACCTCAGGCCTCATCAACTGGGAAATGACTGAAATCGGGCAGGCAGCATGGATAAGTGGGTCATACCCATTAAGGTGTATCATAATTGTTCTAGAGAAGTCAATTTCCTTTCTTTTTGTGTGATTCAGAATAAGTACGGTTGGAAGGCCAACAACCATGGTGATGATATATTCGATACACTCATGTTAAATGAGTGCTCGTCATGTGTGGCCAGGTTGCAAGATGTTCTTGTTGAACCCCAGTGTTCCATCTCTAGAGGACACTGATCGGAAAGTAGTCCCATACCTAGTCATAGTTGGAAATCCAATATCCAATATGAGCCATACAGTTTTAGATTTTAAACCAAGTATTGTCGAAAAGTGAGATGCAAGCTTTTTGGATATATTCATATATTATATTTGGATTAGAACTTATTATAATATCACTGATTTTGGTATAAAAGTGATTTGGGCATCGTAAGGTAAAAACATGTGTCATGTTTAAGTGTGGTCATTTCTTATGAGAATTCCTTTCTTTCAAAAGATTTTCAAAAGTTAATCAAGTTGTTTGTGGTGGTTTTTATCACTGAAAGTATCCCAGACTGATCCGTGTATGTAATACTCGGGTCAGACTGTGTATCTTTTCCAGGTAGCATTGGATTTTCCTGGATCCTCAGAGGAGGAGCTGGAGTCAAGACGTATTCTCGCATTGTTCTCATATTAATTTTTTTCAGCTATGTGTGTTGTATTATCAGCATTTTATAGGTTGACTGAATGATGTACTCTGATGTTTTATCCATGTACATACACTAGTTTTCTCTTTGTGTAAAGATTACTTATATATTATATTTTATTCACTCCGCTATGAGATTCGTGTTTACTCTGATTCTGTTATGTTATGTTCTTTTTCTTCGTCTGTTCAAATTCTTCTTTCTTTCTACTTCTTTCTCCTAACCATCTGCATTTTCTATGCATTTTGAGTTGACATGTGTAGTTAAATGTTGGCTTAAACTCTATAAAAAAAAAGTGGGTTGTTACATTTGGTATCAGAGTTGAAGGTAGAGTAGTAACCTTGGCACTGTGGCGTAACTCAATAGACATGGTGTTAGCAATACCCTAGATTGAGTTGAGTGGATATATATGAGAGTGTGTACTTGTTAGTATTATAAAAAATGTTTTATATTGTGTTGATTGATTTGTTGAGTTGTATGAAAATTCCAAATGACGCGTTTAGCCGACGTGGTTGATAGGCATTTCTAAACGCTTGAACAGAGTAATTTGACATAATATTGTATTTTTGATATAAAGGAATAATTTTCCGAAATTATTGATGTGATTGGTTGTTATTATAATCAAATAAGATTGTAATATTGATCTGATTATACATACCAAATAAAATTTTTATAAGAATGAAATATACAGATGAGATAAATTAAATTTGGATTCAGACCAAAATTGAGAATTTAGATCCCGGATGCTTAGAAAATATTTTTTGGCATATTATTAGTAATATAACATTATTAGAAGAATTTTTGAATAAAAAAATTTGTTTTAAAGGTATTTTAAAAAGTTATTAAGCACTGAACTCATTTCAATTGCTTGAAAATAATTCTGAATGATGACTGCAGCATCATCAGTATTCTTTTTCGAGTTTCTGGGTGACAGCTTGCAATCATAGTAAATTTGATAATGAGAAATTTGTTTGAAAGAAATAAGTTGTTTAGAAATGCAAACGTTTTGAATTTACCAATGTTTATAAATATATGTATTTATATTTATATTATTTTACAGAAGTTTGAAATAAAAGCCGGGAATCTGAATTTTGGAATTTATATTTAACTTATACAAGTTAAATGGATTGTAATAATATAAGCAAATCAAATTAATTGAAATTTAAAATAAGTTGAGTAGAATTATATTAGTTTGGAAATTATGTGATTTGTTCACATTGAAGGATCTAATGATTGTTAAAATTCACGTACTGAGACTTATGTGCTTGAATCTAGTAAGTACAGGTATATAGAGTTGAATCGCTGGGTTTGTTGGCATAAACTACTTAGATATGAAGCAGGTTCGCTTAATAACGCACACATAAGGTACACTGTAACGACCCACAATTTCGAGCCATTCAAATCGACAATAACCCACTCATGTCAGACCTGAATCGCTCAAAACCGTGAATTGTTATTTTCAACTATTGAGGTAAATGCAAATCAGAACACAGAATCACAGACACAGGAACAGAGTAACTAGCAGCGGAACACAGTAGTACATAGGTTCATACACGATACATGATACATATAAGTACATAATGAGTCATAAGCTCATACAAAATATAGTACATATAGGTAACTAGTAGTAACCTGGATAATTTTGATAATAAGATAGCTGATACAGAAGATAGTCCAAAAGATGCAAGTCTCCAAAAGCGCCACGAACAACAGAAGTGCTCAAGCTGACCCAAGCATAAAGTCAAAGAAACAATACACTCGAGTCAGGACTAATAGTCTTATATAAGTGAATCAGCATAAATGACATGTTCATAGAAATGCACAGTAACTTAAAGGGTGGTTGGGATTTCCATCCTCTAAGGATCCGTGAAACTAATACATATAGTAGTACGCTATTATGATAATGCCTATCCAGTAAAGTATAAGTAATGAAAATAGCGTAAGCGGGATTACCATATTACCCTTACGCCGTTTATAGGCATCACAGTCTATACAGTACCGTAAATTCACCGTACTGGTGTTATCAGAGGGCACTCCATAGAAAGCAACACCAAAAAAAAATCGTATGGGGCTCGCTTAGGATAAAATGACAAGGCACTCGAGGCAATACCAGAGTAGGATTCTACCAATTGCACTCCCGGACCGGTGGTAACGCATAGCAGCCACTACCGCCCACCTCGGACACATTCCCAAATCAAAAGGGGTACCCCAAATCATAACATAGTCATAGAAATGGTATCGAAGAAACGTGTCCGATCAAAGGTGCTACCTCAATTAGTCACGGTATAGCTCCTGTTTTAGTCATCTAATTATGACCCGAGGGTCAAGGCCATATCGTTATCGTTCACCATCTTCAAATCCAGAAATCGCCCCAAGTCGTCATGCTTCGTTCTGGACACGTCACCACGTATACAGTTGTTAAAGTGGTATCGGCACTGACAGAGAGTATGCCACTTACCGACTCCGGTCTCTTTAACAACCAACGCTTACGTTTTTCACACCATGGCCATCAGTTTAAAAATCATATTCAAGTATCGCCAATACTTTACTCAGGTATCTCCCAAAATCATTTACTCAAATCAATTTCCAATGGTTTGATTAAGATTTAAAAATTCATATTCACCACAATTCTATGTCAACCATTTGAAATCTTAAATTTGAACCTTCAAATTCACTAGACTGGATTGTACAAAGCTTTTGAAAAATAATACTAATAATAATAATAATAATAATATATATATAAAAAAAAAAGTTAAGTTGAAATAATAATAATAAATATATATTTAAATAATTAAGTTGAAATATATATATATTAAGTGGGAAACATGTATACATATATATATGAAAACTATTCAAATCAATATAGTTGAAGAAATCAAATTATTTATAAGGAAAGATTTACAAAAATCAAGTAAGGGGAAGATAGTCTTTATGAAATTATTGTTTTTATTAAATAATATTAGTCCAGTTCCAATCCTAGTCCATGGGCTGGCATTTAACATATCCTTGTATTGAAAATTTCAAAAATCCATTCACCAAACGCCATAATATCTTAAAATAACTTTACTGGCCACGGTGTCCGTATATATATTTTCCTAACCTACGGTCAAGTGGCACGGATATTTTATCATTTCAATCCATTCTTACAAATATTCGAATTACGGGTGTGTATCATTTCAACCCGTATCCCAAACCAATTCGAATATGCAGGGGTTCGGGTATTTATCATTTCAACCCGTTTTTTTTTCTAAACTGGGTACTTGCATGGTGAGAATAATAACATAACATATCATACAACCATTCATAGTGTCATGTAAGAACGGTGCGCGTGTAGCATGTGCACAACCATGAACAAACAATCTAGAGCACCTTAACATTTGAATCAACATCTCAAATTTCTAATTCACTTAATAATAAATTAGTCATGCGTGAGAAAACTCACCTTTCGTGGCAAAAACGAGAAGACACGTTATGAGCAGGACGACGCTAACGGCTACAAGACGGAACTCCGTTACCTAAAACAAAGGCACGATCTTTATTTAGATGAGCGAATAAAATTTTATGTAATGTTTATGTAAATATAAGGGTACAAACGGGTTATGCACTTAACGCACTAACGACGATACCTGTTTAACGCGCGTTGTCAGCTATGCGTGCTACGGTTCGTTAACGTTGAATCATCCGATGCTAAAATTTTTACAAATAGAAAAAATTTAATTTAATATAATTTAAATTTTTTTTTTTATTACTTGTGTATGCTAGTATTTCAAATTAAAGTGCCAACTCAACTAAACTATTGGCACCTTTTTTCCTTTTAAAACCAAGTAATTGGAACCAAAGAAACCACGCATCCAACTATTGTGCATGGTGCATGCGTCCATTCCCTTTCAAATTTTTTTTTTCTCTTCGCATGCAAGTATTAACAAAAATGTGCCCAACTAAACAACTAGTGCATGCCAACTATAGGTGAAATACTCAACAAACTATGGGGAGTACAACACAAAAGCATGCTACAGGCAACTCATTTGTATGCAAGTAAATTTCAGACGCAAGCATGCATTCATCTCCCATTTTCCCTTCCCTTTTTTTTTTTTTTTTTTTTTTTTTTTTTTAAAGACTTGCGCATGCATGCATTCAAAGAAAGTATACACATATATATATATATATATATTTTTTTTATTTCATTCCATGCGCATGCATGTACTAGCATGCTAATGTGTTGAACCCCAAATAAATGCTACTGGCACAAAATTTGTAAATGGATTTGTATCCATTTGTTCCCCACGCATGCACCCTTGCATGCGGCATGCATCCAATTTGTAAGCCTCTAATTTTTTTTTTTTTTTTTTTTTTTTAGATGGCTACCATGACAGTTAGGGAACAAAGAAGCCACGCACCTCTAACTTCACTAGAATAGTGCCAACAAGCACGCATGTACACTTTTGCATGCATGCATACTTGCTACAGCAAGTATATTATAACAAAATGCATGTTGAAAAGGTTCCGAAATGTAGTCACACGCACGCATGTATGAAATTTTCCCCAAGATAAAGTTTAACATACCACATATATATTAGTTAAATGATATGCATGCATGTGAACGAAGGGGTGAGGGAAACAAGACTTACGGTGCTAGCTTGGCTTGCGGGGAGGGAGTTACTGACGCAACCGGGATGGAAGAAAATGGTATGGAGAAGTTGAAGCAAAGGAGAAAAGGGTGCATATATATAAAAGGAGGACACGCGGAGGGGTTTTCAGAAAACAACGAACACGTGTAAACCTTTTGAATCAAATTTGCTACCAAGTGTCCTTCAGGCAATACCACCGTTCTTCCATGCGTTTGATTTTTTTTCTTTATTTAAATTTTTTCATTTTTTTCTTTTTTTTTAGAGATTTATACTTTTCTGCAAGGATACGAACGGTTAGCGCAACAACGTACATGGACGATATCTGATTAACGCGCATTTCAGTTTTGCGTGTTGCCAACGAGCAACGATGAATCCTCAAACGCCAAAATTTTATAAAAATAATAATAATAATTTTTTTTTTAGAGATTTATTTTCATAGAAATATATAAAAATTTAAGGGTACCGACTGTCTATGCAACGAACGCACTACCGACGAACTCTGTTTAACGCGTGTTTTCCGCTATGTGCGCTATTGATAAGCAATACGGAATACTCAGACGCTAAAATTTCTGAAATTAAACAAAATAATTTTTTTTTTTCTTAAATTTCAAATTAATTCAATTTTTTATTCTTTAAATTTTGAGATCGTTACATCCTCCCCCACTTAAAATCTTTTCGTCCTCGAAAAGAACTAGTTGACTCATGAATAACAAAGACAGATATAGAGAAGATAGATAATTCAATGAATAATACCAGGAATAAATAATTCCGGATTTGAAGAGCGCATGCTCTCCTCCGTCTCCCACGTACAGTCTCGATCATCGTCACTCCACTGCACTTTTACTAGGCTGACCGATTTCCTCCTAAGTTGCTTCGTACCTCTGTCGACTATACGAAGTGGCCTCCTCTCAACAGTCAAGTTAGGCTCGATATCCAAATTATCAAGTGCAGTCAGCTGAACATAAGAAGAAGAATCATGCAAACATTTCCGTAGATGGGATATATGGAACACATTATGTACTCCTGCCAGCTTCCCAGGTAATTCAATACGATAAGCCAAAGGACCAATCTTCTCTAAAATACGAAACGGGCCAATGAATCTAGGAGCTAGTTTTCCTTTCCGTCCAAAACGAATGACATTCTTTAATGGTGAGATCTTCAAAAAGACTTGATCTCCAACCTCGAACTCCAACTTCTTTCTTCTTCTATCTGCGTACTTCTTTTGACGGTCTTGAGCAATTTTTATCTTATTCCTGATATTAGCAACTTTTTGCGTTGCTTCCATGATCATATCCGGTCCAAGAAGCAAACGATCTCCTTGTTCAATCCAACTAGCAGGCGATCTACAGGGTTTTCCATATAAGGCCTCAAAGGGGGAACATTCAATGCTAGCCTGGTAGCTATTATTGTATGTGAATTCAATGAGATGAAGGTGATCTTCCCAAGATCCTCCATAGTCGAGAATACAAGCACGAAGGAGATCCTCCAATACTTGATTCAGTCTTTCTGTTTGACCATCTGTCTGTGGATGGTAGGCAGTACTAAGATTTAATCTAGTACCCAAAGCTTCCTGAAATGCTCTCCAAAACTTACTCGTGAAAACAGGATCTCGATCACAGACAATGCTAGATGGGACTCCATGTAATCTAACAATTTCTTTCATATACAATTCAGCTAGGCTTGCAGCGGTACGACTTGCTTTGACAGGCAGGAAATGTGCTGACTTGGTTAATCTGTCCACAATTACCCAAATACTTTCGTTTCCTTTTCTTGTCTTGGGGAGGCCGTCAATAAAATCCATGGAAATCTGATCCCATTTCCAACTTGGGATCTCGAGAGGTTGTAATAATCCAGCAGCCTTTTGATGATCTGCTTTTATCTGCTGGCAGGTCATGCATCTATTAACGTGACGACAAACATCTCGCTTCATACCTCTCCACCAAAATAACCTTTTCATATCTTGGTACATCTTGTGTATTCCTGGGTGAATAGATAGTTTGGATTGATGACATTCCCTTAACACTTCTTGCCTTAAGTTGTCCACGTTAGGAACACATATGCGGCCATTTATCCTCAAAATCCCTTTGTCATCAATTTGAGCCCCTCTTCCATTGTGATTATACCTTCTTTTCCTACGAACATTTCCCTTCATAAATTTAAGCTCTGGATCTTCATCTTGCTTTGCTGCGATGCGATCCATAAGGGGTAACGACACTGAAATTTGACATAACATAGCCTTCTTCCGACTCAGTGCATCAGCTACTACATTTGCCTTTCCCGGAGTGTGTTTAATGTCAAGATCAAAGGAAGCGAGATACTCAAGCCATCTAACTTGTCTTTGATTCAGGTCTTTTTGGGAGAATATATACTTAAGAGACTGATGATCGGTAAATACTTCAAACTTGGTTCCTAAAAGATGATGTCTCCATAACTTCAAGGCAAACATTACCGCAAGCAACTCCCGATCGTGTGTCACATAATTGACTTCATGATTCTTGAGTTGTCGGCTAGCATATGCGATCACCCTTCCATTCTGCATTAGCACAGCCCCCAATCCTTCTTTACTAGCATCGGTATAGACTACAAACCCTTCATTTCCATTTGGGGCGGTAAGAACAGGTGCAGAAGTCAGTTTTTCCTTCAACTCTGCAAATGCAGCTTTACATTTGTCGCTCCAAACGAACTTAACATTCTTCCTTGTCAGAGCGGTCAATGGCGCGGCAATACGGGAGAAATTCTCTATGAATCTTCGATAGTAACCAGCGAGTCCTAAGAAACTACGAATTTCAGTTGGATTCTTGGGTTCTTTCCAATCCTGAAAACAAACCGAGTAAGATCGAATCAAAGCAAAAGAAGATCTGGATATAAATAAAAGGAAAATATATAACTTACATTGATTGCAGCGACCTTGGCTGGATCAACCGAAATTCCATTTCCAGAAACTATATGGCCAAGATACCGGACTTCCTTCTGCCAAAAATGACACTTAGCAAATTTGGCTTTCAATTGGTGGCTACGGAGAGTTCCAAGAACATATCTCAATTGCGACTCATGCTCTTTTTCAGATTTAGAAAAGACTAGAATGTCATCAACGAAAACAAGGACGAATCTGTTAAGAACTTCGCGGAAAACTCGATTCATGAGATCAACGAAATAGGCTGGAGCGTTAGTTAAACCAAATGGCATAACCAACCACTCGTAGAAACCATTCTCTGTACGAAAAGCGGTCTTAGGAATGCTCCCCTCAGCTACTCTAAGCTGATGGAAACCAGAGGCAAGATCGAGTTGAGAGAAAACTTTAGCTCCATAGAGTTGATCGAACATATCGTTAATTCGAGGCATCGGGTATCTATTCTTTAAAGTAAGTTTATTTAGTTCTCGATAATCGACACACATCCTAAGTGATCCATCAGATTTGGTTACAAACACCACAGCGGCTCCCCATTCGGAAAAGCTTGGTCGAATGAGTCCTTTCGAAAGTAAATCCTCTACTTGCGCCCTTAATTCAAATTTTTCCTTTGGCGCCATCCTTCGTGGAGGGAGAACTACAGGGCGTGCTCCAGGGATAAGGTCTATACGAAACTCAATTTCTCGTTTAGGCGGAAGGCCCATTACTTCACCAAACACATCGGGGAAATCTTGAACAGTCGGTGTGAAATTAGGATCATCGGGATAAGAATCAAGTGAAAAGATAAAGCTTCCCGCGTACTCTATTGGCATACGACATACGATCATTAGTTCATTTCCTTTGTCATCTATTAAAGAAACAGTTCGGGATCTATATGAGATTTCTGCTTTATACTTCTTCATCCAATCATCGCCAAGTAAAATATCAAAGGCGTCAAAACCAAGAACATAGAAATCACCAGTGAAAAGATGAAGGTCAAAAAGAAGTTTTACCCCTTTACAAATCCTACTAAGATGGGCTGGGCCTCCAATTGGATTGGATACACACAACGATTCGGGTGCTAATGTGGGTTCTAAAGCTTTTTCGAATTCATTACAAAGATCCATGGAGATAAAACTATGCGAAGCACCAGTGTCGAATAGCACACGAACAGGACGAGAAAATAAAGTGAATACACTTAAAAGCGTACCTTTAGTGTCATCACCGGTGGGAGGAGTGGAAGATGTCATAGCGAAAACTCCGGATGTGGTTCCTTTGTTCTGAGTGGGACAGTCTCTGCTAATATGTCCAGGCTGAAGACAAGAATGGCAAAGATCATTGCGGGGTGCATGAGTTTGCGGGGCACGAGCTTTAGGAGGGTTAGGACAATTGTTGGAGTAGTGACCCAATTGCTGGCAGTTGTAACAACGAACATTCGAGAGATCAGGGGGAGGTCTCTGAGCATGATATCCTATTCCTTGCACGTTTTGCTGCTTCCTCTGTGCCCAATACTTTGCCTTCCTCTTCTTTGAATTGCTTGTCGATCCCTGAGATGGTGGCACCTGAGCAACTTGTTTTCCTTTGAGGTTCGGAGAATTCTCAAGTCTAGTGGCATAGTTCATGAGTTCTGAGAAAGGCTGGTTAAGATAGTTCATCAAATGCTCGTAGAATTCCGGACGTGCACCAAGTATAAACTTCTCATTTTTCTGAAATGGTGTTCCAATCAAGTTTGGACCAAACTTGGAAAGCTCATCAAATTTCCTTTCATATTCCGCAAAAGTCATGTTGCCTTGCTTAAGATCCATAAATTCTCGATACAATTTGGATTTTCCGGACTCAGGCATCCATTTGGTTACGAAAGCATCCCTAAACTGTTGCCATGAAATGTCGGTCTCAGTCGAATGTGCAGTGAAAGCTTCCCACCAACTCCTTGCGGAATCCTTAAGCTG
The DNA here is from genome assembly GCA_030737875.1 of Allium sativum. Lineage (NCBI taxonomy): Eukaryota > Viridiplantae > Streptophyta > Magnoliopsida > Asparagales > Amaryllidaceae > Allium > Allium sativum. The sequence goes on along the minus strand of CM060918.1, from coordinate 155,860,317 downwards.
CCAAGCGGCCATTTGAAGCTTCTGCGCATCGGTGATCTCTAAGCCAGAAAATATTCTTTCCAATTCATCCAACCATTTCTGGGATTCGACGATCGATTCGAAACCCGAAAACTTAACGCCTCCCAGATGAGTGTACTCCTTACAAAGCTTGGTAAACCTAACAGGTTGAGCTGGCTGGGGTGGCGCGACTGGTGGCTCAGGCTCGACAGGGTGGCCTCCTTGGTGGCCTCCACGACCCCTACCTCGGCCTCTAGCAGTATTACGTCTGGTAGCCATCTAAAACATCGAGAACGAGGCTAAGAATTTGACTCAAGTCGAAGTTTTATAATTAAAATATTTGAAAAATTTTATTTTCTTGAAATACTTGTACTTTTAAAATACGCTCTCTCACAAAGATCGGATCCTGATACTGATCTTACTCATTCTAGGGTGTTTCCACCCTATCTCTAATGAGTTATTTACCTCAACAGCTAAGGTTAAACCTCTGCTCTGATACCAACTGTAACGACCCACAATTTCGAACCATTCAAATCGACAATAACCCACTCATGTCAGACCTGAATCGCTCAAAACCGTGAATTGTTATTTTCAACTATTGAGGTAAATGCAAATCAGAACACAGAATCACAGACACAGGAACAGAGTAACTAGCAGCGGAACACAGTAGTACATAGGTTCATACACGATACATGATACATATAAGTACATAATGAGTCATAAGCTCATACAAAATATAGTACATATAGGTAACTAGTAGTAACCTGGATAATTTTGATAATAAGATAGCTGATACAGAAGATAGTCCAAAAGATGCAAGTCTCCAAAAGCGCCACGAACAACAGAAGTGCTCAAGCTGACCCAAGCATAAAGTCAAAGAAACAATACACTCGAGTCAGGACTAATAGTCTTATATAAGTGAATCAGCATAAATGACATGTTCATAGAAATGCACAGTAACTTAAAGGGTGGTTGGGATTTCCATCCTCTAAGGATCCGTGAAACTAATACATATAGTAGTACGCTATTATGATAATGCCTATCCAGTAAAGTATAAGTAATGAAAATAGCGTAAGCGGGATTACCATATTACCCTTACGCCGTTTATAGGCATCACAGTCTATACAGTACCGTAAATTCACCGTACTGGTGTTATCAGAGGGCACTCCATAGAAAGCAACACCAAAAAAAAATCGTATGGGGCTCGCTTAGGATAAAATGACAAGGCACTCGAGGCAATACCAGAGTAGGATTCTACCAATTGCACTCCCGGACCGGTGGTAACGCATAGCAGCCACTACCGCCCACCTCGGACACATTCCCAAATCAAAAGGGGTACCCCAAATCATAACATAGTCATAGAAATGGTATCGAAGAAACGTGTCCGATCAAAGGTGCTACCTCAATTAGTCACGGTATAGCTCCTGTTTTAGTCATCTAATTATGACCCGAGGGTCAAGGCCATATCGTTATCGTTCACCATCTTCAAATCCAGAAATCGCCCCAAGTCGTCATGCTTCGTTCTAGACACGTCACCACGTATACAGTTGTTAAAGTGGTATCGGCACTGACAGAGAGTATGCCACTTACCGACTCCGGTCTCTTTAACAACCAACGCTTACGTTTTTCACACCATGGCCATCAGTTTAAAAATCATATTCAAGTATCGCCAATACTTTACTCAGGTATCTCCCAAAATCATTTACTCAAATCAATTTCCAATGGTTTGATTAAGATTTAAAAATCCATATTCACTACAATTCTATGTCAACCATTTGAAATCTTAAATTTGAACCTTCAAATTCACTAGACTGGATTGTACAAAGCTTTTGAAAAATAATAATACTAATAATAATAATATATATATATATAAAAAAAAAGTTAAGTTGAAATAATAATAATAAATATATATTTAAATAATTAAGTTGAAATATATATATATTAAGTGGGAAACATGTATACATATATATATGAAAACTATTCAAATCAATATAGTTGAAGAAATCAAATTATTTATAAGGAAAGATTTACAAAAATCAAGTAAGGGGAAGATAGTCTTTATGAAATTATTGTTTTTATTAAATAATATTAGTCCAGTTCCAATCCTAGTCCATGGGCTGGCATTTAACATATCCTTGTATTGAAAATTTCAAAAATCCATTCACCAAACGCCATAATATCTTAAAATAACTTTACTGGCCACGGTGTCCGTATATATATTTTCCTAACCTACGGTCAAGTGGCACAGATATTTTATCATTTCAATCCATTCTTACAAATATTCGAATTACGGGTGTGTATCATTTCAACCCGTATCCCAAACCAATTCGAATATGCAGGGGTTCGGGTATTTATCATTTCAACCCGTTTTTTTTTCTAAACTGGGTACTTGCATGGTGAGAATAATAACATAACATATCATACAACCATTCATAGTGTCATGTAAGAACGGTGCGCGTGTAGCATGTGCACAACCATGAACAAACAATCTAGAGCACCTTAACATTTGAATCAACATCTCAAATTTCTAATTCACTTAATAATAAATTAGTCATGCGTGAGAAAACTCACCTTTCGTGGCAAAAACGAGAAGACACGTTATGAGCAGGACGACGCTAACGGCTACAAGACGGAACTCCGTTACCTAAAACAAAGGCACGATCTTTATTTAGATGAGCGAATAAAATTTTATGTAATGTTTATGTAAATATAAGGGTACAAACGGGTTATGCACTTAACGCACTAACGACGATACCTGTTTAACGCGCGTTGTCAGCTATGCGTGCTACGGTTCGTTAACGTTGAATCATCCGATGCTAAAATTTTTACAAATAGAAAAAATTTAATTTAATATAATTTAAATTTTTTTTTTTTTATTACTTGTGTATGCTAGTATTTCAAATTAAAGTGCCAACTCAACTAAACTATTGGCACCTTTTTTCCTTTTAAAACCAAGTAATTGGAACCAAAGAAACCACGCATCCAACTATTGTGCATGGTGCATGCGTCCATTCCCTTTCAAATTTTTTTTTTCTCTTCGCATGCAAGTATTAACAAAAATGTGCCCAACTAAACAACTAGTGCATGTCAACTATAGGTGAAATACTCAACAAACTATGGGGAGTACAACACAAAAGCATGCTACAGGCAACTCATTTGTATGCAAGTAAATTTCAGACGCAAGCATGCATTCATCTCCCATTTTCCCTTCCCTTTTTTTTTTTTTTTTTTTTTTTAAAGACTTGCGCATGCATGCATTCAAAGAAAGTATACATATATTTTTTTTTTTTTTATTTCATTCCATGCGCATGCATGTACTAGCATGCTAATGTGTTGAACCCCAAATAAATGCTACTGGCACAAAATTTGTAAATGGATTTGTATCCATTTGTTCCCCACGCATGCACCCTTGCATGCGGCATGCATCCAATTTGTAAGCCTCTAATTGATTTTTTTTTTTTTTTTTTTTTTTTTTTTTAGATGGCTACCATGACAGTTAGGGAACAAAGAAGCCACGCACCTCTAACTTCACTAGAATAGTGCCAACAAGCACGCATGTACACTTTTGCATGCATGCATACTTGCTACAGCAAGTATATTATAACAAAATGCATGTTGAAAAGGTTCCGAAATGTAGTCACACGCACGCATGTATGAAATTTTCCCCAAGATAAAGTTTAACATACCACATATATATTAGTTAAATGATATGCATGCATGTGAACGAAGGGGTGAGGGAAACAAGACTTACGGTGCTAGCTTGGCTTGCGGGGAGGGAGTTACTGACGCAACCGGGATGGAAGAAAATGGTATGGAGAAGTTGAAGCAAAGGAGAAAAGGGTGCATATATATAAAAGGAGGACACGCGGAGGGGTTTTCAGAAAACAACGAACACGTGTAAACCTTTTGAATCAAATTTGCTACCAAGTGTCCTTCAGGCAATACCACCGTTCTTCCATGCGTTTGATTTTTTTTCTTTATTTAAATTTTTTTTTTTTTTTTTTTTTTTTTTTAGAGATTTATACTTTTCTGCAAGGATACGAACGGTTAGCGCAACAACGTACATGGACGATATCTGATTAACGCGCGTTTCAGTTTTGCGTGTTGCCAACGAGCAACGATGAATCCTCAAACGCCAAAATTTTATAAAAATAATAATAATAATTTTTTTTTTTAGAGATTTATTTTCATAGAAATATATAAAAATTTAAGGGTACCGACTGTCTATGCAACGAACGCACTACCGACGAACTCTGTTTAACGCGTGTTTTCCGCTATGTGCGCTATTGATAAGCAATACGGAATACTCAGACGCTAAAATTTCTGAAATTAAACAAAATAAATTTTTTTTTTCTTAAATTTCAAATTAATTCAATTTTTTATTCTTTAAATTTTGAGATCGTTACATACACCTATGAAAAAAAATACAAAACTACATTATAAATTTTGTTTTTCAACCGTGTGGGTCGATGAATATATATTTGTTGTTCCTGCAATATTGCCGAAGTCCCTCCGTACAGGGGAGACTCTCCCGACATTTTTTGAAAATTTAAAGTGTTGGAATTTCCAGAATCTTTGGAAAATTTTGTTAAGGGAAATAAATCTATATTTTAATTGGAATTAATTTAGTTAGTTGAAATTAAAAGTTTAGTTAGTTGAACTGAAGATTTGTAACTAAGTGGATTTGTAGAAATTAGATTGTTTGTAGCTTTCTTCCTACCTTACTAATTTCGGAGACGAAATTCTTTTAAGGGAGGAGGAATGTAATGGTCCGGATTTTTAATGATCGAATAATTAAATTATTTAAATATTGGTTTGGTAATTTAAAAAAACCTGAATGGAATAATTTTGAATATTTAAATAATATAAATTGTGAAATAATAAATTAAAATCCGAAATTGTCGGAAATAAGTTGGATTCGTAATATAATGTGAATTGAGTAATTTAATAGATTTAATCAAGTCTAGATTTAAATTATAATAACGAAATTATTAATTAGGCGAATTTTGGTCATATTAATATTAAATTAATTTAAAAAAATGAGCTTGTAATATCTTAGTAGTTTGTAATTTGGCAATTTGAACTTCAAATGAGTATACAGGTTCCAATATAAGTCGAAATTCTTTGAAACAAGAATCGTCTGAATATATTGGATAATAATTTTATAATGAAAGAGAAAAATCAAAATTTCATATTGTAGATTTTGAGTTATGTCCAAATTAAAATTTCAGAAAGTCGCTATGAAATCGTTAATAAACCGTAAGGATTAAATATAATAAAGTAATTTTTTTTGAATAAATGGGATATTGAATTGTAACAGCCCGAAAATTCTGAACCAATTTAAAAATTTTATTTTAGAAAATTTAATGGATTTTAAAATGATTTATTATAATTAATAACGATTAAAAATTTATTTAGACCGAAGTTAGAACGAATATATTTGATTTAATTATAAAAGGAGTTAGGTATAGCGCGGTAGTTTGAAATTTTGAATTTGAACTTTGACTGAATGTACAAGATTCAAAATAAATCGAACTTTAGTAAAACCAAAAATATTTAAATCTGTTTAAAAATATCTTTCTAATGAATCTGAAAAATTGAAATTTCTTAATGGGAATAAAAAGTTATGGCCAGTTAAATATTCAGAATAGTCGCTATGGAATTTAATATTATATAGCCCGTACAAATAGCCATTTTGCAAATGACCTCCGTTTTCGACGAAACCACTTTGGTTGGATCCAGAATGTCAATTTATTGCAAGATTCCAATTTTCATAATATTTGGAATCAATATGCGAGCGTGGCAAAAGAAAACGTGTTTTATCAATTTTAATCAAATTGGATCGATAAGAAAATGGCCATTTCTCAAACGGTCTCAAAATTCGACAAAATTAATTTTGTTAGGAACGTATCGTCAAAAAGCTAGATATAATTTTTCTGTAGTTTTTAGAGTTCGTATGTGGCCCGATAAATTCAAATGTACGATCAAATCAAATGATTTATTTTTTAATTTGAAGAAAACAAGCTGAAAACGATCGAATGGGCTGACGGGACCTTGTCCATTGCGTCCGAAATAGGGGTATTTGGCTAAAGACAACATTCATTGGGCTGGATTTGGAGTTATTAAGAGTTAACAGGTTTTTTTGTAAATAAATGAAATTAATAATATTTTATTATAAATATAGGATATGTGAAACCCTAGTTCTAAACACTACAGCCGCCATGTTCTATATCGATGGTTCCAAAGCACCGAACCTTCTTCCATCCGATCTCCCTCTTCTCTTAATAAAAATCGACACTTCCAAAAGCAAAATCGAAGTACGCAGCATGCTCTACGAAACCAACGGGCACGATCATCACTAGTTTCGTGGATTGATGGGATTTAGCGCACAAAGCCGCTGTGCGTGGTGGGGTTTTTCCGGCGCTAGGGTGACGCGAGGTGGACAGGGCGACGGGCGTGGGGAGCTGGTGTGACGGCCCGCCCGGCACCAGTCTGCATTTCCTTCGAAGGTGTGCTGTACACATGCCCGACTAGCGCGGAACGGTCGCCAAAGAAAGGAAAGAAGAAAATTAACTAACAAGGAACCTGTAGAATGTCTCACAGCGCATGAAACAAAATATAGTAATAACATAATCTTGACATAAAACAGGCGAGACAGTGCATGAGCTGAAAACTAAACCAACATAGCAGCGGAAATTCAAATACAGCTTATTACAACTTTGCAAATTTACTGTCTCTAAAACAAAAGAAAGCTACAGTAGAAGATGCACGACTAATGCCCAAACAGTGATCTTCAACAACACAGGGAGAATACTATATGTATCATACGTGGAAGCCTCCTGCTCGTCTCCGGATCAGCTACCCGTGCATACCCAGTTAACCTGTCTCTAGTCTGCTCGTGTGAGCACCCAGAGTAATAAGAAGAGACATAAAACTCTGGGTCAGACAAAAAGTCTGGTATGAGCGATAAGCATCTAAACAGGACAATAACAGGTATAATCTAATCATACCTAAACCTGGACCTGCAACCAAAGAGTTAGCACTACATACCGTACAATACTCTAAGGTGCCACTAAACAGATGGTGTAAAGAGCACGAGGGTGGGGGTGTGCATGTCAAAATGATGGCAAACAATCAAGCATAGCAACCATCCTCACATCTCTCACTCGGTGCGTAAAGCATACGATATCCACTACCTTGATCACCTAATTCTTTGGGCCATGACGGAGTCCAACCCCGTATGACTATCACTACAAGTCCTCTCTATTCGGTGAACCAAAGTTGTGAATACCAACAACCCCTTTGCACACGTCCCGCAGTAGAGTCCAATCATGAAGTGAACTCGTTGGTTCCCAACTGGATCCTGAGCTCTAACTTCCTACTTGGATTTCCTTTGCATCTCGGGTCTTGGTTGAATTGGAGTTGGTCTTCAGAAAAGTCGTCGCGTAGAAGTGGCCCTGAATTCGGTTCGGTTCGGATATATACATATAACCCAGTTCGGTTCGGTAGAATGCTTCATAGTATACTCCTGGATGCGGTTCGGTTCGGTGGTTCTCCTCCTTCAGACGTCGGTTCGGTTCGGGTGTGTTGAGGTGGCTTGGTTCGGATGTGCTTTCCCATGTCTCCAGATCTGTTCTCCTTTGGTCTCTCCGATCCGATGCCCTTTAGTTTCCCTCCGATCCTGATCCCCCCCGGTCTCTCTCCGATCCGATCCCCCTTGGTCTTTCTCTCCGATCCGATCCCCCTTGGTCTCTCTCCGATCCGATCCTCAACCCAACTCCAACCCTTTTTGCACGTGGCCTTCCTTCTTGCCAATCCCTCATTCTTGTACTGGGTTCCGATCCGGTTCGGTACTCTGCTCAGCTCCACCAATCCGACCCGAGCCCCCTAACCCGATCCGAAACCCTGCACAACTTTCTATAACTTTTTCCAGCAACTTGTTTACGCCATTCGACGACGTTTTCGACCAATCTAACCTTTCTAAACAACCACAAATCATTCCAAACAGTCATAACAACAAATAGAATTGACCTCAAACACCAAAACAACAACATGATGAGTTAAAATGGATCAAACATAGCCTAAAACCCCAAATTTTCCCTTAAGCATGTTCAAGAACAAATAAGCATAGGATTAACAAAACTTAATCAAATTAACCCAAACTTCTAACAGAGGCCTAAAACATTATTTTCGAATTTATAAATATTTTTCTAGAATTTATTAGTGTATAAATTCGCTAATCTTCACTAATTACCCTTAATTAACCGTAATTAGTGCAAAACTATGCAAATCACTCACCTTGGCCACAAATAAACTTTAGACCTGAAATAATCTACTGTTATGGCCCTGTTCCCAATGCAACACAGCAGCTCTAACCTTGCTTTGGTGCTTTCTCTCCTTAATTTGATGTAGTTTAAGCCAAAACTTGATTAGAAAGTGATTAGAAGTTGATTTGGGTGTTGGAGGCCATTGTTAGGGTTCCAAGAATGAAAGTGGCGGCTGAAAGAAATGTTTTCTAACCCTAATCAGCCCTTATACATCTCTAATCCCGAAATGGGTCATAAGCCCTCTTGCTAATCACCCTAATTAGGCCCGGTTAAGTTGTTTTTCACTATCTGAAACTTGTTTCAGTCATATCTCTCAAACGGTAAGTCCGTTTTTCACTTGTTACCACTCTATGGAAAGGTAAACCATCATCCGGAGCCAATGGAAGTGGTTTCATGTCAAAATTCCTTTCCAATCAAAAGTTATGGCCAAAATAGTACCAGCTAGGGGCAGAATGGTCATTTAAAAATCGGCAAAAATCATGAACATGGGAAATGACCCCAATAGTTGTCTCCCAAAGTTACACGACCATATGACTTCGTACGAAAAAGAAATAAATATTCTACGATCCTAGATACGTAGAATGCTGGTTGTTACATTCTCCCCCCTTAAGAAATCTCGTACCTGAAATTCCTTAACCCAAAACATACAAAGGATCCTGCATGCCTACCAACCATATACAACAATCAAACATGCAAAACAAACAGAACCATTCTGCCCTAACATGCGGTTTACTAACAAGGGAAGAATCATCGCCGCTAAAATCTTACCAGGCAAAGAGCTTTGGATACGACTTTCTTATGTCATTCTCTACTTCCCAAGCACATTCGTTCTCTCGCCATCGATTCCCATCTCTACCCTAGAGGTAACTTCTAATAGGTTGGGATCGTCCCTCTAATTGGAACCGATCCACCTAATCATGATCGATCTAATCGTCAAGCTTACTAGCATTTCTGAATCCAATTCACACTTAGGTCTGAAGTCATATCTCGTGATATACTCTAGTTGCTTCCATTCCAGAAAAATAGCCTCTAAACTGGCATGTCTCTTACTCAATGCATCAACTATCGTACCCAGTCCGATACTATGGCATTCGTCTATACTGTCATTTTCTTAGGAAATCCAAACCTATATGCCAAATTTTCAACTACATTCCAAATGTCCTTTCAAGTCTAACTTGAGTCCTTCTTACATTCGTATTGCACGTCCAACGTACATTCACTTCCTAGAGGCAGACTAGACCCATCCAATGACCCTAGGCACTACACCAATATCTGCACTGTACGTCTAACGTACATTCACCTTCTAAAGGTGAACTAGATTCATCCAATGAATCCAGGTACCCTACCCATATTCATACTGCACGTCCAACGTACATTCACCTTCCAAAGGTTAACTAGACTCATCCAATGAATCTAGGTACTCTACCTATATCCATACTGTACGTCCAACGTACATTCACCTTCCAAAGGTGAACTAGACTCATCCAATGAATCTAGGTACTCTACCTATGAGTCTAAGTCCAACTGAAACTCCTATATCCGTTGAATCTCCAAGACAACGGACACTCCACAATGCCCAACATACTTCAAGTCTAACGTAAAGTATCTTACACTCGTCATATCACCATGATCAACGAACTTACCCTATTTCCATTCAACAAGATCCTCTAGGTGATACTCAAGAGAAGAAAGGTAAGAAAAAACACAACAACCATAGCATCCATCAAACAAATATTATCTATCACCTGCTAAAGCCATGAATACGTCAATACCTATATGTCTGGTCCAACCAACATCAATAACTAATGGAAACTCTGCCTCCAAACGGACTACCGTACGTCCAACGTACGTTTATCCTCCAAGGATAACTAGATCACGTCCAACGGATCCAAGGTAAGTGGGCGTCCCCAGATACCCCTTCTTTTAGTCCGCCTGAAACACTCGAGTCCCACCCAAGTCTATCCATTATCTTGCTGTCCTCTCGAGTCCAACTCGAGTCAATCCAATTCCTTGCAGCCTTCTCGAGTTCAACTCGAGTCAATCTATTACCTATAAACTCAGACCCAGTCTTGAGTATCCATTACCTACCAACCCTAGTCCAACATGAGTCGTCCCCCTATTCGTTGCAGCTCCTAGATCAACGAATACCTATTTTCTTCTACGATTTCAAGTCCAACTTGAATCGTCCTAACCTTCGTTGCATCTTCCATGATCAACGAACTCATCCTATTCCTTCAAAGTTCTACTATCCAAAGAGAACATCAGCATAGGGTCTTAAATATCCATTACTTTGCATCTTTCTCGAGTCCCAGTCGAGTCATCTCATAACCTTATCGAGTCCAACTCAGGGAAGTCCATACCATCGAATAGTTTTATCCTGTCAAAGCTGCCCATCACTCCTCGAGTAAACCAAGGTATCATCCAATGAAAATCACAACGACTACTTATCCCTCACGCAAACCATCCTAGTCAAACTCGACATTCCCCAAGCACAAACCCCAAAGGCCTAAACCAATATCAGACAAGCACCCAAGGAACATCTCCTCCGAATTCGGGCAATCCACGTTAAGTGATACTAGCAAAACAACTAAGCACTGGAGCACTCATTTGCCTCCCAGAGACAACTAGGGCTTAATACAACGATAACCTCTCAGCTTCCTTGACTCCCATTACTATCGCCATCACTAGGTAGGTACCTAATACCACCCCATTCCTTTAGAGTAGATCGACTCCCCAAATAATGCTAAACCCAGTAAAGCCCAAAACAAAATAATCATAAACAAACATACATCCATGGCACGATAAGACCACGTTACGATAAATCATACTGAGGCTAATCGAACCACCAATCGGGTTCGTCACTACTAAAGGTCTATCGACTAACTCAGGTTTGTCAAACAAAACCCGATCAAAACATCTTAAATAGAAAGCATACCTCGAATAACGACACCTTTTTTCCTTCTGTGCCGCAGTTGGGGCATTCGACGATGAAGGAACAACGTTGATAGCATATGCTTTCACGATCTGCTTCTCCCTAGGAGGTTGTGGACATTCATTCTTGTGATGTCCCGCCTAACCACAATTAAAGCACTTCCTTTCCCCAGGCTTTTACCGACAATCTCTGGCATAGTGGCCCTTCTTGCCACAGCTAAAGAACTCGCCATCTTTCTTACTTTTCTTATTTTGGCCATCCATGGTTTGGTCTTGCTTCCTCTTATTTTGGGAACTATGCTTGCCTCCACCGCTTGCTTGCTGCTTTGGCTCCTCTGCAGATGCAATAGCAACCTCGGTCTTTGGCTTAGGGTAAAGACTTTCCGATCTCAAAGATTTCCCCACAATCGACTCAAACGTCTCATCGATGTGGTTAATAAGCCTTTCCCCCAAGTATCCATCTAAGCCAGTAATGAACTTTTCATTCTTCTTCTCGGGAGTGTCAATGAGGGATAGTCCGTACTTAGACAAAGTGTCGAATTTAGCAATATAGTCCGAGACTGCCCTACCATTCTGTTTGAGTTCCAAGAACTTCCTAAACAATTCTGACTTCTGGGCAGCCGGGATAAACTTGTCGCTAAAGCAAGCCTTAAACTGATCCCAAGTAACTTGATCCTCGGGAGTGGCTGTCTTAATAGCAGTCCACCAATTCATCGCTCGCCCTTGCAGCTGACGAGACGCTAGCCTTCTCTTCATCGCATCCTCGATACCCAAATCGTCGAAGATACGATCATAGCTATCCAACCAATCCTGAACATTCGTGGTCGACTCCATTCCGTGGAACGGCTTCCCACCAAGGTTAGTGTAATCCTTGCACAACCTGGCGAAATCGGCCCTAGGCGCCTGCACTGTTGGACCACCATTTCCACCATTGGGAGCTGCCCTCTGCACATCCCTAAGCATCTCCCTCATGAGGTCAGTAAACATCGTTCTCATGTCAGCAACATTCCCATTATTGGCTCCTCTACCGGCACCTCTTACGTATCGGCTCATCGTTCAATCTGTAAAGAGAAAACGATTAACCATCTCCATGGTGGTGCTAGTGCAGTGCGACTTCATCCTTAACTATACTAATAGTATATATATAGCTTTTGAAAACCAAAATAATCACAAATACACGCTCTTATATACGTATACTGTCTCTCCCCGATAACTTCCCTAGGTTAACTACGCAACCTAGAGCTCTGATACCAAATGTGACGGCCCGCCCCTGCACCAGTCTGCATTTCCTCCGAAGCTGCGTTGTACACATGCCCAACTAGCGCGGAACGGTCGCCAAAGAAAGGAAAGAAGAAAATTAACTAACAAGGAACCTGTAGAATGTCTCACAGCGCATGGAACAAAATATAGTAATAACATAATCTTGACATAAAACAGGCGAGACAGTGCATAAGTTGAAAACTAAACCAACATAGCAGCGGAAATTCAAATACAGCTTATTACAACTTTGCAAATTTACTGTCTCTAAAACAAAAGAAAGCTACAGTAGAAGATGCATGACTAATGCCCAAGCAGTGATCTTCAACAACACAGGGAGAATACTATATGTATCATACGTGGAAGCCTCCCGCTCGTCTCCGGATCAGCTACCCGTGCATACCCAGTTAACCTGTCTCTAGTCTGCTCGTGTGAGCACCCAGAGTAATAAGAAGAGACATAAAACTCTGGGTCAGACAAAAAGTCTGGTATGAGCGATAATCATCTAAACAGGACAATAACAGGTATAATCTAATCATACCTGAACCTGGACCTGCAACCAAAGAGTTAGCACTACATACCGTACAATACTCTAAGGTGCCACTAAACAGATGGTGTAAAGAGTACGGGGGTGGGGGTGTGCATGTCATAATGATGGCAAACAATCAAGCATAGCAACCATCCTCACATCTCTCACTCGGTGCGTAAAGCATACGATATCCACTACCTTGGTCACCTAATTCTTTGGGCCATGACGGAGTCCAACCCCGTACGACTATCACTACAAGTCCTCTCTCAGCGGTGAACCAAAGTTGTGAATACCGACAACCCCTTTGCACACGTCCCGCATCAGAGTCCAATCATGAAGTGAACTCGTTGGTTCCCAACTGGATCCTGAGCTCTAACTTCCTACTTGGACTTCCTTTGCATCTCGGGGTTTGGTCGAATTGGAGTTGGTCTTCAGAAAAGTCGTCGCGTAGAAGTGGCCCTGAATTCGGTTCGGTTCGAATATATACATATAACCCAGTTCGGTTCGGTAGAATGCTTCATAGTATACTCCTGGATGCGGTTCGGTTCGGTGGTTCTCCTCCTTCAGACGTCGGTTCGGTTCGGGTGTGTTGAGGTGGCTTGGTTCGGATGTGCTTTCCCATGTCTCCAAATCTGTTCTCCTTTGGTCTCTCCAATCCGATGCCCTTTAGTTTCCCTCCGATCTGATCCCCCTGGTCTCTCTCCGATCCGATCCCCCTTGGTCTCTCTCCGAACCGATCCTCAACCCAACTCCAACCCTTTTTCACGTGGCCTTCCTTCTTGCCAATCCCTCATTCTTGTACTAGGTTACGATCCGGTTCGGTACTCTGCTCAGCTCCACCAATCCGACCCGAGCCCCCTAACCCGATCCGATCCGAAACCCTGCACAACTTTCTGGGACTTTTTCCAGCAACTTGTTTACGCCATTCGACGACGTTTTCGACCAATCTAACCTATCTAAACAACCACAAATCATTCCAAACAGTCATAACAACAAATAGAAGTGACCTCAAACACCAAAACAACAACATGATGAGTTAAAATGGATCAAACATAGCCTAAAACCCCAAATTTTCCCTTAAGCATGTTTACGAACAAATAAGCATAGGATTAACAAAACTTAACCAAATTAACCCAAACTTCTAACAGAGGCCTAAAACATTATTTTCGAATTTATAAATATTTTTCCAGTATTTATTAGTGTATAAATTCGCTAATCTTCACTAATTACCCTTAATTAACCGTAATTAGTGCAAAACTATGCAAATCACTCACCTTGGCCACAAATAAACTTTAGACCTGAAATAATCTACAGTTATGGCGCTGTTCCCAATGCAACACAGCAGCTCTAACCTTGCTTTGGTGCTTTCTCTAATTAATTTGATGTAGTTTAAGCCAAAACTTGATTAGAAAGTGATTAGAAGTTGATTTGGGTGTTGGAGGCCATTGCTAGGGTTCCAAGAATGAAAGTGGCGGCTGAAAGAAATGTTTTCTAACCCTAATCAGCCCCTATACATCTCTAATCCCGAAATGGGTCATGGGCCCTCTTGCTAATCACCCTAATTAGGTCCGGTTAAGCTGTTTTTCACTATCTGAAACTTGTTTCAGCCATATCTCCCAAACGGTAAGTCCGTTTTTCACATGTGACCACTCTATGGAAAGGTAAACCATCATCCGGAGCCATTGGTAGTGGTTTCAGGTCAAAATTCCTTTCCAATCAAAAGTTATGGCCAAAACAGTACTAGCTAGGGGCAAAATGGTCATTTAAAAATCGGCAAAAATCATGAACATGGGAAATGACCCCAATAGTTGTCTCCCAAAGTTACACGACCATACGACTTCGTAGGAAAAAGAAATAAACATTCTACGATCCTAGATACGTAGAATGCGGGTTGTTACACCTGCCGACGAGGGCTTCAACGTGGTGCACTTTGACTTGGCTCCTGTCAGTCATGGAGGCTGGTGGCATCGGATTTTCTTATGAACGATGGGTTCCTTTGTTGTACGAGAAGCAGTGGTATACAGGAAGAAAGTGTAATAATGGATAATTTTGGTAAATAATTAATTTAATTATTTGTTAATGGAATATTAATTTACTTAAAATTCAAATGCTTATATCTTGGCCAAATAAAATCGGAAATCAGCAAATTCGGGTTCGTTGGAATCGTCTTCGCAAGATCTACGCGATGGAACTGAAAGGATGGTGATAGGAGCTGACTGCAAATTAAGAAGAAATTCAAAACCCAATGTGAGATTTCTCGATTTAAAATTAAAATAAAAATATATACATATATATATATAAATATTTATATTGATTGTGATTGTCATATTAAATATATGCACCGTATAAAATTGAGATTGACAGATTGATTTTGGCTGTGATGATTAGGTGGATTATATTCATGTAAAATAAAAATAACATTTTGTTAGATAATGTTATGTAAAATAAAAAATAACATTTTGTTAGATAGTGTTATGTAAAATAAAAATAACATTTTGTTAGATAATGTTATGTCAAAATAAAAATAACATTTTGATTAGAAAATGTCAAGTGAAACAAAAAATTCATTTTTGTTAAATAGAAAAGTGTTGAAACAAAATATTCATTTTTGTTAAATATAAAAGTGTTGAAACAAAAATTTTATTTTTGTCAAATAGATTTGTGTTAAAACAAAAATATCAATTTTTTCAAATTAGATTATTGTTAACAAAATAAGAATATTATTTTTATTTGTTTTGTTAAAATAGATTTGCCAACAAAATAAATTATCTTTTTATATTGTCATGTAAATAAATTATCCTTTTATTTTGTCACTAGAATTATAAACATGCTCATATGACAAAGTTGTCTTTTATTTTGTCATTAGAAATGTAGACAATGTTATGACAAATAAACGTTCTTTTTATTTGACACTAGAAATGTAGACAAGGTTATGAAAATAAAAACCATCTTTTATCTATCATATAAGAACAATGAAATTATTGAAAATAAAATTCCCTTTTTATTTGTCATATATGAGCATAGGAATTGTGGAAAATATTTTAACAATAAAAATTTACATTTTTATTATATATTAGAAATGATTAAAAACATGCATTGTTTTACATAGTAAAATGTTCATTTGAATATATATGTTTTGTTAGTTAAAACATTATTATTCATATGCTAGTAACATAGAAAAGTGTTCATTTGATCATATATGTTTGTTAGTTAAAACATTATCATTCATATGTTAGAAACGTAATAAAATGTTCATTTGATTATTTATGTTTTGTAAATTAAAACATTATCATTTATAGGTTAGTGAAATAGAAAAATGTTCATTTATGAAACATATGTTGGTTCATCAAAAATAGTGTCACTTAACATTGTTAGCATTACAAAATGCCATTTATTTAGGACATGTTTTGTGAAATAAAAATACATTTTGTTAGAATAACGTTTTGTGAAAACAAAAGTATAACTTTTGTCGTGTTAGACAAGAATAAAAACATTTCAGGGAAATATATGTCTCGTTAGACAAAAATGTCAATTTTATCATGTTAAGATAGAATAAAGAGAATTAGGTGTAAAAAATGTATTTTCATTAAAAATGAAATTTTTATCATGAGAAATTAAAATAAATAATCATTTGTTAAAATGTTTTATTAGATAAAAACATCGTCTGTATCATGTTAATGAAATGAAATAAATAATCATGTCTTGAAATATATGTTGTGATGTTGAAATGTTTAATGTATTAAAAATAATGTTAAACATTAATGTGATAGTAAAATTAAATCATAAATATCCATTTATAATTTTACGTAGTGTACATTAATTAAATACAAAATAATTCAAACCGAATTAGAATTGGTCAAAGTATTAACCAATAATTCATTTAAATAAACTGTTGTTTTTCGAAAACCCCACACGGGTATTGAGATGATATTTGTCATACACTAGTCCCAATATTTAATTAATTTTCAATCGATGGATTGACAGTCTGTGATGAGCGTTATTTATTTATTTTAATGCTCACATAGTTATAAACTTCACTTTGGATGTGAATGGATTGTTTGATGATTGTGTATCATTATCGTTGAATATATGCAATGTACGAAATCCATATAACTGAAATTTATATGGTAATTGATTGAGTCGCATTCCGATTCAGAATAAAGAACATTTTTAAAAGAATATTTTAACATAAAGAACATTTTTAAAAGAATATTTTAACATAAACAATATTTTAAAATAAAGAGTATTTTAAAATCATGTAATGACCCGAAAATTCCCCTCGCGAGAAATCGTCGGATACACTAACTTTGGGCATACAACACATCAAAATAAATAATAGAAGACTTTTATAAACATTATAATAATGTTACATCAGAGTACAGAATATCAGAGTACATCGAATAAATAATAATACAGCAGAAGATTAATTTACAATAAACTTAATTCAACGCAACGGAATTAAATATAATATGCTAAATGAAGTCTGAACAACATAATAGAAATGATAATATCCATCTTCAGCTCGTAACAACCCAGAAAATCTGAGCCGATTTAAAATTTTTATTTTGGCAATTTTAATGAAGTTTGAATATTTAAAATGAATTATTTTAAATAATAACGACAAGAAATTTATTTTGAATAGAATTAGAACGTATATATTTATTTGAATCGACGTTAGAATATAGATATTTTATTTTAATTATAAAAGGAATTGAAAATGGAGGGTGTTGGGATGATATTTGACGTACACTAATCCCAATTGTTTTGAGAACGAATTTAAAAACGATTTATAAAATATGTTTTGAATTGAAATCGACAAAATGTATATATTATATATATTAATGACCTGAATAGAATGCGCCGCGCCGCGGCAGTTCGCAAATTTTGACCATTGACTTCGAGTTGACGTTACGGGAGATCCGACCGTCGGATCCTCCTGAAACCGGAACCGTTGGGTTCGTATGGAAAAGAGCTTTCCAATGAATATTAGAAATTTGGAATCTAACGGTTGGATTTGGGATTATGTCCAAATCAAATTTGGAAAAGGTCGCTGTAAGTGTAGTTCGGTGGCCGTTATTGAAAACCGACTGTACGGGCCTTGATAAAATTATTAAAAATATTAATAATTTGTGTAAAATCATAATATACGAATTGGAAAGAACTGGGATGAAAAATTCCACATTTGAAAGGATAAAAATATATTTTTATCGAAATGAACTAGTTTTGAACTAGATTTGAAGTGGTTTTAAAAATAATCACAATTTCCAATATACGAATTGGAATGGATTTGGATCGAAATTATCTTCGGAATATTTTGATGTTGGATTTCGTGATTATACAGATATGGTTATGGAAATTTGAAAGACATTTATATCGTTATTTCCAATATGATATTTGTTGATTTTAGAATTTGATATTGAATATAAGCCGATATAGTTTCTATTCAGAGCCTTGTATTTAATATCAAATGGGATTTTGGGTTCGTCGTGAATGGTGTCTTAAATAACACTGTTCTTGAACCCAGTTTAGAAAAGAATAAATCTTTTAATTAATATTTAGTGAAATTGTTCAGTTAATTAGTATTTAATTGGGATTGAATTTAAATTGGTTTTTTGGGGTTTATCGTGAGCGGTTTTTTGAATAACACATGTTCTTTAACCCGATTAACAATAGAATGTGATTTTGGGTTTATCATGAGCCGTGTTTTAAATAACATTGGTTCTTTAACCCAGTTAAAGATAGGATATTGATTTTTTTAGAAGATTAAAACTAAGTGGAGTTTTAATGAATCTTTAATTAGATTAAAGTGATCGAGAATGGAGTATCACCAGTTTTGCTCCAAGCGATAGTTAAATCTTTAATTAGATTTGAACGTGAAATGGTAATTAATATTTACCGATAACACCGTGGTGTTAGATATGGAGTATTACCAGTTTTGCTCCATGGGATGAATAGGTTGGGATTGGGAAATAAAATAAATAATTACTTCGGTGTGGTTCACTAATCCCGATTAGTTTGGAAAACCTTAACATGGTTTGAAATGATGTCCAAAGGAAGATTAAAGAATAAATTGAGAAGAATTTATCTTTGATAAAATTAATGGGAACCTTTCCCTAAGAATGTGAAAATTTGAATAAATGAATATTCTGAATTGGAATGAGGCGTATGTTGTGTTTGTGTAACACTTGTTTATTATATACGCGAGTTATTCGAAAAGGCCGGGTTTATACGCATTCTGAATGACTGATTCGACGATAAGTCGAAGATGAAGACGGTGGTTGAAGACCGGGGGTCTTCACATCATTTGGGTGGTTACTGATGATCTTGATTAGGCTGTACACCCAAAAGGAGGGAATCGGTTGGTGATCGTCCAAACGTACTTGGAGATCGATGGATATGCGAGGAATAAGGTTCCTCTGGTTTCGTTCAGACCCACAATGAACTTGTAAATGGACTGTGTGTCTGACATTGGATTTTATTCTGTGTGATTGATTTCTATTAAATATATATCTGTTTGGCGGCGGAGAATTTATTCTCTTGCTTAACGCCCTTCTCTGAGACGTACGAGCTCAGGGGTTATATATTGATGGATGTCAATCGCATGGCATGAATTGCCTGTGTGGCATGCCTAAGTGGCAAATGGTCAAGGCTTCTGTTGAGAAGCAAAGTCTTGTGGTTGATGATCAAAGCACGGCCTGTGTGGCGCAGCTTTGTGTATGGCGTTAATTCGCGAGCCTCACACCTCGGTATGAGTCAAAAACGGGGTAAGGACCCAAGGAGTGCACGACGTTTCTTTCTAGCTATGGGTGATGTCAGTGACCTACCAGCCCTGACATTTATATTATTTTTACCTATGTGGTTGTTGGATGTGAGGAGCCTCGGATATAGGTCCTATAGGACTAGGAAATGTGTGTTCAGGAATACTAATCCTCAAAAGTAAGAGAGGACCGACCTTGGAGGTTCCAAGGATTGCCGTGTGTGGTCCTGAGGCATTTGCTAGAGTGTCTCGAACGGAGAGGAGCTTGCCCCTTGCCTCGACTCATGACGGAAATCCAATTTCCAATACGTGATATTTCAGTTTTATTTATAGAGCCAAGTATGGAGACATAGTAGATGGTAGCTATGCCGTCTATGATTGATACTTATGATTGAAATTGTTTTGACACTATACAATTATAGTAATATCAAAATAATCTGTTTTTAAACGTATCAAGCATTCTTTGGCTATTATAAGGTAAAACCCTATCCTCCGGCTTGCGTTGCATTGTGTGATGGGACCTGGGTCTTATAATAGCTTCATTTTTCTTTATTTAGCATTGCGCTGTTTGTTTTATGCACTGGTATTCTTGGGAGGAAACCCGTTCCGTGTTATACGGCGTGGTCCCTTGATTTACCTAACTTTAAAAATAAAGATTAATAACTATTTTAGTTCTCACACCAGTCACATGACTGACCTGGAGTTTATTGTTTTAACCTAAACTCTGGGTGCCCTTATTTTCCACACGGGTAGCTAGTAGTTGGGTTTTGCAGATTTATATTCACAGGATTCTGGTTTACAGCTGGAATGATACTCGGAAAGCTCTGTATCCGTGTATTTCTTTCAGTTGTGTGTTGTATTATTTTTCCGCTGCTATGTATTTAAATGTAATTTAAATCTCTGA
Organism: Allium sativum; assembly: GCA_030737875.1. NCBI lineage: Eukaryota > Viridiplantae > Streptophyta > Magnoliopsida > Asparagales > Amaryllidaceae > Allium > Allium sativum. The sequence goes on along the minus strand of CM060918.1, from coordinate 155,839,615 downwards.
TATTTTTCTGATGTATTATATTCATTCATACTCTGTATATTCTTGTATTCTGATGGAATTGTTGTAATAAACAATGAAATGTTCTTCTGTTTGCATTCCGATGTGTGTTGTCCTCATCTCAATCCGGGCTTTCCTTCACGGGGAAGTTCGGGGCGTTATAATAGCTATTCAGAATGTATATGCTAAAACCTGAATACAAGGCTGCCCGTGTGGAAAAGAGGTCACCCGAGTTTGCAAAGTGAAACAAACTACGAGTCAGTCATGGGATTGGTATGAGAAATCTTTACTTCAACTTATCTAATAATAATAAGGCTACTCACAGGACCACGCCGCTAACGCGGAACGGGTTTACTCTCTTGGATTGCCAGTGCAAGAAATAAAGTAAATCGTTAAACAATGCAATGCTTTTTAGAAAAATGAAGCCATTATAAGACTCAAGTCCCATCACACAATGCAACGCAAACCGGAGGATAGACTTTTACCTTATAATGGTCAAAAATGCTTGATACGATAAAACGGATTTGATATTATTATTAGTGTACATATGTTTCAAAAACATTTCAATTATAATGTATCAATCATAAACGGCATAACTACCATATACTATGTTGCCATACTAGTTATACATTCAGAACCGTGTGGTGTCGTATTGGAAGTTGGATTTCCATCATGAACCAAGGCAAGAGATAGTCCTTAACGAATTCGAGACAATCTAGCCCATGTCTCAGGATCAGTCCTAACTGCACCTAGGAGCCATAGGGTAGGTCCCCAACTTACGTTAGTGGATTATATATAAATTCATGAACAATACGTCTCCCCGCCCTATGGGGCGTAAAATAGAGCCACTAGGGACTCAAATACTGAGGCGCCTCGCAAATCCATCATCCACATAAGTAAAATGTCTGGTCTCCATACCATGACACCACTCCTAGCTAGAAAGAAACGCATGTTCTCCCTGGTTCCTTCTCCCATTTCTGATTCATAACGGGGTGTGAGGCTCGCGAAGTATCGCTACACAAAGCTATGCTAAATAAAGTTGTGCTTTGATCGTCAACCACAAGGCTCTGCTTTTTAAAAAAAGTCTTGATCATTTGCATCTTAGCATGCCACATTGTCAATCCATACCATACCATTGATTTCTACCAATATATAACCTCTAAGCTCGTACGTCTCAGAGAAGGGTGTTAAGCAAGAGAATAAATTCTCCGCCACCAAATATATATATATATATATATATATATATATATATCTAGAAGAGATCAACGAATACAACATAAAGGAATACAACATCAGACATACCATCCATTTACAAGTCCGTTCTGGGCCTGAACGAAACCGGGGACACCTTATTCCTCGTCCCATATGTCCAATATAGGAGAAAAGTTCTCGCATATCCGTCGATCTCCAAGTACGTCTGGACGATCACCACTTATTACCTTGTCTTGGGATGCCTCCCAATCAAGACATCAGTAATCATCCAAACGATGTGAAGATCTCCGGTCTTCAACCACCGTCTTCATCTTCGACTCTTAAACGTCGTAGTAATTATTCAGAATGGGTTAAACCGGTCTTTCCGAATAACTCGCGTATTTTATAATCAATAATTAAGTGCTATCGAAACACATCATACGCCTCATTCCAATTCAGAATATTCTTTTAAATAAAATATTCGCATTATTAGGGAAATGTTCCCATTAATTTTATCAAAGATAAATTCTTTAAATTTATTCTTAAATCTTCTTTTTAAAGATTCATTAAAACTCCTATTTGGTTTTAATATCAAAAATCATTAATTTATGATTATTCAATTTAAAGAAATAAATCTTGTCTTTAACTGGGTTAAAGAACCAATGTCATTTAAAACACCGTTCACGATAAACCCAAAATCATCTTCCATTAAATATGGAATTTTCATAGAAATCAAATCAATATATAATCGATATAAATTCCTGTATCAAACTAATAATATAAATGGAATAACGGCAAAGCTTTTTAAATTCCATATATAGTAACGGTCTTCTTCCACAGAAGCTCATCTCGATTATTATTAAATCGAATTCCATTCAATTCCAATTAAATATATTAAATTGGAAAACTTTACTTTTGAAAAATTTCCATTTGAATCTAAATAAAAAGATTTATAAATTCCAAATTATATTTTCATTGTTAATTGGGTTAAAGAACAAATGTTGTTTAAAACACAGTTCACGATAAACCCAATTCACATTTCATTTTATTCCAATTACTAATTATAATTGGAGTCTTAATAATCTTAATTAAAAGATTTATTCTTTTCATACGAGGTTTAAGAACAGTGTTATTTAAGACACCATTCACAATAAACCCAAAAATCCAATTAATTTTATTTAATTCCAATTTAACATTAATTAATTGGAAAGCTTCATTAAATATTAATTTAAAGGTTTATTCTAGTTAACAACTAGTTCATGGCGATAAAAATATATTTTTATCTTTTTAAATATGGAATTTTTCATCCAAAATCTTTTCAAATTATTAATTATGATTTTACATTATTTTACCATATTTTAGATAATTTTATCAAGGCCCGTACAGTCGGTTTCCAATAATGGCCACCGAACTGCATCCATAGCGACCTTTTTCAAATTTGATATGTACATAATTTAGTATCTAACCGTTAGATTCCAAAACTCTTATATTCATTGGAAAGCTCTTATCGATACGAACCCAATGGTTCTGATTTTAGGAGAATCCGATGGTCGGATCTCCCGTTACATCAATTTGAAGTTAATGGTCGGAATTCGCGAATGGTCGCTGCGGGCCGCGTTCTATTCAGGCCATTAAATATATATATATATATGTATATATATTATATATCGTCAATTTCCATTTAAAATTTATTTTATAAAAATTTTATAAATTCGTTTCAAAATGATTTTTACTTCATTTTCAATTTTTAAATCAAAATTGAATGTTCTATATCTTTATCATGTTATAATATTAATATTTTCAAAATATTATATTCTGAAATCACTTCTTTTCGATATTTATTATAAAATGAATAAAATCGATCGTTAAACCCGTTCAGATAAAAAATGGTGTTTGCAACTTAATTCAGCTTCATATTTTTTTATTTTTGTGTCCATCCAAAGATGGACATAAAAATCATAACTTTATTCTTCATCAAATCTATTTTAAAACAATCTTTATTATAAAATAGTCTTTATGTTAAAATATTCTTTTAAAAATGTTATTTATGTTAAAATATTCTTTTAAAAATGTTCTTTATTCTGAAATGGAATGCGACTAAATCAATTACCATATAAATTCAGTTATATGGATTTCATACATTGCATATATTTAACGATAATGATAAACAATCATCAAACAATCCATTCACATCCAAAGTGAAGTTTATTACTACGTGAGCATTAAAATAAATAAATAACGCTCATCATAGACTGTCAATCCATCGATTGACAATTAATGAAATATTGGGACTAGTGTATGTCAAATATCATCTCAATACTCGTGTGGGGTTTTCAAACAACAACAGTTTATTTAAATGAATTCTTGGTTAATACTTTAACCAATTCTAATTCGGTTTGAATTATTTTCTATTTAATTAATTTACATTGTTTAAAATTATAAATGAATATTTATGATTTAATTTTACTATCACATTAATGTTAACATTATTTTTAATACATTAAACATTTCAACATCACAACATATATTTCAAGACATGATTATATATTTCATTTCATTAACATGATACAGACGATGCTTTTATCTAATAAAACATTTTCACAAATGATTATTTATTTTAATTTCTCATGATAAAAATGTCATTTTTAATGACAATACATTTTTTACACCTAATTCTCTTTATTCTATCTTAACATGATAAAATTGACATTTTTGTCTAACGAGACATATATTTCCCTGAAATGTTTTCATTCCTGTCTAACATGACAAAAGTGATATTTTTGTTTTCACAAAACATTATTCTAACTAATATATTTTTATTTCACAAAACATGTCCTAACTAAATGGCATTTTGTAATGCTAACAATGTTAAGTGACACTATTTTTGATGAATCAACATATGTTTCATAAATGAACATTTTTCTATTTCACTAACCTATAAATGATAATGTTTTAGTTAACAAAACATAAATAATCAAATGAACATTTTACTATGTTTCTAACATTTGAATGATAATGTTTTAACTAACAAACATATATGATCAAATGGACATTTTTCTATGTTACTAGCATATGGATGATAATATTTTAACCAACAAAACATATATATTCAAATGAACATTTTTCAATGTAAAACAATGCATGTTTTTAATCATTTCTAATATACAATAAAAATGTAAGTTTTTATTATTAAACAATTTTCCCCAATTCCTATGCTCGTATATGACAAATAAAAATGGAATTTTATTTTCAATAATTTCGGTGTTCTTATATGACTGATAAAAAGATGGTTTTTATTTTCATAACCTTGTCTACATTTCTAGTGTCAAAAAAAAGAACGTTTATTTGTCATAACATTGTCTACATTACTAATGACAAAATAAAAGACAACTTTGTCATATGAGCATGTTTATAATTCTAGTGACAAGATAAAAAGATAATTTATTTACATGACAATATAAAAAGATAATTTATTTTGTTGGCAAATCTATTTTAACAAAACAATTAAAAATGATATTCTTATTTTGTTAACAATAATCTAATTTGAAAAAATTGATATTTTTGTTATAACACAAATCTATTTGACAAAAATATAATTTTTGTTTCAACACTTTTCTATTTAACAAAAATGAATATTTTGTTTCAACACTTTTCTATTTAACAAAAATGAATATATTTTTTCAACACTTTTCTATTTAACAAAAATGAATATTTTGTTTCACTTGACATTTTCTAATTAAAATGTTATTTTTATTTTGACATAAAATTATCTAACATAATGTTATTTTTATTTTACATAACATAATCTAACAAAATGTTAATTTTTATTTTACATAACATTATCTAAAAAAATGTTATATTTATTTTACATGAATATAATCCACTAAATCATCACAACCACAATCAGTCAATCTCAATTTTATACGGTGCATATATTTAATATCACAATCACAATCAATATATATATTTATTTTAATTTTAAATCGAGAAATCTCACATTGGGTTTTGTATTTCTTCTTAATTTACAGTCAACTCCTATCACCATCCTGATAGTTCCATCGCGTAGATCTTGCAAAGACGATTCCAACGAACCTGAATTTGCTGATTTCTGATTTTATTTGGCCAAGATATAAGCGTTTGAATTTTAAGTAAATTAATATTCCATTAACAAATTAATTAATTAATTATTAACCTTAATTATCCATTAACAAATAAATCAACTAATTATTAACCTTAATTATCCATTAATATACTTTCTTCCCGTATACCACTTCTTCTTGTTCAATAAAGAAACCCATCGTTCACAAGAAAATCTGATGCCACCCGCCTCCATGACTGACCGGAGCCAAATAAAAGTGCACCACGTCGAAGCCCTCGTTGCCAGCTCCCCACGCCCGCCGCGTCGTCCACCTCGCGTCACCCTAGCGCCGGAAAAGCCCCACCACACGCAGCGCCTTTGTGCGCTAAATCCCATCAATCCAGGAAATTAGAGACGATCATGCCCATTAGTTTCGTAGAGCAGGCTGCATACTTCGGTTTTGCTTTTGGAAGTGTCGATTTTTATTAAGAGAAGAGGGAGATCGGATGGAAGAAGGTTCGGTGCTTTGGAACCATCGACACAGAACATGGCGGCTGTAGTGTTTAGAATTAGGGTTTCACATATCCTATATTTATAATAAAATATTATTAATTTCATTTATTTACAAAAAAACCCGTTAACTCTTAATAACTCCAAATCCAGCCCAACGAATGTTGTTCTTAGCCAAATACCCCTATTCCGGACGCAATGGATAAGGTCCCGTCAGCCCATTCGATTGGTTTCAGCTTGTTTTCTTCAAATTAAATATAAATCATTTAATTATTTAATTTGATTGTACATTTGAATTTACCGGGGCCACATACGGACTCTAAAAATTACAGAAAAATTATATCCAGCTTTGTTTTGATGATACTATCCTAACAAAATTAATTTCATCGAATTTAGAGACCGTTTGAAAAATGGCCATTTTCTGATCGATCCAATTTGACTGAAATTGACAAAACACGTTTTCTTTTGCCACGCTCACATATTGATTCAAAAAATTATGAAGATTGGAAACTTGCAATAAATTGACATTCCAGATCCAACCAAAGTGGTTTTTTCAAAAAAGGAGGTCGTTTGAAAAATGGCTGCTTATACGGGCTATATATTATATTAAATTCCATAACTACTACTCTGAATATTTAACTGGCTATAACTCTTTATTCCCTCTATGAAATTTCAATTTTTTAGATTCGTTGGAAAGATATTTATAAACTGATTTAAATATTTTTGGTTTAACTAAAATCCGATTTATTTTGAATCCTATACATTCAGTCAAAGTTCAAATTCAAAATTTCAAACTACCGCACTATTTCTAACTCCTTTTATAATTAAAATAAATATATACATTCTAACTTCGATTTAAATAAATTTTTAATCGTTATTATTTAAAATAAATCATTTTAAGATTTTATAATCCATTAAATTTTCTAAAATAATTTTTTTAAATTGGTTCATAATTTCCGGGTTGTTACATGAATTAACTTGAAATTGAAATGTTGACTTTAAAATTTGTATTTGTTTATGTTAAAGCTATGTATAATTCTATTTAAATATTTACGATAATAATAATTTATTATTATTATTAAATGGAATGGTTTTAAATTGATTTATGTTCTATTAATTTTATTTAATAAGAGAATATAGCCATTTGGCAAGCGACCTTGAAGTTTGACGAAAACTAGTTCCATTGGATCCGTAATGACATTAGTAACGGATTTTAGATTTCGTAATGTTTGGAGTTACCGAGGTTGGTCATACAAATTAGGAACTCCTAGAAATAAATTAATTGTAATCTATTTAAATTGTTGATTTAAAATTTACAATTTCTCCACATGTTCGAATTAAAACTCAATTTTTTTCCAGCATATTTAAAATGTTGCTGAAACGTCAGTTGCGGTTTCTTGGTCAGAGTCTGAAAATCGTGGAATATTTTATAAAATGCGGTTGCTTTCCACAATTGTGGAATAAATTTCCTCTTTGAAACATCGTATGTTTCTACTCCTTCGTTCCACAATGTCTTTAATTCCTCAATCAACAGTTGTAAATATACATCAATTCCTTGTGTCAGTGTAACGGCCCAAATTTTTAATGATCGAATAATTAAATTATTTAATTATTTAAATATAGGTTTGGTAATTTAAAACAACCTGAATGGAATAATTTTGAATATTTAAATAATATAAATTGTGAAGCAATAAATTAAAATCCAAAATAGTCGGAAATAAGTTGGATTCACAATATAATGTGAATTGGGTAATTTAATAGATTTAATCGAGTCCAGATTTGAATTATAATAACGAATTTATTAATTACGCGAATTTTGGTCGTATTAATATTAAATTAATTTAAAAAAACATGCATATAATATCTTGATAGTTCGTAATTTGGTGATTTGAACTTTAATTGAGTATCCAGGTTCCAATATAAGTCGGAATTCTTTGAAACAAGAATCGTCTGAATATATTGGATAATAATTTTCTAATGAAAGAGAAAAATTAAATTTTCATATTGTAGATTTTGAGTTATGTCCAAATTAAAATTTAGAAAGTCGCTATGAAATCATTAATAAACATAAGGATTAAATATAATAAAGTATTTTTTTGAATAAATGGGATATTCAATTAACTTGAAATTGAAATATTGAGTTTAAAATTCGTATTTGTTTATGTTGAAGCTATGTATAATTCTATTTGAATATTTACGATAATAATAATGTATATTATCATTATTATTAAATTGAATGGTTTTAAATCGATTTATATTCTACTAATTTTATTTAACAAGAGAATATAGCCATTTGGCAAGCACCTTGAAGTTTGACGAAAATTAGTTCCATTTGATCCGTAATGACATTAGTAACGGATTTTAGATTTCATAATGTTTGGAGTTACCGAGGTTGGTCGTACAAATTAGGAACTCCTAGAAATAAATTAATTGTAATCTATTTAAATTGTTGATTTGAAATTTACAGTTTCTCCACATGTTCGAATTAAAACTCAAAATTTGTTCCAGCATATTTAAAATGCTGTTGAAACTTCAGTTGTGGTTTCTTGGTCCGAGTCTGAAAATCGTGGAATATTTTATAAAATGCTGTCGCTTCCCAAACATCTATTTCCAAATCTTATAAATCGCTACAAGTTTTATTTGAATCCAAACAGAATCCCTGCATAGATTTGCTGCCATATTTCCATTGATTCGTTTAGTAAGCCAACAGTAAACCAAAATGCCATCAAATATCTATACGTCACTTTCCAATATGAAAAATCTTTACAAATCAAAGATGAGGTACGATTGCTCCATATTCAAACGTTCAGATGGAAAGCGATGGCATATTTACAAATCAGAACTCCATCCAAATCTTAGCGTCATTTTCAAGTTGTCTGTTTTCAATATTAGCGACTTGAACCTATACATCAGAAAGGAAAAGAAAACAAAACTATCATTTCCAAACAGTCTAGCAGAAGCAACGAACCAATCTTACTTTTAAACAAAAATCCTGGTCTACCCTTTTCAACAGCTTGCACATGCTAAGAGGTGACATGTCCTTATTCAAACATTATGGCTAAAATGTTCAGTATCTTTGACTAAGAAGAAAACGATAAAATATAATAAATATAAAACGTTTCATCCCTAATCCTTTTCACACCCGAAACTAACCCATCTCCAATACATTCAGCAATTATAAAAAGAATCCAAAGCATGTTTCTTCCTTTTTCGAAAACTCAGCTTTTTCTAAAAACGTATATAAACCGACCCTTTAAAAAATTAATGTAAAATTGAAACTCGGATGAAATCGCGTGAGGGTGGACTTGTTGGGATCATGTTCTGGTATACTTCATGCTGGCACCATTTTCATTGGGTTCAGTTCCATTTCGTGAAGCTCGTAACGTGAGTAGCGAGATTAATCAAAGGGTTTTGGTGGCATTATTTAACGACTAAAGACTAGATTCGGGATCGTAGAGATGTTTGGGAGTTGGTGCTGATATTGGGTGTTATATAGTGGTGAAAAAAAGTTCGCCACATATACTAGCTATGGGAGAGATTGCTATCACGTTGGTGGGGTGCGGTCTTCTGAAATGGCGTAAAGGAATTTGTGTTGAAATAACTGGGAGGGATGGGATTTGCGGTGGACAGTGAGTGTGTAGGAGGGATGAGCTTGTGATGTATGAAGGAGGTGCCGAGCTTTATCTAATCGTGATCACAGTGTCGTGGTTTCAGCAGTAGTGTCTCTGTCAATGTTGTATGGTATATGTAGCTTGGTGTATGGTCTATGAAGATCATAGTGGCAGTAAGCTTGGCAAGAAGTTGTTCGAGAAGAAGAAGGTATGGTGCGCTGCAGTTTCGAAGGCAACTGTTGTGATGTAAGGGAGATGTAGAGGACGAGACTTGGAGCAGTTATGTGTAGAAGTGTTTGTGTAACAAGAGATTAGTAAAGCTAGTTAACAGAAGGGGTAAGGGGGGTATAGGTGAAGTGGGGACGCTATGTGTGGTGAATGGAAGGAGCTTAGTTGTTAAAAGAAAAAGGGAAGGTGATGATTTGGAGTTAAAACGTGATTATTAAGGTAACTAAATTTAACTACTTATAAATTAATTATATGATTGTTTAAATTGATATAACTTGTAATATTAATGTCACATGCATCATTTATCAGAATTTGATCAAGCAATAGGCGACAGAATCACAGTGACAGACACTACAAGTCCGTGATGTTTTGGAGTGGACTGGAGCTAGTTTTAGGTCTTATTTAATTTTAAACGTTATTTAAAGTTAAATGAAAAGATGTCGAACCATCAATTAAATGACAGGTGAGTAATCAACTCACATTTTCTGGAATACTAATTTAAATTATATCACATTATAAATATCTATTGTCTAATATGTAACACCCCGTAATTCTGTAACATTATGTTTCACAAATTAAAGTATAATTACATTTTAGAAGAAGAATTAAGTGAAACAGGTTGCACCATTGCGTTCATCTCGAAATTCTGCTTGGAAACGAGTCCGAGTTTTCGAGGAACGGAGTCCGTATGAGAGAGATATGACCCTCCGAACTTTCAAGGATTTTCAAACCAGAAAAACAGCTCGAATTCAAATTCGAAATTCGAATTCAAACCCCAGCGCAGACTGGGCGGGAATTTTCCCGCCCAGGACCAGGTCGACCTGGGGGTCGACACTATGGTCGACCTCATAGGGACCAGGTCGACCCTATGGTCGACCTGGGGGTCGACCTGGTGCTGAAACCCAGTTTTGAGCCTGGGTTCATTCTGATGTTTCTGGTCTCGTTTTCAGTCTAGATTCGTCCGCCTAATCCTATATAAACAGCCCCATTCTCTTTATACTATTTTATTCTCTCCTTATGCTGCCTCTGGAATAATTAAAATAAATCTAATTCTCCACTAAAATAAGTTATAGTTCTTCTTCAAATTGGAGATTCAAATCAAGTTAAAGCTTCATGAAGGGAAGCAAAGGCTAATTCAACGGCTTCGAGCAACGTCGCGCGAATCATAGCAAATCACCTCAACGTTATCTTATTATCCTTTTCTAAAACCGATCAATGTAAGTCAGTTACTTTTTAGATTTGAACGCCTAGATCTATTTGTGACATGTAATTAAATGGATATGAGAATATGCCTAATCCTTTCGTTTGAATCGGTGCTTGCATATGCCTTTGGATCTGATTCTCGATTATGTCCTAGAACTTATTGTGGCTAATTGTCAATGACTATGATTATGGGACTTTTTGCCTAAGACTATGACTATGAAACCGTGGCCTATGAAACTATTGCCTATGACTACGAACATAAGACTATTGCCTATGACTATGAACATAAGACTATTGCCTATGACTATGATTCATAACTTTGAGACCATGACTATGACTATTGTGGCTAATTACCTAGGACTATTTTGTGGTTAATTGCCTAGAATTATGGTGGTTAATTGCCTATGACTATTATGGTTAGTTGCTTATGCCCATAACATTATGGTTACAAATCATGATTGTATACCGAACTGGCATTATGTTGGATCAAATCACCTATGTCTCCCTTGATTATGTTGGATCTCATACTTAGGGTGTAATTTTCTTAGTTTATTCTGGTTTGCTATTATGTACACCAAACCCACTGGATCCATTATCTTTGTATTTGTGTATATTGGTTCGCTTTTTCATGCCTATTCTCTTATGTCAATTCTCGTGCTTATCCCCTGTTCCTTTTGTTAGTTTCATTTCATGAGTACCTAGAAACTTTTGAAATCATGTTATACGTACGACTACGGCGGGGGAATTTGGGCGTAGCTTAATTTATATAATTTGGCATAACAAATATGTTGGCATAATTTGAATTGGCTATAATAGTAAATATTACATGCATATTAGACTTGGGCATATAATGGTAAAATGTTAATTGGCCGCAAAGTATGTAATTGGCATGTAAACCAAGTTTTGGGCATAAACTATAAACTAGAATATTGAATCTAGATTTAACATGAACTGATCTAATTTGGCATAAACTGCAAGTTGGGTTAAATGATAGGCAAATCAAGATTTGGGCCTAGAATATAGGTATGATAGTGGGCATGACAAATGAATATGATATAGGCCAAATTTGTTTAAAAGAGTTGTTAGCAATTTACATATAGACAAAAAGGATAAATATGTAAATCTAGGAAAGACGAATATGCCTAACCCGAGGTTAGATTGAGTTACACTATAAGACTGCCCAGAACCGCCCGACAAATCCAGCAACCGTAACAATACCTATCTAATGTGGGTGGTTAGAGCATTGAGCAAAAAAAGGACCCGAGGTTAGACTGAGTTGCGGTGTAAATCTTCCCGGAACCGACCGACACATCCAGTGACCGCAACAATATCTGTCTAATATGAGTGGTTGGTGCTTTAAATGAATAATTTAAAGCTAAGAAACAATTAAGCTAGAATGGGAGGTTTAAGTCCATAGGAACACTTAACCAGCTTAACATGTTAACAAGACAAGACTTGTATGGGTTAAGTAAAATACACTTAGCCAATTTTACATGTTAACTAGACTAGAAGGTGGAGTTAAGTAAACTTAGAACACTTAGCCATCATAGTGTGACAAATGAACAAGGTTAAGTTAAAACATGAAGGGACAATACTTAACCATTAGAACATGTGAATTAAACAGATGTTAGGGTTAAGTTAACTAAGAGAACACTTAACAATTATAACATGTTAGCTAAACAGATGGGCAGGGTTAAGTTAAAGGGAACACTTAACCAATACAAGATGAAGGGGTGGGTTAAGTAATAAGAAATACTTAACCAATATAACTTGATTTGTGGTAGGGTTAAGTCAACATGAACTACTGATAACACTTAACCAGTTTAACATGATAAATGAATGGGTTAATTTAACTTGAATTGACTAATGACACTTAACCAATCCAACTTGACGAGAAGGAGAACTAAGTAGTAAATCCTGGTTAAAGGGGCTAAGTAGAAAATCTTAGTTAAGAAAACGATGATTCAGGAAACTAAGTGGTAAACCTTAGTTAGGAGAATTGAGTAGTAATCGTTAGTGGAACACAAAAAGGAGCGAACGTCCATCTGATCTTAAAGAAGGCTCCAATGAACTGGGTGACGAAGCACGCGGCTTCAAGGGGACATGAGGGTACTCTTGGTATCCCTCTGTAATGCTGCAGATGATCCTCCTGGGCTCACAGAGGTTAAGGTCTGCGTTAGAAGAACCAAGGGTATGCCTTGGTTGCAATATAAGGCAACCTAAAGACTAGGATGGACCAGCGTGATTCGGCGAGACCAGTAGCCCTGCGATAGCAACTCGTCGTCTACCTACCATCTTGAGTCAATCGAGATACATGAAGCGGAAAGGCGGAGAACTCCAAAAGACCATATACTTGCTATCTAGTTATGGTTGCGGATGGCCATAGGTTAGTGGGGACATAGGGGGGCCTGCGTATAATTCTCATTTTTCAAGGTGTGCCTTTCATTAGTTGAGGGAGGGGTCAAGTGGGACCATGGCCACTGGAAAAACAGACCTTAGCATCTGCATCGGCAGATATCTGAAAGCTCCCGACCGAGTTCTGTGTTTCTTGATTTGCACTGCCACGAGACTCGGGTCGCATATATAGAGGACATGTGCATCTAGACAGCGATAATGATCCACGACACATATGTGGGGAAAGTCTAGGAACATATACCACTCTGGGTAGTGTGCCCTAGATTAGGGGCGTCGTTCGATAGGTAGCATAATACCTAGTTGCACCTAGGTCGCGTAAACCCTAAAATCCGAGAAACGTTTAATAGGTAGCATAAACTCCAGTAGCCCTGCATAGCGTAAACCCTGGTTGGATCTAGAATGCGCTCGATAGAAAACCCTAGATTAGATTTAGGTAATAAATAATAGATGTACACCTGAAACAACCACAATTGCGGGGATTGGGATCATGTTATTGTTTTATCAGTTTATACAGATTACTGTTTAGGTGGTGCAGAGATACAGAAATTAGAATAACAAGGTAGTAGCGAAGCAGAGAAAGCATGGAAGTGCATCCAGTTTATCTTACCTTATCATATCTTGTGCTAACCTTATGATTCCCGTCATCATGGTGTTGTCTTGTATTCAGTTAAATTCATGTCATGTTGCTTTTACCTGTTCACATGCTGAAAGTTACTGAACTTACCAGACTTTATGTCTGACTCTGTTTTCTTTCGCTTTCTTGTCTTCCGTTCCCCCCAGGTTCGCAGGGAGGGAATATCACTACTTAGTCCAGTTTTCTTTCCAAGCTGAAGATTAGTCGAAGTTTTGCTTGGATTCTCTTTTCCATTGTTATGGCTGGCTTATGCTACATTAGGGAATATAAATGTTATTTTATGCTTCTTTATTTTGTAAGACAAATATTCTGGTATTGGAAAACAATTGTTGTACAAACTATTTTATCAATAAATTAAAGTTCTATTTTCCGCTTTTTTTAATTTTGTCTGTCTTGTAATTTATCTGTATCTTTTACCTATAACTCTCCACCGAAGTTAAGGCATTTTCTTTGTGAGTGACCTTAACGGATGTGGGGTGTTACATAATCGATATTTATTGTATGATATAATTGATTGTGTGTTTTTAAATGATTGAAATAGTTGTTGAATGAATTGGTTGATTGAACTAATGTTGATTGAATTATTGTTGATTAGTTGATTCTGATTAAACCATTTCCATTTGTAAACGGATTAAACCCCAACGCTATCTACATTAAGCAGGAGGTTCATTTCTAGATAAATTGGTTGAATTGTCTATTTTATGTGTATATAAACTGTTATGCTAACAGTGATACAGGGAAGGATATGTTAGAGGAATCAAAAAGATTCCTCAAATATTTTAAATATTATTGCTTATATATATATATATATATATATGAACTAACTGACATTGATGATATTTAAGCCTGTTTTGAATGTTGATTGTTGAACTGAAACTCAACGTTTAAGTTTATTAATTAATCTGCAAATATTGATTAAGTGATTGGCAGCGGATGACCTGAAGCGTTTTATAAGTATTAATTTACCATTAGGTGAATCGGCTGAATTAAAGTTATAAAATTTATATTTTTTAACTGAAGTTAAAATTTAAAAACTTTTTAATATTATTTATTTTTGATCAAAGTTGTTTTTAAAACTAATTAATATTTGTTATTTAAATTCGATAAGTAATCGTTAAATGATTTGTTTAAACAAATCCTTGTGCTCAAATGAGTTTTGTGGGTAAGCAAGTAAGAGATTGACTTAATAATTGATAATTTGGATTAATTGTTGTTAATAAACAATTAAGTGGAATAACTTAAATTAATTATATTATTAATTAATTTAAATAAAACGATTAATTAAAAATGGTGAACAAGTTAACCATGATTTACAGTTGACTTAATCAACTATATAAAGGTAGTCGTGACAAATAGTGGTGTAAAATTAAATACAGTTGCTTAAAAGATTGAACAATCTTTTGATTCACCGTGAATAAAGATAATTAGTGAAATATTGTTTATTAATAAAACAAATTACTATTTAATAACTTCTGAAGCTAAATTATCTATTTTATTAATAATTAACGATGAAGTAAACCTTTTTGATTTAAAAAGATATTGAAATTGAATATTATTTAATTTATAATAATCAGGACGATGATCTTGTAATTTGAATTCAACTAATGGAGTTTGATTGGTCTTAAGACCTCGTATATATTAAAGGAGATTTTATATAAGATTTTACTTATGTGAATATAAGTTAGATTAATAATTTAATTCTTATAAGAGATTACATTTAAAGGAGTTTTTGTAAAAAATCCAAATTTGACGAAGTTTAGATAAAAGGAAAATAAGTTTTTGAATTGGAATAAGTTGTAAATGAGTTCAAATGTCGAAGCAAGTTAATTTAGTTTATAAATTAAAATAGAGTGGAAACTGAAGTGAGACAATAAAAAAGGGAAAATAAAGAAGTGAGTCTTAGTAAATACGTTTATTATGGAAAGGACAAGTACTGGATATGTTTCCAAAATAACATAAACAAGTGAGATTTGGAAATATATTTATTTCATTGAAGTTAATATAGGAACTCGATTTATAAGATTCGATGAAATGGTTTAATGAACGGTTTGAATTTCAAAGAACTGATGCTGCCAACGTACTTAACTGTATTGTTTGATTTGATGGTTAAAGAACCGACTATTACATACATATTCACTTTTGACTTTGACGAGTTAGTTCGAAGAGACCAGGATGGGAACTTGACCCAAAATCACTTCGAACCAACTTTGCGTTCGGAAACTAACTTTCTTCGGTGATTATATTTGAAGGCATAGATCTTCAGAGCAAGAGGGTTACTTGCTGATGTCTCTGGTTAATTACCGAGATTAAACTCGTGGCAGTAAACCTCTTGTTCTTAGGTATCCTTGGTTTTGTTCAGTCTCAAAACGAACATGTACTCCGATAGAGTATATTTGTGCAAATCAATTAGTGATTGGATGGATCTGCCAGTGTGGTGTTCAAAATTTGAAGGTACCTGTTAATCCTGCTAAATCACCAGATCGGTCAGTTCTAGCGG
Source organism: Allium sativum (assembly GCA_030737875.1). Lineage (NCBI taxonomy): Eukaryota > Viridiplantae > Streptophyta > Magnoliopsida > Asparagales > Amaryllidaceae > Allium > Allium sativum. The sequence goes on along the minus strand of CM060918.1, from coordinate 155,823,251 downwards.
ACCGGGTTGGTCGCAGATATGGACCGGCCTTAATAATATGGTTCGGTCAGCCAGAATTAATGTACCAGATCGGTTAGTATCAAAGCATTGGATCAGACATTACATTGGATCGGTACATTAAAACAGACCGGGTCGATGCTAATAAATATTTGGGTCAGTGCTTTGAGATATACGTGGCAATATGGTGAATTATAGGATCGACCATGCAATATTTCTTAACTGGATCGTCCCATTCAAGTAAAAGAATGGATCAATAGTAATAGATTGCATGGCACTTTCAACAGTGAAGCCAACGTACGTGAAGCCATACAAAAATATAAAACATACACGTGGAAGGTGCTCAAAGGTGGATCGGCCTAAGTATGTTCAAGTGGATTGGACCTTACTGGAATGGCATCACTATTAACCTTGGATCAAAAGTGAACATGCATTAGACTTGCATCATACGTGATAACATTTGGGATTACATGTGAATACACAACATGAAAACAAAGTAATGGCATAAAGGTGGCACGGTCCTTCAAGTAACGTGGAGGCAAATGTTGTGTGAAGGTTGAATTGGTCCTATTGAACAATGCATGGAAATGAATCGGTCCAAGGAAGAAGCGACATGAATCGGCCTGCAGAAATGTACATGCGATGGTCCTATAATAATGAACAAACTGGATCGGCCTCATCATGAAAGTGTAACGCTGCATGGCTCATAGTACACGTAGAAGTAGCTGAATCGGTCCATGCTTCATTTTGGATCGAGACATTCAAAATGCGGTGGCAAAGAAGTAAATAATGGATCAGTCTGCAATGTAAAAGGTGGAGCGACCTGTAGTACTTTCACTTGAATCGGTTTATGTATTTAAAACAGATCAGTACTACCCCGATCCAAGTCCACCCCGATTCAACTTTACACCCGATCCAACCTTGTGCCCGATCCAAATATTACGCCCGATCCATGTCTACCTCGATCCAATTTCATGCCCGATCCAAACATACGACCGATCCAAGTTACTACCCGATCCAAACTTTGCACCCCTTAGTTACAAAACTGCCACTACCTTCAAACTTCTTCTATAAATTGTCCCTTGTTCCACAATTCAAGGGACCGATGACACTCCCCTGAAGGGCTGCCTAAATCATTCCTACACCACTCTAAAGCTTCCAAAAACTTCATTAATGGCCTCCATACTTCTCTCCTCCTTTCTCCAACATGAGATGGATCTTATCTTCCCCAAGCACCGTTAATTCACACTCCGATCTACTCCAAGTGATCTCTAATCGCCATAGCTCCTCCTCAATGCACGGACCTAACATCATTTTCATGATGGAATCAAGGAAAAGTGGATAATTATTCAATCCGATCAGTTCCTCCTCGAATCTAAGTGTGATCTAAAGCATAAAGAGAGCAAAAAACGGAGAATTGCCATTAAAGTGGTCAAGCGTAATTTATGCGATGTATGAGATGATAAAATTTGTAATTCTCTTCATAATGATGAAAAGTGATTGAAAAGTGGATGTAGATTCTGATTGAATTGAACCACCATAAAAATTCCTTGTCTCTTACTTGTTTTTCTCCATTTTGTGGCCCCTTTTAATTTATAACCATAATTGGTGAAGTGTGATTTCACACCCTTGGTGTTGATTCCAATTTTGAGATCAACATTTGGCGCCCACCGTGGGGTCTCGTTCGCTTCTCCTACCTCCACTCACACTCTCACAAGGTTAAACGTTTTGCCATTAAAGTTTTAAGTTGCATCCGTCTTCAAAATTATGGCAAGTCTAAGAAGACCGCTAGCAAAACCATCATAGAAGCTGATGATGTTGCTAATGAAGAAACACCGCTCACAAACCACTTTGAAGTTGGAAAAAACTCAAAAAGCGGAGCTGATGTGACCAGAAATGAATTAAAAATTGATATTGCCAACGTTAACAGCCGAATGGATGCCTCTACTAATATGATGATGGAGAAACTTGATGCCATTCTTAACGCTCGATCAAATCTAACCCCTCCGAAAGTGCATGTGGATCTCGAAGAGAATGAAAAATCGCCCGCTTCTGATCATAACCGCAATGAAGCTAATATCGAAGAATTGAGATCAAAAAGCTAAGAATCATTCCGAAGTGGATGCTCGAAAGATCGCTAACCCTATCACGGGGGCACCCACTCATCGAGAAGGCAAAGCATCTAAGCTCTCTAATCGAGATCATATGCCTAGACGGACATTTGGCAAAGAGCTCAGCTTCACAAAGCGCCATAACACTGAAGAATACATTTTAGATATGATAGAACGAGCTATGAAAAAGAATCAAGCTAGCAAAGACGATGAAAGAGAATGGGACTTCTCTCCCGATAGGACTCCGTTCACCAAAAGGATCTCGAAGCAGAATGTCCAAAGAAATTTAATCCTCCGACTTTGCCTCCATACAATGGCCTCATTGATCCCAACTACTTCCTATTCAAATATGAGTGGCATATGAGCGCAACTAAAGCAATTGACGAAATGAGATGCACCGACTCTCCCCTTTATCTATAATATGCCACATCATTATGGTTCACAAAGCTACCACTTAAATCCATAGATCGTTTCTTTGACCTAACCAAAAAGTTCAAGGAGCAGTTCCACTTGTATGCTACCAAAGCCAAGGACGCTATAACTCTCTCAGCAATGAAGCAGAAGCCAGGGGAAATTGTCTAAGCCTTCCTCAGACTATTCAATGTTGCCTTGTCTGAAGTGAGGAATCCAGAACCACACATAATTCTCATGGCTTTACTCGACGCTATAGACAAAGCAAGCAAATTCGGGAAGTGGATAAAGATGAAGGAACCAACTACGCTTGACAAGTTCTATAAGAAAGCGGAAGAGTATATAAGGGTGGACGATAATCCTATACCTCTTCAGATCATTGGTGGTAACCAACTCCTTGAAGCTCCTAAAAGTGCAGCTATTCAACCTAATCATAAGAGTACGCAGGGGCAGAAGCAAGCCAACAACGGAAATGAAAACAAAGCAAATAAAAAGTTTCGTCCTCTTGACTCGTCTGATCTAACACCTCTAAATGATACTCCTGAGAACATTTACCTTGCCACAAAGGATGCAGAAGATTATCCAGAGCCTCGACCAATGAGAATGAATGACCATCTGACCAAATCTGGGAAGTTTTATCAGTTTCATAACCAGCCAGGCCACAACACCAACGAGTGCAGACAACTGAGATCATTGATTGAAGAGCTGATTAAGAAGAACCTTTTGCAATAGTATGTAAAAAATTCTCAAGATGCAAATCCTTCTATGACTACCCACGGGTAAGGGGCATCAAATGACCAATCCGGTCCGGGCAACGTAGCTTCTGCTCACACTATGCCAAGACTGATAATCAACTGATGACCATTGATGATGATCTAATATCTACAACTCAAAATAAGTGATCTCTATCGCATTTACTTTACTTCTCGCATTACTTTACTTTCCGTTGTGTTCTACTTCCTTGTAAATATTCTGTAATGATTTACATGCATTGTACCGAACAATGGAATTATGAATGAAGTATTACCTGCCTGTATAAATCTCTGTCTTGCCAAATTTATACGAAAATTTGCTAATAGACAATTTCTCATTACAGGCTATCCAGCGAGCGCTTGCTTCCTCACAACCCGACCAAGTGAGATAACCCCGATAACATCAATTCAATGGTAGATCAAGGAAGTCCCAATAAGTCAAATGCCCAGGAAATTAGCAAGTAGCCATGGATCCAAAACCTTAAAGGTTTGCAGGAGTCTAGGGCACCTCAGTCGGGCAGCGACCACTTACCGAGTTAAGTGACTCCGACCGATGACTGAGGTTCGCTCTACGGATCGATGCAACCTTAACCTTTACCTCATGGTTCATGGAGGTCCAGGATGCTTCAGTCGGGCAGCGATCACTTACCGAGTTAAGTGAATCCGATCATTGACTGATCACCGCTCCGTGAATCAACCTTAACCTTTACCTCATGGTTCATGGAGGTCCAGGATGCCTCAGTCGGGTAGCGATCACTTACCGAGTTAAGTGACTCCGACCGATGACTGATGCCCGCTCCGTGGATTAGCTCAACCATACCTCATGGTTCATGGAGGTCCAGGATGCTTCAGTCGGGCAGCGATCACTTACCGAGTTAAGTGACTCCGACCGATGACTGATCACCGCTTTGTGAATCAACCTTAACCTTTACCTCATGGTTCATGGAGGTCCAGGATGCCTCAGTCGGGCAGTGACCACTTACCTAGTTAAGTGACTCCGACCGATGACTGATGCCCGCTCTGTGGATCAGCTCAACCTTACCTCTTGGTTCATGGAGGTCCAGGATGCCTCAGTCGGGCAGCGATCACTTACCGAATTAAGTGACTCCGACCGATGACTGATGCCGCTCCGTGATCAATTCAACCTTACCTCATGGTTCATGGAGGTCCAGGATGCCTCAGTCGGGCAGTGATCACTTACCAAGTTAAGTGACTCTGACCGATGACTGATGCCCGCTCCGTGGATCGGCTCAACCTTAACCTTATCCCAAAGGTTCGCGGGAGTTTGCACTGCAAAACGATGCAACAACCAAAAATCATTTCCATAAAGAAAGCAATTTCTCTACAGGGAAAATCAACAATTCTCAATGAGCTCCATCATGTTGACTCAGTCGACAGGAAAAGACACAACATTGGATTAAAATGACCTCTCCAAAACATAGGGCATTCAATGGAATCTCCAACGCCAAAACTGATCAACAAAGCAAACAAAAATTGAGCTATAGAAAAAAATTCTTCTCGTAATGAAAACTAGTGATGACCTCCAGGGCCGGGGCACCAATAATCGAAAACTTCTCCAAAGGGAAGCAGATAATAAATTGCTGTTACATATTTCGCAGATGTGGAAAATAGAATACCATCGCATATGAATCATTATAACGATAACGTTTGAAATCCACAGTCGGCTTTAGTCGATTAGTTGATTTTAATCGTCAACGCGAACTCAAATTAGAATATCGTGCTTGTATAGATAACATTTGGCGAGCTTTAAACCGTTAGGTAGAATAATTCTATGCAGACACTTTATTCAATTCAAAATAAAATTCGCTACAATTCATTTTCTGATGATTAACTAACCCGCTATCGATATGGACGACCGATAGTGAAGTATAAGTCCAAAATTGTGCAAGTGCTTGTTTTGATTACAAAACAGGTGATACGAAGCATACAAATTCAAAGAATTCACCATAGCAGACAAAAAGCTATAACTTAGTCTCAATGCAGAGTATACCAATAGCAATGTTTAATTCGAAGCCCACATTTCCCACAAACGAAAAATACAAGCTTCGAGGGGCAAATGTTAACCCTGCTAGAGCACTGGATCGGTCAGTTCCAACGGACAGGGTCGGTCGTAGATATGGACCGGCCTTAATAATATGGTTCGGCCAGTCAGAATTAATGAACCGGATCGGTTAGTATCAAAGCACTGGATCGGACATTACATTGGATCGGTACATTAAAACAGACTGGGTCGATGCTAATAAATATTTGGGTCGGTGCTTTGAGATGCACGTGGCAATATGGTGAATTATTGGATCGGCCATGCAATGTTTCTTAATTGGATCGTCCCATTCAAGTAAAAGAATGGATCAACAGTAATAAACTGCATGGCACTTTCAACAGTGAAGCCATACAAAAATATAAAACATACATGTGGAGGTCGCTCAAAGGTGGATCGGCCTCAATATGTTCAAGTGGATCAGACCTTACATGAATGGCATCACTACTAACCTTGGAAAGTGAACATGCATTAGACTTGCATCATATGTGATAACATGTGGGATTACATGTGAATACACAGCATGAAAACAAAGTAATGGCATGCAAGGTAGCACGGTCCTTCAAGTAACGTGGAGGCAAATGTTGTGTAAAGGTTGAATCGGTCCTATTGAACAAATGCACGGAAATGAATCGGTCCAATGAAGAAGCGACATGAATTGGCCTGCAGAAATGTACATGCGATGGTCCTATAATATATGAACAAACTGGATCGACCTCATCATGAAAGTGTAACGCTGCATGGCTCATAGTACACGTGGAAGTAGCTGAATCGTTCCATGCTTCATTTTGGAGCGGGACATTCAAAATGCGGTGGCAAAGAAGTAAATAATGGATCGGTCTGCAATGTATAAGGTGGAGTGACCTGTAGTACTTTCACTTGAATCGGTCCTGTGTATTTAAACTGGATCAGTACAACCCCGATCCAAGTCCACCCTGATTCAACTTTACACCCGATCCAACCTTGTGCCTGATCCAAATATTACGCCCGATCCATGTCTACCCCGTCCAATTTCTTGCCCGATCCAAACATACGACCGATCCAAGTTACTACCCGATCCAAACTTTGCACCCCTTAATTACGAAACTGCCACTACCTTCAAGCTTCTTCTATAAATTGCCCCTTGTTCCACAATTCAAGGGACAGATGACATTACCCCAAAGGGCTGCCTAAACCATTCCTACACCACTGTAAAGCTTCCCAAAACTTCATTTATGGCCGCCAAACTTCTCTCCTCCTTTCTCCGACATGAGATGGATCTTATCTTCTCCAAACACCGTTAATTCACACTCCGATCTACTCTAAGGGATCTATAATTGCCATAGCTCCTCCTCAATGCGTGGATCTAAAATCATTTTCATGATGGACTCAAGGAAAAGTGGTTAATTATACGATTCGATCAGTTCTTCCTCGAATCTAAGTGTGATCTAAAGCATAAAGAGAGCAAAAAGCGGAGAATTGCCATTAAAGTGGTCAAGTATAATTAATGCGATATATGAGATGATAAAATTTGTAATTCTCTTCATAATGATGAAAAGTGGAAGTAGATTCTCATTGAATCGAACCACTATAAAAATTCCGTGTCTCTTACTTGTTTTTCTCCATTTTGTGGCCCCTTTTAATTTATAACCATAATTGGTGAAGTGTGATTTCACACCCTTGGTGTTGATTCAAATTTTGAGATCAACATTTGGCGCCCACCGTGGGGTCGCACTCGCTTCTCCTACCTCCACTCACACTCTCACAAGGTTAAACGTTTTGCCATTAAAGTTTTAAGTCGCACCCTTCTTCAAAATTATGGAAAGTCTACAAAGACCTCTAGCGAAACCATCATAAAAGCCGATGATGTTTCTAATGAAGAAGCACCGCTCACAAACCACTTTGAAGTTGGCGAAAACTCAGAAAGCGGAGCTGATGTGACCAGAAATGAATTCCTTTCTGTCAAAAGATTTTCAAAAGTTAATCAAGTTTATGTGTGGTCGTGTCTTACGAGAATTCCTTTCTATCAAAAGATTTTCAAAAGTTAATCAAGTTGTTTGTGGTGGTTTTTGTCACTAAAAGTATCCAAACTGATCTGTGTATGTAATACTTGGGTCAGATCGAGTATCTTTTCCAGGTAGCACTAGATTTGCCCGGAGCTTCAGGGGAGGAGCTGGAGTCGAGATGTATTCTTGTATTTTTCTCATATTGATTTTTTTTCGCTGTATTGTTTTATTATCAGCATTTTATAGGCTGACTGGATGATGTACTCTGATGTTTTATCCATGTATATACACTAGTTTTCTCTTTGTGTGAGTATCATTTATATATTATATTTTATTCACTCCGTTGTGGGATTTGTGTTTACTCTGATTCTGTTATGTTATGTTCTTCTTATCTGTTCTAATTCTTCTTTCTTTCTACTTCTCATCCTCTAACTTCTTTCTTCTAGCCATCTGCGTTTTCTATCCATTTTGAGTTGACATGTGTAGTTAAATGTCGGCTTAAACTGTATAAAAAAGTGGGTCATTACAGTCAGATCGTCGAGGAAAGGAACAACAACAGTAAGAAACATATTTTTAGTTTTCATACATATCCATGGTGGTAAATTATGTAGTATGTTGATAATGAGCCATGATAAATATTTCGCACCAAATTGATAAAATGGTGAGAAACCATCCTTACATAATCATAATCTAACATTACGACTCTTCGCTACAAAATTGGGATATGCTTTATTGAAATGCTTCCATGCTTCCCTATCGATTGGATGGGTCAGTGCACCCTCTTCCTCAGATCTCACGCTATGCCATCTCATATGAGATGTAGTTGCAGAAGATGCATATAATCTTTGAAACCTTGGAGTGATGGGTAAGTAATGCATACGCTTGCAAGAAATTTTCTTTCCCTTTTTTTCTTGGTTTATATCTTTCCTGATTACATATTTTATAATTTCTAAGGTTTAGTCTTCTTTTAAAAACAATATGCATGCATTTAAACATGTATTTATTTTATGATAAGGTAAACCAAAAGTCGACATAAGCTTTTTTTTAACTTCGCAGTGATTTTCACAAATTAAATTATCGGGCAACATATGTCTTTTTGCAACTTGTACAATAGCCGTAAACCTAGCATTAGTGATGCTTTATTTTGACTTCATCGCTGTATATTATGCGATTACTGATAGCTGAGTATCACTTTTACAACCATCCCAAATAGGTTTCTTAGCAACATCCAATAAATCATAAAAAATTGCTTTAATATTTGGTTCTCTAACATTTCCATCATCGTCGACAACTTCAATGATAGGAAACATTGATCGTGCTGCATCTTCGACCATATTTTCAATATGGTTCATATTAACATTTTCATTAACAACACTTTCTAACTCAGACTCTACAGAAATATTTTCTACAACTTCTCCATGATGTTCCCAAACATAATACTCAGGTATGTATCCATTTTTGCACAAATGTAATTTCACAATATCGGGTAACAAATACTTCAAATGTCTACACTTACTACACGGACAACGAATTTCTGGATCATTTCCGTTTTTACTTAAAGCGAATTTAACATATATGTTTATACTATTGTAAAAAAATTCTTTTATTGAGCCTCTCTGTCCTCTTCTTTGATACATCCATCTCCTCCGATTAACAAAATAATAAATCATTTTTCCTATTCGAGAGAATGAGTCACAAGTTCCAAAATTAATATTTATTTTTAAGAATACAAATTCGAAGAAGCTTATATTCATGGTCATACTACACATGTATAATATTTGAATTTAAATAACTCTTTCACAAGTTCAAAAAAAATTCAAATGCGACATTTTATTTAATGTATTGATCAAAAAGCTATCTTTTTTCCATGTTCAACCATCCTACTTCCCGTTACAAACATAGTAAGCATTTACATTTCATATATTACTTTGTCTCAAACAATTCAACAAAATTTCTACAGTTTTTCCCTTTTGTTCCCTGCATTGTACACATATGTGTGTGTAGGGAACAAAAAAGAAAAGTTAGACTGAAATTTTGTGAACCGTTTGAGATGAAGTAGTATGAAAAATGTAAATACTACTATGTTTATAACTTGTCAAATACAGGGACAATTTCAACAAATATTGTAGCAGATGAATATAAATGGTCGTTTTTTTGACAAAAATGACTATTTATACAGGTCCAAAAACTCTCTAAGGAACATTAGTAAATTAGATGTGTGCATTTTACGAGAAAAAAAAATATATGTTTTACTAATTGTTCATATTTACAACAGAAATATTTTAATTTAGCACATTTGTTCGGCGTATTACATCAACTTAAAGCTGGTTTAGCATTGTTGTCATTTTTCAGAACACCCAATTAGATTTTAGAATCACGCATTTTTTTTTGTTGCATAAGTCAAGACGTGCACAATATAATATTCCTTCTCATGCACTCAATTTATCTTATTTCAACTAACACAATACAACGATAGGAGCGACACACATATACAACAGTTTACAAATACACAAACAACCATAATTATACATACATTGTAACAACCCGGATTTTCAGAACCAATTTAAAATTTTTATTTTAGCTATTTTAATGGATTTTGAATATTTAAAATGATTTATTTTTAATAATAATGACTAAAAATTTATTTTAATCGAAGTTAGAACGAATAAATATATTTTAATTATAAAATGAGCCTGAAATGGAGCGGTAGTTTGAAATTTTGATTTCAAATATTATATGAATGTTTAGGATTCAAAATAAATCGGATTTCAGTAAAACCAGAAATATTTAAATCTGTTTAATTTTATCTTTCTAGCAAATGTGAAAAATCCAGATTTCATAACGGGAATAAAAAGTTATGTCCAGTTTAAAATTCAGAATAGTCGCTATGGAATTTATATATATTTTAATATAATAAATAGTTATTTTGCAAATAACCTCCGTTTTTGACGAAACCACTTTTATTGGATCCAGGATGTCAAATTATTGCTAGATTCCAATTTTCATATTTTTGGGATTAATATGTGAGCGTGGTAAATTTAAACATATTTGGTCAATTAAGTTTGAATTTAATCGACTGTAAAATGACCTGTTTTTCAAACGGTCTCTAAATTCGACGAAATTAGTTTTGTTAGGATCGTATCATTAAAATATGGCTAGATTTATTTTTTTTGGAATTTTCAGAGTCAGTATGTGGCCCCGGTAAATTATATTGTGCCTTGAAATCAATTTTAAACATTATCTTAATTTTGATGAAATCTGATCGAAACAGTAGAATTGCTTGCGGGACATGTCCCATTGTGTCCGGAATGGGAGTATTTAGCTTGGGGCGACAGTCGTTGGGTTTGAATACGAGTTCGAAATAAAAAGTCAACTATCTGGGAAATTAAATAATATAATTAAACTAAATTTTTATAAAACCCCCTTTACCCCTTCCTCCCAAACCCGATTCAGTTTTGAGAAGAAAAATACGGAGAAGAACCGCCGTCGTTGCTGTCGCCGCTCCCCCGCCGGAGACCCCCACCGCGCCTCCGCATCGTCCCAGCACCCTCCGGTGACCCTCCGCCTACCCCCACCCCCAATTCGAGCTCCAAACCCTAGACCACCCCTAAAACCCGCCACCGTCGCCGCTGCAGGCCCCACCTCCGCCTACGCCACCACCCCTAACCCTCAGCCACCCAAGCAGCCCCACTATTGAACCTTGCAGCCACGCCAAAACCCCTTCCTCCACTTCCTCCTTCGCACAACCGCCGTGCCACCTGAGGTCCGTGTGAACCAGCAAGTGCCTCTCAACGCGAGCGCCGTTCCCTTTGCTCGGTGGAATAAAAATGGCGACGGCTATGGAAAATTTCTAGGGTTTCTCTTTTTCGAACGGAATTCGATGATTCCTAAGCCAATCAAGGTGAGAACAATTTTCTCACTCACCATTTAAAATATGTTATTGTTTTAAAAATATGATTTTTATATAGAAAACTGATTTATAAAAATGTGATTTTTATTTATAAAACTAATTAAGAAAAACTTGATTTTTATTTATATGAATAGCATATAAAGTGTGATTTTTATTTATATGAATAGCATTTTATAAGAATGTGATTTTTATTTATATGAATAAGAATAAAAATATGATTTTTATGTAGACAACATGAGAATAAAAATACGATCTTTATATATATAGTAGCGATATAAAAATATATTTTTTATATATGAAGTAGTAATATAAAAATATAATTTTTATATATGAAGTAACGATATAAAAATATACTTTTTATATATAGTAGCATAATAAAAATGTGATTTTTATTTTATATGTAGCAAATTAAAAATATGATTTTTTATATAAATAGCGAATAAAAACAGGACTCTTATTTATATGAATAGCGAATAAAAATAGGATTTTTATTTATATAATAGCATGATAAAAATTCGATTTTTATGTATGAAATAACGAGATAAAAATATGATTTTTATCATATAAAAGAATATATTTCTAGTTATATAAAAATTTGATTTTTAGTTATATAGAAATTCGATTTTTAGTTATATAGAAATTCGATTTTTTAGTTATATAAAAATTTGATTTTTAGTTTGATAAAATTTCGATTTTTAGTTATATAAAAATATGATTTTTTTATTACATATATAACGATTGGTAAACATATAAACATCATATTAAAAATGTGATTATTACTATAAACAATGTGAAAAAAATTGCGTTGGAATTTCGGGCAAATCCAAACTGTTCAAAAATTCAGAAATAAAACTGGCGGAGTAGAAACCAAAGGCAAGAACTTCTCACTCTAACTTTGTTTACAGTTAAATATATACTAGGATGCAGATGGTGCTTAGTAGCACCCGGCACCTTTGATTGAAACCATGGATGTTTTGTTGTTGGTTTGGATTGATTTAATTGGTTGAATTTGGTTTGAGATGTGAATGGAATTGATTGAATTTGGTTTGTGTATGATGCGAGCCATTATTTGGCGAGGGATAAAGCTAGACCTTATTCCAGTTCTAGTATCACGCCGTTATGCTGCCGAAATTTTCTATAAAGTGTTAGGAAAATTTAGCTAGTTGAAAATATTATTTTTAGCTTATAACGGCGATAAATAAAATAATTATTGGATAGTTAAAAATAAATTTACACATCCATTTACAAGTCGGACGACTTGTTCATGCTCGCCTATTTTTGTGATATCGATTGGGACGATAATTTTACACATCGCCTAAGTGCACAAATAATAATAATTATTTGATGGTTGAAACCCCACATGAGTATTGCGATGATATTTGACGTACACTAATCCCAATTGTTTAGTTGTATGTCAATCGATTGGTTGACAGACTGTTGTAAGCGTTAATTATTTATATTTAATGCTTATGCAGCCGTGTAGTGCACTCTGGCTGATGGTTGATTGTATATCATTGTTGATATATACATGTGTTGTATTAAACCCATATATATATAAAATTATATGGTAATTGATTGGGTTTGATTCCAACTCAGAAATAAGGAATATTTTATAATAATATTCAGTAAAAGATTAAAATATGATTTTGATGTCCGATTTCGGATGGGCACGAAAATATTGAAGTATATAAAGCCGTATTGATTGGATTTGCGCCATTTTAACGCGAACGATATTTATGTCGAATTTATTCATTTTGATAATGAATATCGAAAAGGAAATTATTTCAAAATCTGATATTTTGAAAATATTATCATTTAAATAATATAATGATAAGGAGTATTCAGTTTTGATTTAAATTTGAAAATGAAGTTAGAATCATTTTAAAACGAATTTATAAACGGTTTATAAAATAGGCTAAAATGGAAATCGATGAAATATATATTATATATATAATATAATGGCCTGAATAGAACACGCCACAGCCATTCGCGAATTTCGACCATTGACTTCGAATTGATATTACGGGAGATCCGACCGTCGGATTCTCCTAAAACTGAAACCATTGGGTTCGTACCGAAAAGAGCTTTCCAACGAATATAAGAGATTTGAAATCTAACAGTTGGATTTGGAATTATGTCCAAACCAAATTTGGAAAAGGTCGCTGTAAGTGCAGTTCGATGACCGTTTATGGAAATCGACTGAAAGGGCCTTAATAAAAAATTTAAAAATATTAATAATTTGTGTAAAATCATAATAAATGATTTGGAAAGAATTAGGATGAAAAATTCCATATTTGAAAGGATAAAAATATATTTTTACCAAAATGAACTAGTTATTAACTAGATTTGAAATCCAATAATTTTTAAATAAAATAACTTGGATTTGTGAATGGTTTTAATATCCAGAATTTCAAATATATGAATTGGAATGGAAATCATCTTTGAAATATTTCGATATTGGATTCCGTGATTATACGGATATTGTCATGGGAATATGTAAGATATATATATGTATCGTCATTCCCAAAACGATATTTGCTGGTTTCAGAATTTGATATTAAATATAAGCTGATATAATTTCTATTTAGAGCCTTGTGTTTGATATCAAATTGGATTTTGGGTTTGTTGTGAACGGTGTCTTAATTAACACTGTTCTTAAACCTAGTTGAGAAAAGAATAAATCTTTTAATTTAAATTTAGTGAAGTTTTCAAATTAATTAATATTTAAATGGAATTAAATAAAAGAATTGGATTTTGGGTTTGTCGTGAATGGTGTCTTCAGTAACACTATTCTTAAACCCGGGTGAAAATAATAAATCTTTTAATTAAGATTATTAGAGTTTCCAATTAATTAACATTTAACTGGAATTAAAATGGAATGTGAATTGGGTTTATTGTGAACTGTGTTTTTAACGACATTCGTTCCTTAAACCGATCTATAATAAAATGTGATTCGGAATATATAAATCTTTTATTAAGATTAAACGGGAATTTTCCAAAGTAAAGTTTTCCAATTTAAATATATTTAATTGGAATTGAATGGAATTCGATTTGATAATAATCGAAGTGAGCTTCTGTGGAGGAATACTGTTAATATATATGGAATTTAAAAGGCATTGTCGTTATTCCATTTATATTATTAGTCGGATACAGAAATTAATATCGATTATATGTATTGATCTGTTTTCCGTGAAGATTCCATAATTAATGGAATGTGATTTGGATTTATCGTGAACTGTGTTTTAAATGACATTAGTTCTTTAACCCAGTTAAAGACAGGATTACATGTCTAACATTGTATTTCGAACTATATGGTTGATCTCTGCTAAATATATATCTATTTGGTGGCGGAGAATTTATTCTCTTGCTTAACACCCTTCTCTAAGACATACGAGCTTAGAGGTTATATATAGGCAGTAACCAATAGTACGGTGTGGATTGTCGATGAGGCATGTTTGATTTTCCAAAGTTAAATAATCGTTAATATTGATTTTTGGGAAGATTAAAACCAAGTGGAGTTTTAATGAATCTTTAATTAGATTGAAATGCGAATGTGATAATTTAAATTATCAAATTTGGGAAATGATTGAGAATGGAGTATCATCAATTTTGTTCCTAGCGATAGTTAAATCTTTAGTTAGATTTGAACGTGAAATGGTAATTAAATTTACTGATAACACCATGGTGGTAGATATGGATTATTACCAGTTTTGCTTCGGTAAGGTGCGCTAATCCCGACTAGTTGATAAACCTTAATTTGGTTTAGAATTGATATCCAAAGAAAGATTAAAGAATAAATTTAAAGAATTTATGTTTGATAAAATAAATGGGAACCTTTTCCAAAGGATATGAATATTTAAATAAAAGAATATTCAGAATTGGAGTGAGGCGTATGTTGTGTTTTATAGCACTCGATTATAAAATATTTGAATTATTCGAGAAGGCCGGGTTTATACCCATTCTGAATAATTGATTCGACGATAAGTCGAAGATGAAGACTGTGGATGAAGACCGGAGGTCTTCACATCGTTTGGATTATTAATGATGTCTTGATTGTGCCATACACCCAAGACAAGGTAATAAGTGGTGATCGTCCAGATGTACTTAGAGATCGACCGGATATGCGAGGACCTCTCTCCTATATTGGACATATGGGACGAGGAATAAGGTTCCTCTGGTTTTGTTTAGACCCAGAGCGATCTAGTAAATGGATGTGTGTCTGACATTGAATTTTATTCTGTGTTGATTGATCTCTATTAAATATATATCTGTTTGGTGGCGGAGAATTTATTCTCTTGCTTAACACCCTTCTCTGAGACGTACGAGCTCAGAGGTTATATATCGATAGATATCAGTTGCATGGCGTGAATTGTCAGTGTGGCATGCTGAGATGCAAATGTTCAAGGCTTCTGTTGAAAAGAAGAGTCCTGTGTTTGATGATCAAAGCACGGCCTTAATGGGCATACCTTTTTGTATAGCGTTAATTCGCGAGCCTCACACCTCGGTATGAGTCAAAAACGGGATCGGACCGTTGGGAGAACATGACGTTTCTTTCTAGCTATGGGTGGTGTCATGGTATGGAGCCCATACTTTTATATTTTTACCTATGTTGATGATGGATAGCGAGGCGCCTCGGATATATCGGTTACTACGGAGCCGATGAATAGGTCCGATAGGACCGGGAAACATGTGTTTAGGAATAACTAATCCTCAAACGTAAGAGAGGACCGGACCAACCGATCCAAGGGATCCCCAAAGTGTGTTGTCCTAAGAAATTTTATAGAGTGTCTCAAAGCGGTGAGGTGCCATCCCTGGCCTCGACTTATAGATGGAATCCAATTTCCAATATGCGACATTTTGGTTTTGATTGTAGAGCCTAGTATGGAGACATGATATATGGTACCCATGCCGTCTATGATTGATACATTTATATTTTAAGTTGTTTTATACATTATGCACTTATAATAGTATCAAATGATTTGTTTTAAATGCACCAAGCATGTTTGGCTATTATAAGGGAAAACTCTATCATTCGGCTTGCGTTGCATTGTGTGATGGTACCTGAGTATTATAATAGCTTCATTTTTCCAAAAAGCATTGCGCTGTTTGTTTTATGCTCTGGTATTCTTTGGAGAAAACTCGTTCCGTGTTATACGGCGTGGTCCCTAGATTTACTTCATTTTTGAAGTAAAGTTTTAAATATCTGTTTTAGTTCTCACACTAGTCACATGACTGACCTGGAGTTTATTGTTTTAACCTAAAATGTGGGTGTCCCTAGTTTCCACACGGGCAGCTAGTAGTTTTGGTTTTGCAGATATTATATTCACATGATCCTGATTTACAGCTGGAGCTATATTCAGAACGCTCTGTATCCGTGTATCTCTTACAGTAGTATTATGTATATATTTTCCGCTGCATTGTAATTTGAATCTCTGACATTTGTCAAATGTATATTATTTATTTGTACTCTGTTATATTCTTGTACTCTGATGTAAATTGTTGTAATAAGCAATAAAATGTTCTGTCGTTTGCGTTTTGATTTGTCGCGTTCTCAACATAGTCCGGGGTTTCCCGTAAGGGCAAGTTTGGGTCGTTTCAGTTAGTATCAGAGCCTTGGTTTACAGAGCTCGAGAACAAGACACGTTAGAACCGAACGGAAGAATTCATCAGAGATTGGATTAGTAATATCCCATAGGAATGACTCGTTAGAGATAGGACCAGTAGTATCCTAGAATGAGTTAGAAGAGTATTATTTATTAAAAACAAATCTAGTTATGAAAATTTAATCTAAATATACATATTTGGGTATATTATTTTATATTGAATTTGGGCAATCGAGTATATAAAGATTTTTGTATATACGCGTCATGGACGTATATTCGAAATCTTAAATATACTGGGTAGATATAGAATCATACTCTAGTCGCCCGGAGATGATTCTAATGATCGCTCGAGCATCATCAGCATATATGTTCGGGTTTCGAAAGTGGGATCTCTATATTTCCAATTTGACTTGTGTGAGATCCATAACTAGCAAGATTTTATTGTTCGTGATTTGACACACAAAATGTAACACCCCACCTCCGTTAAGGACACTCACAAAGGGAATGCCTTAACTTTGGTGGAGCATTTAGTAAACAGAACAGAAAAATTTCAAGACAGATAACCAATACTTGAGAAATTATAACTTTATTACAGTGGGAAACAAAAATCAGTATGGTTACATCTTTACTAAAAAAACTCAAGTACATAATATCAGTCTTGTTTAGGAAATCATCAGAGTGCAAAACTTTAAAATCATATTCCCCACAGAACAGAAGCTATACAGAGCCAAGCCATACTTTAAGCACTTCAAGCAGAAGGAACACGGATCAAGCTAAAGTATTCCCTCCTTGGATAACTTGGGGAGAACGGAAGAAAAAGTGGCGAAAACAAGCAAGGTCAGACATAAAGTCTGGCAAGTCCAGTGATTTTCAGTTATGAACAGATAATAATAACATGACATGAAAATAAACTGGATGAGAGATAACAGTAACATGTGTAGCGGATATAACAGAAGAACAGAATGATATAAGCTATTACTTTTCACTTCTCTGCACTAATACTAATATAACGGGATTAGGTGTTACCCTTATGTCTTAACTGAAATAGAAAGGAAACAGAATGATTTCCACAGTACAGAATGCCAGTAATGGGCTTATACCACCCGAACAGAGGGTACAGAAACAAAAACAGATTAATCCCTATGGAAACAGAATGTAGAATTAGGTGTACACAAGTAAATGGGCCTTTACCACCCCTACAGACAGATGGTACCACGCAGACAGGTGTTGCCACCCAACAGAAACAGACGGTACCCCACAGAAACAGACAAAGCTAAGTGTACCCCAAATCCTACCCCGTGCGATCGACTCCCTATTACATAAATACCCTGTGCCAGCCCCACAGAAGGGTGTATCATTCCCTAAAGTGGCAACCTTTGAATGACACAAACCTATTTACAGATGTCACGGCGTCTTACATCCACAGAGGCAGGCCGGGATCCATGCACGCACATGACCCGGTTGGAACGCACCATCAACACCCCTCTCCATTATCAGAATGAACCGCTTATAATTAGTTCAGTAAGCGTGCCCGGACCCTACCTACTGTTGGGTCGATGTTTTGATACCAGAAAGGGTTACTGACTAATATGGGTCCCAAACAACAGATGACACAAGTATTTTCCCTCCTAACCTTGTGCCCCCAGACTAACAGATTTCAGACTAACTTGTTTACAAGTTTAGACATACCGAGTTCAGGTCAACTAGTTCACACATCAGAAAATCAAGTTAATAAGTTTTCAAAGTAACGAATCAGACATACATATTTAACAGATTTGTAGACTTGTCTAACATTGTACTGGGCCTACAGATTCATGAAATGGGTTTATTAATTTCATTAGTCCAGTTAGTTTAACCCTATCCACCCAACACGTTTTTGACATCATATCTATCTCAGATTTTCATTAATTAAATATTAATACCCAGACCTCTCACATTAGACTGACAGTTTGCGGCTACTGGTTAGGCTGGTTGGTTCCGGGCAGGTTTCTGTCACAAAATGAGTCTAACCTCGGGTTTCAAGCATGTTATGACTAACTTCTCACATTAGAACCTATTGTTTGCTGCCACTGGATGTGCCGGGCGGTTCCGGGCAGGGTTACGCCGCAAACTCATCCTAACCTCGAGTTAGCCATGTTTATCTTTGCGGCCAATTAATTAATAATTTACCATTTATGCCCATGCCTAATATACATGACAATTATTCATAACTATAGCCAATTCAGATTATGTCAATAACAGACTAAATATATCAACTCAACAGATATAGCAGATAACAGATTTCGCAGATTATGCGACTTAACGGATTTAGCAGATTAAGCAATTTAGCAGATTTAGCATATAACAGATTAGGCATTTTCAACAGACTTAGCAGATGATAGATTTAGCAGATGAACAGATCTAGCAGATTAGGCAATATAGCAAAACTAGCAAATTAGGCAATATAACAGATTTAATCATTCCTTAAAGTTTCATTGATATATCTTGCCTAACTATAAATTTGGCCTAAGTTCACATGCCTAAATAATTGTCATGATTCACAATATGATCATATACCCTACGTTTCAGTTAAACATTGCATAGCACAGAATATTTTTCAAAACCCATAAATCATGATAAACAATATGAATTATGCCAAACTATATCCTTTGATGCCAAGTGTCAAAAAGTCCAGTTTTTAGGCATATTCACATTACTAGTTATCCTATAGATTTTTACGCCTAAGTCACATATCTTCCTTTTTCTTAAAACATGCCTCAGATATAGATCTTAACTTACAACATATACTCTGTCCTCAAAATTAGATCTTAATTCAAAATATGTGTTATGTCAAAGTCTTAAGTCATATGTTAACATACAATGGTTCCTCTTCTCCCAACTCACAGAATATGCATAGATCTAAATCTAGTTTACAACCTATGTCCTTTTTTCTTAAATCAGTCACAGATTAGCCATGTCCCATTTATGCCATCATTCATTATTTTTAACGTTCGTGCGTTAATCTCTTATGAGATTTGGCGCAGGCTCGTGGTAGCCTGGCTATAGAACAGAAAGAAGAAAGAGATACAGAATAGGATAGATCCAAACAGAACAGAACATACATAACCTCAAATTCAGAGTTATAATCATGTCACAATCAAAATTAAATTTATATCGGAAAATAACTAGACTTGCCTTGATTGGATTAAAGAAGAAGAAGAGTTGCAGTTGTACTCTTTTAATTTAATTCAGTTTGGAAGAAGATGCTTTAGTCCTAGTTCCAGTTCAGATTTCAGCAGAGTAGCGACGCCATTTTTATTTTAATTAGAACAGAGGCAGAGTATAGGAAGAATGAAATGGTGTAGAGAGAATGAGGCTAGGGGGCTGTTTATATAGGTTTAGAGTCATGAATCTGGTCAGAAAATTAGGCCAAAAACATCAGAATGCATCAGGTTCAGGAAGCGGGTTCGGGAGGCTGGTCGACCCCCAGGTCGACTACCCAGTCGACCTGGTCAGGGAGGGGTCGACTACCCAGTCGATTCCCCAGTCGACCTGGGTCCTGGGCGGGAAATTTCCCGCCCAACCTACTTCTGTGTTTGAATTCGAATTTTGAATTCAAATTTCGAGTTGTTTTCGATTCTGAAAATTCCTGAAACTTCAGAGGGTCATAACTTGGTCATACGGACTCCGTTTTTCGAAAACTCGGACTCGTTTTCAAGAAGAATTTCGAGACGAACGCAATGGCGCAACCCATTTCCCTTGGTTCTTAACTTAAAATTTAATTCTGCCTTGATTTGTTATTCGTATGTTTACAGAAAATGCGGGGTGTTACATTCTCCCCTCCTTAAAGGATTTCGTCCCCGAGATCTTCAAGTTAAGAAGAATGTGTTCTACCATCCAGTCATCCATCTACTCAATTATCATCCACAAGCATCCATTGTACTTAGAAAGCTTCTAATGTTGTATGAGCATATGCAAAAGTGTGTGTATATGTTCCTTATCTAATGCAAAGATCAGGCGGTCTACTGATTCAGTTGACCCCCTTAATGCGAATTATGTCAGTGCCATGAATCCAACATGTATGCAATTTTCCTATTTGATACATATCATTTCTAAATGTGTGCGCAATCATTCATCCAAATGCAACATCCATGTGATGAGTCAATCATTTTGCATCCACAAAATTGAAAATGCACACTCATCCATATGCAGTATGAGTGTTTTTGAGCCGATCTAGTGCCTAGTGTGTGTATATGCATCCACGAGCAACCACTTGCATCCACTTGCAGCCATCAAACATAACATGTCTCAAACACAAGTTTACACACATTAGTTTCTACTTAAAGGTCGAAGATTTGCTTGATAGGATATCGTCGAATGAAGGAAGTGAGTACAGACAAAACAAAAACTTGGTTTCCATTAGACAATGGTTGAGAGAATAATTACCCTAAGTATCAACCCCGAAGACCGAAATCAACATTAAATTGACACCCATAGGGTTACCCTTTTAAGACAATGTCAAAACTGGAAATCTTATCCTTATCAGAAATATTCAGATATTTACAGATTACTGGTACAGATCAGATTATCAAATGATTCTTAGGAAACTAAGCATGATAAAATCATATCCCGCAAAAACCCAGAATGCATGCGTCATGCTTGACGCCTAACACAGATATCCCTTAAACCCCAACTTATCACAAACAGATGAGTTGTAACCGTTATGAGGTTTAAGACTATAGAAGAATCAGAAACAATACTAGTATTAAAGTGCAGAGTATCGATTACAGAATCAGAATGCCAGAATCGGAAAAAGTTTCAACTCAACAATCAGATAAAGAAATTAAACCTCCCATAGAAATTTTTCCTAATCCTATCCCATCCACTAGCCTCGAGAGTGTTCGCTTGCCCTCCAGAAGTTGGTCCTGCCTTCTTCCCTTGCCCTCTTTTTTTGGGCAGTCCCTAGTGAAGTGTCCCATCTCACCATAGTTGAAGCAAGTGCCCTTCCTTTTTATGCAATCCTTGTTCAGATGAGTCGATGTAACACCCCGCATCCGTTAGTGTCACTTACAAAGGGAATGCACTAAGTTCTGTGGAGCATTTGGGGTAAAAGATGCAGATAAATTACAAGACAGACAGAAATTAAACACTTAGCCATCATTAGTTAAAAGGAACTAAGTAGTAAACCTTAGTTAAGAAAACAACGATTCGGGAAACTAAGTGGTAAACCTTAGTTAACAGAACTAAGTAGTAATTCTTAGTATAACACGGGAAGGAGCAAATGTCCGTCTGAGTAAAAAGAAGGCTCCAACGAATTGGGTTACGAAGCCCGAGGCTTCGAGGGGACGTGAGGGTACTCTTGGTATCCCTTTGTGAGGCTGCAGATGATCCTCCTGGGCTTACAGAGGTTAAGGTCTGCGTAGAAGAACTTGGGGGTATGCCTTGGTTGCAATATATGGCAACCTAAAGACTAGGATGGACCAGCGTGATTCGGCGAGAAAACGGTGGCCCTGTGATAGCAACTCGTCGTCTACCATCCATCTTGAGTCAATCGAGATATGTGAAGCGGAAAGGCGGAGAACTCCAAAAGACCATATACTTGCTATCTAGTTATGGGTGAGGATGGCCATAGGATAGTGGGGCACCGGGGGCCCGCGTATAGTTCTCATTTTTCAAGGTGTGCCTTTCATTAGTTGAGGGAGGGGTCAAGTGGGACCATAGCCCCTGGAATAAAAACAGACCTTAGCGTCTGCATCGGCAGATATCTGAAAGCTCCCGACCGAGTTCTGTATTCCTTGATTTGCCCTGCCACAGGACTCGGGCTGCACATTACAGGACATGTGCATCTAGACAAGCGATATCGATTCGCGATACATGCGTGGGGAAGTATAGGAACATATACCACTCTAGGTAGTGTGTCCTAGACTAGGGGGCATCGTTCGATAGGTAGCATAATCCCTAGTTGGACTAGGTGGCATAAACCCTGAATCCGAGAAGCGTTTAGCAGATATCGTAAATTCTACTTGAATCTAGAAAGTACTTGATAGAAAACCCTAGATTAGATCTAGGTAACAAATAATAAATGTATGCCTAAAGGCAATGGAAACTACAGGGATTGGGATCGCGTTATCGTTACTAGTTGGGACACTAGTTAGGTGGTGCAGAGATATAGAAACCAGTATAACAAGGAAATAGCGAAGCGGCGAAAGTACTAGAGCATATCCAGTTTATCTTATCATAGCATATCTTGTGTTAATCTTGTGTAATCTTGCCAACCCTATCATCATGGTGTAATCTTGTATTCAGTTAATTCATGTCGTTTTGTTTTCCATGTTCACATGTTAGAAGTTACTGAACTTACTCAGGCTTTATGTCTGACTCTGTTTTTTTTTCATCTTCTTTTCTTCCGTTTCCCCCCCAAGTAGTAAAGAAGGTAATAGTATAGCTCAAGTTAAGTTAGACTGTCACTCTTTCCCAGCTTGAAGGTTTGTCGAAGTTTTGCTTGGATTCTCTTTTCAGATGCTATGGCTGGCTCTTGCTAAAAATTGGGGAATATAAATATTGTTTTATGCTTCTTTATTTTGTCAGACAGATGATACTCTGATATTGTAAAGAAATCATTGTACAAACTATTTTATCAATAAAGCAAAGTTTTATTTTCCGCTGTTTAATTTCTTTCTGTCTTGTAATTTATCTACATCTTTTACCCCAAATGCTCCACAGAACTTAGTGCATTCCCTTTGTGAGTGACACTAACGGATGCGGGGTGTTACACGTGGTATCAGAGCTGAAGGTTACCAGATCAGATAAAGGATTTGAAAAATTATTTTCAAAACGGTTTTTAAAGAAGCATTTTCAAGAGAAAAGTTTTGTTTTAAAGGCATATTCCCCAAAGCCATACGCACTATCTTCTCTTCCTCTGTTTGAATTCTCGTCTCCTTCTTTCTTGAGTCTCTGGGGGCTCCTGGCTTTCTGGGAGGTAACCTCATCGAAGGGCGAAGTCGTGCCTGGCTTCCATCCGTAACCGTAGTTGTTTCACCTACGGCCAGTTTTCTTTCAAGCTTATAGGGTTTCTCGTACGATGGAGGCAGCTTTCGAGAGATTTGTCAACTTGGTTACACACAGAAGGAGATGAGGAGTTTAGCAAAGGAGCACAACCCTAGGATGAGGAATTCATGGATGTAGAATTAGCTCATAAAGGAGGAATGAATTATAAAACCTAAGACAAGAGGAAGTATCTTTACTAGGGTATGATAGGGCATATAAGTAAGGACAAGGGCAAGAATGAGGAACAAGATTTTCAGAAGGGAAATAAATACTTTCACCACCAAGCGTACTTAGGAGTAAGGCAGTAAAGTTCTGTTGGAAGAGTCTAGTCTTGCTGTTCGTACTCTTTCGGTTTTAGCGCTTCGCATTTGTTCATATCCACTTCCATAGTTGAGTCTCTGCACCATAGTACTTGTATAGTAGAAAGATCCCACTAGAGTCTCAAATCCAATTGGTGGTCCGACCAATTTATTTTTGGTTAGTAGGGATTTGAGAATAGCTATCGAGTTTGTTTATATCATCTCACGTAGGTCGTCTAAATTCGGCGGAGATATTCCATGGGTGCTTGTCTGATACTGGTTTAGGCCTTTGGGGTTTGTACTTGAGGAATGTCGAGTTCGACTAGGATGGTTTTCGTGAGAGGTGAATAGTTGTGACAGGCACTCTAAAAAGCACGTAGTAACCTTTCGACCCTTATAGTTATGGCATGGTGGAGGAGAGGGAGACCTCTAATCATCTTAGTACATACACTTGATACCGTAATTGACATCTGTTTATTCTGGAAATGGAGGTCAGAAACATCATAATCGTGAAGTTAAATTAGTTAAGATACAGTGGAGTAAAGCTCAAGAAGGCTAGATACCAGCATCATACCCTTTTCCTTAAGGGTGCATTCTTGATTTCTTTTTCTGTAGGAGCTTTACGCATAATTGTTTCTCTCTTTCCAAAGTATATCCTCTAGGTCGTATCTTCGATCCTTTAGGTAGAAGCCAATGGATGTAAACATGTGTTTGAAACATGTTATGGTAGATGGTTGCAATTGGTTGCTAATGGTTGCTCGTGAATGCATATGCATACGTATTAGACACTAGATCAGTTCAGACGCTTTCATATTGCATTTACAGATATGTATTTGGTTGTAAGTTGAAATGGATATGTTATCATATGGATGTTGCATATGGATGAATGGCTATGCACTCATGTAGTATTTACATAACTAGGGATGCTTGCATACATGATTGGACGCATGGCACTGAAATGATTCGCATTAAGGAGGTCAACTGAATCAGTAGACCGCCTAATTTTGCATTAGATAAAGACATATACACACACTATGCATATGAACATGAAAGCATTAGAAATCTTTTAAGGACAATGAATGCCTGTGATTGAATGGTTGAGTAGATGGGTGATTGGATCGTAGGACACATTCTTCCTAACTTGAAGATTTCGGGGACGAAATCCTTTTAAGTGGGGGAGAATGTAACACCCCGTAATTCTGTAACACTAAGATTCACAAATCAAGGCAGAATTAAATTTTAGATTCAAAATCAAGGGAAACGGGTTGCGCCATTGCGTTCGTCTCGGAATTCTGCATGAAAACAAGTCCGAGTTTATGTAAATCGGAGTCCGTATGAGGAAGATATAGCCTCCGGAAGATTCAGCGAAGTTCAAATTTCAAAAAAGGCCAGAAAACGAGTTCAAATTCGAAAATCAGACCCAGATTGGGTTGGGTGGGAATTTTCCTGCCCAAAGACCCAGGTCAACTGGATAGTCGACCTGGGGATCGACCCCCCCCCCCCCCCGCTTTTTCCAGCTTTCTGAACCTGATTCGTTTCTCTGTATCCGGATGCCATTCTGACCAGATTCGTTGACTTCTACACTATATAAACAGCCCTAGTCTTCTTCTCTATTCACAATTTTTTTCTATCCTTATGCTGCCTCTGAGAAAATATATAAATAAGTAATATATAAAATAAATCAAGACAAGGAAGTGCTGCTCAAGTTGTCAAGAGGAGGTTCGAATCTAGATTAAGGCTTCAGAATGAGAATCAAAGGCTAACTCAAACGATTTCGAGCAACGTAGCACGAATCATAGCATCACCATCTTTCTATTCTAATCTAATCTCTGTAAGTCAGTTATTTTTAGATTTGAACATTTTTCTCTGTTCGTGACATGAAATTAAAGGAATAAAAGAATATGCCAAATCTCTCTATTCGAATCTGTGCCTATATCTTTGGACCAAATTAAGAACTGTTATGATTCGATGACCAATTGAGCCTTGCCCATGACCATGAACATTGCCTATGACTATGAACATTGCCTATGACTATGAACATTGCCTACGACTGTGACCGTGACTATGAGAATTATTTCCTTTAACTGCGAACACAAGCCTATGCCTTTGATTAGGAAACATAAACTATTGCCTATGACATAACAAGGACAACTGTGACTAAACACCTATGATTCATGACTAGGAAAGTGTTGCTTAAGTTTTGTGACTGTGAAATTGGGTCTGAACCTGAATTTCTATTCTGCCTATTCTTGGTTTTCTTTGGTTTTAGACCTTGGGAATTTACCTATTAAGTTAGGTCTACCCATGTTCTTGAACCTACGTCTCTATTCTGTCTATTCTTGGTTTTCTTTGGTTTTAGACCTTGGGAATTTACCTATTAAGTTAGGTCTACCCATGTTCTTGAACCTACGTCGTTATTCAACCCTTTTTATGTCAATAGATTTTCAGACCTATAGGCCTTCGATGTTTTAGATCAATTTCAGTGAAATACGTTAGGTCTGTAATTAGTAAATTATCATTTTATGCCTATTTTTTTCATAGCATCTTTGGTTCATTCCCTATTTTCTACGAATCTAGATTTATCTGTAATCTAGATTTAATCACGATTACACGAATGGTGGGAATACGATTTGGGCAAAATGTGAAATTTACTAAAAACGTAATATAAACTTGGAAATTGGCATAAATTGGGGAACATGTATTATGGCATGTTCATAGCAATGCAAATTGGATACATTTGACATTATCTATAGGATGTGTAATTTGAATCTAGTATTGACTTGTAAATCTAGCATTTACATGAATTGTGAACTAGAATAATAAGTCTAGTCCGACATGAACTAGAATGTTAAATTAGAAATGGGATTAGCTAATTTGGCATAATAAGTGTATTGGCATAAATTTGAAATTGGCCATAATTGGGGATAATTGTCAGGTTTAGCAAAAGTCATGGTTAGTGGCATTTAATTTGGTATAGTTTACATACCAAAAAGGCATAAATATGATATAGAGGGGAAAATGGATCATAAGAATAAATGTTGACAATTTACATTAAAAGAGTAATTAGGAAATAAGTAAATTAGGAATAATTTACTTATAGAATTTGTCCTAAATGAGAAAATATAAATTTATACAAAAGGAAGGTTTATTAATGACATCTCTTTTAATAATACATACACCAGAAAGTTCTAGGGTGACAGAGAGGATAGCGTCTAGGCTTGGGTTTGGAAAATACAAGTTTCCTGCTCTGCCTGGCTATCCCTAACTGATCCGACGGACGGGATGGTTACATTCAAAACCTGATTTGAAAATTAATCAAAACCCTTTGAACGTAGAAAACACGAATATGCCTAACCCGAGGTTAGACTGAGTTGCGATGTAAACCTGCCCGGAACCAACCGACACATCCAGTATTCGCAACAATATCTGTCTAATGTGAGTGGTCGCGGCTTTAATCAATTTAATTAAAACTAGAACAAGAATGGTAGGGTTAAGTTAACTAAGACACTTAACTAATTCAACAAAATAACCAAACCGATGGGCGGGGTTAGGTTCATACAGACACTTAACACAGTTAAGCTAGAATGGGAGGGTTAAGTCCATAGGAACACTTAACCAACTTAACACAGTCAAGCTAGAATGGGAGGGCTAAGTCCATAGGGACACTTAACCAAACTTATGGTAACAAGACCAGATTTGTAGGGGTTAAGTAACTAAGAAAACACTTAGCCAAATTAACATGTTAACTAGACTAGAAGGTGGGGTTAAGTAAAGTTAATACACTTAGCCAAATTAACATGTTAACTAGACTAAAGGTTGGGGTTAAGTAAATACACTTAGCCAATTCGATATGTTAGCTGGGCTAGACCGTAGGGTTAAGTAAACTTGAACACTTAACCATCAGATTGTGATAAAGGAATAGGGTTAAGTCTAAAACATGAAGGGATAATACTTAACCATTAATAATAACATGTCAGTTAAAACAGATGGGCAAGGAACACTTAACCAATACAGGATGAATGGGTAGGGTTAAGTAATAAGAAATACTTAACCAATATAACTTGGTTTGTGGTAGGGTTAAGTCATCATGAATTACTGATAACACTTAACCAGTTTAACAGGATAAATGAAGGGGGTTAAGTTAGCTTGAATTGACTAATGACACTTAACCAACACAAATTGACGGGAAAGAGAACTAAGTAGTAAACCTTAGTTAAAAGGAACTAAGTAGTAAACCTTAGTTAAGAAAACAACGATTCGGGAAACTAAGTAGTAAACCTTAGTTAACAGAACTAAGTAGTAATTCTTAGTATAACACGGGAAGGAGCGAATGTCCGTCTGAGTAAAAAGAAGGCTCCAACGAATTGGGTTACGAAGCCCAAGGCTTCGAGGGGATGTGAGGGTACTATTGGTATCCCTCTGTGATGCTGCAGATGATCCTCCTGGGCTCACAGAGGTTAAGGTCTGCGTAGAAGAACCAGGGGTATGCCTTGGTTGCAATATATGGCAACCTAAAGACTAGGATGGACCAACGTGATTCGGCGAGAAAAAGGTAGCCCTGTGATAGCAACTCGTCGTCTACCATCCATCTTGAGTCAATCGAGATACGTGAAGCGGAAAGGCGGAGAACTCCAAAAGACCATATACTTGCTATCTAGTTATGGGTGAGGATGGCCATAGGATAGTGGGGCACCGGGGGCCTACGTATAGTTCTCATTTTTCAAGGTGTGCCTTTCATTAGTTGAGGGAGGGGTCAAGTGGGACCATAGCCACTGGAACAAAAACAGACCTTAGCATCTGCATCAGCAGATATCTGAAAGCTCCCAACCGAGTTCTGTATTCCTTGATTTGCCCTGCCACAGGACTCGGGCTGCACATTACAGGACATGTGCATCTAGACAAGCGATAGCGATTCGCGATACATGCGTGGGGAAGTATAGGAACATATACCACTCTAGGTAGTGTGTCCTAGACTAGAGGGCATCGTTCGACAGGTAGCATAATCCCTAGTTGGACTAGGTGGCATAAACCCTGAATCCGAGAAGCGTTCAGCAGATAGCGTAAACTCTAGTTGAATCTAGAAAGTACTTGTTGGAAAACCCTAGATTAGATCTAGGTAACAAATAATAAATGTATGCCTGAAGGCAATGGAAACTACATGGATTGGGATCGCGTTATCGTTACTTGTTGGGACACTAGTTAGGTGGTGCAGAGTTATTGAAACCAGTATAACAAGGAAATAGCGAAGCGACGAAAGTACTAGAGCATATCCAGTTTATCTTATCTTAGCATATCTTGTGTTAATCTTGTGTAATCTTGCCAACCCTATCGTCATGGTGTAATCTTGTATTCAGTTAATTCATGTCGTTTTGTTTTCCATGTTCACATGCTAGAAGTTACTGAACTTACTCAGGCTTTATGTCTGACTCTGTTTTTCTTTCGTCTTCTTTTCTTCCGTTTCCCCCCCAGGTAGTAAAGAAGGGAATAGTATAGCTCAGGTTAAGTTGGACTGTCACTCTTTTCCAGCTTGAAGATTTGTTGAAGTTTTGCTTGGATTCTCTTTTCAGATGCTATGGCTGGCTCTTGCTAAAAATTGGGGAATATAAATATTGTTTTATGCTTCTTTGATTTTTGAGGTTCGACTCCTCTTTCTAATACAAAAGATGTTAATGAAAATTTTCATCCCACTAGCACCGGATTATAATTTTATAGGTAAAATAACCATGCTAAGTTCATTTCACCTATTTTAAAGAAACTATATCGCAATCTGCATAAATAACCATGGGTGATGCAAAGATTATCGCTTATAAGTGTTTATTACTAATGTAACAAGATATCGAGAAAGCAAGAAAATGTTAGAAGGTAAAAAACAAGCGAATTTTTAAGTGAGTTTGGATCTTAATTGATCCTACATCCACGGGTAATCTACTACATATCATTTCTTACAGGCTTGCAATATTTTGTTGTACGTTGTTTCCATTAAAATATCTTTGATTTTTTCTTCTTTTTTTTAGGAGATAATTACTCCTTTTTATCTTCTAGCATCTTCTTCTGTAGCCTACAAGGCTATATGTTGTTTGCCGATTTTACTTTTATTTTCCTGCTTTTGTATTTATCCTCAGTTTGGACATTTATGGCGTATCTAACATGTATACCATTGTGCCCAAGTTGGTAATAAGTTTCTTGGTATAAGACGTTGGTTTGGGAAGGAATTCTGAAAATTTTCAACAAGGTTTTTGGATAACTCTGACGGTTAGCTATTTGGCTGAGCGATCGGCTTATTATCTCTCACGATCATGCTAGGCGTGGTGTTATAAGTTGTACTAAGTTGAAATGTCTTTGCGGACCAATAGGTATCTCTCTCGATCATGCTAGGCGTGGTGTTATAATAGCAATGGTACGTATTTTCAACCTTTTAATTTTACTTGCAATTGGAAATTTTCCAGTTAATAAAACAAAGAGTATGTAATCTACAGACTCTTTACTTCTTTATTCCAGTTAATGCTACCGACTAAAAGATTCATTTAAGAAGCAAAGATATAGAGCTCAAAGTTGAAGCATCAGCGCCTCTGTGGATGGTCGCAAAATGATTTCTTTATTGTATCTTTAATGTGAACTATTAATGACATTACTGATGCAAACAACAACGCATGTCATTGTTGTAAACTATTGTGGCTGTCAACAGCGATAGAGCTGCTGTAAACAACACAACAATGTAAGTCGCTGCTAAAAACAACAGCGCTGGCTATTTATAGTAGCGCCGCTGCTGTTTACATCAGCCTGTAGTACCATTGCTAATTATAGCGGGCCCTGTGTTGTTCACAACAGCGCAGCGGAAGCCTGCATTAAAAGAAGCAATGTTGCTTTAAAAAGAAGCACGGTGATAGCGCTGCATTAAACATCACAGAAGCACAAGTTGATGCTGTAAACAACACAACCTGAGTTGTAGTTTATAGCAACCCTTGTGCTGCTGTTTCTAGAAGCATAGTGACGATGCTACTTTAAGCAGCAAAAGCGATAATGCTTCTATAATTGTTCTTCTTATGTTCATATGTGTGTCCACGTACTTGTGCATATGAATATACTTTTGCAAATGCTGGTATTTGTTTGGTGGCAACTTCAAGTTAATTTTTAGGATTACCATTCAGTTATATTGCTAAGTGGTTTCTTCATCAAACAGGTACAACACCATATAGGTCAGTTTCTACATAATTTATTTTATGCAACTCTTAAATTTTCTTTTTGTAGCTTAATATGTTTACTTAACAGGGTTCATGACTTAGACATAAATCTTTTACAGAATGAATAAATGATGTAGTTGTTGTAGTTGTTTCATTTTTATGCATAGCTGGATAGGTTTACTTAATTGTTATGTAGTTGCTACACTGTTGTACATCGTTCAATTTAACATATTCGGTTGTGCTTTTCTTTGCAGGAACATGGTGGATGGAAGGAACAATAACAAGGTAAGAGTTGTATGTAGCTTCTTCTAGTTTTGCTATGTTTTGTTCATTTGAATTGAAATATCTTATGCTCTTATTTAATACTGCGCATGTGCATCGCTACGTTTCATTTGAAAAAAATGATGAAGTATTGTGATTTAAATTTCTGAATTTTATTTGGGAAAATGACATTCAAATTTTTATGTTTAGTACTAAAAATAATATATAACAAAAAATCCTTGTTCAACTTTTAGATGTGAAGATTTCATATGTTTGAAAACGACCACATCCTATTTTCGAATGAGGATAATTTCGGATATCTAAAGAAGAAAATCTATGGATACATTTGTTATTTCTTTGGTATCAGCGGATATCAATATCAGATGCAGATTAAAAAAATGGATGTGAATGTGGAAGTAGCCATCTGTTGGCATATATTTAGACTTATTTATATTTATTTATATTGTGACCAGTTTCACGATATATGTTTACACCTTCAATTGTGCAATTTATATTGAAAAAAGATTTAGTTTACTATGACCAATTGTGTTAGAGCAAGCCCTGAGTGTGTAGAGCCAGAGTTGGGAGATATTCTTAAATGAGCCAGACTTAACGGTTGTAACCGTATGAAATTGAACTTTTCGGTAGGTAAATGTGTTACCAATGAACAAATAACATATTATGATTTTCATATAGAGAAAAAGTATGCTGCAAAATCGGTTTGGTTCAAAACCAGGTACAGTACATTGCTTTTATTTGTTGTTTTGCAGTTATTACTATTTGACACAAGCATTTGATAATCTTTTATTTGTTGTTTTGCAGTTATTACTATTTGATACATTGCTTTTATGTGACTTATAACTGTTGGTGCAGATATGGAATTCAAAAGACAATATGATGAATAAGAGTGTGTAGAAGTGCTTACGAGCAAGCTTGATTATCTTTGTATATTATTTTATTGTCAACCTTATATTTGTGTAACTTGAATTTAGTGTGTTATATTTTTATTTTTATTTGTTCCTTTAAAAATATGGTTTGTCTTTAATGTATACTTATATGTTTATGGTAAACTTGCTTGTGGAATTTCTATTCATATTTTTTTAGCTTCTACTTCTAAGAATGGTTGAATCTATTTATGTTAGGAAATATCAATTGTTTGTTTTAAAATGATACATATTTCAATCTAGCAACACATTATCAATTTGTAACACTCACTAAGTGTTGCAGATTGTGGATTTGAAACACTTACTGAGTGTTGCAGACTATCAACTTGAAACATTCACCAGTGTTGCGGATTATGAACTTGAAACACTCATTAAGTGTTGCAGATTATGAACTTGAAATACTCGTCGAGTGTTGCAGATTATCAACTTGAAACACTCATTAAGGGTTGCAGATTATCAAACTGAAACACTTGTTAAGTGTTTCAATTCGTTAATCTGAAACATAATATATTTGTTTCAAAAATCTGCAACATACTAATCTGCAACACCTAAAAAGTGTTTCTACAAATTTTAGCAAAATCTTACTACCGTTTCAAATTGTCCATTTTGGTGTTGTGAAAGGCGTATGGAGTTTATGCTAGACTGGGGTTACTATTAGCCCTTGACATGTGGCAAGGTTGGCCATCATACAATTAACAATGGTATCAAAGCAGGATTGGCGGTTATAGCCAGAGTCAGTCATGGATGATTGGTTATTCTGTTAGTACCGTCTGATGTAGGTTGTCCAACGTCGAAGGAGATGTTCCTTGAGTGCTTGTCTAATATTGGTTTAGGCCTCTAGGGCTTGTGCTTGAGGGATGTTGAATTCGATTAGGATGGTTTACATGAGATATGTATAATCTGGATGTTATGAATGCTTTACCATGATTGAATGGGTGTTCTGGCTTCCATGGGTGAATGGTTGAATTGTTTAATGTAAAGGCTATCACTGTCCGATGTGGGGAAGACAGGAGTTGAGTTCTTCTCTGGTGTTTAGTAGATTGGTTTGTTAATCTACCTATTCTCATATACTTTATTGTTGAAGTTTGTTAGCTGTTTTATCGCTCACTAATACTTTGTCTGACTCAAGGTTTTATGTTTCCTCTTATTGCCTTGGGTTGTTCATCCGGTTGTGGATGGGCAGACTAAGTAGCAGGTTACTGGTTATTAGTGAGGACGATGATGCTGTGCGGAGGCGAGCAGGAGGCTGGCGTACCAGTTTTATTACTATCTAGTGCTTCTATTTCCGCTAGTGTGCTCTATGAGGGTTGTAGTGAGGCTTTATGTACTAACTTTTGTATTCGTTTGATAACCTTTCAGGATGTTGTGAAAGTTTGTTATGTGATGCTTCATTACTATTACCTGTTGTATAAGTTATATCATATTTTATCCTTGCGCTGTGAGTTCTACGACAGGTTCCGCTTGTGTTTACTTACTCTGATGATCGTCCATGGCTGCCTGGCACATCTTTCAGCGCATTATTCCTTTTGTTTAGTGCAGGGGTTATGGGCGGTCGTCACAAATTCTGTTTTCAAAATTCAATTTATCTTACTTATGATTTCAAACATATAAGTTTAAAGTTTTAATATATATATAAGTTTATATATAGTTATAGTTTATAAGTTTTAAATCTTATAACTTTATAAATATGTTTATATAATATATTATTATGATTTCATATGATTTTACTTTAGAATATTCATTTATATTATTAAGTTTTGATTCAAGAATTTCCAAAATAATATACATGTTTAAATACTTGAAAAATAGTTTTAAAAATAAAAATATTATACATACTGTGACAATACATATTTGGCTATGTTGACATAAAACTATCAGAAATTCAATTTTCAAAGAAATGTTTTTCACTATTTGTACCGTTTCTGAAATGTTACAACCATTGAGACCCTATAAAGGGGTTGATTTCAAATTTTTATACATTCTTCTTCTCCATCTTCACCCCTTTCCATACCACCATTAATATACATAGTTTTCTTGATTTCTATATTGATACTTTGTCGATTTCTACTCAAATTATATTAAACTTCTTGTCTTCTCAATCTCTATCAAACATTCTCTGAATTAAAGTGCTATTGAAGAGTTCTAGGGCTGTTATAATCATTTGGGAATTGTTTGGGAAAGGATGTGTTCCTTGTAGCCCTGAAATCAAGGAAAGGGAGCGTTATTTACCTTATAGCCGTGAAATCAAGGGTGGTGGAATCGGTGTTAAACTTGTAGCCGTGAAACCAAGGGTGTTGTACTTGAATATTGATAATAATAAAGCTTTGTGCAATCCAACGTTGCATGGGACTGGATGTAGGAGTAATCCGAACCAATATAAAATCTGGTATGTTCTTTACTTTTCTGCATTTTATATTTACTTATATCTGTGTCTGAGTTTGATTCTATGTTTGTGATCATCTCTGGTGTGTGTGATTCATATAATAGATCAATTAAGTTTTAGTTTTTCATAAATTCCTTATAAACACTATTCACCCTCCCTCTAGTGTTTGTTTTGCCTTAAGATCCACATTCTGCATTCCCTAACAATTAATCTTATTGTTGGTTAAATTATTAGCATAATGTTTTACCCAAAGTTAGACTATGCGTCATAAGTAAAAATAACCATTAAATAGATGACTTAAATATGAGATTGAGCATGTATAGGATATCCACATATTTCATACTTGTTGAGGGCATAAGTCACTATTTTATGTTTAAATCTTAGACATGAATGTTACATTTTATGACCCAAAGTTTAACTACTATGAGATTGTTCCAATATTGCAGTTCCTCAAACTACCCAACTTAATTCCTTTGTCAACTCAGTTCCTGAACTGAATGGAAATAATTATAATAAGTGGAAATAAGATATTGAATTCTACTTAGGTGTACTATAGGTAAACTTGGGTTTGACTATGGATAAACCGATTGATCTTACGGCTACGTTCACAGAGAATGAACAATTTGCCCATAATGCATGGACTAAAGCCAATAAACTGTGTTTGAAATTCCGACGTCTAACCGCTGCATCCAACTTTAAGTCTTCCATTCCTAAAAGTGAAACCTTAACTATTAAGGAATACTTACAAATAATTAGTGAATGTTTCAAGCCTGGTGATGAAGTTGTTGCTAGGAAACTCATTGCTGAACTAACCATTGGCTATTATGATGGTACCAAGACCATGCAGCAACATGTGCTTGACATGGCTAACCTGGCTGTAAATTGGATAAATTGTGCATGAAAGTAGAGGATTCATTCCTAGTCCAATTTTTTCTCAAATTCTTGCCTCCACAGTATGGCTCTTTTCAGATTCATTATAACACGATTATGGGAACATGAAATATGAACCAATTGACCAATAAGATGGTTCAAGAAGAGACTAGAATTAAGCATCAAAATAGCCATGTTTCTAATGCTAGTTACATGCATGGGAATGGGAAGAAAAAATTCAGAAAGAAAGTTGGAAGGATAGTAAGAATCGTTCGTTTAATTAGAATAGTTCCTCCAGCCACTCCAGTCAACATATACGAAAGACGGCTAAGAAGAATGATAATTGTCACTTTTGCAAAAAGAGTGGGCACATTCAGAAGGAATGCATTAAGCACAGAGAGTGCTTTGAAAAGAAGGGTAAACCTCTGTCTTTTGCATTTTTCAAATCAAATTCTATAGAAGCACCTGGGCATTGACTCTGGATCTAATGTTCATGTTTCAAAATCGATGAAGGGATACCTTACAACCCAGAACATAAGTCCAAATGAAGTCTACCTTTACATGGGAGAAAGCACCAATAGAATCCATTTGAAATATTCATTTAACATTAAGTACTAGTTTTAATTTAAATTTGGAGAGCACTTTTTACGTTCCTACAGTTTTTCGCAATTTCATTTCCTTATCTAAACTTGATCTTGATGGTTTTTCTTCATATACTGGTGATGGATGTTTAAAATTGTTTAAAAAAATCAATTAGTAGGTTGTGGAATTTTAGTTAATGGTTTATATCAAATTACTCTTAACAATTCATTTTTTGAGTCGCTTAATATGACCTTGCGTCTTAAAATGGGTTTGAAACGTAGTAGGTCAAATGAGAGTTCTTCATTCTTGTGGCATAAAAGGCTGTCATATTTCCAAAGAAACAGTTAACTCGTTAGCAAAAGAAGGAATTCTTCCAATTCTTGATTTTACTAATTTGGAGGTCTGTAAAGATTGCATTAAGGGTAAGCAAACTAAGCATACCAAGAAAAGAGCTACGAGAATCTTGAACTACTTGAAATTATACATACAGACATATGCAGACCTTTCAATTATCCATCTTTTGGCGGAAAAATATATTTCACTACCTTTTGTTAGGGATGAGAATCACATATCTTAAGGCAAAACTGACACTAGGGGGGTGAATAGTGCTTTAAAGAGATTATGGAAAACTTAAACAATTAATAATTATTCAAACAGCTATATGAATCAAAGAATGAATATCACAATAGAAACAATTACATATGGAAATATAAACAGAAATAAAATGCAGAAAAGGAAAGAACACACCGGATTTTATACTGGTTCGGATTACTCCTACATCCAGTCCCACACAACACTGGATTGAGTAGGGTTTTATTAATACTACTATCAACTTTACAACACCCTTGATTTCATAGCTACAAGGTTAACACTGATTCCACACCCTTGATTTCACGACTACAAGGTTCACACTGATTCAACACCTTTGATTTCATGGCTACAAGGTTCACACCACTCCCTTTCCTTGATTTAGAAGCTACAAGGAACACACCCTTTTCTTAATAGTTACAAACAGCCCTAGAACTCTTGAATAGCACTTCCAAACAAAGAGTATTTGTTAGGGATTGAGAAGAGAAAGAGAACGATATAATTTGTATTGAAAATGGCAGAGTATAAGTGTAGAAATCAAGAATTTAAAGTAGAATAATGGTGGTAAGAGTAAGAATGAAGAAGGAGAAGATAAGTTGGATAAAAAATTCGAAATTGATCCCTTTATATAGAGTTCCAAAGGTTGCAACAGTTCTTAAACGTTTCAAATAACGAAAAGACACTTCTTTTGAAATTTAAAATTGTGACAAGTTATGTCGACTTATCAAAACTTACATGTCGATATATGCTATGTAATTTGATTTTTTTAAACCATTTTACAAGTGTTTAAACTAATATATATATATATATATATCCTGGAAATTCTTGAATCAAAACTAGTTGTTGAAATATATATATTTTAAAGTATAAAAATATAGTAATATATAATTTAAACATATAAGCATATATAAAATTATATGATATATATATATATAAAAATGATATACAACTATATTATAATTATAACCATATATAATGTAATAAAATACATAATAAACATATATTTGAAACATAAGTAAAAGCCTTTAATAATTTGAAATCATGTAGAAAGGAGCTGGAAAACAGATTTTGAAAACAGATTTTGAAAGTTCTAACCGGAGTTTTACATATTAACTAGACTATACCATTTTGATATTCTTGAACTCTTGAAATCTTGATTCTCATGAGTCTTGAATCTTGTATCTTCTTTGGAATCTTGAATCTCTTAAACTGTATAGTCTTCTACATCACCTGTAAATAATTCCTGCATACACACAAACACACACACACACACACATATATATATGTTTCAGATAAAGATGTTAGTATATATTTTGTAATCAATAATGTTAATAATTAAAGCAAGGTTGTTGTCATCAAAATTCCATTCTCTGAAAATCTCCCCCTTTTTGACGATGACAACCTTGGTTTACAAAATATTCATACCTGATGATCTGATTCCTTGATTACTCCCCCTTTCACCATGAATTCCTTCTAACTCCCTCCTTAAATTATGCTTATCTTAACTATATCCTATTTTATAATTTCTCCCCTTTTGTCATCAACAAAAAGATTATACTAAATTGTATTCTTCTTAACTCTATAACTAATTATGACTTTAGAAACTAAATCTATATGTATAACTCCCTCTAAATTTATACTATAAATGATCCTAACGATTTATTCCAGATGTAAAAACTTTTCTAATACTTTAACTTCCTTTAAATTAATAACTAACTTATATGAACAAGAAGAGTATGACTAAGTAATTCAAATTATATTTTCAAACAATTCAATAAATGTCAAACCAATCAATATAAAAGCAATCAAGCAAATCAAGCATACTTAATAGCGAATCACATAATATTAATTCTTATCTACCAACAAAACACACAATCTACGGAATCGTTAAACGTTTAGTGCTTTTCAACAATAAGGGATTTGTGAATTGGACAATGAGAATAATGAAGACAAAATTCCCCATTTTGTTCAATTACCTTTCCTCCTTGTCAAAGCACACTTCGCCCACGCAAATAATGTTATCGTCATCATCCATATTTCCATTTAACGCTTCTTTATCCTCTTCTTCTTCCGTGACTTCTTCCTCTTCTTCTACTTCTTCCTCTTCTTCCATTTGATTATTATCTTTGATTATGATTGGACTGGTTTGATTATCCATTACAAACTTTTGCAGATTTCTCATAATCTGCCCTTGCTTCTCTTTCTCTTTATTCATCCTAACTTGTAAGACTTGAATTTCAGTAACTATTTGTATTACATCTCTCATTGATTCCTCCAATTTCATGACTATCGCAAGCGTAGTTCGTTGAATGGACCTTCGTTTAGTCCGAGAAACAAAACGAGGGTGTTTTAATTAATATTATTAAAGGAGGCCATTGTTTTAATTGTTTTAGAATTTTTCTAGAGAAAAAATGAAGAGATGAAGAAGGAACTTCAAAATAATGTGTTTAAATGTAGGTTGTACTAATTTTTGGTGGGAATTAATTTTAAAAACCTGGCAGTTTTAACCCGACATGTAAAATCATGTAAGTCGACATACGCGTATTTTTTATTTTCATTTTTTCGATTTTTATTATATATATATTTATATTTAATTTTACTCTATTTCACTCAAGGAAAATGCCTAATTCTCTTCTAAATTTAGTAAATGTTGCTTCGTTTAAAGGTTTGGTTTATATATCGACTATTTGTTTTTCTATTTCTACGAAATCTAGTGAAATTTTCTCTTTACATACATTATCTCTTAGGAAATAATGTCTTATATCTATATGTTTGGTTCTCGAATGATGATTTGGATTTTTATATATATTTATAGCACTTGTATTATCACAATACATTGGCGATTTATTTATATTTAATCCAAAATATGACACCCCACGTCCGTTATTGTCACTTATTAAGAGAATGCATTAAGTTTCGTGAAGCGCTATAGGTAAATAGGAACAGACACGTTACAAGATATATATAAAATAGCAGGGGAATTTAAAATTTTATTAAGCAGAAAACATCGTAGTTCAGAACATGATTACATCATATGTCTGAAATGCATAAAACTCAATACATCGTTAAAATTTATGTCTTGTACTTAAAACATCAAAGTACAATAATAAAAAAAGCATAATCCCCAAAACATAGCCATAGTAGAGAGATATGATATCAAGAAGTACATCTAAGCAGCTCCAAGTAGGATGAAAGCAGAATCCTGATCAAGCTTAAGTATTCCCACCTTGAGAACCTAGGGGGCAGGGGGAACGAATGAGAAAGAAGAGGAAACAAAATGGGTCGTCAGACATAACGTTTGTCGAGTCCAATTACTTTTAACATATAAATAAGTAAAAGTATCATGATAGGCATCTAAAGTGGATAAGAGAGATAACATCATAAAAAGACAGGTATGACAAGGTAAACAGGATAAACATTATATAATGTATTGCGCTTCTCTAGTACTTTCTCTTTCTCTGCACCAATACTAGTATAACCAAAATGAGATGATCCCAACAACTATTAGATGGTAGACTTAGGCGTAATTCTAGTGAGAGGTTTTAACCCCATACAATCAACAGGCAGCCCAACATACCGGAGTTACCCATAAGGATAATAATGGGCTCCTAAACATACCAGAATCTAGATGTACCCTAATTACTGCGCCCAATCGATCGGCTCCCTACTCTGTAGATACCTTGTTCTGGCCCCACAGTAGGACGTATCACTTCCTAAAGTGGCAACCCTTCATTTTCAGGATGTGCACAACCATATCTACTAATGTCACTGCGTCTAAACCTCCTCTGCCAGACCCATGCACACACATGACCCCGTCGGAACGCGCCGCCCACACCACCTCTTCATTTGGATCTCTTTCAATCAGCCCAGTAAGCGTGCCCCGACTCTGAATTAGTTCAGAGTATTTGTTTAATACCTATATATGGGTTACTAACTGAAACGGGTCCTACACACAAGATAATACAAGCTTCCCCCTATGCTTGCATCCCTACTAGGTTTTCCACAGGTTATGCCATACCAGAGTAAAAGATTGCATAACCCCACATATTAATTTTGTGGGCCTATATATAAATATTACCCACCAACCCAAGATATTCTTAACTCTCCCACTGTTTCATACAATTTTAATTAACCCCTAATCAAGTTAACATATACAATCCCTATGGATTCAACTAGGTTAAGTATTCAAGTTTATTACCATATACATTTTTGTTGTACTAGACCTCCTACATTAAGCCCACAACTTGTGGATGTTGGATATGCCGGGCGGGTCCAGGCAGACTTCTTCCACAACTCGTACTTAACCTTGTGTCTTAGAACGTCACGTGTTTATGCACTTGGACCTCTCGCATTAGATTCATTGCTTGTAGTCGCTGGATATGCCGGTTTGTTCCGGGAAAACTTCCACGACAAGTATAATCTAACCTCGTGTCTAAGCGCGGTTACAGTTTCTAATTACTATAATTCTAGGCATTTCCATTATTAACCAATTATTCCTATGTCATTATAGGTTTTCATTCCCCTTTCCCAAGTCATGTTCATAATGAACCATATGCCCCAAATTAAGGTCTTTAATCAAAATTTTGGTTTATGCTCCAAATTCACAATCATGGTATTACATTCAATTTATGCCCACTCGTTCCCAATTTAACGCATTTGCATATTTCAACAGTATGCCTAGGCTCGAAGGTAGCCTGGCTATAAAATAAAAGGGAAAAGAAGAAGGGAAGAAGACAGAAATGAATATAATAACAAGATTGACATATAATGGTAGAAATATGCATAGCAACTGATAAACATATAGTGACAAAGTTGGGCATAATGACAAGATAGGCATATAGGAACAGATCTGATGAACATGTGATAATAGAACTAATTCTACCATAATAGGGACATCATAAACAAGAATGATGAGATCTAAGCAATGAATTAGATCAACAAACAATAGTAGATCTGACATGATAAATGGTTATAGGCTTAGATCTAGTTCATAGTCACGTCAGAATAACTTAAATACGTAGGTTATAGCAGGTCTGATATGATTCAAATAGTCAAAGGCTTAGATACAAGTTATAGTCATGTCAAGTTTAGCTTTTAAGTATTTATATCTAAATTTAACGTAGACTCACTATGATTGGATCTAAGAAATAGAAGAGGGTTTGCTGATGTTGAATCACAGATCTCTAAACTTGAATAACTCTAGTTGATTGTTAAAGAAGAAAAGACTTGATTTAATCCGAGCAGAGGAAGCATCTAGTTCTCCATTGATTTAGAATGAATAAAACAATGGTATATGGTCTTATTTATAGCCTAGAATCAATGAATCTAGTCAACAAAGGAGTTCATGTTTAGAAAAATGAACTCTGCCTCGGATCTGGTAAGGGGGTCGACCCCCCTTGATGTGTCGACCCAGGGGTCGACACCCCCTTATGGGGTTGACCCATGAGTCGACACCTCCTTGATGGGGTCGACACCCATGGGCGGGAAATTTCCCCCTCCCCTTTTTCTGCTCGAATTTGAACTATTTTAAATTTCTGGACTTATTTTATTCATATATATTCTTCTTATGCGTATACAAACTTTAAACCTTAATAACTTCTTCACACGGTGTCCGTTTTACGCAAACCAGGTCTCTATTTTGACCAGAATTCCGAGACGAACACAATGGTGTAGTATGTTCCCCTTAATTTTTAATATTTATTAATTATTCTTTAATTTATCTTCTTTAGTGTTGTTAAAATTACGGGGTGTTACATTCTCCCGTACTTAAAGTATTTCGTCCCCGAAATCTCTAAGTTAAGAAGAATGTATATCCTAACATCCATCACCCATCTACTCATCCACCAATCATAGGCATTCAATGTCCTTAAAAATTTCTAATGCTTATACGAACATATGTAAAGGTGTGTGTATATGTCCCAATACTAATGCAAAAGATCAGGCGACCTACTGATTCAATTGACCTCCTTAATGCAACGTATGTTAGTGCTATGAACACAACATGTATGCAACTAATCCTATTATAACATGTAAGTTCTATATGTATGCACCATCATCCGTCCAAATGCAACATATATATGATGATACATCCATTTCCATCAATAAGAAGAAGAAAAAATGCACACACATCCATATGCAGTATGAGAGTGATTGAGTCGATCTAGTGCCTAATGTGTGTGTATATGCATCCACGAGCAACCACTCGCAAACACTTGCATCCACTTGTATTCATCAAACATAACATGTCTCAAACACATGTTTACATCCATGGGATTCCTACCTAAAGGTCAAAGATTCGATCGATAGGATATACTTAAATGATAGAAACTAGCATGAATAAAAGCTTTAGAAAGGAAGTTAAGAACATACCCTTGAAAAGAAAAGGGTACGAAGCACGAATTTTGTCTTCGGTCTCCTAAGTTGCATCCTCTTGGTTGTCTCCCCATTGAACTTTCATCAACTTGACTTCTCTGTTGCGTAGCTTCTTAACTTATGTTCTAAGAATACGGGTAGGTATTCATCTAACTGTCGCCTCCCGTTCCACCTCTACTTCTTTCAATATACTCGGCTCAACTGCTTCTTCTGTATCATGCAAGCACTTCCGCAAATGAGAAACGTGGAAAACATCATGAACGCCGGATAGTCTTTCTGGTAGCTTTACTCTGTAGGCCATTTGGCCAATCCATAAATGGCCCTACAAATCTTGGTGTCAATTTCCCTACAGATCCAAAGCGAACCACATTTCTTAATGGTGATACCTTAATGAAAACCATGTCTCCCACCTCAAACTCAATGTCAGTCCTTCTCCTATCTGCATAGGAATTTTACCTATCTTGAGCGGTCTTCATTCGCCATCTAATAAGATCAATCTTTTCGTACGTTTATCTAACTATATCCGGTCCAAGTAGAAGTCTTTCTGTAGATTCCCACAAACAAGTTGGTGATCTACAGGGTCGTCCGTACAATGCTTCGAAGGGTGCCATGCCAATGCTAGCTTGATAACTGTTGTTGT
Source organism: Allium sativum (assembly GCA_030737875.1). Taxonomy (NCBI): domain Eukaryota; kingdom Viridiplantae; phylum Streptophyta; class Magnoliopsida; order Asparagales; family Amaryllidaceae; genus Allium; species Allium sativum. The sequence continues at coordinate 155,779,277 of CM060918.1, read as the reverse complement.
AGGCGAACTCTACTAAAGAAAGATGCTCTTCCGAAGTCCCTCCAAAGTCTAGGGTACACAGTCTTAAAAGATCACTTTATTCACCCTTTCCGTCTGTCCATCGGTCTGAGGGTGATAAGCGATGTTCAAAAACAACTGTGTACCAAATGTTTCTTGCAATCTCCTCCAAAATTTACTAGTGAAAATGGATCACGATCATTTACGATACTAGAAGTTACTCCATGATGACGGACTATCTCATGAACGTAAATTGCTGTCAACCACGCTGCCATCCTCTTACTCTTAACTGGAACTAAATGAGCGCTCTTAGTAAGTCTGTCTACTATAACACAAATACTAGTGTTGCCTTTCGTTGATCTAGGCAAACCATTGATGAAATCCACAGAGACCCTCTACCACTTCCACTGTGGGACCACCAAAGGATAAAGTAAACCACCGAGCTTCTTTTGCTCAGCTTTAACTTGCTGGCAAATCAAACATTAGGAGAAAAAAACTCCGCTACATCTTTCTTCATCCCAACCCAAAAGAAAACCCTCTTCATATCTCTATACATCTTATCACCACTGGATAAATAGTCATCTTAGAATGATGGGCTTCCTCTAGGACTATCGTTAACAAACTCCCAACTCGGGGAACATAATGCCTTCCATCTCGTCGCAGCCACCCTCTATCATCTGTGGAATATCTACTGAGGTGACTAGAAGTCTCCCCTTTACTGAGCCTATCCAAGATGTCTGAAATCCGTGGATCCTCTTGCTTCGAAGCTCCTATCTGATCCATAAGACTAGGTCGCACCTCCAGTGATGCAAATAAGCCAGGAAAAAACTCGGTGGAGGGTCTAAAGTCAAAAGTTGATATAAACTCCAAGCTTTTCCTCTCCATAAACAGGGGACTTAAGGCCATCCTCTGCCCAATCAGTGCGTCTTCCACCACATTACCCTTGCCAGGGTATAAGAAATCTCGAAGTCATAAGATGCTAGGAACTCCATCCATCTTTTTTGCCTTAAATTAAGATCCTTTTGCGAGAACAAGTATTTAAGAGATTTATGATCAGTGTACAACTCAAAATTATCTCCAAGCAAATAATGATGCCAAGTCTTAAGTGCGAATACTATGGTAGCTAGCTCTTAATCATGGGTAGGGTAGTTCTTCTCATGAACTCTTAGTTGTTTACCCCCATAACATACTACCCTTCCCTCTTGTATCAGAACTGCATCAAGCGCTGTACCACATCCATCTGTGTATATTGTAAACATTTTATTCCCATCAGGCAAGGTCAAGACTAGGGCTATTGTCAGAGCCCTCTTCAATTGTTGGAAAGCAACATCACAATCTATATCCCAATAAAATGTCAGATTCTTCTTCGTCAGCCTGGTGAGTGGGACTGATATCTTTGCGAAGTCCTTATTGAACTTTCTATAATAGCCTGCCAACCCAAGAAAGCTTCTCACCTCCGTTGCATTCTTTGGGATTTGCCAATCTTGAACTGCAACTAACTTTGCGGTTTCTATTGCTATCCCATCTTTAGAGACCACATGCCCTAGAAATTTTACCTCTTTTCTCCAAAAATGGCATTTGGAGAATTTCGCCTTAAGCTGATGCACATGCTGAGTTTCAGAACCTCCCTTATATATAAGGTATGCTCTTCCTCTTTCTTCGAGAAAATTAAGATGTCATCAATAAAGACCACAACGAAATTATTTAGAAACTCCCGAAAAAACCTACTCATCCGATCAACAAAATAGGCGGGTACATTCGTCAACCCAAAAGGCATAACGAGCAACTTGAAAAAACCATTTGGAGTACTAAAAGCAGTCTTGTCTATACTGTCCTCGGCCACTCTCAACTGATGAAACCCCATGGCCAAGTCTAATTAACAGAAAACTGATGCATCAACAAGCTGGTCAAACAAATCAGCTATCCTCGGGGGTGGGTGCCTATTCTTCTTGGTGAGTTTATTCAACTCTCTATAGTCTACACTAAGCAAAGCGAACCATCCACCTTAATTGCCAATACCACCGGAGCAAGCCATTCAGATATGCTTCTCCTTATAAACCCTATCTCAAGTAGCTCCCCTACTTGCTTGCTAAGCTCCCTCCTTTCCCCGGGAGCCATATGGCGCATAGGCAATGCAACTGGCTTTGCATTGTCCACCAAGTATATACGAAAATCGATCTTGCGCCTCGGAGGTAATCCCCAAACCTCATCAAAAACATCAGGATACTCATGGACTACCAGTATAGATCGCAGATCATCGATAGATGCCTCAAGTGACTCTAGGAACCTAAGCATGACAAACCCCTTTGGGTCACAAGAAATCTCGAGGGTCTCCCATGGGAAGTCAAAAGTCTAACAACCCTCCTCTCACAATCCAGAATGGTGCCATACATGACTAGCCAATCCATCCCTAGAATCAATCCATAGCCCATGAAACCAAGCATATATGCATTGCACTCAAACCCAACGCCTAACATAGATATTCTCAGACCCCGATAAATCATGGACAAATGAGCCGCACCACCAATGGGGTTTGAAACAACAATGGGGTCCACTACCATACTAGTACTAAGGTGCAGAGACTCAACCACAGATATAAAAGAATGTGATGTTCCAGAATCAAAAAGAGTTCTAACTGGATGATTGGAAAGAGAAATCAAACCTTCAATATAAACTTTCCTACCTTGATCTGGAGTACTGGTTACGAGAGCATGCACCTGCCCTCCAGAAGCTCTTGCCCTTTGGCCTTATCCTTGCTTCTTCGGGCACTCCGTAGAAAAGTGTCTAACCTCTCCACAACTGAAACAAGCATTCTTCCTTCTTTTGCATTCCTTTACCAAGTGAACCTCACGCCTGCGATTATGGCAATTCCTATTATCCTTAGCCTTGTCATTCTTTCCGCCCTTCTTTTGTTGTTGCTATTGCCCTTTCTTAGGCCACACTTTCTTATTTCGTGTTTCCTCCACCTTAGTTTCTTTCTTGTTGCCTTTATCTTCCTCATGCATCAATGCCATATCAACAAGTATCTCAAAATTTGCCCTCATCGGAATATGAGACATAGCTAACCCATGAAGGGGTTCGTTCAATCCTCTAGCAAACCGCAAAACTTTCTTATGCCGAGTATCCACTAGCTCCAACCCAAACTTTGCCAGCTGATTGAATTTGTTGACATACTCTTTGACAGTCATGCCTCCTTGCTTGAGTGCTAGAAACCTTTCCGTTTGCATACTTTTCTCAGCTTAAGAAAGAAACTTCATTTCAAACCTCTACCGAAAATCATCCCAAATCTCCACTGAACGCCCTACTTGCATCACTTCGTACCAGAACGGAGCCTTATCTTTCAGCAGCCAAGTGGCTAACTGAATCTTCCTACGATCATCAACTTCAAAAATTCCGAACAAGTCCTCCGTCCCTTTAATACAATTCCTTGCCTTTATGAAAGTTTCGGTTCCTCGGAATGGCTTTCCACTCATAGGATAGAAATCTTTGCAGATCTTAGAGAAATTATCTGCTCGCGGAGGAGGAGGATGAGGAACAACTGGTGCAGTTGGGGGAGGAACGTTTGCTGGACCACCGGCAAGCGCCGTGGCCTCTAGATACTTACGGAACCAGACTGGTATCATAACGCTCACAGGAATATTAGGTTCCCCAGACATGCTGAAAAGAAAAAGGGATTCAGACAGAGAATCGAAATATATTACATATGGCTTTAGGGAATATGGTTTTCAAAACAGACTTTTCTTTTGAAAATGCTTTCTTTTAAAACCTCTTTGAAAATAATTTTCAAAATCTTTTATCCGATCTGGTAACCTTCAGCTCTGATACCAAGTGTGACACCCCACGTCCGTTAATGTCACCCATTAAGAGAATGCATTAAGTTTCGTGAAGCATTATAGATAAACAGAAATAGAAACATTATAAGACAGATATAAATAACAACGGAATTTAAAATTTTACTAAGGAAAAAACATCGTAGTTCGAAACATGATTACATCATAGGTATGAAATGCATAAAACCCAGTACATCATTACAATTTCTGTCATGTATTTAAAACATCAAAGTACAATAATAAAAGAAGCATAATCCTTAAAACATAACCATAATAGAGAGATATGAATTCAAGCAGCACATCTAAGCAGCTCCAAGTAGGATGAAAGAAGAATCCTGATCAATCTTGAGTCCTCCCAGCCTGAGAACCTGGGGGTAGGGCAGAACGAAAGAGAAAGAAGAGGAAAGAAAATAGGTTAGACAACCTTTGGCGAGTCCAGTTACTTTTAGCATATAAATAAGTAAAAGTATCATGATAGGCATATAAAGTGGATAAGAGAGATAACATCATAAAAAGGCAGGTATGACAAGGTAAACAGGATAAACATGATAGAATGTATTTCGCTTCTCTAGTATTTTCTCTTTCTCTACACCTATAGTAGTATAACCAAAATGAGATGATCGCAACAACTATAAGATGGTAGACTTAGGCGTAATTCTAGTGTGAGGTTTTAACCCCATACAATCAACAGGCAGCCCAACATATCGGAGTTATCCCTAAGGATAATAACGGGCTCCTAAATATACCAGAGTCTTGATGCACCCTAATAACTACCCCAATTGATCGGTTCCCTACTTCGTAGATACCCTTTGCTGTCCACACAATAGGATGCATCACCTCCTAAAGTGGCAAACCTTCATTTTTAGGATGTGCACAACCATATCTATTGATGTCACGATGTCTAAACCTCCTATGCCGGACCCATGCACGCACCTGACCCCATCGGAATGCACCGCCCACACCACCGCTTTGTTTGGACATCTTACAATCAGCCCTGTAAGCGTTCCCTGACTCCGACCTAGTTCGGAGTACTCGTTTGATACCTATATATGGGTTACTGACTGAAACGGTTCCTATACACTAGATGATACAAGCTTCCCTCTACACTTGCATCCCCACTAGGTTTTCCACAGGTTATGCTATACTAGAGTAAAAGATTGCATAACCCCATAGGTTAAGTTTGTGGGCCTATATATAAATGTTACCCACCAACCCAAGATATACTTATCCGTCCTACTATTTCATAAAATTTACTTAAACCCTAATCAAGTTAACATGTAGCATTCCAATGGACTCAACTAGGTTAAGTATTCAAGTTTATTAACTTATTCATTTATGGTTGTACTAGAACTCCCACATTAATCCTACAACTTGTGGATGCTGGATATGCCGGGCGGGTCCGGGCATACTTCTTCCACAAGTCGGACTTAACCTCGTGTCTTAGCACATCACGTGTTTACGCACTTAGAACCCTCACATTAGATTCACCCCTTGTGGTCGCTGGATATGCCGGTTGGTTCAGAGCAGACTTCCACGACAAGTGTAATCTAACCTCGTGTCTAAGCGCGGTTACAGTTTCTAATTACTGTAATTCTAGGCGTTTCCATTATTAACCAATTATTCCTATGTCATTATAGGTTTTCATGCCCCTTTCCTAAGTCATGTTCATAGTGAACCATATGCCCCAAATTAAGGTCTATAATCAAAATTTTGCTTTGTTCCCCAAATCCACATTCATGGTGTTACATTCAATTTATGCCCAAATTTACCAATACAAGTTATGCCCCAATTTTAACGTTTCCCCCTCATTCCCAATTTAACGCATTCGCATATTTTAGCGGTATGCCTAGGGTCGAAGGTAGCCTGGCTATAAAATAAAAGGGAAAAGAAGAAGGGAGGAGGACAGAAATGAACATAATTACAAGATTGACATATAATGGCAGAAATAGGCATAACAACTAATAAACATACAGTGACAAAGTTGGGCATAATGACAAGATAGGCATATAGGAACAAATCTGATAAACAAGTGATAATAGAACCGATTCTAACATAATAGGGACATCATAAACAAGCATGATGAGATCTAAGCAATGAATTAGATCAACAAACAATAACATATATGACATGATAAATAGGTATAGGCTTCGATCTAGTTCATAGTCATGTTAGAATAACTTAAATACACACGTTATAGCAGATCTGATATGATTCAAATAATCAAAGGCTTAGATCCCAGTAATAGTCATGTCAAGATTAACTTTTAAGTATTTAAATCTAAAATTAACGTAGACTCGCTGTAACACCCCGTATTTTCTATGAACATTAACGATTAAAGAATACTAAATTTTAAAAGTGGGAATCAAGTAAAACAGGTTACGCCATTGCGTTTGTCTCGGAATTCTGCTTGAGATAGAGTCCGAGTTTACGTGGATCAGACCCCATATGAAGAAGTTATGGAGTTTAGAAGATTTCAAGTATAAACAGAAATTAAATTAAAAGCCAGAAAACAGTTTGAAATTCGAAATTCGGTCAGAACAGCTGGGCAAGAAATTTCCCTCTCAGGGGTGTCGGGAGTCGACATAGGTGTCGGAACCCCCTGTAGGGAGTCGACCCCTTTAAGATCCAATTCCTGTGATGAATTTTTATAGCACTGAGCTGATGTGGACTTCTCTGATTGGCCTGGTGACAAATTTCTGAGGTATTAGGGCTTATGTGTCATGCTGTGGTTGGCTGGATGGCACGTCTCTTTGGTTTGGATGGCTCTGATTACTCCTAGACTAATCTAAAGGCTAGAATAAATCTTAGACTTCTATATAATCACCCCAAACCTCAACCCTAGGCCTCATAACCCTATTCTATGAAGCTGTCATGCTGTCCATGTCTAAGCTAGACTAGTCTCCATCTTCTCCAAATTAGAAATCAAGTTAGAAAGCTCCAAACCAAATCCAAACTAGAGAATTAAACGTCTACATCAAAGGATAAGCTTAACAAATTAAGAAATCAGATCCTAGAATACAAGATCCGTTCTTTATCTGTAAGTTCAGTTATTATTCTGATTTAAACACCTAATAGAATTCATGACTGTAATAATCGGATTTAGAACTATGCCTAATTCTAATTCATGCTTATCCTTTTGTCAAATCTGAATTGCCTATGCTATGAGACTATTGTGATTGATGTAATGACACATATCATGCCTATGGGACTGTTGTGACTGACATAATGAAACCTATCATGCCTATGAGACTATTGCGATTGACATAATAGAACCTATCATGCGTATGAGACTGTTGTGATTGATATGATGGAACTTATCATGTTGTACATCCTATGCCAATGAGACTATTGAGATTGATATAATGGGACTTATCATGTTGTACATCAAAATTAGTGATTCTCTTAAGTCCAATCCTATTTAATCTTTATATCTATGGTGTAAATTGCTTAGCTTGCCCACACTTATTATTAATGTACAACATGCCTATAGAAACATGATTCTTGAATTGGGTATACCTATACATGCCTATTTTTCCTTATGTCAATTCTTATGCTCCTTCTCTATTTTTCCTTTTTTTATTTTCTTTTGCGAATACTAAGTTCGTTCGGAACTTAGATTGAATCTCGTTCTACGTGCGATTATAACGCAGGAAAATTGGGTATAATTTAATTGAGTAAATCTTGGCATAGCATGTGAATGTGGCATAAAACTTATACTGGCTACACTTGGGAAATATTGACATAAAACTTGGACACATAGGACAAATATGTAAAATGGCTAAAAAGGAACATGCCTAACCCGAGGTTAGAATGAGTTGCGGTGTAAGACTGCCCGAAATCGCCCGGCACATCCAGCGACCGCAACAATATAGATCTAATGTGAGATGCTAGTGCATTAAGCCCAAAAACCCGAAGTTAGATTGAGTTGCAGTGTAAGACTGCCTGGAACCGCCCGGCACATCCTGCGACCGCAACAATATAGATCTAATGTGAGAGGTTGGTGCTCTAATGAATGAATTAAAGCTAAGGAACAGACTGGCTAAGAATGGTAGGGTTAAGTTAATTAAGGTAACACTTAACCAATATAACATGTTAAACAGATGGGTGGGGTTAGGTAAATTTGAGAACACTTAACCGTTATAACATGTTGATTAGGAATCCCTAGTAACGGGGACCCATTTCAGCAGTAACCCACATAGATGTATCATGGTACCCTGAACTAGGCAGGGTAGGGCACGATTACTGGGCTGATTATAAGCAGTTAAAATAGCGGCGGGTAGTGCAGCAGTGTAGGTTCCGATGGAGTATGCGCATGCACGTACTCCGGAGTGGAAAAAGCAGGCACTGGTCATCAGCAGTATACACTGTGCATCTTGAATTTATGTCGGGTTGCCTCCATAGGGATTGATACACCCCATGGCGGGACTAGCACAGGTATCTACAATCAAGCGGGGCTGAATGGCACAAGCAATAAATGCATGGGAGTAGAAGCCGATCGGAAAAGGGATCACTTTGTTATGAACACATGACGGTAGTTGAAACATTCGTTAGTAGGTGCAGAAAAATGGAAATGAGGGCGACAATATATTCAGTTTATCTTGCCTTATCTTATGCTATCTTATTGCTATGGTATTGTCCTATATTCAGTTTGTTTATGTCATGATCCTTTTACCTGTTTACATGCTGAATAATCACTGGACTTACCAGGCTTATGTATGACCCGTTTTCTTTCGCCTTCTTTTCTTCCGTTTCCCCTCCCAGGTCCATAGAGAGGGAATACTTCCGCTTAGTGCAAACCTTTTCCAGCTTGAAGAGAGTGGATGTACTACTTGGATTCTTTTTCCTTGGGCTATGGCTGCGGTTACACTTTTATTGGGGATTTATGCTGCTTTACTACTGTTTTATGCTTCTTTATGTACTTGGAGTTTTAAATCAATATAGATGTTTTATTGTAATAATTTAGAAGTTGGGTTTTGAGGCAATGCTTGTAATGTTTTGACTGAACCACATTATTTATGAAATGATTTCAGTTTTCCGCTGTTTATATGTCTGTCTTGTAAATTATCTGTGCCTTTTACCCAAAATGCTTCACCAAAGTTAATGCATTCCCTTAGTGAGTGACCTTAACGGAGGTGGGGTGTTTCACTTGGTATCAGAGCGATGTTTACCAGATCAGATAAAAAAATTTGAAAACTATTTTTTCAAAAAGAAATTTAAAGAAGCATTTTCAAGAAAAAGTGTTGTTTTATTTTAAAGGCAAAATCCCCAAAGCCATATGCACTATCTTTCTATCCTTTGTTTTGAACTTTTTCTTTTCATTTTAGCATGTTTGGGGATCTCAATCTTCCCGAGGGCGTACCGATACCTGGCTGGTTCAGAAGGTATCTGGAGGCTAGGGCTAATGGAGCAGGCCCAGCATACGTTCCTCCTCCCCCAGCTGTAGCTATTCCTCCTCCTCCTCCGCGTATGAATGCTTTCTCGAAGATAAGTAGAGGCTTTCGAGCTATGGATGGAAAGAATTTTAATGGGACTGAGTCATTTGTGGAAGCAAGAAACTGGCTCAAGGAAACAGAAGATTTGTTTGTTATCTTCAAAATGGACGATAGGTAGAAGATACAATTGGCTGTATGGTTACTTAAGGACGAAACCTCTTACTGGTGGGAAGTTACTAATGCTGAGAGACCAGTTGAAACATGGGAAGATTTCAGAATGAGATTTGAAATGAAGTTCCTCTCGCAAGCTGAATGAAGCCTACAGATGGAGAAGTTCTTAACACTCAAATAGGGAAGCCTATCGGTTAAGGAATACATCAACCAATTCAACCAGCTGGCTGGATTCAGACTGGAGTTAGTAAACTCTCCACACGAAAAGGCTCTCTGATTCGTTAAAGGGTTAAATGAGCCACTACACTGCCTAGCTATGTCCTATATACCTATGAGTGCGACTTTTAAGAGACTGGTGGACATCGCACTGTTACAGAAGGAAGACACGGATGGCAAGAAAGAGGCAAAGGTGGAAGAACCTCTAGACAAGAAAGTGGAGGGATCGCCGAATAGGAAGACAGATTCCAGAAAAGGCGGGAAGAATAACAAACCCCGTGACAAGAGGAAGTGTAAATTTTGTGACATAACTGGACATCTAATTAAAGATTGCAGGAAGAAGAAAAGGAAGATGGGTGGTTTCTTTCAATGCGGCGAGACATGACAAATGGCTAAGGATTGCCCAGAAAGGCAAGGGCAAGGGCAGAGGACTGGATCTACTTCTGGAGTGCAGATTCACGCTCTCATTGCACCTCCGCAAGAAAGAGGTAGAAATATTTCTGTTGAGAGTTTAGTTTATCTTTCTGATCATCCAGTTCATACTCTTTTTGATTCTGGCGCATCACACTCTTTTATATCTACTGCTTTAGTTGAATCTTTGCACCTAGATACCAGTATAGTAGAGGATCCCATGGTTGTTTCAAATCCAATTGGGGGTTCGGCCTATTTATCAATGATTTGTTTGGATTTGGAAATTTCTATACTAAGCATTAGGTTTAGATGTAATGCTTATGTTTTGGGTTTCACGGGATATGGGTTGATTCTAGGCATGGATTGGTTATCCAGTAATGGTGCCATCCTCGATTGTGAAAAGAGAGTGATTAGACTTATGACTCGCCTTGGTAACCCTCTCGAAATCTCTTGTAATCCCGTGAATTCTGTTATGCTTAGCTACCTAGAATCTCTTGATGCGTCTGTTGAAAACTTGCAATCTGTTAGAGTAGTCTGTGAATACTGGGATGTCTTTGAAGAGGTGAAGGGTTTACCTCCGAAGCGAGAGATAGACTTCCACATATATCATGTTGATAATGCAAAACCTGTTGCTTTACCCGTTTGACACATGGATCCAAGGGAAAGGAAAGAGCTCAGCAAGCAATTTAAAGAGTTGCTTGAAAAGGGGCTCATAAGGCGGAGTATTTCTGAATGGGGTGCTCTAGTGGTGTTTGCAACCAAAGCGGATGGTTCACTTCGCCTGTGCGTGGACTATAGGGAGCTAAACAAGCTGACCAAGAAGAATAGGCACCCACTTCCTAGAATAGACGACTTATTCAACCAGCTCGTAGGTGCCTCGGTTTTCTCCCAACTAGATCTGGCCATCGGATATCATCAACTAAGAGTGGCTGAAGACAGCATAGATAATACCACGTTCAGGACCCTGGATGGTTTCTTTGAATGGTTTTTCATGCCTTTCGGCTTGACAAATGCACCCGCCTACTTCGTAGACTTGATGAGTAGGGTGTTCAGAGAATTCCTTAATAAATTTGTAGTGGTCTTCGTGGACGACATTTTGATTTTCTCAAATAGTGAGGAAGAACATGCTTTGCATTTAAGGGAAGTTATGGATACTCTTCGTGCACATCAACTAAAAGCAAAATTATCCAAATGCCATTTTTGGAGAGAAGAAGGTTTCTTGGACATGCGGTATCCAATGACGGAATAGTTATGGATCCCGCAAAAGTAGGTGCGGTGCAAGATTGGAAGATTCCACGGAATGCAACCGAAGTACGAAGTTTTCTCGGGCTAGCGGGCTTTTACAGAAAGTTCATTAAGTACTTTGCAAAGATCTTAGCCCCACTTACTAGGTTGACGAAGAAGAACCTAACTTTTGCCTGGGATTTGGATTATGATGTTGCTTTCCAACGATTGAAAAGGTCTCTAACAACAGCCCCAGTTCTGACATTGCCTGATGGGAGTAAGATGTTTACAGTACACACAGACGCATGCGGTACCGGACTAGGTGCCTTCTTGATGCAAGAAGGCAAGGTAGTTTGTTATGGGGGAAGGCAGTTGAAGGTACATGAGAAAAACTACCCAACTCATGATTTAGAGTTAGCTGCCATTGTTTTCACTCTTAAGTCATGGCGTCATTACCTACTAGGAGAAAGGTTTGAATTGTATACTGGCTATAAATCGTTAAAGTACCTTTTCTCACAGAAGGATCTTAACTTAAGACAACAAAGGGGGATGGAATTTCTTGCCTCATACGATTTTGAGATTTCTTATACCTCTAGCAAGGGCAATGTGGTAGCGGATGCCTTAAGTAGTAAAAAGATGACATTAAGTCCTCCCTTTGTAGAAAGGAAAAGCTTGGAGTACATAGCAAACTTTGACTTTAGACCCTCCTTTTGAATTTGTACCTGGTTTGTTAGCTTCGTTAGAGGTGCGACCTACTCTTTTGGACTCAATAGGAACCACGCAACATGAAGACCCTCAGCTAGTTAATGTGATGGATAAGCTAATTAGAGGTGAGACTTCTAGTCACCTCAATAGATACTCCATCGATGACAAGGTTTGGTTGAGACGGGATGGAAGACTATGCATCCCACAAGCAAGGGAATTGGTGAAAACCGTTCTCGAAGAAGCACACCATTCTAAGTTGACCATACACCCAGGTGGGGACAAGATGTATAAAGAAATAAAAGGGTTTTCTTTTGGAATGGCATGAAGAAGGATGTAGCTGAGTTTGTCTCTAAATGCTCGATATGCCAGCAAGTCAGAAGAAGCCTGGTGGTCTGCTTCATCCTCTAGAGGTCCCATAGTTGAAATGGGATAGCATTTCGATGGACTTTATTGATGGGTTACCTAGGTCAAGAAGGGGGAATACCGGTATTTGGGTAATAATGGATAGGCTCACTAAAAGCGCTCACTTTATATCTGTTAAGAGTAGGAGGACTGCCTCATCATTAGCATCCATTTATCTTAAAGAGGTAGTTCGACTGCATGGAATACCCTATAGCATAGTAAATGATCGAGACCCTATCTTTACAAGTGAGTTTTGGAAGAGTTTGCAAGAAGCTGTAGGCACACAGCTATACTTAAGCACTGCCTATCACCCTCAAACCGATGGTTAGATGGAAAGGGTGAACAGAGTATTAGAAGATCTCTTGAGATTGTGCATTCTTAGTTTTGGGGAACATGGGAGGATCACCTTCCTTTGGTGGAGTTCTCCTACAACAATAGCTACCAAGCCACTACAGGCATGGCACCTTTTGAGTCACTACACCCAAAATGGCAATTTGACAGTGCTCATGACCGTATCAAAATCAATTTGGCAGTGTCCTGGGCCGTATCAAAAAATGGCGTCTCTGTTGCTTTGATACGATTTTAAGCCGTATCAATTTCTTAATTTGATACGGTTTTAAACCGTATTAATTTATCAGTTTGATACGGTTTTAAGCCGTATCAATTTCTTAATTTGATACGGTGTTAAACTGTATCAAACTGATAAATTGATACGGTTTTAAACCGTATCAAGGTATGAATCAGATACGGCTTGAAACCGAATCAATTCAGTACGTGGGGCACTGCCCAATTCTCGACTGATACGGTTATAAACCGTACCAAGTTATCAATCAGATACGGCTTAAAACCGTGTTTAAATCCTCACTCCCACAATGATAACACTGAATTAGATACGGCTTAAAACCGTGTTTAAATCCTCACTCCCACAATGGTAACACTGAATTAGATACGGCTTTTAACCGTATCAAAATGGATATATCATACATGCAATATACAAAATCACTGCACCCGTTGATATATATATGCACAATAAAGAAGATACGCTACACCCATATAACTGTATAAAGAAGACACGCTATGCATAATTCAATTAATACATAAACCATAACTTCAGTTGATACAAACCACATAACAAAATATATACAAAGCATAATGTTCACAGTTCTTTCTCAAAAAAAAGGCAACAAAACTGCACTTGTCGAGCCCATACAAGTCATGCTTGTTCCAAAGCCTGAAAAGAAATTAAAATAACAAACATCTGTTTAGTTTCGCCTCCACAACAAGAAGTCCTGATTTCACAACTAACACTAAATATGCAAAGCAAAATATAATATTTTGTATAGATGACCATACAAGTCATGCTTGTTTCACAGCTTTTTCTTTGTAACATCCCTACCTGTGATCGATATGGAAACCACTTCATAATATTTTGTATAAAAATTTCGACAAATTCGTTGTATCTTATGCTGTAACCTTAAATTATCAATTTATCTTCCATATTTATCATTTCATTATAGAGTGAATAGGATTTGATCAGACACAGGATTGCATATCCACAACACACATTAACATAAAGGTATACTATAGCTAGAACAATAACACAATGTACGTCAGATGTGAAATTAATATAGATGACCCTGTTAGGGACTTTATTACAGGGAAAACCACCACTATAATTATTGTTGCTTTAGCATGGGCTCAGTTTCGCTGAGCGCGAGGCTCAGCAAAACTGAGCCGTAAGGCTCAGTAGAAACTGAGCCTTACGTCTCAGTTTTGCTGAGCACAAGGCTCGGTTGCGATGAGCCCCCTGCTCAGCAAAACTGAGCCGTAAGGCTCAGTTTCGCAGAGCCGAAGGGCTCAGTTTTGCTGAGCATCGCGCTCAGCGAAACTGAGCTGTAAAGGCTTAGCAAAACTGACCCGTAAAGGCTCAGCAAAACTGAGCCTTACGGCTCAGTTTCGCTGAGCACAAGGCTCAGCAAAACTGAGCCGTAAAGGCTCGGTTTCGCTGAGCCTCGCGGCTCGGTTGTGATGAGCCTCCTGCTCAGCGAAACTGAGCCGTAAGGCTCAGTTTCGCAGAACCAAAGGGCTCAGTTTCGCTGAGCCTCGCGCTCAGCGAAACTGAGCCTTACGGCTCAGTTTCACTGAGCACAAGGCTCGGTTGCGATGAGCCTCCTGCTCAGCAAAACTGAGCCCTTCGGCTCTGCGAAACTGAGCCTTACGGCTCAGTTTCGCTGAGCACAAGGCTCAGCAAAACTGAGCCGTAAAGGCTCGGTTTCGCTGAGCCTCGCGGCTCGGTTGTGATGAGCCTCCTGCTCAGCGAAACTGAGCCGTAAGGCTTAGTTTCGCAGAGCCGAAGGGCTCGGTTTTTCTGAGCCTCGCGCTCAGCGAAACTGAGCCGTAACGGCTCACTTTCTACTGAACCTTACAACTCAGTTTTGCTGAGCCTCGCGGCTCAGTTGAAACTAAAATGGATGATGTAAAATATACCCGCGCCGCGACAAGGAGGTTCAGAAGCGGCGGCAAAGGAGTTTGGCGGCGGCGGTACAAGTTTTTTTTTAAGTCGAAAATCGAGATCGGCGTTGAAACACCCGATAACCCTAAAAAATAATATTGATTGTTTTCTGCGCTGTGTATCGACTTAATTTACAAAGTCGGGTTCGGTTTTGAGGGCTTTAGGGGCACAAACCCTAAAAACTGTCGATGTTTCATAAATCGAGCTTTTTCACCGCTTCGAGTTTTGCAGTGCCCCGTCGCCTTCAGCGCTTTCCCCGTGCCTCAAGCATCGACGGCGCCTGAAAGGAGTAAAAAGACCTACGTCGGCGCCTAGGGCTTTTTGGCGCCTAGTCGCACCTAGGCGAGCGCCTTGACTACACTGATGTTGATGAAATTTTTGCTATCGTTTTCTCAAAAAAAAATCATAATAAAGACACATAAAGGTTGATGTAAATCTACTTTTGGTTCATTAAAAGTTTAAATATTACATACGGTCACATGAAACATACCTCACTTTAAAAAGAAAAAAGAAAAATGTGTGAAAGAGTGTTAACACATGATTCTATTTCGATTTATGTAAGTACCATTTGTCTCCCAGAATAGTCTATTTGCATTTACACTACACTAAATAATAATAATGACTAATATATCTATTCCAAAATCTGGTCTGATAAACCAGCAATAGGATGTTAGGGAAGTTATAACAAATAGTGACTCCAAAAACATATGCAAAATCTAGTCTATTTGGATTATCAAACCTAAAAATCGCAACTTCATCACAGGCATTGAATCATATGCAAAATCGAGATTAAATCATATCAAAATCGAAAATAAAAATCATACCGAATTACTTTGTCCTTAGAGGAAGAAGCATCGGTTGATTTAACAAGTGTAAGCTGGTCTACAGATCTGAAGTGATAAAGAATCACGATAAACGTAACCCTAAAGCATGTTATGGAAAGAAATATTCATGGAATAAAATCAAAATTACCTTCGTAAGCTGTTCGAATTGATTGCAGCAGAAATTAGTAAGATTACAGCAAAATGGATTAGGGCATGGTTGATGAAAATAAGAAAAAGGGGGAAATAAAAAAACACGGGGGAAATGAACGTGAGAGGGAAATGAAAAAAAGGGAGGGAGCACGTCTGTTTTGGTGGGAACGAATTACACTAGGTCTGACTAAATTTGATACGGGTCATAAGTCTATCAAATTTAAAGTAGGTTGTAAGCCCTTTCTAAACAGTTAGGCAGGGCTCTGAACCCTATCTAATTTAATACGGCTTTAGACCGTATCAAATTTAAAGGATAGGGGAGTGACAAAATAAGCTTTGTGGTGTAGTGAGTCCTTGTATGGGAGACCATGCCGATCACCAACTTGTTGGTGGGAGTCTATAGACAAGCTCATACTTGGGCCTGACATGATTAGATAAACTTCAAAGAAGGTGGACTTGATACGAAGACGAATGAAGACCGCACAAGATAGACAGAAGTCCTACGCTGATAAAAGAAGGACCGACCTTGAGTTTGAGGTTGGAGACAGAGTTTTTCTTAAAGTATCTCCTTTGAAGAATGTCGTTCGCTTTGGGTCTGTTGGAAAATTGGCACTAAGATTTGTAGGGCCATTTCCTATCATTGAGTGGATTTGGAAGATGGCTTATAAAGTAGAGCTGCCCGAAAGATTGGCTAGAGTACATAATGTCTTTCATGTCTCTCATCTACGAAAGTGCTTACATGAGTCTGCGGAAGTTGCGGAGCCAAGCATACTAGAGGAAATAGAAGTGGAACGAGAAGCAACGGTGAGAAGAGTTCCCACTCGTATCTTAGGTACAGAAGTTAAAAAGCTACGCAATTGTAAGGTCAAGCTAGTTAAAGTACAATGGAGTGATGCTGAGGAAGACGTGACTTGGGAGATTGAGAACAAGATACGCGCAGCCTACCCTTATCTTTTTGAGGGTACATTCTTGATCTCTTTTTCTATAAGTTTATGCACGCTTGCATCTATCTTTCAAGTATATCTCCTCGGTCCTATTCTTGATCCTTAGGTAGAAACCAATGAATGTAAACATGTATTTGAAAACATGTTATGATTGATTGTTGCAAGTGGTTGCAAGTGGTTTCTAGTGGTTGCTCATGGATGCATATACACACACACTAGGTACTAGAACGGCTCAGTCACTTTCATATTGCATATGCATATATGTATTTATATGTGGATTGAAACTTGATGTGCTATCATGTGGACGTTGCATTTGTATGAATGATTGTGCACTCATGTAGAAGTTATAAAATACGATTAGGAATAATTGCATACATGATGGACTCATAGCACCGACATGATTCACATTAAGGAGGTCAACTGAATCAGTATACCTCCTGATTTTGCATTAGATAAGGACATATACACACACTATGCATATGATTATGAAAACATTAAAAATCTTTTAAGGACAATGGATGCCTGTGATTTATGGTTGAGTAGATGGATGTTGGATGTTATGACACATTCTTCATAACTTAGAGATTTCAGGGGCGAAATCCTTTAAGGAGGGGAGAATGTAACACCCTGTATTTTCTGTGAACATTAACGAATTAAAGAATACTTAATTTTAAAAGTGGGAGTTAAGTAAAACGGGTTACCTCATTGCGTTCGTATCGGAAATTCTGCTTGAGGTAGAGTCCGAGTTTGCATGGATCGGACCCCGTATGAAGAAGTTATGGAATTTAGAAGATTTCAAGTATAAACAGAAAATAAATTAAAAGTTATAAAACAATTTGAAATTCGGTCAGAATAGCTGGGCGGGAAATTTCCCGCTTTGGGGTGTCGACCCCCCCGGGGGAGTCGACATAGGTGTCGACCCCTCTATAGGGGTGTCGAAATAGGTGTTGACCCCCTTGTAGGGAGTCGACCCCTTTGAGATCCAATTCTTGTGACGAATTTTTATAGCCCTGAGCTGATGTGGCCTTCTCTGATTGGCCTGATGATAAATTTCTGAGGTTTTAGGGCTTATATTTCGTGCTGTGGTTGGCTAGATGACGCATCTCTTTGGTTTGGATGGCTCTGATTACTCCTAGACTAATCTAAAGGCTAGAATAAATCCTAGACTTCTATATAATCACCCCAAACCTCAACCCTAGGCCTCATAACCCTATTCTATGAAGCCGTCATGTTGTCCATGTTTAAGCTAGCCTAGTCTCCATCTTCTCCAAATTAGAAATCAAGTTAGAAAGCTCCAAACAAAATCCAAACTAGAGAATCAAACGTCTACATCAAAGGATAAGCTTAACAAATTCAGAAATCAGATCCCAGAATACAAGATCCATTCTTTTTCTGTTAGTTCAGTTATTATTCCGATTTAAACACCTAATAGAAATCATGACTATAATAATTGGATTTAGAACTATGCCTAATTCTAATTCATGCTTATCCTTTTGTCAAATCTGAATTGCCTATGCCTATGAGACTATTGTGATTGATGTAATGACACCTATCATGCTTATGGGACTGTTGTGACTGACATAATGAAACCGATCATGCCTATGAGACTGTTGCGATTGACATAATGGAACCTATCATGCCTACGAGACTGTTGTGATTGATATGATGGAACTTATCATGTTGTACATCCTATGCCTATGAGACTATTGAGATTGATATAATGGGACTTATCATGTTGTACATCAAAATTAGTGATTCTCTTAAGTCCAATCCTATGTAATCTTTATACCTATGGTGTAAATTGCTTAGCTTGCCCACACTTATTATTAATGTACAACATGCCTATAGAAACATGATTCTTGAATTGGGTATACCTATACATGCCTATTTTTCCTTATGTCAATTCTTATGCTCCTTCTCTATTTTTCCTTTTTTTATTTTCTTTTGTGAATACCAAGTTCATTCGGAACTTAGATTGAATCTCGTTGTATGTGCGATTATAACGTGGGAAAATTGGGTATAATTTAATTGAGTAAATTTTGGCATAGCATGTGAATGTGGCTTAAAACTTGTACTGACTACACTTGGGAAATATTGACATAAAACTCGGACTCATAGGACAAATATGTAAAATGGCTAAAGATGAACATGCCTAACCCGAGGTTAGATTGAGTTGCAGTGTAAGACTGCCTGGAATCGCCCGACACATCCAGCGACCGCAACAATATAGATCTAATGTGAGATGCTAGTGCATTAAGCCCAAAAACCCGAAGTTAGATTGAGTTGCAGTGTAAGACTGCCTGGAACCGCCCGGCACATCCTGCGACCGCAACAATATAGATCTAATGTGAGAGGTTGGTGCTCTAATGAATGAATTAAAGCTAAGGAACAGACTGGCTAAGAATGGTAGGGTTAAGTTAATTAAGGTAACACTTAACCAATATAACATGTTAAACAGATGGGTGGGGTTAGGTAAATTTGAGAACACTTAACCGTTATAACATGTTGATTAGGAATCCCTAGTAACGGGGACCCATTTCAGCAGTAACCCACATAGATGTATCACGGTACCCTGAACTAGGAAGGGTGGGGCACGATTACTGGGCTGATTATAAGTAGTCAAAATAGCGGCGGGTGGTGCAGCAATGTAGGTTCCGACGGAGTATGGGCATGCACGTACTCCGGAGTGGAAAAAGAAGGCACTGGGCATAAGTAGTATACACTGTGATCTTGAGTTTGTGTCGGGTTGCCTCCATAGGGATTGATACATCCCATGGCGGGACCAGCACAGGTATCTATAATTAAGCGGGGTCGAATGGCAAAAGTAATAAATGCATGCGAGTAAAAGCCGATCGGAAAAGGGATCACTTTGTTATGAACACATGATGGTAGTTGAAACATTCATTAGTAGGTGCAGAAAAATGGAAATGAGTATGATAGTATATTCAGTTTATCTTGCTTTATCTTATGTTATCTTATTGCTATGGTATTGTCCTATATTCAGTTTGTTCATGTCATGATCCTTTTACCTGTTTACATGCTGAATAATCACTGGACTTACCAGGCTTATATATGACCCGTTTTCTTTTGCCTTTTTTTCTTCCGTTTCCTCTCCCCATGTCCACAGAGAGGGAATACTTCAGCTTAGTGTAGACCTTTTCCAGCTTGAAGAGAGTAGATGTATTGCTTGGATTCTCTTTCCTTGGGCTATGGCTGTGGTAACACTTTTATTGGTGATTTATGCTGCTTTACTACTGTTTTATGCTTCTTTATGTACTTGGAGTTTTAAATCAAGACAGATGTTTTATTGTAATAATTTAGAAGTTGGGTTTTGAGACAATGCTTGTAATGTTTTGACTGAACCACGTTATTTATGAAATGATTTCAATTTTCCGCTGTTTATATGTCTGTCTTGTAAATTATATGTGTCTTTTACCCAAAATGCTTCACCAAAGTTAATGCATTCCCTTAGTGAGTGACCTTAATGGAGGTGGGGTGTTTCACTCGCTGTGATTGGTTCTAAGAAATAGAAGAGGGATTGCAGATATTGAATCATAGATCTCTAAACTTGAATAACTCTAGTTGATTGTTAAAGAAGAAAGGACTTGATTTAGTCCGGGCAGAAGCAGCATCTAGTTCTCCATTGATTTAGAATGAATAAAACAACAGGTATAGGAATTTATTTATAGCCTAGAATCGATTAATTTGGTTAAGAAAGAAGTCCACATTCAAAAAAATGAATTCTGCCTCGGATCTGGCAGGGGGGTCGACCACCCTTGGTGTGTCGACCCAGGGGTCGACACCCCCTTATAGGGTCGACCCATGGGTCGACAGCCCCTTGATAGGGTTGACACCCATCGGCGGGAAATTTCCCACTCCCTTTTTTCTACTTGAATTTGGAATGTTTTGAATTTCTGGACTTATGTTATTCATATATATTCTTCTTATGCGTATACAAACTTTTAACCTTAATAACCTCCTCATACGGTGTCTATTTTACGCAAACCAGGTGTCTATTTTGACCAGAATTCCGAGACGAACACAATGGCATTGTCAGTTTCCCTTAGTTCTGAATGTTTATTAATTATTCTTTAATTTACCATCTTTAGTGTTGTTAAAATTATGGAGTATTACATTAAATCTTTTAGAGTTTGTTACATATATATTACTTGTGAACAAGCCAAAGAAGCAAATATATATTTTGCTTTAGTTATAGACAAGGATACTATATTTTTCTTTTCACTAAACCATGAGACTAGAGAATGACCTAAGAAGTGACACGTTCCACTAGTACTCTTGAGATTTGATTTACATCCTGCATAGTCAGCGTCACAATAGGATATTAAATCAAACAAGTCATTTTTAGGATAAAATAATCTAAAATCTAATATTTGATTTACATATCGTAGAATATATTTTACGGCTTTCAAGTGAGATTCTTTTGGTCGATACTGATATCTTGCATAGAGGCCTACACTATGCATTATATCTGGTCTACTAGCTGTTATATATAATAATGATTCTATCATTCCTCTATATAATTTTTTATTGATGTCTTTAGATGTATCGTATATACTTAGAGCTATATTAGTTTCCATAGGTGTGGATCTTCCATTAGTTGTAGTTTAATTGTATTTATTCATTAAATATCTAGCATATTTTTCTTGATTAGTAAATATTCCATTTTCTAGTTGTCTTATTTGTAATCCAAAGAACAATGTGAGTACACCCATATAACTCATCTCGAATTCTCGGGTCATAATATCTGAGAATTCTTTATTCATTTGATTATCCATTGATATAAATATTATATCATCAATGTATACCAATTGAATATCGTTTTTATTTCTTTTAATGAAAAGCATATTATCTACTTTACCAATTTCGAAGTTTGTATTCTAACAAATACGTTCTTAGTCTATCATACCATGCTCTAGGAGCTTGTTTTAATCCATATAATGCTTTCTTTAATTTATATACGTGATTTGGAAGTTTTTTGTCTTTAAAGAGAGGAGGTTTCTCTATATATATTTCTTCTTTAACATATCTATATAAAAAGACACTTTTAACATCCACTGAAATAATTTAAATTATTATGACTAACTAAGGCCAGTAAAATCCTAGTTGCTTCTAGTGTTGCTACAAGAGCTAAGGTTTCATCATAATCTATTGCTTCTTCCTTGCTGTATCCATGTGCAAATAGTCGAACTTTATTTCTTACAACCTCACCGAGTTCATTCATCTTATTTTTGTAAACCCATTTAGTTCCAATTACAGTTTCTTCCTCTGGTCTAGGACCAAGTTCCCATATATCATTCCTGGTAAACTAATTCAATT
Source organism: Allium sativum (assembly GCA_030737875.1). Lineage (NCBI taxonomy): Eukaryota > Viridiplantae > Streptophyta > Magnoliopsida > Asparagales > Amaryllidaceae > Allium > Allium sativum. The sequence continues at coordinate 155,757,122 of CM060918.1, read as the reverse complement.
CCTCTTGCATAGCAATCCATGAATCATCAAATGATGCTTCACTTTGGATTCTTAGTTGAAATGAACGCTGAATTACTCATATTATTTAATTGGTTTCTAGACCTAACGATAGATTCAATATCTCCTACGATATTTTCTACGGCGTGATGTCTTAAAAGACTAATTCTTTTATTTGGTTAATGAATTTCATTATTTACTTCATCAATCTAATTTTCACATTCATCTTCACTATGTTGTGTTGTATTCTTATAATTTTCGTCAAAAGATACACTTACGGTTTCTTCTATAGTATTTGTTCTTAAATTAAAAACTTTATATGCCTTGCTTCTCTCTGAATATCTAATAAATATTCCATTATCAGATTTAGAGTCAAACTTGTCTAAATTTATTTTGGTGTTAAGAATAAAACATTTATCTCCAAATAATTTTATATACGACACCTTTGGTTTATTATTATGTAAAAGTTCATATGGTGTTTTATGAGTTAATATTCTTATTAAAAATTTATTTAATATATAGCAAGCTGTTTCACCTGCCTCGGCCTAAAATTTTCTTGATAAGTTGCTATCTGATAACATGGTTCTCGCACACTCTTGAATTGATCTATTTTTACGTTCAACTACTCCATTTTGTTGAGGGGTTCTGGGGAAAGAAAATTTATGGGTTATCCCCTTTTTAATACAAAATTTTTCAAAATTTTCATTTTCGAATTCTCTCCCATGATCACTACGTAATGTTTTAATTTTTTAAAGATAATAAGTTTTGAATTCTTTTTGCTAAGATTTTAAATTTACAAAAAGCATCACTTTTATTTTTATGAAATAGGGTCCAAGTGATTCTAGAAAAATCATCAGTTATTACGTAAACATATCTATTGTGATTTATCTATTAGGTTTGGGATGGAACTAATAGATCCATGTGAATTAACTCTAATGGTTTTGAAATTGTAATTTCTTCTTTTGATTTAAACGAACTACTTTTCAATTTTCCAAATTGACAAGCATCGCATAAATTATTTGCTTTAAACTTCATTTTAGGTAAACCTCTGATAAATCTAATTTTGAAATCCTAGAAATATGTTTGAAATTTATATGATCGAATCTCTTATGCCAGATTCAAGGGTCACTTGTATTGGCCATAAAACATAAATTATTGTTACAAGTTTTCATACTTAGTATATAGATATTTCTCTTTCTGTCTCCTTCGAATATTAATTTTGAATTCTTATCTTCTATAAACCATTTATCTTTTTCAAAATTGATTTTATAGCCTTTATCATAGAGTTTACTTGTACTTAGTATATTATGCTTTAAATTTCTAACTAATAAAACGTCATAAATAGCAGGAGTTTCAGAATTACCGACATTGCCGATGCCAACCACATATCCTTTAGAATTATCACTGAAGTTAACCATTCCTCCATCTTCATATACTGGATAATTAAGTAATGGATTTCCCGTCATATATCTTGAATAACCGCTATCCAATATCCATTTTTCCTTTTTGATTTCCATCATTTGACCATCAAGATTTGAATTTTCAATAGTCACGTAACACACCTTTTCCTTGGTACAACAATAATTCAGTAGATAACTTGGTTCTTCAACAGAATGTAATGCAGACTCATTTAACACTAATGCAATGTATGAATTGAACCAAGTTTATAAATCATTTCAAAACTTGTCATTTGATATTTCCAAAATTCAGATGATGAACTTTTGAAAACCTGTGCTTTGCTACCAATTATTAGGGATGAGAATCATGGATCTTAAGGTAAAACTGACACTAGAGAGGGGTGAATAGTGATTTAAATAGATTATGGAAAACTTAGACAATTAACGATTATTCAAACAACTATATGAATCACATAATTATTTTCACAATAGAAACAATTACAGATGAAGATTTAAACAGAAATAAAATGCAGAGAAGGAAAGAACACATCGGATTTTATACTGGTTCGGATTACTCCTATGTCCAGTCTCACGCAACATTGGATTGCGTAGAGTTTTATTAGTACTAGTATCAACATTACAGCTCCTTTGATTTCACGGTAATAAGGTTAGCACTGATTCCACACCTTTGATTTCTTGGCGGTAAGGTTCACACCGATTCAACACCCTTGATTTCACGGCTACAAGGTTCACACCGCTCCCTTTCCTTGATTTACATGATACAACGAATACACCCTTTCCTTAACTATTACAAACATCCCAGAACTCTTGAATTGCACTTCCAAACAGAGAGTATTTGATAGAGATTGAGAAGAGAAAGAGAATGATATAATTTGTATAGAAAACGACAGACTATAAGTGTAGAAATCAAGAATTTAAAGTAGAATAATGGTGGTAAGAGTAAGAATGAAGAAGGAGAAGACAAGTTGGCTAAAAATTCAAAAATAACCCCTTTATATAGAGTTTCAAAGGTTGCAATGTTTATGAAATGTTTCAAATATTGAAAAGACACTTCCTTTGAAATTTAAAATTGCGACTGTTATATGTCAACATGTCAAAACTTACATGTCGACATATGCAATGTAATTTGATTTTTTAAACCATTTTCATGTGTTTAAACTAATGTATTTATTCTGGAAATTCTTGAAACAAAACTGCTTGTTTAAATATATTTTTCAAAGTATAAAAATATAGTAATATATATAATTTAAACATATATAAAATTATATGATATAAAACTACATATATATAAGTAATATATAACTATATTATAATTATAAACATATATATATATAATGTAATAAAATACATAATAAAAATATATTTGAAAACATAAGTAAAAGCCTTTAATAATTTGAAAATATTTAGAAGGGAGTTAGAAAATTATTTGAAAACATAATTTGAAAGTGCTAACCGGAGTTTTGCATATTAACTAGACTATATTATTTTGATATTCTTGAACTCTTGAAATCTTGAGATCTTGATTCTCAGAAGTCTTGAATCTTGTATCTCCTTTGGAATCTCGAATCTCTTAAACTGTATAGTCTTCTATATCACCTTTGTATAATTCCTGCATATATATCTAAATATATTCTGGATAAAGATGTTAGTATATGTTTTATAATCAATCATGTTAATAATTGATATAAGGTTGTTATCATCAAAATTTCAATCTCCAACACCTTTATCGATGATTATTCACATTATTGTTATCTTTAGTTTTTGCATGGTAAATCTCAATCTGTAAATGTCATAGAATCCTAAATAAGTGAGGTTGAGAGATAATTAGGTAAAAAGGTAAAAATCATTAAGTTCGATAGAGGTGGTGAATCTTATGGAAAGTATGATGAGTCGGGACAACATCGTGGCCCTTTTGCTAAACTTCTTGAAAAATTAGGAATTGTTCCTCAAAATACAATTCCAGGTTCACCATGGTTGAATTGTATTGCTGAGAAACATAATCGTACACTTTTAAAGAGAGTTAGGAGTATGATGAGTAATTCGAACTTTCCCATATTATTGTGGAAGCATGCGCTCATGACTGCTGTGTATACCTTGAAATAGGTTCCTAATAAAGTTGTCGTAAAACACCTTTTGGGATGTGGAAAGGATGGAAATCCAGTTTAAGACATTTACTCATTTACGGATGTTCAGCAGAGGCACGCATTTAAAGTCAACATGAGAAGAAACTCAATCAAAAAATCATTAGTGTTTTTTTATTCGATATCCAAAAAAATTAAAAGGGTATAAGTTTTACTATCATAATCATAGTACCAGAATTATAGAAACCGACAATGTTAAATTCCTTGAGAATGGCAAAGTTAATGGGAGTGATCAAGTAATAGAAGTGATCATCAGAGAGATTTGGGCACCAATACCAATTCCTTTGCCCACAATTTCAACTGACGTTGGTCTACCTAATGTCATTGGCCTAGCCAATAATGTAGAACCAATTGTCAATGATAATGCACTTCATAATGGGCATGCGGCCATTGAACCGAATATGAATGCAGCACCTGAAGTATCATTAAGGGGGTCCACAAGACCACGAAGACCGGCTATTTCAAATGATTATATGTGGTACTTGAAAGAATGTTAATTTAATATGGGATTGGAAAAAGATCCGGCTACGTATTCACAAGCCATCAAAAGTGAAGATCCTAAAAAATAAATTGATGCCATGTTGGAGGAGATGAAATCTATGGCGGCAAATAAAGTGGGAGTTGGTCAATTTACCAGAAGGACATGAGAAAGTCGGTTGTAAGTGGGTCTATAAGAATAAACGTGACTCTCTTGGAAAAATTGAATGATATAAGGTTAGACTTGTAGCTAAAGGGTTCCATCAAAAGGAAGGCACCGATTATAATGAAACCTTCTCTCCATTCTCAAAGAAGGATGTTCTATAGATTATTATGGCATTAGTAGCTCATTTTTACTTAGAGTTACATCAAAAACGATTTTTCTGAATCGGAGTTTATGAGAAGTAGTCTACATGGCTCAGCCAGAAGGCCTTTTATAGATAGAAAGAATAACATGGTTTGTTTGTTAAAAAAAGTCAATATATGGACTAATGCAAGCTTCTTGGAAATGGTACCTTAAGTTTCATAATATCATTACCACCTTTGGGTTCATTGAAAACATGGCTGATCAATGCATATACCTGAAGATTAGTGGTGGTAAGTTTGCATTTCTTGTTCTATATGTTGATGATATCTTGATAGCAAGTAGTGACCTTGGCTTATTATGGGAAACCAAAGATTTTCTTTCTCAAAACTTTGAAATGTAAGATATGGGATACGCTTCTTTTTTGATTAGGATAGAAATATTCCGTGACAGATCACGTAGGATTTTAGGACTATCTGAAAGTGCTTATATAACCAAAGTTTTAAATTTTTTTGGCATAGCGTCATGTGATCCTAATGCTGCTACAATTCAGAAAGGGGACAAATTCAACTTAAGTCAATGTCCTCAAACTGAGTTAGAACGTGACCGAATGAGTGACTATCCTTATACTTCTCTTGTAGGGAGTTTAGGATATATATAGGTTTGCACTGGACCAGACATCTGTTTTGCAGTTGGCATGCTAGGTCGCTACCAAAGCAATCTAGGCATTGATCATTGGAAATCCGCAAAGAAAGTATTGAGATACTTACAAGGAACAAAGAAACTTATGCTCACATTTAGGGGTGTTGATCACCTTGAGGTGATTGTATGCACGGGTTCATATTTTGGTGGATGTGTGGACACTAGGAAGAGTAGTTTTGGTAATGTATTCATGTTAGATAGTGGTGTTGTCTCATGGAGAAGTTCCAAACAATTTGTTATTGCATCATGCACTATGGAGACCAAATTCATAGCATTCTTTGAGGCTACGATTCAAGCATTATGGTTGTGGAATTTTATTTCAGGGCTTAATGTCATGGATTCTATTGCTCGGTTGCTAAAAATTTATTGTGACAACACCGCAGATGTATTCTTTTCAAAGAATAATAAGTATTCTAAGGGTATAAAGCACATGGAGATGAGATATTTATCTATCAAGGATGAAGTTCAAATGAAAAATAATTAGGCACATTAGAAATGGATGTATGATTAAATAAAGATATAGGGTGCACATGTGCACGCCGTGTATACTTATGTATATCAGAAATTCAGAAAATGGACATATACATAAATCATTAATGAAAATTAAGTACTCAGATTTAAGGAAAAATAATATATAAGTAAAAGGTGTTTATGTAAATATTGTAGCAAAGAATTTAATATATTCAAAATTTGAGTATGTGCACACATATATATTGTGAAAGAAAATTCATTAGGCCGATATATATATATATTACCTTAGGCAGCAAAATGTATAAGGAAAAGAATGGGCTGTAAGTATTGGATCATACATATCAATTAAACACATATGAATTTCTTCTGGCAAATGAAATGATGAGAGTGAAACATGCACATATCATGATCAAGGTATACAAATCGAAACAAGAAAGTAAGCTTTTTCATAGACAAATTTGGTTAATACAACTTTACAAGCAAATCTCTTTCTGCAAATATAAAAGATAAATGGGTAAACAAATGGATATTAATTTGGTGATTCCTAAATTAAAATTATTCAGGACAATCTTGACATTTCTTAGCTCCGAAAACCCTAGCCGCATAATTAGGTAGCTATAAAAAGCATTAAAGAATAGGGTGCCAGTGGATCATTGCATTTTCTCTACGCAAAAAATAAGATAAAACAAGGGATGGTAGCGGGTTCTATGAAGAATAGGAAACCGGGTAGAAAATCAAAGAAGAAAGAAATTAAGGGATTAAATGTAGGAAAAGTTTAGGTGAGTATACATTATTTTATACAGGCATAAATTCCTACAAAAAGGCAGCCATATTTGATTGTATATGTTGACATTTCTCTGCATATTTATGAGCTAAGAATGAGTATAGAAACCAATGTTGATTTTCCATGTTTATGAAGTTATATATATTATGGGTGATAATGGTTTTCGTGAAACAAATGTATAGATTAAACCTACATATAAATAATTATAGATTTATTATTGTGAAGTAGGATTGGATAATAGAGATTAGGTAGCATGGATCTAAGAGTCGCAAGCTCATGTCTAATCCCACATGAAGAGAGTGAAAAGGTGCACCATAATGTGTATGTGCTGATCCTCTTCACTGAAATGATTCTCCAAATTAAACCACTTCTTAATGAAGAGTTTAGATATAAAAAAAGCAAGGTTCATAAGGCTCCGTAATGCCTCTAATCATATGCTCAAAGTAATAAAAATATAAGCAAATTTAAGGGTACATATAAAAGGGTTTTTTATATGATATATAATGTAGTAAAAATGCTTTGAAAAATAATGATTGAGTTGCTAGTGTATGATGGATGTGAATGAAGACCTACTTGTTAGGCTAGAAATGAGTTAATGCTTGCTGTGTGGAATACAAAATTCAAATATATATATATATATATATATATACATATACATTTATGTTGAGTTATTTGATGAACACATATTTATCAAGTGTGCCTCTCTGATTAACTTAGAGATATAGGGGAAAAATTAATGCTAGAAACAGGTATTAAGAAGGATAAGTAAATGTGTAATTAAACATCTAACGAGTCTTTGAATGGTTCAGGAAACCATGATTTGCATTTATCTATTTTGACTCCGGGGAGGAATTCAAGTATGCACATGGCTTGTTTAAGCCATATAGGGCTTTGTGTGTTCGGGAAAAACATTGTGCACATAAGTGTTCAATGTAAGAGGAGTGAGACTCAAAAATTTGAATAAGGTGATTTAGGGAATAAGTAAAGAGGCCAGCCTAAAAATATACATGTCACAGGGTAAAATAATGAAAGAGATTAGGCATGGAATGCTTGGTGCATTGGTTGATTAGATGATATTTGTTATGGCTGCATAAATATATGTGTAAGTTAGTGAGTATGCATGAAGTTTTTTTCCCTGAAATAATATGTTGTAGGCTAAAGATTACTAATGCATACCACTTGAATAACTTGCTCAAGTAGAAAGATAAACATGAACTATGTTGAGATATAACTTGCATTATATTCACATATACTAATGTATGCTCATTTCAGGCTTTTAAAGTTTGACCCTTGTTTGGTTTCTTTGCAGTCTTCTAGGGTGTCTGATTTGATTGGGATAGCTCAGTTATTTCTTATAGGGAAGTAGAAGCATGATTTGCAAGTGATTGAGCTGAAGAAATTGCTAAAAATTAAGTAAAAAGGCTGCAGTCTTAAGTTAATTAGAGTATTCAGTTTAAAGCGTGTTTTATGTATGATGAAGGATTTTATTGTATTTTCATTGAGAATGATTGGGATAATATGTTGTAACTAAAATAACTGCCTACGTAAATATCTTGATTTCCTTAAAAATAAATGAAGACAGAAGCAGTAAAATCTATTTATGAATTTGTGATGTGTATGGAGGGATATATAGAATATAAATGATATATGCATGTATATTCTTACTAACACAAGAAGATAAATGAATAGGATTATATATGTGTACAAAATGAATGATGCATGAAGTTGATAGACTTGTTGATATTTTGTGTTGATAATGGAAGAAAGAATGGCAAGTAAATAATGTTTGCACATGATTTCTTTCCTATACAACAAGATATTGCATGATTAAGCTTATATGCATATAAGTGTAGAAGTTGCAACAAAAAGCTTCTCTCAAATATTAATATAGATGTTAAATAATAGAATATAAAGTTGAAAAATATAGGGGAGGGCATATAGATAATGTATGCTTGTATTTTCCTCCTTACATAAGTTAAACATTCATAGGCTTGGATATATATATATACATACATACATACATAAATATATATATATACAAAAAATAAAATTCCCCCCTGGACAAACAACAAGACAAAGAGGGGCTGAGATTTAATATTGAAACATATATCAAGCGGCTATTAACGGTACACGTTTCCTCGAACGCAAAACAGAAATAAATGGACCTACTTAATTGGTAATTAAACCACATCCTTTTGATTTCTATCCATTTTCCCACGATTCATTACCGGTAATTACTTCCCTTTCTAATTATTCAATTCCACATTAATTATTTTCCAACGATCCCTTCAAAATCATTTTTGAGTCTTCTCCATCGCTCCAGCAAGGATCTTATTCTCCAAAACGAAAAAAATTATTTTCAGTTGGATAGAAGCATAGTACTCTTATATCTTCTTCTGGCTTGGTTGCTCCAATCTTCAACTACGGATTCATGGATACTAATGAAATTAAAGGTAATCTTCTCAATTTCACTTCAATTTTCAAAGTTTCTATTGGAATTTAATATGATTTAACATAATGAATTTTATATTATTTGTGCTTCCTGAATCACTATGTTTGAACCGACATCGCTTTGTATTTTTTGGTGTTCAATATGAAATCAAATTGCTAATCGGCATCGCTCTTTAGTACGATTCAGTTTCTTTTAATTTCAAGTGTTTTTTTGGTGATTTTACCCATCTAAACATGCAAAAGCTGCCATTGTAGAGGGCATATTTATCGCCATTTATGTTCAGTGACTCCTTATCTTTATATTTCCACTCATCTTGAAAATGTTATCTGGGACTTTCTTCAGATGTTCGGGGGTGAACTAAAATAGATTCATGTGTACTTTGATTTCAAGGTGTGATTAGATCTTTTTAATTACTTCATTTTTACTGCGTTTTGCATCCTTCCATTGTTCCCCTTTCAAAATAGCAGCAGACTTCATCTTCCTCCCTGAAGTAAAATAAATCCATGTGTGCTTCATTGATTTTAAGGAAGGTTTATATCTTTTTAATTAGTTTATCATTTTGGGGTTTATATCTCAAGTATTACCATCAAAATCATTGTGCTAATTGCAAAAGAAATTTATGCATAATCAATAGGGGTTCATTTCTCCTATACCTAAGAAAAGGTAACCCAAACATAAGTGCCAAATTGTAAAAGAGGTTGAATAATTAACGTAGAATATGCATTGTTTTTATAAATCATTGTTTGAAAGTTTTCAATTTTTACACATATCCTATATTTGGAAATCCTAAAAACCATATTTTACTTTGTTATCAAAATATACTTTCATTGCATATTCACTGCACATTTTGAAATTGGCATATTTTAGGATTTATCTGTTAAACTAGATATTTTTTGAAATTCCTTATTTGTGTAAGCAATTAATGGTACCTTTCTAAAGAAAAAATAGGTGGAACATTAACTTATATGACATATGCAATAAACTAATGCATTAACATTAATATAAATTGACAACAATTTGTTCCACCAGTCAGTTTTTTTTACTATAATTGGGCCATCACATTTACAATCAATTTATTAAATGCAGATTGGTTTTATAATGTTTTCAACGTAACTTATGGAAAACAAATTTATTTAAGCTAACAGGTTATAACCATGTACATATAGAAAGAGTCCAAACTATGGTTAGATAATCCTTCATCACTAATATGATTTAACATAATGAATTTTATATTATTTGTGCTTCCTGAATCACTACGTTTGAACCGACATCGCTTTGTAATTTTTGGTGTTCAATATGAAATCAAATTGCTAATCGGCATCGCTCTATAGTACGATTCAATTTCTTTTAATTTCAAGTGTTTTTTTGGTGATTTTTCCCATCTAGACATGAAAAAGCAAAAGCTGCCGTTGTAGAGGGCATATTTATCGCCATTGGTGAAATTCCTTATTTGTGTAAGCAGTTAATGGTACCTTTCTAAAGAAAAAATAGGTGGAACATTAACTTATATGACATATGCAAAAACTAATGCATTAACATTAACATAAATTGACAACAATTTGTTTCACAGTCAGTTTTTTTTTTACTATAATTGGGCCATCACATTTACAATCAATTTATTAAATGCAGGTTGGTTTTATAATGTTTTCAACGTAACTTATGAAAAACAAATTTATTTAAGCTAACAGGTTATCACCATGTACATATAGAAACAGTCCAAACTATGGTTAGATAATCCTGCATCATTGCACATGATTTGTTGTCACCGTGTACATATAGTCTATCTCCTCTAAGAAAAAGGTACCGCCTTTGGTATGTTTGCATGTCATAATAGGATATATTTTTTTACGTTCGTTAATGATAACGAGAATGATAGTTGCTAAAATTTATAATGTAATCATTTCAATCTTAGGTAAGGAATTGTTAAGGAGGAAAAGAGACATTCTACATGTTAGTCAAAGCAAGCAAAGTTAACGTTGTCTTGGAGCTACTGTCTTAGATCATATGCCACATGAAGTCAAGCCATCTGGATATTACATATATGTGATGCGTCCTTTGTTTTCGTCTCATTATGTTATTATAAATGCTGCCATGTAATTCTACAAGTTAGACTAATTGTTACTCCATGATTGATGTGTTGATATATGAATTCAATTTTTTTTGTCTTATGTGCAGGATTAACATTCACGTGTATTCTTTTGGATAGCCAATTGATTTAATTAATAGCATATACTTTATATCTTAGATTGCAAGCCGTATAATCAGTAAGCACTCCTCTTCTTTTCAAATATGTTTCCATAGCCATTATTTGATCAATTACGCCACTTGATCAAAATAAAAATTTATCGCTAGGAATAAAAGAACCGCACCTATACCCTACCATATTATATAAAGAAAGCTGTTGCATGCGTGCCATTTAATGCATACACTATTGCATGTTGTTTTTTCATGCAGTTTTGTCTTCTTTTCTTACATACAGTTAATATAAATGTAAAAAGGAGGATTGGAACATAACACTAAACCACGGTAAATTACTTTAACTCGCTGTGTTTCAGAAAAAATACAAAATCCTATTTATTATATATTAAAAGAATCAATTACTAGAGGTATAACCCCACATTTGTTCACATACGGTTTCCACCCACTTCTCTCATTTCTTTATATTTTTTGACTTCTTTCTCTGCTACAAACACTAATTTATAGAATATAAACGCATGTTGTAACGCATACAAACTCTCCATAATATCACCTGAATTTTACCTTCTGTAACTTTGGACATAATGATGATATATAATTTATCCTTTCATAACTCTTCACAATCCCTTTTCATAAACTCTCCTTGATTATATTTCTTCTTACCGAATTAATAGTTTTATTCGTACTTTTTTCATGCATTGAATCTTTATATTCTTTCGCTTTCATTTTGTATTCTTTTGTCATATTCTTCCATTCTTTATTACTTACGTGATATAATTCAATAATATTACATTCAATAACATCCAATTTTCATTACATTACTTGCTACAACCAAAAATTAAAACACAATATTACTACACACATAAAAAAACATTTCACGAACATCATTCCACACCCAAAGCCCTTTCCAAAACCACGCGCGAAGCGCATGTCAAGACCACGCGCGTGCAAACCACAACACCCCGTACTCTATGCTCCCGTGCAAACTATAACACCCCGTACTCTATGCTTCCGTGCAACGCACGGGTTTCCACTTGTATATATATAGCTTAATAAATATAATGCTGGCATCACTTAGTATTTATACTATGCATCTTACTATCAACATTCAAGTAATTGCTCTTTGTTATCTTTGCTTATATATATATATATATATATATAAGCAAAGATAACAAAGAGCAATTACTTGAATGTTGATAGTAAGATGCATAGTATAAATACTAAGTGATGCCAGCATTATAGTTATTAAGCTATAAAGAATTTGCTTAAACATTTATGTTTGATATGATGAGTGAATTATGACTCATAAATGAACCATACCTTAGCTCGGAAAGGCATTTTCTGTTTAACTGAGGTTCTTGGCATCTAAATGCAAGTTTAAAAGCAAACTGAAAGAATAAACATGTATTGTTCTGTACCTTTAAGTTGACACACATCTGCATGAAATTGTTCAAAGAATTTTCTTATAAATAACTCGAGTCTAACAAAACTGGTATATATGAGGTAGGCAATAATCCCCATGACGTTATATATATATATATATACATATATATATATATGTTTTTGTGTTGATGTGATGGCAAGTTGTAAATATATATAAAGAACCAGGCTGTGCACTTAATTTTATCCCTATGTAATAGGCATGAGAAACTGTATACCTATACATAGGATATTACAAGCTTTGTTTTATTATACTATAATATCTGTTGTTTTAAATATTTTTTGATAAATGTTAAAATGATGTGCTAGAATTTTGTACAATAAGAAGTTATGCAACATGCTAAATTGTGACTTGACATAACAAGTGTGTTTTCAAGTTTAAGTAAACATGTGATTGACTTGAATGTTTTGAGCAACACAGTGAGTAAAGGTATTATTTTGGATACAAAAATTGTAACACCCCATATTTTATATTAATATTAAAAAAATATCAATAATTTATGAATTCATAATTTAGCCATGAAACATATACCATTGTGATCCTCGTAATTTTCTGATTTGTTTTGATATATAACTTGTCCAAAACGGGTTCCATATGGGAAAGTTATTAATGAATAAACATTCAAAAGGTTGTGTTCATATATACATGCACAAATTCAAAATTTTAAATAAGATATGTGTTTTAAGCGGAAAATAATAATTCACATCAGAAATATTAAGTAATAAAACGAAAGTTAAACGTAATGTTAGAATAAAAATTAATAGTCGTTGAAATTACGTTCAGACTCAGGCTCTGGGTCGACCGAGGGCATACATAGGTCGACTTATGGGTCGACACACCTCTAATGTGGGTGGACACATGGGTCGACCTTGTAACAACTCGAATTCGAACAGACCAATTTTTTTTCAAAAATTCCAAACTATTGAAACTCAAGTTGTTGTGCTCTGGTATCCAGAAGAAAAGACAGAGACATAAAACATGTCAGAGCTCAGAAAATATCTCACAGCGGAATGGATAAAATATAATATAATCAAAATATAGCCTTACCGTATTAATAATACTGCCTAATCAGTACCTAGGCTATCATGTCTCTGCCACAAATCTAACCTGCGAGTATGTTATGAGGAGGGGTTCAGAAAACAAGTTCTGGTGACTGGATTTTTATTATACACTTTGGATAACACTAGATATACCTTCAATCATATTCTCTTATTTATTAGGTTACTTGGGTTAACAGCACTCAAGGCTTTACACATACATCGTACCCATTTACTTCCCAGTGGATTAACCTAATATAGTATATATGTAGCTACCCCTAATATTATGTTACACCCCATGGTACCCCACTAGCACGGTCTCCACCGTAACACCATCGAAATATACGTAGTCCCTCATCCTACACCATAATGACGTACGGATCTCTATATAATAATGTTACGTTCCGCATATATCTAACATTATCATGCTATGAAAGCGTACCCACTGCCATCTTCGATTAAATCAGATTCCATACTAGTGTAATTACCTTAGGTCTACGATACACCAACCAGAGACAACGTGCATGTATCTAGACTTTCCACATACGTATCGTCAATTGTAGCTCGATGCCATAACCACATGTCCTCTAATGTGCACCGAATTTCATGGCAGCGATACAAGAAACACTGTAACACCCCGTAATTCTGTTAATATTAATATTTACAAATTAAAGAATAACTAATCTCAGACGTGAGAATTTTGGGAAACGGGTTGCGCCATTGTGTTCGTCTCGGAATTCTAGTGGAGATAGAGTCCGAGTTTGCGGGAAACGAGTACCGGATGAAAGAGTTATGGACGAACGAAGTTTGGTGGCAAAGTAAAGAAAAAAATAAAAAAAATGCACTGACGCACTTGGGAAGTGCGCCAGTACATATTTACACTGGCGCACCTGCCAAGTGCGCCCAGGCCGAGGCTGGAGCCTGCACAGCTTTCTGGTTCAGGCTGACCCGTGTTGTTGAGTCCATTCTGACTCCTTGCTGAGTCATTAGGGCTGACTCATCACCCTATCATAATTAAATGGTTTTGATTAACCCAAAGAACATCCGACGGCTTAAATTAATTTATAACTCTATAAAAAGACCCCCATAAACAAACCCTAAATCAGAAAATAAACAAAGACCATGGCCGTCATGCTGATATATTGAGACCTAGAGCAGCCGCCATCAAATTAAAGATAAAGAACAGCAACCAAATCAGAACTACCCAACCCTAACAGCGATTCTTCATCAAAAGAGCGCTAATTCGACTCTCTTTCTTCTATAATTGTGAGTATGATAGTCTTAACAAGATTATTATCATTTTAATTAGGTTAATTTATGAATGGATTGTGAGTAGATGATGTGAATTGTCATATGCTATCATGTATGTTATTAATCCTATGCTATGTGGAGATGATATACTATATGTTGTAAATCATGCTATGTATGTTGAAAGTTTCTATGCTAAGTTGTGATGAATCATACATGTTAGAAAGCCATCTATGCTAGTTAGTTCATATTAATTAAATCATCATGTTTGGGCTATGTTGATCTATATGACAAGTTACATATGCAAGTTAAATTGATTAGAAAAGTTATGAACATATGCCATGACATCTATTGTGACATCTAGAACTATGCTATGACATATGTGATATCCTATGCTAGTTCACACCATCATTATGTTCCTTAAGAACCCCATATGCAAGTTTAGGTATAAATTTGGGCTATGATCATATCATGTAAATTGTGACATTTAACAAGTTGACAACTTTTGATCCTTAACATGCGTAGTTTATGCAAGTTTCACCCCTATTATGATTAGATTTATTTTAATTGTCTATATGTTGTGATAATTTATCTTTGTGCTATGCATTAGACTATTCAAGTCTAGCCTATATTATGCGTTGAATAAGCGAACGTATAAACGTGGGGTAGGGGTAATATTAAGGATTTAATAATAAGATGTTGGGGTGCAATTGATATGATTTTGCATACCATGAGTGGATGACCATAATTGAGTCAATTATGGACATCAATAAAAGTGGACTTAATTAATAATTTGATAGGGAATTATTAAAACTGGGGTAAAAGATTGAAAGTTTTCAATCAATGCTTAGGACACGAGGTTGGACTCGTTTGTGACGTGAACCTGCCCGGAACCGCCCGGCAAATCCAGTGGTCACAAATGTCAGCCCAATGTGAGAGGTCCTAGGCCTAAACTAAAGCATAAAAAGTTGTAAAGACACGAGGTTAGACTCTTTTATGGTGTAAGACTGCCCGGACCCGCCCGACAAATCCAGCTGCCATAAATGCCAGTCTAATGTGAGAGGTCTTTACGAGGTTATGGCCTGAATGAATTAAGAAATACTTAACCAGATAAAACATGTAAAGTGGGACATGGGGGTTAAGTAGGTGCCTTGGGTGGCATGAGGAATATAGTGGGTGCCCTTAGTGGCATGTGAAATACGATTAGTAAGACTTAACCAAACACACATGTAAATAAACATGACTAAGAGGGTTAAGTGGGGTATATTAATGACAAGCTTAGGTGGGTAGCTTGTGGGGGCCCATTTCAACCAGTATCCCAAACGTATCTTTGTGGGCTCGACCCAAGTCGAGGACGGGACACGCATACTGAGTTTGAATATAAGAGGCCAAAACGGGGAGCGGTGGCAACGCAAGTCCAACGGGTTTCATATGCGTGTGTGGACCCGGGCTGGTAGGTAAGACGTTGTTGCATCGTGTAGATATAAGCCGTGCATTCTCAAGTTGTATCGGTTTGCCACTTTAGGGGAGTGATACACCCCACTGTGGGGCCAGCACGGGTATCTACGAGTAGGGAGCCGATCGAAAGTGGGTAGTGGGGTACACCTAGTGGAGATAGGGGCAGACGACACCTATGTAGTCAGCTAGGGGTACGTAAGGCTATTTATATTGTTTCTGTGTAAAGCAAGTGGGATCAACCTTTAGGGTGACTAGTGCGGTGCAGTGTAGAAATGTGCGGTGCAGTATAGTAATTATTCGTTAGTAATTAGGTATGCCTTTACCGTTATCTTTAACGTTATCTTAAATGCTATCTTTATCTTCCAAATAGTTCATAAACATTTACTTGTCTTCCAGCTTATGCCTTAGTCTAGTTATTTTGACAATAGTATTGTTAGAATTATCATACTCGCCGGACTTTATGTCTGACCCCCTCCATTTCTATCCTTTTCCCCCTCCAGGTCCTCAGGTTGGACCCAGCTCTAGTGGAGTTTGATTGGATTGCTTCATCTCTTTGGAAAGTTTGGACCATTGAAGTAAAGTCCAGCTTGTTATCTTCTTTAATGGCTATTTTGTAATGGGGTTATGTATTTTGTTTTTATGAAGATGGATAATATACTTGACTCTGATTAATGGTTTTGTGATGTAATAAACATGTTTCCACTGCAATAAAATGAAGTTTTAGATTTCCAAGTACTACTTATTATCTGTCTTGTTGTAATTTTTCTGTTCTATATTCACTTAAAACCTCCATGGAAGTTAATGCATTCCCTTTGTGAGTGACATTAATGGACGTGGGGTGTTACACGTGGTATCAGAGCTTAAGGTTACTAGAACAGATAAAAATACTTTAGAAAAATAGTTGTTTTTGGAAGAAATGTTTTCAAAAACATGTTTTAATGAGAAATTTAAAGGGGAAGTTTTTATGAAAAACATAATCCCCAAATAGCCATATATCTTTATCTTTCGAATTCTCCATTTTGAATCTTTCCTTTTTCGTTTCAGCATGGCTGAATATCTTAACCTACCTGACGGTGTAACGATACCAGGATGGTATAGGAGGCTATTAGAGGCTAGGGCTGCTGCAGGTCCAGCCAATGTTCCTCCACCACCAGTTGCACCCATTCCTCCTCCTCCTCCTCGCGTAGATACTTTTGCAAAGACGTGCAAGGAATTCAAAGCTATGGGTGGAAAACCCTTTCAAGGGTCAGAAACGTTTGTGGAAGCTAGAGATTGGCTTAAGGTAGTGGAAGAGTTGCTAGAAATCTTTGAAGTAGAAGAAGGGAGGAGAGTTCGTTTAGCAGCTTGGTTGATGAAGGGAGAGGCCTCGTTTTGGTGGGAGGTCACTAATGGGGAGCGTCCTGTTGACTCTTGGGCGGATTTTAGACGTAGGTTCGAGGCGAAGTTTCTCTCTAGGGCGAAAGAAAATCTATATATGGAAAGGTTCTTGACATTGAAGCAAGTAAGCTCGTCTGTGAAAGAATATGTCAACAAATTTAATCAGCCAGCAAGGTTTGGTTTGGACTTAGTAAACACGCCGGAGAAGAAGGCTCTGAGGTTCGTTAATGTCTTGAATGAACCGTTGCAAGGGTTGGCCATGACCCACATCCCTATGGGGGCCACCTTGGAGAAGCTAGTAGAAATGGCGCTTATGCACGAGGAGAAAAGCGTTAAAGTTGATAAGGCACCCGAGAAGAAAGAGGATCAGAAGAAACCACAACAGCAAAACAAGAAGGGTGGTAAAGACATAACGGCAAGGGAAAGAAGAAATGTTTTAACTCTGGGACCCCAGGCCATCTCAGCAAGGACTGCCGAAAGAAAAAGAAGACTGGCTGTTTTCATTGTGGCGATGCAGGATATTTAGTGAAGGACTGCCCAAGGAAGGGGCAGAGGGCAGGAGCTACCTCGGGAGGACAGGTGCAGGCTCTTATAGCACCAGGGCAGGCAAGGGGAAAAGTTCAGGCTCTCGCGGTCCCACCGCTGCAAGAACGAGGTAGAACCATTTATGTTGAAAGCTTAGTTTTTCTGTTTGATCATCCTGTCCGTACCTTATTCGATTCGGGCGCATCACATTCGTTTATCTCTACATCATTAGTTGAATCACTGCACTTAAACACCAGTTTAGTAGAGGAACCCTTAGTTGTTTCAAATCCAATTGGGGGCTTAGCTCATTTGTCCATGATGTGTTTGGATTTGAAAATTTTTGTACTTAGCATTGAGTTTAGATGTGATGCTTATTTGTTGGGCTTCACGGGCTATGGGCTAATTTTAGGAATGGATTGGTTATCCAGAAATGGGGCTGTTCTTGATAGCGAAAGGAGAGTAGTTAGGCTCATGACTCGCCTTGGCAACACTCTCGAAATATTTTGTAATCCCATAAATTCGGTTATGCTAAGTTATCTAGAATCGCTTGACGCGTCTGAGGAAAATCTACGATCTGTTAGAGTGGTCCGAGAGTATTCGGATGTGTTTGAGGAGGTGAGGGGCTTACCTCCGAAGCGGGAGATAGATTTTTGAATATATCTTGTGGATAATGCGAAACCAGTATCTTTGCCGGTACGCCACATGGCTCCACGTGAAAGGAGGGAACTCGATAAGCAAGTGAAGGAGTTGCTTGAGAAGGGGTTCATAAGATAAAGTATATCGGAGTGGGGTGCTCCAGTAGTATTTGCCACGAAGGCGGATGGGTCCCTTAGACTTTGTGTGGACTATAGAGAACTTAATAAACTTACTAAGAAGAACAGACACCCACTGCCGAGGATTGACGATCTCTTCGATCAGTTAGTTGGCGCCTTAGAGTTTTCGCAGTTGGACTTAGCCACTGGTTTCCATCAGTTGAGAGTGGCTGAGGATCGCATAGACAAGATTGCCTTTAGGACTCCAGACGGTTTCTATGAATGGCTAGTGATGCCCTTCGGTTTGACAAACGCCCCCGCATACTTTGTGGATTTGATGAGTAGGGTGTTTAGGGAGTACCTTAATAAATTCGTGGTAGTCTTCGTAGACGACATCTTGATCTTTTCTAAGGATGAAGAAGAGCATGCCCTACATCTTAGGGAAGTGTTGGAGACTCTTCGAGCGCATAGCCTTAAGGCTAAATTTTCTATGTGTCACTTCTGGAGGAAGGAAGTACGGTTCTTGGGGCACGTGGTTTCCAAAGAAGGGATAGTCGTTGATTCCGCGAAGGTGGTGGCCATCCAAGATTGGACGGTTCCTAAAAATGCAACCGAAGTAAGAAGTTTCTTGGGGTTGGCTGGCTACTATAGGAAGTTTATCAAAGACTTCGCAAAGATATCAGCTCCATTGACACGCTTGACGAAGAAGAACCTAGTTTTCACATGGGACGTAGATTGTGATGATGCGTTCCAAAGGTTGAAGAGAGCTTTGACCTCAGCCCCAGTCTTAGTACTGCCAGACGGGAGTAAGCCATTTACCGTATATACTGACGCTTGTGGGACAGGACTAGGCGCAGTCTTAATGCAAGAGGGTAGGGTAATAGCCTATGGTGGAAGGAAGTTGAGAGCGCATGAGAAGAATTACCCCACGCATGACCTAGAGTTGGCCGCTATTGTTTTTGCGCTTAAGTCTTGGCGTCATTATCTTCTTGGCGAGAAATTCGAATTATTCACTGACCACAAATCGCTAAAATACTTATTTCCTCAAAAGGACTTGAACTTAAGGAAGCAAAGGTGGATGGAGTTCTTAGCATCCTACGACTTCGGGATAGCGTATACCCCTGGCAAGGGTAACGTGGTGGCGGACGCCTTAAGTAGAAAAAGATTATCCTTAAGTCCTTTGTTTGTTGAGCGGCGAAGCTTAGAATTCATTTTGATGTTTGACTTTAGACCTTCCATTGACTTCGTACCCGGTTTGCTAGCATCCTTGGAGGTCAGACCTACGCTTTTGGGATGGATTGGCGAGGCACAGCGAGATAACCCGCAGTTGGTTGAGTTAGTAGAAAAGCTCAAAGGAGGGGAGTCATCAAGCCATATCCGTAGGTATACGCTAGATGATAGGGGTTGGTTATGTAGGGACGGTAGACTTTGTGTACCAAAAGACGATGACCTAAGGAAGACTATTCTTGAAGAAGCACATCGTTCGAAGATGACCATTCATCCCGGCGGGGACAAGATGTACATGGACATGAGACGAGTTTACTTTTGGGCCGGTATGAAGAGGGACGTAGACGAGTATGTCGCTAGATGCTTGGTGTGCCAACAAGTAAAAGCGAAGCAAAAGAAACCCGGTGGGTTGCTTCACCCATTGGAGGTTCCACTATGGAAGTTGGAAAGCGTCTCGATGGACTTTATTGACGGATTACCGAGATCGAGAAAGGGTAATACGGGGATTTGGGTTATAGTAGATAGACTTACTAAGAGCGCCCATTTCATTCCCGTGAAGAATAAGAGGACTGCTCCATGGTTAGCTTCTGTATACGTCCGAGAAATAGTTCGTTTGCACGGTGTTCCTTCTAGCATAGTGAGCGACCGCGATCCTATTTTCACTAGCGGATTTTGGAGAAGTTTACAAGAGGCGGTAGGGACTCAGTTATGTCTGAGCACCGCATATCATCCTCAAACGGACGGCCAGACCGAGAGGGTGAATCGCATTCTAGAGGATCTCTTGTGGCTATGTATCCTAGACTTTGGGGGTACATGGGAAGAGCATCTTCCACTGGTGGAGTTCGCATATAATAACAGCTTTCAGTCTAGCATTGGTATGGCACCATTCGAAGCTCTTTATGGACGGCCGTGTCGTTCGCCTACATGTTGGTGGGAATCTACCGATAAGATCTTACTTGGGTCCTATATGATTAGAGAGACTTCGGAGAAGATCAACTTGATTCGGAGGAGGATGAAAGCAGCGCAAGATAGGCAGAAATCATATGCGGATAAGAGAAGGACGGATCTTGAATTTGAGGTTGGGGACATGGTCTTTGTTAAAGTGTCTCCATTACGAAACATTGTTCGCTTTGGGTCCGTTGGGAAATTAGCACCAAGGTTCGTAGGACCATTTCCTATTAAGGAGAAGAGTGGGCAAATGGCGTATAGAGTGGAGTTGCCCGAGAGACTTAGTGGTGTACACGACGTATTCCATGTATCACATTTGAGGAAGTGCTTGCACGAGACCGCGGAAGTGGTAGAGCCGAACTTGCTTAGAGAGGTGGAGATAGAGCGTGATGCGACGATTCGACGAGCTCCTATGCGCATTCTTGGGTCAGAGATTAAGAAGCTGAGAAATCGAGAGGTCAGACTGGTCAAAGTACAATGGGGAGATGATGAGAGCAACGCTACTTGGGAGACATAAGAGAAGATGCGTTCACGATACCCTTTCCTTTTCGAGGGTATGTCCTTTAATTTCTCCTTTATCGCTTATCTTGTACTTAGCTTACCTTTAGAGTATCCTCTCATTAGTATTCTTGACCTTTAGATAGGATAATCCTATGGTTGAGACAGGTGTTTGAGACAAGTTATGTATGATGAATGCAAAGTGGATGCAAGTGTTTGCTAGTGGTTGCTCGTGGACGCATATACACACACTATTAGGCACTAGATCGGCTCAGTCACTTCATACTGCATATTGCATATAAATGGCCGTATTTAGTAAAATGGATGTATAATGATTGTGCTATCATATGGATACCGCATTTTGGTGAATGGTTGTGCACGCATGTAGAAATAATATGTATCGATAGGGAACTTTTGCATACATAATGGATGCATGGCATTATCATGATTTGCATCAAGGAGGTCAACTGGATTAGTGGACCGCCTGATTTTGCATTAGATATGGACATATACACACACTGTGCATTTAAACATGAAAGCATTAGAAGTCTATAAGGACAATGGATGCCTGTGTTTGATGGTTGAGTAGATGGTTGTTTGGATGTTAGGATATACATTCTTCTTAACTTGAAGATTTCGGGGACGAAATCCTTTAAGGAGGGGAGAATGTAACACCCCGTAATTCTATTAATATTAATATTTACAAATTAAAGAATAACTAATCTCAGACATGAGAATTGTGGGAAACGGGTTGCGCCATTGTGTTCGTCTCGGAATTCTAGTGGAGATAGAGTCCGAGTTTGCGGGAAACGAGTACCGAATGAAATAGTTATGGACGAACGAAGTTTGGTGGCAAAGTAAAGAAAAAAAATAAATGCACTGGCACACTTGGGAAGTGCGCTAGTACATATTTACAATGGCGCACCTGCCAAGTGCGCCGAGGCCGAGGCTGGAGCCTGCACAGCTTTCTGGTTCAGGCTGACCCGTGTTATTGAGTCCATTCTGACTCCTTGCTGAGTCATTAGGGCTGACTCATCACCCTATCATAATTAAATGGTTTTGATTAACCCTAAGAACATCCGACGGCTTAAATTAATTTATAACTCTATAAAAAGACCCCCATACACAAACCCTAAATCAGAAAATAAACAAAGACCATGGCCGTCATGCTGATATTTTGAGACCTAGAGCAGCCGCCATCAAATTAAAGATAAAGAACATCAACCAAATCAGAACTACCCAACCCTAACAGCGATTCTTCATTAAAAGAGCGCTAATTCGACTCTCTTTCTTCTATAATTGTGAGTATGATAGTCTTAACAAGATTATTATCATTTTAATTAGGTTAAGTTATGAATGGATTGTGAGTAGATGATGTGAATTGTCATATGCTATCATGTATGTTATTAATCCTATGCTATGTGGAGATGATATACTATATGTTGTAAATCATGCTATGTATGTTGAAAGTTTCTATGCTAAGTGGTGATGAATCATACATGTTAGAAAGCCATCTATGCTAGTTAGTTCATATTAATTAAAATCATCATGTTTGGGCTATGTTGATCTATATGACAAGTTACATATGCAAGTTAAATTGATTAGAAAAGTTATGAACATATGCCATGACATCTATTATGACATCTAGAACTATGCTATGACATATGTGATATCCTATGCTAGTTCACACCATCATTATGTTCCTTAAAAACCCCATATGCAAGTTTATGTATAAATTTGGGCTATGATCATATCATGTAAATTGTGACATTTAACAAGTTGACACCTTTTGATCCTTAACATGCATAGTTTATGCAAGTTTCACCCCTATTATGATTAGATTTATTTTAATTGTCTATATGTTGTGATAATTTATCTTTGTGCTATGTGTTAGACTATTCAAGTCTAGCCTATATTATGCGTTGAATAAGCGAACGTATAAACGTGGGGTAGGGGTAATATTAAGGATTTAATAATAAGATGTTGGGGGTGCAATTGATATGATTTTGCATACCATGAGTGGATGACCATAATTGAGTCAATTATGGACATCAATAAAAGTGGACTTAATTAATAATTTGATAGGGAATTATTAAAACTGGGGTAAAAGATTGAAAGTTGTCAATCAATGCTTAGGACAAGAGGTTGGACTCGTTTGTGACGTAAACCTACCCGGAACCGCCCGGCAAATCCAGTGGTCACAAATGTCAGCCCAATGTGAGAGGTCCTAGGCCTAAACTAAAGCATAACAAGTTGTAAAGACACGAGGTTAGACTCTTTTATGGTGTAAGACTGCCCGGACCCGCCCGGCAAATCCAGCTGCCATAAATGCCAGTCTAATGTGAGAGGTCTTTACGAGGTTATGGCCTGAATGAATTAAGAAATACTTAACCAGATAAAACATGTAAAGTGGGACATGGGGGTTAAGTAGGTGCCTTGGGTGGCATGAGGAATATAGTGAGTGCCCTTAGTGGCATGTGAAATACGATTAGTAAGACTTAACCAAACACACATGTAAATGAACATGACTAAGAGGGTTAAGTGGGGTATATTAATGACAAGCTTAGGTGGGTAGCTTGTGGGAGCCCATGTCAACCAGTATCCCAAACGTATCTTTGTGGGCTCGACCCAAGTTGTTGACGGGACACGCATACTGAGTTTGACTATAAGAGGCCAAAACGGGGAGCGGTGGCAACGCAAGTCCAACGGGTTTCATATGCGTGTGTGGACCCGGGCTGGTGGGTAAGACGTTGTTGCATCGTGTAGATATAAGCCGTGCATTCTCAAGTTGTATCGGGTTGCCACTTTAGGGGAGTGATACACCCCACTGTGGGGCCAGCACGGGTATCTACGAGTAGGGAGCCGATCGAAAGTGGGTAATGGGGTACACCTAGTGGAGATAGGGGCAGACGGCACCTATGTAGTCAGCTAGGGGTACGTAAGACTATTTATATTGTTTCTGTGTGAAGCAAGTGGGATCAACCTTTAGTGTGACTGTTAGCCTACTTTGTGAACTAGGCAACACAAAGTCAAGATATCAGACATTGAAGAGCATTTTTAATTAGAAGACTTCGGTTCGGATCGGAGAAGACACTACAGCCTAGATCGGACAGCTGCAATCGTTCGGATCGGGTCAAAGCAACGTATCGGTTCGGAGCGGATAAAATCTCCTGTTCGGATCGGTGAGCTATTGCTTTTGAAGGCGGAGAGCACGTGTTCGGATCGGAGGGCAGTATTCTTCAAGATGGATCGGAAAGCCACCCAGTTGCTACAGAGATAGGTCGGAGCGGAGCGGAGCAGATTAAAGAAGAGAGAGCGTTGCCTCCAAGCCAATCCGGGTCGGATCGGGTATCCCGATCCGAACCCCTTATATGTGTATCTGCGACCCGAGCCCATTTTCCATATCATTCTCCAGCAAAAGCGCCTGGATATCCGGATCGGCTATGACCAGTTCCTACCCATAACGTCCATTACTCTGATGCGTTGTCAACACAATAATTCATCCGAACCCGAAGCTAATGGGATGGACGACACGTGGCTCCGATCCGGATCGGGTTTTGAGCAAATTCACACCTATAAATACCCCGTCTGGAGAAAAAGAAAAGGATCTTTTTTGGGCACTTCGAGAATTCAACCACCTCCATAGTCCGAACTACAATACTCCCGGAGAATCCAAATCATCTTTTATTATTTGTTTTAGTCAATTGAGTGAATATAAGTGAGTTGTGAGTAGAATCAAGAGAATCTTACATTGTATTTGCAATTGAATCATTGAATATAGTGAAAGATAAGTGGACGTAGGCATTTCTTCGCCGAACCACTATAAATCCTGTGTGTTCATTTCTATTTTCATCTTATTTTATTCTTGTTTTTAATCAATTTGGGTGTTAGAACCACTTTTTGGTCTAACATTTTGGTGCTTTCACTGAGAATCCTCATCTGAATTCTTCATTTTCCGGGATTTCTTTCTACTTTTTGGACCATTGAGTTCAAAGAAGTTAATCCTTAAGTTTCTCCGCTCTTTTATATTTGTTGAAGTGATTGTCAAAGAATCATGGCCAAAGGAAAAGGCAAAGAAGTTCAATCTGGTCGAGGAAATGGAGCTGGCGAAGATCAGCAAAATGCGGTTGTAACAAGGTCTCGGGGGCAGAGTTCAGCAGCAGGAAGAACCAATGTAGGAAATCCGAGCCGCCAGCAGGGGGAAAGCTCCGATCCGATCCGGGTAGGAGATTCTGAAGCAGTGCATTCTCCCAATCTGAACCGACCCGAGCGGCTTGCCACGTACCGATCCGACCAGGCTCCCCAGCTCCGAACCGACCCGACCTCCTACCTCCGATCCGACCCGATGCTTGGTGAAGCTGGAACCTCTACTCGAGTCCCTACGAATGCTCCAATTCCAGCCACCAGGGTTAGTGATCAGGTCAATCCATCTGCGCCCATCACTCAAGGAGATTTCTCGCGCTTACTTGACATGCTTGAGAGCACAAGAGAGGCTATGAAAGTTCACGAGCGCACTAATCTCATGATGCAGGAAAATATGAGGCTCATGAGTCGGGAGATTAGCGAACTCCGTCGACAGAGAACTCCATCACCGGTTCATCACACACCAGTGGATCAATCTTCATCTTCCGAGGAAGAGCGGCCCCGTGAACGAAGGCCGCTCGAACGACCTCAGAACGTGGAGCAGCTGACATTTGGATCTTTGGGATCTCGTGAGGATATTGCACGAGCGCTAGGAAACAATGACCCCACTCGGGGGCAAAGACTCCAGTCCCCTCCTCCCGAGATCGACCGGGAGCGCAGGGAACGGAATCGAGCAGAGGTAGCTCGAAGAAGAAGGGCATCTCCTGAACAAGAGCCCAGAAGGAACTCGGATACTAGGGCCAGGGAACCTGAGCGGCCCCTAACTAATGCTGATGTGCAGGCAATGGTTCGCCAGATCATGTCCGAGAGCCGGAACTATACAAATGAAGATTATGGCATTGAGCGAAGCCATACTCCCTTCACCGATGATATCCTCGACTTCCAATTTCCCCGACGCTTTAACTTGCCACAGATGGACAAATACAACGGAAGGACTGATCCGGGACAGCATTTCATGCGATACTCGTGGCTCATGAATGCTGCTGCTGCCCCTGATGAAGTAAAGTGCAAAGCATTCCCAATCTACTTAGAAGATGTGGCGCTGTTCTGGTTTACCCGACTTCCTCCTCGTTCGATTTCGAATTACAAGGAACTAACCGAGCGTTTCATGAACCAGTTCCGACTCCATGCCCGAAAGTCCAAAAGTGTTATTGAATTATCGAGAATCAAACAGGCACCAGGAGAGTCTTTGAGGGCATATCTTGACCGTTTTAACCAAGCTGTGACTGAGGTCAGTGACCCGCATGAGCCCACTATTCTGATGGCATTGAAGGAACGAGTCGATCCTGAATCTGAGTTTGGAGACTACCTTTCTGGGAAAACACCCTCCACAAGGGAGATATTCTACGAAAAAGCCGATATTTATCTAAGGCGAGAGGAGGCCAGGGCAAACCGAAAGAGAAAGTCTGAGACGGCTTCAAAGGAGAATGTGCAGAGTAATATCGCCGTGAAGCAGTCTGGGGAAAGTTCTGGCAAGGTTGAAGTAAATGTAGGAAACAAGGGTGGAAACAGCAATGCTGGAAGCGGGGGTAACAACAACAATAACCGTAATCCGAACGGTAACAGAAGAAACAGAAATAGGGGAAGTGATCCTAACAAAAGACCCCGATTCCAGAACTACGAGAATTATACACCATTAAACGACACCCTGGAAAATATTTACCTGGATACGTACAATGTGTTACAGTACAAAAGACCGCCACCTCGTGATTCGACCGAGAAAGAAATGGCGACAGGGAAATTTTGTTTGTTTCATGGAACTCATGGGCATTCAACCAATGAATGTCGGCATTTGAGGGATGTGATTGAGAAGCTGCTGCGTGAAGGGAAGTTGGATGAATACAAGGTTGCCCCGAGGGATAGGGGGCAAGGAGAACAGGCTCCAAAACAGATTCTACCTGCTCCCAAGCCTACAGCGCAGCAGAAAGGTAAAGGAATTGTTATCAACTCCATAGTAGGCGGACCTCACCCGGCAATCCGAAGTTTCAGATCAATGGATCAATATGTAAATGCTGCCAAGCATCTAGACGTGAATGAAGGTGATGATTTGGAAGATATCACCCCCATAAAACAACAGAAGACCATGTTTGACGACATGGTATTTCGCAGCCGAGACAATACTGGGATCCAATCACCCACCGATGATCCGTTGGTTATTACTACCACCATTGGGCCGGCCTTGGTCCATAAGGTATTAGTAGACAACGGAAGTTCCGTTAATATTTTGTTCAAGAAGTCATTTGATCAGATGAAGCTTGAATCTGAAGACTTGAAGCCATGTGAAGGATGGATCAGAGGCTTCAACGGGGTGTCGACAGCCCCCATGGGATATATAGAGTTGCCCGTGACCCTGGGGCAAGGAGAACGTAGAAGAGTGCGGATGCTTCAGTTCGTAGTATTGGACGTAGATTCGCCTTATAATGCATTTTTGGGGAGACCTGCCCTTGCTGAATTCAGGGTTTGTATCGCCCCTTGGTGCTTGTTACTTAAGTTCCCAACCGAAGCCGGAACTAGAGTAATGAGAGGGGATCAAGTTTCCGGACGGGCCTGCTACGTGGCCGAATTAAAGATGTTGATGAAAGGACTTAACGTTGAGAGTAAAGATGCCTCGTCTCCCTCAAAGGGGGGCTCGGCATAGCAATTAGAGAGATTGACCCCAAAGGAGTTGCCCAAAGGAACGCCCGAAGACCTGGATCCCAGAAAAGACGAGGAACCAGAGGCTAGGAATGCAACTCCTAATGAAGCGACAGTGGAAATTCCCATTGATAAAGCTGATCCAACAAAAGTTTTGAAAATTGGTTCTCAATTGGATCCACGTCGAGCTAAAGAACAAATGGACTTCTTGAAGGCAAACTTAGACGTGTTTGCCTGGACCCATGCTGACATGTGTGGGATATCGCCATCCATTATAAGTCACAAATTGAATGTAAATCCGAAGCATCCGCCTGTGAAGCAAAAGAGACGCATGCTGGGCCCAGAGAGGTCGGCTTCTCTCAAAGAGGAAGTAGAGAAGTTGAAGCAGAATGGATTTATTCGAGATTCGACATATCCCGACTGGATATCGAATCCCGTTTTAGTAAAGAAGCCAAACGGAAAGTCGCGGACTTGCATTGACTTTTCAGACTTAAACAAAGCTTGCCCGAAAGATAGTTTCCCACTTCCCAGGATTGACCAGCTTGTAGACTCGACAGCAGGTCATGAACTTCTCTCTTTCATGGACGCATATTCTGGATACAACCAAATTCCTATGCACGTACCAAAGCAAGAACATACGAGCTTCATTACGAATTTGGGATTATATTGTTATGTTGTAATGCCATTCGGATTGAAAAACGCTGGAGCTACTTATCAGCGCTTGGTGAACAGAATGTTTTATAATCAAATAGGAAAAACTATGGAAGTTTATGTGGATGATATGCTTGTCAAATCGAAGCAGTCCTCCAGCCATACGCAAGACTTGGCGGAAATGTTTGGTATCCTGCGAAAGTACCGAATGAAATTGAATCCTCTGAAATGCTCATTTGGAGTGGCATCGGGAAAGTTCCTTGGCTTCATTGTGAGTTCCCGAGGAATTGAAATCAACCCTAGCCAGATAGCAGCGATTAGAAATATCGAAGAGCCGAGGAGAATTAAAGACGTCCAAAGTCTTGCAGGGAAAGTAGCGGCGCTGAGTAGATTCATCTCCAAAGCCACAGACAAATGTGTTCCGTTTTTTTATTTGATTAAAAGAGGAAAGAAGAACTTCGAGTGGACTCCGGACTGTGTTGAGGCCTTTCGAAATCTATTGGAACTGCTAGAGAAACCGCTGATTTTATCAAAGCCCGTAGATCACGAAGAATTGTTTGTTTACTTGGCAGTCTCGGCTCACGCCGTCAGCACAGCCCTGGTTCGAGAAGAAGACAAAATACAAAGGCCAGTGTATTATGTAAGCAAGAAATTAGCAGCGGCAGAGCGCAACTACCCAAAAATTGAGAAGCTCGCTTACAGCCTCTTGATCGCATCCCGAAAACTTCGTCACTATTTCCAAGCTCATCCAATAACCATATACACCGACCAGCCCTTAAGGCAGGTGTTGCAGAGACCCGAAGCATCGGGAAGGTTGATCAAATGGAACATAGAACTAAGTCAGTTTGATTTGAATTTTCAACCACGAAAGTCAATCAGGGGGCAAGCTCTAGCAGACTTTATTGTGGAGTTCACCATTCCAGAGGAGGAGGTAGTCGATGATAGAGTGGTTAAGTCCGAGGATGAGTTAAAAATAGATCCGTGGAAACTATATACAGATGGAGCCAAGAACGACCGAAGGTCCGGAGCTGGAATCGTCTTAGTCACTCCCGAAGGACGGTCGTTATATTACGCCCTGCGATTAGAATTTTCAGCGACTAACAACGACTCTGAATATGAAGCCCTGATTGCCGGGCTGAAGCTTGCTAAAGACCTCGGAGTAAAAATATTACATATATTCTGTGATTCTAAAATTGTTGTTTGCCAAGTGCGAGAGGAATTTGTGGCTCGAGGACCTCGACTTATCGCCTACCTCAAGAAAGTGAAAGAGCTATTGAATAGCTTAGAGCGGTACAACATAACACACATTCCCAGAGTTGAAAACCAGAAAGCGGATAGGCTGGCAAAGCTGGCTAGTTCTGACAATCCAGAAGAGACTGAAATGATTCCAATTGAAACGTTGGAATCGCCAAGCTTTGAGTCAATGGAAATTGAATTCGTTTTTGAAGCGGAACCAGAGAAGGAGTCATGGATGACTCCAATTAAGAATTTCCTTAAGAATGGGACACTCCCATCAAAGAAAAGTGAGAAAAGAGTTGTAGTTCGCAAAGCTACCAGATATGTCATACAAGATGATACTCTTTATAGGCAAGGATTTTCTATGCCCCTGTTACGATGTATAGCACACGACGACATCAAGCGTGTACTAGGAGAAGTGCACGAAGGTGAGTGTGGAGATCATACAGGAGGTCAAACTTTAGCAAAGAAGATATTGCGGTACGGATACTTCTGACCTACGATCAATAAAGATGCAGCTGATTATTCACGACGCTGCGATAAGTGCCAGAGATTCGCCAAAATCCCCAGAGCACCATCGACCCAACTTAAATCAATGGTGAGTCCTTGGCCATTTGCCACGTGGGGAATTGATATCATTGGAGTTCTACCAATTGCTAAAGGAGGAGCTAAGTATGCAATAGTGGCCGTGGACTATTTTTCGAAGTGGGTGGAAGCTGAGCCCTTGACCAAGCTCACAACAAGAAAGGTGATAAGCTTTGTGGTCAGAAATATTATATGCCGGTTCGGGATACCAAGGACGATTATAACTGACAACGGAACCCAATTTGATAGTACTGAATTCAGAAATTTCTGCCAGAAGTATAAGATAGACAAACGATATACTGCAGTTGCCTATCCGCAATCGAATGGGCAAGTAGAGGCAATAAACAAAGTAATAAAATCCATCCTCAAGAAACGATTAGAGCGTGCAAAGGCAAAGTGGGTTGATGAATTGCCCCTAGCTTTGTGGGCATATCGAACAACATTTAAAACGGCCACCGGTCATACCCCTTTCTCTCTCTCCTTTGGCTCAGAAGCTGTAATTCCAGTTGAACTAGAAGTTCCTTCCCACAGGGTGACATATTATGACCCGATGACAAATCGGGCACTTTTACTTGAGTCTCTTGATGAAGTCGAAGAAAAAAGGGACGAAGCAGATTTGCGTGCGGCAAGACATCGGCGTCAGATGGCACGCTATTACGACAAAAAAGTTCGCCTCAGGACTTTTGAACCAGGAGATTTGGTGCTAAAGAGAGTCTTTCCATCCCTTCCTCACCTTGGTCCAAAATGGGAAGGACCCTTTGTCATTCAACGGAAACTTGAAAAAGGAACCTTCAAGTTAACGACCGTGGATGGCGAAGAGGTCCCCAGAGCATGGAATGCCCAGCACTTAATGCGATATTTGGATTAGAAATGCTGAACTTTGTGTTATTTTTCTTATGAACTCTGTAATAAGGCACGACTTGCCTTGGGAAAATCTGACGATATGAATGAAGAACTATAAAGTGGATGTAGGCTACGACTTAGCCGAACCACTATAAAAATACTGTGTGTTATTTACTTTATGCATTACATATATACATTTATCAGTTATTCTGTTGTGATTATAAGATACAGGATAACTCACAGCCTAAAAAGGTTGAAAACAGTTTAGACATAAAAAGAAGCACAACGACTATTTGTGCGATAAGACATAAAAGAATGAGAAAACGACATTCTTAACTCTAACTCTCCAGAGAGAGGAGTATAAAAGCGTCTCCGACTGAGCGCTGAAAAAGAAATTCTCCTCCTAACTCTAACTTTCCAGAGAGAAAGAGAGTATAAAGGCGTCTCCGACTGAGCGCTGAGAAAGAAATCTTTCCCTGTTGAAAGAGCGGGGAATAAATAAATGACTGAGCTCGAACTCTAACTCTCAAGAGAAAGAGAGAGAGAGAGAGAGAGTATAAAAGAAATGCCAGAAAAAACGACAGGTACTAACGACACAGGAAGTGCTATCCCGTCAGAGAATCGGGAGCATTCAGACTGCTTGATTAAGCATTAAATAATTTGTGGAAATTGAATGGGGACACGTATGTATACGCATATTTCCCCCCTCCACAACTTCGTTTCATAACTATAGACATGCATTCTTACATAAGTGCAGAACTACTAACAAACAAACGTTGCAAAAAATGAGTTATTTTTATTTACAAATGAATGAATTTGTACAGGAAAAAAAAAAGTGCAGGAGCTACTTTTGTGGCAGCAATTATTGGTTCACTAAATGCTAAAACGATACAAGGCAATCCACTATTTAGATTTTGAATGAGCTTTGGATTTCTTGGCGGCTTTCTCTACGTCCTTGGCTTCTTTCTCATCCTCCGTCAAGATTCGCTTTGACTTCTTTTTTCCTGAAGATGCGGTGCTGGAGCCAGTAGACTTCTTCCTGGAAGGCGGGGCGCTGGAATCAAGAGAAGATTTTTTTGCGAGTTCCTCCGTAATAGATCTAGTTGAGAGCTTAACAACTAACCTTGATCCCGCATCCACGACCGCGAGGGGTTTGAGGACTTCGGGGTCTAGCTCTTCAGCTTTTAGTTGCAAGCGTTTGTCTTGATCGGCTTTCATTGCAGCCAAGGTAACATCATCAGTATTTTTTGATTCCCCGACTATTGCAACTTCTGGTTCCTCTTCATGCCCCCCGTCTCCACCATCGTCCTTCAAAGCTGCTATCATTTCTTCATCATGGGGAGTGGCGACCTTAGTTGGCTCATTTCCTTCTCCCAAGTCTATAGAAGCAGCCTTGTCTTCCCCTTTTTTGGCCTTATCTGCGGGCTTTGTCCCAGCGGTGGCTCCCTGAGTCACATCTGTCTTTACGGATGATTCAACACCTATAGAATGAGAAGCAACAGTTATCAACTCAGGCAAAAACAATGGGTCTTTCATCGATTGTTCAATCACGTGGCGAAAGGTAGAAATAGCCTTGGCAAATTGAGGAGAAAAGGTAGGGATACCTTCCGAAGACTTTTCTGCGGGGGTGGCTACTACCTCTGGTGTTGCTTCAGGAATAGGGGATAGCAGAGTTGTTCGGGGAATTCCCGGATTTTCAGGATCATACCCCTCTACTTTAGAAGTTGCAGGGACAGAAGAAGAGGAACCAGCTTCAAGAACAGTTTTTTGTTTAGACTTCCGTCTCTCTTCTTCCATGGCCTCAGCAATGAGTCGGCGCCCTTCAGCTAGGCGCTCCGGTTCGTCATCCCTCAAGTATTTCTCCATTAGTTTATCTTCATCGAGGGAATCGACCTTAAGTTCCTCTTTTTCCCACTCGACGATCTGATTCCATACTTGAACTAGAGTGGATGGATAGTCCTCGATCCAAGAAATGTTTCGGCGACGAATAATATGTGCGAAGAATTCAATCATAAGTTCGCCGAAACCCTGAATATCAGCCTCCGCCTCTGATAGTTGCTTGCGGGCTTCCTCCGCAGATTTAATAGCACACTCCACATTGCCCTCGGCCAGGGCAGCCCTATTCTCTGCCTCCAACAGCTTTGAAGCCAAGTCGGCATTCTTCTTTTCTAATTCAGCACTCTTCTTTGCTAACTCGGCGTTTTTCCGTTCAAGCTCGGCATAAGCAAGGCGTGTCTTAGCAGCTTCTGACTTGGCCTCATCAGCTTGCTTTTTTAATTCAGAGCGCTCCTGAGTGTGAGATTCAAGCAAGTCATGATAACGCTTTTGCATGTCCTCGAATTGTTGTTTGAAATTAGAAGCGTCCCTTTGAGCGACCGCTAGCTGAGCTTGAGTGTCTTCCAAATCTTTTCCTAGAGCTTTTAAGGCCTTAGCATCCTCCTCCGCGGTTTTTTGCATTGAATCAGTATTTGTGATTAGAGTGCGGATGATTCTAGAAAGATTACGTGAATATTTGAACATCTCAGTATATTATTTTTCCACCGCATCAATCTTTGCTTTGGCCTCATCTGCCCACTTAGAGGAAATAGGTTCAAGAGCAGGTAAAAAAGTCAAAGTCTCGAAGTAGTGCTCGGGAAATTGCTCCACCAAATATGCCCGCTTTACTGCAGTTTCCGCATCTAGTGGGGGAGGAGCGGGGATCGATAATTCGGTGTCCCTGTGTGAAGAGGATTCGGTAGCCTCTTTGTCTGTCCAAGGTCGTTTAGTAGCAGGGACCTTGTGCTTGCTTCGAGACCCAGTTTCTTTTGGAGGAGTTCTCTCTCTGCTGCGCTTTTCATGGGAAGAAGTGGAGTCTTTAGATGGTGGTCTGTCCTCTTCCCTGCGGCTTTGATAACCCTTATATTTCTCTTGTTCCGGTCGAACTGGTGAGCGGGAACGTGAGGGTCGAGAACGATAGGGATCATAAGGTCTTCTCTCCTCCCTACCACGATCATCCCGACGATCATACTCGACATCCTGAGGAGGATTGGACATGCTGCGACGAAGCTTTCTTATATCGTAGTAGG
Source organism: Allium sativum (assembly GCA_030737875.1). Taxonomy (NCBI): domain Eukaryota; kingdom Viridiplantae; phylum Streptophyta; class Magnoliopsida; order Asparagales; family Amaryllidaceae; genus Allium; species Allium sativum. The sequence goes on along the minus strand of CM060918.1, from coordinate 155,722,512 downwards.
ATCGAGACATCGTACCTGCACGATAAAACGAACGAAATTTAGAATTAATGGATTCACGAGGAAAGAGGTGCAATGAATGCTAATGTCGTTATATAAAGTGTATCCTAAGTGGTGTGTTTCCCCCCAACCAACCCGAGTCTGAAGCTAGACTAGTACGGGCAGGCTCTTTGGCCTTAGCGGGAGTGGTCTCTTCAGAAGAGGTGAAGACTAAAGGATCCTTCCTGAAATCCTCTGAAGTGTATATAGTCTCAGGTAAGGGGAGATCCCCCAAACCCTGAAATATTTGCTCATCAGTACTAGGGACATCCCCCTCGGAAGCATGAAGTGGTGACTCTTGGGAGGATTTTGACTTTTCTAGAGAAGTAGTTTCCTCGGGGGCAATATATCCTTCACGATGCTTTTCGGCCAGATTAGCCAATTCATCATCTTATGTAGAGGATGGAGAAGGTGAAGTTTGAAGAGGTGCTGTAGGAACTCCTGAGCCTTCTCCTGTCTCTGGGACTACCTCCACTGGAGGAATGTATGCGTATGGAACCGTCCCATGACCAATGCTACGAAAAACAGATAACAGCCCATGAAAGTGAAGGTATTCGTCTTTAAGGGCTTCGTCGATAGTCAAGAATTTCTGATCGCCATTAAGAAGTCGGTGCATCCGATCGAAGAACACCTGGTCTGATATCTGTTTGGGATTGTCGACTGCAAACAAAAAGGAAAACAAGTCGAGGTGATGATTCAAGTGTATAGAGCCCGGATTTAGAAAATCAGTTCTTTACTTGATTTTGTCCACCTCCTGGCGCATCCAGGTTGTCGCTTCACGTAGAACCATTCTAGTCTGAAATCTCCAGCTTTACTGCTAAATGGTGCAGAGATTATCTTCCTTTTTGGAACTGATTCAAAGTAGCAGAAAGATGGAGTCTTTCGAGTTCGATGCTTGAAATTATAGAAGAAGTGAACGTCATCGAACGTGAGCTCTGTGCCTAAGATTTCACGATATGCTATGTACAAGGTGTGCAAATAGGCATATGAATTGGGATCTAACTGCATGGGGGCAATCCGCATTTGTCTTAAAAAATCAACGATGAAAGGGGAGAATGGAGGAATGGCGCCGACCATGCACATCAATCGAGTGACCGCCATATATCCTTCTGGAGGGTTGTGGGGACGGTCAGAGCGTGAAGGCACTAGAGTGTCCCTTTTCATTATCACGTATTTTAAGCAAATTCGGACAAGTCGATCATTGTCGATTGTTGACTCAACAGAGTCTGGAGGTGATTCTAATATAATTGCCGATTCAAATTCATCAGGGGCTCGATCATCACCAATCCCTCCTTCCTCCTCGAAACCTAGAGAAACTTCATTCTCTGAAGACACCTCGTTGCTTTCTCGACTTCCAACCCCGTAGTCTGGACCCTCGCTGTCCCATTCTGGATCCGAAGGAGAAGATATATCCTCAAGAGTGATTTTGTTGGAGGTTTCCGGGGCTTCTTTCCTCTCAGCTAGTCTGGAAGAGCGTCTGGATCTCATTGTCATAGAACTATTGAAGAAGCAATAGCATGAATTAGAGTAAATTAGCCCGTACCCCCCTGTGCGTGTGTGTGAACTAAAATGCGTGCAGCAAATGTGAGAAATGCAAAGTAAAAGTGCAACAATGTAAGAAGAAACTTCGAAGAGAAAGTGATAGTCAGAGTAGTTCTTAATGTTCATTTATGTCCGCAAGGCACTATCCTAACTGTTCATGAAGTTAGAAGTAATATCTTTTAAATAGTTGGACGAAAGTTTGTGTTTTGGATTGAGTAGTTTTCGGTTCGGATGCAGACACCAGGATCGGATCGGATAAGCAAAGGCTCACACTCAGAGAGATATATCCGGATCGGTTCAGGGATCGACTTTCGGGGCGGATCGGATTAACCTGGATAACCATACTACTATTCTCTCTTTTGTTTCACAACCCGGTCCGATCCGAGCGCATAAGTCTTGACCTCCATTTTATTCGTAGGTCCGATCCGACCCGGTCAAGCAAGATAAGTCCCATTTCTTTGCCTTATGGCTCCGACCCGGTCCGATTCTGTGAATTTCTCTCTTTCCCTTTTTCTCCTGCTGTTCCCCCACCCGAACCGATCCCCTTCAATTTCCTTCCTCTTCCTTCTCTTAAGTAGCGAACCCAACTCGATATCCCAAGCATTAGTTAAAACCAAGTGCCTAAGCATTCAAGTATTCAACGACGAGTTTCAACATCTTCCACCAACGCATCGAAATGGAATCGACGCCATCAACGACGAAGGCGGAGGATGAAGGAAGCCGTGGCGATGGAATTAGTCAATTACCTTGCTAGAATCGTTTATCTTAACCGCGGATATAAATTAAAAGCAATTATGGCAACGAGATTCAAGATTACAAGGCTACCTATGTATTTGATTCAAGGATTGAAGCGAGAATTTTGAAGTTTCTTGGAAAGACTAAAGTTTCGATGTGGAATCGGTTCGGATGAGCAAGAACAGTGAATGAAAGAAAGGAAGAAAAGTGAAGTAAAGCTATATAAAAAACAAGCTGGCTATTCGTATTCCCGATCGGACCGGCTCGAAAAGCCCAATGACACAGCTTGGCCCACTAATCCATCGTAGAGTACAGGAGGAAGGAGATCTGTTCGGGTCGGAACCCAAGCCAGAAATCCGTTCGGGTCGGAGCCCGAACCGAGCAGGATAATGAACAACGACTTGACATGTGAATTCAAAAGGAAGGATGAAGGTATTGTGCCATGGCAATCAAAGCATGCTCCGTCTCCAACAGAAGCATCCTTTGAGGGGGCAAAGTGTTAGCCTACTTTGTGAACTAGGCAACACAAAGTCAAGATATCAGACATTGAAGAGCATTTTTAATTAGAAGACTTCGGTTCGGATCGGAGAAGACACTACAGCCTAGATCGGACAGCTGCAATCGTTCGGATCGGGTCAAAGCAACGTATCGGTTCGGAGCGGATAAAATCTCCTGTTCGGATCGGTGAGCTATTGCTTTTGAAGGCGGAGAGCGCGTGTTCGGATCGGAGGGCAGTATTCTTCAAGATGGATCGGAAAGCCACCCAGTTGCTACAGAGATAGGTCAGAGCGGAGCGGAGCAGATTAAAGAAGAGAGAGCGTTGCCTCCAAGCCAATCCGGATCGGATCGGGTATCCCGATCCGAACCCCTTATATGTGTGTCTGCGACCCGAGCCCATTTTCCATATCATTCTCCAGCAAAAGCGCCTGGATATCCGGATCGGCTATGACCAGTTCCTACCCATAACGTCCATTACTCTGATGCGTTGTCAACACAATAATTCATCCGAACCCGAAGCTAATGGGATGGATGACACGTGGCTCCGATCCGGATCGGGTTTTGAGCAAATTCACACCTATAAATACCCCGTCTGGAGAAAAAGAAAAGGATCTTTTTTGGGCACTTCGAGAATTCAACCACCTCCATAGTCCGAACTACAATACTCCCGGAGAATCCAAATCATCTTTTATTATTTGTTTTAGTCAATTGAGTGAATATAAGTGAGTTGTGAGTGGAATCAAGAGAATCTTACATTGTATTTGCAATTGAATCATTGAATATAGTGAAAGATAAGTGGACGTAGGCATTTCTTCGCCGAACCACTATAAATCCTGTGTGTTCATTTCTATTTTCATCTTATTTTATTCTTGTTTTTAATCAATTTGGGTGTTAGAACCACTTTTTGGTCTAACAGTGACTGGTGCGGTGCAGTGTAGTAATGTGCGGTGCAGTATAGTAATTATTCGTTAGTAATTAGGTATGCCTTTACCGTTATCTTTAACGTTATCTTAAACACTATCTTTATCTTCCAAATAGTTCATAGACATTTACTCGTCTTCCAGCTTATGCCTTAGTCTAGTTATTTTGATAATAGTATTGTTAGAATTATCATACTCGCCAGACTTTATGTCTGACCCCCTCCATTTCTATCCTTTTCCCCCTCCAGGTCCTCTGGTTGGACCCAGCTCTAGTGGAGTTTGATTGGACTGCTTCATCTCTTTGGAAAGTTTGGGCCATTGAAGTAAAGTCCAGCCTGTTATCTTCTTTAATGGCTATTTTGTAATGGGGTTATGTATTTTGTTTTTATGAAGATGGATAATGTACTTGACTCTGATTAATGGTTGTGTGATGTAATAAACATGTTTCCGCTGCAATAAAATGAAGTTTTAGATTTCCAAGTACTACTTATTATCTGTCTTGTTGTAATTTTTCTGTTCTATATTCACTTAAAACCTCCATGGAAGTTAATGCATTCCCTTTGTGAGTGACATTAATGGACGTGGGGTGTTACAAACACGGACCTCGGTCGGGAGCTTTTCCATATCTGTATAGGCCCGTCTTTAAGAGCCTCTACATACAGATATTCCTAGGATCTGTTTTCACTATGGCTATTGCCCCACCTCGGCCACTCCCGCAACTAGTAAAGACCACAAGAGCTAAACGAGTGCCCCTAAAGAAAACAATCTAAACATCCATTCGGCGTCTTCCCTCAACCACCATACCCACGATAGTGAAAGGTGAATGGTCTATTGGTTTTAGCTATAGTCTTTTCGCATCCCATTGTCTACCGATGACGTGTATCCAACGATCTACTATCCTTGTTGGTCGTGACCTTCCGCCTCCCCATTGAGGCAACCGCCGAATCACCCAGGTGTCACTGCGTCATAGCATTCTGACTATAAAGCTATTTCTGCAGTCAGGGCCCACCCAGCTGGTAGTTAAGTGCAGACCCAACCTCTGCGAGCACAACCTAAGCATATGCTATTGCACAGAGGACTACTAGGAGCACCTTACGTGTCTTAGGAAAGCGCATGTTTCCCTTTCCAGTCCTTCGGAGCCGTCAGATCAATCAGATGAATATGCGCTCCCCTCGTGCCTTATAACACCACGATGAACTACCCCGTTGGGTTATACACCCTCAAACGTGCAGACTGGTTCAAGCGCCTCACTTTAACATGTTATTTGACCCTATGTCTAAACATCATTTTACGCGCTTGCCTTACCTCAGCAGGTTTCCATTTAACTTGTTATTCCCATTTACATTGAATTCTTATTCAAATTACCAAGTTTCTCTTGCTTATTAATTTTAGTCATATAACTTAACCCATTTAAGTTTATTAATAAGCCCAAAACATGTTATTCTCTAGATTGTGGCCAAGATCTGTAATCCACAATCTCTTTTATATTCTTGTTTGATCTCATCATTACAATAACATGTTCTACTTAATATGTAATTAAGTATATCCCAACTCACATGTTTTCCGTTTAACATGCCAGTCATTATTTATCATTAAATATAACTTATTTCATTTCATAAGTTTTACTCGTTCTTTCTCATTTAATCATAATTCCATTTTACACCATTACTACATCTTTTCGTTGTTTACTTATTAACTTATTCTCTTAACAAAGGCCCATTAATAAGTTACTCTACCCATTTATTATAACCTATGTTATAATTTTCTCTTGTCCCTAGGATAAGTTTAAACATGTTATTCTTATCAGCGGGTTTTAGACTTCCAAGTTTACAGATTACTTAATTTAAAGTTAAGTACAACTTCTTATATTTCAAAATTTCCCCCTTTTTTCAACTGATTTCAGGTTTTTTCCCCACTTACTGATTATTTAATTTACAATTAAGTGTCCCTTATCCCATTTCATCAGTTATCCCATTTCCTTACAAGTTTATTATAACCTAAGTTATAATATTCACTTGTCCCTAGGACAAGTCTACCTATTATACAACATTTTCACTAATGTTATTTATCTATAATAGGTAATTATCATTCCCCTTTTAAACCAATTACTGTTGTAAACCATTATTTTTCATTCATTATAATACATATTCCTTATTATATTAAGGAAAACACTTCATGCACCTTATCAGTTTGATAGAAGGAATCAGTGTTTTATTTTCATAATGTATTCCCATCTAAATCCGTGGTAGCAAGTAATTTTTTTACTTTTCTTAATGTGGCTTACTTGCAACAACGTTCTCAGAAACAGGTCATTTAGGGAAATACATCACTTTTCCTTCGCACCACACAAACTTAGTTCATTACATCCCTTCCTTTTTTATTTTCTGAGTTAGACATTTAATTACCGTTATTGTCATTTATTCACATCTTATTATATATATATATATATATATATATACACACACTAGACCTCCCACATTAAGCCTACACTTGTGGATGCTGAATTTGCCGTGCTGTTCTGGGCAGACTTCTACCACAGGTCGACTTAGCCTCGTGTTTTAGCACCATTATATGTTTTAATTATGCACTTAGACCCCTCATATTAGATTTACCACTTGTGAATGCTGGATATGCCGGGCAGTTCCGGGCAGACTTCTATCACAAGTGTAATCTAACTGCATGTCTCAGAGCGGTTAAATTTCTTATTTATCATAAACCTTCTATACAGTCTAGGCATGTTAATTTCTTCGAATTATCCATTATAATTTATAATTCACATGTAATTGTATCATGCTTATTATAATTCTTCACATGTAATCAATTCCTTCCTTACATGAAACCAATTATTCAGATAATTGTTTAAACCACATAAACCAATATTTACCTTTCTCAATTCTTCCAGTTAATGGCCTGGGTATATAATTTACACAAATTGACATGAAATTTAAGTAACGGTAATTACTATACAAGATTTGATAAGTTCATATCCCAACAAATTAATATTTAGCACATTAATTATTCCTACTTCGTACCCATCACTTTAGGCGTTATTAACATATGTTACACTTCTCAACATTTTGCATTTCAATTGTACATACAGGGGAATAGTAAACAGTAAACATATTATTATCTAAATTGTATAACTTAAATCCGCTCACCTTTTTATGCTTTCACCAATTCTGGATCTGATCCAGTTTTAGCATTCATGGATTTTCCCCTTTAATTTGATTTGAAACCTAATAACCATGGATTGCTTATTTTCATTAAAAGAGAAGGGAAAGAAAGAGTAAGAATTTGAAAGGATTGGATCTAGAATTTTTACTTTCTTTTCATGGTTCTGAACAATCTTTTATTTTCATCAATCTCTTTCTTCTAGATCTGGATTCATAATTTTCCTAGGCTATTATTTTAATTTTGAGAATCGATTTTAGGAGAGAGAGAGTAATGGCAGAGCTCCAGTGTAGTCTCCGAATTATGAGGTTTAGGGTTAGCTCTAAGGTCTTATTTATAGGTGTATTGGAGCAACCAGGACCCTCAGATTTGACCAAAAACCACCAGAAATGTCAAAAACTCAAAAAACCCTAATCTGCCGCTGGGGGGTCGACCCCCTTGAAGGGGTCGACCCCCTTGAAGGGGTCGACCACCCTTCATGTGGGTCGACCCACCTTCATGTGGGTCGACCCCCCTGAAGAGCCCGACTACCATGGGCCCAGAGGCCGAAAATTGACTTAGGTTGTTCCTTTTTTCTCTGATAAACTTCTGCAGCCCATAACTACTTCATACGACATCCGTTTTACAAAAAATCAAACTCTATCTGAACCATATTTCTGGGACGAACACAACGGTACAAACCATTTTACTTAATTCTGAATATTTATTTAAGTTATTCTTATTTTATTATCTTAAGTTAAAAATGCGTCGTGCTACATTCTCCTACCCTTAGGAAATTTCATCCCCGAAATTTGATAGGGCTAAAATCAATTAACCCTTCGCATAATATACATCCATCATGTGTGCATCCAATTTTTGCAAACATCGTGCACTTGTGCAATGTGAAATACAACATATAATGCATGTATGCCTAAGCGGTACCTCCTATGTGTATGAAAATTTCTCAAAAATTCCTTTCAAAATATGACGCTCACATTCTATATATACTGACAGTTCTATATGAATGCAATATTTTGAAAATCAAAATGCTTTTTTATCCAAATTTTCCCACACTCTTACAGAGTAGGAGCGTAGTTCATCCAATTGTTACATCCATAATCCTACCAACCAACTTTATTTTTCCAATTTCAAAAAAATATAATTTTCTAAATTCGATTTCTTATGTCACAAAAGGGTAGAAAACGACAAGCTTCACATCTTCCGTTTTTCTTTTATGTACCTTTTCCCAACCGTAATTGGATTTTATGAAACTATTTGTAAAAATTCCCTAGTTTCCTATCCAAGCGCAGCCTACATAAGAAAATTTTCTTTGTTACTGATTTTCTTTTCATCTTATCTTGGAAAATTTTCATTCTTATCCATTTTTTCTCATAATTTTCCATTTTTGTCACTTTACTGAATTAGTTGTTTCCTTTTTAGTTGTAGCATTTCTCTTTCCTGAGCTTATTTAATTATTCGATTTTAGTTTAAATTTAAATTAGCCTTTTAATCTTTTAACTAAAACTGGAGAACAGACTCCCTACACAGGTACTACTAAGGGCCAAGAATCTCGCGACTATGTCCCCCTCAGAAAGAAAAGTCCACACTATGGGATCCACGACAGGTTTAGGTGTTACCCTAACTACCCAAAAAGAACGAAATAATGGAATGATCCCAACAGGAATGTAGTAATGGGTTTTACCCCTAAAATGAAAATTAGTAACTGGATCTAAACACTTAGTTTCCCTTTACTATCTAGTAGTCACTACTAACTCTAGCTGTGTACCAACAATTGTTTTAAGCAACACCCTAGGTTTTTCAATGCTTACGCCTTCTACGGGAACTTACTATTATTCCAAGATAATTCTCACTATCTGCTTCATAGCCTCAAAACTTTTCTCGTCTTCCCTAGGCATTATTCCTCACCTACTCCATACTTTTTAAAACATGGTTTGGCCTTTTTTTTCATTTAAACTTCCTTCCAAAAATTAAAAGTGTCAAAACTTTATTTTCCTGATGAAAACTTTCTTTTTCCAAACCATAAAAGCATGTCATCTTTAAAAAAATGTAAATCATCATTTTTTCATCAAATCACATAACCGGAGTAGATACAGACCACTATTTTCTCAATCGGGTTTGTGACTTATTCTTATCTATAAGGTCAGTTCAGTCTCTTACTACAAGGTGCAAACATCCTCTCTATTCTTAATTTCTACGAATTATTTTGTCCGCCCAACAAAATTCTCTTTTGAAAAATTTATCAAAAATAATTGTCAAAAGAATAGAGACTTCAAAACCTTCTTGATTAAAAATTCTTATATGAAATATAACAAGAAAAACTAGCGAGCTATACATGCTTTATAATATGCACCTTTTACTGAGAGAATTTTACTTTAAAACTCAATATGTGTACTTCTTTACATATTTTAAAATTATAACTTTTAAGATTAAAACTTGAAAACACCATAAACCATTTTTTCCAAAACTTATATAAATTCAAGTTCTTAAAAGTTAAAAATGGGGTTAGACTCAAAGCGGGTTTCAAATTTTCTGGGCTTTCCTAGGCACTCCCCAAGGTCAATTCTCTCAACTATATATATTCGTAATCCATTTTTCTCTTTTTAGCATTTTTCAATCTATAAGGTTTTCAAGCCCACTAACCCAAATTACTAATCATATGGGATTCACTTTCCTTCTATAGAAAGTACATTGTACATTCTCTATCCAAATTACCTAAGGGTCCCAGATTTCTATATTCATTCCTTTAGCGTACAAAACAAACATCCCATTTCTTATTATATTATGCTCTTTCTTTTTAGTGGGTTCCTCTATGGATCTAGGTATATATATAATATTTATATTTTTAAAAATACAAATACGTTCACTCACTATTTATATAGGAATCCTAAAGCTAAGCGCTGATACCAGATGTAACAACCCGAAATTCCAACAGACCAAATTTTTTTCAAAAATTCCAATATATCGAAACTCAAGTTGTTGTGCTCTGGTATACTGCAAAAAAGACAGAGACATAAAACATATCAGAGCTCAGAAAATATCTCACAACTAAATGGATAAAATATATAATCAAAATATAGCCTTACCGTACTAATAATACTACCTAACCAGTGCTGAAGGCTATTATGTCTCTGCCACAAATCTAACCTGCAAGTATGTAATAAGGAGGGGGTCAGAACACAAGTTCTGTTGACTAGATTTAAATTATACACTTTGGATAACACTACATATACCGTTCAATCATATTCTCTTATTTATTAGGTTACTTGGGTTAACAGCACTCAAGGCTTTACACACACGTCGTACCCATTTACTTCCCAGTGTATTAACCTAATATAGTATATGTGAAGCTACCCACAATATTAAGTACAACCCATGGTACCCCACTCGCACTGTCTCCACCGTACCACCATCGGAATATACGCTGTCCCTTATCCTACGCCGTAGTGACGTACGGATCTCTATATAACAGTGTTAGATTCCACATATATCTAACATTATTATGCTACGTAAGCATACAGACTGCCACCTTCGATCAAATTAGATTCCATTATAGGGTAATGCCCTCAAGTTTACGATACACCACCCAGAGCCGACAAGCATGTATCTAGACTGTCCACATACGTATCGTTAATTGTAGCTCGGTGCCATAACCGCACGTCCTCTAATGTGCACCGAGTTCCGTGGCAGGGTGATACAAGAAACACGGAACTCGGCCGGGAGCTTTTCCATATCTGTACAGGCCCGTCTTTAAGAGCCTCTATATTTAGGTATTCCTAGGGTCTGTTTTCATGGTGGCTATGGCCCTACCTCGGCCCCTCCCTCAACTAGTAAAGACTACAAGAGCTAAACGACTGCCCCTAAAGAAAACAATCCAAACATCCATTTAGCATCATCCCGCAACCACCGTACCCCGATAGTGAATGGTGAACGGTCTATTAGTTTTAACTCTAGTCTTTTCGCATCCCACTGGTTGCCAATGATGGGTATCCGATGATCTACTATCCTTGTTGGTCGTAACCCTCTGCCTTCCCGTTGAGGCAACCGCCGAATCACCCTGGTGTCACGCGTCACAGCATTCTGACTGCATAGCTACATCTACAGTCAAGCCCCACACACCTAGTAGTTACGCATAAACCAAATCACTGCGAGCACAGCCTAAGCATCTACCACCGCACAGAAGACTACAAGGAGCACCTTACGTATCTCAGGAAACCGCATGTTTCCCTTTCCAGTCCTTCAGAGCCGTCAGAACAATTAGATGAATATGCGCTCCACTCGTGCCTTGTAACACCACGATGATATACCCTATTGGGTTATACACCCTCAAACGTGCGGACTGGTTCAAGCACCTCACTTTAACATGTTATTAGACCCTATGTCTAAAGATCCTTTTACGTGCTTGCCTTACCTCAGCAGGTTTCCATTTAACTTGGTTATTCCCATTTACATTGAATTCTTATTCAAATTACCAAGTTTCTCTTGCTTATTAATTTCAGTCATATAACTTAACCCATTTAAGTTTATTAATAAGCCCACAACATGTTATTCTCTATATTGTGGCCCAAGGTCTGTAATACACAATCTCTTTTATAATCTTATTTGTTCTCATTATTACAATAACATGTTCTACTTAATATGTAATTAAGTATACCCCAATTCATATGTTTTCTGTTTAACATGCCAGCCGTTATTTATGATTAAATATAACTTATTTCATTTCATAAGTTTTCCTCATTCTTTCTCATTTAATCATAATTCCATTTTACACCATTACTACAACTTTTCGTTTTTACGTATTAACTTTGTTCTCTTAACTAAGGCCCATTAATAAGTTTCTCTACCCATTTATTATAACCTATGTTATAAACCCCTCTTATCCCTAGGAAAAGTCTGAACATGTTATTCTTATCAGCGGGTTTCAGAATTCCAAGTTTACAGAATGCTTAATTTATAGTTAAGTACAACTTCTTATATTTTGAATTTCCCCCTTTTTTTCAATCGGTTTTAGGTTTTTCTCCACTTACTAATTATTTAATTTACAATTAAGTGTCCCTTTTCCCATTTCACCAGCTATCCCATTTCCTAACTAGTTTATTATAACCTAAGTTATAATATTCACTTGTCCCTAGGACAAGTCTACCTGTTATACAACATTTTCATTAATGTTATTTATCTATAATAGGAAATTATCATTCCCCTTTTAAACCAATCACCGTTGTAAACCATTATTCTTCATTCACTATAATACATATTCCTTATTATATTAAGGAAAACACTTCATGCACCTTATCAGTTTGATAGAAGGAATTAGTGATTTATTTTCATAACGTATTCCCATCTAAATCCGTGGTAGCAAGTAGTTTCTTTACTTTTCTTAATGTGGCTTACTTGCAACAACTTTCTCAGAAACAGGTCATTTAAGGAAATACATCACTTTTCCTTCGCACCACACTAACTCAATCCATTACATCCCTTCCTTTCTTATTTTCCGAGTTAGACATTTAATTACCGTTACTGCCATTTATTCACATCTTATTATATGTATATATGTGTGCACTAGACCTTCCACATTAAGCCTATACTTGTGGATGCTGGATTTGCCAGTCTGTTCTGGGCAGACTTCTACCACAAGTTAACTTAACCTCGTGCACCATTATATGTTTCAATTATGCACTTAGACCCCTCACATTAGATTTATCACTTGTGAATGCTGGGTATGCCGGGCGGCTCTGGGCAGACTTATATAACAAGTGTAATCTAACCTTGTGTTTAAGAGCGGTTAAATTTGTTGTTTAACGTAAACCTTCTATACAGTCTAGGAATGTTAATTTCTTCCAATTATCCATTGTAATTTATAATTCACATGTAATTGTATCATGCCTATTATAATTCTTCACATATAATCAATTCCTTCCTAACATGAAATCATTTAATCAGATAATTGTTTAAATCACATAAATCAATATGTACATTTCTCAATTCTTACAGTTAATGGCCTGGGTACATAAATTACACAAATTGACACGAAATTTAAGTAATGGTAATTACTATACAAGATTTGATAAATTCATAACCCAACAAATTAATATTTAGCATATTAATTATTCCTACTTCGTACCCATACTTTAGGCGTCATTAACATTTGTTACACTTCTCAACGTTTTGCATTTCAATTATACATACAACGGAATGGTAAACGATAAACATATTCTTATCTAAATTGTATAGCTTAAATCCACTCACCTTTTTATGCTTTCCCTAATTCTGGATCTGATCCAGTTTTAGCATTCATGGTTTTTCCCCTTTAATTTGACTTGAAGCCTAATAACCGTGAATTGCTTATTTTCATTAAAAGAGAAGGGAAAGAAAGAGTAAGAATTTTAATGGATTGGATCTTGAATTTTACCTTGCTTTTCATGAATCTGAACAATCTTTTATTAATGTCAATCTCTTTCTTCCATATCTGGATTCATAATTTTTCCTAGATTAATATTTTAATTTTCAAAATTGATTTATGAGTGACAGAGTAATGGCAGATCTCTAGCGTAACCTCCGAATTATGAGGTTTAGGGTTAGGTCTAAGGTCTAATTTATAGGTGTATTTGAGCAACCCGGACCCTCAGATTTGACCAAAAAGCATCAGAAATGCCAAAAACGCAAAAAACCCGAATCTTCCAAAATTTGCCGCAGAGGGTTCGACCCCCCATTGAAGGGGTCGACCCCATGGGCCCGGAGGCCGAAAATTGACCTAATCTGTTCCTGTTTTCTCTGACAAACTTCTGCAGCCCATAACTTCTTCATACAACGTCCGTTTTACGCAAATTCGGACTCTATCTGGACCAGAACACCAAGACAAACGCTACCATACAATGCATTTTATTTAATTCTAAATATTTAATTAAGTTATTCTAATTTTATTATCTAAAGTTAAAAATGCGGGGTGTTACAGACCTACCCGGACTAGATCATTTTTTTGTGACATGCATTTCTTTGTGAACGGTTCAGATTTTATATTGTTAAATCCGACAGACCAGAATTTCATGTACACCGATAAATAGACTAGCAGGGCCTATACTCCAACTCGTATTTTCTAAGATGAGGCAAAGGCTCTGCCATTTTCTTTCCTCTCTAAATCTTTTAGAGATTAAAAAATTAGCATTAGGAAATTCTAATTTAAGATTCAAAGACAAAGAATGTAGATCTACAATATAGGTGTTCAGATTTCTTGTCAAGGTGAGGTAAATCTTGTGAATCTAAATTATTTAGGTTTCTTCCTTCCCTTATCCTTTAGTAACATATTTGTAAATCCGTGGATATTTTAATACTATATTCAGTTAGGAAGTGTAACAACCCGGAAATCCGAGCTAGTTTAAAATTTTTATTTTGGAAATGTTAGCGAATTTTGAATATTTAAAATGAATTATTTTAAATAATATCGACGAGAAATTTATTTTGAATTGAATTCGACGTATATATTTATATACATCGTCGTTTGAATATAAATAATTATATATAATTATAAAAGGAATTGAAAATGGTGCGGTAGTTCGATAATTCGATTTCAAACTTCAATTGAATATACCGGGTGCAAGATAAACCGAATTTTAGTGAAACATAAAATAATGGAAACTAATTGAGAATATCTTTACAATGAATCCAAAAAATTGAAATTTCATAGCGGAAATAAAAAGATATGTCCAGTTGAAATTTCAGAATAGTCGCTATGGAATTTCGGCCCTTACAAATAGCCATTTTGCAAATGACCTCGGATTTCGACGAAACCACTTTTGTTGGAACCAAAATGTCAAGTTATTTCTAGATTCCAATTTTCGTAATTTTTCGAATCAATATGTGAGCGTGGCGAAGGAAAACACGTTTGACCAGTTTCAGTTGATTTTAATCGACTGGAAAATGGCCATTTTTCAAACGGTCCCAGAATTCAACGCAACTAGTTTTGTTAGGACCGTATCGTCAATACAAAGCTAGAAATAATTTTTCTGGAATTTATAGAAGTCGTATGTGGCCCTGGTAAATTGAAATGTACGTTTAGAATTGAATATTATAACACCCCACCTCCGCCAGGGTCACTCTTGCAAGCGCACTAGCTTTGGAGGGGTGTTAAACGAGGTAAACATGCATGCAGATATCACAAGACCAAACATATAAGTAAAAGCAGAGTAAATAAAGCAGCGGGTAAAAACTAACATTTCAAAACCATAGTCTAGTTACATCAAAGTACTTGGTCATTATTTTCCCACAAAACAAAGTCTAGAAACATAAACTGAAAACTGAAAAAAAACATAAAGTAACTATCCCCAAAGTAGGATGACGCCATAGCATGCTCAAGTCCAAACCATACATGAGCTATCCAGAAAAGCAGCTAAAGATCCGAGCTAGGTGCTAGTATTCCCACCCTGAGAACCTGGGTGGGGGGAACGGAAGAAAAGAGGTGAAAGAAAACGGGTCAGTCAAAAAGACTGGTAAGTCCTACCTACTATTAATATAAAAACTAATAAAGTTAACTAGACATGTAAAACAAAGATGAAACATAGGGTGATAACTGGCATGGTGAAAAGTTAACAAGATAGATCAAGTGTGGCATCGCATATACAAGGTTAAGTTGCACCAGGTGTACTAGTATTCTAATCCATGTCAAGTATAAACAAGAAATGATCACTTAGCCCAAAGCTGGCCTAACATCATGAGGTGACCTAAATCAAGGTCCAACTACTCGGTTCAGTCGATCGGCTCCCTATAAGCCTAACTCGTCGTGTATCGGTGTCATACGGCTTAATCATGGAATGTAGTTAACTGTGCAAGGTCCACCCCAGGGTGTATCCAGCCCTAAGGTGTAAACCACAGACACAATCCAAGCACGCACAGTCTAAACCTACTGGTGCCCATGTTCAACTCCGGACTTAATGTGCACGACCATGGTCCGCCTGAACAACCGGTGCACCATTCAGCCGTTTCTTTTGGTCTCTTACAATCAGTCAAGTAATCGTGCCCCACCCTAGCCTAGTCCAGGGTATCCAGATACTCCCAAGTGGGTTACGGCTGAAAAGGACCTCGTAACTAGGATTTCAAGCGGGTTAAGTGTGGTTAACCCTATCCTAACCATGTATTGAGTCGGTCAAGTGTATCCAAGCAGTTCATGACTTAACCCTATCAATACATCGTGTTTAATTGGTTAAGTATTCAAGTAGTTCATGACTTAACCCTACCAACCCATCGTGTTTAATTGGTTAAGTATTCAAGCGGTCCATGACTTAACCCTATCATGTGGTATTAATTAACTTAATGCACCCCAACCTCTCACATTAGACTTTGTTGTGGTTACTAGTTAAGCCGGGTGGGTCCGGGTAGCTTTACACCACAACCTAGTCTAACCTCGGGTTTTAAGTGCGATATGACCAACTACTCACATTGGGTCCTATTGTTTGTAGCCACTAGTTAAGCCGGTCGGTTCCGGGTAGATTTATGCTACAAACTCAACCCAACCTCGAGTTGGCCACTTCCATGTTTTCTTCATGTCATGTCCACGTTCATGTTTTCAAGCATAAACACATGTCAAACTTTCATGTCATATTTTCAAGTCATGTTTTCATGTTATTTAAGTTTGCCCAACTACCCATAACGTATTCCCATCGCATGTAAATTCGCATCAGCGCAAATAGATCAAAGAGGGAACATAACAATATGACAAGGTGGGCATAAGATGGCAAAGTCTATCACAAGTTAAACATGGTGATATTTGAGGCCAAAAGGGGTTCAACATACTAGCATATGGCCTCAACATGTATGATAGCATAAAAGGTGACTTGGCCTCAAACATATCAAATAGCATAAGGGTGATTTGGCCACAAGCATGCATAATAGCATAAGGGTGATTTGGCCACAAGCATGCATAATAGCATAAGGGTGATTTGGCCACAAGCATGCATAATAGCATAAGGGTGATTTGGCCACAAGCATGCATAATAGCATAAGGGTGATTTGGCCACAAGCATGCATAATATCATAAGGGTGATTTGGCCACAAGCATATTAAGGAACATGAGGGGTTAAGGTTTGGCCATAAGTTAAACATGGTGGCATATGAGGCAAATGTGTTCATAAACTTGCATATTACATTATAAGCCTCAAAACATGCATGATATCAAACTTTAGCAAAATAGGTGAAACATGGTCATAAATGACATAGGATGTTAGCTAGTGATTCGCATATAACATCATATGCAAGATAACATAAGGGTTATGAGAGTTTCTATGTTGCTTTATGCAACATTTCAAATCAAAGCTCATAGCTTTCTATGCACAAAGTCAAGGTGATAGCTTTACAAACATGCATAGGATAAATCTATGCATTAGATGATAGAATCAAAGCACAAATCATACTTAAGCCCAAACTCAAACTTGCAACATGTCATATTTAACTTCATAGTTAGAATCTAAGAGTAGTATAGGGCTTACAATGCTATGAAGACCTATAAAATAGAATAAGATTGAGACGAAGCCACTAGCAACTCTAAAAAACCCCAAATGAATACAAGCTCCAAGTTGTCTTGAGAAACAAGAAGCTCCTTTGATTTGTATGAAGAAAGATCCTTGTTTTGATGAAGAAAGGTGGCTCTTTTACTAGCTTAGGACACTCAAACTTTCATGAAGAGGACGGAGGCCATGTTATGAAGATGGAGGCCATGATCAAGAAGCATTTTGGCATAGTTTAGTTGTAGGAATGATTAATGAGGGTTTAGGCTAGGTCTTAGGGTCTTTTTATAGAAGATTAGGTTAGTTTAGGCCATAGGATTAATCCTAGTTCAGATCCGAGCCATTAAAATCCGTCACCAGCCCTAAAGCATGTCTTGAGGAACAAGTCAGGTGCACCCAGGCCAAACTGGCCGACCACCCAAGTCGACAGGGGTGTCGACTGGGCAGTCAACACCACCTGGGGTGTGTCGACTCCCAAGTCGACTCCCCAGTCGACTTGGGGGTGGCGGGAATTTTTCCCGCCTCTTCTGCTTGGTTGAATTTGAATTCTGAATTCAAATTTGAACTGTTTTTGAAGTTGAAATTTTCTGAAAACTTTGACGGGCCATATCTTGGTCATACTTACTCCGATTTTCGAAAACTCGGACTCTATTTCGCGTATTTTTCCGAGACGAACACAATGGCACGGCCCTTTTCCCTTGATTCAGATTTTATCATTTAATTCTGCCTTGGTTTATGTTATTACATGTTATTTAAAAATACGGGTTGTTACAAATATCCACTGATTTATAACTTAATTTGAATAGAAACCTATCAAAACAACCGAATTGGGTTACGAAACATATCCCATTGTGTTCAGAATGGGGGTAATTAGCTAGGGGCGACAGTCGTTGGGTTTGATTTCGTGTTTGAAGGGAAAGTCAACTATAAAGGGAAATTAAAATAATAAAATAATATTATATATATTATTCCACCTCCTACCCTCCTCTCTCTCTTCATTTAAAAATCAAATAAAATAAAATAAAACCCGATGAACGCTCTGCCCTAGGTGCCGCCGACGCCCTAACTCCGCCACCCCTAGCGTCGCTCAGCGCCACCTCCGATCTGTGCCTCTCTCTCTCTCTCCTCAATTTCCGTCGCCCCAGCTCGAGAATCGAGCCCTCCCTGAACCCGCGAGCACCACAAGACCGAACCCAACCCCTTACCAGCGCCTCCCCGTGACGCCCCCGCACCACCAACGACCTCCTGTCCTCCTTTGACCGCGTGACCCCACCTTCTCCCTCTTTTCCAGTCAACGACTCGAGCACCGTGGCCCACCCAGCGCCACAACGGCTATCAGCGCACCCTCAGAAACCTCCTCCCCTACGACAGCGCGAAAACAGCCCTACCGATTGAAAAAGGTAAACTCTAATTTATAAAATCTTTTTTCATGTGTAAAATCAGTTTTATTTTTATAAAGGTAGGACTTTTAATTTATATAAAGTTTAAATTTTTATGAAGATGAAATTTAGATTTTAAACAAAGTAAAGTCTAGATTTTTAAAGCAAAAAGATTAGATGAATAAAAATATGTTTTTATTAATTATAGCGAATGAAAAATAGGATTTTCTTTGAATGGAAAATGGAATTTTCTTTGATTCGAAAAATCCATTGTCTTTGATTTCGAGAAATACGTTTTCCTTAATAAGAAAAATATGTTTTCTTTGATTTGAACTGTATGATTTCATCTTATATAAAAATCTAATACTTATCGTAGAAAGATATTATTTTTAATGTGATAAAGATTTGATTTTTATGAATATAAAAATATAATTTTTATATATGTAAAGTAACGATAAAAATATGATTTTTATAAGATGGAGAATATAAAAATACGAATTTTTATATATTGTATGCGAAGTAAAAAATTTGATTTTTATATATTGTATAGCGAAGTAAAAATTCGATTTTTATATATTGTATAGCGAGGTAAAAATTCGATTTTTATATACTGAATAGCGAAGTAAAAATTCGATTTTTATATATGTAGTGAACACGAATGACGAAAGTGACAAAAGAAGAAACGGCGGAGATTTTCTACATATGAAGAGTCGAGGTGTTTAGTTTAGCATATCGGTGAGAACTTCTCACTTTAAATTTCCTTTTCTAGTTAAAATATATACTAGGATGTAGACGGTGTTTAGTAGCACCCGACACCCATCGTCCACAGACCATGGACGGCTTGTTTGCTTGGTTGTTTGTTTGATTTTGATGTGTAGTTGATTGTGTGATGTGGAATAAAATAAAATATTTATATAGTTGAAAATATTTTATAGTTAAAAATATAATTTTTAACGTGTATATAAAATAAAATAAATATAAGCAGATCGGACGATTTGTTTATACACACTGATTTGACTTATATTGATTAGGACGATAAATTTTACACATCGCCCAACTACACAAATAAAATATGTGTTGATTGTTTGAAAACCCCAAACGGGTATTGGGATGATATATAACATACACCAGTCCCAATATTTAGCTGTATGTCGATCGATTGATTGACAGGCTGTGTAAGTGTCGAATATCTATATTTGATGCTTATACAGTGTAGAACGCACTGTGGATGATTGTTGATTTATCGTTGCTGTGATATACATGTGTTGTATTGAATCCATATAATTAACATTATATGGTAATTGATTGGGCCTCATTCCAACCGGGAAAATAAAGAATATTTTAAAATATAGGTTCATGTGTTAACCATACTCATTCGTTGAGATTAGTCATGTGTTGAACGAAATATTTTAACAATAAATAAAGAATATTTTAAAATATAGGTTCATGTGTTGACCGTACTCATTCGTTGAGATTAGTCATGTGTTGAACGAAATATTTTAACCATAAAATTTACATCTTTATCATATATAAAATTAGAAACTAACTGGAAAAATAGATAAGATGAGTGGTCTCCTGGATATTGATCTGATGTTGGTTTCGGCCTTCGGGGTTAATATTCAGGGAATCATTCTCTTACTAATTTACGGTTGGAGTCTGATTTGAAATCAAACGATAGATACCATAATTTTTATAAAATATATTAAATAACAAAAATAGTCACACGTGGACAGTACTCATTCGTTGAGATTAGTCATGTGTTGACAAAAATATAGGTTCATGTGTTGAATAGAATAATGGAATTATTGAAATATATAAAGCCGTGTTGATTAGAGATGCGGTATTTTGACGCGAACAATATTTATATCGATTATATTCGTTTTTATATAATTAAATTGAATATAAAACGAATTCGAATTGAATTGAATATATAATGAATTCGAATTGAATTGAATATAAAATGAATTCGAATTGAATAGAAAACGAATTGAATTGAATAGAAAATGAATTCGAATTGAATTGAATATAAAATGAATTCGAATTGAATTGAATATATAACGAATTCGAATTGAATTGAATATAAAATGAATTCGAATTGAATAGAAAATGAATTCGAATTGAATAGAAAACCAAATGAATTCGAATTGAACAGAAAACGAAATGAATTCGAATTGAATAGAAAACGAAATGAATTCGAATTGAATAGAAAACGAATTCGAATTATATGTAATATGAATTCGAATTGAAATAAATTGAATAGAAATGAATTCGAATTGAAATTGAATAGAAACGAATTTGAATTGAATTGAATAGAAAACGAATTTGAATTGAATTCAATAGAAAACGAATTCGAATTGAATTGAATAGAAAACGAATTCGAATTGAAATTGAATTAAAATTGAATTGAAATCGATTTGAATTGAAATCAATTTGAAATGAATTTAAAATGAATTTATAAAGGAAAATTCAATTTTGATTTGAAATTGAAAGGGATGTTGAATTAGTTTTGAAACCGAATTTAAAACGATTTATAAAATTCGTTTTAAAAGGAAATCGACGAAATATATAATATATATATATATATATATATATATATATATATTAGGTATATAATGGCCTAAATAGAACGCGCCGCGCCGTGGCAGTTCGTGAATTTCGACCATTGACTTCGAGTTGACATTACGGGAGATCCGACCGTCGGATTCTCCTGAAACTGGAACCGTTGGGTTCGTATCGAAAAGAGCTTTCTAACGAATGTTAGAAATTTGAAATCTAACGGTTGGATTTGGAATTATGTCCAAATCAAATTTGAAAAAGGTCGCTGTAAGTGCAGTTCGATGGCCGTTGATGGAAATAGACTGTACGGGCCTTGATAAAATTATTAAAAATATCTATAATTTGTGTAAAATCATAAGAAATTATTTGTGAAGAACTGGGGTGAAAAATCCCACATTTGTAAAGATAAAAATAGATTTTTATCGAAATGAACTAGTTTTGAACTAGAATTTAGTTCAATTCATTTTTGAAATAAATAAATTGAATTGGAATTGGTTTTTGGGTTTATCGTGAGCGGTGTTTTGAATAACACTTGTTCTTTAACCCGATAATTAATGCAATGTGATTTTGGGTTGTCGTGAACAGTATCTTCAATAATACTGTTCTTAGACCCAACTGAGTTAAGAAGATCAGAAACTAACCAGAGATTAGTTAAGTTGAATGGTTTCTTGGGTATTGACCTGATGTTGGTTTCGGCCTTCGGGGTTAATACTTAGGGAATTTCTCACTTGCTAATTTACGATTAGGGACTGATTGAAATGTGATGTGATGTTGGGTTTATCGTGAACCGTGTTTTAAATGACACTGATTCTTTAACCCAATTAAAGATTAAAACTAAGTGAAGTTTTAATGAATCTTTAATTAGATTGAAATGATCGAGAACGGAGTATCACCAGTTTTGCTCCAAAGCGAAGTTAAATCTTTAAATAGATTTGAACGTGAAATGGTAATTAATTTTACCGATAACACCGTGGTGTTAGATATGGAGTATTACTAGTTTTGCTTCATGGGATAAATAGGTTGGGATTGGGAAATAAGATAAATAATTACTTCGGTGTGGTTCGCTAATCCCGACTAGTTTGGAAAACCATAATTTGGTTTGAAACGATATACAAAGGAAGATTAAAGAATAAATTGAAAAGAATTTATCTTTGATAAAATTAATGGGAACCTTTCCCTAAGAATGTGAAATTTAGAAACTAACTGTAGGTTTGCCAAGAAGGATGGTTTCCTAGGTATTGTTCTGATGTTGGTTCCAGCCTTCGGGGTTAATATTTGGGGAATTGTTCTCTTGCTAATTCACGGTTAGTGACTTATGGATTGGAATGAGGCGTATGTTGTGTTTGTGTAACATTTGTTTATTATATACGCGGGTTATTCGGAAAGGCCGGGTTTATACCCATTCTGAATAACCGATTCGACGGTATGTCGAAGATGAAGACGGTGGTCGAAGACCGGAAGTCTTCACATCGTTTGGGTGATTACTGATGATTTTGATTGGGCTGTACACCCAAGATGAGGGAATCAGTTAGTGGTCGTCCAGACGTACTTGGAGATCGATGGATATGCGAGGAAAGTGCCTCCGGTTTCGTTCAGACCCAGAACGAACTTGTAAATGGATTGTGTGTCTGACATTGGATTTTATTCTGTGTTGATTAATTTCTGTTAAATATATATCTGTGTGGCGGCAGAGAGTTTATTCTCTTGCTTAATGCCCTTTTCTGAGACGTACGAACTTGGAGGTTATATATCGATAGATATCAATCGCATGGCTTGAATTGCCTGTGTGGCACACTGAGTTGCATGGATCAAGGCTTCTGTTGAAAAGCAAAGTCTTGTGGTTGATGATCAAAGGATGGCCTACGTGGCAGCTTTGTGTATAACGTGAATTCGCGAGCCTCACACCTCGGTATGAGTTAAAAACGGGATAAGGACTGCAGGGAAAGCACGACGTTTCTTTCTAGCTTTGGTAGTGTCAGTGACTTACCAGCCCTGACATTTATATACTTTTCACCTATGTGGTTGTTGGATGAGGCGCCTCGATTTTAGGTCTGTAAGGACCGGGAAACGGGTGTTCAGGAATAACTAATCCTCAAACGTAAGAGAGGACCGGCCCTGAAGCATCCAGGGGTTACCCAGAGTGTGTAGTCCTGAGGCATTTGCTAGAATGTCTCGAAGCGGAGAGGAGCTTTCCCCTTGCCTCGACTCATGACGGAAATCCAATTTCCAATACGTGATATTGCGATTTTAATTGTAGAACTAGTATGGTGACATGATATATGGTACCCATGCCGTCTATGATTAATATTTATGATTGAAATTGTTTTGACACTATACACTTATAATAGTATCAAATGAATTGTTTTAAACGTACCAAGCATGTTTGCTATTATAAGGGAAAACCCTATCCTCCGGCTTGCGTTGCATTGTGTGATGGGACCTGGGTCTTATAATAGCTTCATTTTTCCATAAAGCATTGCGTTGTTTTGTTATATGCACTAGTGTTCTTGGGAGGAAACCCGTTCCGTGTTATACGGCGTGGTCCCTTGAATTACTCTCTTTTAAAGTTAAATTAGTAACTGCTTTAGTTCTCACACCAGTCACAAGACTGACCTGGAGTTTATTGTTTCAACCTAAACTCTGGGTACCCTTATTTCCACACGGGCAGCTAGTAGTTTTGGTTTTGCAGATTTATATTCACAGGATCCTGATTTACAGCTGGAACGATGCTCGAAAAGCTTTGTGTCCGTGTATTACTTCTAGTTGTGTATTGTATTATTTTCCGCTGCTATGTAATTTATTGTAACCTCTGATATTTATTGAATGTAATTTATTCATTTATACTCTGTATATTCTTGTAATCTGATGGAATTGTTGGAATAAACAATGAAATGTTCTTCCGTCTGCGTTCTATTTTGTCTTGTCCTCAAAGTATCCGCTCTTTCCTTCACGGAGAAGTAACGGGTTCTTACAGTGGTATCAAAGCTTTGGTTTACAGAGCTCGAGAACAAGACACATTAGAACCATACGAAAGAATTCATCAGATATTGGATTAGTAATATCCAATTAGAATGACTCGTTAGAGATAGGATCAGTAGCATCCTAGAACGAGTGTGAAGAGTATATTTTTCAAATGAAAACAATTTTGTTTTGAAAGTTTAAATCGTTTTATACGTATTTGAATATTTATTTTGAATTTGGACAATCTAGTATATAAAGGTTTTGTATATACGCGTCATGAACGTATATTCGAAGTTTTAATATACTAGATAGATATAGAATCATACTCTAGTCGCCCGGACATGATTCTGTTGATGGCGCGCCATCACCAGTATTTATTTTCGAGTTTCGAAGGTGTGCTATCTATATATTTCCATTAGACTGGTGTGAGAACCAAAATATAGCTAGAATACATTGTTGTGATTTGGCATCGAAAACAGGATTTTCTGCATATATATCAAATTATGAATTTGAAACGTTAATCCATTAATTGATTGATGGTTGTGTTGTTTGTCTATTTGTTTGATAATTTCGAACCATTTAGCCTAATGGAATCAAAAAGTGAATTGTATTGAAAATTGGTCGCATTTGCTTGCATATACATGTACTTACATTGAACAGGTCATAGCAAGGAGGCTAGAGCAGAAGAATAAAATTGTTTGCCCGACAAATAGGTACATATTTACCAAAATTTACTGTTTTGTTTGGGTGATGATGATTTTATGAGCCGATTGGCTAGCCGCTTGGTTTTTTCTTTTTCTTTTGGATTGAAGAAGGCCATGGGAGGCTATATGAAATATCCCGAAGTCCCCGGTGCAGGGGAGGTTATGGAGAAATTTTTCGGAAATTTAGGGTGTTAGCCAAATTTTTGAAGAATTTGAAAGGTTCTTAGAAACTGAAAAGTTGAAGAACTTAAGCCGTAGCGAAAATAATGAAAGTTGAGTTGATTAGTTAAACAACTTTTAGCTTTGTTCCTTTTCGAGGACGAAAAGTTTTAAGTGGGGGAGATTGTAACAACCCGGAAATCCGAGCCAGTTTAAATTTTTTATTTTGGCAATGTTAGCGAATTTTGAATATTTAAAATGAATTATTTTAAATAATATCGACGAGAAATTTATTTTGAATTGAATTCGACGTATATACTTATAAACGTCTTTGTTTGAATATAAATAATTATATATAATTATAAAAGGAATTGAAAATGGCGCGGTAGTTCGATAATTCGATTTCAAACTTCAATTGAATATACCGGGTGCAAGATAAACCGGATTTTAGTGAAACCAAAAATAATGGAATCTAATTGAGAATATCTTTACAACGAATCCGAAAAATTGAAATTTCATAGCGGGAATAAAAAGATATGTCTAGTTGAAATTTCAGAATAGTCGCTATGGAATTTCGGCCCTTAAAAATAGCCATTTTGCAAACGACCTCGGATTTCGACGAAACCAATTTTGTTGGATCTGGAATGTCAAGTTATTGCTAGATTCCAATTTTCGTTATTTTTCGAATCAATATGTGAGCGTGGCGAAGGAAAATGCGTTTGACCAGTTTTAGTTGATTTTAATCGACTAGAAAATGGCCATTTTTCATACGGTCTCAAAATTCGACGAAACTAGTTTTGTTAGGACCGTATCGTCAATACAAAGCTAGAAATAATTTTTCTGGAATTTATAGAAGTCGTATGTGGCCCCGGTAAATTGAAATGTACGTTTAGAATTGAATATACACTGATTTATAATTTAATTTGAATAAAAACCTATCGAAACAGCCGAATTGGGTTACGAAACATATCTTATTGTGTTCAGAATGGGGGTAATTAGCTAGGGGCGGCAGTCGTTGGGTTTGATTCCGTGTTTGAAGGGAAAGTCAACTCTAAAGGGAAATTAAAATGATAAAATAATATTATATATATTATTCCACCTCCTACCCTCAAAATCAAATAAAAAAAACCCCGATGAACGCTCTGACCTAGGCGCCGCCGACGCCCTAACTCCGCCACCCCTGGCGTCGCTCAGCGCCACCTCCGATCTGTGCCTCTCTCTCTCCTCAATTTCCGTCGCCCCAGCTCGAGAATCGAGCCCTCCCTGAACCCGCGAGCACCACAAGACCGAACCCAACCCCTTACCAGCACCTCCCCGTGACGCCCCCGCACCACCAACGACCCCCTGTCCTCCTCTGACCGCGCGACCCCACCTTCCTCCCTCTTTTCCGGTTAACGACTCGAGCACCGTGGCCCACCAAGCGCCACAATGGCTATCAGCGCATCCTTAGAAACCTCCTTCCCTACGACAGCGCGAAAACAACCCTACCGATTGAAAAAGGTAAACTCTAATTTATAAAACTTGTTTTCATGTGTAAAATCAGTTTTATTTTTATAAAGGTAGGACTTTTAATTTATATAAAGTTTAAATTTTTATGAAGATGAAATTTAGATTTTAAACAAAGTAAAGTCTAGATTTTTAAAGCAAAAAGATTAGATGAATAAAAATATGTTTTTATAAATTATAGCAAATGAAAAATAGGATTTTCTTTGAATGGAAAATGGAAATTTCTTTGATTCAAAAAATCCATTGTCTTTGATTCGAAAAATTCATTTTCTTTGATTCGAGAAATACGTTTTCCACGATAAGAAAAATATGTTTTCTTTGATTCGAAATGTATGATTTCATCTTATATAAAAATATGATACTTATCGTAGAAAGATATTATTTTTAATGTGGTAAAGATTTGATTTTTACGAATATAAAAATATAATTTTTATATATGTAAAGTAACGATAAAAATATGATTTTTATAAGATGGAGAATATAAAAATACGAATTTTTATATATTGTATAGCAAAGTAAAAACTCAATTTTTATATATTGTATAGCGAAGTAAAAATTCGATTTTTATATATTGTATAGCAAAGTAAAATTTCGATTTTTATATATTGAATAGCGAAGTAAAAATTCAATTTTTATATATGTAGTGAACACGAATGACGAAAGTGACAAAAGAAGAAACGACGGAGATTTTCTACATATGAAGAGTCGAGGTGTTTGGTTTAGCATATCGGTGAGAACTTCTCACTTTAAATTTCATTTTCTAGTTAAAATATATACTAGGATGTAGACGGTGTTTAGTAGCACCCGACACCCATCGTCCACAGACCATGGACGGCTTCTTTGCTTGGTTGTTTGTTTGATTTTGATGTGTAGTTGATTGTGTGATGTGGAATAAAATAAAATATTTATATAGTTGAAAATATTTTATAGTTAAAAATATAATTTTTAACGTGTATATAAAATAAAATAAATATAAACAGACGGACGATTTGTTTATACACACTGATTTGACTGATATTGATTGGGACGATAAATTTTACACATCGCCCAACTACACAAATAAAATCTGTGTTGATTGTTTGAAAACCCCACACGAGTATTGGGATGATATATAACATACACCAGTCCCAATATTTAGCTGTATGTCGATCGATTAATTGACAGGATGTATAAGCGTCGAATATCTATATTTGATGCTTATACAGTGTAGAACGCACTGTGGATGATTGTTGATTTATCGTTGCTGTGATATACATGTGTTGTATTGAATCCGTATAATTAACATTGTATGGTAATTGATTGGGCCTCATTCCAATAGGCAAAATAAAGAATATTTTAAAATATAGGTTCATGTGTTGACCGTACTCATTCGTTCAGATTAGTCATGTGTTGAATGAAATATTTTAACAATAAATAAAGAATATTTTAAAATATAGGTTCATGTGTTGACCGTACTCATTCGTTGAGATTACTCATGTGTTGAACGAAATATTTTAACCATAAAATTTACATCTTTATCATATATAAAATTAGAAACTAACTAGAAAAATAGATAAGATGAGTGGTCTCCTGGATATTGATCTGATGTTGGTTTCGGCCTTCGGGGTTAATATTCAGGGAATCGTTCTCTTACTAATTTACGGTTGGAGTCTGATTTGAAATCAAACGATAGATACCATAATTTTTATAAAATATATTAAATAACAAAAATAGTCACACGTGGACAGTACTCATTCGTTGAGATTAGTCATGTGTTGACAAAAATATAGGTTCATGTGTTGAATAGAATAATGGAATTATTGAAATATATAAAGCCGTGTTGATTAGAGATGCGGTATTTTGACGCGAACGATATTTATATCGATTATATTCGTTTTTATATAATTGAATTGAATATAAAACGAATTCGAATTGAATTGAATATATAATGAATTCGAATTGAATTGAATATAAAATGAAATCGAATTGAATAGGAAACGAATTGAATTGAATAGAAAATGAATTCGAATTGAATTGAATATAAAACGAATTCGAATTGAATTAAATATATAACGAATTCGAATTGAATTGAATAGAAAATGAATTCGAATTGAATAGAAAATGAAATGACTTCGAATTGAATAGAAAACGAAATGAGTTCGAATTGAATAGAAAACGAAATGAATTCGAATTGAATAGAAAATGAATTCGAATTGAATATAATATGAATTCGAATTGAATTAAATTGAATAGAAATGAATTCGAATTCAAATTGAATAGAAATGAATTCCAACTGAAATAAATAAAAAATGAATTCGAATTGAATTGAATAGAAAACGAATTCGAATTGAATTGAATAGAAAACGAATTCGAATTGAATTGAATAGAAAACGAATTCGAATTGAATTGAATAGAAAACGAATTCGAATTGAAATTGAATTAAAATTGAATTGAAATCGATTTGAATTGAAATCAATTTGAAATGAATTTAAAACGTGTAACGACCAAACTTTCGAACACATCGGAAGTCGTGTCATTAATGAGAAATAAGAATAGATAGAAGATATAATCATAGAACATCAGAGTCTCACGGCGGAATTTTCACAAAAGATTGTACTTTATAATATTACGCAACAGTACATGATACAACAGAACATCACATGACTAGTGATACAACCCATTCTAGTACATCAGTAATTATACATAACATTCCCTAGTGACTTGCAGACTTATAATTATACAATAGGTAAGGTAGATAGGTCAGCAACTGGTAATCTTCATTCCACTTCATAAAGTTCAACATCCTGATTCACTTGTCTATTCATAACAAGTGTTATGAATACCCAAGAGTTTAAGGGAAAACACAGAAAATAAACTCCGGGTCAGTCAGGGGACTGGTATGAGTAAACAATTTAAAAACAGTTTAAGACAGACATCTCATAAGACCATGCCGTGAAAACGGAACGGGTTTTTACCTTATGAGATCAAATCACTTTGTGTACTTTAAACAAATATTATCATATAAGTTTTCCACAAATAATTTAGAATCTAGGAGAATGCTTGCATCTCACATTCTCCAATATAGTATACAAATAAAACCGCTTGTCACTTAGGGAAATTGGATTTCCAATTCTGACAAGGTATGGGTCCACCTTCCGATGATGTATCTCTAGAGGCAAATACATCTGGGTTCAACAAGAACATCTTGTAACCCGGCCCTCACATGACCGACCACTCATTTCTCTTGAGTGTATCGAGTGTATATCACCGATGGTTGTGTACGACAACCATCCCCGCATGGGCAGAATTGATAGATCAAGAAACAAAAGGAATTTCTCTAGATAGGTGATACTACACCCTAATGGGAGCGACCCACAAAGCCATGCTGCCTGCCCGATTTTTGTCATTTCCTGGGTGTGAGGCTTGAGGCTAGACCTACGTCATCAACACTGGTTTATTTCTTTGAGTGCCACATTGTCAAGACTTCCTGATCACTAATTGACTTCCTCAAAAATAGATTACAGGTATACAGCGAGAGAAACGAGTTCCTCTGCCACCATATAACTGCGTTTGAAAAGATCAACGTACGTGACCAGTTGGAATTACTTTGTCGGACACCCGTCCATATAAGTTGTTCTGGGTTTGAACAAACCGAAGGTACTATTTAAAATAGTCCTTGCACCACGCCATCTTCAAATTTAAAATCTTGGCGTACGGCGTAAAATCAATTCAAAGTGAAATCTTGATTTCGGTCTCTTTGAAGTGATTAATGAATAATTTCTTTTTAAAATATTAATCTAATACGATCAAATATGATTAACAGTACTTGTTTAAAATACCGGACTGTACCTGACCGGTTACTTACATCTTGAAATTTTCAATTTAACAGACAACTTTCAACATGTAGTTTTACATACGTCTTTTTATATGAATAAGAATCTAAATATTTTATTCATTTACAAACTACATTTTAAAATTCGACAAATTATTGTTTCAGTATTCGATTTCAAACCTTTGACAAAATCCTGATTCACTTTCCCTTTCTTTTAATCAGCTTGATATACTAAAAAAAAATCTTTATATTTCACTTATTTACTTGTTTTGACATAAATTATAATTATTATTTAAAACTTAAATTGAACTAAAATAAAACCTTATATTTTAATTTATTACAAAATCAACTTGGATTTTTTTTTAAACTAAAGTTAAAAAATCCTTCAACACTAAAGTACCAATTCTTTAAAATACCACTTTCAAAAATTCCATGATTTCTTGTTTTGGCCAACCTCAAACACCACATTCAAGTTAGAACCAAAGTATCAGCTTTAAGGATAAAATCAAAGTAATTTGTTAATTGAACAAACTAAGTACCATTCTCCAGTTAAACCCCGAAGTACCACATTCAAACCATCCTCGGATCCTTGCCTGATCAAGAAAACCAGTGTCTTTCTTCTTCGTTTGCACAGCTCGGACTCGTGCACGTGCACGGTCAATTCCGGCGACATCACCACCTTGCGACTGGCCACGCAAGTTGGCCCCCCATCCCTGATCACGTCGACGGCCTCCACAGTCCCCCCTTGACACCAATCCCGAAATCACCATGCCATCCAGATTTTCGTAAACTGTCATCATCGAAGAAACCAACTGCTGCGCCGCGTCAGGGCCACTAGCCACCACCGCCTCGCCACCACACCATCTCCAGACCGAGGCGCACCAAACCCCCCCCCCCCCGACCGCACCTCCCTAGCTGCTCCGTCGAGGAGCAGTTTAAAGAAGAAAAACCGAACCCGAAGGTACACCGTTTGCCCTAAATCCATCGATTTCCCAAAAACCGTTCATTAGAAAAATTATCTGGTATTTTTCCTAGGTTATCTGATCCCCGATGAGCATTCACCCTCAACCCCAGGGTCTCCGACGTCCTAGGTGATCGGAAATTGGCCGGCTTGTGTTTTCTGACCATCTTGTTATTCCTGTTCATATATACCACTAAAAATTACGAAACCACTTTCTAAAATCATCATTTACTTCAAGGATTTGATTCATGTACTTGTTTTGATTTAAGAAAAGTTTCGAAATTTCCATCAAACAGAGTGTTGATGAGAAGAATACTGTGTTCTGATATTTAACATACAGTGTAAATATAAAAGCCTTTGCTACTCCTACTATTTTCTTTTGCTACTGAAAATGGTTTGCAAACAAAGTAACATCTTACTTCTACCCCTACCATGAATTAACCGATCAATTAGATGGTAACATAAATCAAATAGGAAAGAACAGGACATGATAAGTGTCAAACAGTTTTTCTCTTTCAAACCATTTAGCTAACAGAGTTTTTGAAATTCAGTTGTCGAGTGACAACCAACCATTGCTTGATTTCAACAAAACATGTAATCAAACCTACCATTCATACCAGTTCAATACAACCAAATATCACTCTTAAAGTAAGAAGATACGTAAGAATTTTAGTTAAAACTTTACTCACCTTGCCTTAAAAGTTCCTGATTCCTTCTACTGTTTTCTTTGCTAGAGAGTGTATGAATTTGTGAATGAAAGTGATGCATGCTAGGGTCCTTATATAGTAGAGGGAAATGATAAAAAAATGATGCATTAAATGCTGTTCTTGAATGAAGAGAGACAAGAAAACAATTTTCAGATTTTATGACCCTTGAAAGACAATTTAAAAAAAAAACATTTCTCTCAACATCATCACACATCTACCTAGGGTTCACATGGCTTTAGTAGCCATTTCTTATGAGATGTTCCCTGCGCAAGACTTTCCTATTGGTGCACTAAGAACTATCACTTAAATGCACCATGTACCTCATGTCCTTTACTAATTCTATCATAGGTTTTTAGCCAAAAATAGTACCTCCTATTATACCCTTTTTAGCTCAGTTTCCACATGTATGTAGCTCACATCTTTCTTATGCAACATGTGCTGATTTAACATAAGTATAAAATATAATACCTTGGCTTCCAAGGCATGAAAAATCTGAATTTTCTGCACAGTTTTAGCTCACGGCCAGGTCATGATTTGGCATAGAAAAATCACAGAAAAATCCTTTCTAAAAGGCTTAACTAGGGAAGTGAAGAACCATGTCTATTTGTACAAGTTTTAGTGGTCTTCTAGTACATATATTTTGATAAAATGCAAGTGTTTTTGGAAAAATAAAAGAAGAAATTTTCAGTAAAGAAACATGAAAGGATTTAAAAATCTGAATATGTTGAAACAAAAAAAAAACATTTGCCATGTGAAATGTACAAATGCTTTCACATCCATGTCCTAGACTAGTTCCTAGCCTAGGCTTTTTCTTGTGTAGTTGCAACTAGATGTAGGTGCATGTTATGAGTTTATGAAATCATGTTTGCAAGTAAATGGGTATTCATGCTTTGGTGTGTTAATGAAATATGCATGTTTTGTTAAATCTTTCTTTTGTCGACGAAATATGATTTTAACCAACTTTTGGTAAAAATATGCTTTGCGGGAAAAACAAGAATTTAACTTAAAAGTATAAGGTTTTTTTTTTTGAAAATCCCCTTTAAAAGAAACAAACACAAGTGAAAAATGGCATTTAAAATGCTATATACAATTGTTATAAACAATACATAAGAAAATAGATTTTAAACAAACGCTATAACACATCATGCTATAATCTATGAATATGCAAAACAAGTGTTTGTAAGTGCTGTGCTTATGCAAGTGCTATCATACAAATTTTAACATGTATTAGAAATTTTAAAGTTTGAATTTTAAACTCGTATTTACACATACGTCCTTACGATAAAATATTATCAGTGATGTGTAAAAAGTTCGGGTCATTACATTCTACCCCCCTTATATAAATTTCGTCCTCGAAATTTGTAAGTAGTAGATCAGCGTTAGATCATATATACCATACGTCAATTGATTTCAGCAAAATACACGTACTATACTCGACTAGTGTCGAGTTATAGGCTAGCATAATATACATATCCGTCATACTACTACTACTACTATATACAACATTATCCAGTCTGTCCGTCTACTCGGAACCACTGCTAATCTCGATGACGTCCTCGTCATCAGAAATAATAATCACCCCGTCATCATCCGAGATGGTCACTATGTCCACATCATCAGAGATACAGATCACATCCTTGCTGTCGGAGATGCAAATCACCTCCCTAATATCTGATATCTCAATCACCTCTACTGGCTCCTCCATTTCCTCAGGTATATCATCGTCAGAAATATCAATAATCAAAACTGGTGATGGTGGGTGCAGCATCATGTCTAGGTATGAACTCTCCATAAGTGTCTCTAAGTGTCCCCCATTGGCCAAAAACTGGGCCATCTGCTGCTCTAACTGATCCCATAAAACTGCCAACTGGCCATCCATGGGTACAGGCTGAGAATGAATCCATGGTCCAAACTGTGGCTGATGCTGTGGGACATTCTCCTCTGGTTGAGGCTGGGCTAACGGGATATCCTCCAGTGGCAAATCCTCCTCCGGCTCCTAGTCCGGATCCTCCTCTGGGTCGTCCTCTGGGTCTTCCTCCGGTCATCCTCAGGGTAATCCTCCACCGGGTCATCCTCATCATCCCTATCATCATCATCACTATCATCACCAACATCATCATCATCACCATTAGCATCACCATCCCCGTCACCTGCTCCCTCACCTATGTAGTATCCTCCCTGATGGTCCTCTCCATCCTGGTCTGACTCCTGTGGTAAGTCTCTGCTGCTGTCCTCATCATATGAAGGGTCTCTCTGGTAAATGCCCGACTCATCAGAGTCGACATACCTCCTCCCGCCCTCATGCTCCTGGAAACCTGTCATCTCATGGATACTAATACTAGTATACATCCTCAGTCTCTGGAGTGGTGTCATCCTCTTCCTAGCAGTTCTCTTAAATATCGGTGCCATCTGAAAAAATAAACAAAGAACAGATTTTAGTACAAGTGATAGTAACTGAAAGAGTTCATAAATCCTACGAATGCTAAATCCTCAAAACATCCATAATCCGTAGAGATGAAAACCCACATTTCCATTTCCATACAAAAGATACATCCATTCAAATCATACAACACCATTTTATGTCACACATAGCATACATCCAAACAACATACAAACAGCTAGTCCACAACAAACTCTGGATAGGATTCCCTGATGTGCTTCTCTGTCTCCCAAGTACAGTCATATGGATTATCACTCCATTGTATCTTGAGTAGTTTCACGACCATATTCCGGAGTTACTTTTCTTCTTTGTCCACCACATAGACCAGATATCTAACCACCGTCAAGTTTGGTTCAATCTCCAGATCTTCTTGAACTGATGGTTCTAGGATTAAAGATGGGTCGTGAACACACTTCCGGAGATGAGACACATGGAAAACATTTTGAATTCCTGCCATCCTCTCTGGTAATTCCACCCGATAAGCAAGAGATCTAATCTTTTCAAGAACACGGAAGGGTCCCACATACCGTGGAGCTAACTTCCCTGCCTTACCAAATCTGATCGGTGAAATCTTCACAAATACAAAGTCTCCAACGGAAAAGTTTAGTTCCCTTCGCCTTTGATCTGCATAGCTTTTCTGTCGGTCCTGGGCCTCTTTCATTCATCTTTTAACCAATTCTACCTTCTCAGTTGCTTCTCGAATCATATCTGGTCCGAGAACAAGCTTATTTCCCGACTCTACCCAACAAGTCGGTGACCTGCACGGTTTTCCATAGAGAGCCTCATATGGGGCCATGCCTATAC
Source organism: Allium sativum (assembly GCA_030737875.1). NCBI lineage: Eukaryota > Viridiplantae > Streptophyta > Magnoliopsida > Asparagales > Amaryllidaceae > Allium > Allium sativum. Next base: position 155,687,132 of record CM060918.1, on the reverse strand, counting down.
TCACCCGATAGCTGTTATTGTAGGAGAACTCTACTAGATGTAGGTGATCCTCCCACGATCCTCCAAAGTCCAGAATACACACCCTCAACAGATCTTCCAAAATCCTTTTTACCCTTTCTGTCTGGCCGTCCATTTGGGGATGATAAGCGGTACTTAAGTTCAGTTTGGTCCCCAAAGTCGTTTGGAGTGCCTCCCAGAATTTGCTGGCAAAAATAGGATCTCTATCACTTATAATACTCACCGGGACTCCATGTAATCGCACAATCTCTCTTATAAAGATCTCAGCCAACGAAGCTGCAGTTCGAGTTGATTTCACAGGAATGAAATGCGCACTCTTTGTCAGTCGATCGACTATTACCCATACCCCTTCATATCCCTTTCTGGTCCTGGGTAAACCATCGACAAAATCCATGGATATCATCTCCCACTTCCAGGTAGGAATCTCCAAAGGTTTTAGTAGCCCTGCTGTCTTCTGATTATCACCTTTTATCTACTGGCAGCATAGACATTTATTCACACAGGCCAGAATATCTTTCTTCATCCCAGGCCACCAAAATGCTCGCCTCATATCCCTATACATCTTGTGTACCCCTGGATGAATACTCATCTTTGATTTATGGCATTCCGCCAAAACTTCTTGTCTTAGTCCATCAACATCTGGAACACACAGTCTTCCATTGATCCTGAGAATACCTTGGCCATCCACGTCAAAATCTGACTCCCCTCCTTTTATAACTCCTTGAATTAACTTCTCCAGATTTCCATCTCTTCGTTGATTCGCCATTATCCTTCCTTGAAGTGCTAGAGTAGCTTCTAGAAGAGATAAGATCGCATTTCTGCTTAGAGCGTCTGCTACGACATTTGCTTTCCCTGGCGTATAGATAATATCTAAATCATATGACGCAAGGAACTCCAACCATCTCTGTTGCCTCAGGTTTAGATCTTTTTGAGAAAACAGTTATTTGAGTGGTTTGTGATCTATGAAAAGCTCGAACTTTCCTCCTAATAGGTAGTGCCTCCATATTTTTAATGCAAAAACAACCGCCAACAATTCTAGATCGTGTGTAGCATAATTCTTCTCATGAATCTTTAATTGTCTACTAGCATATGCAACCACACGTCCATTCTGCATTAGTACTGCACCGAGTCCTACTCCACAAGCATCCGTATAAACCTCAAATTTACTTTTCCCATCGGGAACAGCAAGAACTGGTGCTTCTGTCAATTTCTTCTTCAACTCCTTGAATGATTCTTCACATTTCGGCGTCCATATAAATTTTTCACCCTTCTTAATCACCTTGGTCAAATGAGAAGAGATCTTAGAATAATCTTGGATAAACCTCCTGTAATATCCGGCTAATCCCAAGAAACTACAGACCTCCATTGGTGTTTTGGGTTGCTTCCATTGTTGCACTGCCTCAACCTTGATCGGGTCTACAGAAATACCATCTCCATTTACAATGTGCCCCAAGAATATAACCTCAGATTGCCAGAAATGATACTTAGAAAACTTCGCCTACAAAACATTCGTCCTCAGAGTCTCCAACACCACTTTGAGATGATATCGGTGTTCTTCTTCTGTCTTTGAAAAGATCAAGATATCGTCAATGAATACCAAGACGAACTTATTTAGGATCTTCCGAAAGACACGATTCATCAAATCCACAAAATACGCAGGTGCGTTGGTTAAACCGAATGGCATAACTAACCATTCATAAAAGAAATCCGGAACCCTAAAAGCGGTTAAAGGAATACTATCTTCGGCGATCCTCAACTGATGGAATCTTGTAGCAAGATCCATTTGAGAAAACAACATAGCTCCATTCAACTGATCAAAAAGATCATCGATACGCGGCAAAGGATACTTATTCTTGATGGTTACTTTATTTAATTCACTGTAGTTAACACACAGCCTTAGTGATCCATCCGACTTAGCCACAAAAACTACAGCTGAACCCCAACTTGAAAAACTTAGCCTGATCAATCCTCTGGCCAGCAAATCTTGAGTTTGCTTCTCAAGTTCCACAACTTCTTTTGGTGCCATTCGTCTTTTTGGCTGAACGATCGGTCTGGCTCCTGGGATTAGATCAGTGCGAAATTCTATCTCACGACGTGGGGGTAAACTCTTAACTTCTTCGAATACGTCGGCAAAATCTCTAACTACTTCTAACGTCTCCAAATTCTCTTGCGGTGACTCCAAAGCGTACAAGAAACTACACATATGAATACCGGGTTTTCCACACGGTATCCTAGCCTTGCTCCCCATATTGGTTATCAAAGTTACGTTCTCCTTATCGCATTTAATCTCAGCTTGGAATTTACTCAACCAGTCTATCCCAAGTATAAAATTAAATCCTTTGAAATCCAAAATGTAGAAATCGAAGAGAAAGGAATGAGAAAGATACGAGAGCGCCACATTTTCGCAATACATTTTTAATTCAGTTTTCCCGCCAATAGGATTAGTTATGCAAATTGGGTTTGTGGAAATTTTGGGGGTAAATCTGAATTTTCCTACCGTGCTAGATGAAATGAAACTATTTGAGGCGCCAGTGTCAAATAAAACACGAACATCAATGCCATTTAAATCAAAAGTACCTTCAAGAACTCCCTTGCCTTTCACATCATGGGAAGTCGATGGCTCACTTTTGATAGCATACACCTTGGGTTGTTGTGCCCTCTTCATGAGTGGACAGTCTTTAACCAAGTGCCCAGGATGATGACAGTTGAAACACAGATTTTTCATCACCATCGCATGTCCAGGGCCTTGCTGTTGTTTCTGCTGCTGTTGCTGAGATGGTTGTTGTTGCTGGTTTTGCTGTGGCTTCTTTGCTGCTGGTTTAGTACAGAATTTGGCAATGTGTCCTTTTTGCAAGCAGTTATGGCATTTGGTGTCTTTGAACCTTTCCTTAGCTCTTTCTCCCATCTTAGGTACCCCTTTGTTGTTGTTGTTCCAGTTTGGATTGAATTTCCTCTTATTTGGATTCTCTCCACTAGGACCACCTGTCTGTGCTGCTTTGGCCACTGGCTTCTTATTCTCCAGTGCCTCATAACGAACAGCCATATCCACTTGATCAACGAATGGAAGTTTGAGATGTCCAATCATCTGAACTTGTAGGCCATATTTCAACCATGCTATGAACATCTCATTTTCTTAAGCGAAGTGTTAATCAGTTCTGGCTCGAAACAAGAGAACGAGTTGAATTTGTTCTCATATTCTGACACTCTCATATTTCCCTACTTGAGATCAATAAAATCTCTATACATCCTCGTCTTTCCAGCAGCAGGCAGAAATTGAGCTTCAAATGCTTCTTTGAATTTGTTCCAAGTAAAACTTTCCTCAGGAACGTTAGTTGTTTGAGCGTCCCACCAAGTCGCAGCCGCTTCTTGAAGTTGCCATGATGCCAAAAGACGCTTCTGATCATCATTCAACTTCAGCCCTTTGAAAATTCTTTCACAAGACCTCATCCAGGCTTCCACTTCAGTAAAAGACTCAGTTCCCTTGAAAACCTTTCCTCGCAAAGTCGTATACTCCTTACAAATAGTCGCAAAGCTCTTATCCTGTTGAACTTGTGAAACTTCTTCTACTGTCTCACCCTGGTCTTGGGATCTAGTAGTACGACCAGTAATAGTGGAAGATCCCCTAGCTCAACCTCTTCGTGCACGGGTACTCATTTTGATCACCTGAATATAACAGGTTGTCAATCGGGACTTGATAGGGTATATCTAATCTAGGTATAACATCCAAGTTGTTTAAGTTCATTTTAAATTTTACATAAAAATACGCTCTCTCACACTCACCCAAAGCCTAGGAAATCAAGAACCTAAGCTCTGATACCAACTGTAACGACCCAACTTTCGAACACATCGGAAGTCGTGTCATAAACGAGAAATAAGAATAGATAGAAGATATAATCACAGAACATCAGAGTCTCACGGCGGAATTTTCACAAAAGATAGTACTTTATAATATTACGCAACAGTACATGATACAACAGAACATCACATGACTAGTGATACAACCCATTCTAGTACATTAGTAATTATACATAACATTCACTAGTGACTTGCAGACTTATAATTATACAATAGGTAAGGTAGATAGGTCAGCAATTGGTAATCTTCATTCCACTTCATAAAGTTCAACATCCTGATTCACTTGTCTATTCATAACAAGTGTTATGAATACCCAAGAGTTTAAGGGAAAACACATAAAATATACTCCGGGTCAGTCAGGGGACTGGTATGAGTAAACAATTTAAAAACAGTTTAAGACAGACATCTCATAAGACCATGCCGTGAAAACGGAACGGGTTTTTACCTTATGAGATCAAATCACTTTGTGTACTTTAAACAAATATTATCAGATAAGTTTTCCACAAATAATTTAGAATTTAGGAGAATGCTTGCATCTCACATTCTCCGATATAGTATACAAATAAAACCGCTTGTCACTTAGGGAAATTGGATTTCCAATTCTGACAAGGTATGGGTTCACCTTCCGATGATGTATCTCTAGAGGAAAATATATCTGGGTTCAACAAGAACTTCTTGTAACCCGGCCCTCACATGACCGACCATTCATTTCTCTTGAGTGTATCGAGTGTATATCACCGATGGTTGTGTACGGCAACCATCCCCGCATGGGCAGAATCGATAGATCAAGAAACAAAAGGAATTTCTCTAGATAGGTGATACTACACCCTAATGGGAGCGACCCACATAGCCATGCTGCCTGCCCGATTTTTGTCATTTCTTGGGTGTGAGGCTTGAGGCTAGACCTACGTCATCAACACTGGTTTATTTCTTTGAGTGCCACATTGTCAAGACTTCCCGATCACTAATTGACTTCCTCAAAAATAGATTACAGGTATACGGCGAGAGAAACGAATTCCTCTACCACCATATAACTACGTTTGAAAAGATCGATGTACGTGACCAGTTGGAATTACCTTGTCGGACACCCGTCCATATAAGTTGTTCTGGGTTTGAACAAACCGAAGGTACAATTTAAAAATAGTCCTTGCACCACGCCGTCTTCAAATTTAAAATCTTGGCGTACGGCGTAAAATCAATTCAAAGTGAAATCTTGAATTCGGTCTCTTTGAAGTGATTAACGAATAATTTCTTTTTAAAATATTAATCTAATACGATCAAATATGATTAATAGTACTTGTTTAAAATACCGGACTGTACCTGACCGGTTACTTACATCTTGAAATTTTCAATTTAACAGACAACTTTCAACATGTGGTTTTACATACGTCTTTTTATATGAATAAGAATCAAAATATTTTATTCATTTACAAACTAAATTTTAAAATTCGACAAATTATTGTTTCAGTATTCGATTTCAAACCTTTGACAAAATCCTGATTCAGTTTCCCTTTTTTTTATCAGCTTGATATACTAAAAAAAAATCTTTATATTTCACTTATTTACTTGTTTTGACATAAATTATAATTATTATTTAAAACTTAAATTGAACTAAAATAAAACCTTATATTTTAATTTATTACAAAATCAACTTGGATTTTTTTTAAACTAAAGTTAAAAAATCCTTCAACACTAAAGTACCAATTCTTTAAAATACCACTTTCAAAAATTCCGTGATTTCTTGTTTTGGCCAACCTCAAACACCACATTCAAGTTAGAACCAAAGTATCAGTTTTAAGGATGAAATCAAAGTAATTTGTTAATTGAACAAACTAAGTACCATTCTCCAGTTAAACCCCGAAGTACCACATTCAAACCATCCTTGGATCCTTGCCTGATCAAGAAAACCAGTGTCTTTCTTCTTCGTTTGCACAGCTCGGACTCGTGCACGTGTACGATCAATTCCGCCGACATCACCACCTTGCGACTGGCCACGCAAGTTGGCCCCCCATCCCTGATCACGTCGACGGCCTCCACAGTCCCCTCTTGTTACCAATCCCGAAATCACCATGCCATCCAGTTTTCCGCAAACTGTCATCATCGAAGAAACCAACTGCTGCGCCACGTCAGGGCCACTAGCCACCACCGGCTCGCCACCACACCATCTCCAGACCGAGGCGCACCGAACCCCCCCCCCCCCGACCGCACCTCCCTAGCTGCTCCGTCGAGGAGCAGTTCAAAGAATAAAAACCGAACCCAAAGGTACAACGTTTGCCCTAAATCCATCGATTTCCCAAAACCCGTTCATTAGAAAAATTATCTGGTATTTTTCCCAGGTTATCTGATCCCCGATGAGAGTTCACCCTCAACCCCAAGGTCTCCGACGTCCTAGGTGATCGGAAATTGGCCTGCTTGTGTTTTCTGATCATCTTGAAATTCCCGTTCATATATACCACTAAAAATTACGAAACCACTTTCTAAAATCATCATTTACTTCAAGGATTTGATTCATGTACTTGTTTTGATTTAAGAACAGTTTCGAAATTTCCATCAAACAGAGTGTTGATGAGAAGAATATTGTGTTCTGATATTTAACATACAGTGTAAATTTAAAAGCCTTTGCTACTCCTACTATTTTCTTTTGCTACTGAAAAAGGTTTGCAAACAAAGTAACATCTTACTTCTACCCCTACCATGAATTAACAGATCAATTAGATGGTAACATAAATCAAATAGGAAAGAACAGGACATGATAAGTGTCAAACAGTTTTTCTCTTTCAAACCATTTAGCTAACAGAGTTTTTGAAATTCAGTTGTCGAGTGACAACCAACCATTGCTTGATTTCAACAAAACATGTAATCAAACCTACCATTCATACCAGTTCAATACAACCAAAGATCACTCTTAAAGTAAGAAGATCAGTAAGAATTTTAGTTAAAACTTTACTCACCTTGCCTTAAAAGTTCCTGATTCCTTCTACTGTTTTCTTTGCTAGAGAGTGTATGAATTTGTGAATGAAAGTGATGCATGCTAGGGTCCTTATATAGTAGAGGGAAATGATAAAAAAATGATGCATTAAATGCTGTTCTTGAATGAAGAGAGACAAGAAAACAGTTTTCAGATTTTATGACCCTTGAAAGACAATTAAAAAAAAAACATTTCTCTCAACATCATCACACATCTACCTAGGGTTCACATGGCTTTATTAGCCATTTCTTATGAGATGTTCCCTGCGCAAGACTTTCCTATTGGTGCACTAAGAACTATCACTTAAATGCACCTTGTACCTCATGTCCTTTACTAATTCTATCATAGGTTTTTAACCAAAAATAGTAGCTCCTATTATACCCTTTTTAGCTCAGTTTCCACATGTATGTAGCTCACATCTTTCTTATGCAACATGTGCTGATTTAACATAAGTATAAAATATAATACCTTGGCTTCCAAGGCATGAAAAATCTGAATTTTCTGCACAGTTTTTGCTCACGGCCAGGTCATGATTTGGCATAGAAAAATCATAGAAAAATCCTTTCTAAAAGGCTTAACTAGGGAAGTGAAGAACCATGTCCATTTGTACAAGTTTTGGTGGTCTTTTAGTACATATATTTTGGCAAAATGCAAGTGTTTTTGGAAAAATAAAAGAAGAAATTTTCAGAAAAGAAACATGAAAGGATTTAAAAATCTGAAAATGTTGAAACAAAAAAAACATTGGCCATGTGAAATGTACAAATGCTTTCACATCCATGTCCTAGAGTAGTTCCTAGTCTAGGCTTTTTCTTGTGTAGTTGCAACTAGATGTAGGTGTATGTTATGTGTTTATGAAATCATGTTTGCAAGTAAATGGGTATTCATGCTTTGGTGTGTTAATGAAATATGCATGTTTTGTTAAATCTTGCTTTTGTCGACGAAATATGATTTTAACCAACTTTTGGTAAAAATATGCTTTGCGGGAAAAACTAGAATTTAACTTAAAAGTATAAGTTTTTTTTTTGAAAATCCCCTTTAAAAGAAACAAACACAAGTGAAAAATGGCATTTAAAATGCTATATACAATTGTTATAAACAATACATAAGAAAATAGATTTTAAACAAACGCTATAACACATCATGCTATAATCTATGAATATGCAAAACAAGTGTTTGTAAGTGTTGTGCTTATGCAAGTGCTATCATACAAATTTTAATATGTATTAGAAATTTTAAAGTTTGAAATTTGAACTCGTATTTAAACATACGTCCTTACGATAAAATATTATCAGTGACGTGTAAAAAGTCCGGGTCATTACAAAACGAATTTATAAAGGAAAATTTAATTTTGATTTGAAATTGAAAGGGAAGTTGAATTTGCTTTGAAAAAGAATTTAAAACGATTTATAAAATTCATTTTAAAAGGAAATCGATGAAATATATATAATATATATATATTATATATATAATGGCCTGAATAGAACGCGCCGCGCCGCGGCAGTTCGTGAATTTCGACCATTGACTTCGAATTGATATTACGGGAGATCCGACCGTCGGATTCTCCTGAAACCAGAACCGTTGGGTTCGTATCGAAAAGAGCTTTCTAAGGAATATTAGAAATTTGAAATCTAACGGTTGGGTTTGGAATTATGTCCAAATCAAATTTGAAAAAGGTCGCTGTAAGTGCAGTTCGATGGCCGTTGATGGAAATCGACTGTACGGGCCTTGATAAAATTATTAAAAATATCTATAATTTGTGTGAAATCATAAGAAATTATTTGTGAAGAACTAGGGTGAAAAATCCCACATTTGTAAAGATAAAAATAGATTTTTATCGAAATGAACTAGTTTTGAACTAGAATTTAATTCAATTCATTTTTGAAATAAATAAATTGAATTGGAATTGGTTTTTATGTTTATCGTGAGCGGTGTTTTGAATAACACTTGTTCTTTAACCCGATAATTAATGTAATGTGATTTTGAGTTGTCGTGAACGGTATCTTCAATAATACTGTTCTTAGACCCAACTGAGTTAAGAAGATCAGAAAATAACCGGAGATTAGTTAAGTTGAATGGTTTCTTGGGTATTGACCTGATGTTGGTTTCGGCCTTCGGGGTTAATACTTAGGGAATTGCTCTCTTGCTAATTTACGATTAGGGACTGATTGAAATGTGATGTTGGGTTTATCGTGAACCGTGTTTTAAATGACACTGATTCTTTAACCCAGTTAAAGATTAAAACTAAGTGAAGTTTTAATGAATCTTTAATTAGATTGAAATGATCGAGAACGGAGTATCACCAGTTTTGCTCCAAAGCGATAGTTAAATCTTTAAATAGATTTGAACGTGAAATGGTAATTAATTTTACCGATAACACCGTGGTGTTAGATATGGAGTATTACCAGTTTTGCTTCATGGGATAAATAGGTTGGGATTGGGAAATAAAATAAATAATTACTTCGGTGTGGTTCGCTAATCCCGACTAGTTTGGAAAACCATAATTTGGTTTGAAAAGATATCCAAAGGAAGATTAAAGAATAAATTGAAAAGAATTTATCTTTGATAAAATTAATGGGAACCTTTCCCTAAGAATGTGAAATTTAGAAACTAACTGTAGGTTAGCCAAGAAGGATGGTTTCCTAGGTATTGATCTGATGTTGGTTCCGGCCTTCGGGGTTAATATTTGGGAAATTGTTCTCTTGCTAATTCACGGTTAGTGACTTATGGATTGGAATGAGGCGTATGTTGTGTTTGTGTAACATTTGTTTATTATATACGCGGGTTATTCGGAAAGGCCGGGTTTATACCCATTCTGAATAACCGATTCGACGGTATGTCGAAGATGAAGACGGTGGTCGAAGACCGGAAGTCTTCACATCGTTTGGGTGATTACTGATGATCTTGATTGGGCTATACACCCAAGATGAGGGAATCAGTTAGTGGTCGTCCAGACATACTTGGAGATCGATGGATATGCGAGGAAAGTGCCTCCGGTTTCGTTCAGACCTAGAACGAACTTGTAAATGGATTGTGTGTCTGACATTGGAATTTATTCTGTGTTGATTGATTTCTGTTAAATATATATCTGTGTGGCGGCGGAGAATTTATTCTCTTGCTTAACGCCCTTCTCTGAGTCGTACGAGCTTAGAGGTTATATATCGATAGATATCAATCGCATAGCATGAATTGCCTGTGTGGCACGCTAAGTTGCATGGATCAAGGCTTCTGTTGAAAAGCAAAGTCTTGTGGTTGATGATCAAAGCACGGCCTACGTGGCAGCTTTGTGTATAACGTGAATTCGCGAGCCTCACACCTCGGTATGAGTTAAAAACGGGATAAGGACTGCAGGGAGAGCACGACGTTTCTTTCTAGCTTTGGTGGTGTCAGTGACTTACCAGCCCTGACATTTATATACTTTTCACCTATGTGGTTGTTGGATGAGGCGCCTCGATTTTAGGTCTGTAAGGACCGGGAAACGTGTGTTCAGGAATAACTAATCCTCAAACGTAAGAGAGGACCGGCCCTGAAGCATCCAGGGGTTACCCAGAGTGTGTAGTCCTGAGGCATTTGCTAGAATGTCTCGAAGCAGAGAGGAGCTTGCCCCTTGCCTCAAGTCATGACGGAAATCCAATTTCCAATACGTGATATTGCGGTTTTAATTGTAGAACTAGTATGGTGACATGATATATGGTACCCATGCCGTCTATGATTAATATTTATGATTGAAATTGTTTTGACACTATACACTTATAATAGTATCAAATGATTTGTTTTAAACGTACCAAGCATGTTTGCTATTATAAGGGAAAACCCTATCCTCCGACTTGCGTTGCATTGTGTGATGGGACCTGGGTCTTATAATAGCTTCATTTTTCCAAAAAGCATTGCGCTGTTTTGTTATATGCACTAGTGTTCTTGGGAGGAAACCCATTCCGTGTTATACGGCGTGGTCCCTTGAATTACTCTCTTTTAAAGTTAAATTAGTAACTGCTTTAGTTCTCACACCAGTCACAAGACTGACCTGGAGTTTATTGTTTCAACCTAAACTTTGGGTACCCTTATTTCCGCACGGGCAGCTAGTAGTTTTGGTTTTGCAGATTTATATTCATAGGATCCTGATTTACAGCTGGAACGATGCTCGGAAAGCTCTGTATCCGTGTATTACTTCTAGTTGTGTATTGTATTATTTTCCGCCGCTATGTAATTTATTGTAACCTCAGATATTTATCGAATGTAATTTATTCATTTATACTCTGTATATTCTTGTAATCTGATGGAATTGTTGTAATAAACAATGAAATGTTCTTCCGTCTGCGTTCTATTTTGTCTTGTCCTCAAAGTATCCGCTCTTTCCTTCACGGGGAAGTAACGGGTTCTTACAGGAAGGCCATGGAATCACGTATCTGAATCAAATTCAAGGATTGAAATTAAGTGAGTGGATTCAGAATTATACCTTCTGGGTAACGATATATTTACTGTCCGCATTCCGTGTAATTCTTAACATGTTAAATAACTGTAATTTGTGGTAATTACGTTAAATTTTATTTAAAATAAGTTGGGAATATAATTGTGGTAATGTGTTCAATTTATATTCTGTTTTGGTTAAGAATTACTGTAATACCGAAATGGTAAATTTGATAAAAGTTATACATAAACTCTTGAGATTACTATTTGACAGTAAAATGGAAAACATGATAATTTGACAATAAACTAGAAAAGTTGTTAATTTGATAGTAAATTGGGAAACAAGTTAATTTGACAGTAAATCGTAAAACATGTTAGTTTGACAGTAATTTGGAAAACAAGTTAGTTTGACAATAATATGGAAAATTTATTGTAATTGAAAATGGTAGATGAAAACAGGAATTAACATCCAACTCAGATATTAAAAAGGCGAAAAACTAGTATGGACCGAGTTAGTTGGATTTCTGGAAATTAGATTCATTTTCATAATGGTAAAATTATTCAAAACATAGTTGTAAGAAATGAAAGAAAAAAGAGATTAGTGTGAAATAAGGGTTCTTTTACCGTATTGCATACTAATAAAATAAAATATACATGTATTTCCATAATGAAAATAAATTAAGTAGCTTGCAACTACGTATCTTAATTGATGTACGTTACGGAAATAGATCTATTCACTTTTCCGTTAACCAATGTAATGAAGTGTGCGAAGTGTTTTCCTGAAATGGTAAAAATGAACATGACGGTAATTAAAGAAAGATTACAACAATAAAGTTGGTTCGTGTTAAGGAACATGAGAATAATTGTGATAAACGGGGAATATAAAATATTATAATTAATTATATGAAAGATAATGCAATATAATAGGTAGGCTACTCCTAGGGACTAGTGGAATTATAACATGGGTTATAATGAATGAAAAGAGAACTTATTAATAAACCTTAGTCAAGAGAACTAAGTTAATAAGTAAACAAAAACATGTTGTGATGATAGCGTAAGACGAGGTTATGATCAAATAAGAAAGAATAAAGTAGATTTATGAAATGAAATAAGTTGTACTTAATCATATATTAAGTAGGCATGTCATAAGAAAAAATTAGGATTAGGAAAGGAGATTGTAACGACCTGGCTTTTTGACCATTCAAATCGACAACGATCAACACATGCTGAGCCAAAATGATCGCAAATGCAGGTTTTTATTAGGAAAAGAAAAGAAAAGCAAGGAAGAGGAGAAAACAATAACAGTATCTCACAGCGGTAGTACAACATATAATAAACAATTAACAGTTCAAACACGGTTGAAATATATACATGCGATTATAATATAATGTGATTATCAGAGTTACAAATATATAGATATATATACAACCAGTCAGCGGAACCAAGTATAGCGGAAAATACATATATGTAATAGATATATACCAAATCTTCGCCTTCATTCTCCAAGGCAAAGTAACCTTCGCTAACTGCAACTCGTATCTGACCTGAGCGTATTGCATAAAAAGAAATACAATAAACACTCAGATAAAAATTAAATCATTCTCATATTAGTCAAAATAAATACGAAATAACAAGAGTGTTATGGGTGCGGTAATCAAAAGAAATATTCATTGAAATTCAATGGACCATGCCTCTAATGCGAAATGGTTTTACTCCATGTGAATTCCCGTGCATAGAAATTTGCAAATGAATTTTGGAAAGATGAAGTTATCATAAGCTCGTCTCACATCACACAATGCTAGCGCACACCAAATGGGTGAGTTTTGTCTTATGATAACCAAAAATGCTTTCATACATGAAAATCGTCTTTTAATACTAGTATCAGTGCATAGTGTTGAAAACCATTTCACAAATAAATATTTTAATCTTAGCAAGCATAGTTACTATGACCACATACGTAATTTACAAATAAATCGAATGGCTCGTATTGGTTATTGGGCTTCCAACATGATGGTTCCTGGCACGAAAGATCAACGGAGGACACGAAGCTAAGTATCTCTCGGTTAACATCTAGACACAGACACCGAATATATAGCGCGAAGTATATATCCTGGTTTTCATCTAGACATCGGACACCGTATATACTTTATTTCCTCAGGGTTCAAGGTAGATATACCATCGCAGCTTTCGATTTTCACTAAAGATTATGTATACAACCTAAACGCCAGTTTACCATCAATCTGGGGTGTGAGGTTCGATGATGTCACGATATTCACAAAGCTACGCTTTAATAAGCTAAGGTTTGATTATCACTAGTTCATTTCATAACTCGAGTATGCCACATTGACAATTCACGACGTGTCATTGATTTCTATCAATACATAACCTCTAAGCTCATATGTCATAGAGACGAGAATAGTTTATTGCCACAAATTCGATATATACTAACATAGATCAGTGCTATGCAATTAATTTCAATGTCAGACACACAATCTATACAGTTCCGCTATCGGTTTGAACGGAACAAAAATCCAAAAATCTCTAAATATATTCAGATCTCGTGCCACTTATAAACTCATATCAAGTGATCGGCCCAAATAAGACATCGACAGTCAACCCGAATAATTCGAAGATTCTCGGTCTGTACTTATCACCTTCCAAGTCCTCGATTTCTTTATAACGTCGTATTATTACTTGGAATGGTTTTTCGAACATATATTCGATCCTGGTCTTCCCAAGTAATAAGCGCATTTTTAAAACAATATTTATGGATCGTTTCAACTTTCCCATTAAAATATCCTTCCAAAATTATTATCGATTCAGTTATAATCAAGGTTTGCTTGATTCCAATTTCCATAAACCCGGTTATTGTTTTGACCTCTTTCTTGAAATTCAATATTCATTTTCCAGTTTTATATTCCAAACCAGTCTATATTCAAAATATAATATAGTTCATATCGAGATATCATAATCATTTAAAAATCGATATATATTTAAAATAAAGTGTAATTTTGTTTCAATATATCGTAATAATTTCAGAATCGATTGATATTCAAAATGGAATAAAATTTCGTATCAATACCACGATTGTTTCAAAATCAATTTATATTCAAAATACAATATTTTTTTCAAATCATAATATCATAGTCCTTTCAAAATCGATTTATATTCAAACTAGAATATATTTTTGTTTCAAATCTCAACTTGAATCAATGGTTTCATCGAGAACAATTCCAATTTAGGAAAAATTTATAAAATCTTTAATAGCCTGAAAATAGATAATTATAAATAAAACCCTTTTTATGAATATATATATGTATATTAAAATAATTAAAATAAAAATAAAATAATTTAAATCATTATATATGCATATATTAATTGCTTTACTAAAATAATCTTTAGATAATAAATAATATAATATGCATTATTTCAAATTATAGGTATATATATAATGCTTCAGTAAAATAATCTTTATATAATAAATATAATATATTATAATTTATTCCAAAAGGTATATATATCTATAGCTAACTAAGTTTAAAACCATAATTGTTTCTTTCTTCCAAATTTCAATACTTAAAATTTAAATTATTCCATCTTCGATAAAGTTTATTTCATCTCCATATCTCGATTTCAAAACAACGTTCAAAACCGACCTTTCAAGTTAAAAGGATTTAAATTCATATTTAATCCAAATCTCGAACACTTCCAAAAATCGCCGAATACTCTTATTTTAAATTAAACCTAAAGAGAATTATTAAATTCTGCTTTAAAAAAAATTAAAATTTGAGAAATCAAATCATATTCAAATCACATTTCTAAATTGTCAATTTATTTTGGAATAATTTCATTAACAAATTCAACGAACATTCCAGTTTCCGATTTTAAAAGAAATATACATATATTTTTTCCAATCTCGTCATATTTCTTTCGAATATATTTGCACAAAATATAGTTCCAAATATCTAAAATCATTTAATCCAACTGATGTTTGTATAAAATTTTCAATCTCATGGCCAAGTGAAATTTAATTTAATTCTAAATATTTTAGGGATGAATATATATCATTTCAATCCAAATCAGGGTCACAGGTATCTGTCATTTCAACCCATGTTTTTAATTTATTTTAAATCGATTAATCACGGATTTATTTGATGCCCGTGATATCTAGGGAAAAATGGGATAAATCGGCACAAATGAAATTGCAATAACAATATACATAACGATAGAACATTCTAGTGTCAATATCGGTTCAACAGTTAATATCAGTTCAACAGCTAATTTCAAATCAAGGCATTCATCAAAACTATTTCATTCAAGCGATAAATATTCAATTGTCTCACTAGTTAATAAGGTTCGGGATTTTCAATTAGAGATTTTATTTAATTAAAATAACTAACTGCCAATCTAAATTTGCACATTAACACATTTTCAGGTCAGTTTAAGCAACAAATCAACAATCAATCATAACCAGACAACCAAATTAATTTCATAGTTTAATTTAGTAAATATGGGAATAATTGAGTTAATTGTGAGCGAGAAATCCACTCACATTTGGGTCTTTAGTCATTCGAACGTCCAACCAAAGAAAAAATTTACAGTCTCCAAACCTAGCCAAATCAGTATCTGAAATGTCCGCAATTTTTCCATCATCCCAACGCAACAAACCGCGTCCAAATCCAAGTTCATATGCATAAGTTATTAATATTAGAATATACAATATATATACATATATTTAAATATATAAATAATAAGATATACCCTTATCCATTTCCACGTAAGTAAGGTCCCTTCTTCCCGCTCCCTTACGCGGATGAACAGTAACTCGCAGAAAAAACCCCAACGCACCATACTTTGACCCACCAATACTCCCAATTCAGGCTACCGTTCGACGAGCCCCCACCTCTAATCGACAGATGAGATCCAGCCACATCTTTCCAAGGTAGAACCACCACCTCAATCAACCAGAGCTCCTCCGCTGTCAGCCCCAAGTTTGAAGAAAACGAACACTAAAGTGCGATTTCTCGCCACTCTGCTCTACAATAAAATCTCTGACCACATGCATACAACTCCTATCGTCGATCTCTTCAATACCCAGATCGTCGATTTGCCTATAAATGCCTAGATCAAAAACACCTAATTCAATCGCACAGGTTCCATGATTTGGAGCATTAACCATCAATTTCAGACAAATCTGGTTCATGTTGAAATAAATCACACCAGTTGCTTTGTATCGTCGAGAGCTTCAAATCGACATATAATTTGCTAGGTTTTGAGGAGATTTGAATTTAAAGTTTGAATTTTCGTTTGAACTAGGGTTTGAAATTTGATTTCGGCCTTTAAAGGAAAAAATACCGATGGAGGAAATTATACATATAACGAAGAATGAGCTGATGGAGTGGAAATGAAATTTATTTATATATATAGAGGGTCCAACATGAGAAACAAACAATTATCATATTACATTGATTTCTTTCACTTTTA
Source organism: Allium sativum (assembly GCA_030737875.1). NCBI lineage: Eukaryota > Viridiplantae > Streptophyta > Magnoliopsida > Asparagales > Amaryllidaceae > Allium > Allium sativum. Next base: position 155,670,403 of record CM060918.1, on the reverse strand, counting down.
TTCCATACGATCAAACGACAAGTCCAATTGTAATAAAATTTGAAACTCAACAATAATTCACCATTCCAGATCTGATGAAACCGATTTCGTCGAATTATGAGACAATCGCCAAAATAGCTAAATTTCACAGTTAATTAATTAATAAAATATTTAATTATTCGTTTAACTATTTTAATTCAATTTGAATACTTAGTAAATTCCATTTTAGTCCAATTACAACTTAAATAAATTTTATAAATTGATTTCACAAATTTTAAGCTCCCAAATTTGATTATTTGGAATTTAAATTTGAATTGCAACTTCAGATAAATGAACTCGATTTCTCTTCAATTATTTTAATATTAAACTCAAAATTTCACCATTTACCAAATGAAATTTGAATTCAAATTATAAATTAAGCAACTCAAATTTATTTAATTATTTAAATATTAAATTCCAAATGACAGCATTCCAAATATAAACCCAGTTTAAAATCTGTTTATACTCAATTCAATCTGCATCATTAATTTTTTTTTAACCAATATTATTCAATTTATTTATTTTAAATTTAAATTTAAATATATGGAAAATTAGGGGGCGTTAAATTCTCCCCTACTCAAATCAGTTTGTCCTCGAAAATGGAACGAAATAAAGTATCGAGCACATATATATTTTCAAATCCATAACTTATAAATGAAATTTATATTAGAAAATCTCCAAAAGTTTTAACTTTCGAGATCACGAACAATTTTGGCAACATCTCTTCTTTATGGAGAGGTCCGAAAAAAGCAAATGTACATAACTTGCCCAACAAATATTAACCATTTCAACTACAAAACCAAAGTATTAGCGACAGGCCGGTGAATAAATCGAGGTTTATCACCATTTAAATGATGGAATTTGTAATAACCCTAATTCCGACAGACGATTTTTTTTTCAAAATTCTAATCCATTGAAATCCATGTTGGTTGCTTTGGAATCCTGTAGAAAAGACAGAGATATAAAATATATCAGAGCTCAGAAAATATCTCAAGCGGAATGGATAAAGTATAATATAATCAAAGTATAGCCTTACCGTATGAATAATACTGCCTAACCAGTATCCAAAGCTATCATGTCTCTGCCACAAATCTAATCTGCGAGTATGTTATGAGGAGGTGGTCAGAACACAAGTTCTGGTGACTGGATTTGAACTATACATTTTGGATAACCCTACATATACCGTTCAATCACATTTTCTTATTTATTAGGTTACTTGGGTTAACAACACTCAAGGCTTACACACACATTATACCCATATACTTCCCGATGGATTAACCTAATACAATATATATATGTAGCTACCCCCAATATTAACCCCATGGTACCCCACTCACATGATCTCCACCGTAATGCCACAGAAATGTACGCAGTCTATCATCCTATGCCGGAGTGACATACAGATCTCTATATAACGATGTTACATTTCACATATATATGCCATTACTATGTTATGTAAGCGTACGGACTGCCCTCAAGTCTACGATACACCACCCAGAGCAGATATGCATGTATTTAGACTTTCCCACGTAAGTATCGTCAATTATATTTAATGCCTTAACCGCACATGACCTCTAATGTGCAATTAATGAGTTTCGTGGTAGGGCTATAGAAGAAATACAGAACTCGGTCGGGAGCTTTTCCATATCTATACAGGCCTGCTTTAATGGCCTCCAAATACAGATATCCCTCGGGTCCCTTATTCATGGTGGCTATGGCCCCACGTCGGCCCCTCCCTCAACTAGTAAAGACTACAAGAGCTAAGAGACTTGCCCTAACAAACAACTTAACATACAGTTGGCATCTCCCTTCAACCACCGTGCCCCGATAGTTAAAGGTTAGTGGTATCTTGGGTTTAGATCTAGTCTTTTCGCATCCTACTTACTGCCGATGACAGGTACCTGATGATCTACTATCCTTCTTGGTCCTGACCTCGCCTCCCGATGAGGCTATCGCCGAATCACCCAAATGTTACCTTGTCATAGCATTATGACTACAAAGCTAATTTTGCAGTCAAGGTCCACCTACCTTGTAGTAATGCGCAGACCCAACCTCTGCGAGCACAGCCTGAACTCTACCACCACATAGAGGACAACCAGGTGCACCTTACGTATCTCAGGAAGTCGCGTGCTTCCCCTTTCAATCCTTCGGAGCCAACAGAATAATCAGATGAACGTGCGCTCCACTCGTTCCGTATAACACCATGATGATCTACCCCGTTAGGTTATTCACCCTCAAATGTGCGGACTGGTCCAAGCGCCTCACTTTAATATGTTATTAGACCCTATGTCTAAACATTCTTTTATGCGCTTGCTTTACCTCACCAGGTTTCCATTTAACTTGGGTATTCCCATTCACATTGACTTCTTATTCAAGTTACCAAATTCCTCTTGCTTATTAATTTCGTTCTTATAACAACCCATTTAAGCCTATTAATAAGCCTATAACATGTTACTCTCTAGATTGTGATCCAGGGTCTGTAATCCACAATCCCTTTATATTATTGTTCGGTTTCATAGTTACCACAACGTGTTCTACTTAATATGTAATTAAGTATATAACAATTCACATGTTTTCTATTAAACGTGTCGGTCATTATTTATGATTAAATATAACTTATTTCATTCCATAAATTTGCCTCATTCTTTCTTATTTAATCATATTTCCATCATATACTGTCACGACAACTTATCGTTGCTTACTTATTAACTTAGTTCTCTTAACCAAGGTTTACTAATAAGTTCCCTTTTCATAAATATAACTTATGTTGTTCTTATCAGCATATTTCATATTCTCGTTCTCACAGATAACTTAATTTACAATTAAGTACAACTTATCTTATTTTATAAGTTATTCCAATTTCCTTATTCTTTATTATAATGTAAGTTATAATCCCCACTTGTCCCTAGGACAAGCCTACCTATTATATAACATTCTCATTATGTACTTTATTTATAATAGGTCATTATCATTCCATGTTCATTCCATTTCTTTTACTTTTGTAATTATCTTTCATTCATTTCCATTAATCACATTTAGTGCCATTTAATTCTATCCTTATATATATATATATATGCTTACGTACTAGACCTGTCACATTAAACTACCACTTGTGAATGTTGGATTTGCCGGGCGGTTCCGGGTAGACTTCTTCCACAAGTTTGCTTAACCTCGTGTCTAAGCACCATTACATGTTTTATCTACGCCCTAGACCTCACACATTAAATTGACAACTTGTGGACACTGGATTTGCCGGGCAGTTCCGGGCAGACTTCTACCACAAGTTGAATTTAACCTCGTGTCTAGGTGTGTTACAGTTTTCTATTTACTGTAAATTTAGGTATATTATTCTTTCCACATTTTTACTACAACCTATTTTACATGTCATCATATTAAGCCCATTTTATGTCATATGTTCTTCCTAACATATAATTAATTTCATCTCAAAATAACATGTGATCTTCAAATCATGTAATTATTCTAATTTAACATGTAATCATTTAATCATGTAACTATTCAAATCTAACAAATTAACATGCCATTTTCTCAATTCTACAGCTAATAATTCAAGTGCATAATATGCCACAAGCGAATCATGTAATTACAACAGTAATTGTTACACATATTTTAAAAAGTTTGCATTTCCAAAAATGAACATTTAAGCATATTAAACATTTCAACATATGAATTTTCCAACCTATTAATATTTTGACATATTAATATTTCAACATGTCATATTAGCATTTCATCACTTTACATTGCATGATAACAGGGAATGTTAACCGATAATATATCATTATCAAAAATGATATAACTTAAATCCACTCACCTAAATTGCTTTCCAATTCCTGAACCTGGTCCAGATCTAGCATTCCTTGGGTTGCCTAACTAGATTTAGAACCTAACAACCATGGATCCACAATTCTTACTTAAAGAAAAAGGGAAGTTAGAGGAAGAAAATTGAATAAACCATATCTAAGAATTTACCTTACTTCGGATATGATTCTGAACACCTTGCTATTATTTTCATTCTTTTCCTCCAGATCTTAATTCAGAATTTTCCTAAACTAATTATCTTATTTTTCTGAAGAGATTTGAGGAGGAGGAAGAATGGCAGAGCTTAGACGTTGTCTCAGAGAATGTGAGATTTAGGCTAGGCTAGGCTCTGCTAGCCTATTTATATTTGTTCAGGATCTTATCGTACACGCAACGTTGAGTTAGCATTGAACATCGTTAAGAAAATAGTCCAGATTCATCGATGAATCTAGCTGGATCTGTGGGGGGTGTCGACCCCATTTTCGACCGCTACAGGGGTGTCGACCCCGGTGTCTACACCCATACGAGGGTGTCGACCCCCCTATGGGTCCCACGAGCTGTTTAGGTGCTTAAATTTGGTTTTCGAATGTTTTAATTTCTAGAATTTATTTAACTGTTATATTCACACGTAATGTTCTTATACATATGCAAATCTTCTAATGACCATTTTGCGCGTATATATATGCATAACTTTTGTTTTGTTTTCAAAATTCAATCGGTGTTGCACTGTTATTTGATTCTTGCTATATTTCTTTAATTGCAGCCACATCTTGAACACTATCTCTTGTATATATATAGTGTTTTGCACATATGTACATATATATTCTCATATATATACACACACACATATATTTTCTTTACTTTATTATATGTGCGTTTATACATATTTTCTCTCATAAACATGTGTTATTTTGGTCGTTCCCTTAAAAAAAATATGACGGCAGCTGGGATTGAACTCTGTACCTCTTGTATGCAAGTCACATGCTCTAACCAACTGGACTACTAAGGCTATTGTTAACAAGGCTTAGAACAATGGTAGTTATTGTTCTCCTCATGTTCCTCCTTTTCATGTTTGTTACAATATTTTATTGCATGAATCTTTTTCTTTTATTTCTCCTTTATTTTTAATGCGTAATTTGTGCATGCAACATATTTACACCGCGTGAAACCAATCCTTTCTTTCGTTTAGTGCATGCATCACATTTTACTTGCATTATCTTTATTTTATTCTTCATACATACATTTATTTTTGTGTATATGCATACATATGCACTATTTAATTATTATATTGTCATAAAATGCGGGGTGTTACATTCTCCTATCCTTAGGAAATTTCGTCCTCGAAATTTGATAAGGGTAAAAATCAATTAACCCCTCGCATAATATACAACCCTCATGTGTGCATCCAAGCAAACATTGTTCACTCATGCAAAGAGAAATACAACATAATAATGCATGTATACCTAAGCGGTACCTCCTATGTGTATCCAAATTTTTCAAAAATCCTTTTAAAATATGATGCTCACATCCTAAATATACTGCCAGCTCTACATGAATGCAATATTTTGAAAATCAAAATATATTTTCATCCAAATTTCCCACATTCTTGCAGAGCAAGAGCGCAGTTCATCCAATCATTGCATCCAAAATCTACCAACCAACTTTATTTTTTCGAATTTCAGAAAAATCTAATTTTCTAAATTCGATTTCTTATGTTACAAAAAGGCGGAAAACGGAAAACTTCACATTCCCATTTTTCTTTTTCGACCTTTTTCCAATCATACTAGGATTTTTTTGAAACTATTTACAAAGATCCATATTTTCCCATCCAAGCACAACCCATATAAGAAAATTTTCTCTGTTACAGCTTTTCTTTTTCGTCTTATCTTGGAAATTTTTACTCTTATTCATCTTTTCTCATAATTTGTCAAATTTGTCGCTTTCTGAATTTGTTGTTTCCTTTTTAGTTGTACTATTTCTCCGTTCTTAGCTTATTTAATTATCTGATCTAAGTTTAATTTCAAATAAGCCTTCAACTAAAATAGGAAAACAGACACTCTACACAACTATTACTAAGGTCCAAGAATTTCGGGACTATGTCCACCTAGGCAGCAATCTTGAACCACAGGATCCATGACAGATTTAGGTGTTACCCTAACTACCCAACAGGAAAAATAACAGATCGATCCCAACAAAAATGCAATAACGGGTTGTACCCCTAACATGAAAATTAGCAACAAAATCTAAATACTTACTTTCCCTTTACTATCTAGTAGTCACCACTAGTCCTAGCTGTGTACCAACAATTATTTCAAGCAACACCCTAGGATTTTAAATGCTTGCGCATTCTATGGGAACTTATTATTATTCCAAGATAATTCTCGTTATTTTCTTCATAGCCTCAAAACTTTTTCCGTCTTCCATAGGCACTAATCCTTACCTACTTCATACTTTTTAAAACATGGTTTGGCCTTTTCATTTCACTTTTCTTCCAAAAATTATAAGTGTTAAAATTTTATTTTTCCCATGAAAACTTATTTTCTTCCAAACCATAAAACATGTCATTTTATAAAAAAATTGTAAATCATTTTTTTTTCAAATCACAAAAACAAGAGTAGATAAGGACAACTATTTCTCAATCGGGATTATAACTTGTTCTTACCTATAAGGTTGGTTCAATTTCTTACTACAAGGTGCAAACATCTACTCTATTCTTAATTTCTGCCTTTATTTTGTCCACCCAACAAAATTTTCTCTTTTAAAACAATTTATCAAAAGTGATTCTCAAAAGAATAGAGACTCCAAAACTTTTTTTACTGAAAATTCCAGTTTTCAACAAAATGCAATATTTTCTAAGTTTTCAACAAAATGCAATATAACAAGAAACTAGTGAACTATACACGCTCTATAATATGCACCATTTACACTAAGAATTTTATTTTAAATTTTTTTTCGCAACAAGTCACTATTTATAAAATGTACCCAATTTTACTTCAAAACCCAATATGTACTTCTTTACATATTTTAAAACCATAATTTTTAAGATTATAAATTGAAAACACCATAAACCATCTCCCAAAGGCTTTTATAACTTCAAGTTCTTAAATGTTAATAATGGGGTTAGACTCAAAGCGGGTTTCCAATTTTCCTAGGCTTTCCTAGACACTCCCACAAGGTCAATTCCCTTAACTATATATATATATATATATATTCCTAATCCATTTTTTTTCTATTTTCATCCTTTTCAAAATTATAAGTTTTTACTGCTAAATCCTCTAACCCAAAATACTAAACATATGGGATTCACCTTCCTTTCATAGAGAGTACATTGTACACTTTCCACCCAAATTACCTAAGGGTCTTAGATATCCATATTCATTCCTTTAGTGCACAAAAAAAGCATCCCATTTCTTACCACATTATATTCTTTCCATTTTGTGGGTTCCTCTATGGATCTAGGTATATATATATAATATATATTTTTAAAAATACAAACATGTTCGCCCACTACTTATACAGGAATCCTAAAACCAAAGCTCTGATACCAAATGTAACAACCCGAATTCTGAAAGACCGAATTTTTTTCAAAATTCTAATCCATGGAAACGATGTTGGTTGCTCTGGTATCCTGCAGAAAAGATAGAGATATAAAATATATCAGAGCTCAGAAAATATTTCATAGCGGAATGGATAAAGTAAAATATAATCAAAGTATAATCTTACCGTTTGAATAATACCGCCTAACCAGTATCCAAAGCTATCATATCTCTACCACAAATCTAACCTACGAGTATGTTATGAGGAGGGTTCAGAACACAAGCTCTGGTAATTGGATTTAAACTATACATTTTGGATAAACCTACATATATTGTTCAATCACTTTTTCTTATTTATTAGGTTACTTAGGTTAACAACACTCAAGGCTTACACAGACGTTGTACCCATTTACTTCCAGTGGATTAACAGAATACAACATATATACGTAGCTACCCGTTATATTAAGGTACACCCCATGGTATCACACTCGCACGGTCTCCACCTTAATGCCACATAAATGTACGCAGTCCCTCATCCTATGCCGGAGTGACGTACAGATCTGTATATAACGATGTTACGTTTGGCATGTATCTGCCGTTACTATGCTACATAAGAGTATAGACTGTCACCTTCGATCGAATAAGATTCCATCACAGAGTAATGCCCTCAAGTCTGCGCTATACACCCAAAGCAGACATGCATGTATCTAGACTTTCCCACGTACGTATCGTCAATCATATTTGATGCCTTAACCACACATAACCTCTAATATGCACCGAGTTCCGTGGCAGGGCTGTACAAGAAACAGGGAACTCGATTAGGAGATTTTCCATATCTGCACAGGCTCGCCTTTAATGGCCTCAAAATACAGATATCCCTCGGGTCTGTTTTTCATGGTGGCTATGTCCCCACCTCGGCCCCTCCCTCAACTGGTAAAGACTACAAGAGCTAAGCGACTTGCCCCTAAAAAACAATCTAAACATCCAGTTAGCATCTCCCCTCAACCATCGTGCCTCGATAGTGAAAGCTTAATGGTACCTTGGGTTTAGCTTTAGTCTTTTCGCATCCTACTGGCTGTTGATGATGGGTACCCAACGATCTACTATCCTTATTAGTCCTGACCTCGCCTCCCCTTTAGGTGATCGCCGAATCACCCTAGTGTCACCTCGTCATAACATTCTGACTACAAAGCTACTTTTTCAGTCAAGGCCCACCCACCTGGTAGTAACGCGCAGACCCAACCTCTGCGAGTATAGCCTAAACATCTGCCACCACATAGGGGACTACCAGGAGCACCTTACGTATCTCAGGAATCTACGTACTTCCCCTTCCAGTCCTTCGGAGCCAATAGAATAATCATATGAATGTGCGCTCCCCTCATGCCATATGACACCACGATGATCTGCCCTGTTGGGTTATTCAACCCCAAATGTGCAGACTGGTCCAAGCGCCTCACTTTAATATGTTATTAAATGTAACGACCCAGGATTTTCGACTCCGAAAATCGACACAAAACCCAGCATCGACTGTTCAGACATCGAAAATACCGGATCATTGATAGAAAGAAATAAGAGGATGAGATAGAAAAGATAGAACTAATAGAATAGGAGAAGAAGAAGAACACAGCTGAACATAATCAGAGTAAACACGAATCTCACAGCGGAACGAATAAAATATATTATATAACATAACTTTGAAATACAAAACTGTATTGTATATACATACCATTATCAGAGTACAATACATCATATCACAGCGGAAATAGTCTCTAACGGTGAAGCCTTCTGCTTTTAGCTCCTTCAAGCGTATCTGTAAAAGCCTGAAACACTTGACTGCCCGTACAAATTTGGGCACCCAAGAGTTTAGGGAAAATAAACAAAATAAACTCTGGGTCAGTCATGGGACTGGTGTGAGTAAATTCCAACCATATGGCTTAACTTTGAAAATCCTTTTTGAAACAAAAAGGATAATAGTAAGACCAGCCCACACATAAACATGGACGGCTTTTACCTTACTATAACCCAAAATATTTTTGATATCAAAATCCAGTGATATTATAATAATGTCTAATCAAATAAATAACCAAATAGTAGAACGCTTGCATATCACGCTCTACATACATAGTAAAAAAATCAAAACCCGCAGGGCGCTTATTGGAGATTGGATTCCAACTATGACAAGGTATGGGACCACCTTCCGATGATGTATCTCTAGAGGCAAATACACCTGGGTTCAACAAGAACGTCTTGCAACCCGGCCCACACATGACCGACCACTCATTTCGCTTGAGTGTATCGAATGTATATCACCAACGGTTGGACTCAAACCACCGTTCCCGAATGGGCAGAATCGATAGATTTAGAAACAAAAGGAATTTCTCTAGATAGGTGATTATACACCCTAATGGGTGCGACCCACATAGCCATGCTGCCTGCCCGATTTTTGTCATTTCCCGGCTGTGAAGCTTGAGGCTACGTCTACCTTTTAGAACCTCTGGCCACCATACACTTTGAATGCCACATCGTCAAACCCGTCAAATCACTAGTTGATCTTCCCAAAATATTACGGGTATAAAAGCTAAGAGAAACGAATTTCTCCGCCCCCAGACGTAATACCTTGAAAAGATCGTCTTATGTGACCGTTAGGAATACTCTGTCAGACATTCGTCCATACAAGTTGTCCTGGGACTGGACAAACAGAAAACACCATTCTGAAACAGGACGACCCTTGCATTTCACTCCGTCTTCAATTTTCTTCAGCATAATCCAATTCGCAGCGTTTATGCCTATACGGAGTGGTTTCAGATAGTATATCCAACCGGTCTCCCCGTATTGACAACGAGGGTCAAAACACTTCGATAGTCGGTTATTTAACTATCGAAGTAAAAACAAACATCCATTCAAATCACACAACCATGGTACTTTTATTTAACATTCGTCATCATCGGAGTTCCATATCTTACCAGATATTTCTCAAATCCCGTTTTAGCCCTTTTTATACTTCTTGGAAAGCATTCTCAGTTATTAAAACTCTTATTCCTTGGACAACATCATTACTTATTACTTTAAAATAAGTAGATTTCAAACCGAATTCTTTTCATTCCTTAGGTAGTAATGCTATATGCAAAAATCACACTTAAGCTTGTTTAACAACGCTAATTTATCGTTATAGATCAAAACTTGTCATACGCTGTAATATTCTCCTTTATAACTAATCTTGACATAACAGTCACACTTAAGCCTAGTCAACAGCGTTATTTAATCGCTATAGTTCCCAGACTTGCAAAACGCTACTATATTCCATTTTATAATTAATCTCAACACCTCTTTCCGTTACAAAATCTTGACATCTCTTTCTGTTGCAAAAACCATGACATTTCTCTTTAAACTTTTCTTATCAAAAATCGATCAAGTTCTTTGTCCTTTTGGCCACTTACTTCTTATTTGAATTATTATACCCAATTCAATAAAACATCTCAATACAAAACTTAATACCAGTTTACAATAGAATTTTTATTAGAATTTAAACTTCGCTTCAATTATAAAAATATAATTTTTATAATTAACTTCGTTGATTTGTCTGACGGTCAACCAACTTCTTAACAAAATGGGTTTATGGTTGACTGTCGTTGATATCGTTTATTTACCAAATCAACATAACGTTGAACACGGTTCAAACAGTGTACAAACAGTACATCTAAATATTTAGGAATCCGGTTGAGTTCCTCCAACCGGTTTCCGCATCCATAGGTGTTATTCAAATCAGTATCCAACCAATGGTGTGTGCATATGTACTGATATGTATTTATTCCAACCAATTTAACTGTAATTTATCTAATCAACCATCACACAGCATTCAACCATTATTCAAAATACAATTAAAATATTTTAAATAAAACAAAGTTAGTGAATTTACTCACCTTGGCGCGTTAACCGTTAAAAACGATTTGCGTCGGTCGACTATCTCATGAAATTCCAGTCGCTTCCTTCTCAGCGTGAATAGATTCCTCACTGTAGATTTTGTCGTTTCGGTTTCAAATGAATCCGACCCCGATCCATTCACTAATCGCTCTTCCCTTTTTTAGAAACGCTGCCGTTCTCATCTCTTACCTCCATCGCTGCAAATATCCAATGTAAACACTCGTTACGTCCCTTTTTCACAGTGCACGCCCATGTCTCCTGGACCAAACCCAAGACCAAAGCAGACTCCAATCCCGTTCAACACCGTGAAACTTGCTCCCCTCCTCAGTGATGCGTTCGATAGCCCTTGCCTTTCGACTTATTGTTTTATTCAAACGAAAATAACCTGCTTTATATGTTTCATTCCATAGTCCGCATGTTAGTTCACGGATGATCCTTTCATGATCCACAACAGTGCTTCTTGTCCCCTTCCTACTCTTCTTATTTCACACCAAACACTTTGTTGTACCTTCCATGTTTTCCTACCACTTTATACACAAAACGAACCGCTCCATCTTTGTTTTCAAGGTGTTGTAACCATCCTCCATATACGAAGCATATGAACGTCCGCCTTCACTCATAAAACCAGCACCTCACGTTCCACACTTCACCTAACCACTTTCCATCACAGAACCTCCCTTCACCATTTTTGTGTCCACTACTTCCTCCTATTTTCATACATACGCACTGTTCAGATCCTCACTGAAATGTACACAGACCGCCACACACAGAACTCCACTGTCTGCTTACGTATAAACTTCCCTGTACAACCTTGTTCCGCGCTGTACACTGTACTGGTGGTGCGCCATCATCCAATAGCTCCAGGAGCATAATGAGCTTGCGTGTATATATATATATTTGTTGTGGAAAATATATAATTCATTTGGAAATTCCGAAGCCATTAACGGCTTCAGCTTGAAGAAGTTTGAAGAGAAAATGAACATCCCCTGCGTTTAAATAGCCCGAATGCCTTGCTACCCACGGGTATAAACTTGGCAAGCACGGATTTTAGGGTGTAGGCTATTAAATCATAGGTCTGCAGCTGTTTACTTTTCCTTACGTATGAAGTATCAGGATTGGTACGTTTTGATCTTAGGAAAATGGTGAAGTGAAGGTTTGGACTGTGTGAGGATGGATAGCTTAGGGTTGAGGCTGCAGGCAAGGTACACTTGCGCACATGCTATACTGCAGTTTTGTAAACATACATATAAAACTTAATAGGTAGCATAGGGTCTATATAAGAGGATGGAGGCAAGTCACTTTACTGTGCGTTGAAGGAGATGGTTGCGGCAAAATTTGGCAGCCAAGGTAAGGATATAAACATTTATATTTTGAATATTTTAGTTAAATCTATATATGTAATTAGTGTGATAGACAACACGTGATCGTATATAAGCAGTACGATGGAAACCTTGGGCAAAGTTATAAATATTATATGGATTTGCTTTGTAAAACAAAGAACGTCACTTCCTTGACAAAAGAAATGAATGTGCCAAAAAAAAAAAAAAACCAATGAGCCTCCCCAGATAAAAACGTGTCCAACATATTTTAAACAAATATACATTTCCTGTTCACCGCAAATGCTAAAAGTTAGAATGGCGGAATGTGCCAGTGCATTTAAACGGAGCAGTGAATAGATGTGAATCAAAAATTAAAATTTGTTTAAGTTACAAAGCTTAGCATACGTTATAAGAATTCTGTTTACGTACACACTATTATGGACAAAAATAAAAATACCATCGTGATGAACAAGGTGCCACGACCCCAAAAATATAATAATATCGGTAGGTGGACTCATATTTTGAAACCCCAAAATATTGTTATAGGGTGCAAAATACTCCAAATAAATAGTTACGTATTTAATTAATTAAAAATTACAGTAAAATTCTAAAAATTAAATTATCACTACGCCTCAAAAGAACCTTGTCTAAATTCGAAACCGATAAGAAGTTATTTCAAATAAACCGTTATGGTCGATATACGATTTCATAGCGACTTTCTGAATATTTGATTTTGACATATCTTGCAATCTATACGACGAAATCTCAATATTTCACTTCTGTCAGAAAGATACAGTTCAACAGATTCCAATATTTCTTGTTTTGCAGAAATCCGATTTAAACTGGTTTCTGTACACTCAGTTGAAGTTCAAAGTGCTAAATTACGAACTGCAGCGTCGTTATGAGCTCAATTATATTTAATATATATATTTATATGTTCAACTTCGTTTTAATTAATAAATAAATCCACTTATATTATTAATTCAATATTTAAACTGATTTAAATATTCAAATATAAACTGGTAAAAATGCGGGTCATTACATTCCTTCCCCCTTAAAATAATTTCGTCCTCGAAATTGCTAAGAAGTGGAGATGTTCTAATTCTAACTCCTCACACCCTGCTCGGTTGAAATTCCTTATATTCATATCCTCATAACTCAATCCTTGGTTGATCTCTCATCAATCCATTCTCAAACCAATCTTTCACTTTTACTAAGCCAAATATTTCAATTCAAACCCCAATTCCATAACCAAGCATGGCTCCAATCCAAAATCTTAATCAATTACTTCACCAAGTTGAATTATATTCTAATGCAGTTTCCACTTAACTGGCTACCGTTCCATTCCAATTCTATTTCAATACCATTTCCATCGAATATAATTTCCATTTAACTGGTTCCAGTTAAATTTCAATATTCTATCTTCTTTCACAAATTCACTCTATCAAATTTAATTCTACTCCAACACGATTTTCACTTAATCAACTTCAGTTCAAATTCCAAATTTATTTAACTTAGTTTTAAGTTAAACTCTACTTTTATCATTTTAATCACTTTATAAGTTAAATCCTTATTTCAGAATTCAAATTCCTGGGGTTTTTCTCAAAATCTGTTTGAAATCATATACATATATATTCAAAACATAGCAATCCAAAACATTTGAATTTTGAACAACTCATTTCAAAACAAAATCTTTGGTAGTAATCCGTCACTTAGAAACTCGAAAACGAACACCGATGATGGTCGAATTCATCATCAGAATTTATTTCCAGCGATCAAAGTGAGTTCAATACTATATCACTTTCAAAACTCATATTCAAATACCTTTATTTGAAATTACTTCAAAAAAATCTTTTCGAAACTTGGATAATATTTCAAAATTTCCCCAGGATCTTAAAATTCCATATATTTAATTCAAATTTCATTTACAAACATTTTCATGTTTCATAATTTTTATTCCAATTCTGGTTTAAATTTCAGATTCAGTTCATCTGATTTCACATATTATATTTATAAAATATTTCGATTGGTTATTTATATAACCAATTCAATTAAGATCTTATTCGATCATAAGTTCACCCAACACATTCAATATATACTAGATAATTCCAAAATATATGTTTTCTTTATATCAAAATATATTTCGAGTAAAATTATCTCATTTACTCTCTTCCAAAACAATACTATGTTGAAATTCTCTATCCAAGCGTTTATAAAGCCCTATCGACCTCGTCAGCTAAACGCGTCGATCTGGAATTTATATACCACTCACCAGATCAATCAACACAATATAAAACACTTTTTATATCAATTTACAAATACGCGCTCATATATATACACTCATACTCAATCTAGAGTATTACTAACTCCATCTCTATTGAGTTACGCCACAGAGCCAAGGTAATCACTTAACCTTAAGCTCTGATACCAACTGTAACGACCCAGGATTTTCGACTCCGAAAATCGACACAAAACCCAGCATCGACTGTTCAGACATCGAAAATACCGGATCATTGATAGAAAGAAATAAGAGGATGAGATAGAAAAGATAGAACTAATAGAATAGGAGAAGAAGAAGAACACAGCTGAACATAATCAGAGTAAAAACGAATCTCACAGCGGAACGAATAAAGTATATTATATAACATAACTTTGAAATACAAAACTGTATTGTATATACATACCATTATCAGAGTACAATACATCATATCACAGCGGAAATAGTCTCTAACGGTGAAGCCTTCTGCTTTTAGCTCCTTCAAGCGTATCTGTAAAAGCCTGAAACACTTGACTGCCCGTACAAATTTGGGCACCCAAGAGTTTAGGGAAAATAAACAAAATAAACTCTGGGTCAGTCATGGGACTGGTGTGAGTAAATTCCAACCATATGGCTTAACTTTGAAAATCCTTTTTGAAACAAAAAGGATAATAGTAAGACCAGCCCACACATAAACATGGACGGCTTTTACCTTACTATAACCCAAAATATTTTTGATATCAAAATCCAGTGATATTATAATAATGTCTAATCAAATAAATAACCAAATAGTAGAACGCTTGCATCTCACGCTCTACATACATAGTAAAAAAATCAAAACCCGCAGGGCGCTTATTGGAGATTGGATTCCAACTATGACAAGGTATGGGACCACCTTCCGATGATGTATCTCTAGAGGCAAATACACCTGGGTTCAACAAGAACGTCTTGCAACCCGGCCCACACATGACCGACCACTCATTTCGCTTGAGTGTATCGAATGTATATCACCAACGGTTGGACTCAAACCACCGTTCCCGAATGGGCAGAATCGATAGATTTAGAAACAAAAGGAATTTCTCTAGATAGGTGATTATACACCCTAATGGGTGCGACCCACATAGCCATGCTGCTTGCCCGATTTTTGTCATTTCCCGGCTGTGAAGCTTGAGGCTACGTCTACCTTTTAGAACCTCTGGCCACCATACACTTTGAATGCCACATCGTCAAACCCGTCAAATCACTAGTTGATCTTCCCAAAATATTACGGGTATAAAAGCTAAGAGAAACGAATTTCTCCGCCCCCAGACGTAATACCTTGAAAAGATCGTCTTATGTGACCGTTAGGAATACTCTGTCAGACATTCGTCCATACAAGTTGTCCTGGGACTGGACAAACAGAAAACACCATTCTGAAACAGGACGACCCTTGCATTTCACTCCGTCTTCAATTTTCTTCAGCATAATCCAATTCGCAGCGTTTATGCCTATACGGAGTGGTTTCAGATAGTATATCCAACCGGTCTCCCCGTATTGACAACGAGGGTCAAAACACTTCGATAGTCGGTTATTTAACTATCGAAGTAAAAACAAACATCCATTCAAATCACACAACCATGGTACTTTTATTTAACATTCGTCATCATCGGAGTTCCATATCTTACCAGATATTTCTCAAATCCCGTTTTAGCCCTTTTTATACTTCTTGGAAAGCATTCTCAGTTATTAAAACTCTTATTCCTTGGACAACATCATTACTTATTACTTTAAAATAAGTAGATTTCAAACCGAATTCTTTTCATTCCTTAGGTAGTAATGCTATATGCAAAAATCACACTTAAGCTTGTTTAACAACGCTAATTTATCGTTATAGATCAAAACTTGTCATACGCTGTAATATTCTCCTTTATAACTAATCTTGACATAACAGTCACACTTAAGCCTAGTCAACAGCGTTATTTAATCGCTATAGTTCCCAGACTTGCAAAACGCTACTATATTCCATTTTATAATTAATCTCAACACCTCTTTCCGTTACAAAATCTTGACATCTCTTTCTGTTGCAAAAACCATGACATTTCTCTTTAAACTTTTCTTATCAAAAATCGATCAAGTTCTTTGTCCTTTTGGCCACTTACTTCTTATTTGAATTATTATACCCAATTCAATAAAACATCTCAATACAAAACTTAATACCAGTTTACAATAGAATTTTTATTAGAATTTAAACTTCGCTTCAATTATAAAAATATAATTTTTATAATTAACTTCGTTGATTTGTCTGACGGTCAACCAACTTCTTAACAAAATGGGTTTATGGTTGACTGTCGTTGATATCGTTTATTTACCAAATCAACATAACGTTGAACACGGTTCAAACAGTGTACAAACAGTACATCTAAATATTTAGGAATCCGGTTGAGTTCCTCCAACCGGTTTCCGCATCCATAGGTGTTATTCAAATCAGTATCCAACCAATGGTGTGTGCATATGTACTGATATGTATTTATTCCAACCAATTTAACTGTAATTTATCTAATCAACCATCACACAGCATTCAACCATTATTCAAAATATAATTAAAATATTTTAAATAAAACAAAGTTAGTGAATTTACTCACCTTGGCGCGTTAACCGTTAAAAACGATTTGCGTCGGTCGACTATCTCATGAAATTCCAGTCGCTTCCTTCTCAGCGTGAATAGATTCCTCACTGTAGATTTTGTCGTTTCGGTTTCAAATGAATCCGACCCCGATCCATTCACTAATCGCTCTTCCCTTTTTTAGAAACGCTGCCGTTCTCATCTCTTACCTCCATCGCTGCAAATATCCAATGTAAACACTCGTTACGTCCCTTTTTCACAGTGCACGCCCATGTCTCCTGGACCAAACCCAAGACCAAAGCAGACTCCAATCCCGTTCAACACCGTGAAACTTGCTCCCCTCCTCAGTGATGCGTTCGATAGCCCTTGCCTTTCGACTTATTGTTTTATTCAAACGAAAATAACCTGCTTTATATGTTTCATTCCATAGTCCGCATGTTAGTTCACGGATGATCCTTTCATGATCCACAACAGTGCTTCTTGTCCCCTTCCTACTCTTCTTATTTCACACCAAACACTTTGTTGTACCTTCCATGTTTTCCTACCACTTTATACACAAAACGAACCGCTCCATCTTTGTTTTCAAGGTGTTGTAACCATCCTCCATATACGAAGCATATGAACGTCCGCCTTCACTCATAAAACCAGCACCTCACGTTCCACACTTCACCTAACCACTTTCCATCACAGAACCTCCCTTCACCATTTTTGTGTTCACTACTTCCTCCTATTTTCATACATACGCACTGTTCAGATCCTCACTGAAATGTACACAGACCGCCACACACAGAACTCCACTGTCTGCTTACGTATAAACTTCCCTGTACAACCTTGTTCCGCGCTGTACACTGTACTGGTGGTGCGCCATCATCCAATAGCTCCAGGAGCATAATGAGCTTGCGTGTATATATATATATATTTGTTGTGGAAAATATATAATTCATTTGGAAATTCCGAAGCCATTAACGGCTTCAGCTTGAAGAAGTTTGAAGAGAAAATGAACATCCCCTGCGTTTAAATAGCCCGAATGCCTTGCTACCCACGGGTATAAACTTGGCAAGCACGGATTTTAGGGTGTAGGCTATTAAATCATAGGTCTGCAGCTGTTTACTTTTCCTTACGTATGAAGTATCAGGATTGGTACGTTTTGATCTTAGGAAAATGGTGAAGTGAAGGTTTGGACTGTGTGAGGATGGATAGCTTAGGGTTGAGGCTGCAGGCAAGGTACACTTGCGCACATGCTATACTGCAGTTTTGTAAACATACATATAAAACTTAATAGGTAGCATAGGGTCTATATAAGAGGATGGAGGCAAGTCACTTTACTGTGCGTTGAAGGAGATGGTTGCGGCAAAATTTGGCAGCCAAGGTAAGGATATAAACATTTATATTTTGAATATTTTAGTTAAATCTATATATGTAATTAGTGTGATAGACAACACGTGATCGTATATAAGCAGTACGATGGAAACCTTGGGCAAAGTTATAAATATTATATGGATTTGCTTTGTAAAACAAAGAACGTCACTTCCTTGACAAAAGAAATGAATGTGCCAAAAAAAAAAAAAGCCAATGAGCCTCCCCAGATAAAAACGTGTCCAACATATTTTAAACAAATATACATTTCCTGTTCACCGCAAATGCTAAAAGTTAGAATGGCGGAATGTGCCTGTGCATTTAAACGGAGCAGTGAATAGATGTGAATCAAAAATTAAAATTTGTTTAAGTTACAAAGCTTAGCATACGTTATAAGAATTCTGTTTACGTACACACTATTATGGACAAAAATAAAAATACCATCGTGATGAACAAGGTGCCACGACCCCAAAAATATAATAATATCGGTAGGTGGACTCATATTTTGAAACCCCAAAATATTGTTATAGGGTGCAAAATACTCCAAATAAATAGTTACGTATTTAATTAATTAAAAATTACAGTAAAATTCTAAAAATTAAATTATCACTACGCCTCAAAAGAACCTTGTCTAAATTCGAAACCGATAAGAAGTTATTTCAAATAAACCGTTATGGTCGATATACGATTTCATAGCGACTTTCTGAATATTTGATTTTGACATATCTTGCAATCTATACGACGAAATCTCAATATTTCACTTCTGTCAGAAAGATACAGTTCAACAGATTCCAATATTTCTTGTTTTGCAGAAATCCGATTTAAACTGGTTTCTGTACACTCAGTTGAAGTTCAAAGTGCTAAATTACGAACTGCAGCGTCGTTATGAGCTCAATTATATTTAATATATATATTTATATGTTCAACTTCATTTTAATTAATAAATAAATCCACTTATATTATTAATTCAATATTTAAACTGATTTAAATATTCAAATATAAATTGGTAAAAATGCGGGTCATTACATTAAACCTTATGTCTAAACATTCTTTTATGCGCTTACTTTACCTCACCAGGTTTCCATTTAACTTAGTTATTCCCATTCACATTGACTTCTTATTCAAGTTACCAAGTTCCTCTTCCTTATTAATTTCGGTCTTATAACTTAACCCGTTCAAGCCTATTAATAAGCCCACAACATGTTACTCTCTTCATTGTGGTCCAAGGTCTGTAATCCACAATCCCTTTATATTCTTGTTTGATTTCATAGTTATCATAACATGTTATACTTAATATGTAATTAGGTGTATCACAATTCACATGTTTTCTGTTTAACAAGTCAGTCATTATTTATTATTAAATATAACTTATTTCATTTCATAAAATGTCTCATTCTTTCTTTTTTAATCATAATTCCATCGTATACTGTTACTACAACTTATCGTTGCTTACTTATTAACTTAGTTCTCTTAACCAAGGTTTACTAATAAGTTCCCTTTTCGAAAATATAACTTATGGTGTCCTTATTAGCATATTTCAGATTCCCGTTCTCATAGATAACTTCATTTACAATTAAGTACAACTTATCTTATTTCATAAGTTGTTCCAATTTCCTTTTTGTTTATTATAACATAAGTTATAATCCCCACTTGTCCCTAGGATAAGCCTACTTATTATATAACATTCTCATTAATGTAACTTATTTATTATAGGTCATAATCATTCCCGTTCATTCCATTTCTTTTACTATTGTAATTATCTTTCATTCATTTCCTTATTCATTTCCATTAATCACAGTTAGTGCCATTTAATTCTATACTTATATATATATATATATGTGTGTGTGTGTGTGTGTGTGTGTGTGTGTGTATGTGTGTGTATGTGTGTGCGCGCGCTTATGTACTAGACCTCTCACATTAAGCCTACCACTTGTGGATGCTAGATTTGCCAGCCGGTTCTAGACAAACTTCATCCACAAGTTGGTTTAACCTCGTTTCTTAGTACCATTACATGTTTTATCTATGCACTAGACCTCTTACATTAAATTAACAATTGTGGATGCATGATTTGTCAGGTGGTTCTGGGCAGACTTCTACCACAAGTTGAATTTAACCTCATGTCTAGGTGCATTACAGTTTTCTATTTACTGTAAATTTAGGCATATTATTCTTTCCACATTATTACTACAATCTATTTTACATGTCATTATATCAAGCCCGTTTTATGTCATATGTTCTTCCTAACATATAATTAATTTCATCTCAAAATAACATGTGATCTTCAAATCATGTAATTATTCTAATTTAACATGTAATCATTTAATCATGTAACTATTCAAATCTATTAAATTAACATGTTGTTTTCTCAATTCTATAGCTAATAATTCAAGTACATAGTATGCCATAAGTGAATCATGTAATTACAACAGTAATTGTTACACATATTTTAACAAGTTTGCATTTCCACAAATGAAAATTTCAGCATATTAAACTTTTCAACATATGAATTTTCCAACATATTAATATTTTAACATATTAATATTTCAACATGTCATATTAGCATTTCATCATTTTACATTGCATAGTAACGGGGAGTGTTAAACGATAATATATCACTGTAAAAAATGATATAACTTAAATCCACTCACCTAAATTGCTTTCTAATTCCTCAACCTAGACCAGATCTAGCATTCCATGGGTTTCCCTAACTGGATTTAGAACCTAACAACCATGGATCCACAATCTTACTAAAAGAAAAAGGGAAGAAAGAGGAAGAAAATTGAATAGTCCAGATCTATGAATTTACCTTACTTCGCATATGATTCTGAACACCTTCTTATTAATTTTCATTCTTTTCCTCCAGACCTTGATTTTGAATTTTCCTAAACTAATTACCTTATTTTTCTAAAGAGATTTGAGGAGGAGGAAGGATGGCATAGCTTAGATGTTGTCTCAGAAAATGTGATATCTTGGCTAGGCTCAGCTGGCCTATTTATAGGTGTTCAGGATCTTATCGTACACGTAGTGCTAAGTTAGCATTGAACGTCGTTAAGAAAACAGTCCAAATTCATCAATGAATTTGGCTGGATCTGGGTAGTGTCGACCCCGTTGCCGACCGTGGTGTCTACACCCTTACAGGGGTGTCCACCCCCCTATGGGTCCCACGAGCTGTTTTGTCGCAAAATTTGATTTTCGAATGTTTGAATTTCATGAATTTATTTAACTATTATATTCACTCTTAATCTTCTTATACATATACAAATCTTATAATGACCATTTTATGCGTGTATATATATACGCACATCTTTTGTTTGCTTTCAAAATTCAAATGGTGTTGCAACGTTATTTGATTCTTGCCATATTTCTTTAATTGCAGCCTTATCTTGAACTTTATCTCTTATGTGTGTATATACATACATACATATATATATATATATGCCCATGTAAACATATACATTCTCATATATATATATATACATATATTTTCTTTACATTCTTATATGTGCATTTATACATTTTTCTCTCTCATGAACATGTGTTATTTTGACCGTTCTCCTAAAAAAAAGATGACGACGGGGATCGAACTTTGTACCTCTTGTATGAAGTCACGTGCTCTAACCAACTGGACTACTAGGGCTATTGTTAACAAGGCTTAGAACTATGGTAGTTATTGTTCTCTTCTTATTACTCTTTTTCATGTTTGTTAAAATACTTTATTGCATGAATCTTTTTCTTTTATTTCTCCTTTATTATTAATGCATAATCAATGCATGCAACATATTTACACCGCATGCAACCTATTCTTCTTTCTTTTAATGCATGCATCACAATTTTATTTGCATTATCTTTATTTTATTCTTCATATATACAATTACGTTTGTGCATATATATATATATATATATATATATATATATATAAACATACACACACATATGCATTATTAATTACTTAATTGTCATAAAATGCGGCGTGTTATAGAAATTGCCCGAAGCATACTAGGCAAAAGTTTTTGCATTCGTTTAAGGCTTTCCGAATTGACTGGATTCATTGAATACAGTTAATCCCTTCAAAAGTTACGACCATTTTAGCGAAAGCGAACGCTTCAGCCCAAACAAATAAAATGCAGTCCTAAGTCGTTCAACCCAGATTTTGACCCTTCAAACATTGAAATCTTACAAAGCATATTAAAGAAAAGCTTTAGTTTAGATCTTAAGCTTTCCGGATTGTACAAGCACATCAAAATCCGACAATCCGTTAGGAAGTTATGGTCAAAACAATATTGATATACGCTTCGTGTTTTCATTTTCTGCGCAAAGAACTATGATTAACGCTGGGATTTTAACCTAATAAACATGAAAATTTGACAAGGCACTATTAACAAATGTTTTGGTTCAGTTTCTAAGATTTCCAAAAAGTCCAGAATCGTCAAATTCTGATCATCCATTCAAAAGTTATGGTTATTCTTCCTCAGCTAATATGGAACATTTCAGATTTTTTAACAAACATCGATTTTATTTTATTTGATGCTTCAAACTCTCTGATTCCAAAATATTGGTGAATCTTTAACACTTAATACTGGTTATTGCTTCATTATTCATATAAGAGATCTTTACATTGAATTTGGTTTCCATTTATCCACATTTCCTTCATTATAATCTATCGACAATTCATATTTTATTAACAAGCTTAAGTTCGCTTTCCATTTCTTCTTGAACTAGCTTTACTTATTAATTACCTGAGTCATGGGTTAGTGCCATTTTTTTATTTGTACAACAAAATTTTCCAATTCATTTTATCCGACTTCAATTGAATTTTGTTTCACATTTAATTTCAATTTCCTCCAACAATTCGATCGACCAAATTTGGAATTTGTTTAAACTTTATTGTCGCCCATGTTTAAGATTTTCAATGACTAATTCTCTTCTCTTACTACTTAAGTGCATTCCTGGTTCCAAAACCTAAAATTTATAACGAATCGAGTTACCTTAGTACATGAGTTAATATTACTAGTTAAGATAAACTTAAAAACTTTGATTCCAAGTTTATAAACTAAGTTTTGGAGTGATGTATACATATATCTTATACCATATAAAATTTAAATCCAAATCCTTTATCGAAACTAATTATGAAATTGTTGAATGATCTCCCCTTCTCAAACTTTCCAAAATAAACATCGATAATGCGTGCACTCATTACCGAAGTTATCTCAAATGTCTGAGAAGGGATTATGCACTCATTCCATCTAAAATACTTTAAAAATCATTTCGAAAATACTTACTTATGATACTATGTTATTTCAAAGTTTTGGAAAATATATTTTCAAAAGCACCAGAATCGAGTTCTCAAGTTCATTTCCATTTTATTAGCAAAATATATTTTGCAACCAATTATATTTAATAGATTTCATTTCAACTTTTTTCTAAAACCATTTAATTTTTCCTTATTAGATTTATTATCTAAGCATCTATAATTGTTAATAACTTAATATTATCACCCTCCAATAATGAATACAAGCAAAAATTTATAATTCATAACCAAATTTATATTTAAAATATAATTCAAAACCATATTATATCGATCCGTTCTGTTCGAGTATTTGGAAATTCCTATCGATACCATGGCCTCCCATATATCGACAAAAATCTATAAATATTCAATGGAACAAATCAACATAATATAAAACCATTTTGTATCAAAATATACAAGTACACTCTCTCATATATAACTCAAACTCATTCTAGGATATTACTAATCCTATCTCTAATGAGTTAATTCCCAAGCAGAGCCAAGGTTATCGCTAACATAAGCTCTGATACCACGTTATAACGACCTGGATTTTTGACCATTCAAATCGACAATGACCAAACGGTTCACAAATGTAGGTAGTTAATAGGAAAATAAAAAAAAGCAAGAAAAAGGAGAAAACAATAACTGAATCTCACAACGGAAGTACAACATATAATAAACGATTAACAGTTCAGAAGCAATTGAAATATATACATGCGATTATAATATATAATGATTATCAGGGTTACACATATACAGATATATATAACCAGGCAACAAAACCAAAGTACAACGTGAATTACATATATTAATAGATATATACCAAATCTTCTTCTTCGTTCTCCAAGGCAAAGTAATCTTCGCTAACTTTAACTTGTATCTAACCCGAGCATATTGTATAAAAAGAAACGCAACAAACACTCGGATCAGAACTAAATCATTCTCATATTAGTCAAGTTAAAATATAAAATAACATGGGTGTTATGTGTTCAGCAATCAAACGAAAGTTGTGTGAAATTCACTGGACCATGCCGCTAATGCGGAATGGTTTTACTCCATGTGAATTCCCGTGTATAGAAATTCATAAATGAATTTTGGAAAGATGAAGCTATCATAAGCTCATCCAACAACACACAATGTAAGTGCACACCAGATGTAATGACCCAAGGATTTTCGGTCCCGGAAATCGATATAAATACATTTCCCATACCTCATGCGGACCTTCCAAACACCGAAAACACCAGAACGTTATTAGAAAGAATTTAGAGGGTGAGATAAGAAAGAAAGAAATATTAGAATAGAAGAAGAAGAAGAAACACAACACAGAGTCTCACATCGTAGCGGGACAAAATATAATACAGAAATAAATCTTTATTGAAAGCTTTAAAAATACTCACAATTATCAGAGTACATCACACATCTGGACAGTTATAATAACTTGTCCTCATATACAACATACAACGGAATAGATACTAGATACAATACGCCCGATCACCTTCAGCACGTCTTCTAAAATTCGCAACATTCGATAACCTGAACCTGTACACCCCCGGGCTAACCCGAGCATTTACAAAACACCGGGTTAGTCTGGTGAACCAGAGCGAGAAAAACACTCTAAGTTTTAAATGGAATCATCCAACTTGATTTTAAAGTTTAAAAATCTTTTCGAAAGAAAAGGATAATCGTAAGACCAAATCCACACATAAATACGAACGGTTTTTACCTTACGATAACCCAAAATATTTTTGAAATCAATATCTTTTTTTATATTATAATAGTGTCTACATACAAGTAGATATCAATCTAGCGGAACACTTGCATCTCACGCTCCACATATATAGTATACAATCAAAATCGCGGGCGCTTATTAGAGATTGGATTCCGACTATGACAAGGTATGGGACCACCTGCCGATAGTGTATCTCTAGAGGTGAATACACTGGGTTCATCAAGAACGTCTTGCAACCCGGCCCTCACATGACCGACCACTCATTTCACTTGAGTGTATCGAATGTATACCACCAACAGTTGGGCTCAAACCACCGTTTCCCGAAAAGGGACAGTATCGAAATAGATTAAAGAAGTAAAAGGATTTTCTCTAGATAGGTGATTATACACCCTAATGGGAGCAACCCACATAGCCATGCTGCCATCCCGATTTTTGTCATTTCCCGGTTGTGAGGCTTGAGGTTTAGATTTACTTCTAGGACATCTGGTCACCATTCACTTTGAATGCCACATCGTCAGATCCGCCAGATATCACTAATTGACGTCCACAAAACACTCTAGTTACTTGGCCAGAGAAAAACCATTTCTCCGCCATCAACTATGGTACGTTTGAAGAAATAAACGTACGTAATTCCTTTGGAAATACCCTGTCAGACATCCATCCATACCAGTCATCCAGGAACAGGATGAACCGAAGGCACCCTCCTACCACATCCAAGGAATCACCCTATAGATTAGTAGCGAGTAGTCCTTGCAAATCCGTAGATTCCAACCCCGATAGAACCACAACTTATCTCTGGGAGCTCACCTAAGATTATTAGCGATTCTTAAGTTTTATGAAGATCTATGGTCTTCATTACTCCATCTCGATCATCTTCTGATATCTTCACGTATTTGTTGGCCGGAATGGTATTCGAATATAAATTCGATCCCGGTCTTTTCGTACCAACAATCGGATTTGACAAATTTTATAGTCGGTGATTTAACTATCAAAATAATCAGTGTTTCAATCCTGACAATTTAATGAGTTCACTGGTTCAGTATCCATCATCACTTGGCCTTTTTAATTAAACAAATGTAAATGCAAAACTCTTAAATCTTTCGATATTATAAATATAGTTTCGCTTCTTATTTAACATAAGATTATTCTTAAACAAATTCATTCTTATTATTTGGGACAAATCTTATATCATATTTAGTTGTCTATTTTCACTTTCAAACATTAGCCACGTTATTATCTAATATTGGGAATTCATCAACTTATTACTCGTAAAAATAACGTTACATAATATCCTTTATTTTATTACTTAAAAACAATAATCTATACTTATCTTTCTAGAATAGAACCCACTTTACGTTTACTTTCTAATTCCAAAAATATCCTTTTAATTTCCCATAATTTCCTTTTTATTTCCCTTTTACTTTGGAATTCTCATTATATATATATTCCAAATTTTCACCAAACGTTGCATTATTATTTCACTAATGGAAAAAAAATATTATCATTAACCTTTTTTTTTACGATTACCAACTAATATCATCTTCAGATAATGCTGATGTTGTTCAAGTTGGTGTATTTTAATTACCTCTCCGACCTTGATCAACAACGTTCATATCTCAAGATGAATACGAGTTGTAATCCAAAACCTGATACTTCATTCCAATCCCAACACAGATTCCATTCCACTATTTTATTCAAAATATGGTTTCGTAAAACCCCCTTATCTCTTTTGAAAATCTCTTTCCTCGGCTATACCCATTCTTTCTTAATTCAATAATTAAATACTTCTTTATAAAGCCTCACTTTTAACTCGACCTCTTTAACCAAGCTCATTTAGTTCGGATTTGGTTAACAAATCTTACAACCCATTTCTTTCACCAACTTCACTTTTACCAATCCCCGTTTAAATCCATTCAGTCATTTCCCGCTTTGAAACTCTTATTTCAATTCTCCCTATTACTAAATCCCATTATTTAGTAATGATGCCTTAACACTTTAAATCTCATTAATATAACCTGGTTTATTGCAAACCTTTTATCTCAATCTCCCTTTTCTTAATTCAAATATTTAGGTAACACTCATTTTAAGCTATAGTATTCGCTTAAAAACTTCATTTACAACTTTGTTATGAAACTCAGTTTTAAAATAAAACTTGCTCATAAACTCTTTTCACTATTCAGTTGGATTTTATTTCTCTTAGATTACTTTTTAAATGAATTCCCATAAAAAGCAATTCTCTAAATTATTATTAATTAATAATTTATCTCAATCATTGACCACATTAGTAGTTAGTCCCTTCGTTATCTAAAATAATAGTATATCTCTTTTTAAGATCTTATTAAAAACAATATTCATCAAAACTATTTTTGTTCCAAGCACACTAATTTAATAATCAGTTCTAGTAAAAAACGGTTGATTAAATTAACTTAAAACACGGTTATTCCATTAACCGATTCGAATTAGTTCTCACTTTATATTAATTAATAATATAATTAATTTAAATAATTCCCTTTACTTAATTCTTAACAAACGATTATTCCATTTAACTGTTAGGTAAATTTCAATTCACGAGTTTATAAATCTGATTAACATCAGAAGTTACTTTATAAAATCAACTTATAATTAATTATATACTTAAATAATAAATAATAAATAATAAATATTTATTTCCTTTAAATAAACTTTTATTCAAAATAATACATCAAAAATCTATCTCCAGTTATAAAAATAAATTTTATAACTTCATCTCTGTCGATTTGCCTGACGGTAAATCAACATTTATAAAACGATGGATTTTATAGACCATATATCGCCAAATACTCAACCAATATCTCCCATTGGTTTAAACTAAACATATGTTGAATACTCGATCGATACTCAACCATCAAATCAATCACCCCAAACAGGATAGTTTATATGTTGATAATATGAAATAATTAATATATTGAGGAATCCCGTTGGATCCCTCCTCCTGTTCTTCCCTGTATTCAAACGGTTATCTCAAATCAGATTCATTCAATTTCATTTAACTGATAACAGTAAATAACGACCAATTAACAGCAACCAATTCATAAGCAGTTCAAACAATTCAAACAATTTAAACACGTTTATTTTATAAACGTGACCAACAAGGTAAGTTACCTTTATGGGAACCAATCGTCAAAATAACGATTTGGTATTTCACTGAAATTAAACAACGGTTTAATTTCATTAGTTAAATCAACAAATAAATATATAACTAGCAAACAGTCGACCATTAGCAAGCGGAGCACACAAAATAAAAACCCAATTTATATAAAATATAAATGGGTAAAATACGGAGTGAGTTTAACTCACTTTGGTTTTTATTTGTCGATTAAATGATCTGTTGCAATTAAATTAAAAAGCTGTTTAATTTATTTGAAAATTTTGATTGCTCCCAATGTTAACCAAAACTGCTCTATAATGCAGCTCCTTCCGATACGATTTCAACGTGATCAACAGTTCTTGTTTCTGATACAGTACGTGCAAGATATTAAATTTATAAAATTATATAACAATTTAATTAAACTAAAATTTCTAATTTATAATAGGCCTTGCCCTACATCTATCAGCCCACCACGAATTAACCCAGGCCCGCATCCACTCCTATACACCCATCGGAACCCTTCCCTCTTCACAAAATATCCGTCGCCTCCAACAACAAAAAAGAAACCCTTCCATGGCCGACAACCTGATCCTCCTCCTTCCTTCTGCTTCATCGTAGATCAAAATTGACTGCACCGCCCCCTCCTACACAACCATTTCTTCAATCATCCCTCCACTCTCCTCCTACAATCGATACGCCGAACCCCCAAACCACTCCTCCAGCACCCAACTTCACCACTGTTTTGCAGATCAACCCCCTCCCGAGCCTTCCAGATCTACCGCACCTCATACATGAGGCTTCCATTCGAAAATTTTGCCGAACCCTAAGCGCTTGGCACCGAACAAAGATGTTATGAAATCAATCAAAAAAATTCTGAGATGAAGCGGGTAGACTTACGAATCAAATAAGCAAACTTTTGTGATTTTTACTTTCTGTATTATTTTTGTTTTGATTTTCTCTACTGGTTTGAACTATTTTCTTTACTGGTTCGATCTGTTTTTGATTGCGGAAATTGTGAGATACTACACATATATATAGTGGTGAATGATCCAGATAGGATCAATGTCAAAATCGAATGATAAAATCATAGATTTAGATTTTTAGCTGCTAGTTTTCTTAGGTACTATTTTTCCTTTACATTTCCAGATGTATTACCAAACTGTGGTACTTTGATGGACATTTGATTTCTGCGTGATGTTTAATTGCATATTTGTGTTGGATTTCAATGTACTGTTTTTGCTCAGTCAAACCCAAAATCGAGCTGTTTCAAGTAGGTTCAACTATGCATTGTTTATTCATATTGACAGTTCGTGTTGAATTATATATTCGAGTTGTCTGTTCACATGGAATTGTATATTGTATTTTCCTTAGGTAGATAGGCCATAAATTTTAGGTTATTAGGTGTACTGATATTTCTTAGATATGAAGTCCTTTCATACTATTATTTATTTGCTTAGGCCATTAGTTTTCTTCCCTTCCAGGTTGTACTGGTGATGAAAGTTTGATGGATACGTGATGTCGAGCAGAAGATTTTAAAGAATTAGCATTGGAATTCATATACCGTTGGTCTGCTCAAATGTATACAATGATCAAACTTGTTTAGGTATAAAGTAGGTAAATCTATGAAGCTATTGAGTTGTCTATTTCCTTTGAAGATTTGAAATTGTAAGATTTAGTAGCATGTGATTTGTATTGATGTATTTTAGTAGTAAGTAAGAAATTTCATTTCTCATACCTAGTTGCTTTGACGTACGTTGTAATATTATATTTATATTTTTAGTACGAAGGCCTCATTGCTACCAATAGAAATGAAGGCTTGTATTAAGATTTGAACAGAAAACTATAAAGGTTATACGAAGATTCCGTATTGTTTTACCAAGAAATTTGAAAAAGAAGTGCGTTGAGATGAGGTTCCACTTGTACAGATTTTGCCAGATTCCATTTGAGATTTTGTTTGAATTTTTCTTCCGGTATTTGATACTTTGGCATGTGTAGAGGTGCTTTGAAGATATGAAAATGACGTCAACAAATATATATTTTTTTCTTTATTTTTTTACTTTTTTTATGCTGCAGATCTTCGATCTATGTAATAGGCATTGGCATTATAAGGATCGGATGAGGATTGGTTTAGATGCGACAAGGGTTTTGTTTGTAACAAACGGAGATTTTTAAACCAATAATGATAATAAATGTTATAATTGGACATGCTCGGACAGAATCGCATATAGCACCAACATAAGATATTCCGGTTTGAGTTTCAAGTCGAAACAATATTCAAAATATTAAAATCTTTTATTTATACAAAATAAATCATTATATTATTTATAAACGAATTCCATAGCGAATATTCGAAAATTTGATTTGGCCATGAATAACAAGTTATAACACAAAATCTGGATTTTTCTGTTCCATATGAGAATTATAATCAACACGTTTCCAGTGTTTCTTGTTTCACAAAAATCTCACTTATATCTGATCCTGTATTCTCAGTTGAAGTTCAAAACCAAATATTACGAACTGCAGCGCCATTTCGAGCTTGATTTATAATCATATAACTATATAACGTTCAAACTTCGTTTTAATAATGAATTCAATATTAAAAATCCATTAATATTCCAAATATAATATTTAAAATAATGAATTAAATTAAATATTTGACTGCCAAAAATACGGGACGTTACATTCTTCCCCCCTTAATATAATTTCGTCCCTGAAATTGCTAAAGTAGGAAAGAACGTTACAAATCCATTAATTTACAAATCCAATTAAATTTTAAATCGAAAACCAATCCAATATCATATTTAAATATTTTCAAAAATATCGAAAATTTTCTAACACCTTAAATTCCCGGAAAATTTCGACAGAGTCTCCCCTGCACGGAGTGACATCTGCAATATCACAGGAACATATAATGTATACATCGACCTATACGGTCGGAAAACAAAAATCAAAGCCAAAATTTTATATTTCCGCATAAGCATACCTTTACGAGCGTTATTGAGCATATCTGCTCAACGTATATGTGATTTACTCAACCAATATCAGTCTGCCTATCCCTCTAGCACCTGTACTTAACTGAATTCACATATCAGTAATAAATATGTGAAATTTTGAAATAATATTTCAGTAATCAACAAGTATAACTATTCCAATTCCAAAATCAAGCAGATAGTATCAATTCTTTATCAGTTACCGGGTTAAACCATAAATTCCCATTTATATGCATTTTTATTCCAGTTTAATTTTACTGGAAATTATTCTTTCGTTTATAATTCATTTAGCTCCCTTAAATTGTTGATTACTCTCATTCAAACAAACTATCGTCCAGTAACAAAAAAAATCACAATCAACAATCAATACACAACCACATCAACCAAATCAATTGAAGTTAATTCAATATTAATATTTTATTTTGGTTTTGCATATTTGAACATCAATTGATTAATATCCGATTGATTTCTATTTGATTATTATTTATTCAAAATCCAAATTTATTTATTTCAATTTCAATATCATTATCAATCTAATTTTCACTTAACCAGGTTAAGTTTTCAATTCAAAATTTCAAACCAATTTGAATATCATTCAAATAAATCAAACACAGTAATATCTGAATAATTTATAGAATTATTTCTTTTTTATACAAAAATATAATTTGGGTAAAATTATATTATTTACCCTCTTTTCAAAACAATACTGTATCCATTGATAGTTCAACGCTTCTCAACACTTGAACCGATCAACAAACACAATACAAAACATTTGAATATAAAATTTACAATTACGCTCTCATATATACACACACACTCAACCTCGATCTAGGGTCTTACTAACCCAATCTCTATCGAGTTAAACCACAGAGCTAAGGTTATTACTAAACCAATAGCTCTGATACCAATGTAATGAACCAAGGATTTTTCGGCCCCGGAAATCGACATAAATACATTTCCCGTACCTCATGCCGACCTTCCAAACACCAAAAACACCGGAACGTTATTAGGAAGAATTTAAAGGGTGAGATAAGAAAGAAAGAAATATTAGAATAGAAGAAGAAGAAGAAACAACAAAACACAGAGTCTCACATCGCAGCGGGACAAAATATAATACAGAAATAAATCTTTATTAAGAGCTTTAAAAATACTCACAATTATCAGAGTACATCACACATATGGGCAGTTATAATAACCTGTCCTCATATACAACATATAACGGAATAGATACTAGATACAATATGCCCGATCACCTTCAACCCGTCTTCTGAAATTCGCAGCATCCGATAACCTGAAATTATACACCCCGGGCTAACCCGAGCATTTACAAAACACCAGGTCAGTCTAGTGAACCAGATTGAGAAAAACACACTAAGTTTTAAGGGGAATCATCCAACTTGATTTTAAAGTTCAATAATCTTTTCGAAAGAAAAGGATAATCGTAAGACCAAATCCACACATAAATACGGACGGTTTTTACCATATGATAACCCAAAATATTTTTGAAATCAATATCTTTTCTGATATTATAATAGTGTCTACATACAAGTAGATATCAATCTAGCGAAACGCTTGCATCTTACGCTCCACATATATAGTATACAATCAAAACCACGGGCGCTTATTGGAGATTGGATTCCGACTATGACAAGGTATGGGACCACCTGCCGATAGTGTATCTCTAGAGGCGAATACACTGGGTTCAACAAGAACGCCTTGCAACCCGACCCTCACATGAAAAACCACTCATTTCGCTTGAGTGTATCGAATGTATATCACAAACGATTGCGCTCAAACCACCGTTACTCGAAAAGGGACAACATTGAAATAGATTAAAGAAGCAAAAGGATTTTCTCTAGATAGGTGATTATACACACTAATGGGAGCGACCCACATAGCCATGCTGCCTGACCGGTTATTGTTATTTCCCGGTTGAGAGGCTTGAGGTTTGGATTAATTTCTGGGACATCTGTTCACCATTCACTTTGAATGCCACATCGTCAGATCCGCCAGATATCACTAATTAACATCCAAAAAATACTCTATTTATTTGGCTAGAGAAAAACCATTTCTCCGCCATCAACCATGGTGCGTTTAAAGAAATCAACGTACGTAATTCCTTTGGAAATACTCTGTGTGACGGCAAGGAACTTCGCTCGGTCCGAACCAGTCGCTAAACCGACCCAGACCGTTCGAAACGCCCTATCGTTTGAGAACACGACAAAACAGAACGCATACAGAAGAACATTTCATTGTATATTACAACAATGCATCAGATTACAAGAATATACAGAGTATAAATGAATATTACACAGAAATATCAGAGATTTAAATTACATTTAAATACATAGCAGCGGAAAATAATACAATACACAACTAGAATGAGATATACGGATACAAAGCTTTCCGGATATCGTTCCAGCTGTAAACCAGGATCCTGTGAATATAAATCTGCAAAACCAAAACTACTAGCTGCCCGTGTCGAAAATAGGGGCACCCAGAGTTTAGGTTAAAACAATAAACTCCAGGTCAGTCATGTGACTGGTGTGAGAACTAAAACAGTTATTAATCTTTATTTCAAATCATTAGGTAAATCAAGGGACCACGCCGTATAACACGGAACGGGTTTCCTCCCAAGAATACCAGTGCATAAAACCAACAGCGCAATGCTAAATAAAGAAAAATGAAGCTGTTATAAGACCCAGGTCCCATCACACAATGCAACGCAGTCGAGGATAGGGTTTTCCCTTATAACAGCCAAAGAATGCTTGATACGTTTAAAACAAATCATTTGATACTATTATAAGTGCATAGTATATAAAACACTTCAAATCATAAGTATCAATCATAGGCGGCATGAGCGCCCCATCCCACTATGTCGCCATATATAGGATATACAATCAAAACCGCAAAGTCTCGTATTTGGAAATTGGGTTTCCATCTATGAACCGAGGCAAAAGATAGTCCTCAACCGATTCGAGACAATCTAGCCCATGTCTCAGGCAAGCGCGCAGGCAAGCCTTGGATCGTCAGGGCCGGTCCACACGGAGTGGATTATTATGCCTGAACAATACGTCTCCCCACCCTATGGGGTGTAAGTCTGGTCCGTCAGCCGACCAGAATGCATTCGGCCGAAACCGATATAACCGAGGCGCCTCGCAACAGCAACAACCACATAAGTCAAACTCGTCAGGGCGTGTAAAACCACTGACGCCACTTCTAGCTAGAAAGAAACGCATGCCCTCCCTGAGGTCCGTCTCCCGTTTTTGGTTCATACCGGGTGTGAAACACGCGAGGTAAACGTTACACAAAGCTACGCCACAAAGGCCGTGCTTTGATCATCACCACAAGACTTTGCTTTTCAACAGAAGCCTCGATCATTTGCATCTTAGCATGCCACACAGGCAAGCCATCCTATGCAACCGATATCAGTCACACAGAATGAAATCCGATGTCAGACACACAGTCCATTTACAAGTCCGTTCTGGGTCTGAACGAAACCGGAGGCACCTAGTACCCCGCATATCCATCGATCTCCAAGTACGTCTGGACGATCACTAACTGTTTCCATCTTCTTGGGTGTACAGCCCAATCAAGATCATCAGTTATCACCCAAACGACGTGAAGACTTCCGGTCTTCGACCATCGTCTTCATCTTCGACTTATCGTCGTATCAGTTATTCAGAATGGGATAAACCCGGTCTTTCCGAATAACTCGCGTATATTTTAAGTAAGTGTTACACAAACACAACATACGCCTCATTCCAGTTCATTAGTCACTAACCGTAAATTAATCAAGAGAATAATTCCCCAAATATTAACCCCGAAGGCCGAAACCAACATCAGATCAATATCCAGAAAACCATTCTGCTTGGCTAACCGACAGTTAGTTTCTAAATTTCACGTTCAAATCTAATTAAAGATTTAACTATCGCCTGGAGCAAAACTGGTGATACTCCATTCTCGATCCTTTCAATCTAATTAAAGATTCATTAAAACTCCACTTAGTTTTAATCATTATCTGGGTTAAAGAATCAGTGTCATTTAAAAACACGATTCACGATAAACCCAAAATCACATTCCATTAATTATCGGGTTAAAGAACAAGTGTTATTTAAAACACTATTCACGATAAACCCAAAAATCAATACCAATTCAATTCCAATTAAATATCATTTAATTGGTACACTTCATTAAATCTAAATAAAAAGATTTAATCTTTTCTCAACTGGGTTCAAGAACAGTGTTAGTGAAGACACCATTCACGACAAACCCAAATCACATTCGATTAATTATCGGGTTAAAGAACAAGTGTTATTTAAAACACTGTTCACGATAAACCCAAAAATCAATATCAATTCAATTCCAATTAAATATCATTTAATTGGTACACTTCATTAAATCTAAATAAAAAGATTTAATCTTTTCTCAACTGGGTTCAAGAACAGTGTTAGTGAAGACACCATTCACGACAAACCCAAATCACATTCGATTAATTATCGGGTTAAAGAACAAGTGTTATTTAAAACACTGTTCACGATAAACCCAAAAATCAATACCAATTCAATTCCAATTAAATATCATTTAATTGGTACACTTCATTAAATCTAAATAAAAAGATTTAATCTTTTCTCAACTGGGTTCAAGAACAGTGTTAGTGAAGACACCATTCACGACAAACCCAAATCACATTCGATATTCAATACAAGGCTCTGAATAGAAACTATATCGGCCTATATTCAATATCAAATTCTACGATTAACAAATGTCGTATTGGAAATAACGATATACATATATATCTTTCAAATTTCCATAACAACACCTGTAATATCACGAATTCCAACATCGAAATATTCCGAAGACAATTTCGATTCAAATCCACTCCAATGCAATCATTGGAAATTTTGGTTATTTTCAAAACCATTTCAAATTCAATTTATTTATTTAAAAATAAATAGAATTATAATTCTAGTTCAAAACTAGTTCATTTCGATAAAAATCTATTTTTATCTTTTCAAATATGGAGTTTTTCATCCCAAACTTTCACAAATCATTTCTTATGATTTTACACAAATTATTACTATTTTTAATAATTTTATCAAGGCCCGTACGGTCGATTTCCATTAACGGCCATCGAACTGCACTTACAGCGACCTTTTTCGAATTTGATTTGGACGTATCTCCAAATCCAACCGTTAGATTTCAAATTTCTAACATTCATTAGAAAGCTCTTTTCGATACGAACCCAACGGTTCCGGTTTTAGGAGAATCCGACGGTCGGATCTCCCGTAATGTCCGTTTGAAACAAATGGTCGAAATTCGCGAACTGCCGCAGCGCGGCGCGTTCTATTCAGGCCATTATATTATATATATAATATATATTTCGTCGATTACTATTTAAAACGAATTATATAAATGGTTTTAAATTCGTTTCAAAAGCAATTTCAACTTCCTTTTCAATTCAAATCAAAATTGAATTCTTCTTTATAAATTCGTTTCAAAATTCATTTCTATTCAATTCAAATTTCAATTCAATTTGAATTCATTTCAATTCGCTTTCAATTCAATTCGAATTCGTTTTCAATTCAATTCATTTCGAAATCGTTTTCAATTCAATTCATTTCGAAATCGTTTTCAATTCAATTCATTTCGAAATCGTTTTCAATTCAATTCATTTCGAAATCGTTTTCAATTCAATTCATTTCGAAATCGTTTTCAATTCAATTCATTTCGAAATCGTTTTCAATTCAATTCATTTCGAAATCGTTTTCAATTCAATTCATTTCAAAATATTCGATTTCGAAATCACGTTTCAATATTCATTTTAAAATGAATAAAATCGATATAAATATCGTTCACGTCAAAATGGCGTCAATCTAATCCTCACGGCTTCACATATTTCTATTTTCAAATATTCTATTTCAAATATTTCTATTTCAAATATTTCTATTTCAAATATTTCTATTTCAAATATTTCTATTTCAAATATTTCTTTTTTTCTCGAAACTGGAATGAGGCCCAATCAATTACCATATAATGTTAATTATATGGATTTTCTACAACACATGTATATATCAACAACGATGAATAATCAACCATCAACCAAAGTGCACTACACTGTATAAGCATCAAATATAGACATTTAACGCTTATAGCAGCTTGTCAATCAATCGATCGACATATTTAATAAATCAGGATGAGTGAACTTCAAATTTCATCCTAACACCCGTGTGGGGTTTCAAACAATCAAACACATATTTTATTTGTGCAGTTAGGCGATGTGTAAAATTTATCGACCCAATCAACGTCATTCAAATAGGTGTACATAAACAAACCGTCTGGTTTGTAAATGAATATTTATTTATTCACATTCACGTTAAAAATTATATTTTTAACGATAACACATTTTATTTTAACATATGAATTTATATTCAGTTCATTCGTTAAATAAAATGCTAATTTTATTTTTCTAACTTATTTTAGAAAATTTCGGCGGCATAACGGCACGATACTAGAAACGGGACAAGGCCTAGCCTTATCCCCGGTCTAGTGAAGGCCCACGCCATTCACACATCAATCAAATCAATTCGTTATGCAAACCACAAACTTTGGAGTAAGGGTCTAACCTAGCCTTACTCCTTCGCCTTATAACGGCGCACGTCTAATCCTAACCAATTTATCGATTCGATTTTTCACACCACAAACCACATTCAAACCAATATCACAATCAATCACCAAACAGTCAAACAAACAAGTCCATGGTCTGTGGACGGGTGTCGGGTGCTACTAAGCACCGTCTGCATCCTAGTATATATATAACTAGAAAAATAAATTGAAAGGTGAGAAATTCTCACCAATAGCTATCCAACTTCAAGACTCTTCTTAATAGAAATCTTCGCCTATTGTCGCTTTCGCCCGTATCCTCTACATATGTAAAAATAGAATTTTTACTATGCTACTCAATATGTAAAAATCGAATTTTGACTTCGCTATTCAATATATAAAAATATGATTTTTACTTTGACTTTCAACATATAAAAATATGATTTTTATTTCGACTTTCAACACATAAAAATATGATTTTTACTTTTGCTTTCACCATATAAAAATATGATTTTTACTTTGCTTGAAAGTTCAAACCTTTCTTCCCATGTTAAAGCTTTTACCTTTAAAACTAAATCAGTTTTTATTTTTTTTTTTATAAAATTCAGTTTTTATCCTTTATTTCAAAAACCAGTTTTTATTTCTAAAAAAAATTCAGTTTTAATACTTTATAAAAAAAATCCAGTTTTATACTTTATAAAAATTTCAGTTTTTAATACTTTATAAATAAATCAGTTTTTTTTTCTATGTTTTAAAATTCAGGTTTTTAAAATGCTTTTAAAAATTCCAGTTTTTAATACTTTTTAAAAATTCCTGTTTTATTACTTTTAAAAATTCCTTTTAAAAATATTCAGTTTTATACCTTTAAAAATATTTAGTTTTTTACTTTTAAACATTTTCAGTTTTTATTTTTAAAACAAAATCATTATTAAAATCGGTTTTTAAAAAAAATAAAAAAAAAATAATAATAATAAAATAAACAGAAATTCTTACTGAGAGGGGGGGGGAGGTCTTCGCAGTTCGTCGGCGGCTTGGGTCTTCGATCGGTGGTGGCAGGAGGGGCTGCTTCGAGGGGGGGGGGTGGCGCGGCTTCTTCGTCGGCGTCGAGGGCTTCAAGGGGAGGCGC
The DNA here is from genome assembly GCA_030737875.1 of Allium sativum. NCBI lineage: Eukaryota > Viridiplantae > Streptophyta > Magnoliopsida > Asparagales > Amaryllidaceae > Allium > Allium sativum. The sequence goes on along the minus strand of CM060918.1, from coordinate 155,630,716 downwards.
TCGGTTGTTTTCACGAGGGGGGGTTCACCTGAGAGGGCGGCGGAGGAGTTGTCGGAGATGGGGGGAGCAGCGCCTCGCGCGATGTGGCTCCGTCGAGCGGTTTTAGGGCTCCGCCCTCTTTTTTTTTTTATTCTGAAATTTAATTTTTTGAACGGGGGGGGGGGGCCTGGAGGATAAAAGAGAAAGATATTTTTTTTTTTTTTATTAATTTAATTGCATAAAGTTGACTTTTACCTAAGACCTCGAAACGAGGCCCACCGCCTGTCGTCCATAGCGAATTACCCCCATTCCGAACACAATGGGATATGTATCGTAAGCTGATTCGACCGTTTGAATCAGTTTCCGTTAAATTTACATTTAAATCACTATATTGAATTTTAAACGTACATTTCAAATTACCGGGGTCACATAATAACTCTATAAATTGCAGAAAAATATTTTCTAGCTTCGTATTGACGATACGGTCCTAACAAAACTAGTTTCGTCGAATTCTGAGACTGTTTGAAAAATGGCCAATTTCCAGTCGATTAAAATCAACTGAAACTGGTCAAACGCGTTTTCCTTTGCCACGCTCACATATTGATTCGAAAAATTATGAAATTTGGAATCTAGCAATAACTTTACACTGCGAATCCAACAAAACTGGTTTCGTCGAAATCCGAGGTCGTTTGCAAAATGGCTATTTTTAAGGGCCATATATTATATTAAAATATATATAAATTCCACAGCGACTATTTCTAATTTTCAACTGGACATATCTTTTGATTCCCGCTACGAACTTTTGATTTTTCGGATTCGTTGGAAAGATATTCACTATTAGATTCCATTATTTTCGGTTTCACTAAAATCCGGATTGTTTTGCACCCGGTACATTCAATTGAAGTTTGAAATCGAATTATCGAACTACCGCGCCATTTTCAATTCCTTTTATAATTATATATAATTATTATATATTCTAACGACGACGCGTAAAATATATACGATCGAATTATATTCAAAATAAATTTCTCGTCGATATTCTTTAAAATAATTCCTTTTAAATAATCAAAATTCGCTAAAATTGCCAAAATAAAATTTTCAAACTGGCTCGCATTTTACGGGTTGTTACAATCTCCCCCACTTAAAACTTTTCGTCCCCGAAAAGGAACAAAGTCGAAAGTGGTTTGATTATTCAGCCCTACATTCGATTTGGCTTCCATTCTCCAACTTTTCAGTTTCTGAGAATTTTCAAAATTTCAAAAATTTGGCTAACACCCTAAATTTTCGAAAAATTTCGCCATAACCTCCCCTGCAATGGGAGCATCGGGAAATTGCAAATAGCGTTCCCGGTCCTTCAGATCTCAAAAAGAAAAAGAAAAAGCCAAGCGGCTAGCCAATAGGCTCATAAAATCATCATCACCCAAACAAAACAGTAAATTATGTAATAAACATGTACCTATTTGTCGGGCAAACAAATTTTATTCTCCGTCTCTAGCCTCCTTGCTATGACCTGTTCAATGTAAGTATATGTATATGCAAGCAAATGCGACCAAATTTCAATACAATTCAATATTTGATTCAATTAGGCATAATGATTCAAAATTATCAAACAATACAAACATCAATCAATTAGTGAATTAGAGTTTCAAATTCATAATTTTGATACATATACAAAAAATCATGTTTTGATGCCAAATCACAACAATGAATTCTAACTATATAAGTTTTGGGTTCTCACACCAGCCTAATGGAAATATATAGAAAATCACACATTCGAAACACGAATATAAATACGGATGATGTCATGACAATCATCAGTACCATCTCCGGGCGACTAGAATGTGATTCCATATCTATCCAGTATATTAAAACTTTGAATATACGTTTGCAAGGCGTATATGCAAATTCTTTATATACTGAATTGCCCAAAATCAATATAAACAAATAATCAAATACGAATAGTTGATTTAAATTTTCAAAACAAAATGTTTTCATTTGAAAAATATACTCTTCACACCCGTTCTAGGATACTACTGATCCTATCTCTAACGAGTCATTCCATTGGATATTGCTAATCCAATATCTGATGAATTCTTTCGTATGGTTCTAATGTGCCTTGTTCTCTGAGCTTTGTAAACCAAAGCTCTGATACCAAATGTGACGGCAAGGAACTTCGCTCGGTCCGAACCAGTCGCTAAACCGACCCAGACCGTTCGAAACGCCCTATCGTTTGAGAACACGACAAAACAGAACGCATACAGAAGAACATTTCATTGTATATTACAACAATGCATCAGATTACAAGAATATACAGAGTATAAATGAATATTACACAGAAATATCAGAGATTTAAATTACATTTAAATACATAGCAGCGGAAAATAATACAATACACAACTAGAATGAGATATACGGATACAAAGCTTTCCGGATATCGTTCCAGCTGTAAACCAGGATCCTGTGAATATAAATCTGCAAAACCAAAACTACTAGCTGCCCGTGTCGAAAATAGGGGCACCCAGAGTTTAGGTTAAAACAATAAACTCCAGGTCAGTCATGTGACTGGTGTGAGAACTAAAACAGTTATTAATCTTTATTTCAAATCATTAGGTAAATCAAGGGACCACGCCGTATAACACGGAACGGGTTTCCTCCCAAGAATACCAGTGCATAAAACCAACAGCGCAATGCTAAATAAAGAAAAATGAAGCTGTTATAAGACCCAGGTCCCATCACACAATGCAACGCAGTCGAGGATAGGGTTTTCCCTTATAACAGCCAAAGAATGCTTGATACGTTTAAAACAAATCATTTGATACTATTATAAGTGCATAGTATATAAAACACTTCAAATCATAAGTATCAATCATAGGCGGCATGAGCGCCCCATCCCACTATGTCGCCATATATAGGATATACAATCAAAACCGCAAAGTCTCGTATTTGGAAATTGGGTTTCCATCTATGAACCGAGGCAAAAGATAGTCCTCAACCGATTCGAGACAATCTAGCCCATGTCTCAGGCAAGCGCGCAGGCAAGCCTTGGATCGTCAGGGCCGGTCCACACGGAGTGGATTATTATGCCTGAACAATACGTCTCCCCACCCTATGGGGTGTAAGTCTGGTCCGTCAGCCGACCAGAATGCATTCGGCCGAAACCGATATAACCGAGGCGCCTCGCAACAGCAACAACCACATAAGTCAAACTCGTCAGGGCGTGTAAAACCACTGACGCCACTTCTAGCTAGAAAGAAACGCATGCCCTCCCTGAGGTCCGTCTCCCGTTTTTGGTTCATACCGGGTGTGAAACACGCGAGGTAAACGTTACACAAAGCTACGCCACAAAGGCCGTGCTTTGATCATCACCACAAGACTTTGCTTTTCAACAGAAGCCTCGATCATTTGCATCTTAGCATGCCACACAGGCAAGCCATCCTATGCAACCGATATCAGTCACACAGAATGAAATCCGATGTCAGACACACAGTCCATTTACAAGTCCGTTCTGGGTCTGAACGAAACCGGAGGCACCTAGTACCCCGCATATCCATCGATCTCCAAGTACGTCTGGACGATCACTAACTGTTTCCATCTTCTTGGGTGTACAGCCCAATCAAGATCATCAGTTATCACCCAAACGACGTGAAGACTTCCGGTCTTCGACCATCGTCTTCATCTTCGACTTATCGTCGTATCAGTTATTCAGAATGGGATAAACCCGGTCTTTCCGAATAACTCGCGTATATTTTAAGTAAGTGTTACACAAACACAACATACGCCTCATTCCAGTTCATTAGTCACTAACCGTAAATTAATCAAGAGAATAATTCCCCAAATATTAACCCCGAAGGCCGAAACCAACATCAGATCAATATCCAGAAAACCATTCTGCTTGGCTAACCGACAGTTAGTTTCTAAATTTCACGTTCAAATCTAATTAAAGATTTAACTATCGCCTGGAGCAAAACTGGTGATACTCCATTCTCGATCCTTTCAATCTAATTAAAGATTCATTAAAACTCCACTTAGTTTTAATCATTATCTGGGTTAAAGAATCAGTGTCATTTAAAAACACGATTCACGATAAACCCAAAATCACATTCCATTAATTATCGGGTTAAAGAACAAGTGTTATTTAAAACACTATTCACGATAAACCCAAAAATCAATACCAATTCAATTCCAATTAAATATCATTTAATTGGTACACTTCATTAAATCTAAATAAAAAGATTTAATCTTTTCTCAACTGGGTTCAAGAACAGTGTTAGTGAAGACACCATTCACGACAAACCCAAATCACATTCGATTAATTATCGGGTTAAAGAACAAGTGTTATTTAAAACACTGTTCACGATAAACCCAAAAATCAATATCAATTCAATTCCAATTAAATATCATTTAATTGGTACACTTCATTAAATCTAAATAAAAAGATTTAATCTTTTCTCAACTGGGTTCAAGAACAGTGTTAGTGAAGACACCATTCACGACAAACCCAAATCACATTCGATTAATTATCGGGTTAAAGAACAAGTGTTATTTAAAACACTGTTCACGATAAACCCAAAAATCAATACCAATTCAATTCCAATTAAATATCATTTAATTGGTACACTTCATTAAATCTAAATAAAAAGATTTAATCTTTTCTCAACTGGGTTCAAGAACAGTGTTAGTGAAGACACCATTCACGACAAACCCAAATCACATTCGATATTCAATACAAGGCTCTGAATAGAAACTATATCGGCCTATATTCAATATCAAATTCTACGATTAACAAATGTCGTATTGGAAATAACGATATACATATATATCTTTCAAATTTCCATAACAACACCTGTAATATCACGAATTCCAACATCGAAATATTCCGAAGACAATTTCGATTCAAATCCACTCCAATGCAATCATTGGAAATTTTGGTTATTTTCAAAACCATTTCAAATTCAATTTATTTATTTAAAAATAAATAGAATTATAATTCTAGTTCAAAACTAGTTCATTTCGATAAAAATCTATTTTTATCTTTTCAAATATGGAGTTTTTCATCCCAAACTTTCACAAATCATTTCTTATGATTTTACACAAATTATTACTATTTTTAATAATTTTATCAAGGCCCGTACGGTCGATTTCCATTAACGGCCATCGAACTGCACTTACAGCGACCTTTTTCGAATTTGATTTGGACGTATCTCCAAATCCAACCGTTAGATTTCAAATTTCTAACATTCATTAGAAAGCTCTTTTCGATACGAACCCAACGGTTCCGGTTTTAGGAGAATCCGACGGTCGGATCTCCCGTAATGTCCGTTTGAAACAAATGGTCGAAATTCGCGAACTGCCGCAGCGCGGCGCGTTCTATTCAGGCCATTATATTATATATATAATATATATTTCGTCGATTACTATTTAAAACGAATTATATAAATGGTTTTAAATTCGTTTCAAAAGCAATTTCAACTTCCTTTTCAATTCAAATCAAAATTGAATTCTTCTTTATAAATTCGTTTCAAAATTCATTTCTATTCAATTCAAATTTCAATTCAATTTGAATTCATTTCAATTCGCTTTCAATTCAATTCGAATTCGTTTTCAATTCAATTCATTTCGAAATCGTTTTCAATTCAATTCATTTCGAAATCGTTTTCAATTCAATTCATTTCGAAATCGTTTTCAATTCAATTCATTTCGAAATCGTTTTCAATTCAATTCATTTCGAAATCGTTTTCAATTCAATTCATTTCGAAATCGTTTTCAATTCAATTCATTTCGAAATCGTTTTCAATTCAATTCATTTCAAAATATTCGATTTCGAAATCACGTTTCAATATTCATTTTAAAATGAATAAAATCGATATAAATATCGTTCACGTCAAAATGGCGTCAATCTAATCCTCACGGCTTCACATATTTCTATTTTCAAATATTCTATTTCAAATATTTCTATTTCAAATATTTCTATTTCAAATATTTCTATTTCAAATATTTCTATTTCAAATATTTCTTTTTTTCTCGAAACTGGAATGAGGCCCAATCAATTACCATATAATGTTAATTATATGGATTTTCTACAACACATGTATATATCAACAACGATGAATAATCAACCATCAACCAAAGTGCACTACACTGTATAAGCATCAAATATAGACATTTAACGCTTATAGCAGCTTGTCAATCAATCGATCGACATATTTAATAAATCAGGATGAGTGAACTTCAAATTTCATCCTAACACCCGTGTGGGGTTTCAAACAATCAAACACATATTTTATTTGTGCAGTTAGGCGATGTGTAAAATTTATCGACCCAATCAACGTCATTCAAATAGGTGTACATAAACAAACCGTCTGGTTTGTAAATGAATATTTATTTATTCACATTCACGTTAAAAATTATATTTTTAACGATAACACATTTTATTTTAACATATGAATTTATATTCAGTTCATTCGTTAAATAAAATGCTAATTTTATTTTTCTAACTTATTTTAGAAAATTTCGGCGGCATAACGGCACGATACTAGAAACGGGACAAGGCCTAGCCTTATCCCCGGTCTAGTGAAGGCCCACGCCATTCACACATCAATCAAATCAATTCGTTATGCAAACCACAAACTTTGGAGTAAGGGTCTAACCTAGCCTTACTCCTTCGCCTTATAACGGCGCACGTCTAATCCTAACCAATTTATCGATTCGATTTTTCACACCACAAACCACATTCAAACCAATATCACAATCAATCACCAAACAGTCAAACAAACAAGTCCATGGTCTGTGGACGGGTGTCGGGTGCTACTAAGCACCGTCTGCATCCTAGTATATATATAACTAGAAAAATAAATTGAAAGGTGAGAAATTCTCACCAATAGCTATCCAACTTCAAGACTCTTCTTAATAGAAATCTTCGCCTATTGTCGCTTTCGCCCGTATCCTCTACATATGTAAAAATAGAATTTTTACTATGCTACTCAATATGTAAAAATCGAATTTTGACTTCGCTATTCAATATATAAAAATATGATTTTTACTTTGACTTTCAACATATAAAAATATGATTTTTATTTCGACTTTCAACACATAAAAATATGATTTTTACTTTTGCTTTCACCATATAAAAATATGATTTTTACTTTGCTTGAAAGTTCAAACCTTTCTTCCCATGTTAAAGCTTTTACCTTTAAAACTAAATCAGTTTTTATTTTTTTTTTTATAAAATTCAGTTTTTATCCTTTATTTCAAAAACCAGTTTTTATTTCTAAAAAAAATTCAGTTTTAATACTTTATAAAAAAAATCCAGTTTTATACTTTATAAAAATTTCAGTTTTTAATACTTTATAAATAAATCAGTTTTTTTTTTCTATGTTTTAAAATTCAGGTTTTTAAAATGCTTTTAAAAATTCCAGTTTTTAATACTTTTTAAAAATTCCTGTTTTATTACTTTTAAAAATTCCTTTTAAAAATATTCAGTTTTATACCTTTAAAAATATTTAGTTTTTTACTTTTAAACATTTTCAGTTTTTATTTTTAAAACAAAATCATTATTAAAATCGGTTTTTAAAAAAAATAAAAAAAAAATAATAATAATAAAATAAACAGAAATTCTTACTGAGAGGGGGGGGGAGGTCTTCGCAGTTCGTCGGCGGCTTGGGTCTTCGATCGGTGGTGGCAGGAGGGGCTGCTTCGAGGGGGGGGGGTGGCGCGGCTTCTTCGTCGGCGTCGAGGGCTTCAAGGGGAGGCGCTCGGTTGTTTTCACGAGGGGGGGTTCACCTGAGAGGGCGGCGGAGGAGTTGTCGGAGATGGGGGGAGCAGCGCCTCGCGCGATGTGGCTCCGTCGAGCGGTTTTAGGGCTCCGCCCTCTTTTTTTTTTTATTCTGAAATTTAATTTTTTGAACGGGGGGGGGGGGCCTGGAGGATAAAAGAGAAAGATATTTTTTTTTTTTTTTATTAATTTAATTGCATAAAGTTGACTTTTACCTAAGACCTCGAAACGAGGCCCACCGCCTGTCGTCCATAGCGAATTACCCCCATTCCGAACACAATGGGATATGTATCGTAAGCTGATTCGACCGTTTGAATCAGTTTCCGTTAAATTTACATTTAAATCACTATATTGAATTTTAAACGTACATTTCAAATTACCGGGGTCACATAATAACTCTATAAATTGCAGAAAAATATTTTCTAGCTTCGTATTGACGATACGGTCCTAACAAAACTAGTTTCGTCGAATTCTGAGACTGTTTGAAAAATGGCCAATTTCCAGTCGATTAAAATCAACTGAAACTGGTCAAACGCGTTTTCCTTTGCCACGCTCACATATTGATTCGAAAAATTATGAAATTTGGAATCTAGCAATAACTTTACACTGCGAATCCAACAAAACTGGTTTCGTCGAAATCCGAGGTCGTTTGCAAAATGGCTATTTTTAAGGGCCATATATTATATTAAAATATATATAAATTCCACAGCGACTATTTCTAATTTTCAACTGGACATATCTTTTGATTCCCGCTACGAACTTTTGATTTTTCGGATTCGTTGGAAAGATATTCACTATTAGATTCCATTATTTTCGGTTTCACTAAAATCCGGATTGTTTTGCACCCGGTACATTCAATTGAAGTTTGAAATCGAATTATCGAACTACCGCGCCATTTTCAATTCCTTTTATAATTATATATAATTATTATATATTCTAACGACGACGCGTAAAATATATACGATCGAATTATATTCAAAATAAATTTCTCGTCGATATTCTTTAAAATAATTCCTTTTAAATAATCAAAATTCGCTAAAATTGCCAAAATAAAATTTTCAAACTGGCTCGCATTTTACGGGTTGTTACACTCTGTCAGACATCAGTCCATACAAGTCATCCAGGAACAGGATGAACCGAAGGCACCCTCCTACCACATCCAAGGAATCACCCTATAGATTAGTAGCGAGTAGTCCTTGCAATTCCGTAGATTCCAACCCTGACAGGACCACAGTTTATCTTTGGGAGCTCACCAAAGATTATTAGCGGTTCTTCCGTTTTACGAAGATCTACGGTCTTCATTACTCCATCTCGATCATCTTCTGATATCTTTACGTATTTGTTGGTCGGAATGGTATTCGAATATAAATTCGATCCCGGTCTTTCTGTAACAACAATCGGATTGGAAAAATTTAATAGTTGGTGATTTAACTACCAAAATAATCAGTGTTTCAATCATGACAATCCAATGAGTTCATTGGTTCAGTATTCAGCATCACTTAGCCTTTTTAATTAAACAAATGTAAATTCAAAACTATTAAATCTTTCGATATTACAAATATAGTTTCACTTCTCATTTAACATAAGATTATTCTTAAACAAATTCATTCTTATTACTTGGGACAAATCATATATCATATTTAGTTGTCTATTTTCACTTTGAAACATTAGCCACGTTATTATATAATATTGGGAGATTCGTCAACTTATTACTCGTAAAAATAACGTTACAGAATATCCTTTATTTTATTACTTAAAAACAATAATCTATACTTATCTTTCTAGAATATAACCCACTTTACATTTACTTTCTACTTCCAAAAATATCCTTTTAATTTCCCTTAATTTCCTTTTTGTTTCCCTTTTACTTTGGAATTCTCATTATATATATATTCCAAATTTTCACCAAACGTTGCATTATTATTTCACTAATGGAAATAATATATTACCATTAATCATTTTTTTATGATTACCAACTAATATCATCTTCAGATAATCCTGATGTTGTTAAAATTGGGGTATTTTAATTACCACTCAGACCTTGATCAACAAAGTTCATATCTCAAGATGAATACGAGTTGTAATCCAAAACCTGATACTTTATTCCAATCCCAACACAAATTGCATTCCACTATTTTATTCAAAATATGGTTTCATAAAACCCCTTATCTCTTTTGAAAATCTCTTTCCTCGGCTATACCCATTCTTTCTTAATTCAATAATTAAATACTTCTTTATAAAGCCTCACTTTTAACTCGCCCTCTTTAACCATGCTCATTTAGTTTGGATTTGGTTAACAAATCTTACGACCCATTTCTTTTACCAACTTCACTTTTACCAATCCCCTTTTAAATCCATTCAGTCATTTCCCGCTTCAAAACTCTTATTTCAATTCTCCCCCTTACTAAATCCCATTATTTAGTAATGACTCTTTAACATTTTAAACCTCATTAATATAACCTAGTTTATGGTAAACCTTTTATCTCAATCTCCCTTTTCTTAATTCAAATATTTAGGTAACACTCATTTTAAGCTATAGTATTCGCTTAAAAACTTCATTTACAACTTGGTTATGAAACTTAGTTTTAAAATAAAAACTTGCGCATAAACTCTTTTCACTATTCAGTTGGATTTCATTTCTCTTAGATTTCTTTTTAAATGAATTCCCATAAAAAGTAATTCTCTAAATTATTATTAATTACAATAATAATTTATCTCAATCATTAACCACATTAGTAGTTAGTCTCTTCGTTATCTAAAATAATAGTATATCTCTTTTTAATATCTTATTAAAAACAATATTCATCAAAACTATTTTTTTTCCAAACACACAAATTTAATAATCTGTTCTAGTTAAAAACGGTTGTTTAAATTAACTTAAAACGCGGTTATTCCATTAACCGATTCCAATTAGTTCTCACTTTATATTAATCAATAATATAATTAATTTAAATAATTCCCTTTACTTAATTCTTAACAAACGATTATTCCACTTAATGGTAAGGTAAATTTCTATTCACGAGTTTATAAATCTGATTAACATCAGAAGTTACTTTATAAAATCAACTTATAATTAATTGTATACTTAAATATTAAATATTTATTTCCTTTAAATAAACTTTTATTCAAAATAATACATTCAAAAATCTATCTCTAGTTATAAAAATAAAATATATAACTTCATCTCTATCGATTTGCCTGACAATAAATCAACATTTATAAAACAATGGATTTTATAGGCCATATATCGCTAAATACTCAACCGATATCGCCCATTGGTTTAAACTAAACAGATGCTGAATATTCAATCAATAATCAAACATCAAATCAATCACCCCAAACAGGAAAGTTCATATATTGATCAAATGAAATAAATAATATATTGAGGAATCCCGTTGGATCCCTCCAACCTGTTCTTCCCTGTATTCAAATGGTTATCTCAAATCAGATTCATTCAATTTCATTTAACTGATAACAATAAATAACGACCAGTTAACAGCAACCAATTCATAAGCAGTTCAAACAATTTAAACACGTTTATTTTATAAAAACCCAATTTATATAAAATATAAATGGGGAAAATACTGAGGGAGTTTAACTCACCTTGGTTTTTATTTGTCGATTAAATGCTCTGTTTCAATTAAATTAAACAGCAGTTTAATTTAATTGAAAATTTCGGTTGCTCCCTATGCTGACCAAAACTGCTCCATAATGCAGCTCCTTCTGATACAATTTCAACGTGATCAACCGTTCTTGTTTCTGATACAGTACGTGCAAGATATTAAATTTATAAAATTATATAACAATTTAATTAAACTAAAATTTCTAAATTATAACGGGCCTTACTCTACATCTGTCAGCCTACCATGAATTAACCCAGGTCCGCATCCACTCTTATACACCCATCGGAACCCTTCCCTTTTCACAAAATATCTGCCGCCTCTAACAAAAAAAAGGAAACCCTTCCATGGCCGATAACCTGATCCTCCTCCTTCCTTCTGCTTCATCGCAGATCAAAATTGATTGCACCGCCCCCTCCTACACAACCATTTCTTCGATCATCCCTCCACTCTCCTCCTCCAATCGATACGCCGAACCCCCAAACCACTCCTCCAACACCCAACTTCACCACAGTATTGCAAATCAACCCCCCCTCGAGCCTTACAGATCCACCGCACCTCATACACGAGGCTTCCATTCGAAAATTTTGCCAAACCCTAAGCCCTCGGCACTGAACAAAGATGTTATGAAATCCATCAAAAAAATTCTGAGATGAAGCAGGTAGACTTACGAATCAGATAAGCATACTTTTGTGATTTTTACTTTCTGTATAATTATTGTTTTGATTTTCTATTGTGGTTTGAACTATTTTCTTTACTGGTTCGATCTGTTTTTGATTGCGGAAATTGTGAGATACTACATGTATATATAGTCGTGAATGATCCTGTAACACTTTGTAATTTTATAACATTAAAATTCACAAATTAAAGTATACTTAATTTTTAGAAGAAGAATTAAGTGAAATGGGTTGCGCTATTTTGTTCGTTTCAAAATTTTGGGTCAAGATAGACATTTGGTTTGCACAAAACGGATACCTTATGAAGATGTTATTAAGCCTTGAAGTTTGTATGCATATGAGAGAGATATATATATAGATATGTATAAAAAAATTAAATAAATAAATATTTAAAAAGGTTCAAAACAACGAATCGGGAGGGGAATAGCCGAACCGCACCATTTTTGGAGTCAACCCAAGCTCCGCTGGGTCGATTGGGGGTCGATCCAGGGTGTTTGACTGTCAACCCATGGCCCGATTCGCCCTAAGGGCTGATGTTGCATCTAAGTGGCCCTGATGGTTTCTGGGTTAATCTAAGAGCTCTAATCGATCCTAGACATCTATATATACATAGCTAAACCTAAACCCTAATTCATTAACAAAGAGGAATGGTGCCACCATGCTCCTAAAACCTAAAGTGACCTAGCCTCCACCCTAATCAATCAATTCAAAAGAGAAGATAAAGATAACAAATCAACGCCTACATCAACAGAAAGCTAAATCAACTCCAGAAAATCAGATCCCAGAATCGTTCTTCGCTTTATTAAACCACGATTTGTGAGTACAGTTATTTTCAGATATGAAATTTAATTATGATCTTGAATTGGTTATAAATTTGAATTGGAGATCTATCTTATTCTTGTTTATCAGATCTGTTTTTCTGTGTAGATCCATCTTATTCTTGTTTATCAGATCTATTTTTCTGTGTAGATCTATCTTATTGTAACTATTCTTCCTTCTGTTCTATAGCCAGACTACTACGAGCCTGAGCCAAATCTCATAAGAGATTGACACGCGAACGCTCATTTTGGGGAAAATATTGAATGATGCATAATTGGACATAACTGATTTATGACTAAATTGAGAACACAACATAAGTTGTAATTTAAGATCTAGATCTAGGCATACTATATATGACGGTTTATGATTTGGAATAAGTAGAATTAATGTATGACAACATATGACTTGTAATTTGGGGACATAATGCTTGTTATAATTCAAGATCTGATTTTGAGGACATTATACATGTTGTAATTTAAGAGCTAGATTTGGGGCATATTTTATGTGACGATCCATGACTTGGAAGAAAAAGAATATGTGTCTTAGGCCTGAAAAACCTATATTAAAATAGGGATAACTGTTAATGTTAATATGCCTAATTCGGATTTTTGGATATTTGACACACGCAGTAATCAACGGCTATAAATTAGCATAATTCATTTTGTATATCATGATTTGGGGCTTTTAGAGAATATTCTGTATTGTGGAAAATCTAACTAAATTTGGGCCTATGTTATGTTGAGAATTATGACCATAATTTGGGCATGTAAAATGAGGCTTAATTTATGATTAGGCAAAATATGTTAATAGAACTTTAGGATATGTTTAAATCTTTTAAATTGCCCAATCCGCTAGATCTGTTGGAATTGAATACTGTGATTTGGGTATGTAATCTATAGGCTCGATCTAAAATTGAGCAAAACATGTTAGTGGAACTTTGAATAATCTGCTGTAACTTGTAAAGAAGTTAATTTGTTGAATTGGCATTATTAATCTGATACTGGCACAATCTGTGAATGAAAACTTTAGCTATAAATAAGAATGCTGAGACACGAGGTTAGACTCAGTTTGCGGTGGAAGCCTGCTCGGACCCAACCGGCTTAACTAGCAACTACATACTGTCAGTCTAATGTGAGAGGTCATAAGCATAAGGATGCTTAGACACGAGGTTAGGTCTGGCTTGTGGCATAAGTCTGCCCGGAACCGCTCGGCACATCCAGCGGCCACAAGCTACCGACCTAATGTGAGAGGTCTGTGCATTAATATTTAATTAATGCAAATCTAAGATAAATATGATTCCTAAAACGTGTTGGGTGGATAGGGTTAAAACAATTGGACTGATGAATCTAATAAACCCATTTCGTGAATCTGTAGGCCCAATACAAAGTTAGGTTAAACAATATGTAAGTCTGTTAATCTATATATCTGATCCATAAGTCTGAAAACCTGTTAACTTGTATGTCTGATCTGAAAACTAGTTAATCTGAACTTTGTACATCTGAAATCTGTTAGTCTAAGGACACAAGGTTAGGAGGGATAATTACTTGTGTCATCTGTTGTTTGGGACCCATATTAGTCAGTAACCCTTTCTGGTATCAAAACTATGACCCAACACTAAGAGGGGTCCGGGCATGCTTACTGAACTAATTGTAAGAGGTTCACTCTGATAATGGCGAGGGGTGTTGATGGCGCATTCCAACCGGGTCATGTGCGTGCATGGATCTGGTCTGCTCTGAGGATGTAAGACACCGTGGTATCTGTAAATAGGTCTGTGTCTATAGGTTGCCACTTTAGGGAGTGATACACCCTTCTGTGGGGCCGGCATAGGGTATATATGTATTAGGGAGCCGATCGCTTGGAGTAGAATTTAGGGTACACTTAGTTCTGTCTGTTTCTGTTTGGGTACCGTCTGTTTCTATTGGGGGTGGTAACACCTGTCTGTTTCTGTGTGGTACCGTCTGTTGGGGTGGTAAAGGCCCATTACTAGTGTACACCTAAATCTAATATTCTATTTCCGTAGGGATTATTCTGTTTCTGACTCTGATTTCGTTCATGATTCTGTTTCTATACCGTTTCTCTCTGTTCGGGTGGTAAAGGCCCATTTCTAGCATCGTGTTTCTAAAGAGATCATTCTGTTTTCTGTTTAGACAATAGGACAACACCTAATTCTGTTATACTATTATTAGTGCAGAGAAGTGAAAACTAAGTAAGGAGCTTAGCTTAACCTATATCATTCTGTTTCTTCTGTTAACCTGCTACTCCTGTTACGGCTATCTCTCATCCAGTTTTATTTACATGTCATGATACTGTTTTCCGTTTATATGCTGAAAGTCACTGGACTCACCAGACATATGTCTGACCTAGTTTGTTTCGCCTCTTTTCTTCCGTTTCCCCCCCAGGTACTCAGGTTGAAAACGTAAGAGCTTGACTTAGATTTCTCTCTGCTTGAAGTGCTAGAGTGCTTGAAGTGTTGCTTGGCTTTGATTCTACCTATTTATGGCATTTTCTGTTGGGGATTATGGCTTTAAAATTACGTACTCTGAAGGCTTTTGTACAAGACTGATATTTATGTATTTGAATTCCAATATTGTGGTTTCGAAAGATGTAACCAAACTTATTTCTTTTTTCTGCTGTAATAAAGTTATAAAATTTTCAAGTACTACTTTATCTATCTTGTAAATTTCTATTCTATTTACTTATAACGTCCCATCGAAGTTAAGGCATTCCCTTTGCGAGTGACCTTAATGGAAGTGGTTTGTTACACTTGGTATCAGAGCTGAAGGTTACCAGATTTGATAAAAAGTTTTTGAAAACTATTTTCAAAAAGGTTTTAAAAAGGAAGTATTTTCAAAAGGAAAGTTTATTTTGAAAAACATAGTCCCCAAAGCCATATATCTATCTTTTGATTTTCTGTTTAATCCTTGTTTCTTTCTTTTCTGAGTCTCCGGGGCTCCTGCCTTTCTGGGAGGTAACCTCATCGCGACATGGTTCCGTAGGCATGATGAGACTATGGCACTTGTCGAAGGGCAAAGAAGTGCCTAACTTCCATCTGTAGCCACAGTAATTTCACCTATGGTTATTCCTCTTTGGAGCTTTGAAGGGTTTTCCGCGCGATGGGGACAACTTTAGAGGAAGACTTGTTAACACGTAAGAAGACTGTTTGTTTTCAGTGCAGTGAGACAGGACATCTGATCAAGGATTAACCCAGAAGGCAAGGGCAAAGGGTAGAATCTTCTGGAAGGTAGGTGAATGTTCTCGTAGTTGGTGGACATGATAGAGGTGGAAAATTTTCCGTAGAAAGTTTAATTTCCTTATCTGACCATTCTAGCATTTTAATTCTATAGTTGAGTCTTTGCACTTTAATACTAGTCTTGTTTCTGATCCCGCTATAGTCTCAAACCCCATAAGGGTTACGACTCATCTGTTCGTGATAAGTTGGGGTTTGAAGGTATTTGTGTTAAGCGTTAAGTTGACTGTGACGCATACATTCTGGTTTTTGTGGGATATGGTGGGTTTTTATCATGCTTAGTTTCCTAAGAATCATTTGATAGTCTGATCTGTAACAGTAGTCTGTAAGTATATGAATATTTCTGAAAAGGATAGGGGTTTTTACTCGAAGAGTGAAGTATATTTCGAGTTTTGATATTGTTTAATGGGAGTAATTCTCTGGGTGTCAATTTGATGTTGATTTCGGTCTTCGGTGTTGATACTTACGGATTTATTCTCTTAACCGATGTCTAATGGGAACAGAACTTTTGTTTTAATTATACTTGCTTCTATCACTCAGCTTAATCCTATCGATCGAGTCTTAGACCTTTAGGTAGAGACTAATGGGTGTAAACATGTGTTTAAGACATGTTATGTTTGACGGTTGCAAGTGGATGCAAGTGGTTGCTAGTGGTTGCTCACGGATACATATACACACACTAGGCACTAGATCGGCTCAAAAATACTCTCATACTGCATATGGATGTGTGTGCATTTTTCAATTTTTGTGGATGCAAAATGATTGAATCATCACATTTATTTTGCATTTGGATGAATGGTTATGCACTCATATAGAAAAGATGTGTATCAAATAGGATTTCTTGCATACATAATTGGACTCATGGCACTAAATAATTCGCATTAAGGAGGTTAACTGTATCAGTAGACTGCCTGATTTTGCATTAGAGAAGAAACATATACACACACTCTGCATATGTTCATATGGCATTAGAAACCTTTTAAGGACAATGGATGCTTGTAGATGATGGTTGAGTAGATGGGTGATTGGATAGTAAGATACATTCTTCTTAACTTGGAGATTTCGGGGACGAAATCCTTTAAGGAGGGGAGAATGTAACACCCCGTAATTTTATAACATTAAAATTCATAAATTAAAGTATACTTAATTTTTAGAAGAAGAATTAAGTGAAATGGGTTGCGCTATTATGTTCATTTCAAAATTTTGGGTCAAGATAGACATTTGGTTTGCACAAAATGGATACCTTACGAAGATGTTATTAAGCCTTGAAGTTTGTATGCATATGAGATATATATATATATATATATAAATATTCAAAAAAGTTCAAAACAGAGAATCGGGAGGGGAATAGCCGAACCGCACCATTTTTGGAGTCGACCCGAGCCCGCTGGGTCGACTGGGGGTCGATCCAGGGTGTTTGACTGTCAACCCGTGGCCCGATCCGCCCTAAGGGCTGATGTGGCATCTAAGTGGTCCTGATGGTTTCTGGGTTAATCTAAGAGCTCTAATCGATCCTAGACATCTATATATACATAGCTAAACCTAAACCCTAATTCACTAACAAAGAGGAATGGTTCCTCCATGCTCCTAAAACCTAAAGTGACCTAGCCTCCATCCTAATCAATCAATTTAAAAGAGAAGATAAAGATAACAAATCAACGCCTACATCAACAGAAAGCTAAATCAACTCCATAAAATCAGATCCCAGAATCGTTCTTCTCTTTCTTAAATCACGATTTGTGAGTACAGTTATTTTCAGATATGAAGTTTAATTATGATCTTGACATGGGTATAAATTTAAATTGGAGATCTATCTTATTCTTGTTTATCAGATCTGTTTTTCTGTGTAGATCCATCTTATTCTTGTTTATCA
Organism: Allium sativum; assembly: GCA_030737875.1. Lineage (NCBI taxonomy): Eukaryota > Viridiplantae > Streptophyta > Magnoliopsida > Asparagales > Amaryllidaceae > Allium > Allium sativum. The sequence continues at coordinate 155,612,730 of CM060918.1, read as the reverse complement.
GATCTGTTTTTCTGTGTAGATCTATCTTATTGTAACTATTCTTCCTTCTGTTCTATAGCCAGGCTACTACGAGCCTGAGCCAAATCTCATAAGAGATTGACACGCGAATGCTAAATTTGGAGAAAATATTGAATGATGCATAATTGGACATAACTGATTTATGACTAAATTGAGAACACAACATAAGTTGTAATTAAGATCTAGATCTAGGCATACTATATATGATGGTTTATGATTTGGAATAAGGAGAATTAATGTATGACAACATATGACTTGTAATTTGGGTACATAATGCATGTTATAATTCAAGATCTGATTTTGAGGACATAATACATGTTTTAATTTAAGAGCTAGATTTGGGGCATATTTTATATGACGATCTATGACTTGAAAAAAAAAGGATATGTGACTTAGGCCTGAAAAACCTATATTAAAATAGGGATAGCTATTAATGTGAATACGCCTAATTCGGATTTTTGGATATTTGACATACGCGGTAATCAACGGCTATAAATTGGCATAATTCATATTGTATATCATGATTTGGGGCTTTTAGAGAATATTCTATATTGTGGAAAATCTAACTAAATTTGGGCATATGTTATGTTGAGAATTATGACCATAATTTGGGCAGGTAAAATGAGGCTTAATTTATGATTAGGCAAGATATGTTAATAGAACTTTAGGATATGTTTAATTCTAATAACGATAAAGAATTTCGTTCGATCCGAATCGATCGCTAAACCGACCAAGACCGTTCGAAACCCCTGATTGTTTTGAGAACACGACTGATCAAAACGCAAATAGAAGAACATTTCATTTCTTATTACAACAATTTCCATTAGAATACAAAAATATACAGAGTATAAATAAATATTACACAACAGAAAAATATCAGAGATTACAATAAATTACGTAGCAGCGGAAAATAATACAAAACACAACTGAAAAGAATATACGGATACAAAGCTTTCCGGATATCATTCCAGCTGTAAACCAGGATCCTGTGAATATAAATCTGCAAAACCAAAACTACAAGCTGCCCGTGTCGTAAATAAGGGCACCCGGAGTTTACGTTAAAACAATAAACTCCAGGTCAGTCATGTGACTGGTGTGAGAACTAAAACGGTTATTTAGAGCTTTACTTTAAATCAGATATATCAAGGGACCACGCCGTATAACACGGAACGGGTTTCCTCACAAGAATACCGGTGCATATAAAAAAACAGCGCAGTTCTTTTTGGAAAAATGAAGCTATTATACGACCCAGGTCCCATCACACAATGCAACACAAGCCGGAGGATAAGGTTTTCCCTTATAATAGCCAAACACGCTTGGTACGTTAAAAACAAATCATTTGATACTATTATAAGTGCATAGTGTATAAAACAACTTCAAATATAAATGTATCAATCCTAGACGACATGGGTACCATATATCATGTTACCAATACTAGGCTCAACACTCAAAACCGCAAATGTCACGTATTGGAAGTTGGATTTCCATCTGTGAACCGAGGCAAAAGATAGTCCTCTACCGATTCAAGACAATCTAGCCCATGTCTCAGGATCAGAGCTCGAGTGACCCTTGGATCGTCAGGCCCGGTCCACCGATGTGGATTAAAATGCCTAAACACTGTGTTTCCCCGCCCTTTGGGGCGTAAATGAGCCAAATGACTCCATCGGCTCCACATAGTCACCGATATATCTTAGGCACCTTGCAATCCAATAACCACACAGGTGAAAATAATATAAATGTCAGGGCTGTTAGGTCACTGACACCACCCTATCCAGAAGGAAACGCATGTCCTCCCTGAGGTCCTCTCCCGTTTCTGGTTCACAATTGGGGTGTGAGGCTCACGAAATAATGCTACACAAAGCTATGCCACACAGGCGGTGCTTTGATCATCAACCACAAGACTTTTCTTTTCAACAAAAGCCTTGATCATTAGCATGCCACACAGGCAAACCACTCCATGCAACCGATATCCATCAATCACACAGAATGATATCCAATGTCAGACACACAGTCCATTTATAAGTCCGTTCTGTGTCTGAACGAAACCGGAGGCACCCTGTACCTCGCATATCCATCGATATCCAAGTAAGTCTGGACGATCACCAATTGATTTCCTCCTCATGGGTGTACAGCCCAATCAAGATCATCAGTAATTATCCAAACGATGTGAAGACCTCCGGTCCTCGACCACCGTCTTCACCTCGACACATCGTCGAATCAGTTATTCAGAATGGGATGAACCCGGTCTTTCTGAATAACTCGCGTATATAATAAACAAGTGTTACACAAACACAACATACGCCTCATTCCAATTCAGAATATTCTTTTGTTCCAATATTCTTACACTTTGGGAAAGGTTCCCATTGATTTTATCAAAGATAAATTCTTTAAATTTATTCTTTAATCTTCTTTTGAATATTAATTCAAACCAAATTATGGTTTATCCAAACTAGTCAGGATTAGCGAACCTTACCGAAGTAATCACTTGTTAAATTTCCCAACCCCAACCTATTCATCCCATGAAGTAAAACTGGTCATACTTCATATCTAACACCATGGTGTTATCAGTAAATTTAATTACCATTTCATGTTCAAATCTAATTAAAGATTTAACTATCGCCTGGAGCAAAACTGGTGATACTCCATTCTCGATTATTTCAATCTAATTAAAGATTCATTAAAACTCCACTCGGTTTTAATCTTCCCAAAAATCACTATCAATGATTATTTAACTTGGGAAATCATATCCTGTCTTTAACTGGGATAAAGAACAAATGTCATTTAAAACACGGTTCACGATAAGCCCAAAACCACATTCTATTCCATTAGCCTTTCACCGTAAATTAGCAAGTGAATAATTCCCTAAGTGTTAACCCCGAAGGCCGAAACCAACATCAGATCAGTACTCAAGAAACTATCCAACTTAACTAATCTCTAGTTAGTTTCTGATTTTCTTAACTCCGTTGGGTCTAAGAACAGTATTATTAAAGATACCATTCACGACAACCCAAAATCACATTCCATTAATTGTCAGCTTAAAGAACAAGTGTTATTTAAAACACCGTTCACGATAAACCCAAAAATCCCATTTGATATTAAATAAAAGGCTCCGAATAGAAAATATATCGGCTTATATTCAATATCAAATTCTACGACCAACAAATATCGTATTGGAAATAACGATATAAATCTATCTTTCAAATTTCCATAACAATATCTGTATAATCACGAAATCCAACATCGAAATATTCCAAAGACAATTTCGATTCAAATCCACCCCAATTCAATTATTGGAAATTTCTGGTTACTTTTTAAACCATTTCAAATCCAATTTATTTATTTCAAAAATAAATGGATTATAATTCTAGTTCAAAACTAGTTCATTTCGATAAAAATCTATTTTTATCTTTCAAATATGGAATTTTTCATCCCAATTCTTTCCAAATCATTTGTTATGATCTAACACAAATTATTACTATTTTTAATAATTTTATCAAGGCCCGTACAGTTGATTTCCATCAACGGCCATCGAACTGCACTTACAGCGACCTTTTCCAAATTTGATTTGGACATAATTCCAAATCCAACCTTTAGATTTCAAATCTCTAATATTCGTTAGAAAGCTCTTTTCGATACGAACCCAACGGTTCCATTTTTAGGAGAATCCGACGGTCGAATTTCCCATAATGTCCATTCGAAGTCAATGGTCGAAATTCGCGAACTACCGCAGCGCGGCGCATTCTATTCAGGCCATTATATAATATATATATATATTATATATTTCGTCGATTTCCTTTTAAAACGTATTTTATAAATCGTTTTAAATTTGTTTTCCAAAACGATTTCAACTTCATATTCAATTTCGAATCAAAATTGAATATTCCACATCATCGATATACAAACGATAATATTTTCAAAGTATTAAATTTTGAAATCACTTCTTTTTCTATAATCATTATAAAAACAAATATAATCGATATAAATATCATTCGCGTCAAAATGGCGCATATCTAACCAACACGGCTTTATATATTTCAATAACTTCGTTATTCTATTCAACAAATGAATATTTTCTTCAACACATGAATATATATTTTTATTCAACACATGAATATATATTTTATTCAACACATGAATTTAGATTTTTATTCAACACATGAATATTTATTTTATTCAACACATGAATTTTCTTTCTATTCAACACATGAATTTATATTTTTATTCCTTATTTTCCAAATTGGAATGAGGCCCTATCAATTACCATATAATGTTAATTATATGGATTCCCTACAACACATGCGTATAATAGCAACGATAAATCATCAACCATCATCCAGAGTGCACCACACAACTGCATAAGTATTAAATATAAATAATTAACGCTTACACAGTCTGTCAACCAATCGGTCGACATACTACTAAACAATTGGGATTAGTGTACGTCAATATCATCCCAACACCCGTGTGGGGTTTCAAATCAACAAACACAGATTTTTATTTGTGCAGTTGGGCGATGTGTAAAATTTATCGTCCCAATCAATATCAATCAAATCAGTATATATAAACAAATCGTCCGATTTATTTATTACTATTTATTTTATATACACGTTAAAAATTATATTTTTAACTATAAAATATTTTCCACTATAAAATATTTTATTCCATTCCACATCACATAATAAAATTTCACAACACAGCAATCAAACAAACAAGTCATCCATGGTCTGTGGACAACGGGTGTCGGGTGCTACTAAGAACCGTCTGCATCCTAGTATATATTTCAAACTAGAAATAAAAATAAAAGTGAGGAGTTCTCGCATTGGGTTCCACTCCATCATTCTTTAATTCTGAACAGTCTGAATTCAGTTTTGCTTCCAGTTCCATCTCAATTCTTTTCACGCTGTTCACAGTAAAAATCGCATTTTTTTATTATCACTATATGTACGTAAAAATCATATTTTTATTTTCCACTTCATATATATAAAAATCGAATTTTATATCGATGTTCATATAATAAAATCATATTTTTATTTTTAAAGATCGTATTTTTATATCTCTACTACATATGTAAAAATCACTTCTTTACCCCGCTAATTCCATGATCAAAATTATATTTTTGTCTTGCTAGTAGTATAATAAAAATTATATTTTTACTTCTCTACATACATAAAAATTATATTTTTAACTTCATACTCATATAAAAATTATATTTTTAACTTCATACCTATATAAAAATTATATTTTTAACTTCATACCTATATAAAAAATTATATTTTTAACTTCATTATACATATAGTAAAAATCCGATTTTTATACTATGCTAAAACATGTAAGAAAACTGATTTTTATCTTTTTTATTACTAGTTACTTTAAATAAATATAAACGAATAAATAAAATAAAATAAAATAAAATAAAACTTACAACCGGAATCGAGGTGTAGATGGCGGCGGCTAGGCCACTGGTGGCGGGTGGTGGGCCTGACATGGCTGGGGAAGGCGGCATCTGTGGTGGTGGGGGCCATATCGGTTGTTGGCGGCGGATTTGAGGTTTGGAGAGGGGGTTGGGCTCGAATTGAGGGGAGAGAGGAAAGGAGGTAGGAGGGGGGCCGCCGGAGGGAAGGGAAGGTGGCGCGGCTACTTCGGTGGTGGTCCGGCGATGGGAGAAAGGGGGAGGCGACGGGAACTTTTGAAATAGGGGGCACGTATTTTTGGTTGACCACGATTGGGAAATTAGAGGTTTGACCCCCCTTTGACCCTTTATATATACATATATTTTTTCGTTTAAAAGTGAATTTTTCATTCTATCTCCAAACTGGAACCAATGACTATCGCCCCTAGCTAATTACCCCCATTCCGAACACAATGGGATATGTCCCGTAAGCCGATTCGACTGTTTCGATTGGTTTCCTTTCAAATTAAAATATACATCATTACATATTCAATTTAAACGTACATTTTAATTTACCGGGTCCACATACAGTCTCTAAAAATTCCCGAAAAATATTTTCTATCTTCGTATTGACGATACGGTCCTAACAAAACTAATTTCGTCAAATTCTGAGATTGTTTGAAAAATGGCCATTTTCAGGTCGATCCAAATTGACAGAAACTGACAAAACACGTTTTCTTTTGCCACGCTCATATATTGACTTTAAAAATTATGAATTTTGGAATCTAGCAATAACTTGACATCCCGGATCCAACAAAAGAGGTTTCGTCGAAAACCGAGGCATTTTGCAAAATTTACCTTTTTAAGGGCCAAAATTCCATAGCGACTATTCTGAAATTTCAACTGGGCATAACTTTTTATCCCCGCTATGAAATTTCAATTTTTCGGATTTGTTGGAAAGATATTCTCAAATAGATTCTAATACTTTTGGTTCTGCTAAAATCCAGTTTATTTTGAATCCTGTACATTCATTTGAACTCTGAAATCGAATTTTCGAACTACCGCGCAATTTTCAATTCCTTTTATAATTAGAAATAATTATTTATATTCTAACGGCGATTCAAATAAATCTATACATTCAAATTCTGTTCAAAATAAATTTCTCGTCGCTATTATTTAGAATGATTCATTTAAAATAATCAAAATTCGCTAAAATTGCCAAAATAAAAATTTTAAATTGGCTCGGATTTCCGGGTTATTAAATCTCCCCCACTTAAAACTTTTCGTCCCCGAAAAGGAACGAAATTGAAAGTTGTTTTACAAACCAACTCAACTTTCATTATTTTCATTATGGGTTAAGTTCTTCAACTTTTCAGTTTCTAAGAACTTTTCTAATTTTTCAAAAATTTGGCTAACACCTTAAATTTTCGAAAAAATTCGCCATAACCTCCCCTGCACCGGGAGCTTTGGGATATTTCAAATAGCCTCCCATGGTCCTCACCAATCCAAAAAGAAAACGAAACAGCCAAGCGGCTAGACAATCGGCTCATAAAATCATCAAAACCCAAGAAATACAATAAACATGTACCTATTTGTCGGGCAAACAATTTTATTCCTCTTCTCTATCCTCCTTGCTATGACCTGTTCAATGTAAGTACATGTATATACATGCAAATGCGAATAATTTTCAATACAACTCACTATTTGGTTCAATTTGGCTAAAGGTTCAACATTTTAATTAATCAAAAAACGCAACCAGCAATCAATTAGTTGATTATCTTTTCAAATTCATAACTTTGATACATAGTCCAAAAATCAGATTTTTGATGCCAAATCACAACAATAAGCCATATCTAATTTTGGTTCTCACACCAGTCAATTGGAAATATATAGAAATCCCACTTTCGTCACTCGAACATAAATTCCGATGATGAGTACTCAATCATCCGAATCGTCTTCGGGCCACTAGGGTATGATTCTATATCTATCCAGTATATTAAAACTTCGAAAGCACGTGGATCAGACGTATACGCAAAATCTTTATATACTGGATTGTCCAAATTCAACACAAATAAATATTCAAATACGTTGAATAAAGTTTAATTTTTCAAAGCATAATTCATTTTCATTTTAAAAATATACTCTTCACACTCGTTCTAGGATACTACTGATCCCATCTCTAACGAGTCATTCTCATTAGATATTACTAATCCAATCTCTGATGAATTCTTTCGTTCGGTTCTAACGTGTCTTGTTCTCCAAGCTCTGTAAACCAAAGCTCTGATACCAACTACAACGATAAAGAATTTCGCTCGATCCGAATCGATCGCTAAACCGACTGTAACGACCTGCATTCTACACATCGCAAGATCGTAGAGTATTTATTTCTTTCATATACGAAGTCGTATGGTCATATAACTTTGGGAGACGACTATTGGGGTCATTTCCCATGTTCATGATTTTTGCAGATTTTTAAATGACCGTTTTGTCCCTAGCTGATCTTGTTTTGACCATAACTTTTGACTGGAAAGGAAGTTTGAACTGAAACCACTTCCATTAGATTTGTTTCATGGTTTACCTTTCCATAGAGTGGTTATAATAGCCAAAAGGACTCACCGTTTGGGAGATATGGCTGAAACAATGTTTAGAAGGTGAAAAACGGCTTAACCGGGCCTAAATAGGGTGATTAGCAAGAGGGCCCATAACCCATTTCGGGATTAGGGTTATGAGGAGGCTGAAATCAGTTAGAGGACGATCTTATTTTCATTTTTCAGCCGCCACTTTCATCCTTTGAACCCTAACAATGGCCTCCAACATCTAGAATCATCTCTAATCACCGTTTAATCAAGGATTAGGCTTAACAACACCAAATCAAAGAAGATCTTCACCAAATCAGTATTAGAGCTGCTGTTAGACATCAGTATTCACCCAAAATAGCGAGGTTTCAGTTCTGAAAATTTTATTTGTGGCCAAGGTGAGTGATTTGCATAGTTTTGCACTAATTACGTTTAATTAAGGGTAATTAGTGAAGATTAGCGAATTTATACACTAATAAATTCTGGAAAAATATTTATAAATTCTTAAATAATGTTTTAGACCTCTGTTAGAAACTTGGGTTGATTTGGTTAAGTTTTACTAATCCTATCATCATTTGTTGTTAAACATGATTAAGGGAAAATATGGGGTTTTGGCTATGTTTGATCTATTTTAACCAATCAAGTTACTGTATCGATGTTTGTGGTTGATGTTATATGTTCTCATGACTGTTTGGTATGAATTGTGATTGTTTAGAATAGTTAGATTTGTCAAAAACGCCGTCGAATGGCGTAAACAACTTGCTGGACAAAGTGCAGGAAGACACCCTAACCGGATCAGATCGGTTAGGAAGGAGCCCGAACTGAACCGACCAGGAGACCTCTCCGCGAACCGAACCGCCCCTCCAAAATGTTGCATCCACGAGACGATCTGGAAAATTGGGGAGCATCTTCTCCGACCGGACCCATGTAGTCTCCTCCGAACCGAACCGACGGGAGATTCGGACCGATCCGCTTATCTGGAGAGCCCACGATCCGAACCATGTTACCCGATCCGAACCGATGCGCCATGGAAGAACTTGAGGAACTCGACCCGATCCGAGGTGATGAAGCATTCCGATCCGAACTGTAGAGCTTGGACATGAGACGTGGATCACGAATTGAACTGGGGAGCACGATCTGAACCCAATGGGAGTACAATCCGAAGCAAAGTAAAGGGAGGAACCGAACCGATCCGGTGACGACTAAAAACCCGAGATGCAAAGGTGGTCCAAATGGAAGTTAGAGCTCAGGATCCAGTTGGGAACCAACGAGTTCACTTCATGGTTGGGCTTTGCTGCGGAATGCATGATAAGGGGTTGTGGATGTCTATTACTTTGGATCACTATGTGTAGGGGGTACGTGAACGGATTCAGGGCCACAATGGCCTAGGCACGACTAAAGGGCTATAGACCAATGAAGTGGGGTCATTTGTAAAGGTTTGGTCATGACTCCATGTGGTAAGCTTGGTATTAGCAGTAGTTGTACAAGTTGAACTCCGTCACTACTTCGATGGGTCTAGTGATCGAAGTGGTAGATATCGTATGCTTTATACACTGAGTGAGAGATGTGAGGATGGTTGCTATGTTTGCCACCATTATGACATGCACACCCCTACCCCGTTATCTTTACACCATTTATCCAATGGCACCTTAGAGTATTGTACGGTATGTAGTGCTAACTCTTTGGTTGCAGGTCCAGGTTCAGGTGTGGTTTAGTATACTTGTTATTGTTCTGTTTAGCTGCTTATCGCTCATATCAGACTTTTTGTCTGACCCAGAGTTTTATGTCTCTTCTTATTACTCTGGGTGCTCTCACGAGCAAACTAGAGACAGGTTAGCTCGGTATGCACGAGTAGCTGATCCGGAGACGAGCAGGAGGCTTCCACGTATGATATATATAGATATTCTCCCTGTGTTGTTGAAGATCATTGCTTGGGCATTAGTAGTGCATCTTCTACTTTAGCTTTCTTTTGCTCTAGAGACAGTTTAAAGTTGTAATAATGATGTTGGATCATAAGCTGTATTTGGATTTCCGCTGCTATGTTGGTTTAGTTTTCAGCTTATGCATTGTCTCGCCTGTTTATGTCAATATTATGTTATTATTATATTTTGTTCCATGCGTTGTGAGACATTCTACAGGTTCCTTGTTAGTTCATTCTCTTCTTTCTTTTCTTTGGCGACTGTTCCGTGCTAGTCGGTCATGTGTACAGCGCACCTTCGGAGGAAATGCAGGCTGGTGCGGGGCGGGCCGTCACACTTGGTATCAGAGCTCTAGGTTGCGTAGTTAACCTAGGGAAGTTATTAGGGAGAGATAGTATATGTATATGAGAGCGCATATTTTGATTATTTTGGTTTTCAAAACTATATATATATATTACTAGTATAGCTAAGGATGAAGTCGCACTGCACTCACACCACTATGGAGATGGTTAATCGTTTTCTCTTTACAGATTGAACGATGAGCCGATACGTAAGAGGTGACGGTAGAGGAGCCAATAATGGGAATGCTGCTGACACGAGGACAATGTTTACTGACCTAATGAGAGAGATACTTAGAGATGTTCAGAGGGCAGCTCCCAATGCTGGTAATGATGGTGGTCCAATAGTGCAGGCGCTTAGAGCCGATTTCGCCAAGCTGAATAAGGATTATACGAGTCTTGGTGGGAAGCCGTTCCACGGAACGGAGTCGACTACGGATGTTCAGGATTGGTTGGATAGTTGCGAGCGTATATTCGAAGATTTGGGTACAGAGGATGCGACGAAGAGAAGGCTAGCATCCCATCAGCTGCAAGGACGGGCAATGAATTGGTGGAATGCTATAAAGGCAGCTACTCCCGAGGATCAGATTACTTGGGATCAGTTTAAGACTCGCTTTAGCGATAAGTTCATTCCGGCTGCTCAGAAGTCAGTGTTGTTTAAGAAATTCTTGGAACTCAAGCAGAATGGCAGAGCTATCTTGGAGTATATTGCCGAATTCGACACTTTGTCGAAATATGGGTTATCCCTAATAGATACTACCGAGAAGAAGAATGAGAAGTTCATAACTGGCTTGGATGGATACTTGGGGGAAAGGCTTATTAACCACATCGATGAGACGTTTGAATAGATTGTGAGGAAAGCTTTAAGATCGTAAAGTCCTTACCCTAAGTCGAAGATTGAGGTTGCATCTGCAGAGGAGCCAAAGCCGCAAGCAAGCGGTGGAGGCAAAAATGGTTCTCAGAATAAGAGAAAGCAGAATCAGACTAAGGATGGCCAGAGGAAAAAGGATAAGAAGGATGTTGAGTGCTTCAGCTGTGGTAAGAAGGGCCATTATGCTAGTAATTGTCAGGCCAAGCCAGCGGATAGGAAGTGCTTTAACTGGGGCAAAGTGGGACATCACAAGGACAAGTATCAGCAACCCCCTAAAGAAAAGCAGATGGTGAAAGCATATGCCTTTAATGCTATTCCTTTCTCATCGAATGCCCCAACTGCGGTGTAGAAGGGAAAGAATGTCGTTAGTCAAGGTATGCTTTCTGTTTATGATGTTCCTGTTAGAGTTTTATTTGATACCGGAGCTTCCAGTTCCTTCATATCTAGTGACCTGGTAGATAGATTGGGATTGGAGCCCGAGATTGTTGATAGACCTTTAGTAGTGACGAACCCGGTTGGTGGTTCAACTAACCTTAGCATGATTTCTCGTAATGTGGTCTTATCGAGTCATGGATGCATCTTTGTTTGTGATTGCTTTGTTTTGGGCTTTACTGGGTTTGGCATTATTTTGGGAGTCGATTGGCTCCAAAGATACAGGGTGGTGGTAGACTGTGAGGGCTTTTTGCTGATAGCTAGTGCGGATGATGGCCGGAGGGTAGTGTTTGGCGGTTTACCCGATGATGGGGTAATGTCTAGTTTTCTAAATTCCCTCGACATTACGCATAGTGAGTTGTCAGGTTTGCCCGTGGTTGGCCAGTATCCGGATGTTTTCGAAGAAGTGACCGGGCTTCCACCACACTGAGAGATTGAGTTCCGTATTGATTTAGTGAAAGATGCCAGACCTATAGTGATGCCACTTCGTTGTATGGCACCAAGGGAGCAGCGAGAGCTCGGGGTGCAAGTAGCGATCTTTTGAAGAAGGGATTTATCAAAAGGAGTGTTTCTGAATGGGGAGCACCAATTGTGTTTGCAACCAAGGCGGATGGTTCCCCTAGTTTGTGTGTAGACTACCGCGAGTTGAATAAAGTGACGAGGAAGAATAAGTATCCTCTACCGCGGATAGATGATTTGTTTGATCAGTTGAGTGGCGCGAGAGTATTCTCTCAGTTGGATCTCGCGATAGGTTTTCATCAGCTTAGAGTGGAAGCTGAGAGTATAGCTAAAACAGCATTTCGGACGCCGTCTGGATTTTATGAGTGGTTGGTCATGCCATTCGGGCTGACCAATGCCCCAACATACTTTGTGGATCTTATGAATAGGGTATTCAGAGATCAGTTGAATAGGTTTGTCCTTGTGTTCATGGATGATATTTTGGTCTATTCGAGGACAGAGGAAGAACACAAGGAACAATTGAGGATAGCGATGGAGGTGTTGAGAAAACACCAGTTGAAAGAAAAATTCGCTAAGTGTCACTTCTAGAGGAGGGAAGTGAGATTCTTGGGCCATGTTGTTTCAGAGAATGGTATTGCCGTGGACCCTGCGAAGGTGGCTACGATACAAGATTGGTCTACGCCCAAGAATGCAACGGACATAAGAAGTTTCTTGGGATTAGCTGGATATTATCATAAGTTTATCCAAGACTTCTCTAAGATAGTAGCACCGTTGACTCAGTTGACCAAGAAGAATCATGCTTTCGTCTGGGACGAAAAGTCCGAGAATGCATTCAAGAGTCTGAAGGAAAAGTTGACATTTGCACCAGTGTTAGTCATTCCAAAGGGGAATGAAGAGATGACAGTATATATGGATGCATGTGGCACAAGGCTAGGTGCTGTATTGATGCAAGGAGGTAGGGTTGTAGCTTATGCAAGTCGGCAACTGAAACCGCACGAGAAAAGATACCCTACTGTGACGACCCGAACTTCCTAGTAAGGAAAGCATGGATTGCTTTGAGAACAACACACATCAGAACACAAACTGAAGAATATTTTATTGCTGATTACAACAATTACATCAGAGCACAAGAATGTAACAGAGTATGAATACTTATTACAAAAATAGAAATACAATAATATCAGAGTTTTAAATTACATTTAAATAGCAGCGGAAAAATATTACAAATATACAACCGAAAGGAATACACGGATACAGAGCTTTCCGAATACCGCTTCAACTGTGAACCAGGATCCTGTAAATATATCTACAAAAAGCTATTCGACTGCCCGTGTGGAAAATATGGGCACCCGAGTTTGCCAGTGAAACAAACTACAGGTCAGTCATGGGACTGGTATGATAAATCCTAACTAAACTTATCTAATAATAAGGCTAATCACAGGACCACGCCGCTAATGCGGAACGGGTTTACTCCGTTGGATTGCCAGTGCATAAAATAAAGTAAATCGCTAAAACAACGCAATGCTTTTTAGAAAAATGAAACCATTATAAAACCCAAGTCCCATCACACAATGCAACGCAAACCGAAGGATAGGGTTTTACCTTATAATGGTCAAAAGATGCTTGATACGATAAAATGGATTTAATATTAGTGTGTATATGTTTTAATAAAACATTTCAATCATAAATACCAATTATAGACGGCATGGGTACCATATATCATGTCGCCATACTAGTTCTACATTCAAAACCGCAAGGTCGTATTGGAAATTGGATTTCCATCATGAGTCGAGGCTGGGGGCAAGCTCCTCTCCGATTCGAGACACTCTAGCAAATGCCTCAGGATCACACCTCTGGGCAACCCTTGGATGCGGTAGGGCCGGTCCCCGCCTATCGGCAGTGGATTGGTTATGCCTGAACACACGTTTCCCGGTTCCTTTGAACCTATAGTATGACCACTAACGGCCTATAAAAATCCGTGGCGCCTCAAAATCCATCATCCACATAAGTAGAATGTCAGCCAGTTTAAGCACCGACACCACTTCTAGCTAGAGAGAAACGTGTGCACTCCCTACGATCCATATCCCGTTTTTGACTCATACCGGTGTGTGAGGCTCGCGAAGTCATGCTATACACAAAGCTATGCTGTAATAGGCTATACTTTGATCATCCCACAAGGCCCTGCTTTTCAACAAAAGCCTTGATCAATTGCATTTTGGCGTGCCACATTGACAATTCACGCCATGCGATCAATCACTATTAATATATACCCGGGTGTTTAGTAGAGAATAAATTTTCTACCACCAAACAGATATACATTAATAACAATCAATTTAATTCGCCTGGAACGAAATCCAATGTCATACACGCATCCATTTACAAGCTTATGCTCTGGGTCTGAGCGAAAACCAAATCCGAACAATCAACAATAGTCCGGACAGCCACCACTGAAGCCCCTTCAAGGTAGCTACTCCCATCATGGGTCCCAGTAGCAACACATCCATTCGATGTGAAGATCGTCGGTCTTTAACCACCGTCTTCATCTTCGACTCTTCATCGTTGTAGTAATTATTCGGAATGGGTTAAACCCGGTCTTCCCGAATAACTCACGTATTTTTATAATTAAAAATCAAGTACTATAAAAACACATCCAACGCCACATTCCAATTCAGAGTATTCTTTTAAATAAAATATTCACCTTATTTTATCAAAGATAAATTCTTCAAATTATTCTTTAATCTTTCTTTTAAATATTTATTAAAACCCCAATTTGGTTTTAAATATCAAAAGTCATTATTCAATGATTATTCAAATTTAAGAAATTAATCTTATTCTTTAACTGGGTTAAAGAACTAATGTCATTTAAAACATAGTTCACGGTAAACCCAAAATCGTCTTCCATAAATTATGGAATCTTCACAGAAATCAAATCAAAATATAATCGTTATAAATTACTGTATCCGACCAATAATATAAATGGAATAACGGAAAAGCCTCTTAAATTCCATATGTAGTATCGGTTTTCTTTTACAGAAGCTTATCTCGGTTATTATTAATTCGAATTCCATTCAACTCCAATTTAACATATTAAATTGGAAAACTTGGCTTTTGGAAAATTCCCATTTAAATCTTAAATAAAGATTTACAAATTCCAAATCATATTTTCACTGTCAGTTGGGTTAAAGAACAAATGTCGATTAAAAACACAGTTCACAATAACCCCAACTCAGATTTCATCTTATTCCAATTACTAAATATAATTGAAAACTTTTAATAATCTTAAATTAAAGATTATTCTTTTCATATGGGGTTTAAGAACAGTGTTATTTAAGACACTATTCACGACAAACCCAAATCCAATTTATTTAATTTCAATTAAATATCAACAAATTGGAAACTTCATTAAGTCTTAATTTAATGATTTATTCTAGTTAATAACTAGTTCATTTCAATAAAAATATATTTTCCTAAAATATATTTCTTTTCTAAGATATTTTCTAAAATATTCTTTTTCTAGAATATTCTTTATTGGAATGTGACTCACTCAACAACCATATACTGTATGAAATCAACCATCATATAAGTAATTATCAAACATCCAAATAACAACCAGAGTGAATTCTACACTTAAATATTGGGATTCGTGTCTGTCAAATATCATCCCAATACCCGTGTGGGGTTTCATCCAACAAACAAATAATAAATTATTTGTGCACTTGGGCGATGTGTAAAAATTATCGACCCAATCACATAAACAAGTCGGTTGACTCGTAAATGGGAGTGTAATATACAATTCGAATATTATTTAATACATCAAGCTTTTCAACATTACATGCACACTTTTCAAGCCATCACTAACATCATATTTTTAACATATGATCTTTTAACTATAACTAATTGACAATAAAAATAATAACTTTTATTTCTAATCTTTTGTGCAATCCTTTTTCAATGACCAAAAATGAATATTTTGGTGAAATCCTTTTAAGTGACCAAAAATGAATATTTTGGTGAAATCCTTTTAAGTGACCAAAAATGAATGTTTTGGTGAAATCCTTTTAAGTGACCAAAAATGAATGTTTTTGTTTCATTCCTTATAAATGACAAATGTGCATTTCTACTTCATACTTTTTAATGGGACACGAATGTCCATTACTAATTCATTCTTTTTAATGTATAAAAGTATACATTTTTAACTCATCCTTTTTAATGTATCCAAATATATATTTTTAACTCATAGCTTCTAACGTATGAAAATATACATTTTTGACTCATAACTTCTAATGTATGAAATTATACATTTTTATTTCATTACTTCTAATGTATGAAATTATACATTTTTATTTCATTACTTCTAATGTATGAAATTATACATTTTTATTTCATTCATCTTTAAATGTACAAAAATATCCTTTTTATGTCATTCATGTCAAAGTGACAAAAATGTCTTTTTAATTTCCTTTATTTCAAAGTGACAAAAATATGTCCTTTTAATTTCCTTTATTTCAAAGTGGCAAGAATGTCCTTTTAATTCCCTTTATTTCAAAGTGACAAAAATATGTTATTTTTTTCACTAATCATATTTTGACAAAAATATGTTATTCTATTCACTAATCATATTTTGATAAAAATATGTTATTCTATTCACTAATTATATTTTGATAAAAATATGTTATTCTATTCACTAATTATATTTTGATAAAAATATGTTATTCTTTTTAAGTGACAAAAATGACTATTTTTGTCTGATTCATTTTATGTAAACAAAATTGATTATCTTGTCTAATTTTTTTTAATGTAAACAAAAATGTCTATTTTTGTTTAACTCTTTTTATTGTACAAAATATGATAATTTGTTTAACTCTTTTTATTACACAAGAATGTTTATTTTGGTTAAACTCTTTTTAATGACCAAAATGATTATTTTGGTTAAACTCTTTTTAATGCAACAAAAATATGATAATTTTGTCAAATACTTTTAATGTTAACAAAGATGCATATTTTGCCAAATCCTTTTAATGTAAACAACAATGCAATTTTGAACAAATCCTTTTAATGTAACAAAACGACAATTTTGTATTGACAATTCTAACTCAATATAAATGATATGCTTATTTTGACAATTTTGATTAAACATAAAAGCCACGATTTGTATTGTCAATTTTAATACAACAAAATTGACAATTTATTTCTAACATAACATGGTTTTAAAATAAGTGACATTTCTGACACAAATGAGAACTTTTATTTCAATCTACCAGTTTTGACAAAAATGTTATTTTTATTTCAATACTCATGTTTTGACAAAAGCGTTATTTTTATTTCAACTAACAAGTTTGACAGAATGGCTTATTTTTATTTCAATAAACAAGTTTAACAAAATGACTTGTTTTTATTTCTATAAACAAGTTTAACAAAATGACTTGTTTTTATTTCAATAAACAAGTTTAACAAAATGACTTGTTTTTATTTCAATAAACAAGTTTAACAAAATGACTTGTTTTTATTTCAATAAACAAGTTTAACAAAATGACTTGTTTTTATTTCAATAAACAAGTTTGACCAAAAAGTGTTATTTTACTTTCAACAAACAAGTTTGTCAAAAAGTGTTGTTTTATCCAAATTAACCAGTTCTGATAAAATTATGTTTCTAATTCAATAATCATGTTTGACAAAATAAATTTTCTTTACATGTCATACCTTTATTTAAATCAAACATGAACATTTTGTTTTATATAAAACAAAAATATGGTTTCTATTTTATACACAAATTTTAACACACATGAATATAATATATTTTATATTTACAATAAAATATGATTTTATCGTATACACAAAATTCTAACGAACATGAATACACAATCACAATCAATCGTTCATCACAATCACAGCACAATCAATAGTAAAATAAATATATACATACAACATGGATTTCACACTGAATGGATATATAAATAACACAATAAAATAAATAATTAATTTTAATTTTAAAAATAGAAATCTCACAGTGATTCAAATTCTGATTTGTCTGTATTTCCAACATGCTCTAAACTAGTTCTAGTCTGTACCATCATGTAGAGTTCGTTGAGATGAATTCAACGCTTATGCCCTCGTCAAATTCTGATTCAGTTTGAAGAAGTCATGATGATTTAAACCTTAATTGCATTATTTAATTAATATTAACATAATTAAATTTTTAATTAAACTTAACCCCTTAACCTTTCTTCCACATCTCGTACAACCCGATAACCCATTCACGCCACCAAAATCAAACAACGCACGTACATCGAGACCATCAGACGCAGATCCTCACCCGTCATCGTGAAGCCCTTCGAACCTCTCCCCTATTGCCAACGACCCCATTAATTCCGGTGCATCAGACCGCCGTAAAAATCACTGCGATGGTCAGTACTTTAGGCTTCGATTTCTCGGAATTTGTACAGTAAAAACCCATCATCACCGTTGAATCGCAAGGCCTCACCAAGGTCTTCCATTTCGTGTTTTGTAATTTGGAAATCATCACTTGATCGAAGAGATAGAAGGGGTGGAAGTTCTATGAAAAATGGCCATCGATATTTTAAGAAGGCGGCTGGTGCTTAGTATTAGGATTTCACCGTATTTCCTTGTATTTATATGTGTATTGATAACATATTTTAATTTAATTAATTATATTTAAATCCAAAGTTACTTGTTTAACCATACGAACTCCAAACGAGACCCAACGAGTGTCGCCCCCTGCTAATAACCCCCATCCCGGACACAATGGAATAAGTTTCGTAAGCCAGTTCGGCTGTTACGATATGTTATTCTTTAATTTAAAATATAAATCAATATATATTAAATTTAAATGTACATTTTAAATTACCAGGGCCACATACTGACTCTAAAAATTACAGAAAAATTATTTCTAGTTATGGTTTGATGATACAATCCTAACAAAACTAATTTCATTGAATTATGAGACCGTTTGAAAAATGGTCATTTTCAAGTCTATTAAATTTGACTTAAATGGTCAAAACACGTTTTCTTTTGCCATTCTCACATATTAATTCGAAAAATTTTGAAAATTGAAACCTAGCAATAATTTGACATTCCGGTTCCAACAGAAGTGGTTTCGTCGAAAACCGAGGTCGGTTGCAAAATGGCTATTTTTAAGGGCTATATATTATATTAAAATATATATAAATTCTACAGCGACTTTTCTAGATTTTAAACTGGACATAACTTTTGATTTTTAAAACGAAATTTCAGTTTCTCAGATTCATTGGAAAGATATGATTAAACAGATTTAAATATTTCTTATTTCGCTCAATTCTGATTTATTCTGCATCCTGTATAGTCGGTCAAAGTTCAAATTCAAAATTTTAAACTGCAGCGCTGTTTTAAACTCCTTTTAGAATTAAATTAAATTTATTCATTTTAAAATAAATTTCTAGTCGTTATTATTTTAAATATTAAAAATCCATTAAAATTTCTAAAATAAAAATTTTAAATTGGCCCTAAAATTTTGGGTTGTTACACCTACCCATGATTTGGAATTGGCAGCGATCGTGTTCGCATTGAAGATATGGAGACATTATCTCTTGGGAGAAAGATTCGAGTTGTTTACCAATCATAAATCGTTAAAGTATCTCTTCTCTCAGAAGGACCTAAATCTCAGACAGCAAAGATGGTTAGAATTCTTGGCTTCCTACGATTTCGACATCGCATATACACTAGGAAAGGGCAATGCTGTGGCTGATGCATTGAGTAGGAGACATGCCAGTTTAGGGGCTATGTTTCTAGAATGGAAGCAACTGGAGTTCATTGCTGGGTATGATTTCAGACCAAAGTGCGAATTAGATCCAGAAATGTTAGCAAATTTGACAGTCAGACCCACTTTGATTGAGCGGATCGGCTCTGGTCAGAGGGACGATCCTAACCTATTGGAAATCATCTCCAAGTTAGAGATGGGTATCGATGAGGAGATGAACAAGTATGGGCTTGATCGAGATGGATGGCTTAGAAAGAATGGAAAGCTTGTTGTACCCAATGTCAATGGATTGAGAGATGAAGTGCTTAGAGAATGTCATCACTCAAAACTGACTATACATCCCGGTGGTAATTAGATGTATCGAGACATGAAGCAGACATACTACTGGGAAGGGATGAAAAGAGACGTTGGGAAATTTATATCCAAATGCATGAATTTCCAGCTAGTTAAAGCTGAGCAAAAGAAGCTTGGTGGTTTGCTACAACCATTAGAAATTCCAGAATGGAAAGCGGAACAAGTGTTAATCGATTTCATTGATGGGTTACCAAGGACTAGAGCGGGCCATGATAGCATTTGGGTGATTGTGGACCTATTGACTAAGAGTGCGAGGTTTATACCCGTCAAGTCAAACAAGACGGCAGCTAAGTTAGCGGAACTGTATATAAAGTGGGTAGTGAGATTTAATGGAATACCCAAAGGCATTGTGAGTGACCGAGATCCGTTGTTCACTAGTGGATTTTGGAAAAGCTTACAAGAGGTGTTAGGATCAGAATTACTCCTCACTACCGCGTATCATCCTCAAACCGACGGACAGACGCAGAGGGTGAATTGTATATTAGAAGACCTCTTGAGAGCTTGTGTATTGGATTTTGGTGGATCATGGGATGACCACTTGCATCTAGTAGAGTTTGCATATAATAATGGTTATCAATCCAGTATTGTTATGGCTCCATTTGAAGCTTTGTACGGAAGACCGTGCAACTCACCGTCATGTTGGCTAGAAACTGGTGAGAAGTTTGTGCTTGGACCAGATGTGATAAGAGAAACTTCAGACAAGATCAAGATCATTCAACAGCAAATGAAGGCTTCCCAAGATAGGCAGAAGAGTTATGCTGATAAGAGGAGAAGAGAATTAAAGTTCTCCATTGGCGACTTGGTGTTTGTCAAGATTTCTCCGTTGAAGAGCATGATATGATTTGGCAGGAGAGGCAAGTTAGCACCAAGATTCGTTGGTCCATTCCCAGTTCTTGAGCAAATTGGGAATTTGGCATATAAAGTTGAATTACCAGAGAAGATGGCAGGAGTTCACAACGTATTTCATGTTTCCCAGTTAAGAAAGTTCGTACACGACCCAGATATGACTATTTCACCTGATCAGTTGGATGATATCGAAGTTGAACCCGAGGCGGTTGGGAACCACAAGCCTATGCGTATTGTTGGGAACGATACGAAGCAACTTCGAAGGAAAGCAGTGAATCTAGTCAAAGTTCAGTGGGGCGAGAATGAGAATGACTGTACTTGGGAGACAGAGGAGAGCATTAGGAAGACGTATCCAGAACTCTTTGCCTGGTAAGATTTCAATTTCGATTTAGTCTTTCCGCATGCTAGGATAGGTTTGCTTTGTTTGTTTTGCATGTTTGATTGTTGTTTGTGATTGGTAGGCATGCGGGATCCTTTGTATGTTTTGGGTTAAGGAATTTTGGGGACGAAATTTCTTTTGGGGTGGGGGGGGGGGGGGGTGGGGGAGAGTGTAACGACCCGCATTCTACGCATCGCAGGATCGTAGAATATTCATTTCTTTCATATACGAAGTCGTACGATCGTGTAACTTTGGGAGACGACTATTGGGGTCATTTCCCATGTTCATGATTTTTGCCGATTTTTAAATGACCATTTTGCCCCTAACTGATCTTGTTTTGACCATAAATTTTGACTAGAAAGGAATTTTGACCTGAAACTACTTCCATTAGATTTGTTTGATGGTTTACATTTCCGTAGAGTGGTCATAATAGCCAAACGGACTCACCGTTTGGGAGATATGGCTGAAACAAGGTTTAGAAGGTGAAAAACAGCTTAACCGAGCCTAATTAGGGTGATTAGCAAGAGGGCCCATAACCCATTTCGGGATTAGGGTTATGAGGAGGCTGAAATCAGTTAGAGGACGATCTTATTTTCATTTTTCAACCGCCACTTTCATCCTCGGAACCCTAACAATGGCCTCCAACATCTAGAATCATCTCTAATCACCGTTCAATTAAGGATTAGGCTTAGCAACACCAAATCAAAGAAGATCTTCACCAAATCAGTATTAGAGCTGCTGTTAGACATCAGTATTCACCCAAAATAGCGAGGTTTCAGTTCTGGAAATTTTATTTGTGGCCAAGGTGAGTGATTTGCATAGTTTTGCACTAATTACGGTTAATTATGGATAATTAGTGAAGATTAGCGAATTTATACACTAATAAATTCTGGAAAAATATTTATAAATTCTTAAATAATGTTTTAGACCTCTGTTAGAAACTTGGGTTGATTTGGTTAAGTTTTACTAATCCTATCATCATTTGTTGTTAAACATGATTAAGGGAAAATATGGGGTTTTGGCTATGTTTGATCTATTTTAACCTATTAAGTTACTGTTTCGATGTTTGTGGTTGATGTTATATGTTCCCATGACTGTTTGGTATGAATTGTGATTGTTTAGAATAGTTATATTGGTCGAAAACGCCGTCAAATGGCGTAAACAGCTTGCTGGACAAAGTGCAGGAAGACACCCGAACCGGATCGGATCGGTTAGGAAGGAGCCCGAACCGAACCGACCAGGAGACCTCTCCGCGAACCGAACCGCCCCTCCAAACTGTTGCATCCACGAGACGATCTGGAAAATTGGGGAGCATCTTTTCCGACCCGACCCGTGTAGTCTCCTCCAAACCGAACCGATGGGAGCTCCGGACCGTTCCACTTATCTGGAGAGCCCACGATCCGAACCATGTTACCCGATCCGAACCGATGCGCCATGGAAGAACTTGAGGAACTCGACCCGATCCGAGGTGATGAAGCATTCCGATCCGAACTGTGGAGCTTGGACTTGAGGCGTGGATCACGAATTAAACTGGGGAGCACGATCCGAACCCAATGGGACTACGATCCGAAGCAAAGTAAAGGGAGGAACTGAACCGATCCGGTGACGACTAAAAACCCGAGATGCAAAGGTGGTCCAAATGGAAGTTAGAGCTCAGGATCCAGTTGGGAACCACGAGTTCACTTCATGGTTGGGCTTTACTGCGGAACGCGTGCTAAGGGGTTGTCGATGTTTATAACTTTGGATCACTATGTGTAGGGGGTACGTGAACGGATTCAGGGCCACACTGGCCTAGGTACGACTAAAGGGCTATAGACCAATGAAGTGGGGTCATTTGTAAAGGTTTGGTCATGACTCCATGTGGTAAGCTTGGTAGTAGTAGTAGTTTTACAAGTTGAACTCCGTCACTACTTCGATGGGTCTAGTGATCGAAGCGGTAGATATCGTATGCTTTATGCACTGAGTAAGAGATGTGAGGATGGTTTATGTTTGATTTGTTTTCCACCATTATGACATGCACACCCCCACCCCGTTATCTTTACACCATTTATCCAATGGCACCTTAGAGTATTGTACGGTATGTAGTGCTAACTCTTTGGTTGCAGGTCCAGGTTCAGGTATGGTTTAGTATACCTGTTATTGTTCTGTTTAGCTGCTTATCGCTCATATCAGACTTTTTGTCTGACCCAGAGTTTTATGTCTCTTCTTATTACTCTGGGTGCTCTCGCGAGCAGAATAGAGACAGGTTAGCTGGGTATGCACGAGTAGCTGATCCGGAGACGAGCAGAAGGCTTCCACGTATGATACATATAGATATTCTCCCTGTGTTGTTGAAGATCACTGCTTGGGCATTAGTAGTGCATCTTCTACTTTAGCTTTCTTTTGCTCTAGAGACAGTTTAAAGTTGTAGTAATGATGCTGGATCATAAGCTGTATTTGGATTTCCGTTGCTATGTTGGTTTAGTTTTCAGCTTATGCACTGTCTCGCCTGTTTATGTCAAGATTATGTTATTATTATATTTTGTTCCATGCGCTGTGAGACATTCTATAGGTTCCTTGTTAGTTCATTCTCTTCTTTCCTTTCTTTGGCTACCGTTCCGTGCTAGTCGGGCATGTGTACAGCGCACCTTCGGAGGAAATGCAGGCTGGTGCGGGGCAGGCCGTCACACCGACCAAGAACGTTCAAAACCCTGATTGTTTTTAGAACACGACAGATCAGAACGCAAACAGAAGAAAATTTCATTGCTTATTACAACAATTTCCATCAGAATACAAAAATATACAGAGTATAAATAAATATTACACAATAGAAAAATATCAAAGATTACAATAAATTACATAGCAACGGAAAATAATACAAAACACAACTGAATAGAATATACTGATACAGAGCTTTCCGGATATCGTTCTAGCTATAAACCAGGATCCTGTGAATATAAATCTGCAAAACCAAAACTACAAGCTGCCCGTGTCGAAAATAAGGGCACCCAGAGTTTAGGTTAAAACAATAAACTCCAGGTCAGTCATGTGACTGGTGTGAGAACTATAACAGTTATTTAAAGCTTTACTTTAAATCAGATATATCAAGGGACCACGCCATATAACACGGAACGGGTTTCTTCCTAAGAATACCGATGCACATAACAAAACAGCGCAATGCTTTTTGGAAAAATGAAGCTATTATAAGACCCAGGCCCCATCACACAATGCAACACAAGCCAGAGGATAGGGTTTTCCCTTATAATAGCCAAACATGCTTGGTACATTAAAAACAAATCATTTGATATTATTATAAGTGCATAGTGTATAAAACAGCTTCAAATATAAATGTATCAATCCTAGACGTCATGGGTACCATATATCAAGTCGCCAATACTAGGCTCAACAATCAAAATCGCAAATGTCACGTATTGGAAGTTGGATTTCCATCTGTGAAACGAGGCAAAAGATAGTCCTCTACCGATTCGAGACAATCTAGCCTATGTCTCAGGATCAGAGCTCGAGTGACCCTTGGATCGTCAGGCCCGGTCCATCGATGTGGATTAAAATGCCTGAACACTGCGTTTCCCCGCCCTTTGGGGGCGTAAACGAGCCAAATGACTCCATCGGCTCCACATAGTCACCGATATATCTGAGGCACCTCGCAATCCAACAACCACACGGGTGAAAATAAATAAATGTCAGGGCTGGTAGGTCACTGACACCACCCTAGCTTGAAGGAAATGCATGTCCTCCCTGAGGTCCTCTCCCGTTTCTTGTTCACAACCGGGGTGTGAGGCTCGCGAATTAATGCTACACAAAGCTATGCCACACAGGCTGTGCTTTGATCATCGACCACAAGACTTTGCTTTTCAACAAAAGCTTGATCATTTGCATCTTAGCATGCCACACAGGCAAACCACTCCATGCAACCGATATCCATCAATCACATAGAATGATGTCCAATGTCAGACACACAGTCCATTTACAAGTCCGTTCTGGGTCTGAACGAAACCGGAGGCACCTTGTACCTCACATATCCGTCGATCTCCAAGTACGTCTGGACGATCACCAACTGATTCCCTCCTCTTTGGTGTACAGCCCAATCAAGATCATCAGTAATTATCCAAACGATGTGAAGACCTCCGGTCTTCGACCACCGTCTTCATCCTCGACACATCGTTGAATCAGTTATTCAGAATGGGATGAACCCGGTCTTTCTGAATAACTCGCGTATATAATAAACAAATGTTACACAAACACAACATACGCCTCATTCCAATTCAGAATATTCTTTTGTTCCAATATTCTTACACTTAGGGAAAGGTTCCCATTAATTTTATCAAAGATAAATTCATTAAATTTATTCTTTAATCTTCTTTTGAATATTAATTCAAACCAAATTATGGTTTATCCAAACTAGTCGGGATTAGCGAACCTTACCGAAGTTATCACTTGTTAAATTTCTCAACCCCAACCTATTCATCCCATGAAGTAAAATTGGTCATACTTCATATCTAACACCACGGTGTTATCAGTAAATTAAATTACCATTTCACGTTCAAATCTAATTAAAGATTTAACTATCGCTTAGAGCAAAACTGGTGATACTCCATTCTCGATTATTTCAATCTAATTAAAGATTCATTAAAACTCCACATAGTTTTAATCTTCCCAAAAATCACTATCGATGATTATTTAACTTGGGAAATCATATCCTGTATTTAACTGGGCAAAAGAACCAATGTCATTTAAAACACGGTTCACGATAAACCCAAAACCACATTCTATTCCATCAGCCTTTAACCGTAAATTAGCAAGTGAATAATTCCCTATGTGTTAACCCCGAAGGCCGAAACCAACAACAGATCAATACCCAAGAAACTATCCAACTTAACTAATCTCCAGTTAGTTTCTTGTTTTCTTATTTCTGTTGGGTCTAAGAACAGTATTATTAAAGATACCATTCACGACAACCCAAAATCACATTCCATTAATTATCAGGTTAAAGAACAAGTATTATTTAAAACACCGTTCACGATAAACCCAAAAATCACATTTGATATTAAATACAAGGCTTTGAATAGAAAATATATCAGCTTATATTCAATATCAAATTCTACGACCAACAAATATCGTATTGGAAATAATGATATAAATCTATCTTTCAAATTTCCATAATAATATTTGTATAATCACGAAATCCAACATCGAAATATTCCAAAGACAATTTTGATTCAAATCCACTCCAATTCAATTATTGGAAATTTCTGGTTACTTTTAAAACCATTTCAAATCCAATTTATTTATTTCAAAAATAAATGGATTATAATTCTAGTTCAAAACTAGTTCATTTCGATAAAAATATATTTTTATCTTTTCAAATATGGAATTTTTAATCCCAATTCTTTCCAAATCATTTCTTATGATTCTACACAAATTATTACTATTTTTAATAATTTTATCAAGGCCGGTACAGTCGATTTCCATCAACGGCCATCGAACTGCACTTACAGCGACCTTTTCCAATTTGATTTGGACATAATTCCAAATCCAACCGTTAGATTTCAAATCTCTAATATTTGTTAGAAAGCTCTTTTCGATACGAATCCAACGGTTCCGGTTTTAGTAGAAACCGACAGTCGAATCTCCCGTAATGTCCATTCAAAGTCATTGGTCGAAATTCGCGAACTGCCACAGCGCGGCGCGTTCTATTCAGGCCATTATATAATATATATATATATTATATTTCTTCGATTTCCTTTTAAAACGTATTTTATAAATCGTTTTAAATTCGTTTTCGAAACGATTTCAACTTCATATTCAATTTCTAATCAAAATTGAATATTCTACATCATCGATATACAAATGATAATATTTTGAAAACGTTATTTTTTGGAAATCACTTCGTTTTATATAATCATTATAAAAACGAATATAATCGATATAAATATCATTCGCGTCAAAATGTCGCATATCTAACCAACACGGCTTTATATATTTCAATAACTTCGTTATTCTATTCAACAAATGAATATTTTCTTCAACACATGAATATATATTTTATTCAACACATGAATTTATATTTTTATTCAACACATGAATATTTATTTTATTCAACACATGAATTTTTATTATATTCAACACATGAATTTTTATTCTATTCAACACATGAATATTTATTTTATTCAACACATGAATTTTTATTATATTCAACACACGAATTTTTATTCTATTCAACACATGAATTTTTATTCTATTCAACACATGAATTTTCTTTCTATTCAACACATGAATTTTCTTTCTATTCAACACATGAATTTATATTTTTATTCCTTATTTTCCAAATTGGAATGAGGCCCAGTCATTTACCATATAATGTTAATTATATGGATTCCCTACAACACATGTGTATAATAGCAATGATAAATCATCAACCATCATCCAGAGTGCACCACACAACTGCATAAGCATTAAATATAAATAAATAACGCTTACACAGACTATCAAACAATCGTTCGACATACTACTAAACAATTGGGATTAGTGTACGTCAATATCATCCCAACACCCGTGTGGGGTTTCAAATCAACAACCACAGATTTTTATTTGTGCAGTTGGGCGATGTGTAAAATTTATCGTCCTAATCAATATCAGTTAAATCAGTGTATATAAACAAATCGTCCGATTTGTTTATTACTATTTATTTTATATACACGTTAAAAATTATTTTTTTAACTATAAAATATTTTCCACTATAAAATATTTTTTCCATTCCACATCACACAATAAAATTTCACAACACAGCAATCAAACAAACAAGTCATCCATGGTCTGTGGGCAACGAGTGTCGGGTGCTACTAAGCACCGTCTGCATCCTAGTATATATTTCAAACTAGAAATAAAAATAAAAGTGAGGAGTTCTCACATTGGGTTCCACTCCACCATTCTTTAATTCTGAATGGTCTGAATTCGGTTTTGCTTCCAGTTCCATCGCAATTCTTTTCACGCTGTTCATAGTAAAAATCGCATTTTTTTATTATCACTATATGTACATAAAAATTGTATTTTTATTTTCCACTTCATATATATAAAAATCGAATTTTTATATCGATGTTCATATAATAAAAAACATATTTTTACTTTTAACGATCGTATTTTTATATCTCTACTACATATGTAAAAATCACTTCTTTACCCCGCTACTTCCATGATAAAAATTATAGTTTTATCTTGCTAGTAGTATAATAAAAATTATATTTTTACTTCTCTACATACATAAAAATTATATTTTTAACTTCATACTAATATAAAAAATATATTTTTAACTTCATACCTATATAAAAATTATATTTTTAACTTCATACCTATATAAAAAATTATATTCTTAACTTCATTATACATATAGTAAAAATCCGATTTTTATACTATGCTAAAACATGTAAGAAAAATGATTTTTATCCTTTTTATTACTAGTTACTTTAAATAAATATAAATGAATAAATAAAATAAAATAAAACTTATAGCCGGAATCGAGGCGTAGATAGCGGCGGTTAGGCCATTGGTGGCGGGCGGTAGGCCTGACATGGTTGAGGAAGGCGGCGTCCATGGTGGTGGGGGCCATATCGGCTGTTTGCGGCGGATTTGTGGTTTGGAGAGGGGGTTAGGCTCGAATTGAGGGGAGAGAGGAAAGGAGGTAGGAGGGGGGCCGCCGGAGGGAAGGGAAGGTGGCGCGGCTACTTCGGTGGCGGTCCGGCGATGGGAAAAAGGGGGAGGCGAGGGGAATTTTTGAAATAGGTGGCACGTTTTTTTGTTGACCACGATTGGAAAATTAGGGGTTTGACCCCCCCCTTTGACCCTTCAGATATATTTTTTTCATTTAAAAGTGAATTTTTCATTCTATCTCCAAACTGGACCCAACGACTGTCGCCCCTAGCTAATTACCCTCATTTCGAACACAATGGAATATGTCCCGTAAGCCGATTCGACTGTTTTGATTGGTTTCCTTTCAAATTAAAATATACATCATTACATATTCAATTTAAACGTACATTTTAATTTACCGGGGCCACATACAGTCTCTAAAATTTCCGAAAAATATTTTCTAGCTTCGTATTGACGATACGGTCCTAACAAAACTAATTTCATCAAATTCTAAGATCGTTTGAAAAATGGCCATTTTCAGGTCGATCCAAATTGACAGAAACTGACAAAACACGTTTTCTTTTGCAACGCCCATATATTGACTTCAAAAATTGCTAATTTTGGAATCTAGCAATAACTTGACATCCTGGATCCAACAAAAGTGGTTTCGTCGAAAACCGAGGCCGTTTGCAATATTTCCCTTTTTAAGGGCCAAAATTCCATAGCGACTATTCTGAAATTTCAACTGGGCGTAACTTTTTATTCCTGCTACGAAATTTCAATTTTTCGGATTCGTTGGAAAGATATTCTCGAATAGATTCTAATATTTTTGGTTTCACTAAAATCCGGTTTATTTTGAATCATGTACATTCATTTGAACTTTGAAATCGAATTTTCGAACTACCGCGCCATTTTCAATTCCTTTTATAATTATAAATAATTATTTATATTGTAATGCCGATTCAAATAAATCTATACATTCAAATTCTATTCAAAATAAATTTCTCGTTGCTACTATTTAAAATAATTCATTTTAAATAATCAAAATTCGGTAAAATTGCCAAAATAAAAATTTTAAATTGGCTCGGATTTCCAGGTTACTACAATTGCCCAATCCGCTAGAACTGTTGGAATTGAATACTGTGATTTGGGTATGTAATCTGTAGGCCCGATCTAAAATTGAGCAAAACATGTTAATGGAACTTTGAATAATCTGCTGTAACTTGTAAAGAAGTTAATTTGTTGAATTGACATAATTAATCTAATATTGGCATAATATGTGAATGAAAACTTTAGCTACAAATAAGAATGCTGAGACACGAAGTTTGACTCAGTTTGTGGTGGAAGCCGGCCCGAACCCAACCGGCTTAACCAGCAACTACAAACTGTCAGTCTAATGTGAGAGGTCATAGGCATAAGGATGCTTAGACACAAGGTTAGGTCTGGCTTGTGGTAGAAGTCTGCCCGGAACCGCCCGGCACATCCAGCGACCACAAGCTACCGACCTAATGTGAGAGGTCTGTGCATTAATATTTAATTAATGCAAATCTAAGATAAATATGATGCCCAAAACGTGTTGGGTGGATAGGGTTAAAACAATTGGACTGATGAATCTAATAAACCCATTTCGTGAATCTATAGGCCCAATACAAAGTTAGGCAAAACAATCTGTATGTTTGTTAATCTGTATATCTGATCCGTTAGTCTGAGAACTTGTTAATCTGTACATCTGATCCGTCAGTCTGAAAACATGTTAACTTGTATGTCTGATTTGAAAACTAGTTAATCTGAACTTTGTACATTTGAAATCTGTAAACAAGTTAATCTGAAATTTATTAGTCTGTGGACACAAGGTTAGGAGGGATAATTACTTGTGTCATCTGTTGTTTGGGACCCATATTAGTCAGTAACCCTTTCTGGTATCAAAACTATGACCCAACACTAAGAGGAGTCCGGGCACACTTACTGAACTAATTGTAAGAGGTTCACTCTAATAATGGCGAGGGGTGTTGATGGCGCATTCCAACCGGGTCATGTGCGTGCATGGATCCGATCTGCTCTGAGGATGTAAGACACTGTGACATCTGTAAATAGGTCTATGTCTATAGGTTGCCACTTTAGGGAGTGATACACCCTTCTGTTGGGCCAGCACAGGGTATTTATGTTTTAGGGAGCCGATCGCTTGGGGTAGAATTTAGGGTACACTTAGTTCTGTTTGTTTCTGTTGGGGTACCATCTGTTTCTGTTGCGGTGGTAACACCTGTCTGTTTCTGTGTGGTAACGTCTGTTGGGGTGGTAAAGGCCCATTACTAGTGTACACCTAACTCTAATATTCTATTTCCATTGGGATTATTCTGTTTCTGACTCTGATTTCGTTCCTGATTTTGTTTCTATACCATCTGTCTCTGTTCGGGTGGTAAAGGCCCATTTCTAGCATCGTGTTTCTGAAGAGATCATTCTGTTTTCTGTTTAGACAATAGGAAAACACCTAATTCTGTTATACTAATATTAGTGTAGATAAGTGAAAACTAAGTAAGGAGCTTAGCTTAACCTATATCATTCCGTTTCTTCTGTTAACCTGCTACTCCTGTTACGGCTATCTCTCATCCATTTTTATTTACATGTCATGATACTGTTATCTGTTTATATGCTGAAAGTCACTGGACTCACCAGACGTATGTCTGACCTAGTTTGTTTCGCCTCTTTTCTTCCATTCCCCCCCAAGTACTCAGGTTGGGAACGTAAGAGCTTGACTTAGATTTCTCACTGCTTAAAGTGCTAGAGTGCTTGAAGTATTGCTTGGCTTTGTTTCTACCTATTTATGGCATTTTCTGTTGGGGATTATGGCTTTAAAATTACGTACTCTTAAGGCTTTTGTACAAGACTGATATTTATGTACTTGAATTCCGATATTGTGGTTTTGAAAGATGTAACCAAACTTATTTCTGTTTTCTGCTGTAATAAAGTTATAAAATTTCCAAGTACTACTTTATCTGTCTTGTAAATTTCTGTTTTGTTTACTTATAACGTTCCACCGAAGTTAAGGCATTCCCTTTGCGAGTGACCTTAACGGAAGTAGGGTGTTACAGATCCAGATAGGATCAATATTAAAATCGAATGGTAAAATCATAGATTCAGATTTTTAGCTGTTGGTTTTCTTAGGTACTGTTTTTCCTTTACATTTCCAGCTGTATTACCAAACTGTGGTACTTTGATGGACATTTTATTTTTGCGTGAAGTTTAATTGCATATTTGTGTTGGATTTCGATGTACTGTTTTTGCTCAGTCATACCCAAAATCGAGCTGTTTCAAGTAGATTAGGTTCAACTATGCATTGTTTATTCATATTGACAGTTCATATTGAATTATATATTTGAGTTGTTTGTTCACATGGAATTGTATCTTGTATTTTCCTTAGGTAGATAGGCCGTAAATTTTAGGTTATCAGGTGTACTGATATTTCTTAGATATAAAGTCCTTCCATACTATTATTTCTTTGCTTAGGCCATTGGTTTTCTTCCCTTCCAGGTTGTACTGGTGATGAAAGTTTGATGGATACGTGATGTCGAGCAGAAGATTTTAAAGAATTTGCATTGGAATTCATGTACCGTTGGTCTGCTCAAATGTATACAATGATCGAACTTGTTTAGGTATAGAGTAGGTAAAGCTGTGAAGCTATTGAGTTGTCTATTTCCTTTGAAGATTTGAAACTGCAAGATTTAGTAGCATGTGATTTGTATTGATGTATTTTAATAGTAAGTAAGAAATTTCATTTCTCATACCTAGCTGCTTTGATGTACGTTGTAATATTATATTTATATTTTTAGTACGAAGGCCTCGTTGCTACCAATAGAGATGAAGGCTTGTATTAAGATTTGAACAAAAAACTATAAAGGTTATACAAAGATTCCGTATTGTTTTAACAAGAAATTTGAAAATGAAGTGCGTTGAGATGAGGTTCCACTTGTACAGATTTTGCCAGATTCCGTTTGAGATTTTGTTTGAATTTTTCTTCTTGTATTTGATAATTTGGCATGTGTACAGGTGCTTTGAAGATATGAAAACGACGTTAACAAATATATATTTTTTCTTTCTTTTTTTATTTTTTTATGCTACAGCTCTTCGATCTATGTAACAGGCCTTGGCATTATAAGGATCAGATGAGGATTGGTTTAGATGCGACAAGGGTTTTGTTTGTAACAAACGGAGATTTTTAAACGAATAATGATAATAAATATTATAATTGGACATGCTCGGACAGAATCTCATATAGCACCAAAATAAGGTATTCCGGGTTGAGTTTCAAGTCGAAACAATATTCAAAATATTAAAATCTTTTATTCATACAAAATAAATCGTTATATTATTTTTTTGGAATTCCATAGCGACTATTCAAAAATTTGATTTGGCCCTAAATAACAAATTATAACACGAAATCTGGATTTTTCTCTTCCATATGAGAATTATAATCAACACATTTCCATCGTTTCTTGTTTCACAGAAATTCGACTTATATCAGATCCTGTATTCTCAGTTGAAGTTCAAAACCAAATATTACGAACTGCAGCGCCATTTCGAGCTCGATTTATAATTATATAAATATATAACGTTCAAACTTCGTTTTAATAAAGAATTCAATATTAAAAATCCATTAATATTCCAAATATAATATTTAAAATAATAAATTAAATTAAATATTTGACTGCCAAAAATACGGGACGTTACACCAGATAAGCGATTTTTTTCTTATGATAACCAAAAATGATTTCATACATGAAAATCCTCTTTTAATACTAGTATTATTGCATCGTGTTGAAAGCCATTTGACAAATAAATATATTAATCTTAGCAAGCATAGTGACTATGCCCACATACGTAGTTTACAAACAAATTGAATGGCTCGTATTCGTTATTAGGTTTCCAACGTGATGGTTGCTGACACGATAGATCAATGGAGGACACAAAGTTAAGTATCTCCCAATTAACATCCAGACACGGACACCGAATACATAGCGCGAATTATATATCCCAGATTTCACCAGACATCGGACACCGTACGTACTTTATTTCCTCGGGTTTCGAGGTAGATCTGTCGCTGCAAATTTCGACTTTAACTAGAGATTATGTATACAACCTAACAGCTAGTTTACCATCAGTCTGGGGTGTAAGGTTCGATGATGTCATGATATACAAAAAGTTATGCTTTAATAAGCCAAGCTTTGATTATCACTAGTTCATTTCATAACTCGAGCATGCCACATTGACAATTCACGACGTGTCACTAATTTCTAGCAATACATAACCTCTAAGTTCATATGTCATAGAGACGAGAATAATTTTTTGCCACAAATTCAATATATATTAACATAGATCAGTGCTACGCAGTCAATTTCAATGTCAGTCACACAATCCATACAATTCCATTCTGGGTCGGAACGGAATAACAATCCAAAATCTCTAAATATATTCAGATCTCATGCCACTTATAACCTCGTATCGGGTGACCGGCCCAAACGAGACATCAGCATCAACCCGAATAATTCAAAGTTTCTTGGTCTTTATTTATCTCCTTCCAAGTCTTCGATTTCTTTATAACGTCATATTATTACTTGGAATGGTTTTTCAAACATATATTCGATCCCGGTCTTCTCAAGTAATAAGCGCATTTTTAAAACAATAGTTATGGATCGTTTCGGCTTTCCCATTTAAATCTCCTTCCAAAATTGTTATTGATTCAGTTATAATCAAGGGTTGCTTAATTCTAGTTTCCATAAACACTGTTATGGCTTTAACCCCTTTCGTGAAATTCAATATTCATTTTCTAGTTTTATATTCTAAACCAGTCTATATTCCAAATATAATTTAGTTCATATCGAGATATCATAATCATTTAAAAATTGATTTATATTCAAAATAAAGTTCAATTTTGTTTCAAAATATCATAATAATTTCATAATCGATTGATAATCAAAATAGAATAAAATTTCATATCAATACCATGATTGTTTCAAAGTCGGTTTATATTCAGAATAGAATATTCTTTTAAATCATAATATCATAGTCCTTTCAAAATCGATTTATATTTAAAGGAGAATATATATTTATTTCAAATCTCAATTTGAATCTATGATTTCATCTAGAAAAGTTCCCATTTAAGAAGAATTTATTAAATCTTAAATAGCCTGAAATTAGTTAATTATAAATAAAACCTTTTTTTATGAATATATATATATATATATATATATATATATTAAAATATTAAAGTAAAAATAAAATAATTTAAATAATTATATATATACATATATTAAATGCTTTACTAAAATAATCTTTAAATAATAAACAATATATTATGCTTTATATCCAATTATAGCTATATATATAATGCTTTACTAAAATAATCTTTATATAATAGATATAATATAATATAATTTATTCTAGAACTATAGTTATTTATATCTATAGCTAACTAAATTTAAAACTATAATTGTTTCTTTCTTCCAAATTTCAATAATTAAAATTTATATTCCAGCTTCGGTAAAGTTTATTTCGTCTCTATATCTCGATTTCAAAACAACGTTCAAACCCGACCTTTCAAGTTAAAAGGATTAAAATTCATACTTAATCCAAATCTTGAACACTTCCAAAAATTATCGAATAGTCTTATTTTAAATTAAATCTATAGAGAATTATTAAATTAATTTTATACAAATTAAATTTTGAGAAATCAAATCGTATTCAAATCACATTTCTAGATTCCCAATTTATTTTGGAATAATTGCATAAACAAATTCAATGAACATTCCAGTTTCCTATTTTAAATGAAATATACATATATTTTTCCAATTTCGTCATATTTATTTCGAATATATTTTCACAAAATATAGTTCCAAATATCTAAAAGTGAAAATTAGTCTCACATCCTTAAAACTAAAGTTAATTAGGCTCACATCCTCCCCTTTTGAAACATATAAATTTCATCCCTATTTTTAAAATGCAGCTTTTTTTTCTTCTGGAAATGCCCTCATTCGATTTTAACG
Organism: Allium sativum; assembly: GCA_030737875.1. Taxonomy (NCBI): domain Eukaryota; kingdom Viridiplantae; phylum Streptophyta; class Magnoliopsida; order Asparagales; family Amaryllidaceae; genus Allium; species Allium sativum. Next base: position 155,576,736 of record CM060918.1, on the reverse strand, counting down.
GTTTGTTTTTCACTATATGTTACGTATTAGGGTTTTATTTTCTACAGAAACAAAATTTTCAAATCCATGGCGCCGGCGGCTCCATCTTTCACTCATCTCAGCAACTCTCATCCTCTACTGTTACTCACGGCATCTTCCTCATCTCCGCAGCCTCATCTACATCATCTTCCTCATCTACAGCATCTTCCTCATCTCAACAAACGCATCAATTATCTCACGGCATCAACCAGGCAGCGACATCATTCCAGGCGGCTTCCACAAATCTCGGCAGCTTCTACGTATCTCCAGCGGCATCAGGCATCGGCACAGGCATCGGAGCAGGCAGCGGCGTCAGTTTTCCTCCTCAGCTTGTCAGCGCAGGCATCGGCGTCAAGCACTGGAGGTCGATGGCCTCTCAAACCGTCCACAGCAAACCATTGTGAGTTTTTTTCTATTCTTTCTGATTTTACTTGCAGGATAAATATTAGGTTTTTATTAGCATAAAAATACGATTTTTCATATGACAAGGACTTGTAAAAAACATGAATTCACGAAACCATTGTTAAAACTCGTGGAATTTTGCTTAACTTCTGATAAAAAGCTGCAAACAAGTATGCATTTATTCTTGATATATGCATATATGTATGCAATTTTTTATCAAACAAACAGAAAAACATATTATTATACAAATATATTCATATTTTTGTGCATATATCTGGAATACTTGCATATAAATATTTAGAAATTATTGTTTTTTGCTGAATTGTACGCATTAAGCTTATTAATGTGATAAAGATATGGAAAATAGGATTTTCTAAATCGTGGATTGATTATGGTGTTAGTATGGTTATTGAGGTGAAGAAATGCTTGAGCAAGTGGACTGTGTCAGAATTACAAATTTGATAGATTTGGAATTTAAGTATTTCTATAATCAATTTGTTTCAAGATCTGGCTTTTACTCTGTATTCCAGCAAGCAATGTAAAATATCCTTTTGATTTTTTTACATTTAATTGGCGCAGCAGGTTTTATTACATTTAAGTTGCGGACAAGTATGCATTTATTCTTAATACATGCATATATGTATGCAATTTTTTATCAAACAAACAGAAAAACATATTATTTTACAAATATATTCATATTTCTATGCATATATCTGGAATACTTGCATATAAATATTCAGAAATTATTGTTTTTTGCTTAATTGTACGCATGTATTTATATTATTCTGAAGCAGTTTTTGTAATTTAGGTTACTGCACATTAAGCTTATTAATGTTGATTTTCTTTTTTTTGATAACAGTGTTTCAACGGATATTGGTGTAGTGGTGTTGTTGAAGCTTGGTCCTCCATCCTTTTCCGAATGATTGAAATCTGCAGTTGTTTCTACAGAGACTACTAGATGTGGTTTGCGCAATAAGCTGGGTCTTAACAAAATTATTTGTTCTTCAAAAGACCATCATCTCTGCTTTGTAAATGTTCTGAAATTTTTGATGTAGTACATGTAAATGTGGTTTGTACTAATTTTTTGATGTAGTACATGTAAATGTTATGAAATTTTTCATGTAATATGCACATATTTCTGTTATTTGCATATATATATATATATATATATGCATCTTGTTATAATTATATGTATTTACTTTTTTGTCTTTTCTTTTGTTTCAGCAATTATGCAGTACAGTTCTGTATATGTATGCAATTATTTCACTTTTTTGCATAAATGTATGCAATTTTAATTAATATTTGTATCTAATTGTCTAGTTTTTCGTAAAAATCAAATCTTAATAAAAAAAATTATAGTCCCTACATTCAAGTAATTATTTATTTCTGTCTTATATTAATGTATGCACGTCTACTTCATTGTTGCGCAAAACTAATAATTTATTTTTTGCATAATATTAATATATGGATGCAATTATTCCACTTAGTTGTATAAATGTATGCAATTTTACGTAATATATGTATATAATTGTCTAGTTTTTCGTAAAAATCAAAAAATAAAAATAAAAAAATCGTTGTTGGAGTGATCGATGGTTTTCCAGAATTGTAGGATTAGGTTTGAGCGAGATAATAGGAGCGATAGACTGAGTAAATGAGGACAAACTGTTGTTGGATAGTTTTTTAGGTGTGTAAGGGTAGATCTGGAATTTTTTTAGCGGAAATTCAAAAATAGGCATGTATTCTATATTATTTTTATCATCGGGTTTTTTTTATATTTTGAAACTTAATAGGGACCTGTAAAAAACGCACCCTATCTAAAATCATCTTATCCAACTGATGTTCGTATAAAATTTCCAATCTTATGGCCAAGTGATATTTAATTTAATTCTCAATATTTATGGGACTGATATATATCATTTCAATCCAAATTGGGGTCACAGGTATCTATCATTTCTACCCGTGTTCTTAATTTATTTTAAATCGATTTAATCCTGGATTTATTTGATGCCCATGACATCTGGGAAAAAATGGGATAAATAAGCACAAATAAACCTGCAATAACAATATACATAATGACAAAACATTCGAATGTCAATATCAGTTCAACAGTCAATTTCAAATCAAGGCATTCATCACAACCGTTTCATTCAAACGGTAAATATTAAATTGTCCCACTGGTTAGTAAGGTTCGATATTTTCAATTAGAGATTTTATTTTATTGAAATAACTAATTGTCAATCTAAATTTGCACATTAACACATTTTCTGTTCAGTTTAAACAACAAATCAACAATCAATCACAACCAGACAACCATTTTATTTCATAGTTTAATTTAATAAATATAGGAATAGTTCAGTTAATTGTGAGTGAAAAATCCACTCACCTTTAGGTCTTTAGTCAGTTGAACATCCAACCAAAATCCAAAAATTTACAATCTCCAAACGCAGCCAATCCAGTACCAGAATGTCCGCAGTTTTGCCATGATCCCAATGCAACAAACCGCATCCAAATCCGTGTTCATAAGCATAAGTTATTAATATTAGAATGTATGATATATATATATATATATATATATATATATATAATAAGATATACCATTATCCATTTCCACGTCAGCAAGGTCCCTTCTTCCCGCTCCCTCACACGGATGAACAGTAACCTGCGGAAAAAACCCCAATGCATCATAGTTTGACCCTACAATACTCCCAATTCTGGCCACCGTTAGACGAACCCACACCTCTAATCAATAGCTGAGACCCAGCCGCAACTTTCCAAGGATGCGCCACCACCTCCGGTCAACCAGATCTCCACCGTCAGCCCCAAGTACGAAGAAAACGAACCTTAAAATGATGTTTCCCGAAGCTCTTCTTCATAATAAAATCTTCGACCACATGGATTTAACTCCTATCATCAACCTCTTCAATACCTAGATCGTTAATTGCCTATAAACTCCTAGATCAAAAACACCCAATTCAATCGCATGGTTTCCGCGATTTGGAGCTTAGACCATCAATTTCCGGCAAATCTGGTCATTGATGTCGAAATAAATCATACCAGCAGCTTCATATTGTCGAGAGCTTCTAATCGATGTATAATTTTCTAGGTTTTGAAGAGATTTAAATTTAAAGTTTGAATGTTTGTTTGAACTAGGGTTTGAAATTTGATTTCAGCCATTAGAGGAAAAAAATTCAATGGATGAAATTATACGTATACTGAAGAATGGGCTGATGGGGTGGAAATGAAATATATATATATATATATATATATATAGAGAGAGAGAGAGAGAGAGAGAAAGAGAGAGAGGGTCCAATATGAGAAACAAACAATTATCATATTACACTGATTCCTTTTACGTTATATTCCGTACGATCAAACGACAAGTTCGATTATAACGAAATTTGAAACTCAATAATAATTCACCTTTCTGGATCCGATGAAACTGATTTCGTCGAATTCCGAGAAAGTCGCCAAAATAGCTAAATTTCACAATTAATTAATTAATAAAATATTCAATTATTCGTTTAACTGTTTTAATTCAATTTGAATACTTAATTAATTCCATTTTCCTCCAATTACAACTTAAATAAATTTTATAAATTGATTTCACAAATTTTAAATTCCCAAATTTGATTATTTCGAATTTACATTTGAGTTGCAATTTCAGATAAATGAACTCGATTTATCTTCAATTATTTTAATATTAAACTCAGAATTTCACCATTTACCAAATTAAATTTGAATTCTAATTATAAATTAAACAACTCATATTTATTTAATTATTTAAATATTAAATTCCAAATGATAGCATTCCAAATATAAACTCAGTTTAAAATCTGTTTGTACTCAATTCAAACCATCATCATCAACACAACTTGATTTTTAACCAATATTATTCAATTTATTTATTTTAAATTTAAATATATGGAAAATTATGGGGCATTATAGATTTATTAATTATACATTAAGTAAAACATGTTACTGAACTTGTAAACATGTAATTGGACAATAAATGACATAGTAATAAAAGGAGGTTGCAAATTACTTTCGTTAATTATAATCTAAGGAATAACATGTTATGTCACTGGGCTTATTAATGAACTTAAAACGGGATAAGTTAAAACACTAGATCAATAACCAGAATAAAAGGGGTTGTAGATTACTTTCGTTAATTATAATCCGAGGATAAAAGGTTATAGATTACTTTCGTCAATTGCAATCTAAGAAATAACAAGATATGTCACTGGGCTTATTAATGAACTTAAAACATGATTAAGTTAAACCTGTCGAATTGATAAGCTAATATTGAAAGGGGTCTGTTCTAATGAGGTATAAGGGTCTCATGGAAAAACTAGTAACTTGAATAAAAGTGAATATGTGGATAATAAAGTTAATTAGCAATAAGATAAGATAAAGTAAGCGTGTGATTAAAATATTAGACGTAGGGTCTAATAATATATTTGCGTGATGCGCTTGGACCAATCCGCATGCACGAAGGTGAAGAACACAACAGGATAGATCATCGTGGTATATAGCGACATGAGAGGAGAACATCCATCTGATTATTCTGCTTGATATTCTTCCTGATTGCTCTGCGGGACTGGAGGGAAGCACACGGCTTTCAAGGGACATGGTAAGGTACTACGTGGTTATCCTCTATGTGGTGCATGCTCAGGCTGTACTCGTAGAGGTGTGTTAGAGCGGCACCACCCGGTGAGTATTCCTTGACTACAACTGTAGTTTGGTAGTCAGAAGGCTGTGGCGGATGGCGTTGGGTGATTCGGCGATTTACCTTGCGAGAGGCGGGTCAGGACCAATACAGGATAGTAATCCTCAGGTACCTATCACCGAATGTTAGGGTGTGACACGGAAAGATTAAAGCTGAACTTAAAGACCATCGATCTTTCACTATCGATACGTTGGTTGCGGGACATGCCAAATTGGATGCTAGATTGTTCGATATGGGTTCGTCACTTAGCTCTTGATGTAATCTTTCATTAGTTGAGGAAGGGGCCATAGCCATCGTGAAAATGCATACCATACTCTGGATTTCTGTACTGCAGGCCTAAAGAGGCGAGCCTTTATAGACATGGAAAGCTCCCGACCTAGTTTCATGCATTGGATGTAGCCCTATTACGGGACTCGGGGTACAGTAGACGGTACGTTCGTGTGAGGGTCTAGATACACACTGGGTGGTTTATGGTAGATAATAGGGCTTTACTCCATGTTGAGACTTGGTTCGACCATGGAGGTTGGATACGACGATCCATGCACTTACGTGGCATATCGATGATGGTTCAGTGCGATTACGTGGCGTAATGATTTGGATTTCCGTATGTGTTTGGTGTAGGATGGATGTTGCATACGCTTTCATGGCATGATGGTAGAGACCATACAAGGAGGGTACTATAGGGAGTACCTTGAGATGTGGGGTATAGCTACGTATATACAATAGTAGGTTAATCTACTGCGGTGTAGATGGGTGGGTCGTGAGGGTAGAGCCTTGAGTACTGTTAACCCAAAACAACCTAATAAATAAGAAAAAATAATTGAACGGTACATGTTGGGTTATTTTAGAATGTATAATTTGTCCAGTCACCAGAACTTTATGCTTTGAAGCCCTCCTCATAACGTACTTGCAGGTTAGATTTATGACAAGGATTTGGTAGCCTTTGGGCACTTGATAGATAGTGTTATTATTTCGGTATGGTTACATTTGTTTATTATGTTTTATCCATTCTGCTGTGAGATATTTTATCAAGCTCTGATATATTTATTATCTCTGCCTTTTCTATAGGATACCATGTAAGCCAACTTGAGCTTCGATAGATTGGGATTTTTGAACAAAATTCGGTCTGTTGAAATTCGGTTTGTTACAAGAATGAACTAATATATGTAAATATTTAAGCATACTTAATAGCATATGAATAGTTTACATGCTAGAATGTAGGGTAAAAGCTATCTTATAAGTGTACAAATTTTATGTAAATGGCTCAACTCTAACTTATTTTCTACAGGGGATATCAAAGTTACAAATGATTGAAAATTAAACCTAAATAAGGAGTTAAATATTATAGCACATCAGCCAAGTTTAAAATATTACTTATAGATGAACTAGTATATTGAAAAATGGATAATAGTTAACTGGAATGGTCTAGTTAATATCAATACCGGGGGAAGAAATACTAGTTGTTTTCTAATTTGAACCAAGATGCTAGTGATGCAACATTGCGTGTTAATTTTTAGAGGGAATTGGGATTTCAAGGGGATTTAAGGGTAGTAAGAATGGTCCTTTAGGATATTTTTAGTTGAATGTAAGTAACCAGATTAATATACATAACATAATAACTTAAGTGCATAAGGGTAGGAAGCTTTTAATTGAGGAAAAGCGAATCTGACAGTTTTATATATGAATGAAGAAGTAAGCCCTAAGTTTTGTATGGTTAGAAGTAGGTTTATGTGTATGTCCTTATGCAGAGTGCTAAAATAAAACCTTATGCATACGTATAGTTCAATTGTGTTAACATATGAAGGATAAGCTAGTTTTAATACCTAGGAATTCAAGGAATATGACTCAATTATAATAAATTAGAAAAGGGAACTGCTTTGAGTATGGCAATCCTACTTATTATGATGAGGTTTTAAGAAGTGCCAATGCACATCAGTGTAGTAAGGCAGATTCCTGAGTATAAGGTAAACCTTATAAAGTTTTTTAGTAAAAATAAGATAGGTATAAAGCAAAGATTTGATATTTGGTTCATATTGTGGGTCGAAACATATATTTTATTCAACTTAAGGATTGAATAAATTTGCACTAAAGTTAGGAGATTTCATAAAAATAAGAAGATCAGGTTTAACAAGGCTTTGATACAAGTTTGATTTATGAGAAATTAGTAGGGTGTTTGTATAATAGTAAAATCTATTTATACCCTATTTTTGCTGTGTAGATATTGGTTAAAAGTTTAGATTAACCAATCTCCTTTTGCTTCATTATATAACCTATGATTACAACCAGAAGAGGCTTATATATCTTCGTATTTATAAGGAAATTGATGTTTGTATTGAACTAATATTTTTATATTGGTGTGATTGGATCTTGGATGTGATTTATTAAAAGGTGGTTGACCTTTTTGAGTAGGTGACCCAGGATTTTGTATAAACTACAAGTAAAAATTAGAAAAATTTCGGGATCACTTCACAACATGCTGAAGCAATGGATCTTGAGGGCAACCAGTAATGTCACTCTTCTTATTTATGAATTTTGTGGATTTCTAAGTGCTTTTGTTATGACAGTGTTTTAAGTACACATTATTGTAGCTTCTAGAATATCCTGTTTCATATAATGGATATTTATGTTTATGCATATATCAAAATAAAGCATGATAATATAACTTATCTTTCATCTAGACATTAATAGGGACCGTTATGATTACCTCTACATATACACGCTTAGCTGTTTTGACTGTACGTTAGCGGTACATTGTAGGGAATACGTTCTTTAATTAATGTAGAAACGTTATGATTCTAATTGATGATTCAAATCAACTAAGTGTAATTAAGATAAACTATTCAAAATATCACATCAGCATTTATGTGTGTCCTATGTTTGTTCCCATATGACCATTACAACATTTGTTATATAGACCAAGTAGGAGAATGTGAGTAATTGTATACTTCTCATTATGTGGTCCATATAACAAATATGGAATTACTGATTTCATAAGCATAAGATTGTTATCAGCAAATATTATTCCATATTATAAATTATGTTATATATGGAATTATTTCTTAAACAGGGTAAGATTGCAATCATAATAATAATTCCATATAACAAATTATGTCATTAAGGAATAGTTGATTCGATAAGGATAAAGTCGAAATTAGAAGGTATATTCTATTAAATAAGGATATTCTCTATAAACGATCAACCTTAATGAACGGTTGAGATTATGTCCTTAAAGGATTTTGGCCCCTCATTCAACCTATAAATATAACCCTATATTAATCGTTGGGATTATCTAAAAGACATCAAAAACTAAAGACATCAAAAACTAAAGTACGGCTAAGGGAGTTAAGGCAAATTCCAGATCTACAAATTCCATATCTAAAACTTACGAAATATATCTCTTTTATTCTCTTCACATGATGTCTACATGTATGTATTTATTTATTTTGTAATTAAGGGTATGATGAAAAATTCTTTATGTTTACAGATAACCCAATGTTTTAATATCCCTAATGCATCAAATTATACCAAAAAAAAGACAAAAAAAGAGGATCTCCTTCATTTGTAACTATTCTGAGTTGAAAGTGCATGATAACAAGTACTATTAATTTTTTATGTGCAGTAAATAATCATTTCTAACTGCTAGTTAAGAAAAATTTGAGGTTCGATGTTTTCAATGCAATCTAGTATCTAAGTGGAGACAATATTTTAATTACCATCTAACGTTATAGTTATTTTCATGTTGATTAAATCACCTCTAATATTATACCATTGTGGTGATAATTAAATTACCTCTAACATTATAGTCATTTTGTGATAATTGAAACAATATTGTTTTTCTACTAAATATTTAATATATATCTGTTATTTTTCTTGTTTGAAATCAAATTTTGATAATGTAGCAAATCATTTTATTCTCTTAGTCACTTTAGGTTTAAAGTAAAAGCAAGCAGCAGTGTATTTCCTCTACTACACAGGTTAAGCTAAAATAGCTAAGTAGGTAGCAGTATCATTATCTCTACATCATTGATTCTATTTTTAATAATATACCAAGTTGTAATTTTAGATCAATGCTAATGTATTGCATATATTTTATTTTATTTCTTCACTTTTTTTAAAATGCGGGAAAAGTTCTTAGTGAAGTTACTAACCATATTGTAGGAAAACAATTTGCTGATCATGGTGATGATTTGAAAAAATATTGTTTTTTGCCTTGTTTGCGCTCATAAGTCACTCTATGTTGTATTTGTTGGAATTCACATGGTGAATGAAATATACAATAATCCAACGTTGCTAAATTTAAGATAAGGTTCATGTAGATATATCAAATCCTTAATCCCGATTTTGGTTTCTAAGGTTACGTACTTTTACGCGAGGGTGATGACCTATATCTCATGATTAAACACATACATATGCACCGTATCGAACCGGGTCGGGTACGAGTCTAGTATGATATCTTATTTTGAACAGGATAACATATTTTTGGTAGTATTTTTCAAAGAGATGCGACGTTCAGAATTCAAACGGCGTAATCTTTTGTAGACAACTGCCATTGTTGTCAATAATTTTAAAATCCTATGATTTGAATCCTGTTTCAAATTGAATATCTCCTTTCATGATTCGATTTATATTCTGATTCAAAACTAGCTAACACCCTCGACTAGAAAAGTGTCCAATCCAAACTAATATATTCGCGTACTTTTTCAAATCTACAATCCCAATTTTAATCATTTCCAAATAAGTTAAAATTGAAGCAAGAGAGGATGATTAAATTTTAGGTATATACATAGAGTTCATACATCAAAATATATTTTATACTATGTGGAAACCTTAAAATATGGATTTTTGCATCTACGGTTTACGATTTAAATCTCATTCCGATTAAAATATTGCATTTTATGATTTATGATTTAAATCTCATTTTCAAACCTTGACAACAACATCAAACGGTAATAATAAGACCAGTTGGATAAATGCATCTGTTCAGAAGAGATGATGGACTGTCGTTTAAACATAGAGTAAACATACTCTTTACAATCCCGAGCAAATAAATTCTTTTGTATCTTAAGGAAACTTCGAGAATTAAAGTTTTACGGAGAGTACTAAGGCAAAACCTCACAATCCTTGTTTTTGTATTCATGATTTACTTACGTATATACCTCATTATGCTGCAGTGAACCTTGATATGTTTATTCGAATTTTTAAATGTTTATAGTTGGTTCAACTATTATAATTGTATGGTACTTGTTTTTCATACTAATTGACCTGTTGCTAGCCTATCAAATTGACACATGGTTAATTCATATGCACCTAAAAAATGACCCATGCTTCTACGTTGAAATGCTTGAATCATTTAACTTTAATATAACTACTTTATTTTAGTATAGCATTTGAATAAATTTACCTGGGAAGGTTAATTCTTACTTGAGTGTTTTATGTTTTACTTGAAACGCTTGGGTCAGACCCGAGTGTTACAGATTTAAAAATTTTCAACCGTCAAAGCTAGAGGCACGTGAAGACACACTCACCTGGGGTTCATTAATTTCTGTATAATTTTATTTCAATTAGAAATCTCCGTTTTAAGTCTTCCGTTGCAAATACTGTAAAACTTTGATATTTTGTATAAAAATTTCCACTTTGAGATATTGTCTGTTATACTTATTGTGATTCTGTGTATATTTTGTTTAAACCTGATAACCAATAACAACCTATCATTTTGAATGGTTCAAGTTGGTTTACTTACCAATTTGAAGTGGTCAAAAAGGCATGTCATTACAAGAACTTAATAAATTCATTGCATATTAAACATAATATAGAAAACAGAAGAGTAGAAAGTTGGAAACTTTTGATCTATAGGTTTATAAGCTGATACCTGGAAACCGTAATAATTATAAATTTACAATTAAAAACATTATTTGTTTCTTTTCAAAGAATTTACCACTTTTTTTTAATTACATTTATAACTTATCTGGTAATGGTGGTAAATTATTCCATGGTTGTCTAAAAATTGTTATGTCCCCAAGAATCTGTTTTCAACTTCCTTTTTAAATCGGAAAATTGCATAATTTAAGACTATCCACCAAAATGTTTCACATTTTCATTTTTACAAAATAATCCATGGTATGTTTCAAAAATCTATCTAAAATCATTTTCAGAGGTTTCCTATCAAAAAATTCCTAATTTGGAAAAAATAATAATATTTTTCTTTTCCTTTAAAATATCCTACTCTACTAAACTACCTTTTGGTAGATATTCATGTTCATCTTTCTAGGGAGGTTTATCCCTATCCTCAAATTTTTTTCTGTTGTATTTTAATTACTCAATTTCTTGACATTTGTATTTGTTGTCTTCATAAATATTCCTTTTGTCCATATCTAAATAATGTTTATCCTTACAAAGATTTATTTTGTTATTTATATCATGTCTTTATTCGGTCATTAATGGAATTCCATTTCTTTTAACTCCTAGATAATTTATCATCTACTTCCATTCAAATTTCAAATTAGAATACCTCTTATTATGGAATTTAATTCCATTATTAAAAGATTTACTTCCGCTCCTCATTAAAACCAAGCAACTAATTTACCATGCATATGAATATTAATTTGTATTAATGTTTAACTAATGAATATCCATTTCTAATTCAAAATATTTCTTTTTATTCCATCTAATTAACTCTTTCTTATCTCCTCCATTAATGTCAAATGGGTCACTAATTTAATTCACATTCATTACCCATTAAATAATGAAATTTAATCCTTTCCATATTTTCACCCATATGGTTTATACAAGTAATATATCTTTCTAGGATCCCCAAGTGATAAGGAGTTCAATCACTTTTGACTTATATGGTATTTCTAAAATTTAAGGTCAAGTTTCCCTTAGGCCCAAAAATACAATCTTTGCTTCAAGAAGCAAAGTTTATCCCTAATTGTTCTTTCCACTTATGGTCGCCCCGCCTATCCTTTCAAAATATAATTGCAACTATTCCGTGGTTAGAATGTAAACATAGTTACACCTATTTCATTCATATATATATATAATATATATATATAATATATATATATATAATATATATACAGCAATACTTTTGAAGAGCCTTCTTTCAAACAACAAGCACACCACTTATGCGTATAGCTTTTCCCTGATGATCAGATTACCTGGTCTCTGGTACCAGTTGTAATGACCCGCCATACAATACAAGAGAATACGGCTATTCGAACGCTTTGGAGCCATTGGCAGCCGTTCAAAGCCATTGTGGAGGTTCGGAGCCGTTGGAATATAATCAACGAATTTAAACGATTTCCAACAGACCCAATGGGGTATTCCAATGGTTGTTCCATCGGCTTCCAACGGTTAGTTTCTGTTGGAAACCGTTTTAAATACATGACCAATAAGTTGTTGGAAACCATTTCAAACCGTTAGAAATCTGGGTAATAGCAAGCATATTACCTTCCAGCCACCCCATTTCCAATCCATTCCATTTTCAATCCAATTCCAATCCATTCCACACATATATAACACATATATATAAATAACAATATAATCATCCAATATAAATAAAATAAATGATCCAAAAATTAAAAACCAACTCATCAACATCATATGTCAAAAAACCAAGTACATACCATCAAAATATATCCAAAATATCACCTTCACCCACTCTGAACAAACATATACAACATTAAAATGCAATCCTCACCATCTCCAAGTCAACATATACATCGTGCAATCACAAACACATAAAAAACATACCTCAAGCATCTTTGTCGTTTTTGAAAGCACCAAACGACGAAGGAAAAGAACCATGATTCCTCATATACTCCGCAAGCTTTTAATTCAACTGCTCCATTTGTATAGCTTGAAGATGTTTCTGCTCTTGCAACTGCTCAATCATTGTTCTAAGCTCTTTTATTTCATCTTTATCATAGGCTTTTGAGCTGCTCGAGCCTACAAATAGAATGAATAGAAAAATGGTTGTCATTACATATCTTATCATATTAACCCAATCATGAATAGTAAAGGGTTATGTCAGCATATCAAATATTATAACATCAACATGATAATTTGTTGTATATATGCAGAAGGGTTAATTACTTTAGGTTCCCAAATCCATAACATCTTCTCCGCTGCGTCAAATCCATAAAAACGTCAAATATCATATCTTTCTCCTTTGATGTCAACTCATCAACACCAGGATCCTCAAGTGCATGAGCCCATGCCTCCTAAAACTTGCCTATAATGCAAACGATTGTGAATCATCGAGAGTACTATGTTTGCACCAACTATGAATTGTCGATTTACTTTGAATTTCAGTTTGTTTCCCAGTTTTCTGTGTCTTTCGATAATCTTTTACAAGTTCTAGTATATCCTCGCTTGACCAAACCGCTGGCGGTCGTAGAATCTCATGTCTATTAGCTGTGAAGTTTTTTTTCTCTTCTAAAATGATGATTAACATGAAGATAACATCGATGACAATCAAACCACGAAATTTTCTTCCTATGCGGTAATGAAAATGCTCATGTCTCTCCCATGCAATAAAGACAAGCAAACTGATCGGTTGTACTCCAACCCGAAAGCATTCTATGTGTAGTAAAATTGCTAGCTGTCCATAACAAAGAAACGAATATTTGAATTTTTTTCCTTTTTTATACGTCGTATGTTCAACTCCTTCATACCTTAATTTTTTCAACTCTTTAATTAATGGTTGTAAGAAAACATAAATTCCATGTGTCGGATTATCAGGGCCAGGGACGATAATTGTGAGAAACATACATGAAGTTTTCATACACATCCATGAAGTTAGTGTAACAACCCGGAAATTCTGAGCCAATTTAAAATTTTTATTTTGGCAATTTCGATGAATTTTGAATATTTTAAATAATATCGAAGAAAAAATTTATTTTGAATTAAATTCGACGTATATATTTATATACGTCATCGTTAGAATATAAATTTTATTTTAATTATAAAAGGAATTGAAAATGGCCCGGTAGTTCGATAATTCGATTTCAAATTTCAATTGAATGTACTGGGTGCAAAATAAACCGGATTTTAGTGAAACCAAAAATAATAGAATCTATTTGAGAATATATTTCCAACGAATCCGAGAAATCAAAATTTCATAGCGGGGATAAAAAGATATGTCCAGTTGAAATTTCAGAATAGTCGCTATGCAATTTCGGCCATTGAAAATAGCCATTTTGCAAACGACCTCGGAATTCGACGAAACCACTTTTGTTGGATCCGTGATGTCAAATTATTGATAGATTCCAAATTTCATAATTTTTCGAATCAATATGTGAGCGTGGCAAAGGAAAACGCATTTGACCAGTTTTAGTTGATTTTAATCGACTGGAAATTGGCCATTTTTCTAACGGTCTCTGAATTCGATGAAATCAGTTTTGTTAGGACTATATCGTCAATACGAAGCTAGGAAATATTTTTCTGGAATTTTTCGAGTTAGTATGTGGCCCCAGTAAATTGAAATGCGCGTTCAAATTCAATATATAGAGTTATATGTTGATTTTGATGAAAACTGATCGAAACTATCGAATCAGCCTACGTGGCATATCCCATTGTGTTTGGAAAGGGGGTAATTAGCTAGGGATGACAGGCGGTGGGTTCGATTTCGAGGCCGAAAATAAAAGTTACTTTTTAAAATTATAATAAATAATAAAATATATAATTCCCTTATATACTCACCCCTCTATTCTCTCACCTCCCTCACTCAGTCAAAAGAAAGAAAAAAAATTAAAAACCCGATCCCCAAATCACCCGTCGCTCCCTTCCTTCCCAGTCGCCCTCCCTCCTAGCGCCGCCGCCGTGTCCCGCGTCGCGCCGCCCCAGGTGCGCCACCGCCCTCCAATCGACACCGACCCCCCCCCTCTCTCTAAAATCGCGTAGGGCCTCCACCACCCAACACGTCGCGCCTCCCTCTTCTGAAACCAAACCCTAGACCTTCAGCGCGAGAAACAAGACCGCCTTCCACGCCCCGACAGATTCCGGCGCAGCAGCACCTAACGCCCCTCCTTCTCCGTTCATCCACCGTGAGTCCTCCTTTTTGTTTTAGCTAGTTTAGTTTCTTTTTTTCCTTCTATTTTATGAAATTGCAATGTTGAAAAATCTGATTTTTATAGAAATAACATCGGATTATATATATATGTATATATATATATGTAAAAATTATATTTTTACCATTGAAAGGATTATATTTTTACATGTGAAAAGAGTAAATTTTTAATAAAAGAAAGATTAGGTTTTTGATGCAAAGAAGATTTGATTTTCTTTAATGAAAAGATTAAATATATTAAAAATATAATTTTTATGATATAGAAAGGTTAAAAATATTTTTTTTCTACTAGTGGCGGATTAAATATATGATTTTTATATTGTAGAAAGAATAAAGATACGATTTTTTTTATATTATATAGATAGTAAAAATTTGATCTTTATATATGTAGCGGAATAAAAATATGATTTTTATGATATATATGTTGAAATAAAAATTCGATCTTTATATAAGAAGTAGAATTATAAAAATATAATTTTTATATAGAAAGTAGTGTTGTAAAAATATATGAAGTAGAAATAAAAATATAATTGTTAGCCCACTTTGTGAACTGGGCAACACAAAGTCGAGATGTGAAACATTGAAGAACTTGGAAAGCATTATAGCGGGTCAGATCGGAGAGGTCTTGCTGTTCGGATCGGTGAGCTATTACTGTTGGAATCAGAGAGGCACAGCTGTTCGGATCGGAGAGCAACCTACTGCCAGCTGGAGCAGAGGGCTACCTGCTACAAAGACAGATCGGAATGGAGTGAAAGTGGATGAAGACTTAGCCTTGGGACAAAACCGGATCGGATCGGATACCCCGATCCGAACCCCTCCTGTACACTCCTCCGATCCGAACCCATATTCCACGTTACTCTCCACCATGATCGCCTGGTTATTCAGAGCGGTTATGACCAGTTCCTACCCACAACGTCCACTGCTCTGATGCGTTGTCAGCACAGAAATCCATCCGAACCCGAGGCTGATGGGATGGATGACACATGGCTCCGATCCGTATCGGGTTCTGAGCAAATTTTCACCTATAAATACCCTGTCTGGAGACAATGAGAGGGATCTTCTTTTTGGCACTTTGAGAGTTCAACCACCTTTATAAACCGAATTCCAGCACTCCCGGATAATCCAAATCGTCTTACAACATTTGTTTTTAGACAATTGAGTGAATGTAAGTGAGTTGTGAGAGAAATTGAGTGAATATCTCATTGTAACTGCAACAATATCATTGAGAATAGCGATTGACAAGTGGACGTAGGCTTTTCTTTGTCGAACCACTATAAATTCTGTGTCTCTATTTTATTTTTGATCTTATTTCATTCTGCTTTTAGTCAATTTGGGTGTTAGAACCACTTTTTGGTCTAACATTTTGGTGCTTTCATTGAGAAATCATCTGAATTCTTTGTTTTTCGGGATTATCGTTCTACTTTTTGGACCGTTGAGTTCAAAGAAGTTAATCCTCAAGTTTCGACGCTCTTGAATATTTGTTGAATTGATTGTTGAAGAACTATGGCTAAAGGAAAAGGTAAGGAAGTTCAAACTAGTCGAGGAAACGGAGTTGGTGAAGATCAACAAAATGCAGTTGTGACAAGGTCTCGTGGGTAGAGCTCAGTAGCAGGACGGACCGATACAGGAAATCCGAACCGCACTCAGGGGGAGAGCTCCGATCCGATCCGAGTAGGAGAATCTGAAGCAGTGCATTCCCCCAACCTGAACCGACCCGAGCAGCTCGCCCTACACCGAACCGAACAGGCTTTCCAGCTCCGACCCGAACAGGCATCCCAGCTCTGACCCGACCCGATTTCCCTTCTCCGAACCGACCCGACATTTGGTGATGTTGGAACTTCTACTTGAGCCCCCACAAATGCTCCGATTCCAGCCACCAGAGTCAATGATCAGATCAATCCAGCCGCACCTATTACCCAAGTAGATTTCTCGCGCCTACTTGACATGCTTGAGAGTACCGGGGAGGCTATGAAAATCCACGAGCGTACCAACCTCATGATGCAAGAAAACATGAGACTCATGAGCAGGGAAATTAGCGAACTCCGTAAGAGAACCCCATCCCCGGTTCGCCACACACCAACAGATCAGTCTTCTTCTTCCGAGGAAGAACGGCCCCGTGAAAGATGGCCACTCGAACGACCTCAGAATTTGGAGCAACTGACGTTCGGATCTTTGGGGTCCCGTGAGGATATTGCACGAGCACTAGGAACCAATGATCCAGGCTTGAGAGACCCTAACCATACTAATCCTACTCAGGGGCAGACGCTCCAACCCCCTCCTCCCGAGATCGACCGAAGGCGTAGGGAACGAAGCAGAGCAGAAGCAGCTCAAAGAAGAAGGGCATCTCCTGAACAAGAGCCCAGAAGGAACACAGATACCAGGGCCAGGGAGCCAGAACGGCCCCTAACTAATGCTGATGTACAGGCAATGGTACGCCAGATTATGTCCGAAAGCCGGAACTATACCAATGAAGATTATGGCATTGGACGAAGCCATATTCCTTTCACTGACGACATCCTCAATTTTCAGTTTCCCCGACGTTTTAACCTACCGCAGATGGACAAGTACAATGGGAGAACTGATCCGGGACAGCATTTGATGCGATACTCATGGCTCATGAATGCTGCTACTGCTCCTGACGCAGTGAAGTGTAAAGCATTCCCGATCTATTTAGAAGATGTGGCGCTGCTATGGTTTACCCGACTTCCCCCTCGTTCGATATCGAATTACAGGGAATTGAGCGAACGTTTCATGAATCAGTTCCGACTCCATACTAGAAAGTCTAAGAGTGTTATTGAATTATCAAGAATTAAGCAGGCGCCAGGAGAGTCTTTGAGGTCATGTCTCGACCGTTTCAACTTAGCTGTGACTGAAGTTAGTGACCCACATGAGCCTACCATCCTGATGGCTTTAATGGAAGGAGTCGATCCTGACTCCGAGTTTGGAGATTACCTTTCTGGAAAGACACCCTCCACGAGAGAGTTATTTATGAAAAGGCCGATATTCACTTAAAACGAGAGGAAGCCAGGGCAAACCGAAAGAGAAAGTCTGAAGCGGCTTCAAAAGAAAATGTTCAGAGTAACGTCGCCGTGAAGCAGTCTGGGGTAAGTTCCGGAAAAGTTGAAGTGAATGTGGGAAACAAGAGTGGAAACGACAATTCTGGAAACGGGGGCAACAACAATAACCGTAACGCGAATGGTAACAGAAGAAATAGAAATAGGGGAAGTGATCCTAACAAAAGACCCCGATTCCAGACTTATGAGAATTATACACCGTTGAACGACACTCTGGAGAACATTTACTTGGATACATACAATGTTTTGCAATACAAAAGACCGCCACCTCGCGACTCAACGGAGAAAGAAATGGCAACTGGGAAGTTTTGTTTGTTTCATGGAACTCATGGGCATTCAACCAATGAATGTCGACATTTGAGAGACTTGATTGAGAAGCTGCTGCACGAAGGGAAACTGGATGAATATAAGGTTGCCCCGAGGGACAAGGGGCAAGGAGAGCAAGCTCCAAAACAGATTCAATCTGCTCCCAAGCCTACAGCGCAGCAGAAAGGCAAGGGAATTGTTATCAACTCCATAGTGGGTGGACCCCACCCAGCAATCCGCAGTTTTAGAGCAATGGATCAATATGTAAATGCTGCCAAGCACGTAGATGTGGATGAATGTGATGATTTAGAAGATATCGCTCCCATAAAACAGCAGAAGACAATGTTTGACGACGTGGTATTCCGTAGCAGAGATAATGCCGGGATCCAGTCACCCACCGACGATCCGTTGGTCATTACTACCACCATTGGGCCGGCCTTGGTTCATAAGGTGTTAGTAGACAATGGAAGCTCTGTTAATATTTTATTTAAAAAGTCATTCGATCAGATGAAGCTAGAATCTGAAGATTTGAAGCCATGCGAAGGTTGGATCCGAGGCTTCAACGGGGCATCGACAACTCCAATAGGGTACATAGAATTGCCCGTAACCTTGGGGCAAGGAGAACGCCGAAGTGTACGGATGCTTCAGTTCGTAGTGTTGGACGTAGATTCACCTTATAATGCATTTTTGGGAAGGCCTGCCCTTGCTGAGTTCAGGGCTTGCATCGCCCCTTGGTGTTTATTGCTTAAGTTTCCAACTGAAGATAGAACTGGAGTAATGAGAGGGGATCAAGTCTCCGGACGGGCCTGCTATGTTGCCGAATTAAAGATGTTGATGAAAGGACTTAACATTGAGAGTAAAGATGCCTCGCCTCCTCCGAAGGAGGGCTCGGCATAGCAATTAGAGGGATCGGCCCCGAAGGAGTTGCCCAAAGGAACGCCTGAAGACCTGGATCCCAGAAAAGACGAGGAACCAGAGACTAGAAATGCAACTCCTAATGAAGCGACAGTGGACATTCCTATTGATGAAGCTGATCCAACAAGAGTTTTGAAGATTGGATCTCAGTTGGATCCACTTCGGGCCGAAGAACTAACGGACTTCTTGAAGGCAAACTTGGACGTGTTTTCCTGGACCCACGCTGACATGTGTGGGATATCGCCGTCCATCATAAGTCACTCACTAAATGTAAACCCGAAACACCCGCCTGTGAAGCAAAAGAGACGTATGCTGGGCCCAGAGAGGTCGGCTGCTCTCAAAGAAGAAGTGGAGAAGCTGAAACAGAACGGATTTATTCGAGATTCGACATATCCCGACTGGATATCGAATCCCGTCTTAGTAAAGAAGCCGAATGGAAAGTGGCAGACTTGCATTGATTTTTCAGATTTGAACAAAGCTTGCCCAAAAGATAGTTTCCCACTTCCCAGGATTGACCAGCTTGTAGATTCGACAGCGGGTCATGAACTTCTCTCATTCATGGATGCATATTCCGGATACAACCAAATTCCTATGCACGTGCCAGATCAAGAACATACGAGCTTCATTACAAATTTGGGGTTATATTGTTATGTTGTAATGCCATTCGGATTGAAAAACGCCGGAGCCACTTATCAGCGCTTGGTGAACAGAATGTTTTATAATCAAATAGGGAAGACTATGGAAGTTTATGTGGATGATATGCTTGTCAAATCGAAACAGTCCTCCAACCATACACAAGACTTGGCAGAAATGTTTGGTATCCTGCGAAAGTATCGGATGAAGTTGAATCCTTTGAAATGTTCATTTGGAGTGGCATCGGGAAAGTTTCTAGGCTTCATTGTGAGCTCCCGAGGAATTGAAATCAATCCCAGCCAAATAGCAGCGATTAGAAACATTGAAGAGCCGAGAAGAATTAAAGATGTCCAAAGTCTTGCAGGGAAAGTAGCCGCGTTGAGTAGATTTATCTCCAAAGCCACAGACAAATGCGTCCCGTTTTTTGTTTTGATTAAAAGGGGAAAGAAGAACTTTGAGTGGACTCCGAACTGTGTTGAGGCCTTTCGAAATTTATTGGAGCTACTAGAAAAACCACCGATTTTGTCAAAGCCAGTGGTTCACGAAGAATTGTTTGTTTACTTGGCAGTCTCGGCTCACGCTGTTAGCACAGCCTTGGTTCGAGAGCAAGACAAAGTGCAAAGGCCAGTATATTATGTAAGCAAGAAATTGGCAGCGGCAGAACGCAACTACCCAAAGATTGAGAAGCTCGCTTACAGCCTCCTAATTGCATCCCGAAAACTTCGTCACTTTTTCCAAGCTCATCCAATAACCATATACACTGACCAGCCACTGAGGCAGGTGTTGCAGAGACCCGAAGCATCGGGAAGGTTGATCAAGTGGAATATAGAATTAAGTCAGTTTGACTTAAATTTTCAGCCACGAAGGTCTATCAGGGGGCAAGCTCTGGCAGACTTTATAGCAGAGTTCACTATCCCAGAGGAGGAAGTGATCGATGACAGAGTGGTCAAGTCCGAAGATGAGTTAAAGATAGATTCATGGAAGCTATACACAGATGGAGCCAAAAACGACCGAAGGTCCGGAGCTGGAATCGTCTTAGTTACCCCTGAAGGGCGGTCGTTATATTACGCTCTAAGATTAGAATTTTCGGCGACTAACAATGACTCTGAATACGAAGCCCTGATTGCCGGGCTGAAGCTTGCTAACGACCTCGGAATAAAAATGTTGGGCATATTCTGCGACTCCAAAATCGTTGTTTGCCAAGTGCGAAAGGAATTTGTGGCTCGGGGACCTCGACTCATCGCCTACCTCGAGAAAGTGGAAAAGCTGTTGAGCAACCTGGAGCGGTATAGTATAACACATATCCCAAGAGCCGAAAACCAGAAGGCAGACAGGCTGGCAAAGCTAGCTAGTTCCGACAACCCAGAGAAAACTGAAATAATTCCAATTGAAACGTTGGAATCGCCAAGCTTTGAGTCGATGGAAATTGAGTTCGCTTTCGAAGCAGAACCAGAGAAGGAGTCGTGGATGACCCCAATTAAGAACTTCCTTAAGAGTGGAACACTCCCATCAAAGAAGAGTGAGAAAAGGACTATAGTTCGCAAGGCTACCAGATATGTCATACAAGATGATACTCTTTATAGGCAAGGATTTCTATGCCCCTGTTACGATGTATAGCACACGACGACATCAGACGTGTACTAAGAGAAGTACACGAAAGTGAGTGTGGAGATCATACAGGAGGTCAGACTTTAGCGAAAAAGATATTGCGGTATGGATACTTCTGGCCCACAATTAATAAAGATGCAGCTGATTATTCACGACGCTGCGATAAGTGCCAGAGATTCGCCAAGATCCCCAGAGCACCGTCGACCCAGCTCAAATCGATGGTGAGTCCTTGGCCTTTTGCCACGTGGGGAATGGATATCATTGGAGTTCTACCGATTGCTAAAGGAGGATCGAAATATGCAATAGTCGCTGTGGACTATTTTACGAAGTGGGTGGAAGCTGAGCCCTTAACCAAGATCACGGCAAGAAAGGTGATAAGTTTCGTGGTTAGGAATATTATATGCCGATTCGGGATCCCAAGGACCATTATAACTGACAACGGAACCCAGTTCGATGGTGCTGAATTCAGAAATTTCTGCCAGAAATATAAGATCGACAAACGGTATACTGCGGTTGCTTATCCGCAATCGAACGGGCAAGTTGAAGCAATAAACAAAGTTATAAAATCCATCCTCAAGAAACGGTTAGAGCGCGCAAAGGCAAAATGGGTTGACGAATTGCCTTTAGCTTTGTGAGCATATCGAACAACATTTAAGACGGCTACTGGTCATACCCCTTTCTCTCTCTCTTTTGGTTCAGAAGCAGTAATTCCAGTAGAGCTTGAAATTCCTTCCCACCGGGTGACGTATTATGACCCGATGACGAATCGGGCACTCTTACTCGAGTCTCTTGATGAAATCGAAGAAAAAAGGGACGAAGCGGATTTGCGTGCGGCAAGACATCGACGTCAGATGGCACACTATTATGACAAAAAAGTTCGCCTTAGGACTTTTGAACCAGGAGATTTGGTGCTAAAGAGAGTCTTTCCATCCCTTCCTCACCTCGGTCCAAAGTGGGAAGGACCCTTTGTCATCCAACGGAAACTTGAAAAAGGAACCTTCAAGTTAACGACCGTAGATGGCGAAGAAGTACCTAGGGCATGGAATGCCCAACACTTGATGCGATATTTGGATTAGAAATGTTGTACTCTTTGTTATTTTTCTTATGAACTCTGTAAAAAGGCACGACTTGCCTTAGGAAAATCTGATGATATTAATAAAGGACTATAAAGTGGATGTAGGCTACGACTTAGCCGAACCACTATAAAAATATCGTGTGTCATTTACTTTCATGCATTATATATATACCTTCATCTACTATTCTGTTGCGATTATGGAATATAAGATGATTTAAAACCTGAAAGGTTGAAAACGGTTTATACGCAAGAAAAAGCACAACGACTATATGTGCGACAAGACATAAAAGAATGAGAAAACGACATTCTTAACTCTAACTCTCGAGAATTGAGAGAGAGTATAAAAGGACGGGAAGACGACGTCCTCTGAGGCGTGAAGATGCACCCAGACAAGAGACCGCCTCAGTAAGAACTCTAACCTGAGTATAAGACAGGAGAGTATAAAAAAAATGCCAGAAAAAACGACAGGCATTGACGACACAGAAAATGCAATCCCGTCAGAAAATCGGGGGCATTCAGACTACTTGATTAAGTCTTGAATGGTTTTTGAGATTTACTGGGGGCATATATGTATACACATATTTCCCCCCACCATAACTTCATTACACAACTATAGTAAAACATGCATTCTTACATAAGTGCAGAACTAATGGTTAACAGACATTGCAGAAAATGAATTATTTTTTATTTACGAATGAATGAATTTGTACAGGAAAATAGCCAAAAAAAAAGGTGCAAGAGCCGCCCTTATAGCAGTAATTGTTGGTCTACCAAATGTTAAAACATCCCAAGACAACCCACTATTTAGATTTCGAGTGAGGCTTGGACTTCTTGGCGGCTTTCTCTGCATCCTTTGCCTCTTTCTCGGCCTCCGTCAAGATGCGCTTTGATTTTTTCTTTCCTGAAGATGCGGCGCTGGAACTAGTTGACTTCTTCCCGGAGGGCGGAGCGCTGGAATCAAGAGAAGATTTTTTAGCGAGTTCCTCTGTAATAGATCTAGTTGAAAGCTTAACAACTAACCTTGATCCCGCATCCACAACTGCGAGAGGCTTGAGGATTTCAGGGTCTAAGTCTTTAGCTTTTAATTGCAAGCGTTTATCTTGGTCAGCTTTCATTGCAGCCAAAGTAACATCATCTGCACTTTTCGACTCCCCGACTATTGCAACCTCTGGATCTTCCTCATGTCCTCCTCACCGCCATCATCCTTTAAGGCTGCTATCATTTCTTCATCATGAGGAGTGTCAGCCTTA
This sequence comes from Allium sativum, assembly GCA_030737875.1. Lineage (NCBI taxonomy): Eukaryota > Viridiplantae > Streptophyta > Magnoliopsida > Asparagales > Amaryllidaceae > Allium > Allium sativum. The sequence goes on along the minus strand of CM060918.1, from coordinate 155,552,660 downwards.
GACGGTTCTGTTGTATATAACAGTGTTGTATACACAAATATATACAATTATATGTTTTTTGTTTGATGATAACAACCAAATATATTTTATTATTGAATGTGTTGATTTACTACACAACAAACAGAAATATAGTATTTCTATTTAAATAAAAATAACTGTACAAAAATTTGAACAATCACACAGTATTTTATTTAAATAAAAATATTTTATTTCAATATCAAAAAGTACATCTTTTTACTCCACTATTTGACATACTACATTTCATTCATACAACTACTTTTGTATTCACAGATACAGACAATTATACATTGACACTGTTATTTTTACTGTCTTCCATCTTATGTCTTCACAAGCTCCAGTCAAGTCCTGTCTTCATACCTGTCACAAGAAACGCACACACACAGTAGACTACAACAAAAATAAATTCAAATACAACCAAATAAAAATTTAGTTTTAAATTTTATTTGCCTCAGAATTAAGGTGTGTTTCTCATCACTTTTCTAGACTTGGTCTGATATGCAGAGACAGAAAAACTTGTCTGGATGGCTGCATATACACACGTGTATACACGTGTGCACTGCCACGCCAATCCAGTGTCACGACTGAGGAGTAGCCACTTGGACCATCTCGACTCAGCGCAATATACTCATGAACATGAACAAAGTCAAAAGCAAATGGCTGAGGACATAGTCAAAGTAAAATGGTCGACAAGTCAACACACAAGAGAGTCATAGGCAAGTCAAACATGAATGAAACATAGTGCAAATAAAAAGTAGCAATGAAGAATAGCATGAATACAAATGTCAAAGAAGTAGCACAGTTCAAAACAACATGTATAAGGCAGCAATACAAATGAAGACATGGTGCAATACAGGCAAGACAAAAGAAGTACATACATAGAACAATGGCCAAGAAAAATGGCGCGGCAAGTATAGGTGCAACAAGAGATAATCAGAGCATAGCATACAAGAATGGAGAACACAGTATAGATCAATATTCAAACAGTACAAGGGAACTAGTCAAGATATAAGAGGGTGTACAATCACAAGGTAAGAGTGGTCCAGTACAAATGTAAACAGGTCAAAAGTCATGGGAGCATGTACAATGGTGTTCAAGTCCTCAAGTTCAAGCTAAATTCAAATACAACAAACACTAGTATATGAATGGCAATATGTACAAGTGAACAAGAGAACATAGGTGTGCAAACTGCATGGCGCATACAAACAGATATATACAATGAAATAAGGTGCAGCATAGGATAAGCATTTTAGTTTTTAAAGGTAGTGCAGCAATTCTAAAGACAAGCACATGGCCGAGGCAACACATGTTTGGCATGAAGCAGTCTCAAGATGAAATGACAATAATATTCAAGTCATGGTGCATCAAGTGTAATCAAAGAAAAATATTATCAGTATAAAGAAATTACAGTGCAGACTTGGTCAAAGGAAAATCAGAGAATAGCACCAGTTTTTTGCAAAAATGATTCAAAGAATAGTTCGAAATTTCCATTAAATCAGAGTTAATTCTGGAGTACATATGGAAAATTTTAGCAAAATTTAAAATTCCAGGTTTCAAACAAACGCATTCCAGAAAATTCGGCAATCACAAGTGTAATCAAGACATCTGTTCTTATCAGTTTTTCTTTATGAAGTAGTAAATCCAAGGAAGCAAAATTCCTGTTTAAAAATCATGTTAACAAAGTCAAATGAAAGAGGATATGAAATTCCAGAATTAATCAAAGAAATCTCCAAAGTAGCCGAAGACTTCAAGCCCAAGATTTACGCAATATACTCAAGTTTAAATTCGAAGAAACCTCCAGAACTGCAAAAAAAATTCAAGTCCAAAATTCACGAAAATATCAGACCGAGTCTTATACAAAATTAGAGCAGATATCTAGGATTTTAATCCTATAAATACACCGATTCATCACTGGTTTCATTCTATTCAAGATCAAGTACAAATAAAGCATAAAATCGAATAAAAAAAAAACGATACCAGAAATCGAGAAAAGATTGAATCCGAATCATAGCCTATAAATTCAATCGAAGAAGATACAAGCTGCCAGAGTTTGAAGCTAACAAGAATCGAACAACAGAGAACTGATTTTGATCAACCAGCGATCTCGATTTAGTGATTTCAAAGAAACCCTAGTTTTTTAAGCCGCCATTTCTATTTCCAAAAAGAGACAAAGGAAGCTCGGGCTAAACAAAGTAAAGTGGTGGAGCAATGAAATAAGGGAGCCGCTTTTTTTCTCTTATGATAAAAAGGGGATAACCCTAAACCTTTAAACTCCTAGGGTTTTATATTTTTGTTTTAAAATTCAAATTTCATTCCTTATAGTCAATAACTACTAGTGTTTGTAGTTGAAAAATCACAACTTAACGGATTGAGTTGTGTCAAGGTCTTGAGCGTAGGGTTTAAACAGTCGGGAGCGAAGGTCGCTAGTTTACAAGAGTCTGTAAGCGAAGAGATTGTTTATAATTCCTAGTAGAAACCTTGAATGCAGCAGTAGGCACAGTTTTGCCGAAGTTGGGTATTTTCTGTGTGTGATTTTTCTTCCTGCAATTTATTATTTTATTTTAAAATTTACAATAAACCCTATTCACCCCCCCCCTCTAGGGTTAATTTAGATCCTACAAGTGGTATCAGAGCGGGTATTTTTAACTCTAGAGTCATGAATTTGTCAAACAATGCTTTTTCTGAGGGTCAGTCCATAGCTAGGCCACCAATGTTTAATGGAACCGATTATGCCTATTGGAAAGCTAGGATGAAAATTTACTTAAGTTCTGTCGATTATGACGTATGGGATATTGTTGAGACAGGCTACAAACCTCCCGTTACGATTATTAATGATATTGAAATTCCTAAGCCAAAAGATAAGTGGGATGCTAATGATAAAAAAGTATTCTCAACTGATGACAAAGCAATGAACGCTTTAATTTGTGCTCTTGATAAAACTGAGTTTAACCGTATATCTCACTGTTCAACTGCGCAGGAAATTTGGCATACTTTGGAAGTTACACATGAAGGAACATCTCAAGTCAAGGAATCTTGTCTCACACTACTCTGCAACGAATATGAAAATTTCACGATGCGGAAAGACGAAGATATAAAAGAGATGTATGGTCGATTTTCCACACTAATTTATAATGCAAGGGCTCTTGGTAAAGTCTACACTGAAGTAGAATTAATACGCAAGATACTGAGAGTACTGCCAATGAATTTCGAAGCTAAAGTAACTGCCATTCAAGAATCAAAAGATCTAAATAAGTTGAAAATAGAAGAATTGATTGGAAACTTGATCGCTTATGAAATGGAGCTAAAAGCCAAAGAAGGACGCGATGAGTCAGAATCAAAGAAAAAGACAATCGCTCTAAACAGCACTGTTGAAAGTAATGATGAAGCTGAGAATCCCATTGAAGAATTGGCAATGGTTCTTAAAAAGTGGTCTAACAAGAAATACAAGTCACGAAAGAAGAATTCAAAATCCAACAAATCCAAGAATTCAGACAACTCAGACGATGAAGTGATATGCTACAACTGTAATAAACTAGGCCATATCAAACCAAATTGTCCACTACTTCAGAAAGACAGAAAGAAGAAGAAGAAAAAGAAAGCTTTTGCAGCTACATGGGATGACGAAGAAGGAGAAGAAGAAGACTCTGACAGCAATAAAGAGGAAGCCAATTTGTGTCTTATGGCACAGTCAGATTCAGAAATTAGTGAAGAGGATTCCACTGAGGTACCAAATTACTCTTATAAAGATTTAATTCTAATGTGTCATGATCTTACCGAAACCGTTGATTCTCTTGAGCTAAAAGTTAAGAAATTAAAATCTGATAGGTTAAAATTAGTTCACGAAAACAATAGATTAGAAACTGAGCTTAAAAGGTAACAAACCTTGATTGTGAAAACTGCAAGTTTTTAAAACAAGAGCAAACAGAATTTGAAGCAAAGTTTGAGAAATTAAGAAAGGAATACTTGGCTTTAAAAGAAAGTGATGACACAAAAAGAAAGAATTTCATCAACAGATGCACTTCTCTTGTAAATGAAAATGCAGCACTTAAAACCAAAATAAACAATCTTGAAATAGCATTAAGTAAGTTTTCAAAAGGGGAAAAGTCATTTAGGATGCTGCTTGGAAATCAATTATATGCTAATAATAAGAAAGGATTAGGATTTGGGAAAACACATATTAATATGAATGATAATGCAAAAGGTGGAAGTGTTTTTCCTAAATGTATAAAATGTGGAAAAATTGGACATAGCTATGAAAAATGTCAAAATAGGAACAATAATAAAAAATTCATACAAATTTGGGTTCCAAAATGGTCGACAAGTAATTGTAATAGATTTGGATTTGATAAGAACAAACAAATTTGGATTCCAAAAGGATCTGTTCTTCAAAATCACAATTTTTCAGTTACTAATTTTATTAGACCTATGAGTTTCTCTAGGTCATTCTCTTCTTCTCATGTGTAGGTATGTTGGCGGGCTAAGGAACAACAAGAATGATACTTGGATTCAGGTTGTTCCAAACATATGACAGGAGATAAATTAAAGTTCCTTAGCCTTGAAAAACATAAAGGAGGAAGTGTGATAATGGGCGATAACAGAAAATGCAAAATTATTGGTAAAGGTAAAGTAGGTAATAGTACTTTCTCCTTAACTGATGTTTTATATGTTGAAAACCTGCATCATAATCTCATTTCCATAAGCCAACTATGTGACAAAGGAATGAGTGTGATATTTGATAATGAATCTTGCAAAATTATTGAAAAAACCACAAACAGTATTGTGTTCACGGGAAAAAGAAAAGGAAATGTTTATACGATTTCATTTGATGATTTGACTCTCTCACGATGTTTAGTAGCTACGGATGAAGAAGTTTTCTTATGGCATAGGAGATTGGGTCACGCTAGTATGAGTCTCTTGGAAAAACTTGAATCAAAAGAATTGGTAAGAGGACTACCACATCAGAAATATAAAAATAATAAAGTGTGTAAATCATGTGCTATGGGAAAATTCAGTCGTTCATCATTTCGTCCCAAAAACATTGTTAGTACTAATAGGGTACTTGAATTGATTCACATGGATTTATTTAGACCAAATGAAATTGCTAGCCTTAATGGAAAACGTTATTGTTATGTGTTGGTTGATGATTATTCTAGATTTACATGGGTTTATTTTCTAGCCAAAAAAATCCGAAGCTTTTGATTACTTTTCAAAGTTTGCAAAACTCGTTCAAAATGAAAAAGGTGTTTCAATAAAAACTTTAAGAAGTGATCACGGTGGTGAATTTGAAAATTTGGATTTTGAAATTTTTTGTGAAGAAAATGGTTTTAAACATGAATTTTCTGCTCCTCGAACACCCCAACCAAATGGGGTAGTCGAAAGGAAAAATCGTACATTACAGGAATTGGCTAGATCTATGTTAAGTGAATATAATTTGCCATTGATTTTTTGGGCAGAGGCAGTTAATACATCCTGCCATGTAATGAATAGAGTAATGATAAGACCAATACTCAACAAAACATCCTATGAATTATTGTTTGACAGAAAGCCTAACATTTCATATTTTAGAGTTTTTGGATGCCCTTGTTATCTTCTTAATACAGGTGATCATCTTGGTAAGTTTGAATCAAAGGCCGACGAGGGAATTTTCATGGGTTACTCTTTAAGAAGCAAGGCTTATCGAATCTTCAACAAACGATCAAAAACTATTGTTGAAACCATAAACGTGAAATTTAATGAATCGGATCTGGATACGATGGACAAAGAGAAAAACGATGAGGGAATTACATATGAAGGTGAAAAAGAAAATAGCAAAGAGAAGACTGGCAATGATGATCCAACAAAACAAACATTTGAAGTTGAGAAGTTAAAATTCAAAGCCAACCATCCTCCAGAATTGATAATAGGAAATCCAACGGCAGGTATACGAACTCGTTCATCATTTAATAAAGATATCTGTACTGTTTGTATTCACAGTTGTTTTATCTCTGAAATCGAACCTAAAAATGTTGAACTTGCACTTAATGATGAAAGTTGGATTTTGGCGATGCAAGAAGAAATTAATCAATTTGAACGAAATAAAGTTTGGAAATTAGTTCCTAGACCGAATGACTATCCAGTAGTAGGAACTAAATGGGTGTTCAAAAATAAACTTGATGAATCCGGAAATGTAATTAGAAACAAAGCTGGGTTGGTTGCAAAAGGATATAATCGAATTAAAGGCATTGATTTTGATGAGACATTTGCACCAGTAGCTAGGTTAGAAGCCATTAGAATTTTGCTCAGTTTTGCTTGTTATAAAGGTTTCAAACTTAAACAAATGGACGTAAAAAGTGCATTTTTAAATGGAGAATTAAAAGAAGAAGTTTTTGTGGAACAACCCCCTGGTTTTGAAAATCATGAATTTCCAAATCATGTATTTAAACTTGAAAAAGCATTATATGGTCTTAAACAGGCTGCTAGAGCTTGGTACGATTGTTTAAGTGCATATCTTTTGGAAAATGGTTTTAAAAAAGGCAGTGCTGACACTACATTATTTCTATAACATGAAGGTGATAATTTTTCAATAGTCCAAATTTATGTTGATGATATTATATATGGTGCTACTAATGACTGTTTGTGTGAGAAATTTGAAAAAGTCATGCAGGATAAATTCGAAATGAGCTTAGTAGGTGAAGTAAAGTATTTCCTTGGATTTCAAATCAAACAAAGCACCAAGGGTATTTTCATATCACAAACAAAATACATTGCTGAATTGCTGAAAAAATTTGGACTAGAAAATGCAAAACCACTCAGAACACCGATGAGTCCTTCAACCAAGCTTGACAAAGACGAGAAAGGAGTTGCAGTTGATCAGAAAAAATACCGTGGAATAATTGGTTCACTTCTTTATCTCACTGCATCTAGGCCTGATATTATGTTTGCTGTTTGTTTATGTGCACGCTTTCAATCTAATCCAAAAGAATCTCACTTAAAAGCCACAAAAAGAATATTAAGATATCTTTTGCACACACACAAATTTGGTTTATGGTACTCCGCATGCAATAATTTTGAATTAATTGGATATTCTGATGCTGATTATGCTGGATCCCTTGTTGATAGAAAAAGCACTAGTGGGACTTGTTTTATGCTAGGACACTCGTTAGTCTCATGGTCAAGTCGAAAACAAAATTGTGTTGCTTTGTCCACAACCGAGGCTGAATACATTGCTTTAGGAAGTTGTTGTGCACAAATACTATAGATGATGCAAACTCTTTCAGAATTTGGTCTAATTTATAAAAAAGTACCACTAAAATGTGACAGTAAAAGTGCTACAGACTTGTCTAATAATCCTGTTCATCATTCACGCACTAAACACATAGATGTGAGACATCATTTTATTAGAGATCACATTTCACGAGAAGATATTAGTATTGAGTTTATTTCAACTGACTGTCAACTTGCTGATATCTTTACAAAACCTCTTCCCGAAGATAGATTTTCACGATTACGCTTAGATTTGGGAATTATAGAAATTGATTGATCATTATCCATTTTTTTAAAAAAAATTCTTAAATGGTTATTCGAGAGTCAAAAGATTGATCATTTGAACTATTTTGGAACTCGTTGAAATTATATCAGATCTTGGAATTGTGATGAATATTGACTATAATATTTTTTTCGTGAGGAAATATTTTTAAATCTCATAATGATTGGACAGATTTTATAATATTTTTGAATTAGAGCTTATTTTACGACCATCTTCTATATCTACCATACTTCTGTCACTCATCATGGTTTTATTTAATTTGGGGAGTTCTAATTATTCTTGGAATTTAGAAATAAATAAATAAATAAATAAAAATTTATCCTTGGTACTCACTCCCATTTAAAAGTCCTCGCGGTTATGCGTGGGTGAATTACCTTAATCTCTATGTGCTTCCATTCTCACTTAAAAGACCTTTGGGCTGTGCATGGATGGAACTCATCAGAGAGAATAAAGTTAAGTTACTACTAACCCCATTTAAGAGACCTTTGGGCTATGCGTGGTTAGGAAGTGCTTAACCCATTTTTTTAAGCATATTTAAAATCATTAATTTTATATTCAAATATTCAATTTTTATTGAACTCTCCTAATTCTATAAAATCCATAGTATATCCATTCATTTTGAAAGTGAAATTTTTCTCTGACTCAAAGAATATTATGATTTCTGTTTGATTCAGTGAGATTTACGATATACTATCCTCTTGATCTGAATTAATATTTCTAGTTTATATTCATCACTGCTTTAATTTCTGTTATTCTTTTGATGATAATAAAAGGGGGAGAATGGTCAAGATTTTGATGGATGAGTAAGCATTTATAGAATATTTTGAAATTGGGTGATTGATTAATTTATTTTCAAATCTATGCATCAATAAGGGAAGCTTAGTTGTAGGGGGAGCATACAAATAGGGGGAGTAATATACTTCACGTTTCAAACACATTCAAAATCTTTTATTTGTTTGTCATCATCAAAAGGGGGAGATTGTTGTATATAACAGTGTTGTATACACAATTATATACAATTATATGTTTTTTGTTTGATGATAACAACCAAATATATTTTATTATTGAATGTGTTGATTTACTACACAACAAACAGAAATATAGTATTTCTATTTAAATAAAAATAACTTTACAGAAATTTGAACAATCACACAATATTTTATTTAAATAAAAATATTTTATTTCAATATCAAAAAGTACATCTTTTTACTCCACTATTTGACATACTACATTTCATTCATACAACTACTTTTGTATTCACATATACAGACAATTATACATTGACACTGTTATTTTTACTGTCTTCCATCTTATGTCTTCACAAGCTCCAGTTAAGTCCTGTCTTCATACCTGTCACAAGAAACGCACACACACAGTAGACTACAACAAAAATAAATTCAAATACAACCAAATAAAAATTTAGTTTTAAATTTTATTTGCCTCATAATTAAGGTGTGTTTCTCATCACTTTTCTAGACTTGGTCTGATATGCAGGGACAGAAAAACTTGTCTGGATGGCTGCATATACACACGTGTATACACGTGTGCACTGCCACGCCAATCCAGTGTCACGACTGAGGAGTAGCCACTTGGACCATCTCGACTCAGCGCAATATACTCATGAACATGAACAAAGTCAAAAGCAAATGGCCGAGGACATAGTCAAAGTAAAATGGTCGACAAGTCAACACACAAGAGAGTCATAGGCAAGTCAAACATGAATGAAACATAGTGCAAATAAAAAGTAGCAATGAAGAATAGCATGAATACAAATGTCAAAGAAGTAGCACAGTTCAAAACAACATGTATAAGGCAGCAATACAAATGAAGACATGGTGCAATACAGGCAAGACAAAAGAAGTACATACATAGAACAATGGCCAAGCAAAATGGCGTGGCAAGTATAGGTGCAACAAGAGATAATCAGAGCATAGCATACAAGAATGGAGAACACAGTATAGATCAATATTCAAACAGTACAAGGGAACTAGTCAAGATATAAGAGGGTGTACAGTCATAAGGTAAGAGTGGTCCAGTACAAATGTAAACAGGTCAAAAGTCATGGGAGCATGTACAATGGTGTTCAAGTCCTCAAGTTCAAGCTAAATTCAAATACAACAAACACTAGTATATGAATGGCAATATGTACAAGTGAACAAGAGAACATAGGTGTGCAAACTGCATGGCGCATACAAACAGATATATACAATGAAATAAGGTGCAGCATAGGATAAGCATTTTAGTTTTTAAAGGTAGTGCAGCAGTTCTAAAGACAAGCACATGGCCGAGGCAACACATGTTTGGCATGAAACAGTCTCAAGATGAAATGACAATAATATTCAAGTCATGGTGCATCAAGTGTAATCAAAGAAAAATATTATCAGTATAAAGAAATTACAGTGCAGACTTGGTCAAAGGAAAATCAGAGAATAGCACCAGTTTTTTGCAAAAATGATTCAAAGAATAGTTCAAAATTTCCATTAAATCAGAGTTAATTCTGGAGTACATATGAAAATTTTTAGCAAAATTTAAAATTCCAGGTTTCAAACAAACGCATTCCAGAAAATTCGGCAATCACAAGTGTAATCAAGACATCTGTTCTTATCAGTTTTTCTTTATGAAGTAGTAAATCCAAGGAAGCAAAATTCCAGTTTAAAAATCATGTTAACAAAGTCAAATGAAAGAGGATATGAAATTCCAGAATTAATCAAAGAAATCTCCAGAGTAGCCGAAGAGTTCAAGCCCAAGATTTACGCAATATACTCAAGTTTAAATTCGAAGAAACCTCCAGAATTGCAAAAAAAATTCAAGTCCAAAATTCACGAAAATATCAGACCGAGTCTTATACAAAATCAGAGCAGATATCTAGGATTTTAATCCTATAAATACACCGATTCATCACTGGTTTCATTCTATTCAAGATCAAGTACAAATAAAGCATAAAATCGAATAAAAAAAACGATACTAGAAATCGAGAAAAGCTTGAATCTGAATCATAGCCTATAAATTCAATCGAAGAAGATACAAGCTGCCAGAGTTTGAAGCTAACAAGAATCGAACAACAGAGAACTGATTTTGATCAACCAGCGATCTCGATTTAGTGATTTCAAAGAAACCCTAGTTTTTTAAGCCGCCATTTCTGTTTCCAGAAAGAGACAAAGGAAGCTCTGGCTAAACAAAGTAAAGTGGTGGAGCAATGAAATAAGGGAGCCGCTTTTTTTCTCTTATGATAAAAAGGGGATAACCCTAAATCTTTAAACTCCTAGGGTTTTATTTTTTGTTTTAAAATTCAAATTTCATTCCTTAAAGTCAATAACTACTAGTGTTTGTAGTTGGAAAAATCACAACTTAACAGATCGAGTTGTGTCAAGGTCTTGAGCGTAGGGTTTAAACAGTCGGGAGCGAAGGTCGCTAGTTTACAAGAGTCTATAAGCGAAGAGATTGTTTATAATTCCTAGTAGAAACCTTGAATGCAGCAGTAGGCACAATTTTGCCGAAGCTGGGTATTTTCTGTGTGTGATTTTTCTTCCTGCAATTTATTATTTTATTTTAAAATTTACAATAAACCCTATTCACCCCCCCTCTAGGGTTAATTTAGATCCTACAGGTTCGCTTCCTTCTCCCAAATCTATAGGAGCAGCCTTGTCCTTCCCCCCTTTTGCCTTCTCTGTAGGCTCTGCCCCAGAGGCGGCTCCCTGAGTCACATCTGTCTTTCCGGATGGCTCAATACCTACAGAGTGAGAAGCAACAATTATCAACTCAGGAGAAAATAATGGGGTTTTCATCGATTGCTCAAACACGTGGCGAAAGGTAGAAATAGCCTTGACGAATTGAGGAGAAATGTAGGGATACCTTCCGAAGACTTCTCGGTAGGGGTAACTGCTGTCTCTGATGCCATTTCGGGGATAGGGGATAGCAGAGTTGTTCGAGGGATTCCCGGGTGTTCAGGATCATACCCCTCTACTTCAGAAGTTGCGGGGGCAGTAGAAGAGGAACCAGTCTCGGGAATGTTCTTCTGTTTAGTCCTCCGCCTCTCTTCTTCCATAGCATCAGCAATGAGGCGGCGCCCTTCGGCTAGGCGTACTGGCTCATCATCCCTTAAGTACTTCTCCATCAGCTTGTCCTCATCGATGGAATCAACCTTGAGCTCCTTTTTTTCCCACTCAACGATCTGACTCCATACTTGGACAAGAATAGAGGGATAATCCTCAACCCAAGAAATGTTCCGGCGACGGATGATGTGCGCAAAGAATTCAATCATTAATTCGCCGAAACCCTGAATCTCTGCCTCCGCCTCTGACAATTGTTTGCGGGCCTCCTCAGCGGATTTGATAGCACATTCCACATTACCCTCCGCCAGGGCAGCTCTGTTCTCCGCCTCCATTAGCTTAGAAGCCAAGTCAGCATTTTTCTTTTCCAGCTCAGCATTCCTCTTTGCTAATTCGGCATTTTTCCGTTCAAGGTCAGCGTAAGCAAGGCGCGTTTTAGTGGCATCCGACCTAGCATCTTCAGCTTGCTTTTTTAACTCAGAACGCTCTTGAGTGTGAGATTCAAGCAAATCATGATAACATTTTTGCATATCTTCAAATTGTTGTTTGAAGTTAGTAGCATCCCTTTGAGCAACAGCAAGCTGGGCCTGTGTGTCCTCTAAATCTTTTCCTAGATTCTTTAAGGCCTTTGCATCTTCTTCCGCGGTTTTTTGCATTGAATCAGCATTCGTGATTAGAGTACGGATAATTCTGGAAAGGTTGCGTGAATATTTGAACATTTCAGAATACTGTTTTTCAACCGCATCTATCCTTGCTTTGGCCTCGTCTGCCCACCTGGAAGAAATAGGTTCGAGGGCAGGTAAAAAAGTCAAAGTCTCGAAGTAATGTTCGGGAAATTGCTCCTCCAAATACGCCCGCTTGATTGCAGTTTCGGCATCTAGTGGTGGAGGGGCGGGGATCGTCAATTCAGTGTCCCTGTGTGTGGAGGATTCAATAGTTTCTTTATCTGTTCTAGGCCGTTTAGCAGGGACCTTGCGTTTACTTCGTGAATCAGTATCTTTTGGAGGACTTCTCTCTCTGCTGCGCTTTTCTTGGGAAGAGGTGGAGTCTTTTGATTGTGGCATGTCCTCTTCCCTACGACCTTGATAACCTTTATATTTCTCTTGGTCCGACCGAACGGGAGAACGGGAACGCGAGGTTCGAGAGCGGTAGGGTTCATAAGGCCTTCTCTCCTCCCTACTGCGATCGTCGCGGCGATCATACTCAGTGTCATAAGGTGGATTAGACATGCTGCGGCGGAGCTTCCTCATATCATAGTAAGATCGGGACATCGTGCCTGCACAATAAGACAAATGAAATTCAGAATCAATAGTTTCACAGAGAGAGAGGTGCAATGAGTGGTAATGCTATTGTGTAAAGTGTGTCCTAAGTGGTGTGTTCCCCCCAACCAACCCGAATCCGAAGCTAGACTAGTACGGGCTTGCTCTTTGGCCTTAGCAGGAGTGGTCTCTTCAGAAGAGGTGAAAACTAAAGGATCCTTCCTAAAATCCTCTGAAGTGTATATAGTTTCAGGTAAGGGGAGATCCCCCAAACCCTGAAATAATGGGTCGTCAGTACTAGGGACATCTCCCTCGGAAGCATCAATTGGCGACTCTTTAGAAGACGTTGACTTTTCTGGAGAAATGGCATCCTCAGGAGCATTATACCCTTCACGATGCTTTTCGGCCAAGTTAGCCAATTCATCATCTTGAGTAGAAGATGGAGAAGGTGAAGTTTGAAGAGGTACTGTAGGAGCTCCCGAACGTTCTCATGTCTCTGGGACTACATCCACTGGAGGAATATATACGTATGGAGCCGTCCCATGACCGATACTACGAGTAACAGATAGCAGCCCATGAAAATGAAGATATTCGTCCTTAAGGACTTCATCAATAGTCAGGAACTTCTGATCGCCATTAAGGAGCTGGTGCATCCGGTCAAAGAACACCTGATCTGGTATTTGTTTTGGGTTATTGACTGCAAACAAAAAGAAAAACGAGTTAAGGCGATGACTTGAATGTATAGAGCCAAGATTTAGAAAATCAATGCTTTACTTGATTTCGTCCACCTCTTGGCACACCCAGGTTGTCGCTTCACACAAAACCATTCCAGCCTGGAATCTCCAGCTTTACTACTGAATGGCGTTGAAATTATCTTCCTCTTAGGAACCGACTCAAAATAGCAGAAAGAAGGAGTCTCTCGAGTCCGATGCTTGAAGTTGTAGAAGAAATGAACGTCATCGAAAGTGAGCTCTATGCCTAAGATCTCGCGGTATGCTATATATAAGGTGTGTAAGTAAGCATAAGAATTGGGATGCAGCTGCATGGGGGCAATCCGCATTTGTCTTAGAAAATCAACGATGAAGGGAGAAAATGGAGGAATAGCACTGACCATGCACATCAACCGAGTAATTGCCATATACGCTTCTGGAGGGTTGTGGGGACGGTCAGTTCTCGAAGGCACCAGGGTGTCCCTTTTCATTATCCCGTATTTCAAACAAATTCGGATAAGTCTGTCGTTATCGATTGTTGATTCAACAGATCCTTGGGGTGATTCCAATATGACAGCCGATTCAAACTCATCAGGAGCCCGGTCGTCACCAATCCCTCCTTCCTCTTCAAAACCTATAGAAACTTCACCCTCCGAAGACACGTTGTCACTTTCGCGATTTCCAACCTTGTAATCTGAACCCTCATCATTCCATTCCGGATCCAAAGGGGAAGATATGTCCTCGAGAGTAACTTTGTTGGATGTCTCCGGGGCCTCTTTCTTCGCAGCTAGTCTAGAAGAGCGTCTGGGTCTCATGGTCATAAAACTATTGAAGAAGCAATAGCACAAATTAGAGTGAATTAGCCCGTATCCCCCCATGCATGTGTGCAAACTAAAGTGTAAACAGTGTATGCGGAAAGTGTGAAATAAATGTTTAAAAGTGCGACACAAAATTTTGGCAAAGTATAAAGGGTTGAAGTAGTTCTTGATGTCCAGTTACGTTCGCAAGGCACTATCCTAACTGTCCATTAAGTTGAAGATTATGCCAAAAAGTTGATTGGGCCTAAACAAGTTTTTATGCATTAAGATGGACTGCTCTTCGGTTCGGTGCGGGCGCGTTCACTGGGATCGGATCGGGGATGCGGCCTCGACTAGGGCTCGGATAAACTTTGAAACTCAGAAATCAAAATCGGATCGGCTCGGAGGTAGAGTCCCCTAACGGTTCGGATCGGATCACATAGTCATACTTCTCCTCCTTTTATCTTATAATCCGACCCGACCAGGTTAGGAAAGCTCCCTTTCCCCCTTTTTTAACTACTTGCTCCGACCCGATCCGATCTTCTGAACTTCTTTTCTTTTCTTTTTCCCTTTCTTTACTTGCCCCGACCCGATCTGACTTCCTGAAAGCATGAGGAAAGTCGAAGGAAAGATGACCTAGCAGGCGATATGCAATGATAATCAAAGCATGCTCCGTCTCCAACAGAAGCATCCTTTGAGGGGGCAAAATGTTAGCCCACTTTGTGAACTGGGCAACACAAAGTCGAGATGTGAAACATTGAAGAACTTGGAAAGCATTATAGCGGGTCGGATCGGAGAGGTCTTGCTATTCGGATCGGTGAGCTATTACTGTTGGAATTAGAGAGGCACAGCTGTTCGGATCGGAGAGCAACCTACTGCCAGCTGGAGCGGAGGGTTACCTGCTACAAAGACAGATCGGAACGGAGTGAAAGTGGACGAAGACTTAGCCTTGGGACAAAACCGGATCGGATACCCCGATCCGAACCCCTCCTGTACAGTCCTCCGATCCGAACCCATATTCCATGTCACTCTCCCCCATGATCGCCTGGTTATTCGGAGCGGTTATGACCAGTTCCTACCCACAACGTCCACTGCTCTGATGCGTTGTCAGCACAGAAATCCATCCGAACCCGAGGCTGATGGGATGGATGACACGTGGCTCCGATCCGGATCGGGTTCTGAGCAAATTTTCACATATAAATACCCTGTCTGGAGACAATGAGAGGGATCTTTTTTTTGGCACTTTGAGAGTTCAACCACCTTTATAAACCGAATTCCAGCACTCCCGGATAATCCAAATCGTCTTACAACATTTGTTTTTAGACAATTGAGTGAATGTAAGTGAGTTGTGAGAGAAATTGAGTGAATATCTCATTGTAACTGCAACAATATCATTGAGAATAGCGATTGACAAGTGGACGTAGGCTTTTCTTTGCCGAACCACTATAAATTCTGTGTCTCTATTTTATTTTTGATCTTATTTCATTCTGCTTTTAGTCAATTTGGGTGTTAGAACCACTTTTTGGTCTAACAATAATTTTTATCTATATAGTAGCGATGTAAAAATAGAATTTTTATCTATATAGTAGCGATGTAAAAATAGAATTTTTATCTATATAGTAGCGATGTAAAAATAGAATTTTTATCTATATAGTAGCAATGTAAAAATGGGATTTTTATATACATAGCAACAATATAAAAATGTGATTTTTATATATGTAGTGGCTACGGGCAACGAAAGTGACAAAAGGCGAGAACGAAGAAGATTTCTACATAAGAAGAGTCGAGATGTTTGTATTAGCTATTGGTGAGAACTTCACACTTTAAATCTTGTTTTTCTAGTTATAATATATATACTAGGATGCAGACGATGTTTAGTAGCACCCGACACCCGTCATCCACAGACCATGGATGACTTGTATGTTTGATTGTTTGTTGTGATGAAAATTGATTGTGTGATGTGGAATAAAATAAAATATTTATATAGTTAAAAATATTTTATCCTTAAAAATATAATTTTTAACGTGAATATGAATCAATAAATATTTATAAACAAATCGGCCGATTTGTTTATATACACTGATTTGACTGATATTGATTGGGACGATAAATTTTACACATCGCCCAACTACACAAATAAAATCTGTGTTTGTTGATTTGAAACCCCACAAGGGTATTGGGATAATATATAACATACACTAATCCCAATAATTAGCTGTATGTCGATCGATTGATTGACAGACTATGTAAGCGTTAATTATTTATATTTGATGCTTATGCAGTTGTGTATTGCACTTTGGATGATGGTTGATTATTTATCATTGCTATTATATACATTTGTTGTATGGAATCCATATAATTAACATTATATGGTAATTGATTGGACCTCATTTCAATTTAGAAAATAAAGAATATTTTAAAATATAGGTTCATGTGTTGACCGTACTCATTCGTTGAGATTAGTCATGTGTTGAACGAAATATTTTAACAATAAAATTTATATCTTTATCATATATAAAATTAGAAATTAACTGGAAAATAGATAAGATGAGTGGTCTCCTGGATATTGATCTGATGTTGGTTTCGGCCTTCGGGGTTAATGCTTAGGGGATCGTTCTCTTACTAATTTACGGTTGGAGTCTGATTTAAAAATTTAACGATTGAAATCAAAATTTAATAAAATATATTGATTAACAAAAATAGTCACATGTGGACAGTACTCATTTGTTGAGATTAGTCATGTGTTGAAATATATATTCATTTGTTGAATAGAATAACGAAGTTATTGAAAAATATAAAGCCATGTTGATTAGAGATGCGCTATTTTGACGCGAACGATAATTTTATCGATCATATAGAAATTGAATAGAATTCGAATAGAATTAAATAGAAAATAGAATTCGAATAGAATTGAATAGAAATAGAATTCGAATAGAATTTAATAGAAATAGAATTCGAATAGAATTGAATAGAAAACGAATTCGAATTGAAATGAATTCAAAATTGAATTGAAATGAATAGAAAACGAATTCGAATAGAAATGAATTCAAAATTGAATTGAAATATTTAGAAAACGAATTCGAATTGAAATGAATTCAAATTGAATTGAAAACGAATTGAAATAGACTAAAAATCAATTTGAAATGAATTCAAATTGAATTGAAAATTCGAATTGAATGGAAATGAATATAAAACGAATTTATAAGGAAAAATTCAATTTCGATTTGATTAGAAATGGAAGTTGAAATTGTTTTTGAAACGAATTTAAAACGATTTATAAAATTCGTTTTAAAAAGGAAATCGACGAAATATATATTATATATATTATATATATATATAATATAATGGCCTGAATAGAACGCGCCGCACCGCGGCAGTTCGTGAATTTCGACCATAGACTTCGAATTGACATTACGGGAGATCCGACCGTCGGATTCTCCTAAAACCGGAACCGTTGGGTTCGTATCGAAAAGAGCTTTCTAACGAATATTAGAAATTTGAAATCTAACGGTTGGATTTGGAATTATGTCCAAATCAAATTTGAAAAAGGTCGCTGTAAGTGCAGTTCGATGGCCGTTGATGGAAATCGACTGTACGGGCCTTTATAAAATTATCAAAAATATCAATAATTTGTGTAAAATTATAAGAAATGATTTGTGAAGAACTAGGGTGAAAAATCCCACATTTGTAAAGATAAAAATAGATTTTTATCGAAATGAACTAGTTTTGAACTAGAATTAAACTCAATTCATTTTTGAAATAAATAAATTGAATTTGAATTAGTTATTGGGTTTATCGTGACCAGTGTTTTGAATAACACTTGTTCTTTAACCCGATAATTAATGCAATGTGATTTTAGGTTGTCGTGAACGGTATCTTCAATAATACTGTTCTTAGACCTAACTGAGTTAAGAAAATCAGAAACCAACCGGAGATTAGCTAAGATGAGTGGTCTGCTGGATATTGATCTGATGTTGGTTTCGGCCTTCGGGGTTAATATTTAGGGAATTGCTCACTTGCTATTTTACGGTTAAGGGCTGGTAGAATGAAATGTGACTTTGGGTTTATCGTGAACCGTGTTTTAAATGACACTGATTCTTTAACCTAGTTAAAGATTAAAACTAAGTGAAGTTTTAATGAATCTTTAATTAGATTGAAATGATCGAGAACGGAGTATCACCAGTTTTGCTCCAAAGCGATAGTTAAACCTTTAAATAGATTTGAACGTGAAATGGTAATTAATTTTACCGATAACACCATGGTGTTAGATATGGAGTATTACCAGTTTTGATTCATGGGATAAATAAGTTGGGATTGGGAAATAAAATAAATAATTACTTCGATGTGGTTCGCTAATCCCGACTAGTTTGGAAAACCATAATTTGGTTTGAAACGATATCCAAAGGTAGATTAAAGAATAAATTGAGAAGAATTTATCTTTGATAAGATTAATGGGAACCTTTCCCTAAGAATGTGAAATTTAGAAACTAACTGCAGGTTAGCTAAGAAGGATGGTTTCCTGGATATTGATCTGATGTTGGTTTCGGCCTTCGGGGTTAATATTTGGGAAATTATTCTCTTGCTAATTTACGATTAGTGACTGCTGAATTGGAATGAGGCGTATGTTGTGTTTGTGTAACATTTATTTATTATATACGCGGGTTATTCGGAAAGGTCGGGTTTATACCCATTCTGAATAATCGATTCGACGATAAGTCGAAGATGAAGACGGTGGTTGAAGACCGGAAGTCTTCACATCGTTTGGGTGATTACTGATGATCTTGATTGGGCTGTACACCCAAGATGAGGGAATCAGTTAGTGATCGTCCAGACGTACTTGGAGATCGATGGATATGCGAGGAAAGTGCCTCCGGTTTCGTTCAGACCCAGGACGAACTTGTAAATGGACTGTGTGTCTGACATTGGATTTTATTCTTTGTTGATTGATCTCTATTAAATATACATCTGTTTCGCGGCGGAGAATTTATTCTCTTACTTAACGCCCTTCTCTGAGATGTAAGAGCTCAGAGGTTGTATATCGATGGACATCAGTCGCATGGAGTGAATTGCCAGTGTGGCACGCGTAAGTGGCAATTGATCAAGGCTTCTGTTGAAAAGCAAAGTCTTGTGGTTGATGATCAAAGCATGGTCTACGTGGCATAGCTTTGTGTATAACGTGAATTCGCGAGCCTCACACCTCGGTATGAGTCAAAAACGGGATAAGGACTACAGGGACAGCACGACGTTTCTTTCTAGCTAGTGGTGGTGTTAGTGCTTAAACTGGCAAACATTTGTATACTTTTCACCTATGTGGTTATTGGATGAGGCGCCTCGATTTTAGGTCTGTAAGGACCGGGAAACGTGTGTTCAGGAATAACTAATCCTCAAACGTAAGAGAGGACCGGCCCTAAAGCATCCAGGGGTTACCCAGAGTGTGTAGTCCTGAGGCATTTGCTAGAATGTATCGAAGCGGAGAGGAGCTTGCCCCTTGCCTCGACTCATGACGGAAATCCAATTTCTAATACGAGATATTTCGGTTTTATTTGTAGAGCCTAGTATGGCGACATGATAGATGGTACCCATGCCGCCTATGATTGATATTTATGATTGAAATTTGTTTTGACACTATACACTTATAATAGTATCAAATTATTATTTTTAAATGTACCAAGCATGTTTGGCTATTATAAGGGAAAACCCTATCCTTCGGCTTGCGTTGCATTGTGTGATGGGACCTGGGTCTTATAATAGCTTCATTTTTCGAAAAAGCATTGCGTTGTTTATTCTATGCACTGGTATTCTTGGGAGAAAGCCCGTTCCGTGTCATACGGCGTGGTCCCTTGAATTTCTCTCTTTAAAAGTTAAAATAGTAACCATTTTAATTCTCACACCAGTCACATGACTGACCTGGAGTTTATTGTTTTAACCTAAACTCTGGGTGCCCCTATTTTCGACACGGGCATCTTGTAGTTTTGGTTTTGCAGATTTATATTCACATGATCCTGATTTACACCTGGAACGATGCTCGGAAAGCTCTATATCCGTGTATTACTTTCAGTTGTGTATTTTATTGATTTTCCACTGCTATGTAATTTATTGTAATCTCTGATATTTATCAAATGTATTTTATTCATTTATACTCTGTATATTCTTGTATTCTGATGGAATTGTTGTAATAGCAATGAAATGTTCTTCCATCTGCGTTCTATTTTGTCTTGTCCTCAAAGTAATTCGTTCTTTCTCTTCTCTTCGGAGACGGGGAAGTTCGGGTCGCTACAGTTAGATTGTAGGATGTGATTATTAAAGGCCAAGACGGATATTTAGAACAAAACTGAGAAAACGGTGAGATGCCATCTATAAATAAACCTAGTCTAACATTGCGACTCTCTACTATGAAATCGGGATATTTATTATCAAAATATTTCCATGCTTCTCCATCGAATGGGTGTGTCAACGTACCTTCTTGAGGTGTTTTCACACTATGTCATCTCATATGGTGCACTGTTACAAATGATGCATATAACTTTTGAAGTCTAGGAGTGATGGGTAAATAATGCATATGCTTGTACGGAACTTCTTTTCCCATCTTTTTCCTTGGTTTTTATCTTTCTTAATTACATATTTTATAATTTCTAAGATTGACGTCTTCTTTCCAATACAACATGCAACCATTTAAACATGTATATACTTTTGATATGGAAAACCGAAAGATGACATGAGTTATTTAACTTCGTAATAATTTTCGCACATTAAATTATCGGATGACATATGGCATATAGTAGCTAGAATAATAACCGTAAATCCAGCTTCTGCAAGGTTGTATTTTGATTTCACTGAAACGTATTCAATAGTTACCGATAATTGAGTCTCGCTTGTACATCCATTCCAAAGGTTTTTTTAGCATGATCCAATAAATCATATATATTTTTAGCTCTAATATTTGGTTCCTCTTCGATGTCAACATCATCTTTATGAATTTTAATAGTAGGGAACATTGATGATGCTGCATCTTCGACCATATGTTTTATGAGATTCGTCGAACTAAATTAATCACCAATGACCTCCACTGACTGATCTTGATTATTAGGGGCTAAAATTTCTCCATAACTTTCCTACAACAAAAAATTGGATACGAAACCGTATTGGCACAAATGAACATTAAGGATATTCAATATTAAATATTTCAACAATTTGCACCTACTACATAGACAACGAGTTTCTTCATCGTTTCCAATATTACTTACAACAAATTCGATGGATACATTTACCCGTTTAGAAAATGTTCATCTATTGTGCCACTAGTTTCCCTTCTTTGATACATCCATCTCCAATCAATAAAATAATTGATCATTTTCCTACTTTAAAACCTATTATGAAAAGTAAAAAATCATTAATCTTTCATTTTATATTTTGTTTATACTTTAATTACCGCTTTAGTAATCATATACTAAATTTTATATGTTTTTACAAACTTTATTTTAAACAAACAACTATTGGTTCGTTGACACTTATGTGTCTTCTTTGATGGTCGGTCATTCTACTTCCTATTACAAACACAATCGTAATTACATTCTATAAATATTATCATTTTAAACGATTTCCCAAAATTTCGGCAGCATTTCCTCTATGTTCCATGTATCGTACGCAAATGCACGTACACAAGGAATGAAAAGGAAATGTCGTCAAAATTTTATGAACCATTTGAAGTGATAAGATTTATGAAACATTATTACTTTATAGTATTTGTAACCTTTCCAATGCAAGGACAAATCCGACAAATGTTGTATTAAATGAATAGGGATGCCTATTTTGTAGGAAAAACAAATATGCATATAATGATCGTATATAAGACTTGCCAGATGGGGCCAAATAATATCTATGGGTTTAAATATTTTTTTATATTAAATTTAAATATATAATTTGTTTATATTTTACCATTATGTTACATATGTGCTAAATTATATATTTTTACTATTTCGCATAATATATAACTTATTTTTGCTTATATACCACATTATTATACTAAATTACATATATACTTTGTTTATATATCTTCATTATACCATTTAATGAATTCTAACTATGATGATTCCTATCAAAATCATTTGAAGTCATCCAAAACTTATTATACACCAAATTAATTTGCGTGTTCGCATAAGCACAGAAATCGTATTCGCATAAATTATCCAAAACTACGTTAATCCTAACATAATATATACTTCGTGTTTGCACAAATTATACTATTTGCAAACCCTATCATACATACACAATATACGCCTAAATCAGAGAATGTTGCAATTAGTAGTTATTTGACCATTATGATGATAATAATAGCAATTAACATGTAATATGATGTAATAAACATACGCTAGCAATTAGGAATCAATCATAATGCAAATTAGGCCAAAATCAAAAAAACCCTAAATAATAGTGTTTAGGGAAATAGCTTGATTTTTAAAGTGCGGAGGGTGGAGAGGGGCCATAGCATGTGGTAGGTGGCACCGGAGATCGTTTGAATGTTGGTTGGAGTGGTGGCGGCATTTGGGAAGGTGCAGAAATAGAGTTGGGGGGTTTAATTTTGTTTTGGATGGAAAAGGAAGAATGAAATAACAAGTCGAGGTTTTCGAATTTATTTAGGAAACTTCCAACGGCTGCAAACGATCCATATTCCAATGGTTTCCAACGGCTTCAGTTGACTTGTTTTAAAATCAACGTGCCGTTGAAGCCATTAGATAAACCGTTGGCGGCCGTTGGAATATCAGCGTTGGAATACACTGTAGTTCTACTAATGACAGAATGGGCCTGAATTTTGAGTTAGGAAAGGCCCTTTAAGACTTGAAACTATTGTAAAATGAGCCAATGGTTTTAACAGAATAATATCGCAAAGCCATTATAATACGATCAAAAATTCCAGCCGATGGATAAAATGC
The DNA here is from genome assembly GCA_030737875.1 of Allium sativum. Classification (NCBI taxonomy): domain Eukaryota; kingdom Viridiplantae; phylum Streptophyta; class Magnoliopsida; order Asparagales; family Amaryllidaceae; genus Allium; species Allium sativum. Next base: position 155,529,372 of record CM060918.1, on the reverse strand, counting down.
AATATAAAATAATGTACTCTTTTATTTTATAAAACAAAATAAAAGATATTTGAATACGATTCCTATCACAAAAACATAAAAAATTGTGTACATCATAATTATCCACAAATACACTCATTACGATAATAAGTAAGAAGTAACTGCCATTAGGATAACATCTTCTCCCTTCTAGTTTTTTCCTTATCCGTCCAACCTGACCTATGTTGTTAAGAGGAGGGGGTCAGAACAACAAGTTCTAGTTAATAGAATCTTATGCTTAACCTTTTTTATATATTGGGCATTATGAATATTAGTAAGGATATATCTAAGGTGTTAACACATAGATATGAAGATTTGTCAATTATTCACATATATGAAAAGAGCCAAGCCCTATGAACATTAATACCAAGGCGCTTCCGATGATCAGTTAATACCAAATGGAGGATCCAACCACTTAATATCTAATTTTGTGTAGTCGCTGCAATTTCAATCACAATCCCATAAAATGTCTAAATAACACGAGAGATAGCATACATCCACTTAGTACTTGGAAGATAGACTAAAATCTCTCCATTTACCGCTTTACCATAGGTGGGTCCCTCGTTACTGTCAGTACCACATTAATAGGTAATCTACGAGCCACTTGATACTTCCCCAAAGTAAATGGATCCTACTTATGAAGCGTCACTTAACTAACCTGATCCCAAGGTGGATTCTAAGCTAGTTACATTACTAACCTTTAGAAAAGTGGATGTTTTCAGAGCTTTCCCTCCCACTTACCCATATACATAGCAATTTAATACTTCAGTATTGGGAAAGATGGACCCATATATCACTTAATATGTAAGGGAGGTCCAATGGTTACAACCCTTACTCTTTGGAATAAATTCATAAGGAAGGAAGAGAGTCCTAGACACATAATACCCCCAAAGGCGGATCAACAGCTAAATACCAAACCCTTAAAGCAGGTCATCCCATCATTTAAATAGCCCGTGGCATTAGTAGTCACACATTAACCCACTTTTTTATAGTTGTTGGTAGTTACGTTGTCTAGGAAGACTTCTACTATAATAAGGGGTTAACCTCATGTCTATGTCATTAAATATTTAATAAAGGCCATTTACTCGCACAACATACAAACACATATGTACTCATATTTTCCTAATAAGGACCTTTGGATCCAAAGTTAAAGATTCTTATTAATATGCATTTAATATGTTGTTATCCTACATTATATTTAATAAGTAATAATTATATATTTAATAACACATGTTAAATATCACCCTAACCTTCCTATGTGTGAGGTCTTGCCACATTATTTGAGGCTTTTATTACTCAGGCTGATCCTTTCCATGTTGTTGATAGCTCCTCTAATAGGGATTGATATTACTACATTTTGTTTGCTAGCATGATATTTTCCCTCTAGGAAGCTATTCATCTAGTTGTGTTGCTTTATTACTATACACATGTATTCTATTGTTTAGTGGTCTAGTCACTTTAAACTTGGTTCGTTTATGCATTTACAGAGCATTTGTTTATTCATATTTATAAAAGTGGTTGCGGCAACTATAAAAATTGGTCGCTCTTGCCAAGAAAACAAACCATGAACAAGTAGTACACTAAAACGTAGTGTAGAAATGCACACAACAACACAAAGCAAAGGAACAGAACAAATCGACGAGCTTGAACTTCAACCGAAGTACTGAAGGATTCCCGGATCAAATGCAAAGCTGGCCTGAAGTGGGTCTAGCTTTAATCGTGCAACCGGGGCTGCTTTATTTGATTCAAAGTCTTCCTTTTGATTAGGGTTAAAACTTGACATTCCTCTCCAACCACAAAAGATGATTAAATCTTTTCATTAGGAAGTTCGAAAAACTGGTTCCAAATATTAGCGTGAAGTTGCCTTATGCAGTTCGCCCTGTACATTGTCATCGTCTAATAGAACCATACATAATCCTAGCTCAATCATTATACTATTCAATGGTTCCTTTATCACCTCACGTTCAAAATATACACTATAAGAGGAACAATGCATGCCAATGGCCAGGGGCCACTGGTATGGCCAATGAAATCCGCTGGAATGTTCATTGGTATACGTATCAATGGTTTCCAACAACTTCCAATGCCATCAACGCGTATTTTCCAACGGCTTCCAACTAGGTAACTTGTGGCCATGTGTCTTTTATTTCTGACCAGAGATACGTTGGAAAATGTTGGAAACCATTTAAAATTTCCATTGGAATATGATGACCTGTTAGCCATTGCCAGCCGTTGGAAGTCTGTGTATATTTTTATTACATATTTTAAACTGATCACTTCCAGCCAAACATAATATATAAATCCATCAAAACTGCTCCATTTCAAGCATATAAGTCTTAGTCTCAGTCATACATACACCCAAACACAATATTAAACAAAAATCAAACACAAAACACATACCATAAACCAATATTTACATAAAAAACAACCCAATATATACAACCATGTCCAAACCATGTCATCACCAACAAAATATCCAACAACATGTATTGACCATATGATCACCATCAAAACATCCAACACCATGTCCAAAACATCATCACTAACACAACATCCATATATATGTGTCAAGCCTCAACAACCCTCAAATCATATATAACATCAACACAAACTAACCTTGACTCTCTCCACCAAAAGATGAAGGTGGCGTACCCTACTGAGCAATGAACTCCGCCAGCTGTTGGTTAAGCTGCTCCATCTGCTCTTCACGGCGACAATCACGCTCATTAAGCTCTGCAATCTGTGCTTGGAGCTATGCGATCTCCTCCTTGTCCTGAGCCCTCTGGTACGTCTATTGAGATGTCTGAACCTATATATTATTTTAGATTTTCATTATTTCATAATAGCAATTTGAGTAAATTTTAGTTTTTATTATAAATTTTAGGTTTTATACCTCTAGATTGCAAAAACCATATCGTCTTTCCGGGTAGGTGGATCCATGACAACATCAAAAATCCTAACCTCATCCTCCTTAGTCAACTCATTCCTTCCATTGGATTCCAGCATCTGCGCCCTTTGTTAGTGAAATTTCTCCTGTTAAATAGAAAATAATTGAATTTAGATAACACTATATTAATTAAATTATAACTTTAACATAACTATGTTATACTTACATATGTCTGACGCGCCTTGGCATTGTGGTCCCAAGAGTAGGAAACTGAGCCTGTGTCGTTGACCTGACTTAGTGCATGCATATGCTCATAAACATCCCAGTACCACACATGAACACCATGTTATTTCTGCTGAAATAAGCATATATATATATATATATATATATGTATGTATGTAAATTAGAACTTAATGTTAAATCAACTATTAATTTTAACAACTTATAAATTAAAATATCTAACTACATAATTATTATATATACCAGGTCCTCGCTATGGCGCTGAAACGACTTGGACCTATATTCTTGCTCCTGTTTGCCGCATTTCTCGTGGACTTAGCCTATATATTAATTTAAAAAAATGCTTTATTCAAAATTATATATTAATTGAATAGAAAATTTTAAATTAAATATGCAGTGAATTTACTTGAAACTCCTCGTTACTATTCCAGTAAGTATATAGGTCATCCCACATCTTACCGCTCATCCATTCCAGTCTTTTCCCACCCGATTTTATGATGTTCATCGTCTCTCTATAGCTTTTGCAACATTACTATTCCAGTGGCGCTTGAGGAGTTACATATCCATCTCTCATAGATCCACAGCTGCTTGCATTTTTTTTAAAATAGCATAAATATGAACTGATCAAATAGGTGCATGACTACTTAATGTAATAAAAGATATATCACACGTATGTACCAGAAAATCCTACCATATTGTCTCCTTGAAAATGACGGGTATCGATGTCTGTATGGGCCAACATGCAGTCATACAAGCCTGATAAGCGCATCTTGACATAGTCAAGACTGTGTTGGAAGGCTCCAACTCAAAACCCCCATGTTAAAAAAACATTTCATGGCTATTAGAACATCAATTTGTATAATTTATTGTACAGAAATTAAATTTATACTAGAAACTTAATACTTACCCTTTGCTGGCTTTTGGCTTAAGTCAAACTACAAGACGGGCTGACCCTGCGACGGACCACTGCCATCGGCACCTACAAGACCTTGTGATGTCATACCTGTTACAGACAACAACATAACATAACATTACATAACATAATATAAAAGAGCTATGAAAAACAAATAGTATGAGATAACATAAGAGTATTATGCGATATAAATAATATGACATGACGTAACATAAAATTATCACATTATAACAAACAGTATGACATGACATGACATGACATGACGTAACGTATAATTACCTTTTTAAATGAGGATTATTGGTTAATCCTCGTCACTTTCATATTCTGACTCTATTTCCTCCTCTAAATATGGTTCATCTGTAGTCTCAAATACTTCAATTAATGCATTCGATTCATAGTTTAAAGGTCCAAATTCTATTTGATCTTCGGTTATTACTATTCCTCTATTTTCCTCGACATCTGCTTGATAAGCTTGATTGTTGGGAATATTACGTATGTCAAATGTAAACCTTACCATTGTTTTAAATACAGCCAACCAATCTATTTTGTCTCTTCTTATAGATGGATAAGGAGCATAATATACTTGAAGAGCTTGTTTGGCAAGTACAAAAGATCGAACATATAATAACGGTTTAACACCCCGTAATTTTAACCAATCTATTTTGTCTCTTCTTATAGATGGATAAGGAGCGTAATATACTTGAAGAGATTGTTTGGCAAGTACAAAAGATCGAACATATAATAACGGTTTAACACCCTGTAATTTTAAAGAATATTAATGAAAATAAACTAAAGAATACTTAATTAAATATGGGGAATTAAGTAAAATAGACTATACCATTTCTAACATCTCGGAATTCTGGTTTAGATAGACTTCGAGTTTGCGTAAAACAGACATTGTATGAGGAAGATATAAAGGTTAGAAGTTTGTATAGATATAAGAAGGATATACGTAAATAAAACAAACCAGAACTCAAAATAAATCAAATTAAAAGAAGTGGCGAAACAGAGCGGGAATAATACCGATTGGGGGTCTACCCATACCCCATAGGGGTCGACCCACACAAGGGTGTGTCGACCCTAGGGTAGACCCCGGGGTCGACCTACCCTAGATCTGGGCGGATTCATTTTCTGAACCTAGACTTGTTTGTTTGATGGGTTCGTTGGAGATAATCTATATAATGTTCAATATTTCTATTATTTTCCTACACCTGAAAAAATGGAGATAAGTGAAGCTACCTCAACTTGGATTGAATCAGTATATCTTTTACAACACTAGCCTATATATACATCAAAGACATTTCTTGTACTCTGATCCAATCTCTGTGAGTTCATGTTACTTTTAGATATAAAAATTTAACAGTAACCTTGACATGTTAATAAACCTGCATCTGAACCTATACCTATTAAGAAACTAATTCATGTTTAAACAGTTCTGCTATAATTACATATGTTTTTCCATACACCTGTTTTGTTATTCAGTTGTTATTATATGCCTATTTCTGTTCTTCTCCCTCTCTTATTCCCTTTTTATTTTATAACCCTAGGCTACCTTCGAGCCTAGGCCAATCTCGTAATACACAAACGTATGAACGAAATTGGGATAGTTAGTGAATGTTTAGGAATGAAATTAAAAGAGGTAAAATTTGGGGAATGTCTTGTATTGTGAAATATGACTGAAATCTTGTGGTGTATAAATATGTAACTCTGTAGGCTTAATTCAAAGATTAAGTGAAACATGTTAATAGATCTATATGTAACCTATGGTATCCATTAAATCTGTAGGGTTAAGTAAGCATGTTTAATCTATTGGGGTTATATGAACCTGTTAAACTGTGAAACTTAACCTGTTACATCTGTTGAGGTTATGTAAACCTGTTAATCTGTAACTTGTTAAATCTGTGGGGGTTATGATGTAAGACTTAACCTGCCAAAATCCTCGTATATTTGAGGACATAATTTTAGGGGCTTAGCTTGTGTCATCTGCTATGTGGGGTCCATATCAGTCAGTAACCCATTCCAGTATTAAACGGGGACCCCACACTAGGTAGGGGTCAGGGCACGCATACCGAACTGATAATAAGAGGTTCATCTGAAAGGGGTGTTTGATGGTGTGTTCCAACGAAGTTATGTGTGTGCATGGGTCCGGCCTGCCTAGGAAAATAAGCTGTTGTAGCATCAGTAAATAGGTTTGTGTCCTTCTGTAGGTTGCCACTTCAGGAAGTAATACACCATACTGTGGGGCCGAAACAAGGTATTTACGCATTAGGGAGCCGATCGCTTGGGGCCAATAATTAGGGTACATCTAGTCATGCCTATTTCTGTTGAGGTACCCGTTATTTTTGATTGGGGTAACACCCGTTATATTATGTTGGGGTACCTGTTATTTCTGTTTGGGGTAAAACCTGTTATGAAACTAGAGTACACCTAAAACTACCATTATGTTTCTGTTGGGATAATTCTTCTTTTTGTTAAATTAGGGAACACCTAATTCTATCATAAATCATGTATACTAGTACAAGTGTAGAGAATGTAGTTGAGAAGCAGAGTTTATCCAACTTATTTTGTTTATCATGTCCATCCTGTTATACCTATTATATGTTACTATTATCCCTCATCCAGTTTATTTGCCTACCTTGATACTTTTACTTCTTTATATGCTAAAAAGTCACTGGACTCACCAGACTTTATGTCTTACCAGTTTTGTATTTCCCTTTCTCTGTTTCCTTTCCCCCTAGGTTCTCAGGGTGGGAAAGCTTAGGCGTGATTAGGACTTTCTCTCTCTTATGTTTCTGCTTGGATATGGATCTGCTTTTATGTATCTCTTCAACTATTTGTCTACTTTGTTATGGCTACTTATGGGGATTATGATTTTTCATTTCTGTACTTTGATGGTTGTTAGCACAAGACATATGTTTTTGTTTGATGTATTTTGTTCCAGTATTTTAATCTGATGTTGTAACTGGATTCGAGACTACGATGTTTTCTGTTGAACAATAAAGTTTAAAATTTCCGCTACTATTTTATATATTTGTCTTGTGAGATTCTATTTTTGTTTACCTATAACGCTTCAGGGAACTTAATGTATTCTAATAAAGTGTGACATTAATGGACGTGGGGTGTCACATTAGGTATCAGAGCTGAAGGTTACAAGATCGGATAAAAGTTTTGAAAAATCTTTTTGAAAAGCAAGGTATTTTTCAAAGAAAAGCCTATTTTTGAAAAACATATTCGCCAAGGCCATATGAAATATCTTTCGATTCTCTGTTTGAACTCCTTTTTCTTTTCTTTTCAGCATGTCTGGGGAACTGAATATTCCCGTGGGCATTTAGATACCGGCTTAGTTCTGTAGATATCTTGAGGCTACGATGCCTTTCGGAGGCCAAGGAGATGCCCAACCCCCCGCTGCAGCCGTCGTTCCTCCTCCTCCGTAAGGGGAAAATTTCTCTAAGATATGCAAGGACTTCTGTGCTATGGGAGGAAAACCATTCCATGGAACTGAAAGCTTTATGGAAGCATGGAATTGGCTAAAAGAGACAGAGAACTTATTTGAACTTTTTGAGGTCGATTACCATAGAAAGATACAATTGGCCACATGGCATCTTTAGGATGAGGCTTCATTTTGATGGGAAGTGACACAAGCAGGGTGTTCAGTAGATACTTGGTCTGATTTCCAACAGAGATTCGAGACGAAGTTTCTTTCTCAGGCAGAAGAGAGTATGAAGATGGAGAGATTCTTGACACTTAAGCAAGGAAGCATGTCTGTTAAATTGCATGTCAATAAGTTCAATCAGCTGGCAAGGTTTGGTCTCGAATTTGTGAAATACCCCGCATAAGAAAGCTTTAAGGTTTATAAGACGCTTGAATCAATCTTTCCAAGCAATGGCATTATCTCACATTCCGATAGGGCAACTTTTGAAAGACTGGTTGATATTGGAACTGATGCACGAAGATGGTAAGGCTGAGAAAAATGAAGTCAAGACCGATGAGGCGCAAAACAAGAAAGTGTGGCCTAAGAAAGAACAACAAAAAAGGGTGGAAACAACGACAAAGCTTAGAATAATAAGAAATGTCATGGTTGTGGGGGCTTAGGTCATGTGATCAAGGATTGTAGACAAAGGAAGTATTCTTGTAACAACTGCGGTGAAACTAGACACTATAGTAAGGAATGCCCAAAGAAACAAGGACAGAGGCAAAGGACAGGACCTTTTGGAGGGCTGGTGCATGCTCTCAAGGCTTGCGGACGGGACAGAGGTAGGAAAATTTCTATTGAAGGTTTGATTTCTCTTTCCGATCATCCTGTTTGGACTCTTTTAGATTCTGGTGCTTTACATTTTTTTTATATCTGATTCAGTGGTAGAGTCTCTACACCTTAGTACTATTATTGTTTCTGATCCTGTTATTGTCTCAAACCCCATTGGGGGTACGCCTCATTTGTTTATGATATGTCGGAGTTTGAGTATATCTGTGTTGGGAGTCGTGTTCAAGTGCGACTCATATGTGCTTGGTTTTATGGGATACGGTTTGATTCTAGGGATGGATTAGCTAGCCATGTATGGTGCCATTCTAGACTGCAAGAGGATGGTCTTTATACTTTTGGCTTGCTGTGGTAAGACTCTCGAGTGTTCCTATAACCTAGGGGGGTCTGTCATGCTTAGTTTCCTAAAATCACTTGATGCTTCTGTCGATGATTTACGAACCGTACCTATAGCCTATGAGTATCCGGATGTTTTTGATGAGGTTAGGGGCTTATCTCCAAGGCGTGAGATTGATTTCCGGATATACTTGGTGTATGCTGCAAAGCCAGTCGCATTGCCTGTGCACCACATGGATCCTTGGGAAAGGAGGAAACATAGCAAGCAAGTAGGGGAGCTACTTGAGAAGGGGTTTATTAGGCAAAGTATTTTAGAATAGGGTGTTCCAGTCGTCTTCGCAACCAAGGCGGGTGGTTCACTTCGTCTATGTGTAGATTACAGGGTGTCGAATAAGCTTACAAAGAAGAATAAGCTCCCACTTCCGAGGATAGATGATCTACTTGACCAGCTTGTTGGCGCATCTATTTTATCGCATTAAAATTTGGCCACGGGATTTCATTAGTTGAGGGTGGCCGAGGACAGTGTAGATAAGACTGCTTTCAGAACTCCAGATGGCTGGTTTGAGTGGCTAGTCATGCCTTTTGTGTTGATGAATGCACCCGCATATTTTTTGGATCTGATGAGTAGGGTGTTTAGGGAGTTTTTGAAAAAGTATGTGGTGGTCTTCGTGGATGACATCATGATTTTCTCGAAGAGCGAATAAGAGCATGCCCCACACTTAGGAGAGGTCTTGAGGACTCTCAGAGCATACCAGCTTAAAGCGAAATTCTCCAAGTGTCACTTTTGGAGAAAGGAGATGAGACTTCTAGGGCATGTGGTCTCTAAGGATGAGATAGCGGTGGATCTCACTAAAGTAGTTACAGTTCAAGATTGGAAGGTTCTAAAGAATGCAATGGAGGTGCGAAGTTTTCTTGGTTTAGTGGGCTACTATAGCAAGTATATCAAGGAATTCATAGGGATATCAGCCTCACTCACTAGACTAAAGAAGAAGAATGTGACCTTTGCTTGGAGTATTGATTATGAGGATGCTTTTTAGCAGTTAAAGAGGGCTCTGACAATAGCCTTAGTTCTGACATTGCCTGATGGGAGCAAGGTGTTCACAGTGTACACGGATGCATGTGGTACCAGGCTTGGTGTCGTCTTGATGCAATAGGGAAGAGTAGTATGCTATAGTAGTAGATAGTTGAGAGTTCATGAGAGGAACTACCCTACCCATGATCTAGAGTAAGCTGCTATAGTGCTCGCACTCAAGACATGGCGGCATTATCTCTTGGGAGAAAGGTTCGAGTTATACATGGACCATAAGTCGCTCAAATATCTGTTCTTGCTACTCAATTTGAGAAAACAAGATGGATGGAGTTTCTGGCATCCCATGACTTTGAGATTTCTTATACCTCTGACAAGTGTAATGTAGTGACAGACGCGTTGAGTAGGCAGAGGATGACATTGAGTCCTCTATTCGTAGAGAGGCAGAGTTTGGAGTACATATCGACTTTTGATTTTAGGCCATCTACGGATCTTACACCTAGTTTGTTAGCATCTTTAGAGGTGCGACCTACTCTTATGGATCGAATAGGGTCTTCACAGAGAGATGACCCACAGATAGCAGACATCTTGGATAGACTCAGTAGAGGGGATATTTCTATTCACCTTAGTAGATATTCCATGGATGATAAAGGGTGGCTACGACGAGATGGTAAGCTTTGTGTTCCCCGAGTTGGAGGTTTGTTAAGGACAGTCCTTGAGGAATCCCATCAATCTAGGATGTTTATCTATCCAAGTGGCGATAAGATGTACCGAGACATGAAGAGAATTTTCTTTTGAGCTAGGACAATGAAAGATGTAGCGTAGTTTTTAGCATGATGTTTGGTTTGCCAGCAAGTAAAAGCTGAACAGACGAAGCCTGGCGGTTTGCTTCATCCTTTGTATGTCCTATAATGGAAGTGGGAGAGTGTCTCTATGTGTTTCATCGATGGTTTGCCTAGATCAAGGAGAGGCAACACTAGTATCTGGGTTATAGTAGACATGCTTACTAAGAGCGCTCATTTCGTTCCTGTTAAGAGTAAGAGAACGACAACATGGTTAGCATTAGTTTATCTTTATGAGAAAGTCCGTTTACATGGAGTACCCTCTAGCATAGTGAGTGATAGTGATCCCATCTTCACTAGTGAGTTTTAGAAGATCTTGCAAGAGGAACTAGGTACACAATTATGTTTGAGCACCGCATATCACCCTCATACCGATGGACAAATTCGGAAGGGGAATAGAGTTCTTAAAGATCTTTTGAGGTTGTGTATCCTAAACTTCGGGGGGACTTGGGAGGAGCACCTCCCATTGGTAGAGTTATCCTACAACAACAGTTATTGGACTAGTATTGGAATGACACCCTTCAAAGCACTATATGGACAACCTTGCAGATCACCGACTTGTTCGTGAGAGTCTACGGACAGGCATCTACTTAGATCTGAGAAGATTTGAGAGACTCCTGAAAAGATTGACCATATCCGCGGATGTATGAAGACAGATCAGGATAGGAAGAAGTCCTATGCAAATAAGAGAAGGATTGACATTGAGTTCGAGGTAGGAGACATGGTTTTCATCGGAGTATCGCCCCTGAGGAATGTTGTTCGCATTGGGTCTATAGGAAAACTGGCACTAAGGTTTGCAGGGCCATTTCCCATAGTGGAGAGGATAGGTCAGATGGCCTATAGAGTGAAATTAGCACAGAGATTTTTAGGTGTTCATGATGTCTTCCATGTTTCCCATTTGCGGAAATGTCTTCCCAATTCAGCAGAAGTTGTTGAGCCATGCTTACGGAAGTGGAGGTAGAAAAGGAGGCGACAACTAGACGAGTTCCCACCCGAATACTTGGATTAGAGTTTAAGAAGCTGCTCAACAGAGAGGTTAATTAATAAAGTGCAATGGGGAGAAAACCGGGAGGATGCAACTTGGGAAACTGAAGATAAGATTCGCGCTTCATACCCTTTCCTTTTCGAGAGTATGTTCTTAACTTCTTTTTCTAAGCTTTTATTACTACTTGATTCTGTCATTCGTGTGTATCCTATCGATCGAACCTTCGACCTTCACGTAGAAAACCAATGGATGTAAACATGTATTTGAGACATGTTATGTTTGATGGATGCAAGTGGTTTCAAGTTTTGCAAGTGGTTGCTCGTGGATACAAATGCACATACTAGGCACTAGATCGGCTCAAACACACTCATACTGCATATGGATGTGTGTGCATTTTACTTTTATTGATGAAAACGGGTGTATCATCGTATGGATTTTGCATTTGGACGGTTAATTGTGCCCACATATAAAGTTAACATGAAATACTAGGGCTATTTGCATACATTTTGGATTCGTGGCACTAACATATATTGCATTAAAGAGGTCGATTGAAGCAGTAGACTGCTTGATCTTCGCATTAACATAAAACATATACACACACATTTGCATATGTTCAAGCATTAGAAATATCTGAAGAACAATGGATGCATGCAGATGATGGATGAGTAGATGGTTGTAGGTGGATGTTAGGATAGTAACATTCTTCTTGACTTAGAGATTTCGGAGATGAAATCCTTTAAGTAGGGGAGAATGTAACACCCCATAATTTTAAAGCACATTAACTACAATAAACTAAAGGATACATAATTAAATATTGGGAATTAAGTAAAACGGATTATACCACTTCTTTCGTCTTAGAATTCTGGTTTAGACAGACTTCGAGTTTGTGTAAAACGGACATCGTGTAAGGAAGATATAAAGGTTAGAAGTTTGTATACATATAAGTGTAACGACCTGGATTTTTGGTCAATTTATTTTAATATATTTAATATTGTTTTAAATATTGTGTTGGTAATATAAATGAATATTTATATTGAGTTATCAATTTAATAATCGAAATACGATTTATTTCGAATATATATATATATATATAATTATCGTAATACGAGAATCTGAAATAATTCAATTCGAAACTAAAACGGAGTCAAAATAATTCAAATGATTAATAGAAATTCTATTTGAATATAGACGATAATAATAATAATTTTATAGTTGTTTAATTTTTTTTTAAATTTAATTTATATCGATTTAAATTAATATCTTTCCATGTGATCGAATGAGGGTTCAAAATCTGTTCTCGTATGTCCAGAATAGGGGTAAAACCCTAGTAACGCTGGTTGTTACATTCAAACAGGAGTTCAGAACTGTAAAATATATTATTATAATATATAGTGGATAGGCTTGAACTCAAATCGCAGCTAAATCAAAGATCAAATCAGAATTAAAAATTATGTACTTAACCTATCACTACCTATGTACCATATACAGGCCTAAATCGATTAATGCCAAAGTTTCCTGTTTTTATATACATGAAATATACCATTTCCCCTTTTTTCTCTCTTCAGAAACATAAACTCTAAGTCAAAAAGATTCAGATAAATAAAAGGCTGCCCCTCTCCACAAATTCAATTGGTTATAACAAAATCGGCCTTTGCTTTCATTATTTCCAAAACCAGCAACCCATTTCAAAGCCTATTATTTTTGTTCCTCTTTCCAAAAATTGATTCCTCCAATCGAATTAAAAAAAGAAAAATGGTCCCTTAAATGGAAACAAGATATTTGAATATATAGGAAATGGATCACATTCGAGTGGGTGATATGCGATTCGAACTGGAGCTCGTGAATATCACAAACGTCACGATGCCTCTTCTGAAGTTCATCGATTGGAATAGCTAACCTAGGATGGATGCGCACACAAATTAAGTTGAAATGGTGATGACGCTAAGATTTGTCGTTCTGGAGTGGTGCGTAGTTTGTCCGATGAAGTAGTGAAGTTCGATAGCTCAACGTGAATTTTGGGATAATGGAGCTAATGGATTTTGAAGCGATGGCAGTGGTGTTTGGGACTGAAGTTGGTAGTGATGATTGGGGATCCATGTTGGTGATATCCTAGAGTTCGACAATGTGGTGTATGGGGTTCGCGAGTGTGTAGGTCTTGGAATTTTAGGTGTTTTTGCGAGCTTGTCGATGTAGTAACATTGATGAGTTTTGTGGCAGTTCGACAGTGGGGTTCGGAAATGGACGGTCTCTTGGAGAGAGGGTTTGTTTGGTCAATAACGGAGCTGATGGATTTTTATTAGAGACGTAAAAATGGTGTTAGATGGAAGCAAGTTGCTTGTTGGTCCTGGTAGAGATAGGAAGGAGTTGTAGGGAACATGGTTTAATTTAATGAAGTAAGGTACTTATTTTAATTTAATAATTAATTTAATTAGTTCGCTTAATTTAAATAAAAAATCGTTTAGTCAGTAAATAAAATTTAATAATCATAGGTATAAAACCAATTCAAGATGATTCGTAGTTGATGATATGGAAATTAACGGAATATTCAACGAACAAAAAAAACAAGTAAGTAAACTCACATCTAGATTTTATTTAAATAATATTTTTTATGCTATTTGTTTGAATGCGTAGAAATATTACTGTGGCTATTATATATATATGTATGTATTAGTTATTTAGGCTTGGTGTTTGTGGCTATATATATATATATATATTGGTGGTTGGCTATTTCCCGTAAGACCATTAGCGGACGGCCGTAGTATCATTAGCGGATGATCCTATATGCCCCCGCATTATGATAGTGGATGACTTTCTATACCGCGATATCCTGCTTCGAAGCAGGATGGGTATTATTTATTTTTGCTAACGTCTGTGGATGCAGGAAAATAGGTTGGAGGGATCCAACTGGATTCCTCAAAAATATTAGTATTTGTTTGTTTTCATATATATTATTATATATGATGTGTTAGAAAATCTATTGTTGATAATTTAGTGTTTATGATTGGTTGAATGTTACTGGCCCTAAATGTTGATTATAAAAATATCGTAAAAAGGGGTTTTGAGATTTTAAAAGGAAAATTCTATTTTTCTAAAAATAGAATTTGAATTTTGAATAAGCTAAGAAATATTAACTTGTTTTGAATAATAATAACAAGTATTGAATTTGTAAATGATATTTATAAATTAAATAATGTGGGGAATTGATGTAAATTTATAAACGATGTTTATAAATGAAGGGAAATAAATTATCATTGGATAATATGCATATTTAAATTCAAATGTGAATTTAAAGGGAGAATTGAAAATTTGTTTTAAATAATAAAAGATGAAATTTATTCCCATGATCGGAATGGAAATTAATTTAAACAAATCCATAGGATTTATGCTTGAATTCAACTTTCTCGGATTTACAAAATAAATTATTCCCAAATAAGATATTTAATTGTATTAGATAGAAACCGAAGTAAATAATGAAAATAGATCCCATATTTTTATATAAGTTAAAATAATAAAATTTTCCAAAGAAAGAATCTAGTTTTAAATAGATTTGTATAGAACTTGTTTGAATATATACAACAAGTAAATTTATAAACGATGTTTATAAATGTAGTGAATTAACTATCATGAGATAATTTGGAATTCTAAATTCAAGTATGAATTTAAAAATAGAATATGGAATCATTTCGAAAAGGGAACGAATGTTTTTATTTTGGAATTCAGAATATAAAAGGAATTGAATTTCAAACAAACTTTGAAATGTAGCTTGTTTAATATATATAACAAGGAAGTTGGATTTATAAACGATGTTTATAAATCTATTAAAATAAATTATCATTAGATAATTTAGACATTTAAATTCAAGTGTGAATTTAAAAGTGAATTGGAAAACGGTTTGAAATAGAATGATAAATTTTATTTCGGAATTCAGAATATAAATTGGACTGAGAAAAATCCAACAGATTTATAATTTAAAATTCGATCACATCGAATTTCATAAATATTTATTTATTAAGAAACAGGAATTTAGTATAGATGATTCAGTTATAAATAAATTTATAACTGAGTTATGAAATAATCTACGGATAGGGAAAATCAATAATATTAAGTTGGATTTGGTAAATGGGCTGAATTAGTAATTAAATATATAAGAAGGGAGTTGAAATTTATTTATATACAAAGTTCAAACGTTAACATTTAAATTTAATTAAAACGAACTCACCGCAGCGTGCTAGTTCGTAAATTGGCATTTTGAACTTTAGTTGAGCATATATTACTCAATTTAAGTTGGAATTCTTTGAAACAGGAATCGCCAAGACTGGTTGAATAATAGTTTTCTAATGGAAGAGAAAATTCTGGATTTCATCTTATAAATTTTGATTTATGTCAAAATCAAATTTCCAGAAAAACAATGCCATAACCATATAAAACCATAACGGTTTACTTAAATAAATAAAAGGATTTTTAGTAAATAAAAATCGGAATTTCCATTAGAAAAATACAGACTTGAGATATAAAATAAATATAAACTCAAGTGGAGTAATTGAACTAATTTTTGAAAAAAAATCAGATTTTTAATTATTAAATAGGATTAACTAATTTGAAGAATAAATAGTTAATCAGGTTTTGATACGAAATTGGGTTTTGGTTAAGTAAATTTAACTGGTGAATTCATATTCGAAACTGAATATGAAACTTGAATTGAAAATGGATTTTGATTGGTTAATAAATAAACAAAAATATATTTAAACGTGATATGTTCAAATAAAAATAGAATAGGCAAAAGAGCTACTTTACGAATAAATTAGAGAACTGAGTTAAAAATGATTGGATTGAGTTGGAATAAATTGAGAATGGACGTATATAGGTTAAGCAGGATTGGAATGAAGTGTATGAAGATTTTAATTTGTATTCCCAACAAACAAGTACATGTTTACATTCCATATGAGTTCTTATGCGCCGAATCGGCAAGTCGCTTAGCTGTTTGATTTTCTTTTTGAATGGAAAGGGCCTAAAGATGCGAGTTGGAGTTTGAGCTTTTAACCGGTGTAAAGGAGGTATTGGTGAAATTTTCAAAAAATTTAAGGAGTTAGAATATTTTTAAGAAAATTTGATAATTAGAAATTAATATATCGATATATATATAATTCGGTAAGGAAACGAACTAAAAATAAGATATTATAAACAAAAAGGAAAATCTGTGAATTTAAATCTGGTAAGAATAGGAAGAGGAACGTATACACCTTTAAAAGAAATAAATGGATGATTTGTTTTATATGATGTTGATTACTCGAGATAAGTGGTCTTGTTTGTTTTGAAGTAATGACATTTTCGGTGAAGGTCTGAGAGGTAATTATACCCCAACTTGATTGATTTCATTATTAACTGATAAATAGGAAGATTCAGTCTCAAAGATCAATGTTTAAGAAGATTTAATTGAATGCAGTATTTTGGGTTGTTGTAACGATGTTTTACACAACATTCGTTTTAACCCAAATAAGTGAAAATTTGGAAATATAATATTAAATATATTTCCTAAGTATAGAAATGAATGGTCGTGAAAGAGATAAGTAATTGGAATGTTCTCCAATTGTAATTAGAAGATATTTTCTATGTATAGAAAATTAAAGAAGGGATATATGGAAAAGTTTTCCAAATAGCGTGAGAATCCAAGAGGATTGTTGGAAATATTGGATTAACAAATATTGATAAGGAAATGGAGAAGTGATTTAATTAATGAAATATTAATTAAGGGGCCCAGTGAGTGTTTGATGATTTGGATGAATGTTTGTTTTTCTTTGATAGTTAAATAACCAACTATCGAAGTATTTGCCAATATCGTTGTCAATATGGAGTGACCGATTGGATTATTGTGACACCCCACGTCTGTTAATGTTACTCACTAAGGGAATACATTAAGTTTCGTGAAGCGTTATAGGTAAATAAGAACATAATAGAACAAGACAGACATGTAAAATAGCAGCGGAATTAAAAACTTTATGTAAATCAAAACATCATGGTCCCAAATTCTGGGTTTACATCATAAGTAACTAATTACTTTAATAATCTGCCTTACCAAAAATATCATAGTACAAAAGCATAAAACATTATTTCCCTTGCAAAGCCATAAGAGAGTTGATAAGAAATCAAAGCAGTACATCTATATCCAAAATCCAAGCTAAGCTGAAAGAATCCAAATCAACTCTAAGAACTTCCACTTTGAGAACCTTTGGGGGGGGGGGGGACGTGAGAGAGAGAAAGGAAACAAAAAGGGTCAGACATAAAGTCTGGCGAGTCCAGTTACTTTTAAATATAAATAATAAATAAAAGTATCATGACATGTATATAAAACTGGAAGAACAAGATAACAGTAACAATAACAAGTGTGAACTGAGCAAGATAAGATGGACATGATATATTGCGCTTCTTAAATACATTTCTCTGCACCGCACAGATAGTAGTATATCAGAAGTAGAATGATCCCTACTAATATTGTTCCATTACATTTTCTTGATTATTAGGTTACTTGGGTTAATAGCACTCAAGACTTATACGCGCATCGTACCTAATTACTTTCCCATGGATTCACCAAATACAATATATGTAGCTATCTCTCAATATTGAGATACACCTCATGGTACCCCCACTCGCATGGTCTCCACCGTAGTGAACGATGTCCCTCATCCTACTTCGAAGTGACGTACAGATCTCTATATAAAATGTTACGCTCCACATATATCTATCATTACTATGCTACGTAAGTGTATGGACTGCCACCATCGATCGAATCAGATTCCTTATCGTAATAATGCCCTCTGGTCTACGATACACCACCCAAAGTAGATATGCATGTATCTAGACTGTCCCACGTATGTACTGTAATTGTAGCTTGATGCCTCAATCGCACGTCTTCTAATGTGCACCAAGTTCCGTGGCAGGGCGATACAAGAAACAAGGAACTCGGTCGGGAGCTTTTCCATATCTGTACAGGCCCATCTTCAAAGATCCTATATATACAGATATACATAGGTTCTGTTTTCATGGTGGCTATGGCCCCACCTCGGCCCCTCCCTCAACTAGTAAAGACTACATGAGCTAAGCGACCACCCCTAATAATAACCAATCTAAACATCCATGTGGCGTGTACCCTCAACCCCATACCTCGATAGTGAAAGGTGAAATGGTACCTTGGGTTTAGCTCTAGTCTTTCGCATCCCGCTGGATGTCGATGACGGATATCCGACGGTCTATTATCCTTGTTGTTCGTGACCCTCTCTACCTCCTTGTGAGGCAACCGTCGAATCACCCTGGTGTCACCTCGTCACAGCATTCTAACTGCATAGCTACATCTATAGTCAAGGCCCACCCACCTAGTAGTTATGCGCAGACCCAACCTCTGCGAGTATAGCCTCAGACATATGTCACTGCACAGAGGACTACTAGGAGCACCTTATGTAACACCTCTAAGTCCCACGTCGTGGAAACCTGTGTGAAATGGGTACTTATATAGTAGATCCCATCTCTTACTAACGCCAAGGCCTTTTGAGGAGCAAAACCCCACACCTATATGGTGGCTAAGTTGAGGACAATATCATGCGTGAATGGAGGTGCGGGTTGTTACAGTGGTATCAGAGCCAATACCCGGCCGGAATTGTGGCTCCTGTGTGGACCACAACAGCTGGGTGAGATGTTTGTGAGCCAACAGGGATGTTGGGCTCTGTAGGAGGGGAGAATGTAACACCCCTAAGTCCCACATCGTGGAGGCCTGTGTGAAGTGGGTACTTATATAGTAGATCCCATCTCTTACTAACGTCGAGGCCTTTTGAGGAAAAAACCCACACCTATACAGTGGCTAAGTTGGGGAAAATATCATGCGTGAATGGAGATGCGGGTTGTTACACCTTACGTACTTCATGAAGCCGCATGCTTCACCTTCCATTCCTTTGGAGCCGTTATAACAATCAGATGAATGTGCGCTCCCCTCGTGTCTTACAACACCTCGATGATCTACCCCGTTGGGTTATTCACCCTCAAACATACGGACTGGTCCAAGCGTCTTTCTTTAATATGTTGTTAGACCCTATGTCTAAACATTCTTTTACGCGCTTGCCTTACCTCACCCGGTTCCCATTTAACTTGGTTATTTCTATTCATATTGAATTCTTGTTCCAATCTACCAAGTTTCTCTTGCTTATTAATTTCAGTCATATAACTTAGTCCATTTACGTTTATTCATAAGTCCACAACATGTTATTCTCTAGATTGTGGCCCAAGGTCTGTAATCTACAATCTATTTTGTAGTCTTGCTTGGTTATATCATTACAATAATATGTCCTCCTTAATACGTTATTAAATATATCTTCAATTCACATGTTTCCTAATTAACATGTCACTTACCATTTATGATTAAATATAACTTATTTATTTTACAAGTTTTCCTCATTCTTTCTCATTTATTCATAAATTCAATTTACACCGTCACTACAACTTATCGTTGTTTACTTAGCAGACTATTACGCATATCTAATTCTATCATTTCTACAAGTTATGCTTACCCTACAAGGGTGTCTTTAATTACATAACTCTAATATATTTTCCACCGGTTATGTGTACCACTAGGTGTCTTTAATTACATTACCTTATTGGGTTAAGTTCGTGGGCCTATATGTAAATATTACCCACCCCCTCTATTTTACTTAACCCACCCACTACCCATCCAATTTTACTTAACCCTAACTCAAGTTCATAATCATACAATCCTTATGGATTAAATTAGGTTAAGTAGTCCAATTCTTTACCACGTCCAATTATGGTTATAATGGGTTAGAGCTCCCACATTAGGCCTACAACGTGCAGATACTGGATATGTCGGTTGGGTCCGGGCAGTCTTATTTCATAGTTGGGTCTAACCTCGTGTTTTAACCCGATTCGTATTTGCACACTTAGACCTCTCACATTAGGTTCAACATTAGTGGCTACTGGATATGTTGGTCGGGTCCGGGCAGACTTCGACCACTAGTGCAACCTAACCTCGTGTCACAAGTGCAATTACAATTCCTAATTGTAATTACTAGACGTTCCATTTTTATCCAAATCTACCTATGTCATTATAGGTGATTATTTCTCTTTTTCCCCACATTTAATTATATGCCCAATTCACTATTCAAATCATAGGCTTTTACACACCTTTTTTAATTCACCTTTTAATTATGCACCATATGCTCTTTTTCCCAAGTTATAAGTTAAGGCATACATATATATATATATATATGTGTGTGTGTGTGTGTGTGTGTGTGTGTGTGTTGTGTGTGTGTTTGTGTGTGTGTGTTATGCACAAACCCAAATCTACATACTTTTCCAATTTATGTCCCTAGTCCATATTCACCCATTTCAATATAAGTTATACCCAAATCCATATTCGCATATTTTCCAATATATGCCTAAAATTCATATTCACATACGTCCCAATTTGTGTCCCAAATCAGTGCTTACACATGTCTAAATTTATGCTTAAATTATATTTTCCAATGTATGCCTAAATTCGTATTCATATTATCCAACACAATATATGTCCCCAAATTTGTATTCGTATATTTCCAAATTTTATGCCCAAATTTATATCCATATTTTCCAATACCAATTATGCCCCAAATTATGTCTTTCCCCAATCGTTCCCAATTTCGCATGTTCGCATTTTTCATCGTTAGGCCTAGGCTCGAAGGTTGCTTGGCTATATAAAAATAAAAAGGGAAAAAGAGGGAGAGAAGAGAATCAAGAATAGGCATAATAACGAATCAATAATAAACTGATAAAAATAGGCATAAACTTAATAGGCATATTATGACAAGATTTAACATGGCGGCGATATGAACATATAAAAGCAGATCTGACTGTTATGTCATAATAGAACCGATTAGGCACCGATTCAAGATCCAATTCTTTACATACATATCAATATTACTATTTAGATCTAAAAATAACATGAACTCACAGTGAATAGATCTAATAAAATGGATCCAAATTACTGCGAAGAACATGTTGAAAAAGTTTTTTGTAACCATCGCTGAATTTGTTGTAGCAATCTTCGAATATGTATATTCTTCTTTGAATTGATTTAGAAGAAGAAAGGCCATTTTAATTTTCTTTGCAGCAAAGCTTCGCCATCAGCATTATTTTTAGATGAATAAAACCTAGGTCTAGGGTCCTTTATATAGCCTAGAGTTCAATTAATCTTGCTCAGAAAGGTGTCCAGATACAAAACGAAGTATTTTGCCCAGATCTGTTAGGGGTGGGTCGACCCTCCTTTGAGTGGGCCGACCTATGGGTCGACCCTCCTTTAGGTAGGTCGACCTCCCTTTGAGTGGGTAGACCCACCTGGGCGGGAAATCTGCCGCCTTCCCAAATTTCGAACTTTGAACTGAATTTTGAATTTCTGGACCCACTTTTGAATTTATGAACCTATTATATGTATATATTCTTCTTGTGCGTATACAAACTTCAAACCTTAATAAATTCTTCATACGATGTCTGATTTACGCAAACCAGACATATATCTTAACTAGAATTTCGAGATGGACGCAATGGCGCAGTCCGTTTTACTTAATTTTGAATATTAAACTAAGTTTTCCTTAATTCATTGTTAATAGTGTATTTCACATTGATTGTTCTTTAATTCATCATCTTAAGCGTCGTTAAAATTTCGGGGTGTTACAATTATTATTTGAGAACCACTACGTATTGGCAGTAGTGTTGCGAATCAGATTATATGAAGATAATCGAAGACAGAGTAAAGTACAAAGGCTTTTTCTGTTAATCCTAAGTAGAAATTGCCTAAAATGGATTAATCGAAATTGTGCCTTCGGTTTCGTTCAATCCCAGAACGAACGTGTATGTACGAGTGTCTGACAGAATATTTCCAATGATCGCATATGTTGGACTGTACAAATATATACGGTAGCGGAGAATTTGACACTTCTTGGATATGGATCTGCTTTGATGTATCGCTTCGACTATTTGTCTACTTTGTTATGGCTACTTGTGGGGATTACGATTCTTCATTTCGGTACTCTGATGGTTTTTAGCGCAAGACAGATGTTTTTGTTTGATGTATTTTGTTCTAGTATTTTAGTCTGATGTTGTAACTGGAGTTGAGATTATGACGTTTTCTGTTGAACAATAAAGTTATAAATTTCCGCTGCTATTTTATATATCTGCCTTGTGAGATTCTGTTTCTGTTTACCTATAACGCTTCATGGAACTTATTACATTTTGATAAGAGTATTAACAGACATGGGGTGTCACATACGAGAAATATATTTTATTTCTAGAAGATTATATTTTGGGTGCACGTTGATTCCAGAACCTGGAATGTTGCTAAACTAGTTGCATTTAAACAAAAAATTTGCACATCATAAAAATATGTCAATTGTAGAATCTGGGTTACACATCATAAATTTTTTGCACATGGTCATTTGGATCATCACTACCTTTAACAAATACACCAATATTGTTAGCTAATTTTTTAGCAACATATTCTTTAGTGCTAAATTTATATCCATTAGCAAAGAATATTGGATATGTCTTGACATTTCTTTTTGGTCCAATTGCTAAATGTTTCAATCGTTCATCTACAACACAATTCGATGTATCAAAAACATAATTAGTAAACCATGTAGTGAATTCTTTGCTATATCGCCATTTGTATACTATGATTCGTAAATTCTGCAATTATAGGACAAATGTTACATTATGATTTAAGATACAATACATGTATAGATGTATAAGTTCATTACCTAATGAATGGTGCAACCTATGTGTGTGCTGCATTATAATCTCTATCATTCAGCCATTCTTCCACACATTTACCTGAAGGCCGACCATGTTTTTAAAAAATTGATAAAGTCTCTTGACAGTCATCTTGATCAATGCCTTCATTATTACACGCAGTAGTTTCAAATGATATATTCACATAATCACTAAAATAATGAGAGAGAAAATACAAAGCTTCTTCTTCGATGTATGATTTGCAAATAGAACCTTCAACTCGAGCTTTCTGCCTCACTTTTTCCTTTATATGATTTAAATATCTATTTAGAATTATCGAAAATTAATTTTTTTATACATTTCATTAACCAATATTTAATTAACTAAATATTAATATACCTTTCAAATGGATACATTCATCCGTATTGCACAGGCCCTCGAAGACGTGCTTCTAATGGAAGATGAATAGGTAAATGCTCCATAACATTGAAAAAACCTAGAGGAAATATTTTTTCTGGTTTATGGAGCAATATGGGGATTTCTTCCTCTAGTTTACGTAGATGATCAATTTTTGATGTAGTAGAACAAATCTCTTTATATAACAAACTAAGTTCTATTACAACAATCCAAAATTTTATGGGCAATAGTTCTTTGAAAGCGACGGGAAATAAATTTTCCATCATAACATGACAGTCGTGGCTTTTCATCTCACTAAGTTTACTGTTATTATAGTCGACACATCTACGAAGATTAGAAGATATACCATCCGGGAATCTTAATCCTTCCACCTATTTTAAAAGTATTTTAACTTGATTATTGTCTAGTTCATAGTTCATTTTTGGTTTTTTGGTGCCATTTGGCTTTATATGAAGCTTAGGACGATTACATTTACTTCGATAACACGTCTTGATTTCAAATCATCTTTAATCTTCCCTTTGACATTCAAAATTGTATTAAATACATTGTCAAACATGTTTTTCTCATTATGCATCACATTAAAATTATGACGAATCAGGAGATTTTTCCAATAATGCAACTACCAAAATATGCTTTGTTTCCACCAATCATTAATCGTTGATTCACCTTGAATTTCTATCTATAATCTAGTTTCATGAAGATTTTGATAATCTTTTACAAGTTCAAAAATTTCTTCACTTGATCATATTTTAGGTGGTGTCAAAGTTTCATGCCTATTAGCTGTAAAAAAGTTCTTATCTCTTCTAAAAGGATTATTAATATGAAGAAAACATCTATAACAATCAAACCATGAAATTTTCTTTCCAATAGGTAAAGAAAATGCCCTTGTTTCTTCTATGCAATAAGGACAAGCTAGACGACCAGCCGTACTCTAACCTGAAAGCATTGCATACACAGGAAAATCGCTAATTGTCCACAATAGAGAAGCATGCATACAAAAGTTCCTTTTTTGCAAAATATCATATGTTTCTTGTAACACCCCACGTTCATTAATGTCACTCACAAAGGGAATGCATTAACTTTCATGGAGTATTATTGGTGTATAGAACGGAATATAACAAGATAGATACATATATTGGTACTTGAAAATTTTAAAACCACTTTTATTGCAGCGGAGAAATAGTTTGGTTACAACAACATCAAAAACCAACAATAAAACCAAGTACACTTAATATCCATCTTGACAAATTGTTTTCTAAGTACATAAAGTAAAAAAGCATAACCCCAACATAAGTAGCCATAAAAGAGATAAGCTGAACTTTACTTTCAGCAATCCAAGCACTTCCAAAAGGGGAGAAAGAGATCCAAATCAGGCTCCACTAGCACTAGTCCCACCCTAAGAACGGGGGGGGGGGGGAGGGGAGGAAGAAAAGAGGCGAAAACAAAGGGGGTCAGACATAAAGTCTGGCGAGTCCAATAACTTTAACAATATAATTATTAAAGTAATTAGAATAAGGCATAAACTGGTAAATAAGGAATGCCTGTGAAACAAATGGGCATGACAAAGCAAACAAAAGGAATAAGATAACGTTAATTGTGCCTCCAACACTATAGGATAATTACTATACTGCACTAACACTAGTCACCCTAAAAGTTGATCCTGCATATTGAACAAAATAATAAAAATGGTAGTTTCGTGTACCCCTAGCTGTCTTCATAGGTGCCGCCTGCTCCTATCTCCATTAGTTGTACCCACTACCTTTCCCATTCTAATTACAACATTTATTCATAATATGGTAGTTGGACTCCTAGTTGTCTTCATAGATGCTGCCTGCTCCTATCTCCGCTAGTCGTACCCACTACCTTCCCCATTCGATCAACTCTCTAACTCGTAGATACCCGTGCTGGTCCCACTGTGAGGTGTATCACTCCCCAAAGTGGCAACCCAATACCACTAAAGATGCACGGGTTATACCTACATGATGCAACAACGTCTTACCTACCAGCCCGGGCCCACGCACACACTTGACCCCATTGGACTTGCGTTGCCACCGCTAACCCGGTTTAACCTCTTACAATCAAACCCAGTAAGCATGTACCGTCCTCGATCTAGATCGAGCTCACTTAGATACTAAATGGGTTACTGGTTGAAAATGGTCCCCACACTTGACACAAGCTTTCCACCTATGCTTGGTCCCCACTAGGATTTCTCACTTAACCCCCTCTTATTCATGTCTTCTTACATGTTTCAACTTGGTTAAGTGTATATAATTATATCCCACATGTCACCTATGTTACCCACTTATCAAATCAACATGTGTTATTGGTTAAGCTTGTCTTAACCCTATCCGCTTATCAGATCAATATTGGTTAAGTTCGCCTTAACCCTATCCATTTATCAGATTAATATATATTATTGGTTAAGCTGGTCTTAACCCTACCCACTTATAAAATTAATATATATTATTGGTTAAGCTGGTCTTAACCCTGCCTACTTATCAAATTAATATATATTATTGGTTAAGCTGGTCTTAACCCTACTTACTTATCAGACTATTGGTTAAGAGAATAACTCCCTAAGTATCAACCCCGAAGAGCAAATCAACATCAGATTGGTACTCAGAGAATTACTCAACTTAACCAAACTTATGTTTGTCATTCATATTCATCTTTGATCAGCATTAATTAATTATTAATGCATAGACCTCTCACATTAAGTCGAGTACTTATGGCCGTTGGATATGCCGGGCGGTTCTGGGCAGACTTCCACCGCAATCCAGACTTAACCTCGTGTCTAAGCATCTTTTAATTATACCTACGACCGCTCACATTAGACTGTTGTTTGCGGATGCTGGATGTGCCGGGTGGGTCCAGGTAGTCTTATACCACAAACGAGTCTAACCTCGTGTCTTAGGCACTTATTGCGCATTTAATTTATGCCTTTGACATTTCACATTAGACTACCGTTTGTGGTTGCTAGATTTGCCGGGCGGATCCGGGCAGTCTTATACCACAAACGAGTCTAACCTCATGTCTTAGGCATTTATTATTACACATAATTATTTAACCACAATTTGAATTAATATCCCTATTCAAGTTGTCAATAATTTCCAAATTAATCTATGTCCATAATTGTCACATAATTTATGTCCATAATTTTCAGGTATATAAATTATACCAATTAATGTCTCAAATTAATTATATGCCTTTAAAGCCATTTTATGCTAATTCTCAGTATGTATATTTAATGTTTTTCTCAATGTCCCCACGCCGTTCGTACGTTTAATATGAAATATGTTAGACTCGCAAATAGTCTAACTCATAAAAAGATAAGAAACATCACAACTTGCATAACACATAAAATAGATCTAACTTGCAAATAAGAATTATAACATAAATTTGCATAGCCAATAACTTGCATAGGAAATGGACATATAGAACATAAATTTGCATGAACAACGATGGATCCAAATATAGATCTAAACATGAAATTGTGAACTTGCATATATGAATATGGGTTTCACCTAACTTGCATATGTGAATATGGTTTTCACCTAAACTAGCATATGTGAATATAGTTTTCACCTAAACTAGCATATGGATTCCTACAAACTTGCATATGAATTTAAACATGTAAACTAATATCACATGTTTTACAAATAAACTAGCATATGTATATACTTGATTCACATATAAACTTGTGTATAGTTTGCATACAGACTTGCATAAGATTTACATAAAAACTAGCATATGATTTACATCCCAAACTTGCATATAAACTGATGTCATAAAATGAATCAAGTTAAACATATGTGATTGGACATATGAAATAGATCTACCAACATAAGTTAACAAAACTGTCATATGTTCACCAACAGACGATAACAAAGTTAAGTAACATCACATGATTCAACATACATGTTCTCATAATCCAAATTATAACTCAACATAATTAATTTATTAATTATTTTGTGAAAGAAATTGTACTCACAAAGACGGATTAGAGAAGTGGATAATTCGTTCGTCGTTTGTATTAGAATTCTGACTTGCAATTCCTAAGCTTTAAGAAGAAGAACTATTCTAACAGTAGCATGGAGGCCAAGAGATTAATTTAGTTTAGGTTTAGAGCTTGAGTCTATGCGTGCTTATATGGAAGTTTAAACTTACGTGAGTCGTTAGATCATCCTAGGAGCAATCACAACCGTCCAGACTAGATAGAATTATCCAGAATGGCCACCTATGCCCTAGTGACTCAATAATAGGTCAGAAAAGACTCAGCAACAAGCCAGAATCATCACAGTTCAGATATGCCCGAGGGGTAGGTCGACCCCCAGGTCGACCTATATAAGTGAGGTCGACCTGGCCTAAGGTGGCAAAAATCCCGCCCAACCCGCTTCTTCGTTTGAATTCGAATTTTGAATTTTAATCTGAACTGTTTTAAATTTATTTAAATTTCTGAAACTTCTAAGGGCCATAACTTCCTCATACGAAGTCTGATTTACGAAAACTTAGACTCTATTCCAAGCAGAATTTCGAGATGAACGCAAAAGCGTAAACCATTTCCCTTTATTCTCACTTTAACAATTAAGTATTCTTAAAATTGTTAATTTTAATATTTAAAATTATGGGGTGTTAGATTTCTACTCCTTTGTACCACAATTTTTTTAATTCTTCAATCAATGGTTGTAAATAAACATTGGTTCCTTGTGTCGGATCATAAAACCAGGGACGAAAATTATGAGAAACATATAAGGAGCTTTCATACACATCCACGAAGGTAAATTATAAGGTGTGAGAATTATAGGCCAGGAAAAATATTTAGCACCAAATTGAGAAAATGGTGAAAATTCATACGTACATAAACCAAGTCTAACATTACAACTCTCAAATGCAAAATCGGGATACTTTTGGTCAAAATGCATCCTTGCTTCCCCGCCAGCTAGGTGTGTTAACGTGCCTCCGTCCTGTGTTCTCACACTGTACCATCTCATATGTTATGCGGTTACATAAGATGCATATAACCTTTGAAGTCTAGGAGTAATAGGTAAATAATGCATATGTTTATACAGGGCTTCCTTTCCCTTTTTCTTTCTTGGTTTGTATCTTTCCTGATTACATATTTTACAATTCTTAAGATAGATATATTCCTTTCAAAATAACATGCAGACCTTTAGACATGTATCTATCTTTTTATACAGTAAATGTAACGACCCGGATTTTTGAGCGACTTTGGTTATCGACATAAACACGATGTCGATAACCAAAACATCGAAAAATCCTGGTAATTAATGAAAGAAATTAGAGGGTGAGGATAGATAAGATAGAAACTTAGAATAGAAGAAGAAGAAGAAGAACACAACATAAGAGTAACACGAACCTCACAGCGGAACGAATAACATATAATAAATAACATAACTTTGAAATATAACAGTTATGTATACAATAGCACTTATCAGAGTACAACACTTACAACACAACGGAAATAAACTATTGCTATATGATCCAGAAGCCTCCTGCTCCAGCTCTTCAAGTATATCTGTAAATCCCGACTACTTGACTGCCCGTACAAATTTAGGCACCCAAGAGTTTAGGGAAAACAACAAAGTAAACTCCGGGTCAGTCATGGGACTGGTGTGAGTAAAACAGTTTAAACTGGTATATGAACAAGTAAACGATATCTCATAAGACCACGCCGCAGAACGGAACGGGTTTTTCCCTTATGAGAATCCAAAATATCTTTATATCAAAAACCATTTGATATTATAATAATGTCTATCAACTACAATATAATAACCATCTAGCAGAAACGCTTTCATCTCACGTTCTACATATAGTATACAATCAAAACCGCAAGCACGTTTTGGGTAATGGATTTCCAACTATGACAAGGTATGGAACCACCTTCCGATCAGTGTACTCTAGGAACGATACACTGGAGTTCAACAAGAACATCTTGCCACTCAGCCACACATGACCGACCACTCATTTTGCTTGAGTGTATCGAATGTATATCACCAACGGTTGGGATCAACAACCGTTTTCCGTATATATATGAGACAACATTGATAGATTAAAGAAGCAAATGAATATTCTCTAGATAGGTGATTATACACCCTACTTCGGTGCGACCGACTTAGCCATGTTGCCTGCCCGATTTCTGTCATTTACCGGATGATGAGGCTAGAAGCTACGCTTTATCATCACATCAGATTCACTTCGAATGTCACATCATCAGATCCATCAGAATCACAAATTGACTTTCACAACCATACATTATGTGTTAGCTAAAAGAAGTTTCCTTCTCCGCTTCCACTCTTGGTACGGTTGGAGAAATCAGTATATGTGATCTTTCTGGAAATATTCTGTCAGACCTTCTTCCATACAAGTCATCCAGGAACAGGATGAACCGGAGGCACTATTCAGTACATCCATCTTAGGCACTGTTATCTAAGACTTATACAATAGCCCTTGCACTTTACTCCGTCTTCAATTATCTTTGGCATATATGATTCGCAACGCTTATGCCAATACAGAGTGGTTCTTTCGATAATAATCCAACTGGTCTCTCCATATTAACAACGTTAAAATGGTCCAAACTTCGATAGTCTGTGATTTAACTATCAAAGAAAAACACGTGTGCAAACAACGATATTATTTCCAAATGGAAATTCTATCAATCAATCATCAATTATATATATATATATATATATATCTATATATATATATATTCATATTTCCTTATTTCCACATTTGATTACGTTTCTGATTCTATTTGGAAAACATTTTGAAATCTTCTTTACTTGGATTTAAACAAATGTTTAAATCAACATCGCGACGACAACTCGAACTACTATACTTATTTGCTAAAACCACTTAACCACTTCACACTCTCGAACCTTAAACATTTCTAAATTAAAAACGAAGTCAATCAAGTTGGGGTATAACTACCTCTCAGACCTTAACTGAACAACATTTCAAATCTCGAAATAGGTTAAGTCCATTTTTTTAACTCTTTAACACTTCCTTACGTAACTCCTTTCGAATAAACTATATTCGAAAATCCCTTAAATCTCTATTTGTTTAACTCTAATCGATTTACTCTTTTACTTCTATTTGAATAAACTAAACTCGATCAACTCATTTTAACTCAATTCGAATAACTAATATTCGATAACTCCCTTTAATTCTATTCGAATAAACTATATTCGATTTACTCATTTGATTTAACTAATATCAATTAACCCCATCGAATAACTAAATTCGATAACTCCTTGGAATAAACTATATTCGATAACCCCTTCGATTAAACTAATGATCGATAATTCCTTCGATTAACTAATAATCGATAACTCCTTGAATAAACTATATTCGATAACTCACTTCGATTGAACTAATAATCGATAACTCCTTCGATTTACTAAAAATCGATAAATCCTTCGAACAAACCATATTCGATAATCTCCTCTCGAATAAACGATATTTAATAATCTTCCCTTTCGAATAAACTAAATTCGATAATTCCTTTTCGACTAACTCTAATCGATTTACTCAAATCGATTAACTCTAATTCGATTAACCCTATTTAATTACTCTATTTGTTTAACTCTAACTCTAACTAGTTAACTCTAATAGATTTACTCTGACTGGTCAACCCTAACTGGTTAACTCTAACTGGTTAACTCTAACTGGTTAATTCTAACTGGTTAACTCTAACTGATTAATTCTAACTGGTTAACTCTAACTGATTAATTCTAACTGGTTAACTCTAACTGATTAACTCTAACTGGTTAACTCTAACTGATTAACTCGACTCGACTAACCCCTTTCGAATAACATATTCGATTTACTAACTTTCGAATACCATATTCGATTAACTCCCTTCGAATAACTTATATTCGATTTAACTCCTTTCGAATACCATATTCGATTTAACTCCTTTCGAATACCATATTCGATTTAACTCCTTTCGAATAACAAATATTCGATTTAACTCCATTTGAATAATTCTATTTGATTAACTCTAGTTGGTTAATTCTAATTGGTTAACTCTAACTCTAATCGATTTCTCTTATTCGAGTATCCCTATTTGATAACGTTTATTTATTTATAAAGGTTTACTTTTAGTAACGGTTCTGCACTTTATAAATGTTCTCTTTAATGATGTTACTTCACTTATACAAGTGTTGTGTATCCATTCTATTTAAACCTATCGATGTTAAAACCAATATCTCTTCTCTATATAAGTTCAGACTTATATATTCCATTTATCGAATGATAAATATTTAATTTAATTTATAAACTATTATTTATAAATTAATCTTTTCTATTTATCTATTAAAACAGATTTTCATTTCTATTCATTTCCTAAATATTCCTTTGGTTTAATTCTATTTATTTATCAAATAAATATCCCTTTGATTTAATCCTATTTATTTAACAAATAAATATCTCCTTTTTCCTTTATTTATTCCCTAAATAAATAAATTCTTTTAACTCTTTATTTATGCTTTACCAGTATATTCCTTTATATTTGCTTTCAAATATGTTTCCTTTATATTTGATTTTAAATATATTTCTTTATATTTGATTTCAAATATATCTCCTTTATATTTGATTAACAAATAAATTCCTTTATATTACTTTCAAATATATTTCCTTTTCAATTTCATTTGTAAAGGTTTTACAAACATTTCTATTTCATTTTGATTTCTGAAAAATATTTCTAACTCCTTATATTCCCGGGAAAATTCGCCATAACCTCCTTTGTACCGGGAGCATCGGGAAAATCCCCAAACCCACCACACAGTCTTTTCCATTCAAAAAGAAAATGGTTTGAAATTTATTTCCTTTCTTAATATCTTCTATTTATAAATATTTCTTATTTATAAATATTCCATTTATAAATATTTCATTTTCACTATCACTTTGAAAATTCCCTTATCAACATTCCGGTATGTTACGGTATTTAACATATCAAATTTCGATATCCAATATCGTACATACACACACAATCAACAATGGGTTATAATTCACATCATATATCAAAATATATGAAAAACAATAAAATAACTATTGAGGAATCCAGTCGGATTCCCCCAACCTGTTTCCCTGCATCGACAGATGTTACACAACATGATTGTCATCACTTTCAGTTCAATATGAATTATTCTGATAAACAGAATCAATATATAACTATATAACTGTTTATATTATATATATATAATATTTCATTAACTGACTAGCAGTTCAATCAAATAGTCAACACACAATCAAACAGACAATTTCTAACAGTTCTAAAAATACAACATGAAATTATAAACTGTTCAGAGTTAGTGAGATTTACTCACTTTTGCGCGTTAGCTGTTAAATAACGATTTGCTTTATTTGAATCAGTCGGACAATTTATTTCGCTATAAATTGTAACGAGCTCGGATTCACTCCCGGTCAGTCTCATTGTGTTGCTCCCGTCCATACGGTCCCATCGGATCTTGTTTCGTTGAATTCTGATCAAGTATGCCCGAGATATTGGATTTACAAGTTAATACGATATTTAAAAGAAATTTAAATTAACTAGGCTAATACATTATGACCAAATGGGCTTACTATTTTTGAAACCCAGCCCATCTTCATTTCATATGAACCCAACCCGCTTGGATAAATCCCCTTTCTTCCCCGTTTACTGTAACAGCCGTTCTCAAGAAACCCACACACTCGCCGACTATCTTTCACCTCCTCCGACCTCTTCTACTTCACCGAAAATCCCCAAGACAACCCTAAACGACTTCTCATCAACGCCTCCTCCTTCTTGGCTCAATCTCATGGAGTTCGAACCCCATCTCGTGGTGGCGATACCCGCTCGTACGTGCTGGTTCGAGAGTTTCGAGCGACACTTTTCCCCGCTAAAACCCATCAATTCTCCACAACTGAATCCCCTCCATGCTGTGAACACTCCGGTACCCTTCGAATCAACCCGCGGTGACCGTAGCTCGCCAATAGTCCAACCCTAGGTGGCGCTACCGAAAACCTGACCTCCTAAAAAAGCATCGTACTCGATGATAATTATATAGAACTAAAGCTCTTGCCTTGCTAAACCCATACATACATATATTTTGATTTTTAGGATTTTATTTGGATTTTACATTGATTTTTAAAGAGGAGGTCTTCACGTTTTAAGAAGGAACTAATAGAGGCGGAAAATGTGTTGACCGAATGAGGATGGAAACTAGGTTTTGAGGATTGTTTAGGGGGTATTTATAGAGGTTATAAATATCTAGATATTTTGGTAAATATCTTCTATTATAATATTCGTTTTCCCTTATAAAAATGCATGTGATCACATATGATCCCCAAAAATCACCAAATTGGACATGCACCTTCAGTTCGACATTTCGGTCCCAACGAAACTGGTTTCATCGAATTCCGGCTTCGTATGCTCACACAGTGTATTTTTAACTGTCAAAATACTGACTGTTTTCTACTCTAAAAATCCGTACGACCACACAGTGACTCTAAAAATTACGGAAACTAACATCTAGCAACTATTTGACACTGCGGATCTAAAAAAACTGGTTTCGTCGAATTTCGACTTCGTTTGCAAGACTGGCTATTTTTAATGCTTTGAATGACCCATTTAAATATATAAATATATTTAAATAAAAATTAAATTAAATATTAATAAATTTATATTATCGTATATCTTTACATATGATATCGTACAGCTCCAGAATATCATATCAGAATTTACAGCTTGATATTTCAGATTCCAGATTATCTCGATATTCAATTTATATCGAAGATCCTTTTATAATGTATATAAAGCGTCGCAAATTATAAAGGAATTCCACAGCGACTTTTCTGAAATTTGATTTGGACGTAACTTATAATCTACACGACGAAATCCTGATTTTTCTCTTCCACTAGAAAGATATAGTCCACCAGCTCCACACGTTTCTTGTTTCACAGAAATCCGGCTTAAAACGAATCCTTTACATCCAGTTGAAGTTCAAATCGCCAAATCGTGAACTGCAGCGCCATTTCAAACTCGGTTTTAATTATAATATAATTATATGTTCAAACTGTCGTCGATTGAATATATTCGTCAATATAATTCAACTCTAAGTTGAATTAAATCTTAGGGATGACCCTGTTCACAGAATATTGTGATTTCCAATATTCTTGATTATTTTTGAATTAAATATATTATTTAATTTATTATTTTAATTAAATATTCACCATTATTTAATTCCTCGACCATGAAATCCTTTAATTCACTATTTAAATAATTAAATAAATTAATTACTATACCTCTGCAAATATGGGTCATTACAGTAAATCAAAAGCCGACATCATTTTTTAACTTCATAATGATTTTCGCACACTAAATTATTAGGAGGCATATACCGCTTCACAGCTTTTGTGAGGTTGTATATGGATTTCATCACAAATGTATTCAACATTTACTGATAATTGAGTTATGCTTTCATGGCCTTCACAAAGGGGTTTCGTCGTGGTATCTAATAAATCATATATTTTTTTGGCCCCAATATTTGGTTCTTCTTCATTATAACTATCGTCATCAGTAAATTGTTGAACTTGGAACATTGAACGTGTAACATCTTCAACCATATGTTCTACAAGATTCGTCATAGCAATTTCATTATTCGCTACCTCCTTAAACTATACAGAAGTAGATGCTAACGGTTCTCCATGACGATCCCAAACCAAATAATTCGGCATAAAACCATACTAATGCAAATGAACTTTAACCATTTGCGGTATCAAATGCTTCAATAACTTGCATCTACTACATGGACAACGGATTTCGAAGTCGTTTCCGTTGTTACTTAAGGCGAAATTAATAAACACGCCAACACCATTAATAAATTGTTCACATATTGTGCCATCAGCTTCTCTTCGTTTGTACATCCAGCTTTGATCATTAAAATAATTGTCCATTTTTCCCAAGTAGACATTTAATTAAATATATGATAAAATTTTCATCGACATTTTATTAAAACAAATTTTTTGCTAAACGTTATGTTAATTCATCATTAACACTTTTGCTAGTAGTTTATCCTACATTCATTACAAATACAATAACGTAATTAAATCACGTAAATATTTTCAATTTAAATGATTTCAAAAAAATCGGCAGCACTACGCTTCAGTTTCCTGAACAATATAGAATTGCGTGTACACAGGGAACATAAAGAAAGCGCTTCGAAATTTTGAGAACCGTTTAAAATGAAATGATTTACAAGATTTAATATCGTTATTGTGTTCGTAACTTATCCAATACAAAGGAAAAATCCAAAAAATATTGTATATGATGAATATAAATATTTGTTCCTTTAATAAAACGAACATTATCATAACGATCATATACAATACTTATCAGACGGAGCCAAAAAAAACTCTCTAAGGCTTTATGAATATAATATATTACGATTGGCGCTCTTCAATCTCTAATTGTACATATATGAATTTTATCCCATATACGTATATTTTCAACATTCAATCGAACTAACCGTACGTTATATATAAAAAATATTGTTTTCGATAAATTTTTATAAAACATAAACTTAAATATTTCCATTTCCACTAAACATTTTCGACAAATTAAATATTGCTTTCAATGAGTTGGGCCTCAATCAATTCAACAAATACATAGATTAATTGCCAACTGTATATATAACACTGTATATGCATATGTACATATACAACATAAACTAATTAACCCTAGATTAGTAACATAATTAAATCAATCTATATATACATGTATTAACATCACTACACATACGAACATACAATCTAACAAACAAATTAAGCATAAATTAGCAAAACTAAGGTATTAAATAAAATTAGGGATTCATACCTTTGAAATTGGGGACGAATTGGAGATTAGAGAGGAGGCGAGAGAGGGCCTTGAATATAGGCGGCTGGTGAAGTGGAGGAAGTCGATTTCAGAATTTTGGAGCAAGAAATTGGGGGAAACCCAAATTAATTCGAGCAGAAAATGAAATGGGGAAGGAGAAGTTGCTGTGTTAAATTTCTGCTCGACTATGCAACGGTGAGAAACAACCTCCAACGACATTATAAACAACGACCTCTTTTATAACATAAAGAAGTTTCCAGAATTAAGCTCCATTGGAAGCTGTTGGATACAGCTGTTGGAGGCCGTTGAAAGGCTCCATCGCTATACTGTGCATTTTTTATAGTGATAAATGCTAATTAGTTTTAGGTAGATTGCCACAAAACGCAAAATAAATACACACACGAACTCCTTTGGATAAGATCTTAACCTTGGTGAAGATTGTGTTATGTATCACTTTCCAAAGAAATATTCTGTTAGTTTTTTTACTATTCGATCTCCAAAGATGTTTATGACAATTGCATTTAATATTAATATCATTGTTGCTTATTACTTCATGTATTTATTTTGTACTAAATTTTTCACCTATGCTTTTCCAATGAATGCGGTGAGAAGGAGCTATGTGGATATTGTACTCACCAATCTGATCTCAAAGAACCAGTGTCCCCTAGTTGGACAAACTAGATATCCTGTATACACGCGACCATGCCTAACACTTGGCACAGAGGCATCTATATTCATACCAGCTTGAAATATTTCTTGATTTTTCAGTTGATTTCTTAGAATGCATCCATGCGATAGCCACGGGTCATTCCAGAATCTTGCATTACCAATAATATATATTTCATACTTCACTTGAAATAACACATTTTCTCTTCGCACAAAAATGTTATGCCATGTCCAACTTGCATTTTGAGGTGCTGCATGACCCAAAAGTTTCTACCCTTAATATCATGGTTTCTTGATCAGGTAACCCTTACATTATCCAAGTCATTGAGAAATTTGGATATGAGATTAATAAATGATGTTGTGTTCCAATGCACAAGACCTAAATACCCTGGCCACCTCTGTCTTTGGCTTTCTCAGTAAATTTGATTGAAACGGAAGATAAAAATCTACTATGTCTGGAGCCATTCCAAAGGAATTTAATCATTGCATCCATTATCATCTTGATTAATTTCTGAGGAAACACAAGTGTCCTCGCCCAGTACACTTGCATTGAAAAACGAAAAATTTAATTAAGGTAAGCCTCCATCTGGGTTTAAAAAACAATTAGACCAGTTCTTAAGTTTAGTGGTTAGCTTTCATATAAAGGAAGACACTGAATATTGGTAATTCTTGACATTGCTAAGGGTTCCCTAGATATGAAACATTGTTTTCATTCACATTAATACCATGGCATTCCAAATAGCATCCATCTAAGCATTACTGACTCTTACCTTAATCATGTTCGATTTATTTAAATTAACATTTAATCCAGTCATAGAATATAAGTGATCCATACCACCAAGAATAGATTTAATAATATAAAGACCTTCTTTATAAAAGACCACCAGGTCATCCACAAACATGAGTAAAGAAACTTGGGGGCTTTCACACTTTGAGTGCAACTTAAATTGTTCCTTCCTAATGAGATAATTAAAATTTTGCATTAGCAGTTCCATGACAATAATAAACTTGTTGATGGACATTGGATAAGCTTGGCCAATCCCCTGCTTGCTACCAAAAAAACCAATGCTAGCACTATTGACGTTAATAGAAAAGCTAGCCGCTAAATGCAAGCATATATCCATGCAACTAAGAGCTTTGGAAAGTTCATATAACCCATGATGCAGACAGTTAAATCCCATTGAAAAGATTTGAATATCTTCATAATATCAAATTTTAACATTACATGCAAGGAAATATGAGTAGTCATATAGCTGTGCAACAGTTCATGTGAGAGGAGGACATTACCAAGTATACTTCTACCAAGAAGAAAAGCTGCTTGATTAGGGGATATGATACTGGGAAGGACCTCCATTAGTCTGATGGTAATAATTTTAGCTATACGTTTATATACTATGTTACAACAGGATATCGTCCTAAAAACATTGAAGTGATTAACATTTTTACTTTTAGGGATAAGGGTGATATTAGTATAGTTGAAAGAATGCATTGTATGGTCTGGCCTTCTCAAAAAAACATTTCATAGCCCTGAAGATGTCACCTTGAATAATAAGCTAGCCAGATGTGTAGAAATAAGCGTTAAAACCTTTAGACTATTACATGAATTTTTGGTAAGAGAGAATATAGCTGCTTCGATCTGCACGTCTTTGACTTCCTCACATAGATAACGATGATTCTGAGGATTAAGTTTTGGCGTAATAGATTAGTCGAATAGCATAAAGATCAGGGTTTTTTTTAAAATAATTTCTAAATAGATCAGAGTTATAAGTTATGAAGGCATTCTCAATATTTCTAGGGAAGGACGAAGCATATTGAACTGATCAATGGTTGATGTAATATTCTCATGATTTTGTTTTGCTTTAAATGCAACGTGAAAAAAGGTAGAATTACGACCCCTATCTTTATTCCACTTTGTTCCAGTTTTCTATTTAACCATGCCATTCTCTCTACTCAATCTCTCATAATACAATTTGGATACTTCAGGTTCAATTGAATATAGACTAGCATTATGAGGGATGGATTGCATTCTGTTTTGAACGTCATCAAGTTATGCCTTAAGGTGGTCGGATCATTTATTGTCTCTTCTAAATTTTGTTGTTGACCAAGCTCTAAGTCTTTTTCCTTGTAGCCTTCAATTTTCTCTACAAAACAAACATTGGATTTCCATTAAAACATTATTCGACACATTATTTACAGTTTGTAAAAAATTAGGTTCTTGAACCCAAGAGTTAAAAAATATTAAATTTGATTTTACTTTCATGAACGAACCATCCACGCTAATAATTTGAGGTGAGTAATCTGGTAGGATCGGGTTGGGTTTGTGGTTAAGGATGGTAGGCTAAGTGGAAAGGGTAGTCAGAATTCAAAATGAATGATCGATTTTTGTGAAAATACATCTTCCATTTCTCCTCTTATTATTCTAGATATACATTACTACCAAAGGATTTAATTTCCATTAGTCTAGGTTTATGGACATCTTAGTTAAGTGGTCTAATTTCAGTAAGGGATAAGGTTTGCCCCATATTCTTTCATTAATATTTATATAGAAGTTGAAATCACTAGTGACAATCCAAGGGTTTGTTTCTTGTCTAAGAAAGGGAGTGTGAAATAGGGTTCTTCTAGCAATGGAATTATTATCTCCACAGATGAAAGTAATATACAATGATGTGGAGGAGGATATATGAACAACATGATCGTGTATCATTTGCTTGGAAGTGGTGATGAGGGAGGGTGGAAGAGTAAAACAACACCATGATCCTACCTTATGGAGCTTCTTCAAGGTTATGCATCATCTTCCAAGTAGGGTTGACATATCTAGCATCTCTTGAGAAAACTCAAGTTTCAACATAGTTTCTAGAATATTCATCTTTTTTAACTAATGAGATCCTTACACTGGTCATGTTTGATATCATGGTGTGCTCCTCTGATAATCCATGTTCCTAGATTCTATGCCATTGAAGAAACATGTGAGTGCCCATTAGTTCAACTTTCATACTCATTGTAACATGGGTTTTTACGTTTAGGTACCGGGAATGGATGAGGAGAGAAAGGAGTTACCAAAAGAAGAAGTGTTGTCTATTATGTTGTTAGGCTCAATCAAAAGGGGGATTCATTATAGGTTGAACTGGCATAAGGATTCTTCTCTTTGTTGGAGAATGGAATTTTGATGACAACAACCTTGTTCCAATTAATAGCATTATTAATTATAAAATATGTATTAATATTCTTTTCCAGAATATATGTATGTATATGCATGATATATATACAGGATATAAAATACTGAAGACTGTACAATAATTGAGATTCAAGATATCAAGGAATTCAAGACTCATGAGTATCAAGATCTCAAGATTATCAAGTAACAATGTCTAGTTTATTTGTAAAACTCCTGTTAGCACTTTCAAATTCTGTTTTCAAACTCTATTTTCAAATTCATTTTCAAATTGATTTCAGTTTTATTTCAAACTCCTTTTATAAAATGATTTCAAATTATTAAAATTTTACTTATGATTTCAAATATATATGTCTATGTGTGTTTATAATTTATAAAGTTTTATAATATATATATATATATGTCTATAATATTTGTTTTATAGTCTTATATGATATAATTTTATAAATATGTTTATATTATATATTACTATGTTTTTATATTTTAGAAAATTCATTTCTGAATGTTAGTTTTGATTCGAGAATTTCCAAAATATATATAGTGGTGCTCGTTAATGGCGACTGGAGAAATCCTCTCCAGTTTTCGTCATGCCTGAGCATCATCTCCATCTTCACCTTTCTTCACCTTCCTCAAATCGCTTTGCGATTTTTACTTCACCAACCTTCAACGATTTTATCGTTGATAATACATCTGTTTTACTTCACCACTTACTTCCCATCGGCTTTTCACAAATTTTCAGATCCAAAAATTTTAATCCACCTTCTATCCTTAACTTCCCACAAAGTCGAAATTCTTTTGATGACTAAACCCCAGATCTGCCTTATACCGTGTTGCATCTATGCTCAAATCGCAGATCCATAACCGATTTGAATTAGTTCGAAAGCTGATGAACAAGATATCCGGAGAATTGGGATCTGGCATTGCCAGTGAAAGTGGAAGCACTTCCTATTCTTCATAACCGTTTCTCTAGTTTTTTCACTAATTTCACCTTCTTGTATGTGAATAGATTTGATTACTAGAATACTTGCATAAGTTTGGGGTTGATAAATTGGGGTTTAGTTCGTTTTTGGTTCGCAGTTTATAGTGATAATTTTTTAAGCTGCCTTGTGAAGATCTATTCAATGCTTCGTAGATGAAAAGAGAAATGGGTCCATTATCAGTTCATTACATATGGTTTTAATCAAATTTACAAGATAAGAATGCTCTCACCCAAACTGCTTAGGTTGTTCAACTTTGTTATTCAACTAATAACCTGATTGGTTTTCTGATCTTCTCGTTGGATTACAAAATAATATGGATGATTTCTTCAATTGAGTCCAGTAAGATGAATATGGATATCCAGTAATACAATTTGGGATCTAAACATGACATAAATCAGTTTTGGAAAACATTTGGATCTGGTTTATGTTTTTATCACCCAGTTCAGTTTTTGGATAATATGGTTTGGTTACATGTTTATGAGTAGTTGGTCCTCTTTCTCTAGTTGATAAAGTAGTGCACAAGTTTGGCAAATCTACATGGTGGCATTTGAATTTTTACTGATATGATATCTTCAATCTATTGATTCTGACTCTAGGATTGATTTATAGGAGTCTATAATCATCAACCAGACCTAGAGTTTAGAATGGAATTGAATATTTTTTGGGATTTCATTAGGTTGAATTTAGATGTTAACCATATATAATTAAGGGATGCATGATATTTCCGGAGATTAGGTCCTATTCCAGGAAAGTTTGGAATAGACTTTTTCATGCTTTTCAATTTAATCAGCAAGCAATTTTTAGGATGTTTGGGGTTGATTAGCATGAATAGCAGAATTCATGAGCAGGAGCTATCATTGTGATGATCCTTCATATGCTAAAGAGAGTGACACTACTGATATTGTGAGGTTCTATAGTTCAGTATACTGGAGTCAGAGCTGTTTCATAGCTTAGGAACTTATCCGTTCTTAATTTTAATTAGTGTTTAACCTTTAGATCAATCTCGTGTGAACCCGATTATGAGTTGGAATATAGAGTTTGGATACTGATTTAAGAGATAGACGGACTTTGGAATTCAGTGATTACATTCCTGTATAGTTTTGATGGCTTTATATCATATAATTGGTTTTCAACTGCTCATTAAACACAACTCAGCTGGCTTGGTGATGAAGCGTTCAAAAGTTTGCCATCTATTTGCAGCCATATGTTTTACTATTTTGGAAAACTAAATGTAATGGATTGTATTTTCTGGTATTTCTTTAATGGTGTTTCGGTTTGAAGGTCATGAGCAAGAGAAGTTTTGGCTCATGGAAGGTGCAATGATGCATATTTGCGGGTTGATTGCCTCATCATGGGCTATTATTTTTTTGTTAGTTTCTTTTAATACTTGAATTTCCAGTTTTATTTCAGTTTTTATACAAATTTTAGTAATTAATAAAGTGAACCAATTTTCAAATATATATATATATATATATATATATTAGTTTTAACACTTGCAAAATGATTTTATAAAAAAATTATAGGTATATGTCGACATGCATGTTTGAGCATGTCAACATACAATTGTCATAATTTCAATTTTCAAAGGAAGTGTCTTCATATTTGAAACGTGTCCGAAACATTGCAACATTTCAAACACTACAAATAGGGGTTAAATTCAAATTTTTTATCACTTCATCTTCTCCATCTTCATCCTATCTCTAACCACCATTATTATTCTTTAATTTTTTTGATTTCTACACGTACACTTTGCCGATTTTAACAAAAACTATATCATTCTCTTTCTCTTCTCTATCTCTTTCAAATACTCTCTGATTGGAAGTGCTATTTAAGAGTTCTAGGGTTGTTGTAATCATTTGGAATTGTTTGGGAAAAGGTGTGTTCCTTGTATCCCGGAAATCAAGGAAAGGGAGTGGTGTTAACCTTGTAGCTATGAAATCAAGGGTAGTGGAATCGATGTAAACCTTGTAACCGTGAAATCAAGGGTGTTGTAAGATTGATACTAGTATTAATAAAACTTTGTGCGATCTAGAGTTGCATGGGACTGGACGTAGGATTAGTCTAAACCAGTATAAAATCTGGTGTGTTCTTTGCTTTTCTGCATTATATATTTACTCATATCCATGTCTGTGATTGTTTTTGTATTTTTGATCATTTCTGGTGTGATAATTATAGTGTGATTCATATAGTAATTCAAGATTGTTTAAATTTTCCATGATCTCTTCAAAACACTATTCACCCCCATCTAGTGTTTGTTTTGCCTTAAGATCCTTAATCCGCAATCCCTAACAATTGGTACCAGAGCATAGGTTTTCAAAAGTTTTTTGTGAGTAAGAGGTTTTCAAAAGTTCATCATTTGAATTTTGGAAATATTAAATGACAACCGACACTAAAATTTCTAATAATAATAGTTGTTTTTTAGAGGTTCATTCCAACGTTAGACCACCATTATTCAATGGTAGTAATTATTCATAC
Source organism: Allium sativum (assembly GCA_030737875.1). Taxonomy (NCBI): domain Eukaryota; kingdom Viridiplantae; phylum Streptophyta; class Magnoliopsida; order Asparagales; family Amaryllidaceae; genus Allium; species Allium sativum. The sequence continues at coordinate 155,485,522 of CM060918.1, read as the reverse complement.
TGGGCATGTATAATGAAAATATATTTGCAACCCGTAGGATTAGACACATGGAATAGTACACAAACTGCATATGTTGGACCCACTACTAGTTTTGCACAATGGACTAATGAACAAAAGGCTACTTCACATAGTAATTCTAAGGCTACGAATATGTTATTTTGTTCATTAGATAGAAATTGTAACAACCCGAAAATCTGGGCCAGTTTAAATTTTTTATTTTGGCAATCTTAGCGAATTTTGATTATTTAAAATGAATTATTTTAAATAATATCGACGTGAAATTTATTTTCAATATAGAATTCGACGTATATATTATATACGCCGTCGTTAGAATATAAATATTTATATATAGTTATAAATAGAATTGAAAATGGCGCGGTAGTTCGATAATTCGATTTCAAACTTCAATTGAATGTACCGGGTGCAAAACAATCCGGATTTTAGTGAAACCAAAAATAATGGGATCTAATTGTGAATATCTTTCCAACGAATCCGAAAAATCGAGATTTCATAGCGGGAATCAAAAGATATGTCCAGTTGAAAATTCTGAATAGTCGCTATGGAATTCAGGCCCTTAAAATGGACATTTTGCAAACGACCTCGGATTTCGACGAAACCAGTTTTGTTGGGTCCGTGATGTTAAGATATTGCTAGATTCCAAATTTCATAATTTTTCGAATCAATATGTGAGCGTGGCAAGAGAAAACGTGTTTGACCAGTTTCAGTTGATTTTAATCGACTGGAAAATGGCCATTTTTCCAACGGTCCCAGAATTTGACGAAACTAGTTTTGTTAGGACCGTATCGTCAATACAAAGCTAGAAAATATTTTTCTGAAATTTTCCGGGTCCGTATGTGACCCCAGTAAATTGAAATGTACGTTTAAAATTCAATATAATGATTTAAATGTTAATTTAAATGAAAACTGATCGAAACGATCGAATCAGCTTGCGATGCATATCCCATTGTGTTCGGAATCGGGGTAATTAGCTAGGGGCGACATTCGTTGGGTTTAGAAAGGTGTTCGTATGCAAAACCCTATCTTCACAAAATAAATAATATAAAAAAAATTAAATATAAAGGATTTCATTGGCCGGTCAAAAGGGGGTCAAACCCCTCTTTCTTCTTCCGCGCGGTCAACCTTATCTGGAGCCGCCGCTTCACTGCGATTAAAGAACAAAATTGATCGATTTTAATTCTCCAAATCGAAATCAAAATACAAGAAATAAAATGTTGGTTTATACACGAAAATGGTGGAGCCTTCTTCAATCTACGAATCTGTACCAAGGTGATCTAATTCCATGGATTATCGTCCTCGATTTTGGCCCAGGAAGTTGCTTCGTTCGCGCCCAAATCGCGAGGCCATCGGGGCGTCGAGTTCAACCGTGGGTGGTGGCGCCGGAGCAGGGAAGAATGGCGGAGGTCGTGGCGGCATCAAATTGAGGCCTCGCGCCTCGAGATGCGTGAAATCTGAAGCCCTAGGGGTTGAGAGTCTTCGACAGGCAACCTCCAGAACTGGAAGGAGGAAAGGGTAATTAAAACTTTGTTTTATTTATTTATTAACATTGTTCTAAATCTGAAAACATTATTTTTAAATCTGAAAACATTATTTTGAAATCTGAAAATGTGGTCTTTAAAATTGAAATTTGAAAATAAAAATAAGCATTGTTTTTGAAAATGAAAAAAAAAAAGAAATAGAAAAGATTAGATTTTTAGAAACTGAAAATATACATTGTTTTTAAAATAGATATAACGAAATAAAAACATGATTTTTATATATTGAACTTCGAAATAAAAATATGATTTTTATATATTGAACTTCGAAATAAAAATATGATTTTTATATGTAGTGGCTATGGGCAACGAAGATGACGAAGATGCGATAGCGATGAAGATTTCTATCGATGAAGTGCCGTGGAGCTTGGATAGCTATTTGTGAGAACTTCTCACCTTTCAATTTAATTTTTCTAGTTATATATATATGCTAGGATGCAGACGGTGTTTAGTAGCACCCGACACCCGTCATCCACAGACCATGGATGGCTTGTTTGTTAAATTATTTGGTTGAATAGTTAGTTAGATTATTTGATTGAAATTGAATTGTTTGGTGAGATGAATGGTTTTGATTGATGTGTGAATGGCGTGGGCCTTCACTAGACCGGGGATAAGGCTAGGCCTCGTCCCGTTTCTAGTATCGTGCCGTTATGCCGCCGAAATTTTCTAAAATAAGTTAGAAAAATAAAAATATCATTTTATTCAAAGAATGAACTGAATAGAAATTCACATGTTGGAATAAAAAGTTTTGTCGTTAAAAATATAATTTTTAACGTGAATGTGAATAAATAAATATTCATTTACAAACCAGACGGTTTGTTTATGTACACCTATTTGAAGGACATTGATTGGGTCGATAAATTTTACACATCGCCCAACTGCACAAATAAAATCTGTGTTTGATTGTTTGAAACCCCACACGGGTGTTGGGATGAAATATGAAGTTCACTCATCCTGATTGATAAAATATGTCGATCGATTGATTGACAGGCTGTTATAAGCGTTAGATATTTATATTTGATGCTTATACAGTGTAGTGCACTTTGGTTGATGGTTGATTATTTTCAATGCTATTATATGTGTGTAATGTATGAAAATCCATATAATTAACATTATATGGTGATTGATTGGGCCTCATTCCAATTTAGAAAATAAAGAATAATATAAAATAAAGGTTCATGTGTTGACAGTACTCATCCATTGAGATTGGTCATGTGTTGAACGAAATGTTTTGATAATAACAACTATTTTTGAAAAAGAAATATTTGAAATAGAATATTTGAAGATAGAAATTTATGAAGCCGTGTTGATTAGATTGACGCCATTTTGACGCGAACGATATTTATATCGATTTTATTCATTTCGAAATGAAATGAATTGAAAACGATTTCGAAATGAAATGAATTGAAAACGATTTCGAAATGAAATGAATTGAAAACGATTTCGAAATGAATTGAAAACGAATTCAAATTGAATTGAAAGCAAATCGAAATGAATTCAAATTGAATTGAAATTTGAATTGAATAGAAATGAATTTTAAAACGAATTTATAGAGAAGAATTCAATTTTGATTTGAATTGAAACGGAAGTTGAAATTGCTTTTGAAACGAATTTAAAACTATTTATATAATTCGTTTTAAATAGAAATCGACGAAATATATTATATATATATTATATATATAATATAATGGCCCGAATAGAACGCGCCGCGCCGCGGCAGTTCGTGAATTTCGACCATTTATTTCAAACGGACATCGCGGGAGATCCGACCGTCGGATTCTCCTAAAACCGGAACTGTTGGGTTCGTATCGAAAAGAGCTTTCTAACGAATATTAGAAATTAGAAAATCTAACGGTTGGATTTGGAATTATGTCCAAATCAAATTTGAAAAAGGTCGTTGTAAGTGCAGTTCGATGGCCATTGATGGAAATCGACTGTACGGGCCTTGATAAAATTATTAAAAATAGTAATAATTTGTGTAAAATCATAAGAAATGATTTGAGAAGAATTGGGATGAAAAACTCCATATTTGAAAAGATAAAAATAGATTTTTATCGAATTGAACTAGTTTTGAACTAGAATTATAATTCTATTTATTTTTAAATAAATAAATTGAATTCGAAAAGGGTTTTAAAAATAACCAAAATTTCCAATGATTGCATTGGAATGGATTTGAATCTAAATTGTCTTCGGAATATTTCGATGGTGAAATTCGTGATTATACAGGTGTTGTTATGGAAATTTGAAAGATATATATTTATATCGTTATTTCCAATACGACATTTGTTAATCGTAGAATTTGATATTGAATATAAGCCGATATATTTTCTATTCAGTGCCTTGTATTGAATATCAAATGTGATTTGGGTTTGTCGTGAATGGTGTTTTCACTAACACTGTTCTTGAACCCAGTTGAGAAAAGATTAAATCTTTTTATTTAGATTTAATGAAGTGTATCAATTAAATAATATTTAATTGAAATTGAATTGATATTGATTTTTGGGTTTATCGTGAACAGTGTTTTAAATAACACTTGTTCTTTAACCCGATAATTAATGAATGTGACTTTGGGTTTATTGTGAACCGTGTTTTTAAATGACACGGATTCTTTAACCCAGTTAACGATTAAAACTAAGTGGGGTTTTAATGAATCTTTAATTAGATTGAAATGGTCGAGAATGGAGTATCACCAGTTTTGCTCCAGGCGATAGTTAAATCTTTAATTAGATTTGAACGTGAAATGGTAATTGAATTTACCGATAACACCGTGGTGTTAGATATGAAGTACTACCAGTTTTACTTCATGGGATGAATAGGTTGGGATTGGGAAATTAAAACAAGTGATTACTTCGGTAAGTTTCGTTAATCCCGACTAGTTTGAATTGATATTCAAAAATAGATTAAAGAATAAATTCAAGGAATTTATCTTGGATAAATTTAATGGGAACCTTTCCCTGTGAATGTGAAATTTAGAAACTAACTGTCGGTTAGCCAAGCAGAATGGTTTTCTGGATATTGATCTGATGTTGGTTTCGGCCTTCGGGGTTAATATTTGGGGAATTATTCTCTTGATTAATTTACGGTTAGTGACTGATGAATTGGAATGAGGCGTATGTTGTGTTTGTGTAACACTTATTTAAAATATACGCGAGTTATTCGGAAAGACCGGGTTTATCCCATTCCGAATAACTGATACGACGATAAGTCGAAGATGAAGACGATGGTCGAAGACCGGAGGTCTTCACGTCGTTTGGGTAATTACTGATGATCTTGATTGGGCTGTACACCCAAGAAGATGGAAACAGTTGGTGATCGTCCAGACATACTTGGAGATCGATGGATATGCGGGGTACTAGGTGCCTCCGGTTTCGTTCAGACCCAGAACGGACTTGTAAATGGACTGTGTGTCTGACATTGGATTTTAGTCCGTGTGATTGATCTCTATTAAATATATATCTGTTTGGCGACGGAGAATTTATTCTCTTGCTTAACGCCCTTCTCTGAGACGTACGAGCTCAGGGGTTATATATTGATGGATATCAAACGCATGGAGTGAATTGCCTGTGTGGCATGCCTAAGTGGCAATTGATCGAGGCTTCTGTTGAAAAGCAAAGTCTTGTGGTTGATGATCGAAGCACGGCCTTTGTGGCGTAGCTTTGTGTAACGTTGATTCGCGAGTATCACACCCGGTATGAACTAAAAACGGGAGACGGACATCAGGGAGGACTTGCGTTTCTTTCTAGCTAAAAGTGGCGTCAATGGTTTTACACGCCCTGACGAGTTTGACTTATGTGGTTGTTGCTGTTGCGAGGCGCCTCGGTTTGATCGGACGATCCGGGTCCGATGGAGTCATTCGTTGGCTCGTTTGCGCCCCAAAGGGCGGGGAGACGTATTGTTCAGGCATAATAATCCAAATCGGTGGACCGGCCCTGACGATCCAGGGGGCAGTTGCGGCTGTTCCTGAGACATGGTAGGCTAGATTGTCTCGAATCGGTAGAGGACGATCCCTGGCCTCGGTTCACAGACGGAAATCCAATTTCCAAATACGTGACATTTGCGGTTTTATTTGTAAACCTATATATGGCGACATAGTGGCATGGGACGCTCATGCCGCCTATGATTGATACTTATGATTTGAAGTTGCTTTATACACTATGCACTTATAATAGTATCAAATGATTTGTTTTAACCGTATCAAGCATTCTTGGCTATTATAAGGTAAAAACCCTATCCTCCGGCTTGCGATTGCATTGTGTGATGGGAACTGGGTCTTATAATAGCTTCATTTTTCTTTATTTAGCATTGCGCTGTTTGTTTTATGCACTGGTATTCTTGGGAGGAAACCCGTTCCGTGTTATACGGCGTGGTCCCTTGATTTACCAAACTTTGAAAATAAAGATAAATAACTGTTTTAGTTCTCACACCAGTCACATGACTGACCTGGAGTTTATTGTTTTAACCTAAACTCTGGGTGCCCCTATTTTGACACGGGCAGCTAGTAGTTTTGGTTTTTGCAGATTTATATTCACAGGATCCTGGTTTACAGCTGGAACGATATCCGGAAAGCTTTGTATCCGTATATCTCATTCTAGTTGTGTATTGTATTATTTTTCCGCTGCTAGGTATTTAAATGTAATTTAAATCTCTGATATTTCTGCGTAATATTCATTTATACTCTGTATATTCTTGTATTCTGATGCATTGTTGTAATATACAATGAAATGTTCTTCTATATGCGTTCTGATTTGTCGTGTTCTCAAACGATAGGGCGTTTCGAACGGTCTGGGTCGGTTTAGCGACTGGTTCGGACCGAGCGAAATTCCTTGCCGTCACAGTTGGTATCAGAGCTTTGGTTTACAAAGCTTAGAGAACAAGGCACATTAGAACCATACGAAAGAATTCATCAGAAACTGGGTTAGTAATATCCAATGGGAATGACTCGTTAGAGATGGGGTCAGTAGTATCCTAGAACGAGTGTGAAGAGTAAATTTTTAAAATAAAAGTGAAAACAAATCTTGTTTTGAAATATAAATCAATTATTCGTAACTGGTTATTTGTTTATATGAATTTGGGCAATCCGGTATATATAAATTTTGCGTATACGTTTGATCCGCGTGTATTTGAAGTTTTAATATACTGGATAGATATAGATTCACACTCTAGTCGCCCGGAGATGATTCTGATGATTGTAGCTACATCATCAGAATTAGAGTTCGAGGGTCGAAGGTGTGATATTTATATATTTCCTATTGACTGGTGTGAGAACCAAAATTAGATAGGGCTTATTGTTGTGATTTGGCATCAAAAATTTGATTTTTGTATATGTATCAAAATTATGAATTTGAAACTCTAATTCACTAATTGATTGATGTTTGTGTTGCTTGTTTAATTGTTTGATAATTTTGAACCATTTAGCCTAATTGTATCAAATATTGGACGATATTGAAAATTAGTCGCATTTGCTTGCATATACTTGTACTTACATTGAACAGGTCATAGCAAGGAGGCTAGAGCAGAGAATAAAATTTGTTTGCCCGACAAATAGGTACATGTTTACTACATAATTTACTGTTTTGTTTGGGTGATGATGATTTTATGAGCCTATTGGCTAGCCGCTTGGCTTTTTCTTTTTCTTTTTGAGATTAGAAGGACCGGGGAAGCTATTTGAAATTCCCCGATGCTCCCGGTGCAGGGGAGGTTATGGCGAAATTTTTCGAAAATTTAGGGTGTTAGCCAAATTTTTGAAATTTTGAAAATTCTCAGAAACTGAAAGGTTAGAGAATGGAAGCCTGATCGAACGTGGAGTTAATTAATCAAACCACTTTCGACTTTGTTCCTTTTCGGGGACGAAAAGTTTTAAGTGGGGGAGATTGTAACAACCCGAAAATCTGGGCCAGTTTAAAATTTTTATTTTGGCAATCTTAGCGAATTTTGATTATTTAAAATGAATTATTTTAAATAATATCGACGTGAAATTTATTTTCAATATAGAATTCGACGTATATATTATATACGCCGTCGTTAGAATATAAATATTTATATATAGTTATAAATAGAATTGAAAATGGCGCGGTAGTTCGATAATTCGATTTCAAACTTCAATTGAATGTACCGGGTGCAAAACAATCCGGATTTTAGTGAAACCAAAAATAATGGGATCTAATTGTGAATATCTTTCCAACGAATCCGAAAAATCGAGATTTCATAGCGGGAATCAAAAGATATGTCCAGTTGAAAATTCTGAATAGTCGCTATGGAATTCAGGCCCTTAAAAATGGACATTTTGCAAACGACCTCGGATTTCGACGAAACCAGTTTTGTTGGGTCCGTGATGTTAAGATATTGCTAAATTCCAAATTTCATAATTTTTCGAATCAATATGTGAGCGTGGAAAGAGAAAACGTGTTTGACCAGTTTCAGTTGATTTTAATCGACTGGAAAATGGCCATTTTTCCAACGGTCCCAGAATTTGACGAAACTAGTTTTGTTAGGACCGTATCGTCAATACGAAGCTAGAAAATATTTTTCTGAAATTTTCCGGGTCCGTATGTGACCCCAGTAAATTGAAATGTACGTTTAAAATTCAATATAATGATTTAAATGTTAATTTAAATGAAAACTGATCGAAACGATCGAATCAGCTTGCGATGCATATCCCATTGTGTTCGGAATCGGGGTAATTAGCTAGGGGCGACATTCGTTGGGTTTAGAAAGGTGTTCGTATGCAAAACCCTATCTTCACAAAATAAATAATATAAAAAAAAAATTAAATATAAAGGATTTCATTGGCCGGTCAAAAGGGGGTCAAACCCCTCTTTCTTCTTCAGCGCGGTCAACCTTATCTGGAGCCGCCGCTTCACTGCGATTAAAGAACAAAATTGATCGATTTTAATTCTCCAAATCGAAATCAAAATACAAGAAATAAAATGTTGGTTTATACACGAAAATGGTGGAGCCTTCTTCAATCTACGAATCTGTACCAAGGTGATCTAATTCCATGGATTATCGTCCTCGATTTTGGCCCAGGAAGTTGCTTCGTTCGCGCCCAAATCGCGAGGCCATCGGGGCGTCGAGTTCAACCGTGGGTGGTGGCGCCGGAGCAGGGAAGAATGGCGGAGGTCGTGGCGGCATCAAATTGAGGCCTCGCGCCTCGAGATGCGTGAAATCTGAAGCCCTAGGGGTTGAGAGTCTTCGACAGGCAACGTCCAGAACTGGAAGGAGGAAAGGGTAATTAAAACTTTGTTTTATTTATTTATTAACATTGTTCTAAATCTGAAAACATTATTTTTAAATCTGAAAACATTATTTTTAAATCTGAAAATGTGGTCTTTAAAATTGAAATTTGAAAATAAAAATAAGCATTGTTTTTGAAAATGAAAAAAAAAAGAAATAGAAAAGATTAGATTTTTAGAAACTGAAAATATACATTGTTTTTAAAATAGATATAACGAAATAAAAACATGATTTTTATATATTGAACTTCGAAATAAAAATATGATTTTTATATATTGAACTTCGAAATAAAAATATGATTTTTATATGTAGTGGCTATGGGCAACGAAGATGACGAAGATGCGATAGCGATGAAGATTTCTATCGATGAAGTGCCGTGGAGCTTGGATAGCTGTTTGTGAGAACTTCTCACCTTTCAATTTAATTTTTCTAGTTATATATATATGCTAGGATGCAGACGGTGTTTAGTAGCACCCGACACCCGTCATCCACAGACCATGGATGGCTTGTTTGTTAAATTGTTTGGTTGAATAGTTAGTTAGATTATTTGATTGAAATTGAATTGTTTGGTGAGATGAATGGTTTTGATTGATGTGTGAATGGCGTGGGCCTTCACTAGACCGGGGATAAGGCTAGGCCTCGTCCCGTTTCTAGTATCGTGCCGTTATGCCGCCGAAATTTTCTAAAATAAGTTAGAAAAATAAAAATATCATTTTATTTAAAGAATGAACTGAATAGAAATTGACATGTTGGAATAAAATGTTTTGTCGTTAAAAATATAATTTTTAACGTGAATGTGAATAAATAAATATTCATTTACAAACCAGACGGTTTGTTTATGTACACCTATTTGAAGGACATTGATTGGGTCGATAAATTTTACACATCGCCCAACTGCACAAATAAAATCTGTGTTTGATTGTTTGAAACCCCACACGGGTGTTGGGATGAAATATGAAGTTCACTCATCCTAATTGATAAAATATGTCGATCGATTGATTGACAGGCTGTTATAAGCGTTAGATATTTATATTTGATGCTTATACAGTGTAGTGCACTTTGGTTGATGGTTGATTATTTTCAATGCTATTATATGTGTGTAATGTATGAAAATCCATATAATTAACATTATATGGTGATTGATTGGGCCTCATTCCAATTTAGAAAATAAAGAATAATATAAAATAAAGGTTCATGTGTTGACAGTACTCATCCATTGAGATTGGTCATGTGTTGAACGAAATGTTTTGATAATAACAACTATTTTTGAAAAAGAAATATTTGAAATAGAATATTTGAAGATAGAAATTTATGAAGCCGTGTTGATTAGATTGACGCCATTTTGACGCGAACGATATTTATATCGATTTTATTCATTTCGAAATGAAATGAATTGAAAACGATTTCGAAATGAAATGAATTGAAAACGATTTCGAAATGAAATGAATTGAAAACGATTTCGAAATGAATTGAAAAAGAATTCAAATTGAATTGAAAGCAAATTGAAATGAATTCAAATTGAATTGAAATTTGAATTGAATAGAAATGAATTTTAAAACGAATTTATAGAGAAGAATTCAATTTTGATTTGAATTGAAACGGAAGTTGAAATTGCTTTTGAAACGAATTTAAAACTATTTATATAATTCGTTTTAAATAGAAATCGACGAAATATATTATATATATATTATATATATAATATAATGGCCTGAATAGAACGCGCCGCGCCGCGGCAGTTCGTGAATTTCGACCATTTATTTCAAACGGACATCGCGGGAGATCCGACCGTCGGATTCTCCTAAAACCGGAACCGTTGGGTTCGTATCGAAAAGAGCTTTCTAACGAATATTAGAAATTAGAAAATCTAACGGTTGGATTTGGAATTATGTCCAAATCAAATTTGAAAAAGGTCGCTGTAAGTGCAGTTCGATGGCCATTGATGGAAATCGACTGTACGGGCCTTGATAAAATTATTAAAAATAGTAATAATTTGTGTAAAATCATAAGAAATGATTTGAGAAGAATTGGGATGAAAAACTCCATATTTGAAAAGATAAAAATAGATTTTTATCGAATTGAACTAGTTTTGAACTAGAATTATAATTCTATTTATTTTTAAATAAATAAATTGAATTCGAAAAGGGTTTTAAAAATAACCAAAATTTCCAATGATTGCATTGGAATGGATTTGAATCGAAATTGTCTTCGGAATATTTCGATGGTGAAATTCGTGATTATACAGGTGTTGTTATGGAAATTTGAAAGATATATATTTATATCGTTATTTCCAATACGACATTTGTTAATCGTAGAATTTGATATTGAATATAAGCCGATATATTTTCTATTCAGTGCCTTGTATTGAATATCAAATGTGATTTGGGTTTGTCGTGAATGGTGTCTTCACTAACACTGTTCTTGAACCCAGTTGAGAAAAGATTAAATCTTTTTATTTAGATTTAATGAAGTGTATCAATTAAATAATATTTAATTGAAATTGAATTGATATTGATTTTTGGGTTTATCGTGAACAGTGTTTTAAATAACACTTGTTCTTTAACCCGATAATTAATGAATGTGACTTTGGGTTTATTGTGAACCGTGTTTTTAAATGACACGGATTCTTTAACCCAGTTAACGATTAAAACTAAGTGGGGTTTTAATGAATCTTTAATTAGATTGAAATGGTCGAGAATGGAGTATCACCAGTTTTGCTCCAGGCGATAGTTAAATCTTTAATTAGATTTGAACGTGAAATGGTAATTGAATTTACCGATAACACCGTGGTGTTAGATATGAAGTACTACCAGTTTTACTTCATGGGATGAATAGGTTGGGATTGGGAAATTAAAACAAGTGATTACTTCGGTAAGTTTCGTTAATCCCGACTAGTTTGAATTGATATTCAAAAATAGATTAAAGAATAAATTCAAGGAATTTATCTTGGATAAATTTAATGGGAACCTTTCCCTGTGAATGTGAAATTTAGAAACTAACTGTCGGTTAGCCAAGCAGAATGGTTTTCTGGATATTGATCTGATGTTGGTTTCGGCCTTCGGGGTTAATATTTGGGGAATTATTCTCTTGATTAATTTACGGTTAGTGACTGATGAATTGGAATGAGGTGTATGTTGTGTTTGTGTAACACTTATTTAAAATATACGCGAGTTATTCGGAAAGACCGGGTTTATCCCATTCTGAATAACTGATACGACGATAAGTCGAAGATGAAGACGATGGTCGAAGACCGGAGGTCTTCACGTCGTTTGGGTAATTACTGATGATCTTGATTGGGCTGTACACCCAAGAAGATGGAAACAGTTGGTGTTCGTCCAGACGTACTTGGAGATCGATGGATATGCGGGGTACTAGGTGCCTCCGGTTTCGTTCAGACCCAGAACGGACTTGTAAATGGACTGTGTGTCTGACATTGGATTTTAGTCCGTGTGATTGATCTCTATTAAATATATATCTGTTTGGCGGCGGAGAATTTATTCTCTTGCTTAACGCCCTTCTCTGAGACGTACGAGCTCAGGGGTTATATATTGATGGATATCAAACGCATGGAGTGAATTGCCTGTGTGGCATGCCTTTGTGGCAATTGATCGAGGCTTCTGTTGAAAAGCAAAGTCTTGTGGTTGATGATCGAAGCACGGCCTTTGTGGCGTAGCTTTGTGTAACGTTGATTCGCGAGTATCACACCCGGTATGAACTAAAAACAGGAGACGGACATCAGGGAGGACTTGCGTTTCTTTCTAGCTAAAAGTGGCGTCAGTGGTTTTACACGCCCTGACGAGTTTGACTTATGTGGTTGTTGCTGTTGCGAGGCGCCTCGGTTTGATCGGACGATCCGGGTCCGATGGAGTCATTCGTTGGCTCGTTTGCGCCCCAAAGGGCGGGGGGACGTATTGTTCAGGCATAATAATCCACATCGGTGGACCGGCCCTGACGATCCAGGGGGCAGTTGCGGCTGTTCCTGAGACATGGTAGGCTAGATTGTCTCGAATCGGTAGAGGACGATCCCTGGCCTCGGTTCACAGACGGAAATCCAATTTCCAAATACGTGACATTTGCGGTTTTATTTGTAAACCTATATATGGCGACATAGTGGCATGGGACGCTCATGCCGCCTATGATTGATACTTATGATTTGAAGTTGCTTTATACACTATGCACTTATAATAGTATCAAACGATTTGTTTTAACCGTATCAAGCATTCTTGGCTATTATAAGGTAAAAACCCTATCCTCCGGCTTGCGATTGCATTGTGTGATGGGAACTGGGTCTTATAATAGCTTCATTTTTCTTTATTTAGCATTGCGCTGTTTGTTTTATGCACTGGTATTCTTGGGAGGAAACCCGTTCCGTGTTATACGGCGTGGTCCCTTGATTTACCAAACTTTGAAAATAAAGATAAATAACTGTTTTAGTTCTCACACCAGTCACATGACTGACCTGGAGTTTATTGTTTTAACCTAAACTCTGGGTGCCCCTATTTTGACACGGGCAGCTAGTAGTTTTTGTTTTTGCAGATTTATATTCACAGGATCCTGGTTTACAGCTGGAACGATATCCGGAAAGCTTTGTATCCGTATATCTCATTCTAGTTGTGTATTGTATTATTTTTCCGCTGCTAGGTATTTAAATGTAATTTAAATCTCTGATATTTCTGTGTAATATTCATTTATACTCTGTATATTCTTGTATTCTGATGCATTGTTGTAATATACAATGAAATGTTCTTCTATATGCGTTCTGATTTGTCGTGTTCTCAAACGATAGGGCGTTTCGAACGGTCTGGGTCGGTTTAGCGACTGGTTCGGACCGAGCGAAATTCCTTGCCGTCACAGAAATGGATTTAATAGAATGTCAGTTTCGAAATGTCCTTATGAAACATGGAGAAAATGGCAGGTTACTCATGAAAAAACCAATAAAGTTAAACAGACCAAGATATCCATGTTAACTAATCAATTTGAGTAATTTAAAATGAATCAGAATGAATCTGTCTCTGGTATGTACTACAGGTATCAGGAAATCGTGCATTCAACAATGGCTTTAGGAAAAACTTATTTTAAGGAGGATAACGTTAGAAAAATTCCCAATTCACTAACTACAGAATGGGATCAGAAAACACTAGCAATAGAAGAGGGAAATAATGTTAGTGAAATGAAGATTGAGGAGTTAATAGGAAACCTGATGTCTTTCGGAGTTCAGTTACAGAAAAGAAATGGCATAAGTCAATAGAAAATACATCCATAGAATTCAAAGCAACAACTGACGGATCTGATTCAATTAGTGAGGATGATGAAGAAATTTCCTTAATAACAAGGAATTTCCGAAAATTTCTGAAATATAAAAGAAGAATGTAACAACCCGTAAAATGCGAGCCAGTTTGAAATTTTTGTTTTGGCAATTTTAGCGAATTTTGATTATTTAAAATGAATTATTTAAAATGATATCGACGAAAATCTATTTTGAATATAATTCGAACGTATATATTATATATGTCGTCGTTAGAATATAAATAATTATTTATAATTATAAAAGGAATTGAAAATGGCGCGGTAGTTCGATAATTCGATTTCAAACTTCAATTGAGTGTACCGGGTGCAAAACAAACCGGATTTTAATGAAACCAAAAACATTAGGATCTAATTGATGATATCTTTCTAACGGATGTAAGAAACTGAGATTTCACTTTAAAAATTGAGAGATATGTCCAGTTGAAAATTCTGAATAGTCGCTATGGAATTCAGGCCCTTAAAAATGGACATTTTGCAAATGACCTCGGATTTCGACGAAACCACTTTTGTTGGGTCCGTGATGTCAAATTATAGCTAGGTTTCAAATTTCATAATTTTCCGAATCAATATGTGAGCGTGGCAAAGGAAAACGCGTTTGACCAGTTTTTGTCGATTTTAATCGAATGGAAATTGGCCATTTTTCAAACGGCCTCAGAATTAGACGAAACTAGTTTTGTTAGGACCGTATCGTCAATACGAAGCTAGAAAATATTTTTCTGGAATTTTTCTAGTTAGTATGTGACCCCGGTAATTTGAAATGTGCGTTTAAAATTGAATATAGTGATTTAAATGTAAATTCAAAAGGAAACCGATTGTAATGATCAAACCAGCTTGCGATACATATCCCATTGTGTTCGGAATGGGGGTAAAACGCTATGAAAGACAGGCGGTGGGCCTCGTTTCGAGGTCGTATGTAAAAGTCAACCCTTTTGCAAATTTAAATAATAAAATAATAAAAAAAAAAATAATTTTTAATTCTCCCCCCCCCCTTTTCTCTTCTGCTTGGCCCCCCCCCCGTTCATATAATTTCAGAAACAAAAAAAAAAAAAAAAAAAAAGAAAGAACCCTAAATCGATTCGATCCGCCGCCCCCCTCCCTTGTCTCGACGTCTGCGAAGAAGCCCCCCCTCGCTCGCGCAGCTGAAGCCGCCGACCGCCACCAGAAGTCCCCCCACGCAACGCCTCCAGACCGAAGCCGCCACCTCGAAGCGAGCGCCTCCGATCTCCTTTCGCCCCCCGCTCCTCTGTAAGTATTTTATTCTTATTTTTATTTTTAAGTTCTATAAAACTGATTTTTTTTTTTTTTTTTTTTTTTTTTTTTTTTTTTTTTATAAGTTTAAAAACAGAAATTTTGATTAAGTTTAAAACAGAAATTTTTATTAAGTTTAAACAGAAATTTTATAAAGTTTAAAACTGAATATTTTTATAAAAAAAAAAAACAGAACAGAATTAAAAAAAAAAAAAAAGATTTTAAAACAGAATTTTTAAAAGATTTTAAAAAACAGAATTTTTAAAAGATTTTAAAAAAACAGAAATTTTTAAAAGATTATAAAAACAGAATTTTTGAAAGAATATAGAAAACAGAAATTTTTATAAAGTAGAAAACTGATTTTAAAAAAAAAAAAAAAAAAAAAAAGAAGAGTATTTTAAAACTGATTTTTAGATAAAAGAAAAACTGGTTTTTGAAGTAAAGGAAAACTGATTTTTGATACAAAGAAAAACTGTTTTTAAAAGAAAAGTAAAAATCATATTTTTTATATGTGAAAGCGAAAGTAAAAATCATATTTTTATATGTGAAAGCGAAAGTAAAAATCATATTTTTTATATGTAAAGAGTTGAAAATATAATTTTTACATGATCGGGATATTAAAAATGTCATCTTTATATGTGTAGAAAAATAAAAATGAGATTTTTATAAAGATGAAATCTTTAAATTTGAAAAGGCGAAATCTTTATATAGAAAATAACGTGATAAAAATATAATTTTTATCTATATAACATAGAAATAAAAATTCGATTTTTATATATTGAATAGCGAAATAAAAATTCGATTTTTATATATTGAACTTTGAAATAAAAATTCGATTTTTATATATTGAATAGCGAAATAAAAATTCGATTTTTATATATTGAACTTTGAAATAAAAATTCGATTTTTATATATTGAATAACATAGTAAAAATTCGATTTTTACATATGTAGAGAATACGGGCGAAAGTGACAAAAAGGCGGGACCGACGAAGATTTCTATCAATGAAGAGCCGTGGAGCTAGGATAGCTATAAGTGAGAATTTCTCACCTTTCAATTTATTTTTCTAGTTATATATATATACTAGGATGCAGACGGTGCTTAGTAGCACCCGACACAATCGTCCACAGACCATGGACTTGTTTGTTTGATTGTTTGGTGATTGATTGCGATATTGGTTTGAATGTGGTTTGTGATGTGAAAAATCGAATCGATAAATTGGTTAGGCTTAGACGTGCGCCGTTATAAGGCGAAGGAGTAAGGCTAGGTTAGACCCTTACTCCAAATTTTGTGGTTTGCAAAATGAAATTGATTTGATTGATGAGTGAATGGCGTGGGCCTTCACTAGACCGGGGATAAGGCTAGGCCTTGTCCCGTTTCTAGTATCGTGCCGTTATGCCGCCGAAATTTTCTAAAATAAGTTAGAAAAATAAAAATAGCATTTTATTTAACGAATGAACTGAATATAAATTCATATGTTAAAATAAAATGTATTATCGTTAAAAATATAATTTTTAACGTGAATGTGAATAAATAAATATTCATTTACAAACCAGACGGTTTGTTTATGTACACCTATTTGAATGACGTTGATTGGGTCGATAAATTTTACACATCGCCTAACTGCACAAATAAAATATGTGTTTGATTGTTTGAAACCCCACACGGGTGTTAGGATGAAATTTGAAGTTCACTCATCCTGATTTATTAAATATGTCGATCGATTGATTGACATGCTGTTATAAGCGTTAGATATCTTTATTTGATGCTTATACAGTGTAGTGCACTTTGGTTGATGGTTGATTATTTTTCAATGCTATTATATACATGTGTTGTATGAAAATCCATATAATTAATCTTATATGGTAATCGATTGGGCCTCATTCCAGTTTAGAAATAGAAATATTTGAAATAGAAATATTTGAAATAGAATATTTGAAAATAGAAATTTATGAAGCCGTATTGATTAGATTGACGCCATTTTGACGTGAACGATATTTATATCGATTTTAAAAACGATTTCGAAATGAATTAAATTGAAAACGATTTCGAAATGAATTGAATTGAAAACGAATTCAAAATGAATTGAAAACGATTTCGAAATGAATTGAATTGAAAACGATTTCGAAATGAATTGAAT
Organism: Allium sativum; assembly: GCA_030737875.1. Lineage (NCBI taxonomy): Eukaryota > Viridiplantae > Streptophyta > Magnoliopsida > Asparagales > Amaryllidaceae > Allium > Allium sativum. Next base: position 155,468,044 of record CM060918.1, on the reverse strand, counting down.
TGAAAACGAATTCAAATGGAATAGAAAGCAAATTGAAATGAATTCAAATTGAATTGAAATTCGAATTGAATAGAAATGAATTTTTAAACGAATTTATAAAGAAGAATTCAATTTTGCTTTGAATTGAAATAGAAGTTGAAATAGAATTTGAAACGAATTTAAAACTATTTATATAATTCGTTTTAAATAGAAATCGACGAAATATATATTATATATATTATATATATAATATAATGGCCTGAATAGAACGCGCCGCGCCGCGGCAGTTCGCGAATTTCGACCATTTATTTCAAACGGACATTACGGGAGATCCGACCGTCGGATTCTCCTAAAACCGGAACCGTTGGGTTCGTATCGAAAAGAGCTTTCTAATGAATGTTAGAAATTTGAAATCTAACGGTTGGATTTGGAGATACGTCCAAATCAAATTCGAAAAAGGTCGCTGTAAGTGCAGTTCGATGGCCGTTGTTGGAAATCGACTGTACGGGCCTTGATAAAATTATTAAAAATAGTAATAATTTGTGTAAAATCATAAGAAATGATTTGTGAAAGTTTGGGATGAAAAACTCCATATTTGAAAAGATAAAAATAGATTTTTATCGAAATGAACTAGTTTTGAACTAGAATTATAATTCTATTTATTTTTAAATAAATAAATTGAATTTGAAATGGTTTTGAAAATAACCAAAATTTCCAATGATTGCATTGGAGTGGATTTGAATCGAAATTGTCTTCGGAATATTTCGATGTTGGAATTCGTGATTATACAGGTGTTGTTATGGAAATTTGAAAGATATATATATTTATATCGTTATTTCCAATACGACATTTGTTAGTCGTAGAATTCGATATTGAATATAAGCCGATATATTTTCTATTCAGAGCCTTGTATTGAATATCGAATGTGATTTGGGTTTGTCGTGAATGGTGTCTTCACTAACACTGTTCTTGAACCCAGTTGAGAAAAGATTAAATCTTTTTATTTAGATTTAATGAAGTGTACCAATTAAATGATATTTAATTGGAATTGAATTGGTATTGATTTTTGGGTTTATCGTGAACAGTGTTTTAAATAACACTTGTTCTTTAACCCGATAATTAATCGAATGTGATTTGGGTTTGTCGTGAATGGTGTCTTCACTAACACTGTTCTTGAACCCAGTTGAGAAAAGATTAAATCTTTTTATTTAGATTTAATGAAGTGTACCAATTAAATAATATTTAATTGGAATTGAATATCGAATGTGATTTGGGTTTGTCGTGAATGGTGTCTTCACTAACACTGTTCTTGAACCCAGTTGAGAAAAGATTAAATCTTTTTATTTAGATTTAATGAAGTGTACCAATTAAATGATATTTAATTGGAATTGAATTGATATTGATTTTTGGGTTTATCGTGAACAGTGTTTTAAATAACACTTGTTCTTTAACCCGATAATTAATGAATGTGATTTGGGTTTGTCGTGAATGGTGTCTTCACTAACACTGTTCTTGAACCCAGCTGAGAAAAGATTAAATCTTTTGATTTAGATTTAATGAAGTGTACCAATTAAATAATATTTAATTGGAATTGAATGGATATTGATTTTTGGGTTTATCGTGAACAGTGTTTTAAATAACACTTGTTCTTTAACCCGATAATTAATGAATGTGATTTGGGTTTGTCGTGAATGGTGTCTTCACTAACACTGTTCTTGAACCCAGCTGAGAAAAGATTAAATCTTTTGATTTAGATTTAATGAAGTGTACCAATTAAATAATATTTAATTGGAATTGAATGGATATTGATTTTTGGGTTTATCGTGAACAGTGTTTTAAATAACACTTGTTCTTTAACCCGATAATTAATGGGATGTGACTTTGGGTTTATCGTGAACCGTGTTTTTAAATGACACTGATTCTTTAACCCAGTCACAGATTAAAACTAAGTGGAGTTTTAATGAATCTTTAATTAGATTGAAAAGATCGAGAATGGAGTATCACCAGTTTTGCTCCAGGCGATAGTTAAATCTTTAATTAGATTTGAATGTGAAATTTAGAAACTAACTGGCGGTTAGCCAAGCAGAATGGTTTTCTGGATATTGATCTGATGTTGGTTTCGGCCTTCGGGGTTAATGTTTGGGGAATTATTCTCTTGATTAATTTACGGTTAGTGACTAATGAATTGGAATGAGGCGTATGTTGTGTTTGTGTAACACTTTTAGAATATATACGCGAGTTATTCGGAAAGACCGGGTTTATCCCATTCTGAATAACTGATACGACGATAAGTCGAAGATGAAGACGATGGTCGAAGACCGGAGGTCTTCACGTCGTTTGGGTGATAACTGATGATCTTGATTGGGCTGTACACCCAAGAAGATGGAAACAGTTAGTGATCGTCCAGACGTACTTGGAGATCGATGGATATGCGGGGTACTAGGTGCCTCCGGTTTCGTTCAGACCTAGGACGGACTTGTAAATGGACTGTGTGTCTGACATCGGATTTCATTCTGTGTGACTGATATCGGTTGCATAGGATGGTTTGCCTGTGTGGCATGCTAAGATGCAAATGATCAAGGCTTCTGTTGAAAAGCAAAGTCTTGTGGTGATGATCAAAGCACGGCCTTTGTGGCGTAGCTTTGTGTAACGTTTACCTCGCGTGTTTCGCACCAGGTATGAACCAAAAACGGGAGACGGACCTCAGGGAGGACTTGCGTTTCTTTCTAGCTAGAAGTGGCGTCAGTGGTTTTACACGCCCTGACGAGTTTGACTTATGTGGTTGTTGCTGTTGCGAGGCGCCTCGGTTATATCGGTTTCGGCCGAATGCATTCTGGTCGGCTGACGGACCAGACTTACACCCCATAGGGTGGGGAGACGTATTGTTCAGGCATAATAATCCACTCCGTGTGGACCGGCCCTGACGATCCAAGGCTTGCCTGCGCGCTTGCCTGAGACATGGGCTAGATTGTCTCGAATCGGTTGAGGACTATCTTTTGCCTCGGTTCATAGATGGAAACCCAATTTCCAAATACGAGACTTTGCGGTTTTGATTGTATATCCTATATATGGCGACATAGTGGGATGGGGCGCTCATGCCGCCTATGATTGATACTTATGATTTGAAGTGTTTTATATACTATGCACTTATAATAGTATCAAATGATTTGTTTTAAACGTATCAAGCATTCTTTGGCTGTTATAAGGGAAAACCCTATCCTCGACTGCGTTGCATTGTGTGATGGGACCTGGGTCTTATAACAGCTTCATTTTTCTTTATTTAGCATTGCGCTGTTGGTTTTATGCACTGGTATTCTTGGGAGGAAACCCGTTCCGTGTTATACGGCGTGGTCCCTTGATTTACCTAATGATTTGAAATAAAGATTAATAACTGTTTTAGTTCTCACACCAGTCACATGACTGACCTGGAGTTTATTGTTTTAACCTAAACTCTGGGTGCCCCTATTTTCGACACGGGCAGCTAGTAGTTTTGGTTTTGCAGATTTATATTCACAGGATCCTGGTTTACAGCTGGAACGATATCCGGAAAGCTTTGTATCCGTATATCTCATTCTAGTTGTGTATTGTATTATTTTCCGCTGCTATGTATTTAAATGTAATTTAAATCTCTGATATTTCTGTGTAATATTTATTCGTTTATACTCTGTATATTCTTGTAATCTGATGCATTGTTGTAATAACAATGAAATGTTCTTCTGTATGCGTTCTGTTTTGTCGTGTTCTCAAACGATAGGGCTTTTCGAACGGTCTGGGTCGGTTTAGCGACTGGTTCGGACCGAGCGAAATTCCTTGCCGTTACACGTGGTATCAGAGCTTTGGTTTACAAAGCTCAGAGAACAAGACACATTAGAACCATACGAAAGAATTCATCAGATATTGGATTAGCAATATCCAATTAGAATGACTCGTTAGAGATGGGATCAGTAGTATCCTAGAACGAGTGTGAAGAGTATATTTTTCAAATGAAAACAAATTTCGTTTTGAAAATTTAAATCAATTATTCGTATTTGATTAGTTTTTATATTGATTTGGACAGTCCAGTATATAAAGATTTTGCATATACGCCTTGCAAACGTGTATTTGAAATTTTAATATATTGGATAGATATAGCATCACACTCTAATCGCCCGGAGATGATTTTGATGATGGAGCTCCATCATTAGAATTTATGTTCGAGTGACGAAAGTGGGTTTTCTATATATTTCCTATTGACTGGTGTGAGAACCAAAACTAGATAGGGCTTATTGTTGTGATTTGACATCAAAAATCTGATTTTTGTATATGTATCAAAATTATGAATTTGAAACTCTAAATCAACTAATTGATTGATGTTTGTGTTGTTGATTTATTTGTTTGCTAATTTTGAACCATTATGCCTAACTGAATCAAATATTGGATTATATTGAAAATTGGTCGCATTTGTTTGCATATACATATATATCATTGAACAGGTCATAGCAAGGAGGCTAGAGCCAGAGAATAAAATTTGTTTGCCCGACAAATAGGTACATGTTTACTACATAATTTACTGTTTTGTTTGGGTGATGATGATTTTGTGAGCCTATTGGCTAGCCGCTTGGCTTTTTCTTTTTCTTTTTGAGATCTGAAGGACCGGGGAAGCTATTTGAAATTCCCCGATGCTCCCGGTGCAGGGGAGGTTATGGCGAAATTTTTCGAAAATTTAGGGTGTTAGCCAAATTTTTGAAATTTTAAAAATTCTCAGAAACTAAAGAATTGGAGAATGAAAGCCTGATCGAACATAGAGTTGATTAATCAAACCATTTTCGACTTTGTTCCTTTTCGGGGACGAAAAGTTTTAAGTGGGGGAGATTGTAACAACCCGTAAAATGCGAGCCAGTTTGAAATTTTTGTTTTGGCAATTTTAGCGAATTTTGATTATTTAAAATGAATTATTTAAAATGATATCGACGAAAATCTATTTTGAATATAATTCGAACGTATATATTATATATGTCGTCGTTAGAATATAAATAATTATTTATAATTATAAAAGGAATTGAAAATGGCGCGGTAGTTCGATAATTCGATTTCAAACTTCAATTGAGTGTACCGGGTGCAAAACAAACCGGATTTTAATGAAACCAAAAACATTAGGATCTAATTGATGATATCTTTCTAACGGATGTAAGAAACTGAGATTTCACTTTAAAAATTGAGAGATATGTCCAGTTGAAAATTCTGAATAGTCGCTATGGAATTCAGGCCCTTAAAAATGGACATTTTGCAAATGACCTCGGATTTCGACGAAACCACTTTTGTTGGGTCCGTGATGTCAAATTATAGCTAGGTTTCAAATTTCATAATTTTCCGAATCAATATGTGAGCGTGGCAAAGGAAAACGCGTTTGACCAGTTTTTGTCGATTTTAATCGAATGGAAATTGGCCATTTTTCAAACGGCCTCAGAATTAGACGAAACTAGTTTTGTTAGGACCGTATCGTCAATACGAAGCTAGAAAATATTTTTCTGGAATTTTTCTAGTTAGTATGTGACCCCGGTAATTTGAAATGTGCGTTTAAAATTGAATATAGTGATTTAAATGTAAATTCAAAAGGAAACCGATTGTAATGATCAAACCAGCTTGCGATACATATCCCATTGTGTTCGGAATGGGGGTAAAACGCTATGAAAGACAGGCGGTGGGCCTCGTTTCGAGGTCGTATGTAAAAGTCAACCCTTTTGCAAATTTAAATAATAAAATAATAAAAAAAAAAATAATTTTTAATTCTCCCCCCCCCCCTTTTCTCTTCTGCTTGGCCCCCCCCCCCGTTCATATAATTTCAGAAACAAAAAAAAAAAAAAAAAAAAGAAAGAACCCTAAATCGATTCGATCCGCCGCCCCCCTCCCTTGTCTCGACGTCTGCGAAGAAGCCCCCCCCTCGCTCGCGCAGCTGAAGCCGCCGACCGCCACCAGAAGTCCCCCCACGCAACGCCTCCAGACCGAAGCCGCCACCTCGAAGCGAGCGCCTCCGATCTCCTTTCGCCCCCCGCTCCTCTGTAAGTATTTTATTCTTATTTTTATTTTTAAGTTCTATAAAACTGATTTTTTTTTTTTTTTTTTTTTTTTTTTTTTTATAAGTTTAAAAACAGAAATTTTGATTAAGTTTAAAACAGAAATTTTTATTAAGTTTAAACAGAAATTTTATAAAGTTTAAAACTGAATATTTTTATAAAAAAAAAAAACAGAACAGAATTAAAAAAAAAAAAAAAGATTTTAAAACAGAATTTTTAAAAGATTTTAAAAAACAGAATTTTTAAAAGATTTTAAAAAAACAGAAATTTTTAAAAGATTATAAAAACAGAATTTTTGAAAGAATATAGAAAACAGAAATTTTTATAAAGTAGAAAACTGATTTTAAAAAAAAAAAAAAAAAAAAAAAGAAGAGTATTTTAAAACTGATTTTTAGATAAAAGAAAAACTGGTTTTTGAAGTAAAGGAAAACTGATTTTTGATACAAAGAAAAACTGTTTTTAAAAGAAAAGTAAAAATCATATTTTTTATATGTGAAAGCGAAAGTAAAAATCATATTTTTATATGTGAAAGCGAAAGTAAAAATCATATTTTTTATATGTAAAGAGTTGAAAATATAATTTTTACATGATCGGGATATTAAAAATGTCATCTTTGTATGTGTAGAAAAATAAAAATGAGATTTTTATAAAGATGAAATCTTTAAATTTGAAAAGGCGAAATCTTTATATAGAAAATAACGTGATAAAAATATAATTTTTATCTATATAACATAGAAATAAAAATTCGATTTTTATATATTGAATAGCGAAATAAAAATTCGATTTTTATATATTGAACTTTGAAATAAAAATTCGATTTTTATATATTGAATAGCGAAATAAAAATTCGATTTTTATATATTGAACTTTGAAATAAAAATTCGATTTTTATATATTGAATAACATAGTAAAAATTCGATTTTTACATATGTAGAGAATACGGGCGAAAGTGACAAAAAGGCGGGACCGACGAAGATTTCTATCAATGAAGAGCCGTGGAGCTAGGATAGCTATAAGTGAGAATTTCTCACCTTTCAATTTATTTTTCTAGTTATATATATATACTAGGATGCAGACGGTGCTTAGTAGCACCCGACACAATCGTCCACAGACCATGGACTTGTTTGTTTGATTGTTTGGTGATTGATTGCGATATTGGTTTGAATGTGGTTTGTGATGTGAAAAATCGAATCGATAAATTGGTTAGGCTTAGACGTGCGCCGTTATAAGGCGAAGGAGTAAGGCTAGGTTAGACCCTTACTCCAAATTTTGTGGTTTGCAAAATGAAATTGATTTGATTGATGAGTGAATGGCGTGGGCCTTCACTAGACCGGGGATAAGGCTAGGCCTTGTCCCGTTTCTAGTATCGTGCCGTTATGCCGCCGAAATTTTCTAAAATAAGTTAGAAAAATAAAAATAGCATTTTATTTAACGAATGAACTGAATATAAATTCATATGTTAAAATAAAATGTATTATCGTTAAAAATATAATTTTTAACGTGAATGTGAATAAATAAATATTCATTTACAAACCAGACGGTTTGTTTATGTACACCTATTTGAATGACGTTGATTGGGTCGATAAATTTTACACATCGCCTAACTGCACAAATAAAATATGTGTTTGATTGTTTGAAACCCCACACGGGTGTTAGGATGAAATTTGAAGTTCACTCATCCTGATTTATTAAATATGTCGATCGATTGATTGACATGCTGTTATAAGCGTTAGATATCTTTATTTGATGCTTATACAGTGTAGTGCACTTTGGTTGATGGTTGATTATTTTTCAATGCTATTATATACATGTGTTGTATGAAAATCCATATAATTAATCTTATATGGTAATCGATTGGGCCTCATTCCAGTTTAGAAATAGAAATATTTGAAATAGAAATATTTGAAATAGAATATTTGAAAATAGAAATTTATGAAGCCGTATTGATTAGATTGACGCCATTTTGACGTGAACGATATTTATATCGATTTTAAAAACGATTTCGAAATGAATTAAATTGAAAACGATTTCGAAATGAATTGAATTGAAAACGAATTCAAAATGAATTGAAAACGATTTCGAAATGAATTGAATTGAAAACGATTTCGAAATGAATTGAATTGAAAACGAATTCAAATGGAATAGAAAGCAAATTGAAATGAATTCAAATTGAATTGAAATTCGAATTGAATAGAAATGAATTTTTAAACGAATTTATAAAGAAGAATTCAATTTTGCTTTGAATTGAAATAGAAGTTGAAATAGAATTTGAAACGAATTTAAAACTATTTATATAATTCGTTTTAAATAGAAATCGACGAAATATATATTATATATATTATATATATAATATAATGGCCTGAATAGAACGCGCCGCGCCGCGGCAGTTCGCGAATTTCGACCATTTATTTCAAACGGACATTACGGGAGATCCGACCGTCGGATTCTCCTAAAACCGGAACCGTTGGGTTCGTATCGAAAAGAGCTTTCTAATGAATGTTAGAAATTTGAAATCTAACGGTTGGATTTGGAGATACGTCCAAATCAAATTCGAAAAAGGTCGCTGTAAGTGCAGTTCGATGGCCGTTGTTGGAAATCGACTGTACGGGCCTTGATAAAATTATTAAAAATAGTAATAATTTGTGTAAAATCATAAGAAATGATTTGTGAAAGTTTGGGATGAAAAACTCCATATTTGAAAAGATAAAAATAGATTTTTATCGAAATGAACTAGTTTTGAACTAGAATTATAATTCTATTTATTTTTAAATAAATAAATTGAATTTGAAATGGTTTTGAAAATAACCAAAATTTCCAATGATTGCATTGGAGTGGATTTGAATCGAAATTGTCTTCGGAATATTTCGATGTTGGAATTCGTGATTATACAGGTGTTGTTATGGAAATTTGAAAGATATATATATTTATATCGTTATTTCCAATACGACATTTGTTAGTCGTAGAATTCGATATTGAATATAAGCCGATATATTTTCTATTCAGAGCCTTGTATTGAATATCGAATGTGATTTGGGTTTGTCGTGAATGGTGTCTTCACTAACACTGTTCTTGAACCCAGTTGAGAAAAGATTAAATCTTTTTATTTAGATTTAATGAAGTGTACCAATTAAATGATATTTAATTGGAATTGAATTGGTATTGATTTTTGGGTTTATCGTGAACAGTGTTTTAAATAACACTTGTTCTTTAACCCGATAATTAATCGAATGTGATTTGGGTTTGTCGTGAATGGTGTCTTCACTAACACTGTTCTTGAACCCAGTTGAGAAAAGATTAAATCTTTTTATTTAGATTTAATGAAGTGTACCAATTAAATAATATTTAATTGGAATTGAATATCGAATGTGATTTGGGTTTGTCGTGAATGGTGTCTTCACTAACACTGTTCTTGAACCCAGTTGAGAAAAGATTAAATCTTTTTATTTAGATTTAATGAAGTGTACCAATTAAATGATATTTAATTGGAATTGAATTGATATTGATTTTTGGGTTTATCGTGAACAGTGTTTTAAATAACACTTGTTCTTTAACCCGATAATTAATGAATGTGATTTGGGTTTGTCGTGAATGGTGTCTTCACTAACACTGTTCTTGAACCCAGCTGAGAAAAGATTAAATCTTTTGATTTAGATTTAATGAAGTGTACCAATTAAATAATATTTAATTGGAATTGAATGGATATTGATTTTTGGGTTTATCGTGAACAGTGTTTTAAATAACACTTGTTCTTTAACCCGATAATTAATGAATGTGATTTGGGTTTGTCGTGAATGGTGTCTTCACTAACACTGTTCTTGAACCCAGCTGAGAAAAGATTAAATCTTTTGATTTAGATTTAATGAAGTGTACCAATTAAATAATATTTAATTGGAATTGAATGGATATTGATTTTTGGGTTTATCGTGAACAGTGTTTTAAATAACACTTGTTCTTTAACCCGATAATTAATGGGATGTGACTTTGGGTTTATCGTGAACCGTGTTTTTAAATGACACTGATTCTTTAACCCAGTCACAGATTAAAACTAAGTGGAGTTTTAATGAATCTTTAATTAGATTGAAAAGATCGAGAATGGAGTATCACCAGTTTTGCTCCAGGCGATAGTTAAATCTTTAATTAGATTTGAATGTGAAATTTAGAAACTAACTGGCGGTTAGCCAAGCAGAATGGTTTTCTGGATATTGATCTGATGTTGGTTTCGGCCTTTGGGGTTAATGTTTGGGGAATTATTCTCTTGATTAATTTACGGTTAGTGACTAATGAATTGGAATGAGGCGTATGTTGTGTTTGTGTAACACTTTTAGAATATATACGCGAGTTATTCGGAAAGACCGGGTTTATCCCATTCTGAATAACTGATACGACGATAAGTCGAAGATGAAGACGATGGTCGAAGACCGGAGGTCTTCACGTCGTTTGGGTGATAACTGATGATCTTGATTGGGCTGTACACCCAAGAAGATGGAAACAGTTAGTGATCGTCCAGACGTACTTGGAGATCGATGGATATGCGGGGTACTAGGTGCCTCCGGTTTCGTTCAGACCTAGGACGGACTTGTAAATGGACTGTGTGTCTGACATCGGATTTCATTCTGTGTGACTGATATCGGTTGCATAGGATGGTTTGCCTGTGTGGCATGCTAAGATGCAAATGATCAAGGCTTCTGTTGAAAAGCAAAGTCTTGTGGTGATGATCAAAGCACGGCCTTTGTGGCGTAGCTTTGTGTAACGTTTACCTCGCGTGTTTCGCACCAGGTATGAACCAAAAACGGGAGACGGACCTCAGGGAGGACTTGCGTTTCTTTCTAGCTAGAAGTGGCGTCAGTGGTTTTACACGCCCTGACGAGTTTGACTTATGTGGTTGTTGCTGTTGCGAGGCGCCTCGGTTATATCGGTTTCGGCCGAATGCATTCTGGTCGGCTGACGGACCAGACTTACACCCCATAGGGTGGGGAGACGTATTGTTCAGGCATAATAATCCACTCCGTGTGGACCGGCCCTGACGATCCAAGGCTTGCCTGCGCGCTTGCCTGAGACATGGGCTAGATTGTCTCGAATCGGTTGAGGACTATCTTTTGCCTCGGTTCATAGATGGAAACCCAATTTCCAAATACGAGACTTTGCGGTTTTGATTGTATATCCTATATATGGCGACATAGTGGGATGGGGCGCTCATGCCGCCTATGATTGATACTTATGATTTGAAGTGTTTTATATACTATGCACTTATAATAGTATCAAATGATTTGTTTTAAACGTATCAAGCATTCTTTGGCTGTTATAAGGGAAAACCCTATCCTCGACTGCGTTGCATTGTGTGATGGGACCTGGGTCTTATAACAGCTTCATTTTTCTTTATTTAGCATTGCGCTGTTGGTTTTATGCACTGGTATTCTTGGGAGGAAACCCGTTCCGTGTTATACGGCGTGGTCCCTTGATTTACCTAATGATTTGAAATAAAGATTAATAACTGTTTTAGTTCTCACACCAGTCACATGACTGACCTGGAGTTTATTGTTTTAACCTAAACTCTGGGTGCCCCTATTTTCGACACGGGCAGCTAGTAGTTTTGGTTTTGCAGATTTATATTCACAGGATCCTGGTTTACAGCTGGAACGATATCCGGAAAGCTTTGTATCCGTATATCTCATTCTAGTTGTGTATTGTATTATTTTCCGCTGCTATGTATTTAAATGTAATTTAAATCTCTGATATTTCTGTGTAATATTTATTCGTTTATACTCTGTATATTCTTGTAATCTGATGCATTGTTGTAATAACAATGAAATGTTCTTCTGTATGCGTTCTGTTTTGTCGTGTTCTCAAACGATAGGGCTTTTCGAACGGTCTGGGTCGGTTTAGCGACTGGTTCGGACCGAGCGAAATTCCTTGCCGTTACAAAGAAATAATTTTCCAAGAAATAATCAAGGACGTTCGGGAAGAAATGATGATAGGTGTTACAACTACAACAACCTGGCCATATAAAGAGAATGTGTCCATGTCCAGATAAATCAAATCAACAAATAATAATAATTCGTCAAATAAGAGGAAAAGGGCATATGAAGCAACTTTAGATGATTCAGACACATCATCAAGCGATGAAGAGCCAGAAATAGGAAATTTGAATATGTGCTTCACAGCGATTCAGAATTCAGAAAATATTGAAGAAATGGATCTAAAAAACCAAGTATGCCTTAATTAATTTTGATTGAATTGGTTGAATGGATCCTTCTGGATGTTTTGATTGCTTGCCTTGTTCGAATGTAAAATTTAAATTTAAAAATTCAAACTTGAACTTCAAATTTGAAATTTAAAATTCAAAATTTAAATAATAATAAAATTATAAATAATATAATAAAAATTAATTTTAGATGTTTGTTAGGAGTAATATTATTTTAGGAAATAATAAATTTGAAAATATAAAATGTTAAAATAAAAACAAAGTCAAAAAGTAACATGACTTTTCAAAATAAACATATATGTCGAAATACCCAAATCGACATGTCGACATATGTGCTAGTAAATGAAATTCAAAACTTGAATTTCAGGAGTTTGAACTTCCAAACTTCCATCCATCTTTTCACCAACACCTAAGGCCTGAAAATGTGTCCATATTTGCAGAAAAGTAATTACCAACCTCTCATTCAAAATTCAAAACAACTATGTCCATTCTATTCTCTTCAAAAACTTATCTCCAATGGCTTCTTCAAGTACACCAAAACCATGAGATTGACCAAAACTCTCAAGAGTCATCTCTGAAATGATCCAAAAGCTATTCAAGCCTATGTTGACTATATGGATAATGAAAAGTCAACACTGGAGCCTTCGCTATCTTTGAAGATTTTCCTTCTTATGATCTTCATTCTCTTTTTCATCAAAATGAAGTTCTATGTTTAATTGACTTTCGGGATAACGATGAAGTATGTTACCAGAATCTCGTCAAAATGTTTTATGCAAATTTGAATTGTGGCTTTTACGAAGGAAATGATGGAAACTTTTCATCACATCTTTGAAATTGGTGAACATTTGGAATTTAAAAATCGTTTTTTCCATCCAAAAGCAAGAATCGTCAACCTCCTTCTCCAACATACCCTCACTCCTTGTTCCTAAATTTCAATAACCCTACACTCACAGTCCAAAAGGCTCTTTTTGCCGTCTTTGGCACATACGATATTAATTGGGACGATGTAATTTTGAAAGAGTTTAATCCCAAAGAAATGTCCACCAAAGAAAACACTCTCTATCATGGAGTTTATCTTACTTGGATTTTTAAGTATTTTGGAGTGGATCTCAAAGGAGAGGAATTTGTGCTAAGAAAGGTTTTTAACTCTGGAAATATAAATCTTATGCAAATTCCAATCATTTTTCAACCCTATGACCATTTGAGGATAAACAAGCTTAAATGCAACAACAAGAAGAAAATCCAATAGAAATCGACTAAGAAGAAGAATCCTTTTTGGAAAGTGTAGAATGTCCAACAAATAGCAGGACCATAACCAAAGAAACACTAGTCAAAAACAAAGTCAAGTTAGCCAAGAAGGGAAATAAGATCAAGAAAACTCTTACCCATATGCCTTCTAAAATGAACAAGTTCTTTAGCAAGGTAGAAAGAAAACTTGGATTATCATCTTCCTCATCATCATCCGCTGAAGTTTAATCTTATCTAATATATGTTATCTTTCATATTTGCTTGTTTTCCTTTTCGAATCTCGTATTTAGTACCTTGTATCGTTTGTATGTATTTACTTTCTAGTAGTAATGAATGCTATTTATTCCTGTTAAATCATTCTTTAATTACTATAAAAACACATTAGAATTTAATGAATCTATTATAATATATGAAAGAACAATCTTCCCACGAAGAACTTTCAAATCCAGATTCCTCAAAAAATTGACAGATCAACAAATGTACGGCGTTGAATCCTCGCCCTTCAGTGTAATAACCGTCGTTGTCTTTTCCGTAACCACTTAAACCCTTTAAATTGAATTGAACTCTCGCATACCTGATACCAAAATACCATCCGCCTTCCTACCTATGTTTTCTTCGACCTACCTCTCCTTTCTTCCAATTAGATCTGGCTCCTACTCCATGTCATAAAGAACGCATTAATACTCACTCCTCAACCCTCTATCGTCGCCGCGATATTTGGAATTCTAGCAGCGGAGATCTACAGAATCGAGCCCAAAATCGGAATTGAAACACCGTAGTTCTCAGGAGTCGACCGTAATTCCTCACTCCTTGGCCTACACGCCATTCAGAAAAAAGCACGCCATTGAATTCAGGTACATATTTTGATCACCTTAGTTGTCTACTGTTGGTTGCAAAATTTTACTTTACAGTATTAATTCCTTTTCGCTTTTACCTCCTCCTGCATTTAACCATCTCCGACGGCAAGTTTAAATTTATATATGCCATGCTTACAGTTGATAGTCGCTACGACCCAAGTTCAAGTACAACGATTCATTCTGTGATGGTTGATTATTACGAAAGAATGAGAAATCGAGCGTAACGATCAAATATAGTTCCCGTTGTAAAGAGGACAATCTATTCTGTCTGTAAACTGTATATTTCACAAGTTTATGCTACTGCTTTGATAATTCTAACTTTGAGTGCGACTGAAGTTTCAAACATTTGGATTTCACGTTTTGTCCTTTTACAAGATGAAATCAAAATGATTTCTAACTTATGTTAATGGGGTGATAACTTGAGCATTTTGAATTAAAATAAGCATTACCTATAGAAAATTATGTTTACATTCTCTTTGTTTTTATATCTCGATGATGAAATGTTTTGATTCAACGTTTATTTGAAAATACAAACCAAAAAATCTCAACTGTCCAGCTCTAAGTCGGCATATTAACACTTTCCCCTGTTTTGAATTAGGCTGGTAACGTAATCTTTACTTAGTTTCTAGGCATATCTACCTATTACATTGCTCTCTTTAACGAAAGTTATATTTTTAAAACTCTATCATTGAAATAGCATGATAAGATATTGATCATTCGATATTTACATGATAAAATACTATTAAATTCACTATTTTAATTTTTAAAATTGTTTTATTCTGGCTTCTACTTCTTAAAGCATTAGACCATTTTTGACAGTAAACTTGAATTTTACATTTTTTTTTTGTTTAGTTTAACAGATAATTTTCTAACTCAAAGATTGTAAACGTAGATCTCAAAAACGAATCAACATTGTACAGCTAAGGTCTATCCATAATGAAGAAATTTTAGTTGATAATAAAACTATTTTAAATCATGTTTATAAGTTTTCAATGCTTTTTTCAAAGCTCGTAATTATATCCAAAGATGAAGGTATGATTTAATGTACATGGGTTATAATATTGATCAACATAAATAGGCCTTATCGAGTACAAAAATGTACATGGTTGCGAGAGAATGAGAAATCGAGCGTAACGATCAAATATAGTTCCCGTTGTAAAGACGACAATCTATTCTGTTTATAAACTGTATATTTCACAATTTTATGTTACTGCTTTGATAATTCTAACTTTGAGTGCGCCTGAAATTTCAAACATTTGGGTTTCACGTTTTGTCCTTTTACAAGATGAAATCAAAATGATTTCTATAAATAAACTTGGGCATTTTGAATTAAAATATACATTACATGTAACAAATTATTTTTACATTCTCTTTGTTTTTATATCTAGATGATGAAATGTTTTGATTCAGTGTTTATTTAAATGTACAAACCAAAAAATATCAACTATCCAGCTCTAAGTCAGCATACTTACACTTTCCCCAATTTTGAATTAGGCTGGTAACGTAATCTTTACTTGGTTTCTAGGTATATCTACCTGTTCCACTGCTCCTTTTAACGAAAGTTCCATTTTTTAAACTTTATCATTGAAATAACATGATAAGATACTAATCATTCGATATTTACATGACAAGGTACTATTAAATTCACTATTTTAATTTTTAAAATTGTTTTATTATGGCTTCTACTTCTTAAAGCATTATTAGACCATCTTCGACCGTAAATTTGAATTGTACATTTTTCTTTAATTTTTGTTTTGTGTGAAGAGATATTTTTCTAACTCAAAGATTGCCTATGTAGACCTCAGAAACGAATCAACGTAGTACAGCTAAAATTCAAGTGTATGGTTATTTATTTATGTCCATGCATGGGTTCAATTATTAAAATTCTTAGACGATAAATTGCATTTTATATATTAAAATATTTTTTCCATTTTTTCATATTTAGTTGTATTTGTATTTTGGTATACAAATCTATATATTAACCTTGACCAATTAGTAATCCTATATATATATATACTTGATTATATTTGTTCTAAGCGTGAAAAATAATGATATCCATATAAACTGTATATTTCACAAGTTTATGTTACTGCTTTGAGAATTCTAGCTTTGAGTGCAACTGAAATTTCAAACATTCGGATTTCATGTTTTATCCTTTTACAAGATGAAATCAAAATAAATTCTATAAATAAACTTGGGCCTTTTGAATTAAAATATACATTTTCTGTAGCAAATTATTTTTACATTCTCTTTGTTTTTATATCTCGACGATGAAGTGTTTTGATTCAATGTTTATTTGAAGATACAAACCAGAAAATCTCAACTATCCAATTCTAAGTCGGCATATTTACACTTTCCCCGTGTTTTGAATTAGGCTGCTAACGTAATCTTTTCTCGGTTTCTAGGCATATCTACCTGTTACATTGCTCTTTTTAACGAAAGTTCTATTTTTTAAACTTTATCATTGAATTAGCATGATAAAATACTAATCATTCTGTAATAACCCGGAAATCTAAGCCAATTTAAAAATTTTATTTTGGCAATTTTAATGAATTTTGAATATTTAAAATGAATTATTTTAAATAATGATGACGAGAAATTTATTTTGAATAGAATTAGAAACTAATTGGAAACTAGATAAGATGAGTGGTCTCCTGGGTATTGATCTGATGTTGGTTTCGGCCTTCGGGGTTAATATTTAGGGAATCGTTCTCTTACTAATTTACGGTTGGAGTCTGATTAAAAATTAAACGATAGAAATCATAATTTTATAAAATATATTAAATAATAAAAATAGTCATGTGTTGACGATGCTCATGTGTTGAGAGTATTCATGTGTTGAGTAAAATATTTTAACAATAAAATTTACGTCTTTATCATATATGAAATTAGAAACTAACTAGAAATTAGATAAGATGAGTGGTCTCCTGGGTATTGATCTGATGTTGGTTTCGGCCTTCGGGGTTAATATTTAGGGAATCATTCTCTTACTAATTTACGGTTGGAGACTGATTAAAAATTAAATGATAGAAATCATAATTTTGTAAAATATATTAAATAATAA
The DNA here is from genome assembly GCA_030737875.1 of Allium sativum. NCBI lineage: Eukaryota > Viridiplantae > Streptophyta > Magnoliopsida > Asparagales > Amaryllidaceae > Allium > Allium sativum. The sequence continues at coordinate 155,450,641 of CM060918.1, read as the reverse complement.
AAATAGTCATGTGTTGACGATGCTCATGTGTTGAGAATATTCATGTGTTGAAAGAAATATAGATTCATGTGTTGAATAGAATAAATATTCATTTGTTGAATAGAATAACAAAGTTATTGAAATATATAAAGCCGTGTTGATTTGAGATGCGCCATTTTGACGCGAATGATATTTATATCGATTATATTCATTTTTATAATGATTATAGAAAAGGAAGTGATTTCAAAATATGACGTTTTGAAAATATTATCATTAACATAGTAATGATATGAAATATTCAATTTTGATTTGAAATTGAATATGAAGTTGAAATTGTTTTGAAAACGAATTTAAAACGATTTATAAAATACATTTTAAAAGGAAATCAACAAAATATATAATATATATTATATAATGGCCTGAATAGAACGCGCCGCGCTACGGCAGTTCGTGAATTTCGACCATTGACTTCGAATGGACATTACGGGAGATTCGACCGTCGGATTCTCCTGAAACTGGAACTGTTAGGTTCGTATCGAAAAGAGCTTTCCAATGAATGCTAGAAATTTGAAATCTAACGGTTGGATTTGGAATTATGTCCAAATCAAATTTGGAAAAGGTCGCTGTAAGTGCAGTTCGATGGCCGTTGATGGAAATTGACTGTACGGACCTTGATAAAATTATTAAAAATAGTAATAATTTGTGTAAAATCATAATAAATGAATTGGAAAGAACTGGGATGAAAAACTCCATATTTGAAAAGATAAAAATAGTTTTATCGAAATGAACTAATTTTAAACTAGAATTATAATCCATTATTTTCGAATAAATTGGATTTGAAGTGGTTTTAAAAATAATCAGAAATTCCAATACATGAACTGGAATGGATTTGAATCGGAATTATCTTCGGAATATTTTGATGTTGGATTTCATGATTATACAGATATGGTTGTGGAAATTTGAAAGATATATTTATATCGTTGTTTCCAATACGATATTTGTTGGTCGTAGAATTTGATATTGAATATAAGCCGATATATTTTCTATTCAGAGCCTTGTATTTAATATCAAACATGATTTGGATTTGTCGTGAATGGTGTCTTCATTAATACTGTTCTTAAACCCAGTTGAGAAAAAGATTAAATATTTCTATTTAGATTTAATGAAGTGTGCCAATTAAATAATATTAATTGGAGTTGAATTTAAATTGGTTTTTGGGTTTATCGTGAAGGGTGTTTCAAATAACATATGTTCTTTAACTCGATTAACAATGGAAAGTGATTTTGGGTTTATCGTGAACTGTGTTTTAGATAACTTTGGTTCTTTAACCCAGTTAATGACAGGATATTGATTTTTGAGAAGATTAAAACTAAGTGGAGTTTTAATGAATCTGTAATTAGATTGAAATGTGAATTGATAATTTAAATTATCAAATTTGGAAAGTGATTGAGAATGGAGTATCACCAGTTTTGCTCCAAAGCGATAGTTAAATCTTTAATTAGATTTGAACGTGAAATGGTAATTAATTTTACGGATAACACCGTGGTGTTAGATATGGAGTATTACCAGTTTTTCTCCCTGGGATGAATAGGTTGGGATTTGGAAATAAAATAAATGGTTACTTCGGTGGGGTTCGCTAATCCCGACTAGTTTGAATTGATATTCCAAGAATATTAAAGAATAAATTTAAAGAATTTATCTTTGATAAAATTAATGGGAACCTTTCCCAAAGTATAAGAATATTTGAATAAAAGAATATTCTGAATTGGAATGAGGCGTATGTTGTGGTTGTGTAACACTTGTTTATTATATACGTGAGCTATTCAGGAAGACCGGGTTTATCCCATTCTGAATAGCTGATTCGACGTGGTGTCGAGGATGAAGACGGTGGTCGAAGACCAGAGGTCTTCACTTCGTTTAGGTGATTACTGATGATCTTGATTGGGTCGTACACCTAGGAGGAGGGAATCAGTTAGTGATCGTCCAGACGTACTTGGAGATCGATGGATATACGGGGTACTAGGTGCCTCCGGTTTCGTTCAGACCCAGAACAAACTTGTAAATGGACTGTGTGTCTGACATTGGATTTTATTCTGTGTAATTGATTTCTATTAAATATATATCTGTTTGGCGACGGAGAATTTATTCTCTTGCTTAACGCCCTTCTCTAAGATGTACGAGCTCAGAGGTTATATATTGATGGATATCAAACGCATGGGGTGAATTGCCTGTGTGGCATGCCTAAGTGGCACTATGATCAAGGCTTCTGTTGAAAAGCAGAGTCTTGTGGTTGATGATCAAAGCACGACATATGTGGCATAGCTTTGTGTAGCGTTGATTCGCGAGCCTCACACCCCGGTTGTGAACCAGAAACGGGAGGGGACCTCAGGGAGGACATGCGTTTCTTTCTAGCTAGAAGTGGCGTCAGTGGTTTTACATGCCCTGACGAGTTTGACTTATGTGGTTGTTGCTGTTGCGAGGCGCCTTGGATATATCGGTGACTGTGTGGAGCCGATGGAGTCATTTGGCTCATTTACGCCCCAAAGGGCGGGGAAGCATAGTGTTCAGGCATAATAATCCACATCGGTGGACCGGCCCTGACGATCCAAGGGGCAGTTGCGGCTGTTCCTGAGGCTCGGGCTAGACAATCTCGAATCGGTAGAGGACTATCTTTTGCCTCGGTTCACAGATGGAAATCCAACTTCCAATACGTGACTTTGCGGTTTATTTGTAGAGCCTAGTATGGCGACATAGTGGGATGGGGCACTCATGCCGTCTATGATTGATACTTATCATTGAAAGTATTTTATACACTATGCACTTATAATAGTATCAAATGATTTGATTTTAGCGTATCAAGCATTCTTTGGCTATTATAAGGTAAAAACCCTATCCTCTGACTTGTGTTGCATTGTGTGATGGGACCTGGGTCTTATAATAGCTTCATTTTTCTTTATTTAGCATTGCGTTGTTTGTTTTATGCACTGGTATTCTTGGGAGGAAACAAGTTCCGTGTTATACGACGTGGTCCCTTGATTTACCTAACTTTAAAATAAAGATTAATAACTGTTTTAGTTCTCACACAAGGTCACATGACTGACCTGGAGTTTATTGTTTTAACCTAAACTCTGGGTGCCCTTATTTTCGACACGGGCAGCTAGTGGTTTTGGTTTTGCAGATTTATATTCACAGGATCCTGGTTTACAGCTGGAATGATATCCGGAAAGCTTTGTATCCGTATATCTCCTTCAGTTGTGTTTTATATTATTTTTCCACTGCTATGTAATGTATTGTAATCTCTGATATTTTCCGTTGTGTAATATTTTTTCATACTCTTTATATTCTTGAATTTTGGTGGAATTGTTGTAATAAACAATGAAATGTTCTTCTGTTTGCGTTCTGATTTGTGTTGTTCTCAAAGCGATTCGTGCTTTCCTTACCGGGGAAGTCACGGGTTATCACACATTCGATATATACATGATAAGATACTATTAAATCCACTATTTTAATTTTTAAAATTGTTTTATTCTGGCTTCTACTTCTCCGAGCATTAGACCATCTATGACAGTAAACTTGAATTTACATATTTTCCTCACCTTAGTTGCCTACTACACATTACAAAATTTATTTTACAATATTAATTCTTTTTCACTTTTACCTCCTCCTGCATTTAATCATCTTCGACGACAAGTTTAAATTTATATATTTTCCTCCCATACTTGCAGTCCTACGTGAACTACAATTTTCAAATGAACAGTAGAAATACACATCTAATTAGCATTGTTAGAAATACAATTTTTTAACCTCATATGTAAAATATTGCAATTTAACATCATATGTAAATTTCTATCTACTTGATTAATCTTCTTAATCACATGTATTGTTACCGTTTCTTTTGGAAACACTTGGGGTGACAATTTTCATATGACTGGTATAATTTATTTAACAGTGAATTTCTAATAGATATTTTAGTTACATATGAATGTTACCACCAGCAGTCAACTAACTAGAGTATATGGTTGATTCTTAGGTTGGTCAACGTGATTATGAAATCCGAAGCATATACATAAAAAACCGAACATGTGGTCAGCAATTGGCATGCAACAAGACTATTAAATGCACTATTTTAATTTTTACAGTTATTTTAATTTACTGATTATTAGTAGCATCAGACACAAAAATGTATATTGATCAACATAAATAGGCTTTATCGAGTACAAAAATGTACATGGGTTATAATATTGATCAACATAAATAGGCCTTATCGAGTACAAAAATGTATATGGTTACTAGAGAATGAGAAATCGAGCGTAACGATCAAAATGCATATACATTTTGTTCTATTATGCCATGCAATAGTTATCTAATCAGTTATGGTATGAAATTTTTGGGCATAATATATTAGCATGCATACCCAAATGTCAGGTATTTTTCAATCTCTAGACAGGATCAGGTTTGTTATATACAATTATTGAAATAATATTTTGGATATTTCTCTTTATTTACTATGCTCAAACCTTGAAGAGTAATAGGCATCAATTGCAAAGCATAAGAGCATATTAAATTGATTATGATACATACGTTTCACTTCTCAAATAATCAATGGTGTCTCCTTAATCTTAGGATGTAATTTTGTATCCGTTGACTTTCTTCCTCTATTATTTTGTCCCTATTTTTCAATTATGGGGTGCATGATGTAGTTCTGAACTTCCTGTAATGTTGTTTTCTTCCTCAAAATTTTCTAAAAGTACTATGCAGAGGACTGATCTATATCAGCCAAACAGTTATCCCACATACTATGAGCGAGTATCAAAATCATGGATCCTCCACTTAGGCATATCTGGGAATCAATAAGAAAGCACTTAAAAAGTTTTGACCTTTATTAGAGCATGTATAAGATTGACCAACTTTTTGTGAATTATTTGCCTTTACTTTTCAAGTTAGTTTATACAACTATATGGTGATGTTAGAGGTTGAAACTAAAATAATAACATAACAGTGAATTGAAAGCATTAGTAACATTATGTTATTATGAAGGGACACTGATATGGTGATTCGACTAAATTTTACAATTTTGGTTCTGAAATAAAAATAGAGTTTAAGTGATTTATGTTGGCAGAATTTTATTTATACACATAAGTATGTATATTTGGATCTTTTTTTTTTCTATGAGCATATGATTCAACTCAAAATTGCGATTTTGATCCATATTTATGTTTTGGAGATATTTTCTTCCATATTAATGCCAAAGTAGATGAGAATAAATCTTACGTCGTATTGAAATCGAATATTAGATAGCTAGGATATCAAATGATAAAACGTTTACTTAAATTGGTTGTGCAAGCCATTTTCTCTAAACTTTTAGCTATTTTTTAAATTGTTGTGAATGCATTACCTATGTTAGCTTAGTCATAAGTGCACAAAGTTCTAGAAAATTGTTGTTTACAACTTTTGTGAAGAAGATGAAATCAGGATGTGATGTGAAACTCATTGAGAAATTTAGTGTTGGGTTCTGCTCTGCATAACTGATTATAAACTATGCTGCAGTCATAAGGAAGCACAATGATGATTCAGATGAGCATGATTTTGATCGTTGTTGAGATCCTATGTAAGAAAATTCAGATGAACGTTAATTTGTGATATACTGATCTTTATGGCGTTTTGATTGAAATTTTACAACTTATGAGTTTGTTCATCTTCTAGATATGTCAGAGAAACTAAAGCTAATAAAGTTTTTGCAACATCTGAGGATATATGAATGAGCCACTAGCGCATGGAATATAAATACGCCCATATCTCTGAGAAGGAAACATGACATCTGGAATAATGCCAATTGAAAGTCAGTATGCTTGAAAAAAATCCTGTCTAAATATATTTTAGTCATGTTGATCAGATGTTTGTTATACAACAAGTGAAATAGTGCCCATTTAGTAATTATAGACATTCCCTTATAAACCCCTATGTATAAATTTTGAAAAAAAATGTGATGGAATTCATTCTACGCTAAAACAGTTGAATATATTTGTATATGTTTTTATTTGCATTTATACCGTATGATTAATATCCCCTATGTTTTCTTTTCATTTTGTGGTAAACAAAGCTTATTCTGAATTCAAATCTGGTAAGTATCATCAATCTATTTTTTCAGCTTTTACGGAGACTATATCCGTAGCAAGTTAGATTGATTGATAAATTAATATAACAATCTAATCTTTACCTTACACTGCCACTCTACTCAATTGTTTATTTTGTCTACTTTGAAGTTCTTTACAATTTAAACTGTTGTTTTGTGTGCCACTTCCTGTTCTTACTTCGTTTCCTGACTTGCTATAATTTGAGTGGCCATTGCTAATATTTCTAATCCGTGTGGTTTTCTTTTTTTATTTATTTGCTTAGGTTCAACATGTTAACATATTTGAATTTACATGATGAGGATTTGTTCGAGTCACAACTTTTTAGTATTCATCTCATGTTAACATGTTTCAAAACTTTATGGCTATTCTGCGGCTAAAACATGGGTTCTTGATTATATTTTATTTCATATAAAATGACATATTTACGCAAGATTGTTTCAATAATAATGAGATAGTTATTGATCACAAACATAGGCACTAAGCGTTGTTTTCTAATTGGTGTGCATTGATCATAATACAAATGCCTTACACAGACAATAAATTATAGCATTTACTGTAATTTACAATGAGGCCTTGAGGGTGGTCATTTCATTTACTGAGTCTAATACAACCTTTGCACAACCGTTCAAATATTGTTTCTTAAATATGTATATAAATTCCATAACTTAAATAGTAATAGATTATGTGCAACCCTTCTACATGGCTTTCAACATGTTTTTAACACTTGAAAAAATTATTGGTCAACATGTACGTACAACTTATAAAATATTTTTTCTATGCATAACACAAAAGATTATATTTTGTTAACAAAATATTTATTTTGAATAACCAAAAATATATATTAAACTTTAAATTTGTTCAATTGGAAATAATCAATGTATTTTAAAGGTATATATGTTTCATATAATTGGACAAAAATGGTAATCAAAGTATAAAACTATAACCCGTGTGCATAGCACGGGTTCGCACTAGTTAATATAATATAATAATAAATAACTTGAAATTGAATAAAACCTCAAAATAGCCAAATAGTAACTAGGGTATGTCGACATGTACAAATTGACATGTCGACATATACCTGCCAAAAACTCAAATTTGTTCAAAATTTAAATTTAAAATAACCAAATAGTGTCTATTCATTTTTAACGAATTCCAAACTCTATAAATACCTTCTTCTTCCAGAAAAATATATTTTAAACTCTCTCCTTCTTTTCTAATCATTCCTTATCTATATAATCAAATAATGGCCAATCCTGTTCACAAATTGAGTGAGAATCTTGAAGAAACGGTCAATTTATTCAAGAATATCCTATCTATAGTATTTCGTAATCAGCGTCATCTCGAATTGAGTCAAATAAAGATGGTTGAACATAAAGAGAAACACTTTGATGCCATTCGTTGGTTAATCTCTTCTCTTTTCAGAGACGAAGACAATAACCTCGCTAAAGCACCACTCACTAAAGAAGATAAAGATTGGGAAGTCATCAAGAAGGATCCGATCTTTAGAGAAGGTGGATGGGTTGAAGTCCCAAGAGACGTTTAAATTTGTTTGAATTGATTGGTATGTCTTATTTGAATTTGGTTGAATTTGTTCGAATTTGTATATATTGTTTTGTTTGAAATACTTGGATTGATTGACTGTAAATATTGAACATGTTGGCTTGCTGGGATATACTCTTGTTTGTTTAGAACGGGGGATTTATTTAGATATAGTTTGGTAAAGTAATGAATAAATTTAGGGGTAGTATAATTTAGTTTAATCTTTTTTAATATAGGATATTATAGGTATAATATAATATAGTTTAAGTTAATTTTTGATAATGACAAAGGGGGAGAAATTATAAAATATGATATAGTTATGATATGCATAGTATAAGGGGGAGTTAGAAGAAATTCATGACAAAAGGGGGAGTAATCAAGGAATCATATTAACAGGTAATATCAGGTATAGATATTTTATAAACCAAGGTTGTCATCATCAAAAAGGGGGAGATTGTTGGAGAATAGAATTTTGTTGACAACAACCTTGTTTCAGTTAATAACATTATTACTTATAAAATATATACTAACATTCTTGTTAAGAATATATATATATATATATATATAAATATATATATGTATATATGTATATATGTATATATGCATGATATATATGCAGGATATAAAATATTGAAGACTGTACAGAATTAGAGATTCAAGATATCAAGGATATCAAGACTCATGAGTATCAAGATAATAAAGAATTCAAGAGCTCAAGATTATCAAGTAATTGAGACTAGTTTATATGTAAAACTCCGGTTAGCACTTTCAAATTCTATTTTCAAATTATGTTTTCAAATTCATTTTCAAATTCATTTTCAAATTGATTTCAATTTTATTTCAAACTTCTTTTCTAAAATGATTTCAAATTATTAAGATTTTACTTATGATTTCAATATATATATATATATATATATGTGTGTGTGTGTGTGTGTGTGTGTGTGTGTGTGTGTGTGTTTATAATTTATAAAGTTTCATAATATATATGTTTATAATATTTGTTTTTTTTAGTCTTATATCATATAATTTTATAAATATGTTTATATTATATATTACTTTTGTTTTTATACTTTAGAAAATTCATTTGCAAACATTAGTTTTGATTCAAGAATTTCTAGAATATACATATTAGTTTTAACACTTGAAAAATGATTTTAAAAATTATAATAATAGGTATATGTCGACATACATGTTTGAGCTTGTCAACATATAGCTGTCACATTTTCAATTTTCAAAGGAAGTGTCTTTTCTTATTTGAAACGTTTCAGAAATGTTGCGACCTTTCAAACACTATAAATAGGGGTTAAATTCGAATTTTTTTATCACTTCTTCTTCTACATCTTAATCCTATCTCTAACCACCCTTATTATTCATTAATTTCTTGATTTCTACACTTATACTCTGCCTATTTCAACAAAAATTATATCATTCTCTTTCTCTTCTCAATCTTTATCAAATACTCTGATTGGAAGTACTATTCAAGAATTATAGGGCTGTTGTAATCATTTGGGAATTGTTTGGGAAAGGGTGTGTTCCTTGTAGCCTGGAAATCTACGAAAGGGAGCGGTGTTAACATTCTAGCCGTGAAACCAAGGGTGGTGGAATCGATGTTAACCTTATAGATGTGAAATATAGGGTGTTGTAAGATTGATACTAGTATTAATAAAACTCTACGCAATATAGCATTGCATTGGACTGGACGTAGGAGTAATCTGAATCAGTATAAAATCCATTGTGTTCTTTCCTTTTCTACATTTTATATTTACTTATATTTGTGTCTGTGATTGTTTTTGTGTTTGTGATCATTTCCAATGTGATAATCATTGTGGATTCAAATAGTAATTCAAGATCGTTTAAATTTTCCATAATCTCTTTAAAACACTAATCACCCCCCAAGTGTTAGTTTTGCCTTAAGATCCTTAATCTGCAATCCATAACACTCTTAACCGTGGCTCAAACTGGCTAAGGTTGTCGGGCTTGTATCTTAAGGAGGCAAAATAAATGGTTGGATATAGGCAATAGGTGGTTGACTGTGTTCATAGACATGGTGTTTAGGTTTGGAGGAGAGAGGGTTGAATGTAACGACCCAACTTTCGAACACCTCGGAAGTTGTATCATTATAAACGAATAAAAGATAGATAGAAGATAAAATTAAAGAAAACATCAGAATCTCATAGTGGAACATGGACATAATATAATAACCCAAAATATTACATATCATAAGTCAACTACATTAGAGTACTTCATACATATGGATACATGTCATCACAAATTACATACTTAAAGATTTGTGATAAACTAACTTGCAGATAATTGTACATAAACATGATAAATAGGCCAACATTCAGATCCTTCCCGTCCAGCTACTCCAAAAGTTAAGTCAAGACCTGGATCACTTGTCTACTCATAATAAGTGTTATGAGTACCTAAGAGTTTAAAGAAAACACAGAAAAATAAACTCTAGGTCAGTCGGGGACTGGTGTGAGTAAACGATTTTAAAACAAGTTTAAGAAATAAAATCATACTCATAAGACCACGCCGTAAATACAGAATGGGTTTTTACCTTATGAGAATCAAAAACAATTTGTATATTTAAACCAGATATTATGATAATGTCTAGGGTTTCCACAAATAATTTAGAATCTAGTAAAAATGCTTTCATATCACATTCTACTTATATAATATACAAACAAAACTGCTTAACGCTAATGAATAATGGATTTCCAACTATGACAAGGTATGGAACCACCTTCCGATTGTGTACCTCTAGAGAGGAATACACTGGATTCAACAAGAACTTCTTGTAACCTGGCCACACATGACCGACCATTCATTTCTCTTGAGTGTATCGAATGTATATCACCAATGGTTGTGTATGGCAACCATTTCCCGAATGGGACAGCGTTGATAGAATAAGAACAAAAGGAATATCTCTAAATATGTGATAATACACCCTAATGGGAGCTATCCACATAGCCATGCTGCCTGCCCGATTTTTGTCATTTCCTGGTTTCGAAGCTTGAAGCTAAACTTACCTTGACACTCGCTTTTTATTTACTTTGAACGTCACATCGTCAAACCCACTAATTACTAATTGACTTCTCCAGAAATAAATTTCAAGTATAAAGCAAGAGAAACAAATTCCTCTGCCACCTATAACTACGTTTGAAAAGATCAATGTATGTGATTAGTTAGGGACATGCTGTCAGACATTCGTCCATACAAGTTGTCCTAGGACCGGACAAACCGAAGATATTATTTTATAAACCCATCTTAGGCAATTTCTACCTAGGATTTATAAAATGATTCTTGCATAACTCCTTTTATTATCCTGGATAATCTTCGACTTGCAACGTAGAAATCGGATCGAAGTGGAATATACATTCCAGATTCATCGAATTGATTGACGTTAACATCTTTTAGGGATAAGTGATATTTTCATGAATCAGATTTTAATATAAAATTAAATCTTCGATATTCACTTTTTATTTGTCGTTCACTTTAATCATTTCTTGATTGTTCAAAAATATTTTTATCATCTTAAGTTGATAAAAATTCTAGTTCGATGTTGTTTCAAACGTTTGGATTTAGTGTTGACAATCAATTTCTTTTCCTAATTTAACATATCTACTTTTTATTTTATTTTATCATTGGCATGATTTAATTAAAAAAAACCCTTTTATTTAGATTCAATTATAAAAGTGTTTACAGAAATTATATATTTTCTCCATTTTTACATTTTATTGCAAAATTTATTTATTTAAATATTTATTAAGTTATAAAATAAATTTATTAAATAAATTTTTAGAAATTATTTCTTTTACTTTCGAAAAAAACTACATTTTTAAAATTGGTTAAAACAGCATGATCCCCTTAGCCGATCAGCTCCAAACGCTTGCCCGGTCCCATGTTTCCTCATGCCAGATCATTTGCCAAATCCAGGAAAGTGCCAAGCCTCCAGACATCGTGCGCAACCCTGATAACCACGAAATTTCTTACCCGTTCATTAGCCAAATCCCTTCCCTCTTTACTATGTCTCGTTCTCTTCCAAACCCCGACCTAAGAAACCCGCTCCAGCTTCCTCCTCTGGTCACCGGAACCCATCGTACTCCGACCACACACTGGCGACGAGACACGTCAGGCTTTCCCCCTGGTGCGCAAGCCTCCACAACCACCACGTCGGTGTAGTTCATCCCTGAACTCGAGTAACCCAAAATAAAAAAAAACCCTATGATTGATTCAAACTCCATTTTTACATGTTAGGAAAATTCTTTGGTATTTTTCCTACCTCCTAGAGATCATCACGCCCCTTCACACCAATTTCATCATCAACCGTCGCATGGATCATCAGTATAGCCATGATTGCCATTTTCGAAAAAACCTTTTTATCTCGCTCCCCCAATTATTAAAAATTCAAATATTTGTTTCAAAAATAATATTTTTTGTACCACAAACATGTTTATATGCCTGAAATCAAAAACTAAGTTGGTCGGAAAATCGGGTTTTTCAACTTTCTTTGCTGTATATATTTTTATTGAACATATATATCTATAGTTTATCCCAATGGCTTATTGTCCATGACATATAAACTTGAATGATCATTTTCATGAATAGAAACTAAAGTCTAACCTGTACTTAGCAACACAGTTATAAGGTTTTGACAAAACAGAGTAAAGTTTCCACACAGGGCATACACAGTTTGAACTAACAGAGGTTATCTCAGATGTGTGATCAAGCAAAACTTGGGTTCAACAAATATGGTTTGCAGTTCATACGTACAGGTTCGGTATATTAGATTTAAAATCATGCATGGATTTATAAGGAATAAACAGTAGGTGTTTACTCACAACACAAGTATAACCAGCATGGCATATGTCAGAGTAAATAACTTGCATGGATTTAAAGAATATACAGTGAATGATTTACTCACACAAATGGATTTAGCAAATATGGTTCATGTCATTAGAAAGCCCGAATAACCATCTTTATGAATGATCAATCAGAGCAGCATTTACACTAGCAACATAGTAAATGCTTTAATAGTGGATCGACAGTTTTCCCTTAACAATAAATGTCCATGGTATTTTGATCAAGCAAAACATGATTCCAACAGTAAGGATCATCAATACAATTATATAAGCGCAGCATGTAAAAGTATTTTTCAACTTGCATGGTTTTAAAGGAGAATTTGGTGAGTGTTTACTCATTTTCTCGGCTTCCTATGAAATGCAGGTTTCAATTTCCAGTTCTTTACTCGAAAATATGTGGCACTCAAAAAATGAAAGTATGCTGCTATTTATAGCCAAGAAAATAATATAAACTAACATGTATTAATTGTTTGCATTCAATTCTTGATGTTCTGATGAGAATAAATGAAAAGATCCTCCTGCTTGAACGCCTAGTTTTGTCAAGTAGAGCCTGTACCTGTTTTATTTTGTGTACTAAATATGCACAAAAGTCTTTGCCATCCCTTCTTGTTTCAGTTCTAAAAAAACAGTAAATGCAAATTGTCCTTTTGGGAAATAAATTTACATTCTCCCTTACACACTCTGATGGCACAATTGGAATGTTTCTCTTAAGAGCAAGATGTTATGTTTATTCATTGTCACTTTGGCTGAGAATGTATTTCCCCTTATTCCTATAATTTGTCTAAAATACAAACCTTAGTTGTAAAGTAGCTTTCTTTAAATGCATGATAGAAATAGTGTATAGTCTTCATGATAGAAAATACTTTCCATCAGATCAGGTTTTAACACTTAAGTGCCACGCCTTTCTCCATAATCCTTAATTATGAAGAATTTATTTAGAAACTTACTTAAGTATTTTAGTTCCTAAATATATGCTTAATATGTTAACTAAGAGGGTTGCTTACATATTAACTAAATGATATGTACATGCAATTATTTCACTTCACATCACGATCAATTTTCACACAGAATACAATCAAACAAGTCGTCCATGGTCTGTGGACGACGGAGAGCAGTTCATATATGCAGTTACAAAATAAATAACTGTACAGAAAATTTGAAGTGAGAATCTCACTTCAAATTTTCTGTACAGTTATTTATTTTGTAACTGCATATATGAACTGCTCTCCGTCGTCCACAGACCATGGACGACTTGTTTGATTGTATTCTGTGTGAAAATTGATCGTGATGTGAAGTGAAATAAATAAATATATATATATATATATATATTGAAAATGGAGATATAAAAATATGATCTTTATATAGAAAATAGCGATTTAAAATTATGATTTTTATTTATTGAAATGAAACAATAAAAATATAATTTTTATTGTGAACAGCGTAAAAAGGACTGCATTGGAATTTCAAACAAATTCAGATGATTCAGCAGTTCAACAGCAAATCACGGCGGTGTGGAACCCTCTGTGAGAACTTCTCACCTTTTTATTTTATTTTCTAGTTAAAATATATACAAGGATGCAGACAGTGTTTAGTAGCACCCGACACCCGTCGTCCACAGACCATGGACGGCTTGTATGCTTGTTTGTTTGATTTTGATGTGTAGTTGATTGTGTGATGTGATGTGGAATGAAATAAAATATTTTATAGTGGAAAATATTTTATAGTTAAAAATAGAATTTTTTTAACGTGTATTTAAAAAAAATATTTATAAACAAATCGGAGGTTTGTTTATATACACTGATTTGATTGATATTGATTGGGACGATAAATTTTATACATCGCCCAACTGCACAAATAAAATCTATGTTTGATTGTTTGAAACACCACACGGGTATTGGGATGATATATGACATACACTAAACCCAATAATTAGTTGTATGTCGATCGATTGATTGACAGACTGTTATAAGCGTTGAATATTTATGTTTGATGCTTATACAGTGTAGAATGCACTCTGGATGATGGTTGATTATTTATCGTTGTTATTTTATACATGTGTTGTAGAAAATCCATATAATTAACATTATATGGTAATTGATTGGGCCTCATTCCAGTTCTAAAATAGAATATTTGAAATAGAATTTTTGAATAGAAATATTTGAAAAAAGAAATATTTGAATAGAAATATTTGAAAAAGAAATATTTGAATAGAAATATTTGAAATAGAATATTTGAAAATAGGAATATATGAAGCCGTGTTGATTAGATTGACGTCATTTTGACGCGAACAATATTTATATCGATTTTATTCGTTTTTCAATGAATATCGAAAGTGATTTCAAAATCTGAGAAATTGAATATAAATGAATTCGAATTGAAATTGAATATAAATGAATTCGAATTGAAATTGAATAGAAATGAATTCGAATTGAAATTGAATAGAAATGAATTCAAATTGAAATTGAATAGAAATGAATTCGAATTAAATATAAATGAATTGAAATTCGAATTAAGTTGAAACTGAATTGAAATCGTTTTGAAATGAAATTAAAACGAATTTATATTGGAATATTCAATTTTGATTAGAAATTGAATATGAAGTTGAAATCGTTTCGAAAACGAATTTAAAACGATTTATAAAAATTCGTTTTAAAAGGAAATCGACGAAGTATATATTATATATATAATATAATGGCTTGAATAGAACGCGCTGCGCCGCGGTAGTTCGCGAATTTCGACCATTGACTTCGAATGGACATTGCGGGGGATCCGACCGTCGGATTCTCCTAAAACCGGAACCGTTGGGTTCGTATTGAAAAGAGCTTTCTAACGAATATTAGAAATTTGAAATCTAACGGTTAGATTTGGAATTATGTCCAAATCAAATTTGGAAAAGGTCGCTGTAAGTGCAGTTCGATGGCCGTTGATGGAAATCGACTGTACGGGCCTTGATAAAATTATTAAAAATAGTAATAATTTGTGTGAAATCATAAGAAATGATTTGTGAAGAATTGGGATGAAAAACTCCATATTTGAAAAGATAAAAATAGTTTTTTATCAAAATGAACTAGTTTTGAACTAGAACTATAATTCATTTATTTTTGAAATAAATAAAGTGAATTTGAAATGGTTTAGAAATATAACCAGCATTTCCAATAATTGAATTGGAAGGGATTTGAATCGAAATTGTCTTCAGAATATTTCAATGTTGGATTTCGTGATGATACAAATGTTGTTATGGAAATTTGAAAGATATATATATATATATATATATATATATATCGTTATTTCCAATACGATATTTGTTGGTCGCAGAATTTGATATTGAATATAAGCCGATATATTTTCTATTTAGAGCCTTGTATTGAATATCAAATGTGATTTGGGTTTGTCGTGAATGGTGTCTTCATTAACACCGTTCTTAAGCCCAGTTGAGAAAAAGATTAAATCGTTTTATTTAGATTTAATGAAGTGAACCAATTAAATAATATTTAATTGGAATTGAATTGGTATTGATTTTAGGTTTATCGTGAACCGTGTTTTAAATGACACCGATTCTTTAACCCAGTCAAAGATTGAAACAAAGTGGAGTTTTAATGAATCTTTAATTAGATTGAAAAATTGAGAATGGAGTATCACCAGTTTTGCTCCAGGCGATAGTTAAATCTTTAACTAGATTTGAACGTGAAATGGTAATTGAATTTACCGATAACACCGTGGTGTTAGATATGAAATATTACCAGTTTTACTTCATGGGATGAATAGGTTGGGATTGGGAAATAAAATAAATGATCACTTCGGTGTGGTTCGCTAATCCCAATTAGTTTGAATTGATATTCAAAAGTAGATTAAAGAATAAATTTAAAGGATTTATCTTTGATAAAATTAATGGGAACCTTTCCCTAAGAATGTGAAATTTAGAAACTAACTGTCTGTTAGCTAAGCGGAATGGTTTTCTGGATATTGATCTGATGTGGTTTCGGCCTTCGGGGTTAATATTTGGGGAATTATTCTCTTGTTAATTTACGGTTAGTGACTAATGAATTGGAATGAGGCGTATGTTGTGTTTGTGTAACACTTGTTTATTATATACGCGAGTTATTCGGAAAGACCGGGTCTATCCCATTCTGAATAACTGATACGACGATAAGTCGAAGATGAAGACGGCGGTCGAAGACCGGAAATCTTCACGTCGTTTGGGTGATTACTGATGATCTTGATTGGGCTGTACACCCACGAAAATGGAAACGGTTAGTGGTCGTCCAGACGTACTTGGAGATCGATGGATATGCGGGGTACTAGGTGCCTCCGGTTTCGTTCAGACCCAGAACGAACTTGTAAATGGACTGTGTGTCTGACATTGGATTTCATTCTGTGTAATTGATATCGGTTGCATAGCGTGAATTGCCTGTGTGGCATGCTGAGATGCAAATGATCAAGGCTTCTGTTGAAAAGCCGAGTCTTGTGGTTGATGATCAAAGCACGGCCTTTGTGGCATAGCTTTGTGTAGCGTTAATTCGCGAGCCTTACACCCCGGTTGTGAACCAGAAACGGGAGAGGACGTCAGGGAGGGCATGCGTTTCCTTCTAGCTAGAAGTGGCATCAGTGGTTTTACACGCCCTGACGAGTTTGACTTATGTGGTTGTTGCTGTTGCGAGGCGCCTCGGTTTGATCGGACGATCCGGGTCCGATGGAGTCATTCGTTGGCTCATTTACGCCCCATAGGGCGGGGAAACGCAGTGTTCATGAATTTTAATCCACATCGGTGGACCGGCCCTGAGGATCCAAGGGTCACTCGAGCTCTGATCCTGAGGCTCGGGCTAGAGATTCTCGAATCGGTAGAGGACTATCTTTTGCCTCGGTTCACAGATGGAAATCCAACTTCCAAATACGTGACATTTGCGGTTTTGATTGTAGAGCCTAGTATGGCGACATGATATATGGTACCCATGCCGTCTATGATTGATATTTATGATTGAAATTGTTTTAAACACTATACACTTATAGTATCAAATGATTTGTTTTAACGTATCAAGCATGCTTTGGCTATTATAAGGTAAAACCCTATCCCCCGGCTTGCGTTGCATTATGTGATAGGACCTGGGTCTTATAATAGCTTCATTTTTCTTTATTTATCATTGCGCTGTTTGTTTTATGCACTTGTATTCTTGGGAGGAAACCCGTTCCGTGTTATAGGGCGTGGTCCCTTGGTATATCTGATTTAAAGTAAAGTTTTAAATAACTGTTTTAGTTCTCACACCAGTCCCATGACTGACCTGGAGTTTATTGTTTTAACCTAAACTCTGGGTGCCCTTATTTTGACACGGGCAGCTAGTAGTTTTGGTTTTGTAGATTTATATTCACAGGATCCTGGTTTACAGCTGGAACGATATCCGGAAAGCTTTGTATCCGTATATCTCTTCTAGTTGTGTATTGTATTATTTTCCGCTGCTTTGTAATTTATTGTAATCTCTGATATTTATCGAATGTGTAATATTTATTCATACTGTGTATATTCTTGTATTCTGATGGAATTATTGTAATATACAATGAAATGTTCTTCCGTATGGATTCGGATTTGTCGTGTTCTCGAAACAATCAGGCGTTTCGAACGGCCTGGGTCAGTTTAGCGACTGATTCAGATCGAGCGGAATTCCCGGTCGTTTCATTAGCACTTCTCATATATGGATGCATATGCATGAAGAAATTATTATTAACAATTTACATAATTAATTTTTTCCTTAACCAAATTGGATTTTACTTAGTGTATTAGCTAAGTGTTTTTCTACAAATGAGATGTACACAAAAAAATGGGAAAATTCTCATAAGCCAATATATAAGTGTGCAGAAAAAAGTCAATTACCTTTTTCTTATTTACATGAATGGGATTAATCTCATTTATTAAATTAGTTATTAATGGAATTAATCGCTTTATGGGTTTAGAGATATTTAGTTTAAAGCCCGGAACATTACAATCTACCCTCCTTATAAAAATTTCGTCCTTGAAATTTGAGATTTACGCGTAGATTCAAGTTATAACTTATATACATAAGTAATCAACACACATTAGTAATTTTATCACAGTTATTCCATAACGATATCTGTCACTTGATTGGAAAAAATTTCCATGACTGCATTACTATTTCTCAACATTTATCAGTTCCTAACTGTAAATCTGTAAATGAATAACCCTCTAAGTTTCAACCCCGAAGACCGAAATCAACACCAGACCGGTACCTAGTAAATCATTCAACTTAACCAATTTTCCAGTTAGTTTCCAATTTCTTAATCCCACATCTTAATTCCTCATTACTCATATTACTGCAAAATATCCTTGATTTCATTTGGAAAAATTTCCAAGTCTTATATACTTTCTTAATTTGAATCAACCCGTTCAAATATATTTATCTACCCCAAAATCACTTCTTAAATTTAAATCGATACTTAACTCCTTAGGTCAATATACTTAACTCCGTTAAGTTCCATCCAAAGTCTCCCCTAACTAATTATAAAATTAGTTATCACCATTTCGGGACTCGCCAATCAAATTCTATTTCAAAAATCAACCAGTTCACTTTTCATGATTTCATACCCCGTTTAGTTTGGCTTAATTTAGTGGAAATATCAATTTTAATTCAATTTAAAATTTTAACTTTATTTCTTATATCAATATAATTATATATCATTCTAATCTAGTCCTTTGAAAATCCTCTCACAAGATCTCAGCCACGCTTGAACTTCAATAATAGATACGGTTCCTTTGAAAACCTTTTCTCTTAGAGTGTTATACTCCTTACAGATAGTTGCAAAATTCAATCTCGGTTGAATTGGCCAACTTCTTCCATGGTTTCTACTGGATTCTTAGTAGTGTTACGACCATTGGTAGTGGTGGTTCCACTAGCTCGACCTCTTTGTCTACGGATATTCATACTTAATCACCTGAATATATCAGATCGATAATCAAACCTGATCAGATGTTAAAATACTCAGTTATCTAACTCAAGTCGATCCCTCCTAAGTACGTATATATATTATACATAATAATATCCAATTTCAAATACGCTCTCTCAATACTTACCCAAAGCCTAGGTATTTAGTAACCTAAGCTCTGATACTAACTGTAACGACCCAACTTTCGAACACCTCGGAAGTTGTATCATTACAAACGAAAAAAAAGATAGATATAAGATAAAACTAAAGAAAACATCAGAATCTCACAGCGGAACTTGGACATAATGTAATAACCCAAAATATTACATATCATAAGTCAAGTACATTAGAGTACTTCATACATACGGATACATGTCATCACAAATTACATACTTAAACATTTGTGATAAACTAACTTGTAGATAATTATACATAAACATGATAGATAGGCCAACATTCAGATCCTTCCCATCTAGCTACTCCAAAAGTTAAGTCAAGACTTGGATCACTTGTCTACTCATAACAAGTGTTATAAGTACCCAAGACTTTAAAGAAAACACAGAAAAATAAACTCTTGGTCAGTTAGGGACTGGTGTGACTAAACGATTTTAAAACAAGTTTAAGAAAAAAAAATCAAACTCATAAAACCACGCCGTAAATACGGAACAGGTTTTTACCTTATCAGAATCAAAAACAATTTGTATATTTAAACCAGATATTATGATAATGTCTAGGGTTTCCACAAATAATTTAGAATTTAGTAGAAATGCTTTCATCTCACATTCTACTCATATAATATACAAACAAAACTGCTTAACACTTATGGATAATGGATTTCCAACTATGGCAAGATGTGGAACCACCTTCTGATAGTGTATCTCTAGAGAGGAATACACTGGTTTCAATAAGAACTTCTTGTAAACCGACCATACATGACCGACCACTCATTTCTCTTGAGTGTATCGAAGGTATATCACCAATGGTTGTCTACGACAACCATTTCCCAAATGGGACAGAATTGATAGAATAAGAACAAAAGGAATATCTCTAGATAGGTGATAATACACTCTAATGGGAGCTACCCACATAGCCATGCTGTCTGCCTAATTTTTGTCATTTCCTCGGTGTGAAGCTTGAAGCTAAACTTACCTTGACACACGATTTTTATTTACTTTTAACGTCACATCGTCAAGCCCACTAATTACTAATTGACTTCTCCAAAAATAAGTTACAAGTATAAAGCAAGAGAAACGAATTCCTCTGCCACCTATAACTACGTTTGAAAAGATCAATGTACATGATTAGTTAGGGACATGCTGTCAGACATTCGTCCATACAAGTTATCCTGGGACCAGACAAACCGAAGATATTATTTTATAAACCCATCTTAGTCAATTACTACCTAGGATTTATAAATAAATTCTTGCATAACTCCGTCTTTTATTATCCTGGATAACCATCGACTTGCAACATAGAAATCGGATCAAAGTGGAATATATATTCCGTATTCTTTGAAACGATTGACGTTAACATCTTTTAGGGATAAGTGACATTTTCATGAATCAGATTTTCATATAAAATTAAATCTTAAATATTCACTTTTTATTTGTCGTTCACTTTGATCATTTCTTGATTGTTCAAAAAGATTTTTATCGCCTTATGTTGATAAAAATTCTAGTTCGATGTTGTTTCAAACGTTTGGATTTAGTGTTGACAATCAATTTCTTTTCCTGATTTAACATATCTACTTTTTATTTTATTTTATCTTTGGCATGATTTAATAAAATAAAACCCCTTTTATTTAGATTCAATTATCAAAGTGCTTACAGAAATTATATATTTTCTCCATTTTTACATTTTATTGCAAAATTTATTTATTCAAATATTTATTAAGTTATAAAATAAATTTATTAAATAAATTTTCAGAAATTATTTCTTTTACTCTAAAAAAAATGCATTTTTAAAACTGGTGAAAACAGCGTGATCCCCCTAGCCGATCAGCTCCAAACGCTTGCCCGATCCCATGTTTCCTCATGCAAGATCATTTTCCAAATCCAGGAAAGTGCCAAGCCTCCAGACATCGTGCGCAAACCCTGATCACCATGAAATTTCTTGCCCGTTCATTTGCCAAATACCCCCTGATCACCATGAAATTTCTTGCCCGTTCATTTGCCAAATACCGTCCCTCTTTACTGTGTCTCATTCTTTTCCAAACCCCAATACAAGAAACCCGCTCCAGCTTCCTACTCTGGTCACCAGAACCCACCATACTCCGGCCACACACTGGCGGCGACCCACATCAGGCTTTCCCCCTGGTGCACAAGCCTCTACAGCCACCACGTCGGTGTAGTTCATCCTTGAACTCAAGTAACCCAAAACAAAAAAAAACCTATGATTGATTCAAACACCATTTTTACAAGTTAGAAAAATTCTTTGATATTTTTCCTACCTCCTAGAGATCATCACGCCCCTTCACACCAAATTTCATTATCAACCGTCGCATAGATCATCAGTAGTGGCCACGATTGCCATTTTCGACAAAACCTTTTTATCTCACTCCCTCAATTATTAAAAATATTGATATTTATTTCAAAAATCATATTTTTGTACCACAAACATGTTTATATGCCTAAAATCTAAAACTAAGTTGGTCGGAAAATCGGATTTTTCTACATCCTTTGCTGTATTTTTTTTTTTTGAATATATATATGTCTATAGTTTATCCCAGTCGCTTATTGTCCATGTCATATAAACTTGAATGATCATTTTCATGAACAGAACTAAAGTGTAATAACCCGGAAATCCGAACCAATTTAAAATTTTTATACTGGCAATTTTGATGAATTTTGAATATTTAAAATGAATTATTTTAAAAAATGACTACGAGAAATTTATTTTGAATAGAATTAGAACGTATTTATTTATTTGAACCGACGTTAGAATATAAATATTTATTTTTAATTATAAAAGGAATTGGAAATTGCGCGGTAGTTTGAAAGTTAGATTTCAAATTTCAAATGAATTTACAGGATTCAAAATAAATCGGATTTTAGCGAAACCAAAAATATTTGAATCTATTTGAGAATATCTTTCCAAAGAATCCGAAAAATTGTAATTTCATAGCGGGGATAAAAAGTTATGTCCATTTGAAAATTCAGAATAGTCGCTATGGAAAATATAGCCCTTAAAAATGGAAATTTTGCAAACGTCCTCCGTTTTCGACGAAACCACGTTTGTTGGATCCGTGATGTCAAGTTATTGCTAAATTCCAAAATTCATAATTTTTTTGAATAAATATGTGAGTGTGGCGAAGTAAAACGTGTTTTGATAGTTTCAGTCAATTTGGATCGACCAGAAAATGGCCATTTTTCAAATGGTCTCAGAATTTGACGAAATTCGTTTTGTTAGGACCATATCGTCAATACGAAGCTAGAAATTATTTTTCGGGAATTTGTAGAGTCTGTATGTGGCCCTAGTAAATTAAAATGCGCGTTCACATTCAATATGTAGATTTATAATTTGATTTTGACGGAAACTGATCGAAACGATCGAATTAGCTTACAATACATATCATGTATAATAATAATATCCTCCCTCCTCTCTTTCCTCATAGAAGTCAAACATAAAAAAAAGGAAACCCAAATCGATCGTGCCCCCTACTGGCGATCGATCGCGCCCCTCCTAGGCGGCGGAGCCGCCACCATCTTGTCCTCCTCCCTCGCGCTCGCTCCTCTCTCCGCCCCTCTCTCGAAAGCCGCGCACCCCTACCCCAGGCCACAACACCTCCGACGAGACCATCCCCCGACCACCCAACCTCATGTGCCCTCACCAGAACCCTGCACCGCCGATTCTCCACCACATCCCCTCCTCCCATCAATAAAAACCGAATTAAGGTGAGTTTTCCTATTTAATTACATTTATTTTTATTTTCTCTTTAGTTTTCTTTGGATTTTTATTAAAGAAGAGAAAAGAATTTTCTATATATGAGAAATAGGATTTGTATATATAAAGGTATGATCTTTAAAATAGAAAAGAAGCGATTTTTACGTATGAAAAGAAGTGATTTTTATATTCACAACAACGATAATAAAAATATGATTTTTATATAGTAGAAATTATAAAAATATGATTTTTATAAGATAGAGAATATAAAAATATGATTTTTATATATGTTGTAGCGAAATAAAAATTCGATTTTTATATGAGTAGCGGATTGAAAATAGAATTTTTATATAATAGAAAATATAATTTTTATATATGTAGTGAAATAAAAATCTAATTTTTATTATATATATGTTGAGATAAAAATGTGATTTTTATAGCGTTGAAATAAAAATTCGATCTTTGTATAAGAAGTAGGCATATAAAAATATAATTTTTATATTGAAAGAAGCGTCGTAAAAATATATGAAGTAGAAATAAAAATATGATTTTTATTTATTGGAATGAAGCGATAAAAATGTGATTTTCATATATGAACAGCGGGAAAAGGTCGAATTGGAATTTTGGGCATATCCGAACCGTTCAGAAATAAGGAATGGACGAGTGGAACCCAAAGGTGAGAACTTCTCACTTTTATTTTATTTTCTAGTTAAATTATATACTAGGATGCAGACGGTGCTTAGCAGCACCCGACACCCATCGTCCACAGACCATGGACGACTTGTTTGTTTGATTGATTTTGTTGTGAAAATTGATGGTGTGATGAGAAATGGAATAAAATATTTCATAGTTAAAAATATAATGTTTAACGTGAATATGAATAAAATAAATATTTATAAACAAATCGGACGATTTGTTTATGTACACACATTTGACTGATATTGATTGGGACGATAAATTTTACACATCGCCCAACTGCACAAATAAAACCTATGTTTGATCGTTTGAAACCCCACACGCGTATTGGGATGATATCGGAAATACACTAATACCGATATTTAGTTGTATGTCGATCGATTGATTGACAGGCTGTTATAAGCGTTGAATATTTATATTTGATGCTTATGCAGTGTAGATTGCACTTTGGATGATGGTTGACTGTGTTTGATTGTTGTTGTATACATGTGTGTATTAAATCCATATAAATCAAATTATATGGTAATTGACTGTGTCTGATTCCACTTAAGAAAGAATGATTATTTTAAAATAACGATTATTTTCAAATAATATTCAGGAAAAGAATCAAAATATGATTTTGATGTCTGATTTAGGATGGACACGAATATATAAAAATATATACAGCCATGTTGATTAGATTGACGCCATTTTGAAGTGAACGATATTTATATCGATTTTATTCATTTTTATAATGAATATAGAGAAGGGATTGATTTCAAAATCTAATGTTTTGAAAATATTATCATTTATATATCGATGATATGGAATATTCAATTTTGATTTGAAATTAAATACGAAGTTGAAATAGTTTTGAAAACGAATTTAAAACGATTTATAAAATACGTTTTAAAAAGAAATTGACGATATATATATATATATATATATTATATATATATATATATATAATGGCTAAATAGAACGCGCCGTATTGCGGCAGTTCGCGAATTTCGACCATTGACTTCAAATGGACATTACGGGATATCCGACCGTCGGATTCTCCTAAAAACAGAACCGTTGGGTTCGTATCGAAAAGAGCTTTCTAACGAATACAAGAAATTAGAAATATAATAGTGGGATAAGGAATTATGTCCAAATCAAATTTGGAAAAGGTCGTTGTAAGTGCAGTTCGATGGCCATTTATGGAAATCGACTGTACGGGACTTGATAAAATTATTAAAAATATCAATAATTAGTGTAAAATCATAAGAAATGATTTGGAAAGAATTTGGATGATAAATTCCATATTTGAAAAGATAAAAATAGATTTTTATCGAAATGAATTAGTTTTGAATTAGAACAATAAATTCGATATTTTTAAAATAAATAAATTGGATTTGAAATGGTTTTAAAAATAACCAGGAGTTCCGATATATGAATTGGAATGGATTTGAATTAAAATTATGCTCGGAATATTTCGATATTGGATTTCGTGGTTGTACGGAGATTGTGGAGGAATTTGGAAGATATATATATATATATCGTTATTCTAATACGATATTTGTTGGTTTCAGAATTTGATATTGAATATAAGCCGATATATTTTCTATTCAAAGCCTTGTATTTGATATCAAATTGGATTTTGGGTTCATCGTGAATGGTATCTTTAATAATACCGTTCTTGAACCGAATGGAGTTAAGAAAATTAGAAACTGAAAATGGTTTCCAGGGTATTGATCTGATGTTGGTTTCGGCCTTCGGGGTTAATACTTAGGGAATTGTTCTCTTACTAATTTATGGTTAGAGACCGATGAAATGTGAATTGGGTTTATTGTGAACTGTGTTTTTAACGACATTCATTCTTTAACCCGATTTACAGTGAAATGTGATTTGGAATTTATAAATTTTTTTCTAAGATTTAACAGGAATTTTCCAAAGTAAAATTTTCCAATTTAATATATATCAAACTGGAATTGAATGGAATTCGATTTGATAATAATAGAAATGAAATTTTGTGGAGGAAGATTGTTAATACATATGGAATTTAAAAGGCATTGCCGATATTCCATTTATATTGTTGGTCGGGTATGGAAATTAATATCGATTATATATTGATTTGTTTTTCCGTGAAGATTCCATAATTAATGGAATGTGATTTGGGTTGTCGTGAATGATATCTTTAATAATACTATTCTAAGACCCAATGGAGTTAAGAAAATCAGAAACTAATGGGAGATTGGTTAAGTTGAATGGTTTCTTGGGTATTGGTCTGATGTTGGTTTCGGCCTTCGGGGTTAATACTTAAGGAATTGTTCGCTTGCTAATTTATGGTTAAAGGTTGATGGAATGGAATGTGATTTTGGGTTTATCGTGAACCGTGTTTTAAATGACATTGGTTCTTCAACCCAGTTAAAGACAGGATATGATTTTCCAAGTTAAACAATCGTCAATATTGATTTTTGGGAAGATTAAAAAGCAAGTGGTGTTTTAATGAATCTTTAATTAGATTGAAATGATATCCAAAGGAAGATTAAAGAATAAATTTAAAGAATTAACTTTGATAAAATTAGTGGGAACCTTTCCCAAAGTATATGAATATTTGGATAAAGAAATATTATGGATTGGAATGAGGCATATGTTGTGTTTTTATAGCACTGTTTTATTATATACGCGAGTTATTCAGAAAGACCGGGTTCATCCCATTCTGAATAACTGATTCGACGATGAGTCGAGGATGAAAACGGTGGTTGAAGACCGGAGGTCTTCACATCGTTTGGATGGTTACTAATGATCTTGATTGGGTTGTACACCCAAGAGGAGGGAATCAGTTGGTGATTGTCCAGACGTACTTGGAGATCGATGGATATGCGAGGAATAAGGTTCGTCCGGTTTCGTTCAGACCCAGAACGGACTTGTAAATGGATGTGTGTCTGACATCGGATTTCATTCTATGTGATTGATATACATCGGTTGCATAGCGTTAATCGCCGGTGTGGCATGCTGAGATGCAAATGATCAAGGCTTCTGTTGAAAAGCAAAGTCTTGTGGTTGATGATCAAAACACGGCTTTAATACAGCATAGCTTTGTGTAGCGTTAATTCGCGAGCCTCACACCCCGGTGTGAACCAGATATGGGAGAGGACTACAGGGAGGGCATGCATTTCCTTCCAGCTAGGAGTGGTATCAGCGTTTTACACGCCCTGGCATTTTACTTATGTGGATGATGGATTGCGAGGCGCCTCGGTTAAATCGGTTAATGCAGGACCGATGGAGTCATTTGGCTCATTTACGCCCCAAAGGACGGGAAAACGCATTGTTTAGGCATTTTAATCCACTCCGTGTGGACCGGCCCTGAAGATCCAAGGGTCGATGCATTCTGATCCTGAGACATGGGCTAGATTGTCTCGAAGCGGTAAGGACGATCCTTTGCCTTGGTTTACAGATGGAAATCCAACTCCCAGTACGTGACGTTTGCGGTTTTGATTGTAGAGCCTAGTATTGGCGACATGATATATGGTACCCATGACGTCTAGGATTGATACATTTATATTTGATGTTGTTTTATATAATATGCACTTATAACAGTATCAAATGATTTGTTTTAACGTAGCAAGCATGTTTGGCTATTATAAGGGAAAACCCTATCCCTCGGCTTGCGTTGCATTGTGTGATAGGACCTGGGTCTTATAATAGCTTCATTTTTCCAAAAAACATTGCGCTATTTTGATCTATGGACTGGTATTCCTGGGAGGAAACCCGTTCCATGTTATACGGCGTGGTCCCTTGATATATCTGATTTAAAGTAAAGTTTTAAATAAATGTTTTAGTTCTCACACCGGTCACACGACTGACCTGGAGTTTATTGTTCTAACCTAAACTCTGGGTGCCCCTATTTTCCGCACGGGCAGCTAATAGTTTTGGTTTTGCAGATTTATATTCACAGGATCCTGGTTTTCAGCTAGAATGATATTCGGAAAGCTCTATATCCGTATATTATTTTCAGTTGTATTTTTTTATTATTTTCTGCTGCATTGTAACTTGTAAATCTCGGATGCTTAGTAAATGTGTAATATTTATTCATACTCTGTGTATTCTTGTATTCTGATGAAACTGTTGTAATAAGCAATGAAATGTCCTTCTGTTTGTGTTCTGATTTGTTGTGTTCTCAATTCAATCCGTGCTTTCCTTCACGAGGAAGTTCGGATTGTGTCATAAAGTCTAACCTATACTTAGCAACACAGTTATAAGGTTTTGACAAAACAGAGTAAAGTTTCCACACAGGATATACATAGTTTGAACTAACAGAGGGTAACTCAGATGTGTGATCAAGCAAAACATGGGTTCAACAAATATGGTTTGCAGTTCATACATACAGGTTCAGTATATTAGATATATTTAAAATCATGCATGGATTTATAAGGAATAAACAGTAAGTGTTTACTCACAACATAAGTATAACTAGCATGGCATATGTCAGAGTAAATAACTTGCATAGGTTTAAAGAATATACAGTGAATGATTTACTCACACAAATGGGTTTATAAGATATAGTTCATGTCATTAAAAAGCCTGAATAATCATCTTTATGAATGATCAAATAGAGCAGTATTTACACTAGCAACACAGTATATGTTTTAACAGTGGATCGACAGTTTGCCTTTAACAGTAAATGTCCATGGTATTTTGATCAACCAAAACATGATTCCAACAGTAAGGCTCATCAATACAATTATATAAGCGCAGCATGTAAAAGTATTTATCAGCTTGCATGGTTTTAAAGGAGAATATGGTGAGTGTTTATTCACTTTCTCAGCTTCCTATGAAATGTAGATTTCAGTTTCCAGTTCTTTAATCGAAAATATGTGGTGCTCAAAATATGAAAGTATGCTGCTATTTATAGCCAAGAAAATAATATAAACTAACATGTATTAATTGTTTGCATTCAATGCTTGATGTTCTGATGAGAAAAAAATGAAAAGATCCTCCCATTTGACGCCTAGTTTTGTCAAGTAGAGCATGCGCCTGTTTTATTTTGTGTACTAAATATGCACAAAAGTCTTTTCCATCCCTTCTTGTTTCAGTTCTAAACAAAAACAGTAAATGCAAATGGTCCATTTGGGAAATAAATCTACATTCTCCCTTACACACTCTGATGGCACAATTGGAATGTTTCACTTAAGAGCAAGGTGTTCTATTTATTCATTATCACTTCGGCAGAGAAAGTATCTCCACCAATTTCTATAATTTTGTAACAACCTGAAAATCTGGGCCAGTTTAAAAATTTTATTTTGGCAATTTTACCAAATTTTGAACATTTAAAATGAAGTATTTTAAATAATATCGACGAGAAATTTATTTAGAATATAAATCGAACGTATATATTATATACGTCGTCGTTAGAATATAAATATTTATTTATATTTATAAAAGGAATTGAAATTGGCATGGTAGTTCGATAATTCGATTTCAAACTTCAATTGAATGTACCGGGTGCAAAACAAACCAGATTTTAGTGAAAACAAAAACGATAGGATCTAATTGATGATATCTTTCCAACGAATCCGAAAAATCAAAATTTCATAGCAGGGATCAAAAGATATGTCCAGTTGAAATTTCAGAATAGTCGCTATGGAATTCAGGCCCTTAAAAATGGCCATTTTGCAAACGACCTCGGATTTCGACGAAACCACTTTTGTTGGGTCCGTGATGTCAAATTATTGCTAGGTTTCGAATTTCATAATTTTCTGAATTAATATGTGAGCGTGGCAAAGGAAAATGTGTTTAACCAGTTTTAGTTGATTTTAATCGACTGGAAAATGGCCATTTTTCTAACGGTCTCAGAATTCGACGAAACTAGTTTTGTTAGGATCGTATCGTCAATATGAAGCTAGAAAATATTTTTCTGGAATTTTTCGAGTTAGTATGTGACCCCAGTAAATTGAAATGCGCGTTCAAATTCAATATATAGAGTTATATGTTGATTTTGACGAAAACTGGTCGAAACGATCGAATCAGCTTATGGTACATATCCCATTGTGTTCGGAATGGGGGTGAAACGCTATGGACGACAGGCGGTGGGCCTCGTTTAGAGGTCGTATGTAAAAGTACCTTTATAGAAATTAAATAATTAAATAAAAAAAATCCTCTCTCTCCTCACTACCTTTATTCACTCTGGCCCCCCTTTTCTCGTTCATTCATTCAGAGATAAAAAATATATATATAAGAAAAGGGGGGGATCGCGATCCCCCCCAGGTGATCGAACGCCTCGTCGCCGCCGCCAGGAGGCGCAGCGCCCCTTATTCTCCTTCCTCCACTCCCCTCTGCCGCTTCATCTTCTCCCATCCTCTTCCCTCCAGCTTCGAACGAAGCAACCCAAACGCCCAGCCCCCTCTCGATTTGAAGCCGCACCCTCCTCCATAGCCTACCGCCCCGCCCTCAGCCCCAGCGTCGCCGTTCACCAGCTCCGGACCCCCTCCCCCGACGCTCCGACCATCCCAGCGACGCTTCCCCCCCCCCCCCTTGAGGGCTGTAAGTATTTATTATTTTTATTCTTTTCTTTGTTTACTTCTTAACTTAGTAATGAATTTTTAAAAAGAAGAAGATTAGATTTTTAACAATAGAAAGTTGAGATTATTTTTAATTAGGAAAGCTTATGTTTTTAAAATATAAAAGGCGAAATTTTTAAAGTGTAAACAGTCCGATTTTTATATATTGAATAGCAAAGTAAAAATTCGATTTTTATATATTAAATGGCAAAGTAAAAATTCGATTTTTATATATTGAATAGCAAAGTAAAAATTCGATTTTTATATATTGACTGGCAAAGTAAAAATTCGATTTTTATATATTGAATAGAAAAGTAAAAATTCGATTTTTATATATTGAATAGCAAAGTAAAAATTCGATTTTTATATATTGAATAGCAAAGTAAAAATTCGATTTTTATATATTGAATAGCATAGTAAAAATTCGATTTTTATATATTGAATAGCAAAGTAAAAATTCGATTTTTATATATTGAATAGCAAAGTAAAAATTTGATTTTTATATATTGAATAGCGAAGTAAAAATTCGATTTTTATATATTGAATAGCAAAGTAAAAATTTGATTTTTATATATTGAATAGCGAAGTAAAAATTCGATTTTTATATATTGAATAGCGAAGTAAAAATGTGATTTTTACATATGTAAAGAATACGGGCAGAGAAAGTGACAAGAGGCAAGAACGGCGAAGATTCCTACACAAGAAGAGTCATGGAGTTGGGATAGCTAATCTGTGAGAATTTCTCACTCTTCAATTTCTTTTCTAGATATATATATACTAGGATGCAGACGGTGCTTAGTAGCACCCGACACCCGTCAGCCACAGACCATGGATGGCTTGTTTGTTTAATTGATGTGTTGTGAAAATTGTTTATGAGAAATCGATAAAAATGTAGATAGTTAAAATAAAGTAATTATCGTTAAAAATATAATTTTTAACGTGAATGTGAATAAATGAATATTTATAAATAAATCGGCCGATTTGTTTATATACACTAATTTGACTGACATTGATTGGGACGATAAATTTTACACATCGCCCAACTGCACAAATAAAATCTGTGTTTGATTGTTTGAAACCCCCCACGGGTATTGGGATGATATTTGACGTACACTAATCCCGATTATTTAGTTGTATGTCGATCGATTGATTGACAGACTGTTATAAGCGTTGAATATTTATATTTGATGCTTATACAGTGTAGATTGCACTTTGGATGATGGTTGATTATTCATCGTTGTTGATATATACATATGTTGTAGAAAATCCATACAATTAACATTATATGGTAATTGAATGGGCCTCATTCCAGTTTCGAAAAAGAAATATTTAAAATAAAAATATTTGAAGAGAAATATTTGAATAGAAATATTTGAAATAGAAATATTTGAAATAGAATATTTGAAAATAGAAACATATGAAGCCGTGTTGGTTAGATTGACGCCATTTTGACGTGAACGATATTTATATCGATTTTTATTCATTCTTTAATGAATATTGAATAGATTTGAATTTGGATAGATTTGAAATTCGAACTATATTGAAATGAATTGAAATTCGAGTTATATTTAAAGTGAATTGAAATTCGAATTAAACTGAATTGATTTGAAATTCGAAATACACTGAAATGATTTGAAATTCGAATAGAAATGAATTCGAATTGAATTTGAATAGAAATGAATTTGAATTGAAATTTAATTGAATACGAATCGAAATTTAATTGAAAACGAATTGAAATTGAATTAAAAATCGATTTGAATTGGAATCAATTTGAAATGAATTTAAACCGAATTTAAAAGGGAAAATTCAGTTTTGATTTGAATTTGAAAAATGAAGTTGAAAACGTTTTGAAAACGCATTTAAAACGATTTATAAATTTCGTTTTAAATAGAAATCGGCGAAATATATATTATATATATTATGTATATAATATAATGGCCTGAATAGAACGCGCCGCGCCGCGGCAGTTCGCGAATTTCGACCATTGACTTCGAACGGATATTGCGGGAGATCCGACCGTCGGATTCTCCTAAAACCAGAACCGTTGGGTTCGTATCGAAAAGAGCTTTCCAACGAATGTGAGAAATTAGAAATATAACGGTTGGATTTGGAATTATGTCCAAATCAAATTTGAAAAAGGTCGTTGTAAGTGCAGTTCGATGGCCGTTGATGGAAATCGACTGTACGGGCCTTGATAAAATTATTAAAAATAGTAATAATTTGTGTAAAATCATAAGAAATGATTTGGGAAGAATTGGGATGAAAAACTCCATATTTGAAAAGATAAAAATAGTTTTTTATCGAAATGAACTAGTTTTGAACTAGAATTATAATTCTATTTATTTTTAAATAAATAAATTGAATTTGAAAAGGGTTTTAAAAGTAACCAGAATTTCCAATAATTGAATTGGAATGGATTTGAATCGAAATTGTCTTCGGAATATTTCGATATTGGATTTCGTGATTATATAGATATTGTTATGGAAATTTGAAAGATATATTTATATCGTTATTTCCAATATGATATTTGTTAGTCGTAGAGTTTGGTATTGAATATAAGCCGATATATTTTCTATTCAGAGCCTTATATTTAATATCAAATGTGATTTGGGTTTGTCGTGAATGGTGTCTTGACTAACACTGTTCTTGAACCCAGTTGAGAAAAGATTAAATCCTTTTATTTAGATTTAATGAAGGGTACCAATTAAATGATATTTAATTGGAATCGAATTGGTATTGATTTTTGGGTTTATCGTGAATAGTGTTTTAAATAACACTTGTTCTTTAACCCGATAATTAATGAATGTGATTTTGGGTTTATCGTGAACCATGTTTTAAATGACACTGATTCTTTAACCCAGTCAAAGTTAAAACTAAGTGGAGTTTTAATGAATCTTTAATTAGATTGAAATAATCGAGAATGGAGTATCACCAGTTTTGCTCCAAGCGATAGTTAAATCTTTAATTAGATTTGAACGAGAAATGGTAATTGAATTTACCGATAACAACGTGGTGTTAGATATGAAGTATAACCAGTTTTACTTCATGGGATGAATAGGTTGGGATTGGGAAATTAAAACAAATGATTACTTCAGTAAGGTTCGTTAATCCCGACTAGTTTGAATTGATATTCAAAAATAGATTAAAGAATAAATTTAAAGGATTTATCTTTGATAAAATTAATGGGAACCTTTCCCTATGAATGTGAAATTTAGAAACTAACTGTCGGTTAGCTAAGCAGAATGGTTTTCTGGATATTGATCTGGTGTTGGTTTCGGCCTTCGGGGTTAATATTTGGGGAATTATTCTCTGGTTAATTTACGGTTAATGACTGATGAATTGGAATGAGGCGTATGTTGTGTTTGTGTAACACTTATTTAAAATATACGCGAGTTATTCGGAAAGACCGGGTTTATCCCATTCTGAATAACTGATGCGACGATAAGTCGAAGATGAAGACGGTGGTCGAAGACCGGAGGTCTTCACGTCGTTTGGGTGATTACTGATGATCTTGATTGGGCTGTACACCCAAGAAGATGGAAACAGTTGGTGATCGTCCAGACGTACTTGGAGATCGATGGATATGCGGGGTACTAGGTGCCTCCGGTTTCGTTCAGACCCAGAACGGACTTGTAAATGGACTGTGTGTCTGACATTGGATTTTAGTCTGTGTGATTGATTTCTATTAAATATATATCTGTTTGGTGGCGGAGAATTTATTCTCTTGCTTAGCGCCCTTCTCTGAGACGTACGAGCTCAGGGGTTATATACTGATGGATATCAATCGCATGGAGTGAATTGCCTGTGTGGCATGCCTAAGTGGCAATTGATCAAGGCTTATGTTGAAAAGCAAAGTCTTGTGGTTGATGATCAAAGCACTGCCTGTGTGGCATAGCTTTGTGTAACGTGAATTCGCGAGCCTTGCACCCCGGTTGTCAACCAAAAACGGGAGAGGACCTCAGGGAGAGCATGCGTTTCTTTTTAGCTAGGGTGGTGTCAGTGACCTACCAGCCCTGACATTTATATACTTTTCACATGTATGGTTGTTGCTGTTGCGAGGCGCCTCGGTTAGATCGGACGATCCGGGTCTGATGGAGCCATTCGTTGGCTCACTTACGCCCCAAAGGGTGGGGAAACGTAGTGTTCAGGCATAATAATCCACATCAGTGGACCGGCCCTGACGATCTAATGGCTTGCATGCGCGCTTGCCTATGGCTCGGGCTGGAGAGTCACGAATTCGGTGAGGACGATCCCTGGCCTCGGTTCATAGATGGAAATCCAACTTCCAAATACGTGACCTTTGCGATTTTAGTTGTAATCCTGTATATGGCGACATAGTGGGATGGGGCGCTTATGCCGCCTATGATTAATACTTATGATTTGAAGTTGTTTTATACACTATGCACTTATAATAGTATCAAATGATTTGTTTTAAACGTATCAAGCATTCTTTGGCTGTTATAAGGGAAAACCCTATCCCCCGGCTTGCGTTGCATTGTGTGATAGGACCTGGGTCTTATAACAGCTTCATTTTTTCTTTATTTAGCATTGCGCTGTTTGTTTTATGCACTGGTATTCTTGGGAGGAAACCCGTTCCATGTTATAAGGCGTGGTCCCTTGATTTACCTAACTTTAAAATAAAGATTAATAACTGTTTTAGTTCTCACACCAGTCCCATGACTGACCTAGAGTTTATTGTTTTAACCTAAACTCTGGGTGCCCTTATTTTTGACACGGGCAGCTAGTAGTTTTGGTTTTGCAGATTTATATTCACAGGATCCTGGTTTACAGCTGGAACGATATCCGGAAAGCTTTGTATCCGTATATCTCCTTCTAGTTGTGTATTGTATTATTTTCCGCTGCTATGTAATTTATTGTAATCTCTGATATTTCTGTGTAGTATTTATTGGTTTATACTCTGTATATTCTTGTATTCTGATGCATTGTTGTAATATACATGAAATGTTCTTCCGTCTGCGTTCTATTTTGTCTTGTTCTCAAAACAATCAGGCGTTTCGAACGGTCTAGATCGGTTTAGCGACTGATTCGGATCGGGCGAAATTCCTTTTCGTCACAGTTGGTATCAGAGCTTTGGTTTACAGAGCTCAGAGAACAAGGCACATTAGAACCATACGAAAGAATTCATCAGATATTGGATTACTAATATCCAATGGAATGACTCGTTAGAGATGGGATCAGTAGTATCCTAGGACGAGTGTGAAGAGTATATTTTTTTTCAAATGAAAACAATTCTGTTTTGAAATTTAAATCGTTTTACACGTATTTGAATAATTTATTTATATTGATTTTGGACAATTCAGTATATAAAGAATTTGCATATACGCCTTGCAAACTTATATTCAAAGTTTTAATATATTGGATAGATATAGCATCACACTCTAGTCGCCCGGAGATGATATTGATGATAGCGATCGCATCATCAACATTTATGTTCGAGTTTCGAAGGTGGGATTTCTATATATTTCCATTAGACTGGTGTGAGAACCGAAATAAGATAGGGCTTATTGTTGTGATTTGGCATCAAAAATCTGATTTTTGACTATATATCAAAGTTATGCATTTGAAATGATAACCAACTAATTGATTACTGATTGTGTTGTTGATTATTGGTTGATTAATTAAAATTTGTACCATATAGCCAAATTGGATCAAATAGTGAATTGTATTGAAATTTGGTCGCATTTGCTTGCATATACTTTTACTTACATTGAACAGGTCATAGCAAGGAGGCTCGAGCAGAGAATTAAACTTGTTTGCCCGACAAATAGGTACATGTTTATCATAATTTACTGTTTTGTTTGGGTGATGATGATTTTATGAGCCGATTGGCTAGCCGCTTGGCTTTTTCTTTTTCTTTTTGAGATCAGAAGGCCTGTATGGCAATTTCGGGATTTTCCCGTGGCTCCCGGTGCAGGGGAGGTTATGGCGAAATTTTTCGAAAATTTAGGGTGTTAGCCAAATTTTTGAAGAATTTGAAAATTCTCAGAAACTGAAAATTTGGAGAATGGAAGCCAGATCGAACGTAGAGTTGATTAATCAAACCACTTTCGACTTTGTTCCTTTTCGGGGACGAAAAGTTTTAAGTGGGGGAGATTGTAACAACCCGAAAATCTGGGCCAGTTTAAAATTTTTTTTTTGGCAATTTTACCGAATTTTGAACATTTAAAATGAAGTATTTTAAATAATATTGACAAGAAATTTATTTAGAATATAAATCGAACGTATATATTATATACGTCACTGTTAGAATATAAATATTTATTTATATTTATAAAAGGAATTGAAATTGGCGCGGTAGTTCGATAATTCGATTTCAAACTTCAATTGAATGTACCGGGTGCAAAACAAACCGAATTTTAGTGAAACCAAAAACAGTAGGATCTAATTGATGATATCTTTCCAACGAATCCGAAAAATCAAAATTTCATAGCGGGGATCAAAAGATATGTCCAGTTGAAATTTCAGAATAGTCTCTATGGAATTCAGGCCCTTAAAAATGGCCATTTTGCAAACGACCTCGGATTTCGACGAAACCACTTTTGTTGGGTCCGTGATGTCAAATTATTGCTAGGTTTCTAATTTCATAATTTTCCGAATTAATATGTGAGCGTGGCAAAGGAAAACGTGTTTGACCAGTTTTAGTTGATTTTAATCGACTGGAAAATGGCCACTTATCTTACGGTCTCAGAATTCGACGAAACTAGTTTGGTTAGGACCGTATCATCAATACGAAGCTAGAAAATATTTTTCTGGAATTTTTCGAGTTAGTATGTGACCCCAGTAAATTGAAATGCGCGTTCAAATTCAATATATAGAGTTATATGTTGATTTTGACGAAAACTGATCGAAATGATCGAATCAGCTTATGGTACATATCCCATTGTGTTCGTAATGGGGGTGAAACATTATGGACGACAGGCGGTGGGCCTCGTTTAGAGGTCGTATGTAAAAGTACCTTTTAGAAGTTAAATAATTAAATAATAATAAAAAAATTCCTCTCTCTCCTCACTACCTTTATTCACTCTGGCCCCCCTTTTCTCGTTCATTCATTCAGAGATAAAAATATAAGAAAAGGGGTGGAATCGCGATCCCCCCCAGGCGATCGATCGCCTCGTCGCCGCCGCCAGGAGGCGCAGCGCCCCCTATCCTCCTTCCTCCACTCCCCTCTGCCGCTTCATCTTCTCCCATCCTCTTCCCTCCAGCTTCGAACGAAGCAACCCAAACACCCAGCCCCATCTCGATTTGAAGCCGCACCCTCCTCCATAGGTTACCGCCCCGCCCTGAGCCCCAGCGCCGCCGTTCACCAGCTCCGGACCCCCTCCCCCGACGCTCCGACCATCCCAGCGACGCTTCCCCCCCCCCCTTGAGCGCTGCAAGTATTTATTATTTTTATTCTTTTCTTTGTTTACTTCTTAACTTAGTAATGAATTTTTAAAAAGAAGAAGATTAGATTTTTAACAATAGAATGTTGAGATTAATTTTAATTAGGAAAGCTTATGTTTTTAAAATATAAAAGGCGAAATTTTTAAAGTGTAACAGTCCGATTTTTATATATTGAATAGCAAAGTAAAAAATTCGATTTTTATATATTGAATAGCAATGTAAAAATTCGATTTTTTATATATTGAATGGCAAAGTAAAAATTCGATTTTTATATATTGAATAGCAAAGTAAAAATTCGATTTTTATATATTGAATGGCAAAGTAAAAATTCGATTTTTATATATTGAATAGCAAAGTAAAAATTCGATTTTTATATATTGAATAACAAAGTAAAAATTCGATTTTTATATATTGAATAGCATAGTAAAAATTCGATTTTTATATATTGAATAGCAAAGTAAAAATTTGATTTTTATATATTGAATAGCAAAGTAAAAATTCGATTTTTATATATTGAATAGCGAAGTAAAAATTCGATTTTTATATATTGAATAGCAAAGTAAAAATTCGATTTTTATATATTGAATAGCGAAGTAAAAATTCGATTTTTATATATTGAATAGCGAAGTAAAAATGTGATTTTTACATATGTAGAGAATACGGGCAGAGAAAGTGACAAGAGGCAAGAACGGCGAAGATTCCTACATAAGAAGAGTCGTGGAGTTGGGATAGCTAATTTATGAGAATTTCTCACTCTTCAATTTCTTTTCTAGATATATATATACTAGGATGCAGACGGTGCTTAATAGCACCCAACACCCGTCATTCACAGACCATGGATGGCTTGTTTGTTTGATTGATGTGTTGTGAAAATTGTTTGTGTTGTTGATGAGAAATCGATAAAAATGTAGATAGTTGAAATAAAGTAATTATCGTTAAAAATATAATTTTTAACGTGAATGTGAATAAATGAATATTTATAAACAAATCGGCCGATTTGTTTATATACACTAATTTGACTGACATTGATTGGGACGATAAATTTTACACATCGCCCAACTACACAAATAAAATCTGTGTTTGATTGTTCGAAACCCCACACGGGTATTGGGATGATATTTGACGTACACTAATCCCGATTATTTAGTTGTATGTTGATCGATTGATTGTCAG
This sequence comes from Allium sativum, assembly GCA_030737875.1. NCBI lineage: Eukaryota > Viridiplantae > Streptophyta > Magnoliopsida > Asparagales > Amaryllidaceae > Allium > Allium sativum. Next base: position 155,411,512 of record CM060918.1, on the reverse strand, counting down.
ACTGTTATAAGCATTGAATATTTATATTTGATGCTTATACAGTGTAGAATGCACTTTGGATGATGGTTGATTATTCATCGTTGTTGATATATGCATGTGTTGTAGAAAATCCATATAATTAACATTATATGGTAATTGATTGGGCCTCATTCCAGTTTCGAAAAAGAAATATTTAAAATAAAAATATTTGAAGAGAAATATTTGAATAGAAATATTTGAAATAGAAATATTTGAAATAGAATATTTGAAAATAGAAACATATGAAGCCGTGTTGGTTAGATTGACGCCATTTTGACGTGAACGATATTTATATCGATTTTTATTCATTCTTCAATGAATATTGAATAGATTTGAAATTCGAACTATATTGAAATGAATTGAAATTCGAATTATATTTAAAGTGAATTGAAATTCGAATTAAACTGAATTGATTTGAAATTCGAAATACACTGAAATGATTTGAAATTCGAATAGAAATGAATTCGAATTGAATTTGAATAGAAATGAATTCGAATTGAAATTTAATTGAATAAAAATCGAAATTTAATTGAAAACGAATCAAAATTGAATTAAAAATCGATTTGAATTGGAATCAATTTGAAATGAATTTAAACCGAATTTAAAAGGGAAAATTCAGTTTTTATTTGATTTTGAAAAATAAAGTTGAAAACGTTTTGAAAACGAATTTAAAACGATTTATAAATTTCGTTTTAAATAGAAATCGACGAAATATATATTATATATATTATATATATAATATAATGGCCTGAATAGAACGCGCCGCGCCGCGGCAGTTCGCGAATTTCGACCATTGACTTCGAACGGATATTGCGGGAGATCCGACTGTCGGATTCTCCTAAAACCAGAACCGTTGGGTTCGTATCGAAAAGTGCTTTCTAACGAATGTGAGAAATTAGAAATCTAACGGTTGGATTTGGAATTATGTCCAAATCAAATTTGAAAAAGGTCGCTGTAAGTGCAGTTCGATGGCCGTTGATGGAAATTGACTGTACGGGCCTTGATAAAATTATTAAAAATAGTTATAATTTGTGAAAAATCATAAGAAATGATTTGGGAAGAATTGGGATGAAAAAATCCATATTTGAAAAGATAAAAATAGATTTTTATCGAAATGAACTAGTTTTGAACTAGAATTATAATTCTATTTATTTTTAAATAAATAAATTGAATTTGAAAAGGGTTTTAAAAGTAACCAGAATTTCCAATAATTGAATTGGAATGGATATGAATCGAAATTGTCTTCGAAATATTTCGATGTTGGATTTCGTGATTATACAGATATTGTTATGGAAATTTGAAAGATATATTTATATCGTTATTTCCAATATGATATTTGTTAGTCGTAGAGTTTGGTATTGAATATAAGCCGATATATTTTCTATTCAGAGCCTTGTATTTAATATCAAATGTGATTTGGGTTTGTCGTGAATGGTGTCTTGACTAACACTGTTCTTGAACCCAGTTGAGAAAAGATTAAATCCTTTTATTTAGATTTAATGAAGGGTACCAATTAAATGATAATTAATTGGAATCGAATTGGTATTGATTTTTGGGTTTGTCGTGAATAGTGTTTTAAATAACACTTGTTCTTTAACCCGATAATTAATGAATGTGATTTTGGGTTTATCGTGAACCGTGTTTTAAATGACACTGATTCTTTAACCCAGTCAAAGATTAAAACTAAGTGGAGTTTTAATGAATCTTTAATTAGATTGAAATAATCGAGAATGGAGTATCACCAGTTTTGCTCCAGGCGATAGTTAAATCTTTAATTAGATTTGAACGTGAAATGGTAATTGAATTTACCGATAACACCGTGGTGTTAGATATGAAGTATAACCAGTTTTACTTCATGGGATGAATAGGTTGGGATTGGGAAATTAAAACAAATGATTACTTCAGTAAGGTTCGTTAATCCCGACTAGTTTGAATTGGTATTCAAAAATAGATTAAAGAATAAATTTAAAGGATTTATCTTTGATAAAATTAATGGGAACCTTTCCCTATGAATGTAATTTAGAAACTAACTATCGGTTAGCTAAGCAGAATGGTTTTCTGGATATTGATCTGATGTTGGTTTCGGCCTTCGGGGTTAATATTTGGGGAATTATTCACTGGTTAATTTACGATTAGTGACTGATGAATTGGAATGAGGCGTATGTTGTGTTTGTGTAACACTTATTTAAAATATACGCAAGTTATTCGGAAAGACCGGGTTTATCCCATTCTGAATAACTGATGCGACGATAAGTCGAAGATGAAGATGGTGGTCGAAGACCGGAGGTCTTCACGTCGTTTGGGTGATTACTGATGATCTTGATTGGGTTGTACACCCAAGAAGATGGAAACAGTTGGTGATCGTCCAGACGTACTTGGAGATCGATGGATATGCGGGGTACTAGGTGCCTCCGGTTTCGTTCAGACCCAGAGCGGACGTGTAAATGGACTGTGTGTCTGACATTGGATTTTAGTCTGTGTGATTGATTTCTATTAAATATATATATCTGTTTGGCGGCGGAGAATTTATTCTCTTGCTTAACGCCCTTCTCTGAGACGTACGAGCTCAGGGGTTATATACTGATGGATATCAATCGCATGGAGTGAATTGCCTGTGTGGCACGCCTAAGTGGCAATTGATCAAGGCTTATGTTGAAAAGCAAAGTCTTGTGGTTGATGATCAAAGCACCGCCTGTGTGGCATAGCTTTGTGTAACGTGAATTCGCGAGCCTCGCACCCCGGTTGTGAACCAAAAACAGGAGAGGACCTCAGGGAGGGCATGTGTTTCTTTCTAGCTAGGGTGGTGTTAGTGACCTACCAGCCCTAACATTTATATACTTTTCACCTGTGTGGTTGTTGCTGTTGCGAGGCGCCTCGGTTAGATCGGACGATCCCGGTCCGATGGAGCCATTCGTTGGCTCACTTACGCCCCAAAGGGTGGGGAAACGTAGTGTTCAGGCATAATAATCCACATCGGTGGACCGGCCCTGATGATCTAAAGGCTTGCCTGTGGCTCGGGCTAGAGAGTCACGAATTCGGTGAGGACGATCCCTGGCCTCGGTTCATAGATGGAAATCCAACTTCCAAATACGTGACCTTTGCGATTTTAGTTGTAATCCTATATATGGCGACATAGTGGGATGGGACGCTTATGCCGCCTATGATTGATACTTATGATTTGAAGTTATTTTATACACTATGCACTTATAATAGTATCAAATGATTTGTTTTAAACGTATCAAGCATTCTTTGGCTGTTATAAGGGAAAACCCTATCCCCCGGCTTGCGTTTCATTGTGTGATAGGACCTGGGTCTTATAACAGCTTCATTTTTTCATTATTTAGCATTGCGCTGCTTGTTTTATGCACTGGTATTCTTGGGAGGAAACCCGTTCCGTGTTATACGGCGTGGTCCCTTATTTACCTAAATTTAAAATAAAGATCAATAACTGTTTTAGTTCTCACACCAGTCCCATGACTAACCTGGAGTTTATTGTTTTAACCTAAACTCTGGGTGCCCTTATTTTCGACACGGGCAGCTAGTAGTTTTGGTTTTGCAGATTTATATTCACAGGGTCCTGGTTTACAGTTGGAACGATATCCGGAAAGCTTTGCATCCGTATATCTCCTTCTAGTTGTGTATTGTATTATTTTCCGCTGCTATGTAATTTATTGTAATCTCTGATATTTCTGTGTAATATTTATTGGTTTATACTTTGTATATTCTTGTATTCTGATGCATTGTTGTAATATACATGAAATGTTCTTCCGTCTGCGTTCTATTTTGTCTTGTTCTCAAAACAATCAGGCGTTTCGAACGGTCTAGATCGGTTTAGCTACTGATTCGGATCGGGCGAAATTCCTTTTCGTCACAAATTTTCTAAAATACAAACCTTAGTTGTAAAGTAGCTTGCCTTAAATGCATGATGGAAATAGTGTATAGTCTTCATGATAGAAAATACTTTCCATCAGATCAGGTTTTAACACTTAAGAGCCACACCTTTGTCCATACTCCTTAATTATGAAGAATTTATTTAGAAACTTACTTAAGTATTTTAGTTCCTAAATATATGCTTAATATGTTAACTAAGAGGGGTGTTTACATATTAACTAAATGACATGTACACGCAAGTTAGCACTTCTCATATATGGATGCATATGCATGAAGAAATTATTAACGATTTACCTAATAAATTTGTTCTTTAAACAAATTGGATTTTACTTAGTGTATTAGCTAAGTGTTTTTCTACAAATGAGATGTACACAAAAAATGGTAAAATTCTCATAAGCCAATATATAAGTGTGTAGAAAAAAAGTTAATTACCTTTTTCTTATTTACATGAATGGGATTAATCTCATTAATTAAATTAGTTATTAATGAAATTAATCGCTTTATGGGTTTAGAAATATTTAGTTTAAAACCCGGGACATTACATTGAATGTCTAATGGGGTAGGTACTGGAGTTTTGGAATATGTGATAGGAGGGTGTAGTTTAGCTTGTAACTGATGAGTGTTAACGTTTTGATAGGAGGGTGTAGGTTAGCTTGTATTGATAAGGAGATAATGTTTTCGTTTAATATAAATGTCTTAGAAATGACCCATATATATATTACGGAATTATACATGGGCTTGAACAATACAATCCGAAAAATGTATGTTAACCCTGTGAGAGTTTATGCCCTAGAGGCAATCCATTTGATGTGATTAATAACACTGTTGATGTTACTGTTTTATTTGGAATAGAAATATTCAATTATCTTATATCTACTACATAATATAAATATTAACATAATAGAAGCTCTTAGAATAATGATACGGATTTATATCGTTCAAGTAAGTGACTTGAACGTGAGATTATATAATATATTAAGTATTATAATTCTTAAATGTCCCTAATCAAGTTTTATTGTTTATATAAGACAACAATGAAACATTGAGACTAGTATGTTGATTGACCGATGATCACATCTCATTGATCATTAATATATGTCATATTAATGTCAAGACATATATACGTATTAGAGAATAGTGTATTGGGCTGACCCAATGTGAGAAAACTACATGGAATATAATTAGAAGTATCATAAGTTATTCTCATAGTGACAATGATTTAATGGTCCTCATACCTGAAATGATTATAATTTTATTCGAGGATATTTGTGTTTTGATATCATCAAAAGTTGCCTTTAAACGAGTGGATGATAAAGGTGATTATTGGATACATCTTGAATCGAATGAAAATTATAAATGATCTAGATGGAATTTAACCCTACAATATATTTATAGTGATATCCATGAGCCTCTTGATTGAGTAAGACTATAAAATGCATGGTCGTGCTCAAATATTGATTTGTTTTATATAGTCTACTCATCGATCAAGATAAAAGGATTAAATTATAATGAGGGTGATACGTTCCATGCCTCGAGTTTAATCCTAGATATATTGGTTAAAAGGATTATATTACATTTAGACACTAGTCACAGAAAAGGTTGTATCAAATCATTGATCTTGTTATAACTTGGGTAACAGCGATGTATTACTGGATGCCAATCATTGTATATGGTTTTAAATACGATTTAAAATCATTACCAACGTTGTAATAATCTATAGGTTCACACACTTAGAATGTTATAAAGGGGAATTCGTTCTTTGGGTAAATAAAATATCAATCTTTTGATATTTTATTAAGCATTAAAAAGGTATGCTGGTTGGTTCCATATTTGATGGTATATGTTTGGTATTAAAGGGGCTACACGTTCTTTTAACATCAGAAATGTACAACGACCATCATACACAATATAGGATCGGTCTAAAGTAAAAGCTAACCCTAATTCCTTTTTAATAGTAAATCCCCAAAAAGAATAGCAGCTAGTACTGCATCACCTCTTCTTCTCTTCGATTCGGTCTTTGAGGAACACGTTCATGTGGATTTCTGTAGAGGATCGACATTTGGAGAGCTCAGATCGATTCAACCGCTTCAAATATCGCAGGTACTCATGGATCTGGAAATCGATCAGTTCATCCACAAAATCATGATGACAGGTATAAACCCTAATCGGTTATTTAGTTTTGATATACTGTTCTTGCATAGATCCTTATTTTAATTGTTAAATCGTTGAAATTGGATGCCGATTAGATCGAAAATTATCCAACAAACCCAATATTCATTTATCCTTAACATGCCTCCCTTGAACGAAGGCAAGGGTTTACTTCGAAGCTTCTTCAAAAATGGAAGCCGCTAAGAAAATTCCTCAAAATTTTGTCCTTAAAACTGCTTTGACCTGAAAGAATCTATGCTTTACTTTAAACTTTATCACAGATCAGAGGCCTCTCTTCACTTATGATGAGAATCAAGAATTAATTTCTACGGTTTTAAGAAACTCTAGTCTTTGACATCGTCTTCTTCAGCTTCATCTGATCCAGAGGGTTGCTTTCCTTTTTCTTCGAAAAATAAAGGGAATTTGTTGTTGTGGCTTGCTGATTTATCAAATCTGAAAGATCTGGATGTTTGAGTTCATCAGGGTTTAAAGATCTTTGCTTTTCATCGAGATCTGGTAAGTTTTCTTTAACTACTTTAAGTTATGTTCTTAGTATGATAAAACTCTTTGTTGATAAAGCTTTGGTAAGTAGCAGGTATGCGATTTACACATAACTTTCCATTGATAACTCTTTCGCGTACAAAATATATTTTTATCTCCATATGTTTTTTTGGATACTGGATTAGCTATTAGTGCTACTATACTCAAATTATCACACTATTGTGTTAGCTTTCTATCTGATGTCACTTGTAGTTGATTTAGTATAGATTGTTTCCATAGAATCTCGCAGTGGCATGATCTACACTTTTGTGCTTGATCTAGAAACAATTGATTTCTTTTTTGAACACCAAGAGACTGGGTTGGTTCCCTAATAGATACAGTACTTTGATGATGATCTTCTGTCATCAGGGTCTGTTTCTCAACCAAGATCACTATAGCCTGTTATACATAGGTTATTGCTTGCTTTAAAATGTAGGCCACGGTTGATAGTTCCTTTTAGATACCTCGGTAGTCTTTTCATTGCTTTCCAATGCTCCTCTTTAGGTTCCTGTATGAATTGAGAAAGTTTATTAACACTATATATGATTTCAGGCAAGCGATGGTTGCATATTGCAATGCACCAATAAAGGCTCCTGTACTCATTAAAATTAAGTGTGCTTTCCCCCATGTATTTAGATAATTGATGGTTGGTTATCATAGGAGTAGGCAAGCAATTAGCACTATCCATTTTTTCTTAGATCAAAATTTCATTTATGTATTTTTTCTGGCATATGAACATCTTAGATTATGAAAGTCTTTTCACTTCAATTCCCAAAAAATAGTTGATTTCACCAAGGTCTTTGATTGAAAAGGATTTGTCTAGAAGTTGTATAAGATTTCTCACTTCAATCTCATCATTTCCTGTAATGATAAGATCATTAACATAAATTAGCACATATATAGTTATAATATAAGAAATTTTAATAAACAAGGACTAATCTGATTTTGTTAACTGAAACCCTTGACTTGTGAAAGTGAATTTCAATTTTTCAAACCAAACTCTTCGAGCCTGTTTACCATAAATTGCTTTATTTAATCTGCACACTAGTCCTCCTCCTTTATTGTATCCTTATGGCTGGCCCATGTTCACTTATTCTTTGAGATCACGATTTAAAGATATATTGTTTACATCTTGTTGTCTTATTTTCCACTTTCTTTGTAAATCTATAGTAAGAACTATTCTGATGGTAGTTGGTTCCACCATTGGTGAAAATGTGTCTTCAAAATCAAACCCATATTGTTATGTAAAACCTCTTGCAACAAGTCTGGCCTTATATCTAGCTATAAATCCATCTTTATTCATTTTTAGTCTGAAAATCCGCTTATAGTCACAAATATTTTTGTTCTTTGGTGGTTTGACTAAGGTTCGGGTTTTTTTGCTTGTAAGAGCTTGATATTCTTCATTCATTGCCTTTTTCCTATTTTCACATTTAACTGCTTGCTCATAATTGCTTGGTTCTTCCGATTTGCATGCAGTAGTGTAAACCTTTGGCTTGAAAATGCCACTTTTAGATCTAGTAACCATCAGATGGCCCATTTGAGTTTGTTGTCTATGTTGACTTTGATTTCTGGCATTACTTTGTCTAGTACTCTATAATACTTCTTCACTTTCCTGACTTCTTTGTGTTTTATTTTCATAGGATGGTTGACTAGTTTGATAAGATGGTTCAATTTCACCATGACCTTGCTTTGAAGGCACTGTGAGTTGTGGTGCTGATCTGCCATTGGCTCATTCACCTCCTTGATTACTTGTAAGAACATGCATGGATAGAATAAACAGCTTGGCGTTTTAAACTTTATGTGTAGTAGGTATTTTTGTACTAGGAAATGGAAAGATGTTCTCATTAAACACAACATGTCTACTCACGAACGCCTTACCATTTGTTCTTAAACATTTATAACCCTTTTGGTCACTATCATATCCATTAAATGTGCATGGTGCAGATCTAAAACCTAGCTTTTGTGTGTTATAAGGTCTTAAGTAAGGATAACCCAAACATCCAAAATGTTTTAGGCTCTAGTAGTCTAGTCTTGCATTATGCATAGTTTCTATTGGAATTTTTCCTTCCAGTACTGTAGTGAATAATCTATTTATTAGATATATTGTAGTACTGAAATCATCTGGCCAGAATTTCATTGGAAGGGAACTTTGTGATAATAATGTAGGACCACATTCAATTATGTGCCTATGTTCCTTTCTACTAGACCATTTTGTTCTGAGGTATAACGATAACTTAGTTTATGTGTAATTCCTTTCTTTTGAAAGAACTCACTTAGTGGTTTAAATTATGTACCACCATCAGCTTGTAAAATTTTCAAGGATTGTCCAGTCAACCTTTCGACCTTATTAATAAAAAACACAACACGTTTACTAGTTTAAAATTTGTGTTTCATTAAATATATATATGTATACCTAGTACAAGAGTCAACAAATGATATATAGTAATTAAAACCATAATCTAAATTTACTGGTGCTGGACCCTATAAATCTACAACAACTAATGCCAGGGGTTTTGTATAGATTGTCTAAAAATTAGAGAAATGTAACTTATGACTTTTGCCCAATTGACAATGGGGACACACATATGGCAAGGTTATATCATCAAATGAAATATTATTATCTATTAAAACTTGTTTGGCTACATTAACATTAGGATGCCCTAACCTGGCATGCCACAAATCAAACACTCCTTTACTTTTTTGAGTTTCAGACAAATAGCAAGTCTTGCTATTCTTGCCAATTTTTTCATCTATTATGTTTCTAGTGTTTATAACACTGAACTTGTACAACCTTTGTCAATCAGACCCTGCAAAATAACTTTATTATTTAGTATATCTTTGACTAGACAGTGACTAGGATGAAACTCAAAATAAATACAATTTTCTTTAGCAAACCGAGATACACATAGTAGATTTTTCTTGATTTGTGGCACTCTTAGTAAATTTGTTTTTTTACCTTTAATGCAGCCAAAGCAAATGTGTGTGATATTAATACTCTCACCTTTGCCAATAAATAGTTTCACTACCTCTATACTCCTTCTGACCAAGATTTAAGTTGTCCGGATTATTTGTAATATGGTTTTTTACCCTTGAGTTGGGATACCAATTTTCATTCATTATGTCATTAGACTTTGCCAGGTTATCTCTTGTACTTTAGGTATTTGTGTTTGCTTCCATCTATGCCAGGTTTTCATTTGCGTTTGTATTAGAATTTGAAGTTCTTTGACTATTTTGACTTTGTTGTGGCATATAATTGGAATTGAATCTAAAATAACACTATGTTGTTGTACATCCTAGTTTTTCTCATATTTGACACTTAGGGCTTTCACTATTGTTGTTCCACCTTCCTATGCCTTTATATGTATTAGAATAACCTCCTCGTTTCTTGATGCTCAGTTTTGTTCCTTTGGGTTTTTTTCCTATAGTTTTGCATAATTGACAGATAAATCTGAAATCTGTGATTTCTTGTTCTCAATCCTGGATTCATGTGTAAGTATAATTGAATGTGCATCTTGTAATGAACACACAACCTTTTGAGATGATATAACAACCACAACAGCTTTTATTCATCATTCAAACCATTTAAAGTAGTAAGAACTTGTTCTGTTCTCTTATTTTCTGACTTGTTGCTTCAAGATGATCACAAGTATCTTTTACCTTTGCAAGATATTCTCTAATGGACAAACTGTCCTTTCTTGAACTCTGTAATTGTCTTTTATAGAACATAATTTTTGTTGCAGACTAAGTATTGGATGATTGTTCTATATTTGACCAGATTTCATGTGATGTATTACAACCAATTACTTTAGACAGTAGATTAGCACTTATTGACGATAGTAGCCAAGAATTGATCATCCTATCTTGCGAGTGAAATTTGGTATACTCATTGTTGCTAACCACTCTATTTTGTTCATCAGTGATGAATTGTGTGGGTACAACCAGTGTTCCAAAAATGTTGCCTTCTATCCCATATCCTTGGATTGATGTTTTCATTTGCGATTTCCAAAGAAGATAATTGTTCTCTTTAAGATGTATAGTGACTAATTGGCTCCGAGGGCTGATCACTATTTTCAACATACTTTTGGCAGTAGTATTGGTTTGCACCTAAGCTACATTTGCATCGTTGGATGTAGTTAAGCTGTTTGCATCCCCATGATGATCTATAACAATGTTACAGAAAGTGGTAAGTATTTATTATTTTAATGCTTCAATTGAGCTATTTGAGAAACTATTTTCAGATCATGGTTGTTGCAATCTTGATAGATAAAATGATGATATTTGATTCTTTTCTTCTTCTTTTTTTTTGGTATAAATTCTGAAAATTACTTTAAGAATGACACTGCTTTTGACTGATTGTGGTTTCATGAATTTCTTGATCAAAAAAAAAATTAGAAACACTTTTAGAATACTGGAGTACCTTTGATGCAGCAACAACTCCTTAGGTAAGGCACAAAAATACTGTAATGATCCACAACTTTCAGACAAAAAGATGACAAATATTGGATGAAAGGGATCGAAATGATGAAAACTTTCTGATGGATCAACCAATAATTGAAATTGCACGAGATCTTGAATGATCGATGAGTGCTGTTAAGCAAATAACTGATGTGATACCATGTTAATGTTTTGATATGAATTTGATGTATGAAATATTGTTGAGATTCATAGATGTAATTGTAAAGACAAAGAGATTGTACAGGAAATAATGTTTCATTTAAAAAAAATGTCTCAGAAATGGCCCATATATAATACGGAATTATATATGGGCTTGAACATAACAAAAGATAACGGGGCTCGGCCCATATATTGTACAGTTCAAAATATATATGTAAACCCAGTATTCGTTTATCCTTAACAATTAGAAAAGGAAGAGGATGGTGGGGCAACTGGATCGGGTTTTGGTAGTTCATGGTTGAAAACTAGGAAGGGTGAAACAATTTGATTAGAAGTTTGAATAAGGGCTTGTGGCTTGGTTAAAGGGTTGGACGAAGTTGGCATAGACATATGGTTAATCGTTTGCATTAGCGCTGGGCTTGAAAGGGTACTGAATGTACGGTTTTTGGAAGATCTATTTTGTTGTGCATGTACACACCAGTGTGCACCAGACTGAGATTGTCATTGACTATATTTTGTTCAATTTGCTTTCCATTTGCATGATTGTTCTTGTGGCTTATTATTTCTTTAGTTTGCATATCTGCACTTATGCATTCATCAAGTATATACACATTTGGTGCTTCCAGTTGATTTTTGTTGCTTCTGCCCTTTAGTTTGAATAGTATTTTGTACCTTGTTACTTGCATTATCACTCACTCTCTTAGTTTTTCCATTTCCTTTCAGATCTTTTTGATTAACCTTTATACCATTCTCACATACAACTCGTGTACTACACCAGAATTGCATAACTTAAGCACATCATCCATATCATGATGTTCATTATCCAAAGCTTCACTACCTTGTAATACATCAAAATATTGATGTGAAAAATTATTGGGACTGCCTTCATTCCTCCATCTATCTCCCTCATGCTTTTTCCTCCTACTTCATTCAACACCTCCAGTTATTTTCCTTTCACGTTTTCGTTTTGCGCATCATCGATGCATGTATCATCAATCTGAACATGTTTTCTTGTAACTATATTATCTTTTTGTTTTTTTTAGCTCCCTTTCTATCTTTTCCAACAACCTACGATCTCACCGTCCTTGGTTTTCTTCCATTTTTGTTCAAGTTCTGGACGTTGTCATTACTTTTCAAATTAATAGTTTTCTTTCCTTTATGGACCACCCTGTTTTCATTCATATCCACTTCCTTTTCACATTTCTTAGTTGTGTACCCAAATATTTTAGACTTTCCATAAGTATCAGGTTTGCATAGACTGCTTAACCTCAATTTTCTGAGTGCCAACATCAACTAACTTCATAAGAAAATCATCCACTAATTCATAGTCTAGTGTTACTTCTATAAGACATTGCGCATACTCCAACGGTTCCAATTTATCAGTCATTTCACCCATGCATAACAATCTTCCTTATCTACTTGCCCACCAATTTATGCCCAAATGTGACCATGAAAACAATGGAATTTTGGGAAATTGCACCCAAATTGTTACCTTCTGAATACTCCTACATACATTACTGATTACAAAGTCAAATGGCGTTATTATAAACAGCTTGTTCTACGTAACTATTGGGTTGGCTTGTAGAATATGATACCTATCTTCAGCATTCGAGAGGATAAACAAGAATAATACCCCATCCGACTTCATACAAGTAGATCCTTAAAGTTTCCACATCGATCTATGTTTCTAAATAACAGTTGTATAAAAAAGTGGCTGGTCTACGAAGACCCCCCTCCCCCCCTCCCCCCAAAAAAAGTTATACCAGACATGGGCACCTGCTATAACAACTTCCTAGGTATGTAACATTGCATCTCCATCAAATGAAGGGGTTAGGTCAACCAGGAAGTACTTCCCTACAATGCGTGACTTACTCATAAATAAGGAAATCCATTTCGGTTGACGACTTTGATTAATGGTAACAGAGGTGGGAGGTATGAGTGAAGCCGGACAAATTTGTAAAGAGGTAGAATAAAAGTTTAGTGCGAGGCACTAAGGGTGGTTATGGTGATTGACGATGAAAAGAAGCTATGACAGGAGTGGAAGCAATGCTAAGGATGGGCTGAATTGGATCATTCATAGTATGACTGGGATGGAAGCGTTGACGCTGGTAGTATAAGAGGGGTTAGGATGGTAGAAGTAGTAGTTGAGGTGATGGGAATATGATTCGAGCCAAAAGAAAGTATGGCGGTAGGTTGAGGGGGGGATGAATTGTTCTATACCTAAAATGAATGTTCCCATATGCCGGATCAATCTTAGCCACTGATTTGCACAAAATCTAATGGTTTTGAGTGGATTGTAGAACCCGTTCATTAGATTATTAATAATATGTGTAGTTGATGTGTGGTCGTGATTTGTCGGGAACACGGGAACACCCGAGTTGGGTACAGAAGAATTGAACTTTATAATTACTTCAGCTTAATTAATTATTTATATAAAATTCTCTAGTTTAGAAAATTCATGTCAAATCATAAAACGTGGGAAAACCCTAAAAATCATATAAATCCCTTTTCATATATATATATTTCATCATATAAAAATTTTTTATCAAAAAATATAATTTAATTATTTTAAATAATTAATTTCCAAAATAAAGGCATTTTCTAACTTCAAATTTTCACCAAATATCCATACTTGTTTGGCAAGTTATGAAACTCGAAACCTATTTCTAAAATAATATTCCCTACACTATATCAATTTTTCAGGTAATCCGAATGACATGTTTTAGGGGTTCGAATCAATATGTACATATATTTATGAATAATTAGCCAAAATAAAAAATAAGCGTATATATCATCATATAACAATTAAACTTGGCATAAGCAATCATAAAAACCTCATCAATTCGAGTCTATGCCTTAAAACCAAATCCATTAGGGCGAAAAGAAAGATGATATCATTATTCACCTTGTTTTGGTTAAGAGGAAGGATGAAACTTTCAGATAACTAGGTTTCATAAGCTTTAAATTCCTTCTTGTAGCATATCTTTCTTTTCGCTAGAGTTATAGTTGTTCATATAGTGCATTTCTTTAGTTTTGTTAAAAAAATGAAAGTGAGGAAATGTGAGAATAGTAAGGGTTTAAGTAATAAGAAATGGCCTTTCCAATTTTACCTCTATTATACTCCTCTTTCTATTTAATTTCTTATTTACTTATTCTAATACATCCTTTAGTTCAAGGCTTGGATAAACTACTAATATAATCTCTTTCTTTCCATCATCACACATTATTTTACTTTATTTACCTAATCAAATATCTAATAATGTGTCCATAAAATTAGGGATGTTATACACTTACCTCCTTAAAGAATTCCATCCTTGAAATTATGATAAGATGCATACATCAAACAGTCAAGAATGAGGGTAAAATTTACCATCAAAGAAAATCATGATAAATAGCTCTAGTCCTAGCCTCAATTTCCCAAGTAAAATCTTCCGCATTGTAACTCCACTAGGCCTCCATAAATCTAACTTTCTTATTTCTGAACTTCTTCTAATCTTTGGGGATAATCCTAACTGGATGTCTACTAATAGTCATATCTGGTTTCACTACTAAATCTTCCAATGTCCTTGTACATATGGTAGTCATTGGATTTTTAACACAGCTTATTAGATGAGAAACATAAAAAACATTGTGGACCCCAGCTAACCTACTCGGCAATTCTATAACGTATCATGTAACCGAGCTTTCCGATTCTCTTAGTGATAGGAAATGGTCCCATAAATCTTAATGCTAACTTAACCAATTTCTCAAATCGGACTATACCTTTCATTAGTGATACCTTGACAAAAAATTGATTGCCAACTAAGCACTTTAAGTCTTACCATTGGTTATCTGGATATCTTTTCTGCCTCTGCTGAACCTCTCTCATTCTATCATGAATTGACTCAATCTTTCCCATAGCTTCTCTTACTAAATCTAGACCAAGTATGACTCTATCTACGGTCTCCAACCAACAAATAGGTTTCTTGCATGATCTTTCATAAAATGCCTCAAATGGTTCCATTCCTATGTTAGTATGGTAACTATTATTATAGAACGAAAACTCCACAAGAGGAAGGTGACCATCCCATGAACCACCAAAATCTAGCACTCGAGCTTCAATAGATCTTACAATACTTTGTTGATTTTCCCTATTTTCCCTTTTTTCTAAGGGTGATATATGGTATCCATTCTGAGCTTGGTACCTAAAATTTCCTGCAAACTATTCCAAAACTTACTAGGGAATAAATGGTCCTTGTCGCTAACTATGTTATTTGGAATCCCATGTTTCTGGCTATATTCTACATGAATAACTTAGCCAATATAGGTTTCGTTCAGGTTGGCTTAACAGTAATGAAAGGAGCTATCTTGGTTAATCTATCTATCATAATCCATATACTATCATTTCCCCAATTTCACCTTGGTGGCCCGTCAACAAAGTTCATGAAAATCAAATCTCATTTCCAAATTGAAATATCTAAAGGTTGAGTAACCTATTCATTTTCTGATGCTCGGCTTTTACCTACTGACAATTCAGACATTTGCTTATCTATCACTCAACATCTTTCTTCATGCCTTCCCCAAAGAAACTCCTTTTCATATTCTCATAGTCTCGTTTCCTCCTGGATGAATAGTGAATTTCGACTAATAACTTCCCTCGATGGGTTTTCGACATTTGAAACACACAATCATCCCATCTTCCTTAACCACGCTCTCTGGACAAGACTAGAATCCTTTACGTCTTCAATATGGCTCCCTCTCTAAGCATTTTGAACCTTCCAGCTGACATTAAATCTTTCCTTGTTGGGGAATGCAGAATACGGATCTTAATGCAAAACTAACACTAGAGGGGGGGGTTAAATAGTGTTTTCAAGGAATTTAAGAAAATCTAAAAATTATATAATCTACTATATGAACCACACACCATAGTGATGATCACAGACACAGAATCAAACACAAACACAGAAATAAATATAAATAATATGCAGAAAAGGAAAGAACATACCTGATTTTATACTATTTTGGATTACTCCTACGTCCAGTCCCACGCAACAATGGATTGCGCAGAGTTTATTACTACATCAATATCCAAGTACAATCCCCTTTATTTCACAACTACAAGGTTAACACTGTCCAAACACCCTTGATTTTATGGCTACAAGGTTAACACTGATTCCACACCCTGTTGGATCTAGATTAACCCTAGAGGGGGGCGGATGAATAGGGTTTATCACAGTTTTTAACTGAATTAAAAATCTAATGGGACATATAATAATGAACAGATCACGGAATATAGCAGAAACAGAAAGGCAGAAAGTAAATGACACAAGATATACCCAGCTTCGGCAAAATCCTACATACTTCTGCAATCCTAAGGTTTCTACCAGGTGATAGAACAGATCTCGCTTACAAGACCATGTAAACTCGCACTTCCTGCTCCTGTACTAACCCTACGCTCAAAACCATAGACTGACCTAAACCCCTAAATCAGATTCCCCCTGATTACAACCCCATAACCAGTAAATCCTAGTTTATACAGACTCTAGCAACTGCCAGTCAATACCCTGACTGGATCACCCTAGTGTTTTTACAGACAGTAGAGACTGTTTGCACGAATTTCAAAACAAAATGAAAATACAACAAAATATAAATTAAAAACAAAAGAAACAAAGAAAACCCTTTTAATTTAAAAATAACTAAGCCCTTTTGTTTGAACTTGGCCGGCCACTTTCATTTGGTTAGACCCGACTTCCTTTTTCTCTATACTTGGAAATGGCGGCTGGCAATAGAAATTGAAACTAGGGTTTTCTGAAATCCCTTGAATCTTGTTCGATCAATTGATGATTTGATTCGCCAGTGCTTCTCTACGATTTGGGGATTTTGGCGATCGAAACTCTGGTATGTAACTTCGATTTGAATTCTCTTTTCTCTCGTGTTAATTGTGGTTTCGATGGATTATTGTTGTATGGTTTTCAATCTTCGACTGCCTGTGATGATAGGTGTTTATAGGGTAAAAACGAAAACCCTAAAAAAAAATATGATTTCGAGTAAATCATTCGATCTAGTTTGAAAGGTTTCCTCTTTTGATAAATTCGATTTAAAAATAATTGTGTGATTGCTGTTGCAATGCTTTCCTCTTTTGGTTTCTCTGTAACTTCCATGCGTGATTTGTGAACCTAAATCATCACTTGAAATCTTAAATTTACTTCTTGCTTGATTTCAACCTTTAGGAAATGATTTCTGATAAGTAAACTTTGTGTCCCCTCTTGAATTCGATTTAATCCTTTCTGAAACAATTAGCAATGCTTGCCAAAAATGGTTTAAGTAAAACTGGAAAGAATTGAATTATGAAATCAATTTCTTGCTAAAAAAAAGTTGTTTAATAAATTTCCGAGACAGTTGATGAATTATTGGAGAGTTATGCAATTCAAAACAGGAAGCAGATCAATTTCCTGATACCATATTTGAACATAATTGGAAATATTTAAGTGATTTGTGCAATCAGACCGAATTTAAAACACTATGGCCCTCTTGAAATTCTGGAAACAAATTTGAATTATCCTTGCCAAAAATTTATTCATTGCTGGAGTAATTTCTGGCAAAACAACTTGAGCTATTTCTGGAAGAAAATTTGTAATTTCCCCTTTTGTTCATATATGAAATGATAACTGAAATTCATGAGTTTCTCATTTTGATCACTGGAAATCATTTCCTATTTTTCCATACATGAATTTGATGCTCTTGCCCATTTCTGATTTGTAGCACTACTTAATTACTTGAATCAGTTAAAAACTCTTTTCATATTTGCATTTGACATGTCCATCCTTGTTCCACCATGTTTGCTCCTGAAATGAATTTGTACTTGCTATAGACAGATATATGAACTTGTTATTGTGCATTACTACTCATGCTCCATTGATCTGACTAGCATGATTTAGATGCATTTGAATTTGAATCACATTGTTCTGGCCCTGGATATATATATATATATATATATATATATATATATGTATGTATGTATGTATGTATGTATGTATAAACCAATCTTGTGTAGGCTGAGAGCATGCAATTGTATTTGCACCACCACCATAAATTTGTGCACTATTTCAATGATGTTGTGTATTGCTTGCATGAACTTGTGCATGTGTGAACTATGTATTGACAATTTACAATTGTTCCCTGTTTTGGACCATGTTTCATGCTATGCTTGTGTAAGCCTTATTGTCTTGTTGCTATCATGCTGAACTACTTGCCATGTATTGTTGAACATGTTGGCTCTTTGAAAAGGAAGTGATTTGCCATTCAAACTCACTTAAATTTGCTGTGATCTTACATGATTGCCAACCCTTTTTGCCGATCTGAAAATGAACTTGAACTTTAGCTGATTTGCCATGGTATCCAGATCTTGAATATGTTGATCCTATGTATAATCTTTTTGCACCATTCATATGCTGTGTATCCCACCATACTTGTTGCACTGTTTCATTTGTGCATGTGCTCCATGTAGTCTTGTTGAGCTGTCATGTGCATGCCTTGACCAAGTTTGAACTGATCATGTTGACTTGAACACTTGCACTGTTTTATGTTTTTTCATGCTTTGTCAGTCATGCAAGTTGACCAAATATGTGAGCATTGAGTTGAGATTGTCCTCTTGGCTACTCCTCAGTTGTATCTGAATTGGTGAGGTAGTGCACATGTGTATATATATGCACGTGTGTATATGCAGCCATTAGAAAAAGTTTCTTGTCCCTGCACTGAAACATTTTATATATACACTGACTGTCTTGTGGTATTTACAGTGTATCACTGTGAGTATCACAAGTTGTCTAGACACAGTCGGATTGATTAATAAATCAGATCCAGTCAGAAAAATGATGAGAAACACACCAAAATTCTGAGGCCGATAAAATTTTAAAAATAAAATTTATATTCGCGTGAATTCAGTTTTATTTCTATTGCAGTGTACTATGTGTGTGTTTCATATATGGCAGGTAAGCATGAAGCATGAAGATGACTGGACTGACTGTGAGCAGTGACGACGACAGTGCTGACTGACTAGGAGGCTGAAGAAAGAAGACTGAAGAAAGAATACAGCATGTGTCATTGTATAGAATGAATGTATGAGTGTAATAGTAAAACAGAGTGACATGTATGAGCGTTGTAGTGATTCTATAGTAAAGGAGCTGTGTATATGAAAAAATTGTACTGTTTATGTGTAATAAACAAGTTTGATTGAAATAAAATATTATTTTATTATTATCAAACAAAATTATCTATTTTATTCATTTTATTTACAAGTACATTATTCAATGAATGTTTAAATAGTGGAGTTGCAAATAGTTGTACTGTTTGAATGTTTGAAATATAATATTTATATTTAAATAAAATACTGTATGAATATATGAATGTCTGTACAGTCGTATTCTGTTTAAATATAAATATTATATTCCTGTCTGTGATGTATATATAAAACAGTATAGTAACAAACACATTTATAACAAAATATATTTGTTTGTTATCATCAAACAAAAATCATATAATTGTGTATACAACACTGTTATATACAACAATCTCCCCCCTTTGATGATGACAAACAAATATTAAGATTTTGATTCCAATAAATGTGTTTGATAGTGAAGAGCTGAACTCCCCCTATTTGAAAGCTCCCCCTACAGCAGAAACTCCCCCTATAACTATGCATGAGTGAAATGAATGAATTTTCAAAATTAAAAATATTTATAAAATATTCACTCACAAATCAAAATCTCAACCCATTCTCCCCCTTTTGTTATCATCAAAAGGATTCAGAATTTTAAAATATAGATGAAAAATGACAAAAATAATATAATTTTAGCTTAAGAGGAAGAACGGTCATCATAAATCTCAATCAGCCAAACAAAAATCATAATTTCTAAGAACAGGTGGCATATTTCACATTGTAGAGAATGATGGATTTACGATGAATTTTATATAAAATGGAGAGAGTTACAAAAAAAATTCCAATTATTTTCAAAAGAATTTTATAAATTGAAGCACAAAAACAGTGATGCATTTGGACTATAATTAATAATTCAATTTAATTGACAAAATTGAATAATCTCAAATCCCAATACTTATCAATCAACAAATCATAATACGTCATAAGATATCAACACATTTCACAGATTAGAAAGACGGATTGATAGGCTAGTTTTTATACACCAAGGAGAATTTCAGATTAATTTCAACTTATAGCACATTATTTCCTTTTTCTTTTTATTTTATTTAAGAGCACACTGACCACGCATAACCAGAGCTTGGATTTTTAAATGAGGTCAGTCGCAGCTTAAATTATAAGTTGTCTCGTAACCATGCATAACCCGATCCTGGATTTTTAAATGAGATTAGATACACACTTATGTATTAATTATATATTTTATCATTTTCATCTTTAAATAGAAAAAACTCCCCGGTATATACAACCAATATGAATGATAGAAATGTGGTAGGTACA
The DNA here is from genome assembly GCA_030737875.1 of Allium sativum. Classification (NCBI taxonomy): domain Eukaryota; kingdom Viridiplantae; phylum Streptophyta; class Magnoliopsida; order Asparagales; family Amaryllidaceae; genus Allium; species Allium sativum. The sequence continues at coordinate 155,390,829 of CM060918.1, read as the reverse complement.
GAAATGAACTGAAATAAATTTCTAAATTAATTATATTATGAAATATGACCAACTGTACCAGGATCATTGAAAATTCTCAATTTCACTAATTCTGAATAATAACACAGTCACATTTCCATCACAAATATTTCCACTGTTTATTCGAAAAGAATTTTATAAAATATTAAACTCTCCACATTAATATAAAAGACATGATGGATGACAGAATGGTGATCGATAAAGGAGATGGTCGTGAAATAATTGCCAATTCAAAGTTATTATAATAAATGTTCAACCATCATGAAAATCTAAATAAAATCTCCTCTTGTTGTGAAATATACTGCAGTCACAATTCATCACTGTTAATAATTTTGATGAATTATAAATATAGTTCAATTTGGATATTGATTTCAATTTCTGAATGAATAATCAATAAATAATCTTAAAATTGAAAATAAATTACAAGAGGAAAAATGAAAAGATCTATACAAAGCAAGAGGGAAAAAATATATACAAAGATTCAACACTTCTAATACCAATTAGTGTCTCTATTAATGAGGACTGTAACAAGACATAGGAGACAAACAAGAGTATCACAGATAAAAGAAATTTAATCACAAGGCCCTCTCAGACAAGATGAAAAATTAGGCACATTTATCAGAGCAGCATACGAATCAAAGCAGGCAGTTATTTGACAACAGTATCAAGGCAACAAACAGATCATAAACGAGCAATTTCCAACATATTTTCAAAATAATATCATAGCAGCACAACAAACAGTTTCAATTCAGACTTGACAGGATGATGGTCACAACAGATGATTCATGATCCAAGATAAAAAATACCATTTATTTTAAATCACTTGAGGGAATATGAAGATATCAGGATTCAATGAATCGATCGCACCAGATTGTGAATTTTTGATTTGAGATATGTGTGAGATTCAATAAATCAACAATTTCAAATGATTTTAAACAAAAAAATATTCAAATCAAATAATCATGAAATAATTAAGCAATTCAGGACCAAATTTTTCAAAGAATTTTTTAAAAGAATTCTGACAAGCACATGAGTATTTTCAGATCATTTACATCAAAATTAAGAGATATTCATGACCTATAAAATTAAAACATAATTTATTTGAAATCACTTGAATCAATGTTAAGTTTGAGATATAATGAATTATTCACACAAGGTTGATAATTTAAAATTTAAAATTTATGAGATGTGTGAAATTCAAAATATCAAGAATTTTAGATGATTTCACATAAACAAATTTCAACCATACTGATCATGAATATAAAAAGGATTTAACGATGTATCACTGAGGTTCAAGACAGATCAAAAAATATCCATGCCAATATGAGAACCAATGAAATTATCACGATTGAGAAATAATAAGGTGCTGTAATGAGTATAAATTTTCAAGCCTTTCTAAAATGAATTAGAAGAACCTCAGAACAGCATAGATGTGTGCAATTTCAATTGTTTTTTAGATCTTAAAAAAAATTTAGAATTCATATTAACAGTGTTTAAGATATAACAAAAATACATCAACACTGTTAGGAATTCAGAGAATTAGAAAGCAAACTTCAAAACAATTGCCTGGATTTACAGGATTAAGTTCAAGATCTAGAAAAGATTAAAAACATTAGAGTTTTGTTCAAGAGAAGCAAATTTCCAGAAAATATGAATTCTACCATTGGAAGTTTAAGAAAGCCCAGAATAAAAGAAAGAAAATATGGCAGTGATAAATCAAAAAAGAAAAAAAAGAAGGAGATAGAAAGAGAAATAAACAAGAAAATAAAAAATATATTTACAAAGGTGAGTTTAGAGACCATACAGAATCCAATGTAAATCAGAATCTCTAACTCAACAAATCTTGGCTGGGGAAACTGTGAATAATTTGATGATATGAAGCAATTTGAATTCAGTTTCTCTTTCGCAAAGCAGTTCCTCAGCCTCCATCGATACCTAACAGTTTAAAGGATCGAGTGGTCTAACAAAATTAATAAAACCACTCACAGTTGTATTCACATGTTTTGGTGCCCAAACTTTGGATATAACAATCTATCAGAATTTACCAAAGTACCTTTAGGGACCCAAATCTGTTTGAATTTTGATGAATTCACTGTATTTCTTTTTAGGGTCCAAAATGGTTTAAATGGGTTATTATCAAACAAATTCTCATTTCGTTTTCGATTTTAAAACCCTTTGAAATTATTTTAATTCAAATTTTCAAGATGAATATTTCCAAAATGATTTGAAGGATTTTTAACATCATTTGAACTTCTTTTTTCAAATTCATAACATTTTTCAAAGCCAAGACCATTCCTATTTCTAGAAGAAAATTGATTTTTCAACGGTATATTCAATGATTTTTCTCCAGTTGAAAAACGTCTTAAGCTCAATTCTAGATCGCTGATTTTGTATTTAAGATCCGAATTTTCTTTTATTAGATCTGAACAACGATTAATACTGATCTTTCTCCATTCAGTATCGTTGTAACAGCCCGCCATTTTAACCGCCCCAAGTCAATAATTAAACAGACTCGAAGCATTTAAAACGACGGATTGTTATTAGCTTACTGGGTTTAAATATGGAACTTAACACAGAATCACAGCGTAGAATACTTTCAGCGGAATAAAAATTTATTTAAATACCAAAGTTTACAATATTTTGTACAGCGGAAAGGAGTAAAACATACATAATTTTTTTACAAATTTCTCCGAGCTTTGCACACACTTGCGTCTTCTCGTGCCTCTCCTCTTTAAGAGCTAAAAATCTTGCATCTGCAACACTAGGGGCCTGACCCGAGTGTTCCATGCAAAAATATAAAACACCGGAGTCAGGATTAAACTTAATTCAAGTCAGTTACTCCGATTAAACACATAAATATAATTACCTAAAACCAACAAATTAATTCAATGGTCCAAGTATACATCCCGTGTTATGTCGACATAAATCATGGAACAAAGCAAAGGAGTGCAGGGTGAAGCTCTATGCATGAATCATGAACTTATTATATAGGGAAAAATAGTCATATGCCAACATACATCTTAATGAAGACCAATAACACAACAAAGCAAGACAGCTTATGTGAGAGGTTGAAGGGGACGCAAGAATATTCTTTATGTCAATACAACTACAGGTACACGTATGCATAAGTTATTTTGTTATTTTGAGAAATGAACATAACAAATACACACACATGCATGCATGCATACTAGAAAAGGGAAAATGGCTGATGTCTCTTATCTCAAATGATGCGATGCACCATCTTGTTTTTATTTTAATATTGTTTTTTCTTCTAGATTGTGACTCATATGTATAACTGACATGCATGAACTAAAGCAAGAAAAGGATCCTAGAAGTTCAAATTGTGTTATCATTAAACTGGATTCGAATATCTATGAATTTTCTACAGTGTTACCAGATGTTTATCAGTTAGTCAATAAGATCATATGGACAGTATGTGGATAATGAGTTAAACCAATGAAACTGTTACTGACACAGTTTGCTGGTAAAATAATTAGTTTTATGTTAGCATACAAACAAAATTTTATGCAATTTTATATTAAAGGAAATTGTCAATTTCTAATAAGGCCATTAAAATTATCATAATGAAACTATGATTGAATAAAAAAAATTAAAAAATAAAATAAAATATATTAAGCAGCTCAATGTGGTTTCTTTGAAAAATAAACAGTTTTTGAAATATAGTCTCATCAGTTTATAACATCAATTAAACATATATAAAAAAATAATGAACTTCAGCTGCGATAATAATGGGTCAAATAAGATGGAACCATTTGATTACCAATCAATTTTCCCGTATATAGCAAGAATATACGCTTATGAATCGCCTATCAACAACCGAAAACTGTTATTACTTTAGTTGCTGCTAACACGAGGACACCAAATGAACAGTCCCTATATAAATTTAACATAAAAAATTTCGAACGCAAGCATTTACTTCCAAATGTAGAGTCATGGTTGTATTAGGAGCAAGAATGACAGGTATACTGCCAACATACATTCCAACATGCATGTTAACAAATATAAGCTCACATCCAAAGATTAAGTAATCACAGACATAAGTTATTGTGGAAAATCAATAAAATCACCGTAGAATGCTAGTACCACATTGCATAATCACAAAAGTGTCAGGTAACTAGTTCTGGTAGTATGGTACCACGACGGTTTAAGGGCTTTTTTTTAAAAGAAGAAAAAAGCAAGTAGCAGCAAATTAGCAAGTAGCCAAATGAACAAATTCAGGTGTTATTCATTACGCCATAACATTTAACCAACAAGCAACTATACATCACCCGGGGTAAGTACATGATGAGAGCATAACTATCATAATGACTTTTGTCTAATGACACTCTCACATGTGCTAAATCGCTACTTTACAAATCCCTTTGATTTACTTTTGATAGTTACCAAGAAAAAAATAGCGATATGCATTTTCATTGATAATGCATGTGTCGCCAACTACGAAGAAAATTTACAGTACAGTTAGTAAAGTCCACCAGCTGTTGTTCAGGTGTGTATGTATATACGATAGGACATCAATAAATTCTAAGGTTCTAAGGTTAATATATACAACCCAATGAGCATGCCCCAGGATGTAATTAGTAGATCAAATAAGGCTAGTCTAATTTGAATGATACCCGTTGGATAATGCCGTGTGAAATGGAAAATAAGACAGGTCAACAAATTGTCCAAAAGCTTAAGATAAATATAACTTCTAACAAACATATTTTTATTATGAAAATCTTAAAAAGTGCAAATGTTCATAATTTAAATTTCAAGGTAGTACATGTATTGTAAACTATAATCTTACATGGGTATGAAAATAGTAAACTGTTTCCGTTAGAATAGACAAAGGGCATATCACAAACATCATAAACACCAAAACCATGAAATATCATAAAACATATGGGCAGTGAACCAAGTCTGGACAGAAGGAAATAACAACTGAAAGAATCTCTTTCTATTAATTGTAAATCTGGGTAGATCAGAAATAACATTGTCATGGTGGAATAAAACTCAAACACACATACATGTATCTGTGTGGAAGAAGCACTGCATGCTAAAGTTACATGAGTTCACTAAAACTTGACACTTTGTAGTGATGTATGGCATCAAATGGCATGAACTAAAATCAAAATAGGTATGGAAGTAGAACAAGAAAAAAAAGATCCACGCTAATTATAGTATGTGAACTACGAAGTCAATAACCTTGAAATAGATTTAATCGTGAGCGAACTCACCTCAACGGTGCTGCATCGAGAAGGCGCAGATCAACTGAAATAATCTCGTGGAGCAGCGGAAGAATGGCGAAGGCGATCTGGCCATAACAGCGAGTGCGCAGGTGGGAACTTCAACTTTGGGAAGAGAAACCGTGGTGGTGACGCTGTAAATGGTGCTGACCGACATGGCTTGACTAAGAAGTTCGTCTAAAGCGGTGGCGGAGCGGTTGCCGGAAAGGCATGGCCTTGGATTCCAAAAGATGGATACAGCGTGTCTTCAAAGCGATGGTGAAAGCTCGCGTAACTCGAGAGTGAGTGAGGAGGTGGCGACCGGCTTCAAATTGGCAGAGGACGATGAAATCAATCGATGAAGCGAAGGAGAAAGAGGCGACGGCCATGGAATCCATTTTGAAAATGACCAACAGTATAATTTGGGAAAAAAACTGATTTTGGAAAAAGTCCTCCCCCAAACAACGGCTGTAGCCCCCATATAAAGATGGGGAAAGTCGGTGAAACGAAAGATAGAGGAAACGCGTAGAAGACTCCAGAATCAGCTAAACATATGGCAACCCCTCTCATTGTTTACTTGTATTAACCGTATTGCAATTAAAAACTGAACTTATACCCTAACAACTAAAATTTTAAAACTACTTTGAATCAAATTATACCGCCTATATTAGATTTTCCTCAAATCAAAGTACGAGATTTATATTTCAAATTGAATTTATTTCCAAAATTCATTTTCGAATCTTCAAATAAAACTCGAATTAGTTAATAGTGTAAATCACGTTTATTAGACGAACATTCCCATTTGAAATAATCCATGAAAAGAATTCTAGATTAAAATAAATTCAAATGAATGCAGGTCCATATGAAATTTAAAGAGTTTTATATTTAAGCTCGGTAAACATTGGATAAAAGTCCATACTCTAATTTGAAATCTAAATATAAATGTTTACTCCAACGTTAAATCTTAAATAAATTTATATTTTAAGCATCAAAATCTCTAAGTCGTTGTTCTCACCCTCTAAAAATCCGGGTTGTTATAGACTCCCCCCCCCTTAATGAAATTGTGTCCTCGCAATTTAATTAATTGTGAGAATTTCAACTCTTTTACCAGATATAATACTCTTTTTTTTTTGGATGTCCACTCTTTGTTTTCAATATAAAGGCAGCGTATATAAATCAATACGATTCCACTCATATAATTTTAGAAAATAGGATAAAATTAGATAGGATATCATATATAAACCAATATGAAATTGATTATAACTATCACATATATAATATGATAGTAAATTAAGCCAAAGCCAATAAAATCCTCACATTTATTGTAAAGACCCGTAACTTCCCCGGTAAGGAAAGCACGGATACTTTGAGAACAACACACAAAAGAATGCAGACGGAAGAACATTTCATTGCTTATTACAACAATTCATCAGAATACAAGAATATACAGAGTATAACCAAATATTATACAACAGAAAATATCAGAGATTTAAATTACATTTAAATACATCGCAGCGGAAAAATAATACAAAACACAACTAGAAGTAATACACGGATACAGAGCTTTCCGAGTATCGTTCCAACTGTAAATCAGGATCCTGTGAATATAAATCTACAAAACTAAAACTACTAGCTGCCCATGTCAAAATAAGGGCACACAGAGTTTAGGTTAAAACAATAAACTCCAGGTCAGTAATGTGACTGGTGTGAGAACTAAAAAAAGTTATTAATCTTTATTTTAAAGTTTGGTAAATCAAGGGACCACGCTGTATAACACGGAATGAGTTTCCTCCCAAGAATACCAGTGCATAAAATAACAGCGCAATGCTAAATAAAGAAAAATGAAGCTATTATAAGACCCAGGTCCCATCACACAATGCAACGCAAGCCGGAGGATAGGGTTTTACCTTATAATAGCCAAAGAATGCTTGATATGCTAAATTTCATGTTTTATTATTACTATAAGTGTATAGTGATAAAACAATTTCAATCATAGACGGCATGGGCACCATATATCATGTCGCCATACTAGGCTCTACAATCAAAACCGCAAATGTCACGTATTTGGAAGTTGGATTTCCATCTGTGAACCGAGGCAAAAGATAGTCCTCCCCGAATTCGAGACAATCTAGCCCATGTCTCAGGCAGGTACTCAGTCAAGCCTTTGGAGCGACAGGGCCGGTCCACCGATGTGGATTAAAATGCCTGAACACTATGTTTCCCCGCCCTTTGGGGCATAAATGAGTCCAATGACTCCATCGGTCCCGGATCGACCGATATATCCGAGGCGCCTCGCAACAGCAACAACCACATAAGTCAAACTCGTCAGGGCGTGTAAAACCACTGATGCCACTTCTAGCTAGAAAGAAACACATGTCCTCTCTAAGGTCCTTCTCCCATTTCTGGTTCACACCGGGGTGTGAGGCTCGCGAATCAACGCTACACAAAGTTATGCCACACAGGCTGTGCTTTGATCATCAACCACAAGACTTTGCTTTTCAACAGAAGCCTTGATCATATTGCCACTTAGGCATGCCACACAGGCAATTCACTCCATGCGTTTGATATCCATCAATATATAACCTCTGAGCTCGTACATCTCAGAGAAGGGCGTTAAGCAAGAGAATAAATTCTCCGCCGCCAAACACATATATATTTAATAGAAATCAACCACACAGAATAAAATCCAATGTCAGACACACAGTCCATTTACAAGTACGTTCTGGGTCTGAACGAAACCGGAGGCACCTAGTACCCCGCATATCCATCGATCTCCAAGTACGTCTGGACGACCACTAACTGATTCCCTCCTCTTGGGTGTATGGCCCAATCAAGATCATCAGTAATCACCCAAACGACGTGAAGACCTACTGTCTTCGACCACCGTCTTCATCCTCGACACCACGTCGAATCAGTTATTCAGAATGGGATAAACACGGTCTTTCTGAATAACTCGCGTATATAATAAACAAGTGTTACACAAACACAACATACGCCTCATTCCAATTCAGAATATTCTTTTATTCAAATATTCTTATACTTTGGGAAAGGTTCCCATTAATTTTATCAAAGATAAATTCTTTAAATTTATTTTTAATCTTCTTTGAATATCAATTCAAACTAGTCGGGATTAGCGAACCACACCGAAGTAATCATTTATTTTATTTCCCAATCCCAACCTATTCATCCCATGAAGTAAAACTGGTCATACTTCATATCTAACACCACGGTGTTATCGGTAAATTCAATTACCATTTCACATTCAAATATAATTAAAGATTTAACTATCGCTTGGAGCAAAACTGGTGATACTCCATTCTCAACCATTTCAATCTAATTAAAGATTCATTAAAACTCCACTTAGTTTTAATCTTCACAAAAATCAATATCCTGTCTTTAACTGGGTTAAAGAATCAATGTCATTTAAAACACGGTCCACAATAAACCCAAAATCACATTCTATTAATTGTCGGGTTAAAGAACAAGTGTTATTTAAAACACCATTCACGATAAACCCAAAAATCAATTCCAATTTAATTCCAGTTAAATACCATTTAATTGGTACACTTCATTAAATCTAAATAAAAAGATTTAATCTTTTTCTCAACTGGGTTTAAGAACAGTGTTAATGAAGACACCATTCACGACAAACCCAAATCACATTTGATATTAAATACAAGGCTCTGAATAGAAAATATATTGGCTTATATTCAATATCAAATTCTACGACCACAAACATCGTATTGGAAATAACGATATGAATATATCTTTCAAATTCCCATAACAATATCTGTATCATCACGAAATCCACATCGAAATATTCCAAAGACAATTTCGATTCAAATCCATTCCAATTCAATTACTGGAAATTCTGGTTATTTTCAAAACCATTTCAAATCCAATTTATTTATTTTAAAAATAAATAAATTATTATTCTAGTTCAAAACTAGTTCATTTCGATAAAAAACTACTTTTATCTTTTCAAATGTGGAGTTTTTCATCCCAATTCCTCCCAAATTATTTCTTATGATTTTACACAAATTATTACTATTTTTAATAATTTTATCAAAGGTCGTACAGTCGATTTCCACCAATGGCCATCGAACTGCACTTACAGCGACCTTTTCCAAATTTGATTTGGACATAATTCCAAATCCAACCGTTAGATTTCAAATTTCTAATATTCATTAGAAAGCTCTTTTCGATACGAACCCAATGGTTCCAGTTTTAGGAGAATTCGACGGTCGGATCTCCCGCAATGTCCACTCGAAGTCAATGGTCAAAATTCACGAACTGGCGCGGCGCGGCGCGTTCTATTCAGGCCATTCTATATATATAATATATATATTTCATCAATTTTCTTTCAAAACGTATTTTATAAATCATTTAAATTCGTTTTCAAAACGATTTCAACTTCCTTTTCAAATTCAAATCAAAATTGAATTTTTCAATATAAATTCGTTTTAATTTTATTTCAAATCGATTTCAATTCAATTTCAATTTAATTCGAATTTCAATTCATTTCAATTTAATTCGAATTTCAATTCATTTCAATTTAATTTGAATTTCAATTTATTTCGAATTTTGAAATCACTTTCAATATTCATTAAAAAATGAATAAAATCGATATAAATATCGTTCACGTCAAAATGGCATCAATCTTATCAACTCGGCTTTTATTCAACACATGAATGTTTATTCTATTCAACACATGAATATTTTTCAATTCAACACATGAATTTATTTTCTATTCAACACATGAATTTATTTTCTATATTGGAATGAGGCCCAATCAATTACCATATAATGTTAATTATATGGATTTTCTACAACATATGTATATAATAGCAACAATAAATAATCAACCATCATCCAGAGTGCACCACACAACTGCATAAGCATTAAATATAAATAATTAACGCTTACACAGTCTGTCGACCAATCGATCGACATACAACTAAATAATTGGGACTAGTGTACATCAAATATCATCCCAACACCCGTGTGGGGTTTCAATCCACAAACACTGAATATTATTGGCGTTGTTGGGCGACGTGTAAAATTTATCGTCCCAATCAATATCCTTCAAATAGGTGTTGTAATAACCCGGAAATTCTGAGCCAATTTAAAAATTTTATTTTGGCAATTTTGATGAAATTTGAATATTTAAAATGAATTATTTTAAATAAAACGACGAGAAATTTATTTTGAATAGAATTAGAACGTATATATTTATATAGATCGTTGTTAGAATATAAAAATTTATTTTAAATATAAAAGAAATTGAAAATGGCGTGGTAGTTTGAAAATTCGATTTCAAAATTCAAATGATTGTACAGGATTCAAAATAAACCGGATTTTAGCGAAACCAAAAATATTAGAATCTAATTGAGAATATCTTTCCAAGGAATCCGAAAAATTGAAATTTCATAGCGGGGATAAAAAGTTATGCTCAGTTGAAAATTTAGAATAGTCGCTATGGAAATTATACATGGCCCAAAAAGTAATATTTTGCATACGGGTGAATTTGGACTTGAAACTACTTCCATTGAGTTCAAAATGCCGTTTAGAACTCCGAAAAGTAAAAGTTCGATATATTCCGATATCCGGAATAGTGGCAATTGGCTGGAGCTTTTCGGTTAGCAAAACATAGCCCTTTAAAGTGAAATTTTGCATACGAGCTCAGAATTCGACGAGATAAATTTTTATGGATTCATAATGACAAATTATTGTTGAGTTCCAAAGGGCGCGTCGAACGGAGTCAGTATGTGGCCGTGCGAAGCAAAACCATTTGTTCAAAAGCGGGCAGTCATTTTATAAAGGAACATTATTGATACGACCCCAGAATTCAATTCTACTTTTTTTTCTGGATTCGTATCGTCTAATAATGGTTAAATCCAAGAGGGTATGATTTTTGGAGCTAGCATGTGAGCGTGCAAGAAGAAAAGGCGCGTTAAAATCGCAATTTTAGAGCTTATCTGAGCATTTTTGAGAATTTTAACGGACGGTCAAACGTACTCGGAATTCGATGAAACTTGTTTCGTTGGACTCGTCTTGACGTCTACTATCTCGTGTCCGAAATCCGTAGCAAACAGAGATCGTTTGTAGTCGGGCGATAAGCGGGAAACGAGTATATATCCACTTTTTCTCCTTCTCTTTATTCATTTTCTTCCTCTTCCTCCTTTCTTCATTTTCCTCTTTAATGGAGAGCTCCTCCGCCACTTGGCTGCCGCACCCCTCCCTCCCCCTCCTCCTCATCTCCTCCTCCTCTTCCTCCTCTCCTCCCTCTCCTCCTCTTTCTAACTTTGATTTTGCAAACCCTAGGAGCCAACCACCACCACCGCGCCCCCACCGCCGCAACCACCACCACCAGCGGCCTCCCCACCTCCAATCAGGTCCGGCGCCCCCCTCAGGCCACCCAATTTCGGCCGTGGGCCCCGTTACACCCAAAAACCCATTTTCACCAAAAATCTCGTTTTGCAAATAACACCCTGTCCTTATTTCGCCAATAACTTCCAAACCGTGCGTTTCTAGCCAAAACTTCTCTAGACCAAAGTCGAAGAGCACGATTTTCTCTTCGATTTAGTATATGATAGTCCTATTTTTCACTGCGGAGTTGTCGGGAAAACGCGTCCAAAGTCTGTTGTTCAAACACTGTCAAAATGCTGTCTTTTCGCGATTTCCGGCGAAATGGCACATTTTCGAAAGGAAGACCACTAGGCGAAAGTTGTCCGGAATGGTGCATTTAAGCTAGAAAAAAAAGATGGTGTGAAGATTAGAGCACGTTTCCAAATTTTGAAACCAGAACAGCAAATCCAGGCGTTAGAAAAAAATGTGAGATTTCTCCGCTTTAAAGCTTCTATGGTTTTTGAAGAATGAAGTATGAAAAAATATGATTTTTATATTGTAGAAAGAATAAAAATATGATTTTTATAGTATAGAGAAAATAAAAATATGATTTTTATATAGTAGAGATAATAAAAATACGATTTTTATATTATATAGATAGTAAAGATTTGATCTTTATTATATGAACAGCGGTATAAAAATAGAATTTTTATCCATATAGCGTAGTTATAAAAATGTGATTTTTATATACATAGCAACAATATAAAAATGTGATTTTTATATATGTAGTGGCTACGGACAGTGAAATTGACAAAAGGCGAGCATGACGAAGATTTCTACATATGAAGAGTCGTGGTGTTTGGTTTAGCTAGTCGGTGCGAACTCCTTACTTTAAATCTTGTTTTCTAGTTAAAAATATATACTAGGATGCAGACGGTGCTTAGCAGCACCCGACACCCGTCTTCCACAGACCATGGACGACTTGTATGCTTGTTTGATGTGTTGTGAAGTTTGTTTGTGATGTTGATGTGAAATGGATAAATAAACCTTCATGTGTTGAAATAAATTAATATAGTTAAAAATATAATTTTTAACGCGAATGTGAATAAATAAATATTCATTTACAAACCGGACGGTTTGTTTATGTACACATATGTGAAGGATATTGATTGGGACGATAAATTTTACACATCGCCCAATTGCACAAATAATATTCAGTGTTTGTGGATTGAAACCCCACACGGGTGTTGGAATGATGTTTGGCGTACACTAATCCCAATTATTTAGTTGTATGTCGATCGATTGGTCGACAGACTGTGTAAGCGTAAATTATTTATATTTAATGCTTATGCAGTTGTGTGGTACACTTTGGATGATGGTTGATTATTTATCATTGCTATTATATACATGTGTTGTTTGGAATCCATATAATTAACACTATATGGTAATTGATTGGGCCTCATTCCAATTTGGAAAATAAAGAATATTATAAAAATAGATTCATGTGTTGAATAGAATAAATAGTCATGTGTTGACGATGCTCATGTGTTGGGAATATTCATATGTTGAAAATATTCATGTGTTGAGTAAAATATTTTAACAATAAAGTTTACGTCTTTATCATATATGTAATTAGAAACTAACTGCAAACTAGATAAGATGAGTGGTCTCCTGGGTATTGATCTGATGTTGATTTGGGCCTTCGGGGTTAATATTTAGGGAATCGTTCTCTTACTGATTTACAGTTGGAGTCTGATTAAGAATTAAACGATAGAAATCATAATTTTATAAAATATATTAAATAACAAAACTAGTCATTTGTTGACAGTACTCATGTGTTGAGATTAGTCATGTGTTGAAAGAAATATAGATTCATGTGTTGAATAGAATAAATATTCATTTGTTGAATAGGATAACGAAGTTATTGAAAAATATAAAGTCGTGTTGTTTAGAGTTGCGCTATTTTGACGTGAACGATATTTATATCGATTATATTCGTTTTTATAATGAATATAGAAAAGGAAGTGATTTCAAATTATAACATTTTGAAAACATTATCATTGTATATCGATGAAGTGGAATATTCAATTATGATTTTAAATTGAATATAAAGTTGAAATTGTTTTGAAATCGAATTTAAAACGAATTATAAAATACGTTTTGAATTGAAATCGACGAAATATATATATTATATATATAATGGCCTGAATAGAACGCGCCGCGCTGCGGCAGCTCGTGAATTTCGACCATTGACTTCGAATGGATATTACGGGAGATCCGACCGTCGGATTCTCCTGAAACCGGAGCCTTGGGTTCATATCGAAAAGAGCTTTCCAATGAATATTAGAAATTTGAAATCTAACGGTTGGATTTGGAATTATGTCCAAATCAAATTTGGAAAAGGTCGTTGTAAGTGCAGTTCGATGGCCAATGGTGGAAATCGACTGTACGGGCCATGATAAAATTATAAAAATAGTAATAATTTGTGTAAAATCATAAGAAATGATTTGTGAAGAATTGGGATGAAAATTTCCATATTTGAAAAGATAAGAATAGATTTTTATCAAAATGAACTAGTTTTGAACTAGAATTAAAATCAATTTATTTTTGAAATAAATAAATTGAATTTGAAAGTGGTTTTAAAAATAATCAGAATTTCCAATACGTGAGTTGGCATGGATTTGAATCGAAATTGTCTTCGGAATATTTCGATCTTGGATTTTGTGATTATACAGATATGGTTGTGGAAATTTGAAAGATATATTCATATCGTTATTTGCAATACGATATTTGTTGGTCGTAGAATTTGATATTGAACATAAGCCGATATATTTTCTATTCAGAGCCTTGTATTTAATATCAAATGTGATTTGGGTTTGTAGCGAATAGTGTCTTCACTAACACTGTTCTTAAGCCCAGTTGAGAAAAGATTAAATCTTTCTATTTAGATTTAATGAAGTGTACCAATTAAATAATATTTAATTGGAATTGAATTTGAACTGGTTTTTGGGGTTTATCGTGAGCGGTGTTTTGAATAACACCTGTTCTTTAACCCGATTAACAATAGAAAGTGATTTTGGGTTTATCGTGAATCGTGTTTTAGATGACATTGGTTCTTTAACCCAGTTAAAGATAGGATATTGATTTTTAAGAAGATTAAAACTAAGTGGAGTTTTAATGAATCTTTAATTAGATTAAAGTGATCGAGAATGGAGTACCACCAGTTTGGCTCCAAAGCGATAGTTAAATCTTTAATTAGATTTGAATGTGAAATGGTAATTAATATTTACCGATAACACCGTGGTGTTAGATATGGAGTATTACCAGTTTTGCTCCATGGGATAAATAGGTTGAGATTGGGAAATAAAATATATAATTACTTTGGTGTGGTTCGCTAATCCCGACTAGTTTGGAAAACCTTAACATGGTTTGAAATGATATCCAAAGGAAGATTAAAGAATAAATTTAGAAGAATTTATCTTTGATAAAATTAATGGGAACCTTTCCCTAAGAATGTGAAATTTAGAAACTAATTGTAGGTTAGCCAAGAAGGATGGTTTCCTGGGTATTGATCAGATGTTGGTTTCGGCCTTCGGGGTTAATATTTGGGGAATTGTTCTCTTGCTAATTTACTGTTAGTGACTGATGAATTGGAATGAGGCGTATGTTGTGTTTGTATGACACTTTTTTATTATATACGCGGGTTATTCAGAAAGGCCGGGTTCATACCCATTATGAATAATCGATTCGGCGATAAGTCGAAGACGGTAGTTAAAGACTGGAAGTCTTCACATCGTTTGGGTGATTACTGATGATCTTGATTGGACTGTACACCCAAGAGGAGAGAAACAGTTGGTGATCGTCCAGACGTACTTGGAGATCGATGGATATGCGAGGAAAGTGCCTCCGGTTTCGTTCAGACCCAGAACGAACTTGTAAATGGACTGTGTGTCTGACATTGGATTTTATTCTATGTTGATTGATCTCTATTAAATATACATCTGTTTGGCGGCGAAGAATTTATTCTCTTGCTTAACGCCCTTCTCTGAGACATACGAGCTCAGAGGTTGTATATCGATGGACATCAGTCGCATGAAGTGAATTGCCTGTGTGGCATGCCTAAGTGGCAAACGATCAAGGCTTCTGTTGAAAAGCAAAGTCTTGTGGTTGATGATCAAAGCACGACCTGCGTGGCATAGCTTTGTGTATAGCGTGGATTCGCGAGCCTCACACCTCGGTATGAGTCAAAAACGGGATAGTGACTGCAGGGAGAACACGACGTTTCTTTATAGCTAGAGGTAGTGTCAGTGCTTAAACTGGCTGACATTTATATAATTTTTACCTATGTGGTTGTTGGAATGCGAGGCGCCTCGATTTTAGGTCTGTTAGGACCGGTAAACGTGTGTTTAGCAATTTTTAATCCTCAAACGTAAGAGAGGACCGACCCTGAAGATCTAAGGGTTACCCAGGGAGAGTAGTCCTGAGACATTTGCTAGAGTGTCTCGAAGCGGAGAGGAGCTTGCCCCTTGCCTCAACTCATAATGGAAATCCAATTTCCAATACGAGATATTTCAGTTTTAATTGTAGAACCTAGTATGGAGACATAGTGGTATGGGACATTCATGCCGCCTAGGATTGATATTTATGATTGAAATTGTTTTGACACTATGCACTTATAATAGTATCAAATGATTTGTTTTAAATGTACCAAGCATGTTTGGCTATTATAAGGGAAAACCCTATCCTCCGGCTTGCGTTGCATTGTGTGATGGGACCTGGGTCTTATAATAGCTTCATTTTTCGAAAAAGCATTGCGTTGTTTATTCTATGCACTGGTATTCTTGGGAGGAAACCGTTCTGTGTTATACGGCGTGGTCCCTGGAATTACTCTCTTTTAAAGTAAAGTTTTAACTAACTGTTTTAGTTCTCACACCAGTCACATGACTGACCTGGAGTTTATTGTTTTAACCTAAACCTTGGGTGCCCCTATTTTCCACACGGGCAGCTAGTAGTTTTGGTTTTTGCAGATTTATATTCACAGGATCTTGATTTACAACTGGAGCGATGCTCGGAAAGCTCTGTATCCGTGTATTACTTTCAGTTGTGTTTTGTAATATTTTTCCGCTGCTATGTAATTTATTGTAATCTCTGATATTTATCGAATGTGTAATATTTATTCATACTCTGTATATTCTTGTATTCTGATGGAATTGTTGTAATAAGCAATGAAATGTTCTTCTGTTTGTGTTCTGATTCGTCTTGTCCTCAACGCAATCCGTGCTCTCCTTTACGGGGAATTTCGGGTCGTGTCAGTTTGGTATCAGAGCTATGGTTTACAGAGCTCGAGAACAAGACACGTTAGAACCATACGAAAGAATTCATCAGATATTGGATTAGTAATATCCAATTAGAATGACTCGTTAGAGATAGGATCAGTAGTATCCTAGAACGAGTGTGAAGAGTATAGTTTTCAAATGAAAACAATATTGTTTTGAAAATTTAAACCAGTTTATACGTATTTGAATATTTTATTTGTATTGAATTTGGACAATCGAGTATATAAAGATTTCGCGTATACACGTCATGAACGTATATTCGAAGTTTTAATATATTGGATAGATATAGAATCACATTCTAGACACTCGGGGATAATTCTGGGGATGTGGCCACATCATCAGTATTTATGTTCATGTTTCGAAGGTGTGATATCTATATATTTCCATTAGACTGGTGTGAGAACCAAAACTAGATAGGTTATTGTTGTGATTTAGCATCAAAAATATGATTTTCTGAATATATATATATATATATATATATATATATATCAAAGTTATGAATTTGAAATGATAATCAACTAATTGATTGCTGATTGTGTTGTTTGATTATTGGTTGATTAATTAAATGTTGAACCATTTAGCCAAATTGTACCAAAAAGTGAATTGTATTGAAAATTTGTCGCATTTGCATGCATATACATGTATGTCTATTGAACAGGTCATAGCAAGGAGGCTAGAGCAGAAGAATAAATTGTTTGCCCGACAAATAGGTACATGTTTACTAATTTATTGGGTTTGGATGATTTTATGAGACGATTAGCTAGCCGCTTGGCTGTTTCTTTTTCTTTTTGGATGGATGAGGGCCATGGGAGGCTATTTGAAATATCCCGAAGTCCCCGGAGCAGGGGAGGTTATGGCGAAATTTTTCGAAAATTTAGGGCGTTACCCAAATTTTTGAAAAATTTGAAAAGTTCTTAGAAACTGAAAAGTTGAAGAACTTAAGCCGTAAAGAAAATAATGGAAGTTGAGTGATTTGTTAAACAACTTTCAGCTTCGTTCCTTTTCGGGGACGAAAAGTTTTAAGTGGGGGTGAATGTAACAACCCGGAAATTCTAAGCCAATTTAAATTTTTTATTTTGGCAATTTTGATGAAATTTGAATATTTAAAATGAATTATTTTAAATAAAACGACGAGAAATTTATTTTGAATAGAATTAGAACGTATATATTTATATATATCGTCTTTAGAATATAAAAATTTATTTTAAATATAAAAGGAATTGAAAATGGCGCGGTAGTTTGAAAATTTGATTTCAAAATTCAAATGAATGTACAGGATTCAAAATAAACCGGATTTTAGCGAAACCAAAAATATTAGAATCTAATTGAGAATATCTTTTCAATGAATCCGAAAAATTGAAATTTCATAGCGGGGATAAAAAGTTATGCCCAGTTGAAAATTCAGAATAGTCGCTATGGAAATTATACATGGCCCAAAAAATAATATTTTGCATACGGATGAATTTGGACTCGAAACCACTTCCATTGAGTTCAAAATTCCGTTTAGAACTCCGAAAAGTATAAGCTTTGATATATTCCGATATCCGGAATAGTGGCAATTGGCTGGAGCTTTTCGGTTAGCAAAACGTAGCCCTTAAAAAGTGAAATTTTGCATACGAGCTCAGAATTCGACGAGATAAATTTTTATGGATTCATAATGACAAATTATTGTTGAGTTTCAAAGGGTGCGTCGAACGGAGTCAGTATGTGGTCGTGCGAAGCAAAACCATTTGTTCAAAATCGGGCAGTCATTTTACAAAGGAACATTATTGATACGACCTCAGAATTCGATTCTACTTTTTTTTTCTGGATTCGTATCGTCTAATAATGGTTGAATTCAAGAGGGCATGATTTTTGGAGCTAGCATGTGAGCGTGCAAGAAGAAAAGGCGCGTTAAAATCGCATTTTTAGAGCTTATCTGAGCATTTTCGAGAATTTTAACGGATGGTCAAACGAACTCGGAATTCGACGAAACTTGTTTCATTGGAGTCGTCTTGACGTCTACTATCTCATGTCCGAAATCTGTAGCAAACGGAGATCGTTTGTAGTCGGGCGATAAGCGGGAAACGAGTATATATCCACTTTTTCTCCTTCTCTTCATTCATTTTCTTCCTCTTCCTCCTTTCTTCATTTTCCTCTTTAATGGAGAGCTCCTCCTCCCCTTGGCTACCGCACCCCTCCCTCCCCCTCCTCCTCATCTCCTCCTCCTCCTCTTCCTCCTCTCCTCCCTCTCCTCTTTCTCACTTTGATTTTCTAAACCCTAGGCGCCAACCACCACCATCGCGCCCCCACCGCCGCAACCACCACCACCAACGGCCTCCCCACCTCCAATCAGATCCGGCGCCCCTCTCAGGCCACCCAATTTCGGCCGTGGGCCCCGCTACACCCAAAAACCCATTTTCACCAAAAATCCCGTTTTGCAAATAACACCTTGTCCTTATTTCGCCAATAACTCTCAAACCGTGCGTTTCTAACCAAAACTCCCCTAGACCAAAGTCGAAGAGCACGATTTTCTCTTCTATTCGGTATATGATAGTCCTATTTTTCATTGCGGAGTTGTCGGGAAAACGCGTCCAAAGTCTGCTGTTCAAACACTGTCAAAATGCTGTCTTTTCGCGATTTCCGGCGAAATGGCACATTTTCGGAAGGAACAACACTAGGCGAAAGTTGTCCGGAATGGCGCGTTTAAGCTAGACAAAAAAGGTTGTGTGAAGATTGGAGCACGTTTGCAAATTCTGAAACCAGAACAGCAAATCCGGACGTTAGAAAAAAATGTGAGTTTTCTCCGATTTAAAGCTTCTATGGTTTTGAAGAATGAAGTATGTAAAAATATGATTTTTATAACATAGAAAGAATAAAAATATGATTTTTATAGTATAGAGAAAATAAAAATATGATTTTTATATAGTAGAGATAATAAAAATACGATTTTTATATTATATAGATAGTAAAGATTTGATATTTATTATATGAACAGCGGTATAAAAATAGAATTTTTATCCATATAGCTTAGTTATAAAAATGTGATTTTTATATACATAGCAACAATATTTTTATATACATAGCAACAATATAAAAATGCGATTTTTATATACATAGCAACAATATAAAAATGTTATTTTTATTTATGTAGTGGCTACGGACAGTGAAATTGACAAAAGGCGAGCATGGCGAAGATTTCTACATATGAAGAGTCGTGGTGTTTGGTTTAGCTAGTCGGTGAGAACTCCTCACTTTAAATCTTATTTTCTAGTTAAAAATATATACTAGGATGCAGACGGTGTTTAGCAGCACCCGACACCCATCGTCCACAGACCATGGACGACTTGTATGCTTGTTTGATGTGTTGTGAAGTTTGTTTGTGATGTTGATGTGAAATGGATAAATAAACCTTCATGTGTTGAAATAAATTAATATAGTTAAAAATATAATTTTTAACGTGAATGTGAATAAATAAATATTCATTTACAAACCAGACGGTATGTTTATGTACACCTATGTGAAGGATATTGATTGGGACGATAAATTTTACACATCGCCCAACTGCACAAATAATATTCAGTGTTTGTGGATTGAAACCCCACACGGGTGTTGGGATGATGTTTGGCGTACAATAATCCTAATTATTTAGTTGTATGTCGATCGATTGGTCGACAGACTGTGTAAGCGTTAATTATTTATATTTAATGCTTATGCAGTTGTGTGGTGCACTTTGGATGATGGTTGATTATTTATCATTGCTATTATATACATATGTTGTATGGGATCCATATAATTAACACTATATGGTAATTGATTGGGCCTCATTCCAATTTGGAAAATAAAGAATATTATAAAAATAGATTCATGTGTTGAATAGAATAAATAGTCATGTGTTGACGATGCTCATGTGTTGGGAATATTCATGTGTTGAAAATATTCATGTGTTGAGTAAAATATTTTAACAATAAAGTTTACGTCTTTATCATATATGAAATTAGAAACTAACTGCAAACTAGATAAGATGAGTGGTCTCCTGGGTATTGATCTGATGTTGGTTTGGGCCTTCGGGGTTAATATTTAGGGAATCGTTCTCTTACTGATTTACAGTTGGAGTCTAATTAAGAATTGAACGATAGAAATCATAATTTTTTAAAAAATATTAAATAACAAAAATAGTCATTTGTTGACAGTACTCATTTGTTGAGATTAGTCATGTGTTGAAAGAAATATAGATTCATGTGTTGAATAGAATAAATATTCATTTGTTGAATAGGATAACGAAGTTACTGAAAAATATAAAGCCGTGTTGTTTAGAGTTGCGCTATTTTGACGTGAACGATATTTATATCGATTATATTCGTTTTTATAATGAATATAGAAAAGGAAGTGATTTCAAATTATAACGTTTTGAAAATATTATCATTTGTATATCGATGAAGTGGAATATTCAATAATGATTTAAAATTGAATATGAAGTTGAAATTGTTTTGAAATCGAATTTAAAACGAATTATAAAATACGTTTTGAATTGAAATCGACGAAATATATAATATATATATATTACATTATATATGTATTATATATATATATTATATATATATATATAATGGCCTGAATAGAACGCGCCACGCTGCGGCAGTTCGTGAATTTCGACCATTGACTTCGAGTGGATATTACGGGAGATCCGACCGTCGGATTCTCCTGAAACCAGAACCGTTGGCTTTGTATCGAAAAGAGCTTTCCAATGAATATTAGAAATTTGAAATCTAACGGTTGGATTTGGAATTATGTCCAAATCAAATTTGGAAAAGGTCGTTGTAAGTGCAGTTCGATGGCCATTGGTGGAAATCGACTGTACGGGCCTTGATAAAATTATAAAAATAGTAATAATTTGTGTAGAATCATAAGAAATGATTTGTGAAGAATTGGGATGAAAATTTCCATATTTGAAAAGATAAGAATAGATTTTTATCAGAATGAACCAGTTTTGAACTAGAATTAAAATCAATTTATTTTTGAAATAAATAAATTGAATTTGAAAGTGGTTTTAAAAATAATCAGAATTTCCAATACCTGAGTTGGAATGGATTTGAATCGAAATTGTCTTCGGAATATTTCGATGTTGGATTTTTTATTATACAGATATGGTTGTGTAAATTTGAAAGATATATTCATATCGTTATTTCCAATACGATATTTGTTGGTCGTAGAATTTGATATTGAATATAAGCCGATATATTTTCTATTCAGAGCCTTGTATTTAATATCAAATGTGATTTGGGTTTGTCGTGAATGGTGTCTTCGCTAACACTGTTCTTAAGCCCAGTTGAGAAAAGATTAAATCTTTCTATTTAGATTTAATGAAGTGTACCAATTAAATAATATTTAATTGGAATTGAATTTGAATTGGTTTTTGGGGTTTATCGTGAGCGGTGTTTTGAATAACACCTGTTCTTTAACCCGATTAACAATAGAAAGTGATTTTGGATTTATCGTGAATCGTGTTTTAGATGACATTGGTTCTTTAACCCAGTTAAAGATGGGATATTGATTTTTGAGAAGATTAAAACTAAGTGGAGTTTTAATGAATCTTTAATTAGATTAAAGTGATCGAGAATAGAGTATCACCAGTTTGGCTCCAAAGCGATAGTTAAATCTTTAATTAGATTTGAACGTGAAATAGTTATTAATATTTACCGATAACACAGTGGTGTTAGATATGGAGTATTACTAGTTTTGCTCCATGGGATAAATAGGTTGGGATTGGGAAATAAAATAAATAATAACTTTGGTGTGGTTCGCTAGTCCCGACTAGTTTGGAAAACCTTAACATGGTTTGAAATGATATCCAAAGGAAGATTAAAGAATAAATTTAGAAGAATTTATCTTTGATAAAATTAATGGGAACCTTTCCCTAAGAATGTGAAATTTAGAAACTAACTGTAGGTTAGCTAAGAACGATGGTTTCCTGGGTATTGATCTGATGTTGGTTTCGGCCTTCGGGGTTAATATTTGGGGAATTGTTCTCTTGTTAATTTATGGTTAGTGACTGATGAATTGGAATGAGGCGTATGTTGTGTTTGTATGACACTTGTTTATTATATACGCGGGTTATTCAGAAAGGCCGGATTCATACCCATTCTTAATAACCGATTCGGCGATAAGTCGAAGATGAAGACGGTGGTTGAAGATCGGAAGTCTTCACATCGTTTGGGTGATTACTGATGATCTTGATTGGGCTGTACACCCAAGAGGAGAGAAACAGTTGGTGATCGCCCAGACGTACTTGGAGATCGATGGATATGCGAGGAAAGTGCCTCCAGTTTCGTTCAGACCCAGAACGAACTTGTAAATGGACTGTGTGTCTGACATTGGATTTTATTTTGTGTTGATTGATCTCTATTAAATATACATCTGTTTGGCGGCAGAGAATTTATTCTCTTGCTTAACGCCTTTCTTTGAGACGTACAAGCTCAGAGGTTGTATATCGATGGACATCAGTCGCATGGAGTGAATTTCCTGTGTGGCATACCTAAGTGGCAAACGATCAAGGATTCTGTTGAAAAGCAAAGTCTTGTGGTTGATGATCAAAGCACAACCTACGTGGCATAGCTTTGTGTATAGCGTGGATTCGCGAGCCTCACACCTCGGTATGAGTCAAAAACGGGTTAGTGACTGCTGGGAGAACACGACGTTTCTTTCTAGCTAGAGGTAGTGTCAATGCTTAAACTGGCTGACATTTATATTATTTTTACCTATGTGGTTGTTGGAATGCGAGGCGCCTCGATTTTACGTCTGTTAGGATCGGGAAACGTGTGTTCAGGAATTGCCAATCCTCAAACGTAAGAGAGGACCGGCCCTGAAGATCCAAGGGTTACCCAGGGAGAGTAGTCCTGAGACATTTGCTAGAGTGTCTCGAAGCGAGAGGAGCTTGCCTCTTGCCTCGACTCATGACGGAAATCCAATTTCCAATACGAGATATTTCGGTTTTAATTGTAGAACCTAGTATGGAGACATAGTGGTATGGGACATTCATGCCACCTAGAATTGATATTTATGATTGAAATTGTTTTGACACTATACACTTATAATAGTATCAAGTGATTTGTTTTAAACGTACCAAGCATGTTTGGCTATTATAAGGGAAAACCCAATCCTCCGTCTTGCGTTGCATTGTGTGATTGGACCTGGGTCTTATAATAACTTCATTTTTAGAAAAAGCATTGCGTTGTTTACTCTATGCACCGGTATTCTTGGGAGGAAACCCGTTCCGTGTTATACGGCGTGGTCCCTGGAATTACTCTCTTTTAAAGTAAAGTTTTAACTAACTGTTTTAGTTCTCACACCAGTCACCTGACTGACCTGGAGTTTATTGTTTTAACCTAAACTCTGGGTGCCCCTATTTTCCACATGGGTAGCTAGTAGTTTTGGTTTTTGCAGATTCATATTCATAGGATCCTGATTTACAACTGGAACGATGCTCGGAAAGCTCTGTATCCGTGTATTACTTTCAGTTCTGTTTTGTAATATTTTTCCACTGCTATGTAATTTATTGTAATCTCTGATATTTATCGAATGTGTAATATTTATTTATACTCTGTATATTCTTGTATTCTGATGGAATTGTTGTAATAAGTAATGAAATGTTCTTCTGTTTGTGTTCTGATTCGTCTTGTCCTCAACGCAATCCGTGCTCTCCTTTACGGGGAAGTTCGGGTCGTGTCAGGTGTACATAAACAAACCGTCCGGTTTGTAAATGAATGTTTATTTATTCACATTCACGTTAAAAATTATATTTTTAACGATAATTAATTTATTTCAACACATGAATGTTTTAATTATCCATTTCACATCAACATCACAAAAAAAATTCACAACACATCAAACAAGCATACAAGTCGTCCATGGTCTGTGGACGACGGGTGTCGGGTGCTGCTAAGCACCGTCTGCATCCTAGTATATATTTTTAACTAGAAAACAAGATTTAAAGTGAGAAGTTCTCACCGATTAGCTAAACCAAACGCCACGACTCTTCATATGTAGAAATCTTCATCGTGCTCGCCTTTTGTCAATTTCGTTGTCCGTAGCCACTACATATATAAAAATCACATTTTTATATTGTTGCTATGTATATAAAAATCACATTTTTATAATCACTCTCTATGGATAAAAACCACATTTTTATACCGCTACTATATAGATAAAAATTTTATTTTTACATCGCTACTATATGGATAAAAATAATATTTTTACATCGCTACTATATAGATAAAAATTCTATTTTTACCTTGCTACTAATATAATAAAAAATATATTTTTTTACTCTACATGAATAAAAATCATATTTTTATTCTTCCTATGATATAAAGATCGAATTTTTATTATCTATATAATATAAAAATCATATTTTTACATGGCTAATTCTATAAAGATCACATCTTTATTATTCCTAATATATAAAAATCATATCTTCGTACTTTTATATAGTTAAAAATCCTTTCTTTATATGATTAACATATAAATAAAGATCAAATCTTTTCTTTTTACTTTGAAAAATCATTTCTTTCTCTCCAAAGTCATATTTAAAAACAAATCATTTTCTCTTAATGCTATTATATATAAGTAAATCAGATTTTATTTAATTATAAAATTAACTAAATATATAAAAGAAAAACTCACCATATTAACGAAAAGGAGCCCACTGCCGAAGAAGGAAGGGGAGGGGGAGGAGTGCTCATCGGCGCTAGGTGTTGGGAGTCGCTCCGGCGCGGGTTCTTCGACTGCGAAGGGGAGAGAGGGGTGGGGGTTGCGTCGTGGTCTTCGATTGAGGAGAGGGGGGGGGGAGAGCAGAGTCGATTAGGGGTTTTCGAAGGGGGCAGAGGTCGTCGGCGGCGGCTGATGGGGGGTGATCGATTTAGGTTTCCCTTTTTTTTTCTTTGTTCATTTCGATTTGAACAGGGGGGCCTGAGGAATGGAAATGGGGAGGGAGAGATAAGAGGGAATATATAATAATATATATTATTTAATTAATTTCAAAAAGCAACTTTTTATTTCGAGCTCGAAATCGAACCCACCGCCTGTCATCCCTAACTAGTTACCCCCATTCCGAATGCAATGGGATATGTATCATAAACTGATTCGATCGTTCCAATCAGTTTTCGTCAAAATCAAAATATAACTCTATAAATTGAATTTGAACGCACATTTTATATTACCGGGGCCGCATACTAACTAGAAAAATTCCCAAAAATATTTTCTAGCTTTGTATTGACGATACGGTCCTAACAAAACTGATTTTGTCAAATTCTGAGACCGTTTGAAAAATGGCCATTTTCTGGTCGATCGAAATTGACTAAAACTGTCAAAACACGTTTTCCTTTGCCACGATCACATATTAATTCGAAAAATTACGAATTTTTAAATCTAGGAATAACTTGACATCGTGAATCCAACAAAAGTGGTTTCGTCGAAAACCAAGGTCGTTTGCAAAATTTCCATTTTTAAGGGCCAAAATTCCATAGCGACTATTCTGAATTTTCAACTGGACATAACTTTTGATTCCCGCTATGAAATTTCAATTTTTCGTATTCATTGGAAAGATATTCTCAAATAGATTCTAATATTTTTGGTTTCGCCAAAATCCGGTTTATTTTGCACCCGGTACATTCATTTGAACTTTGAAATCGAATTATCGAACTACCGTGCCATTTTCAATTCCTTTTATAATTTAAATAAATATTTCTATTCTAACAACGATCTATATAATTATATACGTTCTATTTCTATTAAAAATAAATTTCTCATCGTTTTATTTAAAATAATTCATTTTAAATATTCAAAATTCACTAAAATTGCCAAAATAAAAATTTTAAATTGGCTCGGATTTCCGGGTTATTACATTTATCATATATAAGAACAATATGATAAAATAAATTAGTGAGGTGCCAATAAAAATCTTCTTGGTATTTACCATATGTAAAACAATATGATAAAATAAATCAAATCAAATCAGAGCAATACGATACTCATAACACTTATAAAATAATACGATAAAATGAATTAAGTCGGAGTATCATTTTTAAATCAAAACGACACTCATAATCAATACAACAAAATGGTAGAAATAACTATAATAAAGTAGCTTGTTTAAATCAAACGTTTCATGACATTTATCATAAATCCATCCAGAGTATCACACATAAATCAATGTGATGCTCTTAACAAATATCATATATAAATCAATATGATAAGTTAAATCAAAACAGAGTATCGCATATAAATCAATGCGAAACTCTCAATAAATCACATATAAATTAAAAGGATACTCATAATAATTAGGTCAGAGTATCATAAACTAATGAAATCCATGTGACATTTATCATATATAAAAACAATATGATAAAATAACCCAAAACAGAGTACTATATATAAATCAATACGGTACTTAAACAATAAGATATTTATAATACCTTATGTCAATTAATCAAGTCAATAAATTCTTCATGGTACTTATCACGTGTAAAAGCAATGTGATCGAAACAGAGTATTATATGTAAATCAATACGATACTCATAACAATTATCATATGTAAATCAATATGATAAAATGAATCAAAACAAAGTATCACATATAAATCAATGCGATACTTATATATATATATAAGAAAATAAACAGCTGCCAACAAACCTGGCAGGTAATCAGAAGAAAATAGACAGCTCTAACTATGACCAAAGTCCAAGAAGTAGATTGATGAGCTCTGGCAAGGCCACCACTCATCGTACTTCATAATCGAGTTCCGGCAAGGCCACCACCCGATTATGAAGTATATCTACTACTAAAAAACAACAGTCGGTCCATAAAAAAGAATACAAGTAATACAACATAAAATAAGAATAGTAGGTCTGGTCTCCAAAAGGCTCCTCGACCACCATCAACCAAAACTGTATCAAACAATGTCAACTCCGCGCCAATGAGGTAAGGCGACCGACAAGACCTCCCAATCAACATTGCCCGGAAGACATGCCTGTGAACCTGAAAAAGGAGACCATCTCTAAGAACAGATGATGCAAAAAGCCAATCCATCTAAAAGCTCCAGAATCAAAGAATCGACTCTAGACTGTAGGGATCCATAGGCTAGCGAGCCAATAAAGCATGTAATTCCAGGCCCTGCAGCAATAGCAAACAAAATCAAAACTAAAAGGGGGGAGGGAGGGGATGACATGTGGCAAAAGTATGGTGGGACAGATCCCGTTATCTGCACTCCTAATACTCCAGACCCTGCAGATCTTGCAAAAACCACATCAGATAACGAGGGGTGGGGGAGGTGGAGGGGGTAGACGACAACGATAAACCAGTAGTAATACACACACACACAAACACACACGAGGGAGAGAGACCGGAGGGAGGAGGAGAGAACATAAGGTGAAAACAACATGGGAAAACCAGCCATCCAAGGTCAGCCGATTCCATCCCTAGGAGTGGTAGATACTGAAGAAACACCAAAAGTATCTGCCAACCTCCTCGATCGGGAGCCTATCACCCCCTTGAAAGGTCTACCACGGAAAGCAAGGAATCATTCCTTACTTTCCTAATGATGGTAGGAGGATCAATCGGTACTTCGTCAAAAATTGCTTTATTACGCGAGCACCAGATATGCCAACAGATAAAACAAGGGATAAGACGAAACATGATAGATCAAATAGATTTTCCTGAGATACCAGACCACCAGAATCTCAGCAAATCGAAGAGCGAAATGGCATTACTTCAACAACCAACCAAGTTTTCGAAATAATTCCAAACAGATTTGGCACAAGAGCCCAGGAGAAACAAGTGAGCTAAAGACTCCAAAAAACCAGAGCTGCAGTAACTGCAGCGGGAAACGATTGGGATGCCGATTCTCTGCAGGTTCTCATGTAGTGGTAACCCATTATGGAGGATTTTCCACATAAACAAAGAGACCTTCGGGTTAGCCTCACATCCCAGACAAAAGAAAACAGAAGAAGGCGGGGAGACGGTGTCCTCACCGAATTCCAGGCCGCTTTGATCGACAAAGGTCTTCCGTCCCAATCGGATCTACCTCCATGTGAATCTGATAAAGCCTTCACAGATTGCATCCGCTTCCACGTCTCACTAGCATAAGATGGGACACCGGTGTAATTTGCGCCTGCCATTCTGTGATACTTTGCATAGAGAAACGTTGCCCACAGAGAGTCGTTCGCTCCATACCTCGCCCACAGTTTACAAGCATAGGCAGAGCAAATGTCATTAGGGTTTCGAAGGTTAAGACCTCCCTCACACCTGGGACTGCAGATGGTGTTCCACGAAATCCAGTGATGTCTTTGCTCATTGTCTTTATTTCCCCAGAAAAAGGACGACACCAAAGAGCGATAAGAACGGAAAAAGGAAGCAGTAGGAGTCATAGCTGCAAAAACATGAGAGCCAATAGAGTCTAAAACGGACTTAATGAGAACAAGTCTACCTGCTTGAGAAAGAAGAGTGGCATTCCACCAAATGATCTTCCCTCTTACTTTGTCAGACAGAGGATCGAAAATGGCATTGAGCTTCCTACCTCGATATAGAACAATACCGATAATGTAAAGGAAGGGTGGCTGCCTTGTAGCCAGTAAAGGTCTCAATCCAGGAAGATCTAACAACAGACAGCCAGCTATCGTAAGTGAATGCAGATCCCGAACAAAAGCCTCGGCAGCAATCACGAACAGAGAAGGGGAGAGGGGGTCTCCTTGACGCAGACCCCTTCCTGCCTTGAAGAAGCCGTTAGCCGATCCATTGATAAGAACGGAAAACCAACAGTTGGATATCAGACGCCAAATAAGATCTATCAGGGATTCCGGAAACCTGAAAGCCCTTAAAACCTTGATGATGAAGAACCAGGACATACGATCGTAAGCTTTAGCCATATCAAGCTTTATGACCACATTAGAACCACGAACTTTTCAATCGGTCTGGGACACCAACTCTTGGGCTAAAAGGACGTTATCAGTAATCAAACGTCCTTTAACAAAACCAGCCTGAGATGAAGAAATAAGACGCTCGAGAAACGGTGCTAGACGAGAGGCTAGGACCTTAGAGATAACCTTATTAGAAAAGTTGCATAAGATGATAGGGCGAAAATCCGCGCAAGAGCTTGTGTTTTCGGTTTTTGGGATAAGAACCAAATTGGTGGAAGTCCACCCTATAGGTAGATCCCCACCGGAGAAGAAATACCGAATTTCCAAGCAGAAGTCTGCCTGGATCATAGGCCAGACACTCCGGTAAAAAACCCCGTTGAAACATTCTGGCCCACTGGCACTGTCCTTACTTAGTGCAAACACACAAGCTCGAATTTCCTCAGAGGAAGGAGGGGAAGAAAGATCTGAGTTGTCATACGGAAGGACCAATCTAGGAATGAAGGCGAGAAGGGATGGGTCGGAAATAGACACCGAAGGCTCCCCAAGAAAGGCTTGGAAATGAGAAAGAATAGTATCTTTGACTTCACTCGGAGTGGAAGCCAAAGATAAGTCAGGACGCTGGATCTGGTGAATAGTAAGAAGATTATTCTTCTTACGGATAGAGGAATGGAAAATTTAGAGTTCGTATCTCCTTCAACAATCCACTTGATCCTTGCCTTTTGGCGAAGATAGTCATGTTCTATACGGAGCTCCGACGAGAAGGCCATTTGGGCAAGCATCCAAGCCTCCTTGTTAGCAGAGGAAGGATCCTCATCAAAAGACGACTCTGCTAGGACAAGAATTTCCTCGGCCGACCGAACACGATCGAAGATATTCTTGAAAACAAGACGATCCACTCCTTAAGGCAAGCCTTAAGACGCTTCAGCTTACGAGAGAACACAACACAAGGGGAACCGAAAGCAGGGGAGTTCCAGGAGTCTTCCACAACTCTGTGGAAAGTATGGTGGGATCTCCACATACTTTGGAACCGAAAAGAAGACGGACCTGAAAGAGACAAGCGAAAGCCTCGAAGAATCATGGGAGCATGATCCGAGAAGGTACGATGAAGATGAGAAACCGAGAATGTGAATGGAAGGTTGAGCCAACTCTCCAATCCAAAAACTCTATCAAGACGAGAAAGGATCCTGCTAGGCCCATCTTGGTTGTTACACCAAGTAAACGCCGAGCCAACAAAAGAGACTTCCGATAAACCCGACCTGACGATGAAGGCATTGAAATCCGCTACTGCCACACGGTTAACGGCATTTCCACCTCTCTTCTCCGCTTGACTGGCGACAACATTGAAGTCGCCGCCGAGAACCGATACCAATAAACCCAAGTCTGAAAGAGCTAGGATGTCTGACCAAAGGGCCAAACGCTCTACTCTGTCACACTTAGCGTAGACAGCGGAAAACAAAAAGGAAGAAGAAAAAACAGGAAACGAACAAGCTAAAGATAGAAGCTGATCCGAGTCAAAGACACGGTGAGCGATGACGTCTTTGGACCAAAGAATCCAAATCTTGTCCGAAACGTTGGCGAACGCTCCGCCAAAGCCAAGAGACAAAACCGTCTTGTTGATCTCCTCTGGGCGTACAAAAGGTTCTAGAAGCGCAACCAAGCAGATAGAATGTTTCTTAACAATGCGCTTGAGTCTAGCCACAGACGCATCGTTTCCTATACCACGAACGTTCCAAAAAAGGAAATTCGCCATCTAGGGAAAGCAAAAAACAACCAAAAACACAGAAAGAAGACCACTCTAAAAAAATTCCCAACGCTCAGATCAGATAAAGCGTATGTCGAGTAGATCTGACGATCTTCTCGGACGCCGCTATAGAGCGTGTGCAAATGGTGCGGGGAGTACGAGGGACCAATCTCGGTCTACGTCGCACCGGACGGGGAGCTGAGGTGGAAGAGTGCTCACGAGCAGGACAAGAGTTCTTAGTAAGACGAGATAGGCGATCATTAATGATCGCAATCTCAACCTCACTAAGCAGCGGGATGGAGTGATCAAAAGGAGGCGGGGAAGAACACACCGGGGGGGAGATGCATTGGAGAAATGGGGTAGAGAGAGAAAGGAAGGGAAAAGACACAAGAGCGCTCCAACATGAAGAAGGGTTCCTCTCAAAACTAAATTGTCATTAAATTGACATTTCAGCTGATGAGATAAAACCCACTCGGACAGGTACACACTAAATGGACCAAGAAGGCACAGCAAACCGGCCGAACCAATACAGAAACACGGTTGGCGGTACTCAATGCCTCCGTATAGCTTCCAGTATCCATGGCTCTATACGGATATACCAAACTTTAGGCGACAACCGCGTACTGTGAAGATCAAAAGCCCAACCAAAAAACCAACAAAAACGAGCCAAAGAGAAGTTGAACACGAACAATATATGAGAAACATTGTCGTGCTTCAAGCAAAAGAGCACAAAAGCCACGACAAGTCAAGAAAGCCTGGCAAGGCATACCCAGGAAACATGGCAGCGCAACTTAGGGATGCCGCACACCGACCAAGCAAAGAAGCAAAGAAAAAACCCAAGGTGCGCGACAAAAAGAAAAAAAAACCCACAACAAACGACCAAACGACCAAACTGGTCCAACCAGATGGAAAGCAGAGGCCGAGTAAGTGCAGGCAAAACCCACAACTGATTTAACTTAATGAGTGAGCAAAAATTGACCCAACAGGCCACAAACGCAGGAGAGACACAGCAGAGTAGATACTTAAGCCTGCTATGGCTCAAAGTAAACATAACAACACCATCTAACAACATAGAGAAAGAACAAGGGCCAAAAGAATAAACAGATACTAAGCAACTGAAAAAGCAAGGGACCTGAACCTGCAAGCCATCCATAACCTCTGTTAACCAGGCAGTGTCCACGGAGAACGGCACCAGAAGCAACAAGGCTGGAGCTGCCTCGCCAGTCACTGGTTGGAGTGGCTGCGACTCAAGAACACTCTCATCCAAACATAGTGACGGTGATGCAGCACTAGTGCCGCAACAGATCCCGTTAAAGCCAACATCCAACGACAAACCGGCGACCACCAAATCTTCACTTACTGATCCTGTAGGAAGAGACAAGGTAGGCAAGGAATCATCATCTAAAACTGAGGCACAAACAAGACTTGAGAAGCAACTATCCACACAGATAGACGGAGCAGCCTGGACACAAGAAGCGGAGAACCCGTTAACCTTGGAAAAAGACAACGCCGCATGCTCGCGCTTCGCAGCTAACCGCCGACGCCGACGAGCTCTAGCCGAAGGCCTAGCATGTTTACTACTACCAAAACTCGATGGGCCAACATTAAAAAGGGAAGACTGCTTTGAGCTAGGTGGAAAAGAAGGGGTAGTCACATCCCCTCCCTCCTCAGTAACAAACTCATAACAGGCTCCAGTATCTTCACTCACAACATCACCACACCACAATGAGCCAACAAAATCAAATGAAGATTATTTTGTGCTTAGAGGAAGAGAAGGGGAAGTCACGTCCCCACTCTCTCCAGTAACATTCTCAAAGCAGGCTTCTGTTTTGTTGCTCACAGCACCACCACACCATTAGGATCCAACCGAAAAACCCACCACTGAACAAGAGCCTTCAAAATCAAAGCCCAATGAAGGCACAAAAGGGGTGATGAAGTTCTCCTTGCGCTGAGAAGAACACGAATCATCGAGAGACTGTTGGCAAACTGTCGACGAAATGGGGCGGTTCAGCAAAGCTGGAGAGAGAAATTGCGTAGCCAACCTGCTAGAGTAATGGGGAAGTAATTTGAGGAAAGTGTCGCTAACCAACATAAAACGATGCCGCGACAGACCTACGAAAGTTTCCAAAGAACACATCCTCACCAGAATCGAAGAAATGCCAATCTGCTCTATAGTTGCCGGTCCCTTAGCAACGAACGATATAGCTGCAACCACCAAGCTGAGAACAGGACAAGGTTTCAAGAAAGACCCTTTCATAAGAAACAAGCCACGACTATGGAGAGACGCCATAGCCCTGATTTCACCAATTAGGGGAAATATCTGAATCAATCTCGAAAGCAGAGACGATCTGTTGGGAACCTCAGAAACAAGAAAAAAAGAGGAAGAGAAAATCGGAGAGACCAATGAGTCAATGCGATACTTGTAAATATCTTAGGATAATCAATCAAGTCGATAAAATCTTCATGGCATTTATCGTTTGTAAATCAAATAGAGTATAAATCAATACAACAATTATCATATATAAATCAATATGATAATAAAATCAAATCAGAGTACCGTATATAAATCAATACGATACTCATAACAATTATCATATATAAAATCAATATGATAATACAATCAAATCAGAGTATCATATATAAATCAATACGATACTCATAACAATTATCATATATAAAATCAATATGATAATATAATCAAATTAGTTATAGTAATGTAATAAAGTATTAGGGGATTATGGGATAAATGTAACTTGACTCATAAATACCAAATAAACAGACGCTAGTATTGTAAAGTCATAGTCGTAGAGCTCGAGCGCGCATCGAGACATCCGCACCGTAATCCAATCATAGCGCCATAAAGACACCTGGCGATCAACCCAGGATAACCAAGACGGTCTAAGGTGAAGGCCGTATGCTACCCGTTCACGGCACTACACATGGGACCCCTACACCTCCATCTGATGTAGTCCGTGACCCACCGATCGGGAATCCCGATCAGAACAACAAAATCGCCCAATGTAGCAGACCGTTTGACCTTTGGTGGTAGATGGGCAGAATTTAAAACCACCAAGATTCAGGTAGCGAACCTGAATCAGGTCGACCAAGATGGAGTTTTGGCCCATTGTTACAACAGAGTCCAATCTATCCCAATCCCAAAATCTAAGTGTTCTTGAAATGCTGATTTTTTATATAAAACTTTCCATGAAGTACAAAGTGTTTATAACGTCAAAACACTTTAAAAATTCAACTATAACTCAAAGGAATAAACCATCACATATAAAGGCAAAATGGTAATCACAAACAAAACTGATATTCGACTTTATCATATATAAAAACAATATGATAAAATTAGTCAAGTTAGAGTATCATATATAAATCAATATGATACTCATAATAAATATCAAATATAAAACAATATGACAAAATAAACCAAATCACGATAGTCGTGAAAGAGGACAAAATGTTTCGTCAGGAAAGCATATCAACTTAGAAAACACTTCAGTAATTGAAGTATACTTTCAAACAGTAACACATGCTTTTGTACCACATTACGTTACTGGTATATTTCAGAACCGAAAATACAAAAACGACCGAATATTCTATATGGAAAGCCAAGAGAGTAACCAGAAAAGTATTAACAAACGTCCCATACCGCTTGGTATTACTGATCCGTTTACTCAAAATCCCGATCACACCGAATATCTCAATGGAAATTGTACTCAGTTCAAACCATATACCTGTCAAAGAAACATAATTAATCTACTTTTAGTTGTTTGTATTATTTATTTATTATTACCGATATTCTTACTTTACTTCAAATACCGATCCGAGCTAATTTCAGAATTGATTCAGACCTTGCTTAACAACCATTTTTTATTTTTATTTTATCGGACATCGCTCGAATCCCATCTTGTCAAATTTGAAGTATTTTCAAAACCCCAAATCACGCTTTATCAAGAGTGATTCTATATCAATACCGCTCATTCTAGGGTATTTCCACCCTATCTCTAATGAATTTTAAACCAATAAGCCAAGTTTTAGAAAAACCATGGCTCTGATACCAAATGTATCAGCCCTCCATTTTAACCGCCCCAAGTCAATAATTAAACCGACTCGAAGCTTTTAAAACGACGGATTGTTATTAGCTTACTGGGTTTAAATACGGAACTTAACACAGAATCACAGCGTAGAATACTTTCAACGGATTAAAAATTTATTTAAATACCAAAGTTTGCAATATTTTGTACAGCGGAAAGGAATAAAACGTACATATTTTTTTTACAAATTTCGCCGAGCTTTGCGCACACTTGCGTCTTCTCATGCCTCTCCTCTTTAAGAGCTAAAAATCTTGCATCTGCAACAATAGGGGTCTGACCCGAGCGTTCCATGCAAAAACATAAAACACCCGAGTCAGGATTAAACTTATTTCAAGTCAGTTACTCCGATTAAACACATAAATATAATTTGTTAAAACCAAAAAATTAATTTAATGGTCCGAGTATACATCCCATGTTATGTCGACATAAATCATGGAACAAAGCAAAGGAGTGCAGGGTGAAGCTCCACGCCTGAATCATGAACTTATTGTATAGGGAAAAATAGTCATATGCCGACATACATCTTAATGAAGACCAATAACACAACAAAGCAAGACAGCTCATGTGAGAGGCTCCACACGTGATGTATAATCTTGAAATAAATGAATAATTAACCCAGTCTCCGTAAGTATGGCCTTATGTTGAAGGGGACGCAAGAATATTCTTTATGTCAATACAACTACAGGTACACGTATGCATAAGTTATTTTGTTATTTTGAGAGATGAACATAACAAATACACACACATGCATGCATACTAGGAAAGGGAAAATGGCTGATGTCTCTTATCTCAAATGATGTGATGCACCATCTTGTTTTTATTTTAATATATTTTTTTCCTGCTGGATTGTGACTCATGTGTATAACTGAATGCATGAACTAAAGCAAGAAAAGGATCCTAGAAGTTCAAATTGTGTTATCTTTAAACTGGATTCAAATATCTATGAATTTTCTACACTGTTACCAAATGTTTATTAGTTAGTCAATAAGATCATATGGACAGTATGTGGATAATGAGTTAAACTAATGAAACTGTTACTAACACAGTTTGTTGGTAAAATAATCAGTTTCATGTTATCATACAAACAAAATTTTATGCAATTTTAAATTAGAGGAAATTGTCAATTTCTAATAAGGCCACTAAAATTATCATAATGAAACTATGATTGAATAAAACATTTAAAAAAATAAAATAAAATTTTACCAAGCGGCACAATGTCGTTTCTTTGAAAAATAAACAGTTTTTGAAATATAGTATCATCAATTAAACATATATAAAAAAAGGAATGAACTTCAGCTGCGATAATAATGGGTCAAATAAGATGGAACCATTTGATTACCACTCAATTTTCCCATATATAGCAAGAATATATGATTATGAATCGCCTTTCAACAACTGAAAACTGTTATTACTTTAGTTGCTGCTAACACGAGGACACCAAATAAACAGTCCCCACCAAATAAACAGTCCCTATATAAATTTAACATAAAAAATTTCGAATGCAAGCATTTACTTCCAAATGTAGAGTCATGGTTGTATTAGGAGCAAGAATGACAGGTATACTGCCAACACGCATTTCAACATGCAAGATAACAAATATAAGCTCACATCCAAAGTTTAAGTAATCACAGACATAAATTATGGTGGAAAATCAATAAAATCACTGTAGTGGAATGCTGGTACCACATTGCATAATCACAAAAGTGTCGGGTAACTAGTTCTGGCAGTATGGTACCACGACGGTTTAAGGGCTTTTTTTTTGAAAAGAAGGAAAAAGCAAGTAGCAGCATATTACCAAGTTGCCAAATGATCAAATTCAGGTGTTATTCATTACGCCATAACATTTAACCAACAAACAACTATACATCACCCGGGGTAAGTACATGATGAGAGTATAACTATCGTAATTACTTTTGTCTAATGACACTCTCACATGTTGTAAATCGCTACTTTACAAATCCCTTTGATTTGCTTTTGATAGTTACCAAGAAAAAAATAGCGATATGCATTTTCATTGATAATGCATGTGTCGTTAACTCCGAAGAAAATTTACAGTATAGTTAGTAAAGTCCACCAGCTGTTGTTCAGGTGTGTATGTATATACCATAGGACCTCAATAAATTCTAAGGTTCTTAGGTTAATATATGCAACCCAGTGAGCACGCCCCAGGATGTAGTTAGTAGATCAAATAAGGCTAGCTAATTTGAATGAGACCTGATGGATAATACCATGTGAAATGGAACACAACACAGGTCAACAAATTTTCCAAAAGCTCAAGATAAATATAACTTCCAACAAACATATTTTTATTATGAAAATCTTAAGAAGTGCAAATGTTCATAATTTAAATTTCAAGGTAGTACATGTATTGTATACTATATACATGTGTGTGAAAATAGTAAACTGTTTTCGTCATAATAGAAAAAGGGCATATCACAAACATCATAAACACCTAAACCATGAAATATCATAAAACATATGGATAGTGAACCAAGTCCGGACAGAAGGAAATAACAACTGAAAGAATCTCTTTCTATTAATTGTAAATATGGGTAGATCAGAAATAACATTGTCATGGTGGAATAAAACTCAAACACACATATGTATCTGTGTGGAAGAAGCACTGCATGCTAAAGTTACAGGAGTTCACTAAAACCGGACACTTTGTAGTGATGTATGGCATCAAATGGCATGAACTAAAATCAAAATAGGTATGACAGTAGAACAAGAAAAAAAGACCCACGCTAATTATAGTATGTGAACTACGAAGTTAAAAACCTTGAAATAGATTTAATCGTGAGCGAACTCACCTCAACGGTGTTGCATCGAGAAAGTGCAGATCAGCCGAAATAATCTCGTGGAGCAGCAAAAGAATGACGAAGGTGAAACTGGCCATAACAGCGGGTCCGCAGGTAGGAACTTCAACTCTGGAAGAGCAACCGTGGTGGTGATGCTCGAAATGGTGCCGACCGGCATGGCTTGACTAAGGGTTTCGGCTAAAGCGGTGGCAGAGCAGTTGCTGGAAAGGCACGACCTTGGTTTCCGAAAGATGGATACAGCGTGTCTTCAAAGCGATGGTGAAGAGAGTGAGTGAGGAGGTGGCTACCAGTTTCAAATTGGCGGAGGACGATGAAGCCAATTGATGGAGCGAAGGAGAAAGTGGCGACGACCATGGAATCCATTTTGAAAATGACCAACAGTATAATTTGGGGAAAAAATTGATTTTGGAAAAAGTCCTCCCCCAAACAACGGCTGTAGCCCCCATATAAAGAAGGGGAAAGTCGGTGAAATGAAAGCCAGAGGACACGCGTAGAAGACTCCAGAATCAGCAGAACAGATTGCAACCCCTTTCATTATTTACTTGTATTAACCGTATTGCAATTAAAAACTAAACTTATACCCTAACAACTAAAATTTTAAAACTACTTTGAATCAAATTATACCGCCTATATTAGATTTTCCTCAAATCAAAGTACGAGATTTATATTTCAAATTGAATTTATTTCCAAAATTCGTTTTCGAATCTTCAAATAAAACTCGAATTAGTTAATAGTGTAAATCGCGTTTATTAGAGAACGTTCCCCTTTGAAATAATCCATGAAAAGAATTCTGGATTAAAATAAATTCAAATGAACGCAGGTCCATACGAAATTTAAAGAGTTTTATATTTAAGCTCGGTAAACATTGGATAAAAGTCCAGATTCTAATTTGAAATCAAAATATAAATGTTTACTCTAACGTTAAATCTTAAATAAATTTATATTTTAAGCATCAAAATCTCTAAGTCGTTGTTGTCACCCTCCAAAAATCCGGGTTGATACAATCGTTTTGTTTCAAAAACAAATTTTCATTTTCAAGAACTTTAATTTTGGTCTTGGATTCAAAAATCTCAAATTCAAACTGAATTTGTTTTTCAAATTGTTGTTTTTCAGAACACTTGAATATTTCGATCTCCTTTTCAAGTTCTTTCAAAATAGATTCAGTTTTCAACAGACTCTCTCTTTTAGAAATTTTGAATTTTGAATTTTCTGATGTCTTGAAATTATCTAATTCCTTTTGCAAAATATTGTTTCTACAAATTAGTTCATTCTCTTTTTCTTTTAAAAGAATGATTTTGTTTTCAAGGTTTTTCAGATCTTCATTTTGATGAACAAAATCAGAATTGAAATTGAAACAATTTTTGCAGTCGGAATTTTCTAAATTTCTGACATTTTCAAGCTTTAATTCCAAAATGTTATTTTTAGTGATCTACTCAAGTTTTTCAGACTTCAGAATTTTATTTTTCGATTTGAGACTATCAATAGCATTTGTTAATTCAGTACAAAGATAAACCAAATCTTCATATGAAGGATCTTTAGTTTCATCATCTGTTGAGTCTCCATCGAAAGATCCATCTAAATTATCATTTGTAAAACCTGTTAAGCATAGATCAGAACTTGAGTTGACATTCCAAGGTTTTGAGCTGGTGGTTGTCAGATCTTTCATACTTCGTATTGAGAGTATCCCAGATGTCCTGTGCAGATAAACAATGACAGATAAGATTAAATTGTTCAGTACTAAAATAATCAAATATAATTTTCATAACACGAGCATTGAAAATATTATCTACACTATTAAACCCATTGATAACAACGTCCTAACATTTAATATTAGCAGATTTTAAATAAAATTCCATTTTGGATTTCCAGTTTGAAAAATCCGTTCCATCGAAAATAGTTGGAAATGAACTGGACTGACTCTCTATCGACTCACAACTAGGATCCATGATTCTAGGGTTAATGAGATTGCCAGGCTCTGATACCGATTGTTGGATCTAGATTAACCCTAGAGGGGGGTGAATAAGGTTTATCACAGTTTTTAACTGAATTAAAAATCTAATGGGATATATAATAATGAACAGATCACAGAATATAGCAGAAATAGAAATGCAGAAAGTAAATGACACAAGATATACCCAACTTCAGCAAAATCCTGCCTACTGCTGCATTCCTAAGGTTTCTACTAGGTGATAGAACAGATCCCGCTTACAAGACCATGTAAA
Organism: Allium sativum; assembly: GCA_030737875.1. Lineage (NCBI taxonomy): Eukaryota > Viridiplantae > Streptophyta > Magnoliopsida > Asparagales > Amaryllidaceae > Allium > Allium sativum. Next base: position 155,350,130 of record CM060918.1, on the reverse strand, counting down.
CTCGCACTCCCTGCTCCTGTACTAACCCTACGCTCAAAACCATAGACTGATCTAAACCCCTAGATCAGATTCCCCCTGATTACAACCCCGTAACCAGTAAATCCTAGATTTTATAGACTCTAGCAACTGCCAGTCAACATCCTGACTGGATCACCCTAGTATTTTACAAACACTAGAGAATATTTGCACAAATTTCAAAACAAAATGAAAATACAACAAAATACAAATTAAAAACAAAAAAACAAAAAAAAACCTTTTTTAATTTAAAAACAACTAAGCCATATTGTTTGAACTTGGCCGGCCACTTTCATTTGGTTAGACCCGACTTCCTTTTTCTCTATACTTGGAAATGGCGGCTGGCAATGGAAATTGAAACTAGGGTTTTCTGAAATCCCTTGAATCTTGTTTGTTCAATTGATGATTTGATTCGCCAGTGCTTCTCTACGATTTGGGGATTTTGGCGATCGAAACTCTGGTATGTAACTTCAATTTGAATTCTCTTTTCTCTCGTGTTAATTGTGGTTTCGATGGATTATTGTTGTATGGTTTTTCAATCTTCGACTGCCTATGATGATAGGTGTTTATAGGGTAAAAACGAAAACCCTAAAAAACTTGATTTCGAGTAATTGATTCGATCTGGTTTGAAAGGTTTCCTCTTTTGATAAATTCGATTTAAAATGAATTACGTGATTGCTGTTGCAATGCTTTCCTCTTTTGGTTTCTCTATAACTTCCTTGCGCGATTTGTGAACCTGAATCATCACTTGAAATCTTGAATTTACTTCTTGCTTGATTTCGGCCTTTATGAAATGATTTCTGATAATTAAAATTTGTGTCCCCTCTTGAATTCGATTTAATCCTTTATGAAACAATTAGCAATGCTTGCCAAAAATGGTTTTAGTAAAACTGGAAAGAATTGAATTATGAAATCAATTTCTTGCTAAAAAAAGTTGTTTAATAAATTGCCGAGATAGTTGATGAATTACTGGAGAGTTATGCAATTCAAAACAGGAAGCAAATCAATTTCCTGATACCATATTTGAACAAAACTGGAAATATTTAAGTGGTTTGTGCAATCAGACCGAATTTAAAACACTATGGCCCTCTTGAAATTCTGGAAACAAATTTGAATTATCCTTGCTAAAAATTTATTCATTGCTGGAGTAATTTCTGGCAAAACAACTTGAGGTATTCCTGGAAGCAGATTTGTAATTTCCCCTTTTGTTCATATAACTGAAATTCATGAGTTTCTGATTTTGATCACTAGAAATCATTACCTGTTTTTCCATACATGAATTTGATGCTCTTGCCCATTTTTGATTTGTAGTACTACTTAAATACTTGAATCAGTTAAAAACTCTTTTCATATTTGCATTTGACATGTCCATCCTTGTTCCACCAAGTTTGCTCCTGAAATGAACTTGTACTTGCTATAGACAGATATGAACTTGTTATTGTGCATTACTACTCATGCTCCATTGATCTGACTACCATGATTTAGATGCATTTGAATTTGAATCACAATGTTCTGGCCCTGGATATATATATATATATATATATATATATATATAACCAATCTTGTGTAGGCTGAGAACATGCGATTGTATTTGCACCACTACCATAAATTTGTGCACCATTTCAATGATGTTGTGTATTGCTTGCATGAACTTGTGCATGTGTGAACTGTGTATTAACAACTTACAATTGTTCCCTGTTTTGGACCATATTTCATGCTATGCTTGTGTAAGCCTTATTGTCTTGTTGCTATCATGCTGAACTACTTGCCATGTATTGCTGAACATGTTGGCTGTTTGAAAAGAAAGTGATTTTCCATTCAAACTCACTTAAATTTGTTGTGATCTTACATGATTGCCAACCCTTTTTGTTGATCTGAAAATGAACTTGAACTTTAGCTGATTTGCCATGCTATCCAGATCTTGAGTATGTTGATCCTCTATATAATCTTGTTGCACCATTCATACACTGTGTATCCCACCATACTTGTTGCACTGTTTCATTTGTGCATTTTCTCCATGTAGTCTTGTTGAGCTGTCATGTGCATGCCTCGACCAAGTTTGAACTGATCATGTTGACTTGAACACTTGCATTGTTTTATGCTTTTCCATGCTTTGTCAGTCATGCAAGTTGACCAAATAAGTGAGCACTGAGTTGAGATGGTCCTTGTGGCTATTCCTCAGTTGTATCTGAATTGGCGAGGCAGTGCACACGTGTATATATATACACGTATACAGCCATTAGAAAAAATTTCTTGTCCCTGCACTGAAATATTTTATATATACACTGACTGCCTTATGGTATTTACAGTGTATCATTGTTAATATCACAAGCTGTCTAGACACAGTCGGATTGATTAATAAATCAGATCGAGTCAGAAAAATGATGAGAAACGCACCAAAAATATGAGGCAGATAAAATTTTAAAAATAAAATTTATATTCGCGTGAATTCAGTTTTATTTCTATTGCAGTGTACTGTGTGTGTTTCATATATGACAGGTAAGCATGAAGCATGAAGATGACTGGACTGACTGTGAGCAGTGACGACGACAGTGCTGACTGACTAGGAGGCTGAAGAAAGAATACAACATGTGTCATTGTATAGAATGAATGTATGAGTGTAACTATAAAACAGAGTGACATGTATAAGTGTTGTAGTGATTCTGTAGTAAAGGAGATGTGTATATGAAAAAAATTAAACTGTTTATGTGTAATAAACAAGTTTGATTGAAATAAAATATTACTTTATTGTTGTCAAACAAACTTATCTATTTTATTCAGTTTATTTACAAGTACAATATTCAGTGAATGTTTAAATAGTGGAGTTGCAAATAGTTGTACTATTTGAATGTTTGAAATATAATATTTATATTTAAATAAAATACTATATGAATATATGAATGTCTGTACAATCGTATTCTATTTAAATATAAATATTATATTCCTGTCTGTGATGTATATATAAAATAGTACAGTAACAAACACATTTATAATAAAATATATTTGTTTGTTATCATCAAACAAAAATCATATAATTGTGTATACAACACCGTTATATACAACACACCCTTGATTTCATGGCTGCAAGGTTAATAACGATTCCTTTCCTTTATTTCAAGGCTACAAGGAACACACCCTTTCCTAAAGAATCCTAAAGAATACAACAGCCATATAACTCTTCAATAACACTTCAATTCAGGGAGTAATGAGTAGGGAGTGAGAAGAGAAGAAGTTTTATGTAATTAGAATAGAAATCGGCAGAGTAGAAGTGTATAAATCAATAAAAATGAAATAGTAATGGAGGATTGAAAAGGGTTGAAGATGGAGAAGAAGAAATGGTAAAAAAATTCGAATTCAACCCTTATTTATAAGATTTTAAAGGTTACAATGCTTCTGGAATGTTACAAATAGTGAAAAGACGCTTCCTTTCCAATTTGAAAAAGTGACAGTTGTATGTCGACATATGTGTATATGTATGTCAACATATGTCTTTTAAAAATTTGAAATTTGAATATTTTCAAGTGTTTAACTATATATATATATATTTCTAGAAATTCTTGAATTAAAACATAGTGATATAAATGAATATTATAAAGTATAAAATCATATGAAAACATAAATATAAATTATATAAACATATTTATAAAAATATAAGATTTAAAACTATATAAATATAAAATTATGCAAGTATATAACTATATAAATATATATAAACTTATAAACTTTAAAACTTAAATTTGAAATAAAAAACAAGATAGTACAACTAATTAAAATTAGAATTTGAATTTTGAAGAACAGAATTTGAAATTTGAAATTTGAAATTTGAAAAACAGAATTTGATTTTGAACCTGGAGTGCTATTCAGAGTCTTACATATAAACTAGACTCTATTACTATATTTATCTTGAATACTTGATATCTTGAATCTTCTTGAATCTCTAAAACTGTACAGTCTTCAGTATTAATTCATGTATACAACTCATATATATATATATATATATATGTGTGTGTATATATATATATTCTAGATAAAATGTTAGTATATATATTTTATAATCAATTAATATTGAAATAAGGTTGTTTTCATCAAAACTCCATTCTCCAACATTCCTTACTTAGAATCAATCTATTAGATCAAAACTGGTCAAACTTACAATATGATAGTATGGCGGTACACTGGCTCGAACTAGCTATCGTTCTCAACTGCACATCACAACTAGTCATATCTATAAGTCTTTCCATTCTACCAAAATGGATAATGCTCTAGTGCATTCTATTAAGTGCATCTGCCGTCCTACGTGTATACTTGATCTTAAATTATAACGACAATGAACTCTAACCATCATTATTGTCTCATGTTTTCTTTTCCTAAGAGAATAAATACCTCAAAGATTTATGACTTGTGGATAACTTAAATATCTATATTAAAAGGTATTGTACCCAAATCTTCAAAGAAAAGACAACAATAGCCAACATCAAATCATGAATTAGATATTAGACTTTATGCGGTCTAAGCTGTCGAGAAGTATAAACAAGAACATTGCCATGTTGTGTCCATATATCTCCTAATATATTTCCATTAGCATTTGTGTAAAATATAAGATCATGATTCCCTTTAAGTACAACGAATATAAGCAAATTTGTCAATAGTGCTTCAGTTTCTAGAATGCTTCCTCATAGTTACCGGTCCAAACAAACTTCACATCCATTTTGGTTAGCCAAGTCATCAGTGCTACTATACGAGAGAAGTCTTTGATGGATCTTTTGTAGTAGCCAGCTAGTACAAGGAAACTCTTAATCTCAATAAACAACTTTGGTCTCTTCCAATTATTAAGATTTTAGATCCTTATTTGATCCATTGCTAATCCTCTTTTTGAAGCTTCACGACCAAGAAACTTTACTTTAGTCTCCAAAATTGACAAGTGGAGAATTGGCCTTCAACTTGTATTATCTTAAGGTCACAACTACTATCCTAAAATGAACTAAATGATCATACCCATTCTTACAATATATCAATTTATTATCAGCAAAAACAAACATGAACTTATCCATATGATTTTGGAAAATCCAGTTCATCGGCTCCATAAAGAAAGTGGATGCATTAATCAACCCAAATGGATTGGCTAACCACACAAACAGACCTATATCTAGTTTGGAATGTTATCAATGGAATAATGTCTTCAACAATTTATCAATTGACCGGATCTTGATTTTAAGTCCAACCGAGAAATTCTTTGGCTTTATTCAACTGATCAAACAAGGCAAAAATTCTCAGTAAAGAATATTTATTCTTTAACGTTTTCTCATTCAACTTCCGATAGTCAATACGCAACCTCAATGATCCATCGGGCTTCTTGACAAATACCATAACATCTCTTTAAGGGGAATTGCTTAGTCTAATAAGGCTCTTTCCTTCCAAGTCCACTAGCTACACCATTAGCTCCTTCATCTCAGTTGGTGTAATTCTATTAGGTGGCCAACTCACGGGTTCTGCTCCAAATACAAATCAATTATGAACTCTATGTTTCTTCTCGATGGTAATCCTTGTATTGGTTCAAAAACATCGGAAAACTCCTTTATGATAGGATTTTGACTTGCTCGACATCTAATCCTTTTGTGCATAACAATGCATAAACCTCTGAACTTGCTCGACTAAGTATGTAATTCATGGTACAATTAAGATGTTTCATCGATATTTTCCCGTCTTAGCAAAATATCCTAGCATTGTTGTAATCTAACCAATCCATACATGAAATGATACCAAAGCCAATGAACTCAAACAAAAATAATGAATAAACAAAAGTATAACCAAGAAACTCAAACTATAAATGGTCACATCCAATTCCTAGAGTTGCATAGCCTCCTATTGGATTAGTTACCCTAGTGTAACAAGGTATGATGGATCTAAAGATAACTTCTCTATCAAATGCCGAGAAGTAAAAGAATGTGATCACCAATATCAAACAGTAATCTAAATTGTATGATATGGGTCAAAAGTGTATCATCTATCATAGTGCCTTTCCTTTTTCTGAAACGGTTGGTCTGGAACATGATAGTTCCAAAGTAAAAACCCTCCCCTTAACTTCCTTTACTGCTTCTAGACACTTGTTTTTGTAATGCCCAAGCTGATTACAGTTAAATCATTTAACATTTTTCTTCCCAACGACTATCTTTCATCGCTTGAGTGGCATTCTTTTATATAGTGTCCCTTCTTATCACATTTAAAGCACATTATCACTACAAGAAAAACTGCATATAGCAGCGGTAGTATCCGCTTCTAATTCGTCACTATATTAGCCTTAGAGACGGGTTTCGTGCATAACCCTGTGGTCGGAAAAAACCATGATGGTAATTGTGTCAGATTTTTGTGACGGAATTTAGCACAATTTTTCCAATAGTTTTCCATCATTTTACTAATTATATAATAAAAATAAAATTTTATGTATTAATTTAATTTTAATTTATATACCGACTATTTACTAACAGATAAATAATTTATAATAAAATATTGTTTACAAAAGGAGTTGGTGAACCCTTACTAATTGCCATGGGATTAGCGACAAAAAGTTATGGCCAAAAAAATTGTTTAAGTACGGAAAAACCTTACAAATCAACAAAGAATTAGCGATGAAAATTAAACTGGTGTAAACTTAACCTCCCTTTTTTATTGGTAATTCGCCGTTATTCCCCTTTTAATACACACACACACACACACACACACACATATATATATATATATATATATATTCATATACATGCATACATATATATATCGAACTAACATCATTCAATTGTGAACACTGAAATAAATAACATATTAAAAAAACAAAGATAAATTAGCCAACAATATTAATTTGGAACAAAAAAGAACATTCATGATCACATACAAAAAAAACCACAACATCCATAATCCTTCATCAATTAACACACCAAGCTGAATTATGAACAACAAAATTATTCAGTTGGTGCTAACATTATCCCAAATACAAATACATATCATCCATAACCATACTAAAACCACATAATGCCATATTTACACCAAATAAGTCTAGCATACATGCCCAACCAGCTTACGAAGAGGACGATGACGAAATCATGAGAAATTCAGGAATTTAGCAGCAAATAAATTTTTAGCATTCAACTCATCTTTGATCTCTACTATAAAGAGAGCTTCCATGCTATACAGTTTATCCCAATATAGGCCTTCAAACTAAGTATGCCTCTGTGAATTAATATGGATAAAATAGACTCTTGTTGCATAGTACCACAACAAGATAATAAAACTAACAGTACAGAAAAAATATAACATACATTCTGTCCAGTGGCCACCAAATTTTAATTTTCGATCCTGCCGGTTCTCCATATTTCAAGGGAGTGCCATCCGAGGAACACTACATGAACTAAACACAGAGAGACAAAGAACATACAAGGACATGAGTTAATGTTGAACTCTCATATATATAAGTTGTATGGACGTATGACACGTGTATGTAGAGAATTATGCATAGACATGATAGTAGTTAATGCAGAATTACTAAACAAGTTCACAGTGGAAGTAGGTTCGAAATCAACATAAAAAATAATGGAGGCTAATAGGAGGCGATATGCATGGGATACACAGTGGAAATATTTTTTTTCTTTAAACTGCTACTTTCATTATTTCAAAATAAGGTTTGAAGCAATAAATACGAAAGCATAAGCAATGGGAAACAGAGAATTCAGATCGTGAACACTAGGCGAAATAGTGGTCTGCAAGTTCATCAATGCTAGAAAAAGAACGCACTACTGAACAAGTAAAAATTTAGTTTGGTTTCAAAAGCAGAATTTTATATGAAAGTGACTATTTGGTATATACTGCTCGAGGTACTAGAGAATATTTAAAAAGAACTATATACAACTAAATATATACCATAGAAGCTTAGTGCGTGGAATTCATAAAATTCAAGCAAATTCCAACAGTAGCACAAAATGCTGGCTGGTAAACCCTTATCATCAACCTTCCCACACGCAACCATGTGCAAAATTAAGATGATGTCAGAAAAACATGCACGGTTATTTCTATTATGTGACAAAGTACTTACCATCAAGATGACAGACTTCATTTGCTACATACACAGCCTCTTGGTTGTTATCCTTCAGTTGAAAAAAGCATAGTCATGTATACAAGAAAATGAGTTCACCATTAACAAATAGAAGTTGTACTCCCCTGCTCTAAAGAGAAATAAACACTACCAGAAAATGCATGATCAAGGTATAATTATAGTTATGGGTTGAAGGACTCCAAGAAGAAATTAGGAATGGTTTTCCCTTAATATTAATAAAATCAGCTTCTTGAACCCAACATCTCTTCTCAAGGTTTGTGAATTAGAAGAAAAAATGTCATCATCATAGTGGACATTGTGCATTAATTTGTTGATATATAATGAGAGAGTGCAAGAGGAGAATACTTCATCATGTAATGTCACTGCCATGGTGTGGCGACCTGAACTTCCCCATAAAGGAAAGAACCAATTGCTTTAAGAACACGACAAATCATAACACAAACAGAAGAACATTTCATTGCTTATTACAACAATTCCATCTAAATACAAGAATATAACAAAGTATGAATGAATAACATACATTTGATAAATATAAGAGATTACAATACATTACATAGCACGGAAAATAATACATAAACACAACTGAAAGAGAGAAACGGATACAGATATTTTCGAATATCATTCCAGCTGTAAACCAGGATCATGTGAATATTAATCTGCAAAACCAAAACTACAAGCTGCCCGTGTGGAAAATAGGGGCACCCGGAGTTTAGGTTAAAACAATAAACTCCAGGTCAGTCATGTGACTCGTGTGGGAACTAAAACATTTATTAAATCTTTACTTTAAAAATATAATAAATCAAGAGACCACGCCGTATAACACGGAATGGGTTTACCCCAGGAAAACCAGTGCATATAACAAACAGCGCAATGCTTTTTGGAAAAACGAAGCTATTATAAGACTCAGGTCCCATCACACAATGCAACGCAAGCTGGAGGATAGAGTTTTACCTTATAATAGCCAAACATGCTTGGTACGTTTAAAACAAATCATTTTGATACTATTATAGTATATAGTGTATGAAAACAACTTCAAATGTAAATGTATCAATCATAGACGACATAGTGCCCCATACCACTATGTCTCCATACTAGGCTCTACAAATAAAACTGAATGTCACATATTGGAAATTGGATTTCCGTCATGAGTCGAGGCCAGGGATGGCTCCTCACCGCTTCGAGACACTCTAGCAAATGCCTCACGATCCCCCGCAGTGAACCCTTGGATCTTCAGGGCCAGTCCTCCCTTACGTTTGAGGATTGGTTATTCCTGAAAACAAGTTTCCCAGTCCTATCGGACCTATCCATCGGCTCTGTAGAGACCGATATATCCGAGGCGCCTCGCAATCCAACAACCACATAGGTAAAAATAATACAAATATCAGGGCTTGTAAAATGCTGATACCACCCATAGCTAGAAAGAAACGTCGTGCACTCCCTGCAGTCACGATCCCGTTTTTGACTCATACCGAGGTGTGAGGACCGCGAATTAATGCCATACACAAAGCTACGCTGTATCAAAGCCGTGCTTTGATCATCAACCACAAGACTCTGCTTTTCAGCAAAATCCTTGATCACTGCATCTCAGCATGCCATACAGGCAATTCATGCCATGCGACTGATATCTATCGATATATAACCTCTGAACTCGTACGTTTCAGAGAAGAGCGTTAAGCAAGAGAATAAATTCTCCGTCGCCAAACAGATATATATATTTAATAGAAATCAATCAGCACAGATTAAAATCCAATGTCAGACACACAATCGATTTACAAGTCCGTTCTAGGTCTAAACGAAACCGGAGGCACCTTATTCCTCTCCCGTATGTCCAATACAGGAGAGAGGTCCTCGCATATCTGTCGATCTCCAAGTATGTCTGGACGATCACCAATTCCTACCTCGGCTTGGGTGTACAGCCCAATCATGACATCAGTAATCATCCAAACGATGTGAAGACCTTCGGTCTTCAACTACCGTCTTCATCATCGACAGATCGTTGAATCAGTAATTCAGAATGGGTATAAACCCGGCCTTTCCGAATAACTCGCGTATATAATAAACAAGTGCTATAAAACACAACATACGCCTCATTCCAATTCTGAATATTCTTTTATTCAAATATTCATATACGTTCCCATTTATTTTATCAAAGATAAATTCTTTAAAATTTATACTTTAATCTTCCTTTAGATGTCAATTCAAACCATATTACAGTTTTCCAAACTAGTCGGGATTAGCAAACCACGCCAAAGTAATCATTTATTTAATTTCCCAATCCCAACCTATTCATCCCATGGAGCAAAACTGATAATACTCTGTATCTAACACCACGGTGTTATCGGTAAAACTAATTACCATTTCACATTCCAATCTAATCAAAGATTTAACTATCGCTTGGAGCAAAATTGGTGATACTCCATTCTCAATCATTTCAATCAAATTAAAGATTCATTAAAACTCAACTTGGTTTTAATCTTCCCAAAAATCAATATTAATGATTATTTAACTTGGGAAATCATATCCTGTCTTTAACTGGGTTAAAGAACCAATGTCATTCAAAACATGGTTCACGATAAACCCAAAATCACATTTCATTCCATCAACCTCTAACCGTAAATTAGCAAGTGAACAATTCCAGAAGTATTAAGCCCGAAGGCCGAAACCAACATCAGATCAATACCCAAGAAACCATTCAACTTAACTAATCTCCAGTTAGTTTCTGATTTTCTTAACTTCATTGGGTCTAAGAATAGTATTATTAAAGATACCATTCACAGCAACCCAAAATCTCATTCCATTGTTAATCGGGTTAAAGAACAAGTGTTATTTTAAAACACCATTCACGATAAACCCAAATCACATTCCATTAATTATGGAATCTTCACGGTAAAACAAATCAATATATAATCGATATAAATTCCCGTATCCGACCAATAATATAAATGGAATAACGGCAAAGCCTTTTAAATTCCATATGTATTAACAGTCTTCCTCTACAGAAGTTCATTTCGATTATTATCAATCGAATTCCATTCAATTCCAATTTAATATATTAAATTGGAAAACTTTACTTTGGAGAATTCCCATTAAATTTTAATAAAAAGATTTATAAATTTCAAATCACATTTCACTGTAAAGCGGGTTAAAGAACGAATGTCGTTAAAAACACAGTTCACAACAAACCCAAAATCCCATCAGTCTCTAACCGTAAATTAGTAAGAGAACAATTCCCTAAGTATTAACCCCAAAGGCTGAAACCAACATCAGATCAATACCCAAGAAACCATTCAACCTCGCTAATCTCTAGTCAAATTCTAATTTTCTTAACTCCATTTGATTTAAGGACAGTATTATTAAAGATACCATTCATGAAAAACCCAAAATCCAATTTGATATTAAATACAAGGCTCTGAATATAAAATATATCGGCTTATATCCAATATCAGATTCCGAAATCAACAAATATCATATTGGAATAACGTTGTATATATCTTCCAAATTCCTCCACAATATCTATATAATCACGGAATCCAATATCGAAATATTCCGAAGATAATTTCGATTCCAACCCATTCCAATTCAAATATTGGAAATTCCGGTTATTTTTAAAACCATTTCAAATCCAATTTATTTATTTTAAAAATATTGGAATTCTAATTCTAATTCATAACTAGTTCATTTCGATAAAAATATATTTTTATCCTTTCAAGTAAGAATTTTTCGTCCCAATTCTTTCCAAATCATTTATTATGATTTTACACAAATTATTTATATTTTTAATAACTTTATCAAGGCCCGTACAGTCGATTTCCAGAAACGGTCATCGAATTGCACTTACTACGACCATTTCCAAATTTGATTTGGACATAATTCCAAATCCAACCGTTAGATTTCAAATCTCCAATATTCGTTGGAAAGCTCCTTTTGATACAAACACAACGGTTCTAGTTTTAGGAGAATCCGACGGTCGGATCTCCTGTAATGTCCATTCGAAGTCAATGGTTGAAATTCGCGAATTGCCGCAGCGCGGCGCGTTCTATCAGGCCATTATATATAATATATATATATATATATATATATTACATATTTTGTCGATTTCCTTTTTAAAACGTATTTTATAAATCGTTTTAAATTCGTTTTCAACTTCATATTTAAGTTGAAATCAAAATTGAATATTCCATATCATCGATATATAAATGATAGCATTTTCAAAACATTATATTTCGGAATCAATTCCTTTTCAATATTCATTATAAAAATGAATAAAATCAATATAAATATCGTTCACGTCAAAATGGCGTTAATCTATCAACACGGCTATATATATTTAAATATATTCGTGTCCATCTCAAATCGGACATCAAAATCTGATTTTGATCCATTACTGAATATTATTTTAAAATATTCATTATTTTAAAATATTCGTTATTTTAAAATGTTCTTTCTTTCTGAACTGGAATCAGACACAGTCAATTACCATATAATGTGATTTATACGGATTTCATATACACGTGTGCACAACAACAATCAAACACAGTCAACCATCATCCAAAAATGCATTCTACACTGCATAAGCATTAAATATAAATATTCAACGCTTACACATCCTGCCAATCAATCGATTGACATACAGCTAATTATTCGGATTAGTGTATGTCATATATCATCCCAATATCCGTGTGGGTTTCAATCAACAAATAATGAATTTTATTTGTGCAGTTGGGCGATGTGTGAAATTTATCGTCCTAATCAATATCAGTCAAATTTGTGTACATAAACAAATCGTCCGATTTGTTTATAAATATTTATTTTATTCATATACATGTTAACAATTATACTTTTAACTATAAAATATTTTGAACTATAAAATGTTTTATTCCATTCCACAATAAACAATCAATTTTTACAACACAAGAAAACAAACAAACAAGTCGTTCATGGTCTGTGGACAACGGGTGGCTGGTACTGCTAAGCACCATCTGCATCCTAGTATATATTTTAACTAGAAATAAAATTAAAGTGAGTAGTTCTCACAGTGGGTTCCACTCCTCCATTCTTTATTTTTGAACGGTTTGGATTCCGTTTAGCTTCCAATCAGTTTCATCGCCATCTGTTTCACGCGGTTTATATATTAAAAATTATATTTTTAACAACGGTACTATATATATAAAAATCACATTTTTATGATGCTACATGTGTAAAAAAAATTTATATTTTTATTTCGCTACATGTATGTAAAAATCAAATTCTTTATTTTGCTACCACATTATAAAAATTATATTTTTATAGCACTTTATGTATAATAAAAATTATATTTTTATATCGCCTTTCAAACAATTAAAATCATATTTTTATTACACTAACTTCATAATAAAAATCCAACTTCTACATCGCCACTTCATATATAAAAATCGAATTTTTATATATTTAAAAATCATACCTTTGCAACATAAAAATCATATTTTTATTATCTCTATAATATAAAAATCATATTTTTATTATCTTTATAATATAAAAATCATATTTTTAATTCACTACATATATAAAAATAATATTTTTATAATGAAAAATCTAATCTTTATTCAATAAAAAATAATATAAACTTCGTATCGAAGAAAATAAATAAAAATTTACCTTTTCAATTGAAGGAGGGTGGTTTTCTTTTGAATGGGAAAGGGAGGGGAGAGTTCAGAGGGGGTTGGAGTGAAGCAGTCGGAGGGGGGAGCGCGCAGGCGGAGGTGGGGCTGTAGGTGGCCGGAGTTGGGTCTAGGAGGTGGAGGTGGCCTCGATTTGGGTGAAAATCGAATGGGTTTGGGTTTTCGAACGAAGAAGGGACTGGGGCAGGGTGTCACGGCCTCTGGCGGCTGATGGAGGAGGTGGGCGCGGTGCTTTGGTCGCGGGTGGCTGCGTGGGTGGGAGGGCGACGGCGGCGCAGCATTGATCGACGAGGTGTTTTTTTTCTTTGATTTCAAAATGAACCAGGGGGGGGGGGGGGGGTTGACTGGAAATAGAGGGAGAGAGAGGGAATGGAGTTATATAATTAAATATATATATTTATTTTAATTTATCTCCAAAAAGTAACTTTTTATTTCAACCTCCAAATGAAACCCATCGACTATCGTCCCTAGCTAACTACCCCCATTCCGAACTCAATGGGATATGTATCATAAGCCAATTCGGCAGTTTCGATCAGTTTTCGTCAAAATCAAAATATAAATCTATATATTGAATTTGAACGCACATTTCAATTTAAGGGGGCCACATACAGACTCTAAAAATTCCCGAAAAATATTTTCTAGCTTCGTATTGACGATACGGTTCTAACAAAACTAATTTCCTCAAATTCTGCAACAGTTTGAAAAATGGCCATTTTCTGGTCGATCGAAATTGACTGAAACTGTTAAAACATGTTTTCTTTTGCCACGCTCACATTTTGATTCCAAAAATTATGAAGTTTGGAATATAGTAATAACTTGACATCCCTGATCTAACAAAAGTGGTTTCATCGAAAACGGAGGTCGTTTGCACATTTCCATTTTTAAGGGCTAAAATTCCATATCGACTATTCTGAATTTTCAACTAGGCATAACTTTTTATCCCCGCTATGAAATTTTAATTTTTCGGATTCTTGGAAAGATATTCTCAAATAGATTCTAATATTTTTGGTTTCACTAAAATCCGGCTTGTTTTGAATCCTGTACATTCATTTGAAATTTGGAATCGAAATTTCAAACTACCGCGCCGTTTTCAATTCCTTTTATATTTAAAAATAAATAGTTTTATTCTAATTCTATTCAAAATTAAATTTCTCGTCGTTATTATTTAAAATAAATCATTTTAAATGTTCAAAATTCGTCAAAATTGCCAAAATAAAAATTTTAAATTGGCTCAGATTTTTCGGGTTGTTACATTCTCCCCCACTTAAAATCTTTTCATCCTCGAAAAGGAACAGAGATGAAAGTTGTTTTACTAACCAACTCAACTTTCATTATTTTCATTATGGCTTAAGTTCTTCAACTTTTCAGTTTCTAAAAACTTTTAAAATTCTTCAAAAATTTGGCTAACACCCTAAATTTTCGAAAAATTTCACCATAACCTCCCCTGTACGGGAGCACTGGGAAAATCCTGAAATCGCCATACAGGCCTCTCCAATCCACATAGAAAAAGAAAAAGCTAAGCGGCTAGCCAATCGGCTCATAAAATCATCCAAACCCAAGAAATTAGTAAACGTATACCTATTTGTCGGGCATACAATTTTGTTCCTCTTCTCTAGCCTCCTTGCAATGACATGTTCAATGTATATACATGCATATGCATGCAATTGCGATAAATTTTCAAAAAGTTCAATATTTGGTTGAATTTGGCCCAAATTTACCTTTCTTTCATACGTTGATTTAAATAAATAATCACACAACACAATCATCAATCAATTAGTTGATTAGCTTTTCAAATTCATAATTTTAATACATATACAGAAAATTATGTTTTTGATGCCAATCACACAATAGCCCTATCTAGTTTTTGGTTCTCACACCAGTCAATTGGAAATATATAAATATCACACATTCGAAACTCGAACACAAATACTGATGATACTATAGTAATCATCAGGATCGTCTCCGGGTGACTAGAGTGTGATTCTATATTTGTCCAGTATATTAAAACTTTGAATACACGTTTGCAAGGCGTATATGCAAAATCTTTATATATTGGATTGTCCAAATCAATAAAATAAATATTCAAGTACGTATAAAATGGTTTAAATTTTCAAAACAATATTTGTTTTCATTTTTATTTTTAAAAACACTGCTCTTCACACTTTTTCTAGGACACTACTGATCCTATCTCTAACAAGTCATTCTTATTAGATATTGCTAATCCAATCTCTGATGAATTCTTTCATTTGGTTCTAATGTGTCTTGTTCTCGAGCTCTATAAACCAAAGCTCTGATACCAAATGTGGTGACCCGAACTTCCCTGTAAAGGAAAGAATGAATTGCTTTGAGAACACGACAAATCAGAACATAAACAGAAGAACATTTCATTGGTTATTACAACAATTCCATCAGAATACAAGAATATAACAGAGTAGGAATGAATAATAAACATTTATTAAATATCAGATATTACAATACATTACATAGCAGCAGAAAATAATATATAAACACAACTGAAAGAGATAAACGGATACAGAGCTTTTCGAATATCATTCCAGCTCTAAACCAGGATCCTATGAATATAAATCTACAAAACCAAAACTACTAGCTGCCCGTGTGGAAAGTAGGGGCACCCAGAGTTTAGGTTAAAACAATAAACTCCAGGTCATCCATGTGACTGGTGTGAGAACTAAAACAGTTATTAAATCTTTACTTTAAAAATAAAGTAAATCAAGGGACCACGCCGTATAACACGCAACGGGTTTACCCCTAAGAAAACCAGTGCATATAACAAACAACACAATGGTTTTTGGAAAAATGAAGCTATTACAAGACTCAGGTCCATCACACAATGCAATGCAAGCCGGAGGGTAGAGTTTTACCTTATAATAGCCAAACATGCTTGATACGTTTAAAACAAATCATTTTGATACTATTATAGTATATAGTGTATGAAAACAACTTCAAATGTAAATGTATCAATCATAGACGGCATAGTGCCCCATACCACTATGTCGCCATACTAGGCTCTACAAATAAAAATGAATGTCACGTATTGGAAATTGGATTTCCATCATGATTCGAGGCCAGGGATGGCTCCTCACCGCTTCGAGACACTCTAACAAATGCCTCAAGATCCCCCGTAGTGAACCCCTGGATCTTCAGGGCCGGTCTTCCCTTACGTTTGAGGATTGGTTATTCCTTAACACACATTTCTCGGTCCTATCGGACCTATCCGTAGGCTCCGTAGAGACCGATATATCCGAGGCGCCTCGTAATCCAACAACCACATAGGTAAAAATAATATACATGTCAGGGCTTGTAAAACACTGACACCACCCATAGCTAGAAAGAAACGTCGTGCACTCCCTGCAGTCACGATCCCGTTTTTGACTTATACTGAGGTGTGAGGCCCGCGAATGAACATCATACACAAAGCTACGCTGTATCAAAGTCGTGCTTTGATCATCAACCACAGGACTCTGCTTTTCAATAAAAGCCTTGATCACTGCATCTCAGCATGCCACGCTAGCAATTCATGCCATGCGACTGATATCTATCGATATATAACCTCTGAGATCGTACATCTCAGAGAAGGGCGTTAAGCAAGAGAATAAATTCTCCACCGCCAAATAGATATATATTTAATAGAAATCAATCAGCACAGAATAAAATCCAATGTCAGACACATAATCCATTTACAAGTCCGTTCTGGGTCTAAACAAAAATAGAGGCACCTTATTCCTCTCTCGTATGTCCAATACAGGGGAGTGCTCCTCGTATATCCATCGATCTCCAAGTACATCTGGACAATCACCACTTATTACCTCGGCTTCGGCGTACAGTCCAATCAAGACATCAGTAATCATCCAAACGATGCGAAGACCTCCGGTCTTCAACCACCGTCTTCATCGTCGACATATCGTCGAATCAGCTATTCAGAATGGGTATAAACCCCACCTTTCCGAATAACTCGCATATATAATAAACATGTGCTATAAAACACAACATACGCCTCATGCCAATTCTGAATATTCTTTTATTCAAATATTCACATACTTTGGGAAAGGTTCCCATTAGTTTTATCAAAGATAAATTCTTTAAAATTTATTCTTTAATCTTCCTTTGGATGTCAATTCAAACCATATTACGGTTTTCCAAACTAGTCGGGATTAGCGAACCGCACCGAAGTAATCATTTATTTAATTTCCCAATCCCAACCTATTCATCCCATGGAGCAAAACTGATAATACTCCGTATCTAACACCACGGTGTTATCGGTAAAATTAATTACCATTTCATGTTCTAATCTAATCAAAGATTTAACTATCGCTTGGAGCAAAATTGGTGATATTCCATTCTCGATCATTTCAATCAAATTAAAGATTCACTCCACTTGGTTTTAATCTTCCCAAAAATCAATATTAATGATTATTTAACTTAGGAAATCATATCCTGTCTTTAACTAGGTTAAAGAACCAATGTCATTCAAAACACGGTTCACGATAAACCCAAAATCACATTTCATTCCATCAGCCTCTAACCGTAAATTATCAAGTGAACAATTCCCTAAGTATTAACCCCGAAGGCCGAAAGCAACATTAGATCAATACCCAGGAAACCATTCAACTTAACTAATCTCTAGTTAGTTTCTAATTTTCTTTACTCCATTGGGTCTAAGAACAGTATTATTAAAGATATTATTCACGACAACCCAAAATATCATTCCATTGTTAATCAGGTTAAAGAACAAGTGTTATTTTAAAACACCTTTCACGATAAACCCAAATCACGTTCCATTAATTACGGAATCTTCACTGTAAAACAAATCAATATATAATCGATATCAATTCCCATATCCGACCAATAATATAAATGGAATAACGGCAAAGCCTTTTAAATTCCATATGTATTAACAGTCTTCCTCCACAGAAGTTCACTTTGATTATTATCAATCGAATTCCATTCAATTCCAATTTAATATATTAAATTGGAAAACTTTACTTTGGAAAATTCCCGTAAAATCTTAATAAAAAGATTTATAAATTCCAAATCTCATTTCACTGTAAAGCGGGTTAAAGAACAAATGTCGTTAAAAACACAGTTCACAACAAACCCAAAATCCCATCAGTCTCTAACCGTAAATTAGTAAGAGAACAATTCCCTAAGTATTAACCCCGAAGGCCGAATCCAACATCGGATCAATACCCAAGAAACCATTCTACCTCGCTAATCTCCAATCAGATTCTAATTTTCTTAACTTCATTGGGTTTAAGAACAGTATTATTAAAGATACCATTCACGACAAAACCCAAAATCCAATTTGATATATTAAATACAAGGCTCTGAATAGAAAATATATCGGCTTATATTCAATATCAAATTCTGAAACCAACAAATATCGTATTGGAATAATGATGTATATATCTTCCAAATTCCTCCACAATATCCGTATAATCACAGAATCCAATATCGAAATATTCCGAAGGTAATTTCGATTCAAATCCATTCCAATTCATATACTGGAAATTCCGGTAATTTTTAAAACCATTTCAAACCCAATTTATTTATTTTAAAAATATTGGATTTCTAATTCTAGTTCATAACTAGTTCATTTCGATAAAAATATATTTTTATCCTTTCAAATAGGGAATTTTTTATCCTAATTCTTTCCAAATCATTTATTATGATTTTACACAAATTATTGATATTTTTAAATAATTTTATCAAGACCTGTACAGTTGATTTCTAGAAACGGTCATCGAACTGCACTTACAGCGACCTTTTCCAAATTTGATTTGGACATAATTCCAAATTTGATTTGGACATAATTCCAAATTTGATTTTGGCAATTTTAATGAATTTTGAATATTTAAAATGAATTATTTTAAATAATATCGACGAGAAATTTATTTTGAATAGAATTCGAACGTATATATTATACGCGTCGTCGTTAGAATATAAATAATTATATATAATTATAAATGGAATTGAAAATGGCGCGGTAGTTCGATAATTCGATTTCAAACTTCAATTGAATGTACCGGGTGCAAAACAATCCGGATTTTAGTGAAACCAAAAACATTAGGATCTAATTGATAATATCTTTCCAACGAATCCGAAAAATTGAGATTTCATAGCGGGAATCAAAAGATATGTCCAGTTGAAAATTCTGAATAGTCGCTATGGAATTCAGGCCCTTAAAAATGGACATTTTGCAAACGACCTCGGATTTCGACGAAACCACTTTTGTTGGGTCCGTGATATCAAATTATTACTAGGTTTCAAATTTCATAATTTTTCGAATCAATATGTGAGCGTGGCAAAGGAAAACGTTTTTGACCAGTTTCAGTTGATTTTAATCAACTGGAAATTGGCCATTTTTCCAACGGTCTCAGAATTCGACGAAATTAGTTTTGTTAGGACCGTATCGTCAATACGAAGCTAGAAAATATTTTTAAGGAATTTTTAGAGTTAGTATGTGACCCCGGTAAATTGAAATGCGTGTTCAAATTCAATATATAGAGTTATATGTTGATTTTAAAGGAAACTGATCGAAATGGTCGAATCAGCTTACGATACATATCCCATTGTGTTCGGAATGAGGGTAAAACGCTATGGACAACAGGCGGTGGGCCTCGTTTAGAGGTCGTATGTAAAAGTCAACTTTTTCATAAATAATTAAATAAATAAAACACTCTCTCTCCCCCTTAACCCGTCCCCCCCTTTATACTTCAAATCGAATCAGAATAAAAAAAATAAGGGAATCGGAGAGGGCCGCGAGCGGCCTCCTCCATGCCGCTGCCACCGCCCAAGGCGGCACCGCCACCCTGGTGGTGCCCTCAACCACGGCCACGCTTTTTCACCCCCCCTTCCACCTCGACCTCGCGACAGCCCCCCTCCCTCGCCTCAGAAATCCGCTGCCAGTACGAACACCGCACCCCCCCTTTCCACCGCCTGCCGCTGCTCCCTGGACCCACGCCCTCCGCCGCGCCAGTCACCCACGCCACCGACGTCTGAACCCCCCTCCTCCGAAAATCTGAAAGTTGTGCTTTCATTTTTATTATTTTATTTTCTTTTAATTTAGTTATATACCTTGTTTTATTTTCTGATATTAAAATAAATGTAAATGCATGATTTAAAATTCAGTTTTTAGTTTATATATATAATTAGCATTGTAAAAATCTGATTTTTACATATGTAGAGGATTAAAAACATGATTTTGATATGTGTAGAGGATTAAAAACCTGATCTTGTATATGTAGGAAAGGAAAAGATTTGATTTTTAATATACGAAAAGCGATATTTTTATATGAGAAATACGAGATTTTTAAAGATAATCTTTAAAGTGAAAGGGGCGATAACTTTGAAAATAAAAAGATGGGATTTTTTAATTAGCTAAAGATACGATTTTTAATTGTTTAAAAATATAATTTTATCGTATGTAAAGATAGAAAATATAATTTTCATATTAAATAGATAATAAAAATATAATCCTTCATATTGTAGAAGGATAAAAATATGATTTTTACATAGTGGGAACTATAAAAATATAATCTTTATAAGATAGAGAATATAAAAATATCATCTTTGTATATGTAGCGAAATAAAAATCTGATTTTTATTATATATACATTAAAATAAAGAGGTGATTTTTATGGTGATGAAATCTTTACATTTGAAAAGGCGAAATCTTTTTATATATAGTAGCGGTGTAAAAATAGAATTTTTATCCATATAGCATGATCATAAAAATGGGATTTTTATATATTGAATAGCAAAGTAAAAATTCGATTTTTATATATTGAATAGGAAAGTAAAAATTCAATTTTTATATATTGAATAGCAAAGTAAAAATTCGATTTTTATATATTGAATAGCAAAGTAAAAATTCGATTTTTATATATTGAATAGCGAAGTAAAAATTCGATTTTTACATATGTAGAGAATACGGGCAACGAAGGTGACAAAAAGGCGAGAACGATGAAGATTTCTATAAAAGAAGAGTCGTGGAACTGGGATAGCTTTTGGTGAGAACTTCTCACTCTTCAATTTCTTTTTCTAGTTATATATATATACTAGGATGTAGACGGTGTTTAGTAGCACCCGACACAATCGTCCACAGACCATGGACTTGTTTGTTTGGCTGTGTAGTTGGTTAGATTATTTGGGTTGAATTGAATTGTTTGGTGAAATGAAATTGATTTGATTGATGTGTGAATGGCATGGGCCTTCACTAGACCGGGGATAAGGCTAGGCCTTGTCCCGTTTCTAGTATCGTGCCGTTATGCCGCCGAAATTTTCTAAAATAAGTTAGAAAAATAAAGATATCATTTTATTTGATAAATGAACCGAATAGAATATTCATAGGTTGGATAAAATAATTTGGTCGTTAAAAATATAATTTTTAACGTGAATGTGAATAAATAAATATTTATAAACAAATCAGCCGATTTGTTTATATACACTGATTTGATGATCTTGATTGGGCTGTACACCCAAGATGAGGGAATCAGTTGGTGGTCGTCCAGACGTACTTGGAGATCGATGGATATGCGAGGAAAGTGCCTCCGGTTTCGTTCAGACCCAGAACGAACTTGTAAATGGATTGTGTGTCTGACATTGGATTTTATTCTGTGTTGATTGATTTCTGTTAAATATATATCTGTTTGGCGGCAGAGAATTTATTCTTTTGCTTAACGCCCTTCTCTGAGACGTACAAACTTAGAGATTATATATCGATAGATATCAATCGCATGGCATGAATTGCCTGTGTGGCATGCTGAGTTGCATGGATCAAGGCTTCTGTTGAAAAGCAAAGTCTTGTGGTTGATGATCAAAGCACGGCCTACGTGGCAGCTTTGTGTATTGCGTGGATTCGCGAGCCTCACACCTCGGTATGAGTCAAAAACGAGATGAGGACCCAAGGAGTGCACGACGTTTCTTTCTAGTTATGGGTGGTGTCAGTGACCTATCAGCCCTGACATTTATATACTTTTCACCTTTGTGGTTTGGATGCGAGGCGCCTCGATTATAGGTCCTATAGGGCCGGGAAACGTGTGTTCAGGAATAACTAATCCTCAAACGTAAGAGAGGACCGGTCTTGGAGGATCCCAGGGTTACCGAGAGTGTGTAGTCCTGAGGCATTTGCTAGAGTGTCTCGAAGCGGAGAGGAGCTTGCCCCTTGCCTCGACTCATGACGGAAATCCAATTTCCAATACAAGATATTTCGGCTTTATTTGTAGAGCCTAGTATGGCGACATAGTAGCATGGGATGCTATGCCGTCTATGATTTATATTTATGATTGAAATTGTTTTGACACTATACACTTATTATAGTATCAAATGATTTGTTTTAAACGTACCAAGCATGTTTGGCTATTATAAGGGAAAACCCTATCCTCCGGCTTGCGTTGCATTGTGTGATGGGACCTGGGTCTTATAATAGCTTCATTTTTCGAAAAAGCATTGCGCTGTTTATTCTATGCACTGGTATTCTTGGGAGGAAACCCGTTTCGTGTTATACGGCGTGGTCCCTTGAATTACTCTCTTTTAAAGTAAAGTTTTAAATAACTGTTTTAGTTCTCACACCAGTCACATGATTGACCTGGAGTTTATTGTTTTAACCTAAACTCTGGGTGCCCCTATTTCCATACGGGCAGCTAGTAGTTTTGGTTTTGCAGATTTATATTCACAGGATCCTGGTTTACAGCTGGAATGATATCCGGAAAGCTCTGTATCCGTATATCACCTTCAGTTGTGCTTTGTATTATCTTTCCGCTGCTATGTAATTTATTGTAATCTCTGATATTTATTGAATGTAATTTATTCATTTATACTCTGTATACTCTTGTATCTGATGGAATTGTTGTAATAGCAATGAAATGTTCTTCCGTCTGCGTTCTGATTTGTCCTGTTCTCAAACGATCAGGGGTTTCGAACGGTCTAGATCGGTTTAACGACTGATTCGGATCGAGCGAAATTCCAGGCCGTCACATTTGGTATCAGAGTTTTGGTTTACAGAGCTCAAGAACATGACACATTAGAACCATACGAAAGAATTCATCAGATATTGGATTAGTAATATCCAATTAGAATGACTCGTTAGAGATAGGATCAGTAGTATCCTAGAACGAGTGTGAAGAGTATATTTTTCAAATGAAAACAATTTTGTTTTGAAAATTTAAATCGTTTTACACGTATTTGAATATTTATTTATTTTTAATTTGGACAATCCGATATATGAAGATTTTGCATATACGCGTCATGAACGTATATTCGAAGTTTTAATATACTGGATAGATATAGGATCACATTCTAGACACCCGGAGATGATTCTGATGATTGATATATCATCATCAGAATTTGTGTTCGTGTTTCGAAGGTGTGATTTTCTATATATTTCCATTAGACTGGTGTGAGAACCAAAACTAATATAGCTAGAATACATTGTTGTGCTTTGGCATCAAAAACATGATTTTTGAATATATATCAAAATTATGAATTTGAAACTCTAATTCACTAATTGATTGATGTTTGTGTTGTTTGTCTATTTGTTTGCTAATTTTGAACCATTATGCCTAATTGAATCAAATATTGAATATTATTGAAAATTAGTCGTATTTGCTTGCATATACATGTACTTACATTGAACAGGTCATAGCAAGGAGGCTAGAGCAGAGAATAAAATTTGTTTGCCCGACAAATAGGTACATGTTTACAATATAATTTACTGTTTTGTTTGGGTGATGATGATTTTATGAGCCGATTGGCTAGCCGCTTAGCTTTTTCTTTTTCTTTTTGAGATCAGAAGGCCTATATGGCAATTTCGGGATTTTCCCGTGGCTCCCGGTGCAGGGGAGGTTATGGCGAAATTTTTCGAAAATTTAGGGTGTTAGCCAAATTTTTGAAATTTTTGAAAATTCTCAAAAACTGAAAAGTTGGAAAATGAAAGCCAGATCGAACGTAGAGTTGATTAATCAAACCACTTTCGACTTTGTTCCTTTTCGGGGACGAAAAGTTTTAAGTGGGGGATATTGTAATAACCCGAAAATCTGGGCCAGTTTAAAATTTTTATTTTGGAAATTTTAATGAATTTCGAATATTTAAAATGAATTATTTTAAATAATATCAACGAGAAATTTATTTTGAATAGAATTCGAACGTATATATTATACGCGTCGTCGTTAGATTATAAATAATTATATATAATTATAAATGGAATTGAAAATGGCGCGGTAGTTCGATAATTCGATTTCAAACTTCAATTGAATGTACCGGGTGCAAAACAATCCGGATTTTAGTGAAACCAAAAACATTAGGATCTAATTGATAATATCTTTCCAACGAATCCGAAAAATCGAGATTTCATAGCGGGAATCAAAAGATATGTCCAGTTGAAAATTCTGAATTGTCGCTATGGAATTCTGGCCCTTAAAAATGGACATTTTGCAAACGACCTCGGATTTCGACGAAACCACTTTTGTTGGGTCCGTGATGTCAAATTATTGCTAGGTTTCAAATTTCAAAATTTTTCGAATCAATATGTGAGTGTGGCAAAGGAAAACGTGTTTGACCAGTTTTAGTTGATTTTAATCGATTGGAAATTGGCCATTTTTCCAACGGTCTCAGAATTCGACGAAATTAGTTTTGTTAGGACCGTATCGTCAATACGAAGCTAGAAAATATTTTTAAGGAATTTTTAGAGTTAGTATGTGACCCCGGTAAATTGAAATGCACGTTCAAATTCAATATATAGAGTTATATGTTGATTTTAAAGGAAACTGATCGAAATGGTCGAATCAGCTTACGATACATATCCCATTGTGTTCGGAATGGGGGTAAAACGCTATGGACGACAGGCGGTGGGCCTCGTTTAGAGGTCGTATGTAAAAGTCAACTTTTTCATAAATAATTAAATAAATAAAACACTCTCTCTCCCCCTTAACCCGTTTTCCCCCCTTTATACTTCAAATCGAATCAAAAAAGAAAAAGAAAACAAAAGATAAGGGAATCGGAGAGGGGCGCGAGCGGCCTCCTCCATGCCGCTGCCACCGCCCAAGGCGGCGGCGCCACCCTGGTGGTGCCCTCCACCGCGGCCACGCTTTTTCACCCCCCTTCCACCTCGACCTCGCGACAGCCCCCCTCCCTCGCCTCAGAAATCTGCCGCCAGTACGAACACCACACCCCCTTTCCACCGCCTGCCGCTGCTCCCTGGACCCACGCCCTCCGCCGCGCCAGTCACCCACGCCACCGACGTCTGAACCCCCCTCCTCCGAAAATCTGTAAATTGTGTTTTCCTTTTTATTATTTTATTTTCTTTTAATTTAGTTATATACCTTGTTTTATTTTCTGATATTAAAATAAATGTAAATGCATGATTTAAAATTCAGTTTTTAGTTTATATATATAATTAGCATTGTAAAAATCTGATTTTTACATATGTAGAGGATTAAAAACATGATTTTGATATGTGTAGAGGATTAAAAACCTGATCTTGTATATGTAGGAAAGGAAAAAATTTGATTTTTAATATACGAAAAGCGATATTTTTATATGAGAAATACGAGATTTTTAAAGATAATCTTTAAAGTGAAAGGGGCGATAACTTTGAAAATAAAAAGATGGGATTTTTTAATTAGCTAAAGATACGATTTTTAATTGTTTAAAAATATAATTTTATCGTATGTAAAGATAGAAAATATAATTTTCATATTAAATAGATAATAAAAATATAATCTTTCATATTGTAGAAGGATAAAAATATGATTTTTACATATTGGGAACTATAAAAATATAATCTTTATAAGATAGAGAATGTAAAAATATCATCTTTGTATATGTAGCGAAATAAAAATCTGATTTTTATTATATATACATTGAAATAAAGTGGTGATTTTTATGGTGATGAAATCTTTACATTTGAAAAGGCGAAATCTTTTTATATATAGTAGCGGTGTAAAAATAGAATTTTTATCCATATAGCGTGATCATAAAAATGGGATTATTATATATTGAATAGCAAAGTAAAAATTCGATTTTTATATATTGAATAGCAAAGTAAAAATTCGATTTTTATATATTGAATAGCAAAGTAAAAATTCGATTTTTATATATTGAATAGCGAAGTAAAAATTCGATTTTTACATATGTAGAGAATACGGATAACGAAGGTGACAAAAAGGCGAGAACGATGAAGATTTCTATAAAAGAATAGTCGTGGAACTGGGATAGCTTTTGGTGAGAACTTCTCACTCTTCAATTTCTTTTTCTAGTTATATATATATATATATACTAGGATGCAGACGGTGTTTAGTAGCACCCGACACAATCGTCCACAGACCATGGACTTGTTTGTTTGGCTGTGTAGTTGGTTAGATTATTTGGGTTGAATTGAATTGTTTGGTGAAATGAAATTGATTTGATTGATGTGTGAATGGCGTGGGCCTTCACTAGACTGGGGATAAGGCTAGGCCTTGTCCCGTTTCTAGTATCGTGCCGTTATGCCGCCGAAATTTTCTAAAATAAGTTAGAAAAATAAAGATATCATTTTATTTGATAAATGAACCGAATAGAATATTCATAGGTTGGATAAAATAATTTGGTCGTTAAAAATATAATTTTTAACGTGAATGTGAATAAATAAATATTTATAAACAAATCAGCCGATTTGTTTATATACACTGATTTGATGATCTTGATTGGGCTGTACACCCAAGATGAGGGAATCAGTTGGTGGTCATCCAGACGTACTTGGAGATCGATGGATATGCGAGGAAAGTGCCTCCGGTTTCGTTCAGACCCAGAACGAACTTGTAAATGGATTGTGTGTCTGACATTGGATTTTATTCTGTGTTGATTGATTACTGTTAAATATATATCTGTTTGGCGGCGGAGAATTTATTCTTTTGCTTAACGCCCTTCTCTGAGACGTACGAGCTTAGAGGTTATATATCGATAGATATCAATCGCATGGCATGAATTGCCTGTGTGGCATGCTGAGTTGCATGGATCAAGGCTTCTGTTGAAAAGCAAAGTCTTATGGTTGATGATCAAAGCACGGCCTACGTGGCAGCTTTGTGTATTGCATGGATTCGCGAGCCTCACACCTCGGTATGAGTCAAAAACGGGATGAGGACCCAAGGAGTGCACGACGTTTCTTTCTAGCTATGGGTGGTGTCAGTGACCTACCAGCCCTGACATTTATATACTTTTCACCTTTGTGGTTTGGATGCGAGGCGCCTCGATTATAGGTCCTATAGGGTCGGGAAACATGTGTTCAGGAATAACTAATCCTCAAACGTAAGAGAGGACCGGTCTTGGAGGATCCCAGGGTTACCCAGAGTGTGTAGTCCTGAGGCATTTGCTAGAGTGTCACGAAGCGGAGAGGAGCTTGCCCCTTGCCTCGACTCGTGACGGAAATCCAATTTCCAATACGAGATATTTCGGCTTTATTTGTAGAGCCTAGTATGGCGACATAGTAGCATGAGATGCTATGCCGTCTATGATTTATATTTATGATTGAAATTGTTTTGACACTATACACTTATTATAGTATCAAATGATTTGTTTTAAACGTACCAAGCATATTTGGCTATTATAAGGGAAAACCCTATCCTCCGGCTTGCGTTGCATTGTGTGATGGGACCTGGGTCTTATAATAGCTTCATTTTTCGAAAAAGTATTGCGCTGTTTATTCTATGCACTGGTATTCTTGGGAGGAAACCCGTTCCGTGTTATACGGCGTGGTCCCTTGAATTACTCTCTTTTAAAGTAAAGTTTTAAATAACTGTTTTAGCTCTCACACCAGTCACATGACTGACTTGGAGTTTATTGTTTTAACCTAAACTCTCGGTGCCCCTATTTCCACACGGGCAGCTAGTAGTTTTGGTTTTGCAGATTTATATTCACAGGATCCTGGTTTACAGCTGGAATGATATCCGGAAAGCTCTGTATCCGTATATCACCTTCAGTTGTGCTTTGTATTATCTTTCCGCTGCTATGTAATTTATTGTAATCTCTGATAATTATTGAATGTAATTTATTCATTTATACTCTGTATACTCTTGTATCTGATGGAATTGTTGTAATAGCAATGAAATGTTCTTCCGTTTGCGTTCTGATTTGTCTTGTTCTCAAACGATCAGGGGTTTCGAACGGTCTAGATCGGTTTAACGACTGATTCGGATCGAGCGAAATTCCAGGCCGTCACACGGTTCCAGTTTTAGGAGAATCCGACGGTCGGATCTCCCGTAATGTCAATTCGAAGTCAATGGTAAAAATTCGCGAACTGCTCCAGCGCGGCGCGTTCTATTCAGGCCATTATATATATATATTATATTTCGTCGATTTCCTTTTTAATACATATTTATAAATCGTTTTAAGTTCGTTTTCAAAACGATTTCAACTTCATATTCAATTTCAAATCAAAATTGAATATTCCATATCATCGATATATAAATGATAGTATTTTCAAAACATTATATTTCGAAATCAATTCCTTTTCGATATTCATTATAAAAATGAATAAAATCGATCTAAATATCGTTTACGTCAAAATGGCATTAGTCTAATCAACACGGCTATATATATTTAAATATATTCGTGTCCATCTCAAATCGGACATCAAAATCAGATTTTAATCCATTACTGAATATTATTTTAAAATATTCATTATTTTAAAATATTCGTTATTTTAAAATATTCTTTCTTTCTGAACAGGATTCAGACACGGTCAATTACCATATAATGTGATTTATATGGATTTCATACACACATGTACATAACAACAATCAAACATCCAAAGTGCATTCTACACTGCATAAGCATTAAATATAAATATTCAACGCTTACACAACCTACCAATCAATCGATCGGCATATAACTAATTATTGGGATTAATGTATGTCATATATCATCCCAATACCCGTGTGAGATTTCAATCAACAAACAATGAATTTTATTTGTGCAGTTGGGCGATGTGTGAAATTTATCGTCCCAATCAATATCAGTCAAATTTGTGTACATAAACAAATCGTCCGATTTGTTTATAAATATTTATTTTATTCATATACACGTTAAAAATTATATTTTTAACTATAAAATGTTTTATTCCATTCCACAACACACAACAATTTTCACAACGTAATCAAACAAATAAACAAGTCGTCCATGGTCTATGGACAACTGGTATCGGGTACTGCTAAGCACCGTCTGCATCCTAGTATATATTTTAACTAGAAATAGAATTAATGTGAGAAGTTCTCACAATGGGTTCCACTCCTCCATTCTTTATTTCTAAACAGTTTCGATTCCGTTTTGCTTCCACTCAATTTCATCGCCATCTGTTTCACGCGGTTTATATATTAAAAATTATATTTTTTAACAACGGTACTATATATATAAATCACATTTTTATGATGCTACACATATAGAAAACATTATATTTTTATTTCGCTATATGTATATAAAAATCAAATTCTTTATTTCGCTACCACATTATAAAAATTATATTTTGCAACGCTTTATATATAATAAAAAATATATTTTTATATCGCGTTTCAAATAATAAAAATCATATTTTTATTACACTGACTTCATAATAAAAATCCAACTTCTACATCGCCACTTCATATATAAAAATCGAATTTTTATATATTTAAAATTCTTACCTTTGCAACATAAAAATCATATTTTTATTATCTCTATAATATAAAAGTCATATTTTTATTATCTCTATAATATAAAAATCATATTTTTAATTCACTACATATATAAAAATAATATTTTTATAATGAAAAATCTAATCTTTATTTTATAAACAAAAATCTATACTTCGTATCGAAGAAAATAAATAAAAATTTACCTTTGCAATTAAAGGATGGGGGTTTTCTTTTGAATGGGAGAGGGAGGAGAGAGATCGGAGGGGGTTGGAGCGGACCAGTCGGAGAGGGGGGGCGCGCAAGCGGAGGTGGGGTTGTAGGTGGCCGGAGTTTGGTCTAGAAGGTGGACGTCACCTCGATTTAGGTGAAAATCGAATGGGTTAGGGGTTTCGAACAAAGAAGGTACTGGGGGAGGGTGTCGCGGGTTCCGGCAGCGGATGGAGGAGGTGGGTGCGATGCTTTGGCGATGGGTGGCTGCGTGGGTGGGAGGGCGACGACGGCGCAGCGTTGATCGACAAGGTGTTTGTTTTTTTTATTTATTTTCATTGATTTCAAAATGAACTGGGGGGTTGACTGTAAATAGAGGGAGAGAGACGGAATGGAATTATGTAATTAAATATATATATTTATTTTAATTTATCTCCAAAAAGTAACTATTTATTTCGACCTCCAAATGAAACCCACCGACCGTCATCCCTAGCTAATTACCCCCATTCGAAACTCAATGGGATATGTATGGTAAGCTAGTTCGGCTGTTTCGATCAGTTTTCGTCAAAATCAAAATATAAATTATATATTGAATTTGAACACACATTTCAATTTACCGGGGCCACATACGGACTCTAAAAATTCCCGAAAAATATTTTTTAGCTTTGTATTGACGATACGGTTCTAACAAACCTAATTTTGTCAAATTCTGAGACCATTTGAAAAATGGCCATTTTTTGGTCGATCGAAATTGACTGAAACTGTTAAAACATGTTTTCTTTTGCTACGCTCAGATTTTGATTCCAAAAATTATGAATTTTGGAATATAGCAATGACTTGATATCCTGGATCTAACAAAAGTGGTTTCGTCGAAAACGTAGGTCGTTTGCATAATTTCCATTTTTAAGGGCTAAAATTCCATAGCGACTATTCTGAATTTTCCACTGGGCATAACTTTTTATCCCTGCTATGAAATTTCAAATTTTTAGATTTGTTTGAAAGATATTCTCAAATAGATTCTAATATTTTTGGTTTCTCTAAAATACGGTTTGTTTGAATCATGTACATTCATTTGAAATTTGAAATCGAAATTTCAAACTACCGTTCCATTTTCAATTCCTTTTATATTTAAAAATAAATATTTATACTCTAACGTCGATTCAAATAAATATATACGTTCGAATTCTATTCAAAATTAAATTTCTCATCGTTATTATTTAAAATAAATCATTTTAAATATTCAAAATTCATCAAAATTGCCAAAATAAAAATTTTAAATTGGCTCAGATTTTCCGGGTTGTTACACATGGTCGGAAATGAAGTACTCAGCTTTCTGTACGCTATGTCTTAGCCCTTAACTAGGATGGTACAAAAGAATAAAAATATTACCTTCCACCTGACCAGCCAGTGTGGACAAGCCAACCAGTGACACCGTTCTTCTGCATCTTCTCCGCTAACATGATAGCATATTTAATGGGATGCATCATAATGAAGATTTCACCAAAACCAGATGAGAATGTAGCCCGTGGCTCTTTAATACCCTCTTTTAGTGCAATGGAATGCCAAAGAATCAGTATATCTAAGGCTACACCAAAACGAGCTGATCGAGTATGCATGATGCAGGATATACGTGGAAGGTACAATAACCTTGATAGACAATCATTCAGTATGTAATTTCATGTGCATAGCGTATGTAATAAGAAACGAGAAATGTTTGAGCATGATGGGCATACAGCAACTCCCATCAGCAAGCAAGTCTGCAGCATTTGTTTCCTCATCAAATTTTACATGTAGTACTTCTCCAAACCATATTTTTATCTGCGTTTGTATATTAATTAACACTAGATCAGTGACATACTGAAAAGCTGTACATAGTATACAACAAAAAGAAATTTCTTGTTTCGGGTTTAGAAGGTTTAGGCAGCAAATGGAAAATTAGCAGTGCATACTACATAATAATATGAAGTTTAAGCTTCAAACCACGAGCTAGAGAAAAGAAAAGAAAGTCGTATTTATTTTCCCCCTTCATATTTGGCACCCAGATGTATAGATGCACATGAATAACTACTTCTAAATGATAACAGTTCTGAATGTGTCACATATTTTTTACCTTGCCGCAACAATATTATCACATGTCTCAGAAAACAAGTTTTGTCAAAAAGCAAAAGATGAAGAGCAACGTCACTTAACAAATAAGCCATCTCCTGTGTAACACCATTCACCTATCACAAACTTTTGTGGTGTTCATCCAATTTTTAATCAATCTCCATCTCTCTCCAAGTTTACACAATAAAATTTCACCATTTCTGTACTATTTGAGATAATCACTTAAGCAGCAAGCATATCAAATGTGAAGTAGAAAACATTACACATGAGAAAGTTGAGTATACAGAGTCAAAACATAAAACATATAATGCTTCAGTAGCAGGACCCAAAAAGAAAAAGGAGTACCCAAAAAAAACTTATTGTATCATTCAACACGTACTGAATGCTTATAGCCTAACCAATTCAATTCAAATACATATTCAGTGTACAAATACAAACTAATTTACATGTAAATAGCTGAAAACGATAGCCAAAACAAAACAAATGTTGTGTACAGTTAAGATGTTGGATCAGAAATCTCTATACAAAACATAACACAACTAGTATTAACATAAAAGAAAATTCAACTAGTTAGAAATATCTAATTCAGAACCACATAAACTACAAGTAAAATAATATACTAAATGAAGGAAAAATATGAAAAAGAAAAGAAACGCTTCCTGCAACAAACCGTTAGGACTAAGGAAGGTTAAACAACAATTATCTATTGCTGACTAAGTTGAGATCCACCTCTCATTGGCGTCACCAAATTCATGTATCGGTCGATTTGTGATTTCGGAGACAGTGGTCACCGCTAATGATAGCGAATCTGGTGATCATGCCCTCATCATAGGGGATGTCGAAGATTTTGATGTTGTTACTAGCGAGGAGGTCAGCGTTGGCGCTGACTTGGGTTCGTGACAGTGAAAAGAGGCTAATATTTTTAGGTGAAAGTCTGCAATTGGAAGAGGGGCGGACGATTTCGTAATTTAGGGCATGAAGAAGGAGGAGATACATTTGGATCTGGATTTGGGAATTAGGGATTTGGGATTTAAGATCCGTAAAGACAGAGAAAGAAGGCATCGTGAGCGATTTGTTATTTAGGGGATCAATTTCGAGTTTTGGGGTTAACCGGGAAATTTAAGGGGTAGACCCGCTGAAACAAAAACTAAGCGAAAACTAAAATTTAATGATGGCGCCCTCCTTTTTCCCGCCTGTAGAAGGCAAGTTTAATATTAACTATTAATCATATTTATTAATTATTACATGTAATAAATAAATGTAAACAATAACTTATAATTATCAGTAATTAATCATCAAAAATTATTACATATAAAAAATAATTATTCATTGTAGATAATATCTAGTAATTATGATTTATTTATTAATAATCACTAGTTATAAATTATAGGTAATACCTAGTAATTATGAATTATTACCTTTTTAAATGCCAAAAAATGAATATAATCATCAATTATAACAATTTAATTAAAAATATATTTATAGCAACTAGGACAAAAAAATAGTTGTCAAAAAATTGTTTATTGCAACTGGCAAGAGAAAGCAATTACTAAATATTCATTTATTGTACCTACCAAGAAATGCTACTTGTTGAAAATTACCCACTACGACTGTTAGTCAGTTGCTAAATACCATCTATTGCAAGTTTCAGGAAACGTCAGTTGTCGAAGATCATTTGTTGCAATTACATATGTCAGTATATATTATTATTTATTTATTTCTAATTATGCATTATTGTTATTAAGTATTAAAAGTTAATTATATTTATTGATTATTTAACGTCAATTATTTGATAATTAATAATAGTAATATTTATCTAGTATTATAAATGAATATTAATTATAATTTCTAATTATAAATGATTAACATTAATTATTGAATAATAATTAATGATTATATTAATTATTGAACATTAATTATTTCATGTCTCAAATTAAAATTCCGTCTAATTATAGGTTATTAATAACTAATTATTAATAAATAGTCGATATTAATTACTAACTATGTTTAAGAAAAATTAGTTTCTAAAACATACACAACGTTCAATGTGTAATTATTAACTAATTCAACACAATTGAAAACATATTCTATAAGTAATATTCGTGAGAGGCGATAGTTACATGTGAAAGGCTACAAATAGGGCATGGAAATAACAACTTGTATGGTAATGTTTATATTCTATGAATTTCGGAATTCCTTAATATATAACATTTCTTATTTTTAAAGTATGAAATTTTAACAAAATTTTATATTTATTTCTAAATTATGAAAACTTCAAAAGTTTATATTTAAACTTTGTATTTATGTTAGGAAATATGAAATTTTTAATTTTTGAATGAATACGTATAAAACATATCAATTTTAATTATTAAATTTAGATACTAGATATTAAATTTTAATTCTTACATATTAGAAATAACTTATAAATCATTGATTATTAAAGTTTACTTATCTATATTATTAATTATTATTACCTTTTAATTATTTAGTAATTATTAATTAATCAATACCAACTATTGAATTTTATTTATTATTAATAATCGTTATTTGTTTTAGTTATCAATATATTATTATTAACATTAAGTATTTAGAATTTATTTTTAATTACCAATTACTTAGTAAAAACATAATAGTAAAACATTTTATGACGAATAAGCGTACGAGAACCTTGCATATCCCTTGAAAATCTACTGCAAAATAGCTTCAAAAAATACATGATGGTAAAATGTCTCAAATTGCGATGGAATTCAGCGATAAAAAAATGATTATGTTAAAGCGTTGCAATTTGCTACGGTTTAGCGACAG
Organism: Allium sativum; assembly: GCA_030737875.1. NCBI lineage: Eukaryota > Viridiplantae > Streptophyta > Magnoliopsida > Asparagales > Amaryllidaceae > Allium > Allium sativum. The sequence goes on along the minus strand of CM060918.1, from coordinate 155,314,578 downwards.
ACAGTAATATTTTAAAACAAGATTAAATAAAAAATCCAAGATAATACCCCTTACAGATTCCACGAAAATACGTCACTAATTTGCGACAGAATTTTCCATTGCTAAAATCTGCAGTTATTTGCGCTTTTTCATGTAGTGTATATTTATCTTTATTTTCATGCCAATTCCGCTTTTCTAAGATTTTTTCTAGGGATAAATTTCCTTTACCTACCTTATCAACTATAAGCTTTTTGTCCTTTTTACTATGGAAAATAAAATTATCCTCATTACTTAGTTTTATTTCTAACACAATATCATAAGTAGTCCTTATGTGCATCAAAGTCGCCTTAGCAAGCTCTGGTCTCTAACCAAGATGAACTTCTTTTTTGTCATGATTGGTACACCTATCGTATCATATCCATAACAAGATAGTTCCTTAAACATTATAGCATATTCTAGTAAAGACATATAAGTCTGCTCCAAATCTACAAATTTCCTAAGCAAAGCAGATTTAGTAACTTCTAAATAAACCTTTCTTCTAACTTTCTGCGGAACTTAGCCAAAGTCATGGCATCTTCCACTTCTTCAGCAGTCGCACTATTCCACAATTATAACATAGCTCCTGGAAATTGTCTAGATGTCAAACTACTTTTCTGTTCAACATTGATGTAACGATCGGGAATTCCGCTCGATCCAAATCAGTCGCTAAACCGACCAAGACCGTTCGAAACTCCTGATTGTTTTGAGAACACGACAAATTCGAACGCAAACAGAAGAACATTTCATTGTTTACTACAACAATTCCATCAGAATACAAAAATATACAGAGTATAAATCAATATTACACATTATAAAATATCAGAGATTACAATACATTACATAGCAACGGAAAAATAATACAATACACAACTAGAAGAGATATACGGATACAGAGCTTTTCGGATATCATTCCAGCTGTAAACCAGGTTCCTGTGAATATAAATCTACAAAACCAAAACTACCAGCTGCCCGTGTCAAAATAAGGGCACCCAGAGTTCAGGTTAAAACAATAAACTCCAGGTCAGTCAAGTGACTGGTATGAGAACTAAAACAGTTATTTATCTTTATTTTAAAGTTAGGTAAATCAAGGGACCACGCCGTATAACACGGAACGGGTTTCCTCCCAAGAATACCAGTGCATAAAACAAAAAGCGCAATGCTAAATAAAGAACAATGAAGCTATTATAAGACCCAGGCCCCATCACACAATGCAACACAAGCCGGAGGATAGGGTTTTACCTTATAATAGCCAAAGAAGGCTTGATACGCTACATTTCATCTTTTATTATTACTATAAGTGTATAGTGTCAAAACAATTTCAAACATAAGTATCAATCATAGACGACATAAGTGCCCCATACCACTATGTCGCCATATATAGGTATACAATCAAAACGGCAAAGTCACATATTGGAAGTTGGATTTCCATTTGTGAATCGAGGCCAAGGATAGTCCTCACCATTTCGAGACAATCTAGCCTACCATGTCTCAGGACCCAGACTCAAGTGGGCCCTTGGATCGTCAGGGTTGGTCCACCGATGTGGATTAAAATGCCTGAACACTGCGTTTCCTCGCCCTTTGGGGCGTAAATGAATCCAATGAAGCCATCGGTCCCGGATCAACCGATATATCCGAGGCGCCTCGCAACAGCAACAACCACATAAGTCAAACTCGTCAGGGCGTGTAAAACCACTGACGCCACTTCAAACTAGAAAGAAATGCATGTCCTCCCTGAGGTCCTCTCCCGTTTCTGGTTCACAACCGGGGTGTGAGGCTCGCGAATCCACGCTACACAAAGCTATGCCACACAGGCCGTGCTTTGATCATCAACCACAAGACTCTGCTTTTCAACAGAAGCCTTAATCATTTGCCACTTAGGCATGCCACACAGGCAATTCACTCCATGCGTTTGATATCCATCAATATATAACCTCTGAGCTCGTACGTCTCAGAGAAGGGCGTTAAGCAAGAGAAAAAATTCTCCGCCGCCAAACAGATATATATTTAATAGAAATCAACCACACAGAATAAAATCCAATGTCAGACACACAGTCCATTTACAAGTTCGTTCTGGGTCTGAACAAAACCGAAGGCACCTAGTACCCCGCATATCCATCGATCTCCAAGTACATCTTGACGACCACTAACTGATTCCCTCCTCTTGGGTGTACGACCCAATCAAGATCATCAGTAATCACCCAAACGACGTGAAGACCTCCGGTCTTCGACCACCGTCTTCATCCTCGAGACCACGTCGAATCAGTTATTCAGAATGGGATAAACCCGGTCTTTCTGAATAACTCGCGTATATAATAAACAAGTGTTACCCAAACACAACATACGCCTCATTCCAACTCAGAATATTCTTTTATTCAAATATTCTTATACTTTGGGAAAGGTTCCCATTAATTTTATCAAAGATAAATTCTTTAAATTTATTCTTTAATCTTCTTTGAATATCAATTCAAACTAGTCGGGATTAGAGAACCACACCGAAGTAATTATTTATTTTATTTCCCAATCCCAACCTATTCATCCCATGAAGTAAAACTGGTCATACTTCATATCTAACACCACGGTGTTATCGGTAAATTCCATTACCATTTCACGTTCAAATCTAATTAAAGATTTAACTATCGCCTGGAGCAAAACTGGTGATACTCCTTTCTTGACCATTTCAATCTAATTAAAGATTCATTAAAACTCCACTTGGTTTTAATCTTCCCAATAACCGCTATCAATGATTATTTAACTTAGGAAATCACGTCCTGTCTTTAACTGGGTTAAAAAACCAATGTCATTTAAAAGATGGTTCACTATAAACCCAAAATCACATTCCACTCCATCAGCCTTTAACCGTAAATTAGCAAGTGAACAATTCCCTAAGTATTAACACCGAAGGCCGAAACCAACATCAGATCAATACCCAGGAGACCATTCCACTTAACTAATCTCCAGTTAGTTTCTGATTTTCTTAACTCCATTGGGTCTAACAACAGTATTATTGAAGATACTGTTCACGACAAACCCAAATCACATTTGATATTAAATACAAGGCTCTGAATAGAAAATATATCGGCTTATATTCAATATCAAATTCTACGACCAACAAATATCGTATTGGAAATAACGATATAAATATATCTTTCAAATTTCCATAACAATATCTGTATAATCACGAAATCCAACATCGAAATATTCCAAAGACAATTTCAATTCAAATCCATTCCAATTCAATTATTGGAAATTCTGGTTATTTTCAAATCCACTTTATTTATTTTAAAAATAAATAGAATTATAATTCTAGTTCAAAACTAGTTCATTTCGATAAAAATCTATTTTTATCTTTTCAAATATGGAAATTTCCATCCCAATTCTTCCCAAATCATTTCTTATGATTTTACACAAATTATTACTATTTTTAATAATTTTATCAAGGCCCGTACAGTCGATTTACATCAACAGCCATCGAACTGCACTTAAAGCGACCTTTTCCAAATTTGATTTGGACATAATTCCAAATCCAACTGTTAGATTTCATATCTCTAATATTCGTTAGAAATCTCTTTTCGATACGAACCCAAGGTTCCGGTTTTAGGAGAATCCGACGGTCGGATCTCCCGCAACGTCCACTAGAATTCAATGGTCGAAATTCACGAACTGCTGCAGCGCGGCGCATTCTATTCAGGCCATTTTATATATATTATATATATTTCGTCGATTTCCTTTTAAAATGTACATTATAAATCGTTTTTAATTCGTTTCAAAACGATTTCAACTTCATATTCAATTTCCAGTCAAAATTGAATATTCCACATCATCGATATACAAATGATAATATTTTCAAAACGTTAAATTTTGAAATCACTTTCTTTTCGATACTCATTATAAAAATGAATAAAATCGATATAAATATCATTCACGTCAAAATGGCGTCAATCTAATCAACACGGCTTTTATTCAACACATGAATTTATTTTCAATTCAACACATGAATTTATTTCTATTCAACACATGAATTTATTTCTATTCAACACATGAATTTATTTTCAATTCAACACATGAATTTATTTTTCTATTCAAAACATGAATATACATTTTCAATTCAACACTTGAATTTATTTTCAATTCAACACCCGAATTTATATTTCTACTCAACACATGAATATATATTTTCAATTCAACACATGAATTTATTTTCAATTCAACACATGAATTTATATTTCTAAATTTGAATGAGGCCCAATCAATTACCATATAATGTTAATTATATGGATTTTCTACAACACATGTATATAATAGCAACGATAAATAATCAACCATCATCCAGAGTGCATCACACAACTGCATAAGCATTAAATATAAATAATTAATGCTTACACAGTCTGTCAACCCATCGATTGACATACAACTAAACAATCAGGATTAGTTTACATCAAAATATCATCCCAATACCTGTAACAACCCGTATTTTAATAACATGTTATAACCATAAATCAAGGCAGAATTAAATTTTAAAATAAGAACCAAGGGAAAAGGGTTGCGCCATTGCGTTCGTCTCGAAATTCTACATGAAATCGAGTCCGAGTTTTCGAAAATCGGAGTTCATATGACGAAGTTATGACCCTCAGAAGTTTCAGGAATTTGAATAAAATAAAAAAGCTCGAAAATAAAGCCAGAAAATTCAAAATTCAAACCCAGAGAAGGCTGGCGGGAAAATTCCCGCCCATATACCCCGATCGACTAGGGAGTCGACCTCCCCCCAACTAGGTCGGCTGGGGAGTCGACTGGGGTGTCGACCTCCCCATGACCAGGTCGACTGGGGAGTCGACCTGGGGGTCGACCTGGCCCCTTTTTCCAGATCCGAGTCTTTTTGTATTTTTTTGAATCTAGACCTATTTTCTGACCATATTCATGACTCTAATCCTATATAAACTCACCCCTAGCCTAGTTCTCCCCATACCATTTCATTCTGTCCTTATGATGCTTCTGAAATAATTAAATTAAAGAGAGAATGACTACTTCTTCTTCGTTAAGTCAACATCTAGGAATTGCAAATTGGGGGTTTTCAACTAGAACAAGACTAAACAAACAGAGATTCAACAACTGCAACAACCGTTTCTAGAATCAAATCTCTGCACTCTAATTCTCGATCCGCGTTCTGTTAGTTCTAGTTACTTTGAGATTGAAACTTATCAAATTTGATATGGACATGGAATAAAATGGAATTGGACGTAAGCTTGATTATCTATTTGGATCTGTTCTTGTCTCTTCTTGAATATATGATTTTGGGTTATTTCTTATCGACTGAATCATGCCCATTCATGTTGTTGGACCTAGTTTATTATTCAAAAGCTAGATTGTAAAATGAATTCTTGGATCTTGACTTGATGATAAGACTATGCCTATACCTATGACTGTGAACATAGGACTATGCATATGCCTATAACTGTGAACATAAGACTATTGCCTATGACTATGACAAGGACAATTGTGGCTAATCACCTATGACTCATGACTATGAATTATTGCCTATGATTATGAACATAAGGCTATCGTCTATGACCATGACTTTGAAACTATTACAGTTAATTGCCTATGACTATTTAGGGTAGTTGCCTAGAACTATTTTGGATAATTATCCATGACTATTGAGATTAATCGCTCATGATTCACTATGACTATGACTGTTGTGGTTAATTGACTATTATAGTTGATTGTTCATAACACTATAGTTGAAAACCAAGTTGTACACCGAATTGGCATTTTGTTGGATCTCATACCTAGGGTGTGACTTGCTTAGTTTATTCGCTATTATGTACACCAAAACCATTGGATCCATTATCCTTGTATTTGGCTTGCTTTTGCATCCTATTCTTTTATGCCAACTTTTAACATGACTATCGCCTTATTATGCTAGATCTGTAATCCTAATGTTTTGGGACTATTATGCTATATGCCAAGGATTTTATAACCAATTGCCTCGAGCTATATCATGTTAGATTTATCACCTTGTGCTCGTTCTTTTGCCTATCATAGTTTTGATGTCTTCCCCTTTCATTTAGGATTTGGATTTACTTGTTGTATAGATCGATTCACGTTTACGTGCGATGGGAATACGATTTGGGGAGATTAGGCAAAACATGAATTGGTTATGAATATGAATCATGAACTTGATAATAGGCATAAGTTGAAACCTGAAAACTTGACATGAAAACTTGACAGGAAACTCGCTTACAAACTTGACACGAACATGACATGAAAGTTGAACATGGACATGATATTAGAATGAACTTGAAAATGGCCAACTCAAGGTTGGGTTGAGTTTGCAGTGTAAATCGGCCCGGAACCGCCCGACGAATCCAGTGACTGCAAACAATAGGATCCAATGTGGGTAGTTGGTCATATCGCGCTTATGACCCGAGGTTAGACTAGGTTGTGGTGTAAATATGCCCGTAACTGCCCGGCGAATCCAGTGACCACAACGACTAGTCTAATGTGAGAGGTTGGGGTGCATTAATGAATTAATGCCACATGATAGGGTTAAGTCATGAACCGCTTGAATATACTTAACCAATTTGACACAATGATTTGATAGGGTTAAGTCATGAACTGCTTGAATATACTTAACCAATTTGACACGATGATTTGATAGGGTTAAGTCATAAACCGCTTGAATATACTTAACCAATTTGACACGATGATTTGATATGGTTAAGTCATGAACCGCTTGAATATACTTAACCAATTCGACACGATGAGTTGATAGGGTTAAGTCTTGAACCGCTTGAATATACTTAACCAATTTGACACGATGATTTGATAGGGTTAAGTCATGAACCACTTGAATATACTTAACCAATTTGACACGATGATTTGATAAGGTTGAGTCATGAACCGCTTGAATATACTTAACCAACTTGACACATGATTCGTAGGGCTAAGTCATGAACTTGAACGACAACACTTAGCCAATTTGACATGACACGTAGACGGGTTAAGTCACGAACTTGAATGACCATACTTAATCAATTTGACATGCTAGACTGATGGGGTTAAGTCTCGAATTTAAATGACAACACTTAACCTGCTGGACGGAAACCCTAGTTACGCGGTCCTTTTCAGCAATTACCCACTAGATGTATCATGGTACCCTGGAACTAGGCAGGGTAGGACACGATTACTGGGCTGATTTAAAGCGACTAGAACGACGCCTGAGTTGGTGCGCTATTGTAGGTTCAGGCGGACTAAGGTCGTGCACGTAGTCCGGAGTTGAAAAAGCAGGCATTGGGCACCAGTAGGTTTACACTGTGTGTGCTTGATTTGTGTCGGTGGTTGGCACCCTAGGGCTTGATACACCTTATGGTGGACCTAGCACAGGTGACTACATTCGTGATAGACCGTATGACACAGACACATGAACGAGATAGGACTTGTAGGGAGCCGATCGATTAATAGATCGTTTCGTGAAACCAAGTAACGGGTCATTTCATGACATTGGGCAAGGGATCATTTTATATTCAACACATGGCACGGGTTGGGATACTAGAACGGGTGGTGCAGAGCAAATAGATATCATAGAAATATTTTAAAGGTGAAGCAGAGAAATCTTGCGATCTTGCGAAATTATACTTAGTTCATCTTGAATGGGAACCTCGCAATGTTATGCATGACAAAAGTCATATGATGTTATTCTTAGTTATCGTGCCTGTAGCTTATCTTGTCATCATGCTTATGTTTATTTTCAGTTTATTCATGCCATGTTATCTTACCTGTTTTTATGTTGAAAGTCACTAGGACTTACTCAGTCTTTATGACTGACCCGGTTTGTTTCGCCTCTTTTTCTTCCATTCCCCCCCCCCCCCAGGTTCACAGGGTGGGAATACAGCTTAGTTCGTATCTTACCGAGTTCGAAGGCTCTTTCATGTACGACTTGGATTTCTCTTGGCTATGTCTTGCTTTGCTTTATTGGGGAATATCACAGTTTATTTTTATGCTTCTTTGTTTTTGAGCAAGACATATATTTTAGCTATGTGATTGGGTATTGGAAGTTGATGGGCTTTTATTGTAAACAATTATATTTAATAAATGATTTGTAGTACTTCCACTTTACTTTCCGCTGTTTTATATATGTCTGTCTTGTAATATTTCGGTTCTAGTACCCATAATGCTCCACTGAAGTTAAGGCATTCCCTTTGTGAGTGACCTTAACGGATGTGGGGTGTTACATTTGGTATCAGAGCAGAAGGTTACTAGACTGGGCAAAAGCTTTTAAAAACCTTCTGAAATTATTTTCAAAACGTTTACAAAGAAGCATTTTTCTAAGAAAAGTTTTGTTTTACGAAAGGCATATTCCCCAAAGCCATATGCACTATCTTTTGATTCTCTCCTTGAGTCTCTTCTCTCTTTCTTTTTCACCATAGTTTGTAGGCATACAACGCATGTAGGGGGACAAAGAGGTGCCCAACCTCCATCAGTAGCTGCGGTAGTTCCATCTGCGACTAATCTTATTTCAAGCTTTGTAGGGTTGCCGTGCGATGGAGGTAGATTTCGAGAAACTTGTCAACAAGCTATCCAAGGATAGTAAGAACGAGGACAAAAGAACACAAGCCTAAGGATAAGAAACTTGTTGATATGGCTTAATCCATGAAGGAGAAAAAGGTGAAAAGGAAGAGGCCAAAGTGAAAGAATAATAAAACTCATGACAAGAAAGAGTATCGTTAGTATGGTAAAAAGGGACATGTAGTTAAGTGTTATAGGACAAGGACAAGGGCAAAGAACAAGATCGTCGAGAGGGCAATTGTATGCTCTCATTACTAGCATACCTAAGAGAGGTGGTAATGTTTCTGTTGAAGGTTTAGTTTCATCCCGTTAGAACTTTGTTTTTGTTCATCGCATCCTTTTAATTCCGCTTCGATATTTGAGTCTCTGCACCTTAGTACTAGCGTAGTAGGGGATCCCATTTTTTTCTCAAATCCTGTTGGGGAATCGGCTCATTTATTTATGACTTGTCTGGATTTGAGAATGTCTATGCTAAGTGTATATTCATGACTTGTTTGTACTAGTTCCATGGTAGTTAGACTCTTGACTTGCCTTGGTAATGTCCTCGAAGTCTAGTGTAACCCTTAGGGTTTTGTCATGCTTAGTTACCTAGAATCTCTTGATACATTTGTTGATCCGCTCGAGTAGTGTTCGCCACTAAGGCGGATGGTTCATTTCGCTTATGCATGAGCTATAGAAAATTACCTTAGTAAGTACATTTGGCCACATGGTTGACATCTATTTATTTTCAAGAGATAATTCTTCTGCGTGGAATACCTTATAGTGAGTAAACGAGATCCAGGATTCACTAGTGAATTTTTGGAGAGCTTGCATGAAACCATGAGTACACAGATATGTTTGACCCGAGTATACTAGAAGGGGAATAAGTGAAAGTGGAACGAGAGGCAACCGTGAAATGAGTTCCAACTCATATTTTGGAAACAAGAATTAAGAAGCTATGAAATGTGAAGTTAAATACGATCAAAGCACAATGGGGTTAAGCTCAAGGAAATGCGACTTAGAAGATTGAAGACTAGATACGCGCATCATAGCTCTTTTTAAGAGTATATACTTGATCCCTCTTTTCCTGTAGAGTTTACTTTCATTCTATCTTTTATGTATATCCTCTCGGTCATATTCTCAACCCTATTTCTGTTGCAAACCCCATAGGGAGTATGACTCATCTGTTAGTAATACATGTTGGGGCTTGAGGATGTTCGTTGGGTTGACTAAACTTTTTGGGTTTCATAGGATATGGGTTAGTTTTATGAAGGGATTTCTTGTGACCCAAAAGGAGTCCATCATGCTCAGTTTCCTAGAAACATATATATATTGGTTGGGTTGAGTAATTCTTTGGGTGCCAGTCTGATGTTGATTTCGGTCTTCGGGGATGTTGCTTAGGGAGTTCTTCTCCTAATCAGTATATGCATGACGTAGATTTTCAGTTTTGACATGGCCTAATAGGCACAAAGTTTTTACTTGCTTTTATCTTCTCGATCCTATCTTGAGAACCTTAGGTAGAACTCTATGGATGTAAACATGTATTTGAAACATGTTATGGTTGATGTTTGCAAATGGTTGCAAGTTGTTGCTCGTGGTTTCATAACACACATTAGGCACTAGATCGGCTCAGTCACATTTTCATATTGCATATGCATGAATGTTTATACTTGTACATGGATGGAAACTTGATATGTTATCATTTGGATATTGCATATGAATGAATGTTTGAGCACTCATGTAGAAATTGTGAAATGTAATAGGAATTTGCATACATGTTGGACTCATCGCACTAGCATACTTTGCATTAAGGAGGTTTACTGAATCAGTAACTGCCTGATCTTTTGCATTAGATAAGTACATATACACACACTTTCCACATATATACATACATCACTAGGAATCTTTTAAGGACAATGATTGCTTGTGGATGATGTTTTGAGTAGATGGATGATGGATGGTAGGATACATTCTTCCTAACTTAGATATTTCGGGGACGAAATCCTTTAAGGAGGGGAGAATGTAACAACCCGTATTTTAATAACATGTTATAACCATAAATCAAGGCAGAATTAAATTTTAAAATAAGAACCAAGGGAAACGGGTTGCGCCATTGCGTTTTTCTCGAAATTCTGCATGAAATCGAGTCCGAGTTTTCGAAAATCGGAGTTCGTATGACCAAGTTATGACCCTCAGAAGTTCCAGGAATTTGAATAAAATAAAACAGCTCGAAAATAAAGCCAGAAAATTCGAAATTCAAACCCAGAGAAGGCTGGCGGGAAAATTCCTGCCCATATACCCAGGTCGACTGGGGAGTTGACCTCCCCCCAACCAGGTCGACTGGGGTGTCGACCTCCCCATGACCAGGTCGACTGGGGAGTCGACCTGGGGGTCGACCTGGCCCCTTTTTCCAGATCCGAGTCTTTTTGTATTTTTCTGAATCTAGACCTATTTTCTGACAATATTCGTGACTCTAATCCTATATAAACTCACCCCTAGCCTCGTTCTCTCCAAACCATTTCATTCTGTCCTTATGCTGCTTCTGAAATAATTAAATTAAAGAGAGAATGGCTACTTCTTCTTCGTCAAGACAACATCTAGGAATTGCAAATTGGGGGTTTTCAACTAGAACAAGACTAAACAAATAGAGATTCAACAACTGCAACAACCGTTTCTAGAATAAAATCTCTGCACTCTAATTCTTGATCCGCGCTCTGTAAGTTCTGGTTACTTTGAGATTGAAACTTGTCAAATTTGATATGGACATAGAATAAAATGGAATTGGACCTAAGCTTGATTATCTATTTGGATCTGTACTTGTCTCTTCTTGAATCTATGATTTTGGGTTATTTCTTATCGACTGAATCATGCCCATTCATGTTGTTGGACCTAGTTTATTATTCAAACGCTAGATTGTAAAATGAATTCTTGGATCTTGACTTGATGATAAGAATATGCCTATACCTATGATTGTGAACATAGGACTATGCCTATGCCTATAACTGTGAACATAAGACTATTGCCTATGACTATGACAAGGACAATTGTGGCTAATCACCTATGATTCATGACTATGAATTATTGCCTATGATTATGAACATAAGGCTATCGTCTATGACCATGACTTTGAAACTATTACAGTTAATTGCCTATGAATATTTAGGGTAGTTGCCTAGAACTATTTTGGATAATTATCCATGACTATTGAGATTAATCGCTCATGATTCACTATGACTATGACTGTTGTGGTTAATTGACTATTATAGTTGATTGTTCATAACACTATAGTTGAAAACCAAGTTGTACACCGAATTGGCATTTTGTTGGATCTCATACCTAGGGTGTGACTTGCTTAGTTTATTCGCTATTATGTACACCAAAACCATTGGATCCATTATCCTTGTATTTGGCTTGCTTTTGCATCCTATTCTTTTATGCCAACTTTTAACATGACTATCGCCTTATTATGCTAGATCTGTAATCCTAATGTTTTGGAACTATTATGATATATGCCAAGGATGTTATAACCAATTGCCTCGAGCTATATCATGTTAGATTTATCACCTTGTGCTCGTTCTTTTGCCTATCATAGTTTTGATGTCTTCCCCTTTCATTTAGGATTTGGATTTACTTGTTGTATAGATCGATTCACGTTTACGTGCGATGGGAATACGATTTGGGGAGATTAGGCAAAACATGAATTGGTTATGAATATGAATCATGAACTTGATAATAGGCAAAAGTTGAAACCTGAAAACTTGACATGAAAACTTGACAGGAAACTCGCTTACAAACTTGACACGAACTTGACATGAAAGTTGAACATAGACATGATATTAGAATGAACTTGAAAATGGCCAACTCGAGGTTGGGTTGAGTTTGCAGTGTAAATTTGCCCGGAACCGCCCGGCGAATCCAGTGACTGCAAACAATAGGATCCAATATGGGTAGTTGGTCATATCGCGCTTATGACCCGAGGTTAGACTAGGTTGTGGTGTAAATATTCCCGGAACCGCCCGGCGAATCCAGAGACCACAACGACTAGTCTAATGTGAGAGGTTGGGGTGCATTAATGAATTAATGCCACATGATAGGGTTAAGTCATGAACCGCTTGAATATACTTAACCAATTTAACACGATGATTTGATAGGGTTAAGTCATGAACCGCTTGAATATACTTAACCAATTTGACACGATGATTTGATAGGGTTAAGTAATGAACCGCTTGAATATACTTAACCAATTTGACACGATGATTTGATAGGGTTAATTCATGAACCGTTTGAATATACTTAACCAATTCGACACGATGATTTGATAGGGTTAAGTCATGAACCGCTTGAATATACTTAACCAATTTGACACGATGATTTGATAGGGTTAAGTCATGAACCGTTTGAATATACTTAACCAATTTGACACGATGATTTGATAAGGTTGAGTCATGAACCGCTTGAATATACTTAACCAACTTGACACATGATTCTTAGGGCTAAGTCTTGAACTTGAACGACAACACTTAGCCAATTTGACATGACACGTAGACGGGTTAAGTCACGAACTTGAATGACCACACTTAACCGACTTGACATGCTAGACCGATGGGGTTAAGTCTCGAATTTAAATGACAACACTTAACCTGCTGGACGGAAACCCTAGTTACGCGGTCCTTTTCAGTAGTAACCCACTAGATGTATCATGGTACCCTGGAACTAGGCAGGGTGGGACACGATTACTGGGTTGATTGTAAGCGACCAGAACGAAGGCTGATTTGGTGCGCCATTGTAGGTTCAGGCGGACTATGGTCGTGCACGTAGTCCGGAGTTGAAAAAGCAGGCATTGGGCACCAGTAGGTTTACACTGTGCGTGCTTGATTCGTGTCGGTGGTTGGAAACCTAGGGCTTGATACACCCTATGGTGGACCTAGCACAGGTGACTACATTCTTGATAGGGCCGTATGACACAGACACATGAACGAGATAGGACTTGTAGGGAGCCGATCGATTAATAGATCGTTTCGTGAAACCAAGTAACGGGTCATTTCATGACATTGGGCAAGGGATCATTTTTTAGTCAACACATGACACGGGTTGGGATACTAGTACGGGTGGTGCAGAGCAAATAGATATCATAGAAATATTTTAACGGTTAAGCAGATAAATCTTGCGATCTTGCGAAATTATACTTAGTTCATCTTGAATGGGAACCTCGCAATGTTATGCATGACAAAAGTCATATGATGTTATTCTTAGTTATCGTGCCTGTAGCTTATCTTGTCATCATGCTTATGTTTATTTTCAGTTTATTCATGCCATGTTATCTTACCTGTTTTTATGCTGAAAGTCACTAGGACTTACTCAGTCTTTATGACTGACCCGGTTTGTTTCGCCTCCTTTTCTTCCGTTCCCCCCCCCCCCAGGTTCACAGGGTGGGAATACAGCTTAGTTCGTATCTTACCAAGTTCCAAGGCACTTTCATGTATGGGTTGGATTTCTCTTGGCTATGGCTTGCTTTGCTTTATTGGGGAATATCACAATTTATTTTTATGCTTCTTTGTTTTTGAGCAAGACTGATATTTTAGCTATGTGATTGGGTATTGGAAGTTGATGGGCTTTTATTGTAAACAATTATATTTAATAAATGATTTGTAGTACTTCCACTTTACTTTCCGCTGTTTTATATATGTCTGTCTTGTAATATTTCGGTTCCAGTACCCATAATGCTCCACTGAAGTTAAGGCATTCCCTTTGTGAGTGACCTTAACGGATGTGGGGTGTTACAATACCCGTGTGGGGTTTCAAATCAACAAACACAGATTTTATTTGTGCGGTTGGGCGATGTGTAAAATTTATCATCCCTATCAATATCAGTCAAATTAGTGTACATAAACGAATCGTCGACTTGTTTATAAATATTCATTTTATATACACGTTAAAAATTATATTTTTAACTATAAAATATTTTCCACTATAAAATATTTTATTTCATTCCACATCACACAATCAAATTTCACAACATAGCAATCAAACAAACAAGTCATCCATGGTCTGTGGACGACGGGTGTCGGGCGCTACTAAGCACCATCTGCATCCTAGTATATATTTCAACTAGAAATCAAAATAAAAGTGAGGAGTTCTCACGGACTAGCTAAACCAAACGCCAAGACTCTTCATATGTAGAAATCTTCATCGTGCTCGCCCTTTGTCAATTTCATTGTCCGTAGCCACTACATATATAAAAAATCACATTTTTATATTGTTGCTATGTGTATAAAAATCACATTTTTATAATCGCTCGATATGGATAAAAATCACATTTTTATTCCGCCACTATATGGATAAAAATTCTATTTTTATACCATTAGTAATATAATAAAAATTATATTTTTATCACGCTATTTCAATAAATAAAAATCATATTTTTATATCTTCTTCATATATTTTTACAACGCTTCTTCCTATATAAAAATTATATTTTTATATTTCTAGTTCTTATATAAAGATTGAATTTTTATTCGAATTTTTATATTGCTTCATATATAAAAATCGAATTTTTATATTTCTACCACGTATGTAAAAATCGCATCTTTATATTCCCTATGATATAAAAATCACATTTTTAATACTCTGCATTAATAAAAATCATATTTTTATTATTCTAAAAATATAAAAAACATATTTTCACGTTGCTACTTCTATAAAGATCACATCTTTATCTTCACATCATTAAAAATCTGTTCTTTACATAATGAAGAATCTATTCTTTATATATTGAGAAAATAAAAATTAGTTTTTGCTATATTATAAAGGATAAAACTGATTCATAATAAAACAAAATAAGAAGAAATAAAAGAAATGAATAAATAAGATCTTACAGCGTCTCAGAGGAGGAGGGAGGGGTTTAGGGTGCCTGAGATGGTCGGAGCGTCGGCTGCGGCCTTCCAAGGTGGCGGCGCACGGTGGAAAAGGGGGCGACGGCTTCGGTTTTCCAGACCGGGGGGGGGGGGGGGGAGGGGGGGAACTAGGGTTGTTCGATCTTGCCTGAGCGGGAGAAGGAGGTGGCGGCGCCTGCTTGGGGCGGCGCGAGGGCGTCAGGGGGAGGCGCGCCTAATTGGGCGACGGGGTGAGCTCGTGGGGGGGAGGGGGCGACGGGGTATTCTTCTTCTATTTCGAATTGGAAAGTAAACAGGGGGGGTCTGAGCAAAGAGAAAAGGGGGGAGGTTTTATTTATTTATTTTATATTATATTTAATTTTTAATTCAATAATGTTGACTTTTCAACCAACCACCAAACGAGATCCAACAACTGCCACCCTTAGCTAATTACCCCCATTCCGAACACAATGGGATATGTATCGTAAGCCGATTCGATCGTTTCGATCAGTTTTCGCTGAAGTTAAAATATAACTCTATATATTGAATTTGAACGCACATTTCAATTTACTGGGGTCACATACAGACTCGAAAAATTCCAGAAAAATATTTTCTAGCTTCGTATTGACGATACGGTCCTAAAAAAACTAATTTCGTCAAATTCCGAGACCATTTGAAAAATGGCTATTTTCTAGTCGATTAAAATCAACTAAAACTGGTCAAACGCATTTTCCTTTGCCACGCTCACATATTAATTCGAAAAATTACGAATTCTGAAACCTAGCAATAACTTGACATCATGGATCCAACAAAAGTGGTTTCGTCGAAAATCGAGGTCGTTTGCAAAATTTCCATTTTAAGGGCCAGAATTCCATAGCGATTATTCTGAATTTTCAACTGGACGTATCTTTTGAATCCCGCTATGAAATTTTGATTTCCCCGATTCGTTGCAAAGATATTCTCAATTTGTTTCAAATATTTTTGGTTTCACTAAAATCCGGTTTATTTTGAATCCTGTACATTCATTTGAATTTTGAAATCGAATTTTCAAACTACCGTGCCATTTCAGGCTCGTTATATAATTAAAATAAATTATTTATATTCTAACGTCGATTCAAATAAATATATACGTTCTAATTCTATTCAAAATAAATTTCTTGTTGTTATTATTTAAAATAATTCATTTTAAATACTCCAAATTCACTAAAATTGCCAAAATATTTTTTTTTAAATTGTCTTGGATTTTCGGGTTATTACAATTAAGCCATAGATAAGCAAAAATTATATCAGAGTAAAGTAGCAAATTTTCAATTCAAAAACATCCTTGGTTCCAATAAGTGGATTTCCTTTAAGCCTAGCATAATCCCAACTAAAGGTAGCATAATTTTTGATAGAATCCTCAGGGTTTGCTTCTCTAGCATTAAGTTCATCCAATCTAATAGCATTTCCAACTTTCGTTAGGTTAACATAAAACTGGTACATGGCTACCGTACCGACATGCAGTGCTCCGAAAACCACGTTAACATTAGCAGCTAACTATCGACCTTGGTTTGTCCTTGAAATTGTTTGAATATTCCCATTTTTCATGGTACTTCTCTGCCATGATTGGCACTTCATTTCCTACCTCCAAACCTTATGTCCTTAAACCTGCATCTAAGCTTAGTAAGAAACGGAAGAACGACCTGAGCCAAAAGAAAGAGAAGGATAGAGATATGGTCTACATACTTATATAGTACAAATACAAGTACGCTATTGTAATGTTATCCTAGACCCCAATTTCTTCTTTAATTTACTAAGATTATGTTTTCAAAGGGTTCAAAATTCTTTTAATTTTCCGCAGCCTTGTGCTTACAAAACTTAACATCCCTCATTCTGAAGCCTAAAACTAAGCGCTACAGATGATATGGCCATTTATAATGTTATTTTCTGCAAATGAAACATAGATGCGTTAACGATATTAATACCGATAGCATATTAATATGAAATAAAATTAAACAACATTTGTAAAACATTTCTTGTTTCATAAATATTATATATTCATTGCAATCATAATCCATGATCGTTTTTCAAGTTTAGATACATGAATACTTTAAGAGCAACATACGAAGTTGCACTCTGGATTGATCAGAATATGAATAATTATTATTATTATATACTTGCATGTCTCATGTGTTATCATAACTATCTGTTTTACTCTTTACAACCCATCTAATGGGTAATTTGACTATTTGTCACTACCTCATAGTTTTGCAAAAGTAACTATAAACATAAGTGTCTAACTTATGCCTACCAAATTCACCGTAATGCTTTAACTATCCATTAGATGCATATAAGGCTAACCATTTAAATATCTCCTCCTTTGATAGGACTAGCCATCCATATAGCTTTTAATTTGACACTCATCTATCTTAATGAGTATTCCTTTCTATGCGTAATTTTTTTAGTTATAATCTAACCTTGTCATGTGCACTGGAATCTTGGACAATTTCAACTAGGGGCAATAGCTGAAACATAGGGTGTGATTCTACACTAGTCTTATATAGTATTCCATTCTTCATAGCCAAATATGTCCATAATCCACTTGTTTGATGATGAAAGGAAGCAAAATTTGTATCGCACCTCTTGATGATGGAATAGAGAAAAAATAGCGTTGCACCTATCTAGTGATGAAACATATCAAAATCAATTTTGCACTTATTTGGTGTCTAAACCGATCAAAATTGGCTTCACGCCTATCTGATGACAAAACAGATCAAAATTGACTTTGTACCAATTTGGTGATGAAACGAATCAAGATTGTCTTAGCACATTGGCTTCACAAAATTGGTTTTGTAAGCAAGTAGAATTGTAATTATCATAAAAAGTGCAACTTTCCTAGAAAAAACAATACTTTTCATCCACCCTTATCATTTAGTAAAATCTAATTGGTCAAGATACTTCTTTTAAGATTTATGTCATCAATCTGAAAATTTAAATATTCAAAATTAAAGCAAACCCCTTAATTATTTTGATTTAATTAATTATTTACTTAAGATCTTTTAGCTTAGTAAATTCATATTAAATCATAAAAGCATGAGAAAACACATCAAAAATCATGATAGATCCATTTTAATCTATATTCATCATAAATAAATTTTAGATCCAAAACACTATTTAATCATTTTAAATAATTAAAATCCTAAATAAAGGCTAACTTACAAAATTCACAAAATATTCGTATTATTTGGAAAATTGTGAAACTTGAAAACTTCTAGAATAATGTTCTCTACATTATACCAAAATTTCAAGTCATTTGGATGATATCTACAAGGGTTTCAAATCAGAACATACATATCTTCATGAATAACTAACCAAAATCATCAACAATCATATATCATCATATAACAATTAAACACGACGTATGCATTTCCGATGTTGATTTTGAACATGATGATGACTCTGACCTTTCAGTCCTAGCCCCTAGTTATATTCTCTCTTCCTCATATGCCCTTAATCTTCTCTTAAATGTTATTCTCGCCAGTCCTGCTGCTGCTACTTCGCGACCTCAGAATTTTCAGTCTCCCATATCTTTAATGCTTCGAAGGCTGATTCCTCATGGCTTGTGCCTAATGTTGAGGCTGTTCCAGTGCCTGTTGTTGAGGCAGTTGGGAGTGGTAACAAAATGTTGGTTGATTATCTTGGTTCCAGTTCACTTTGATCTGCTCCTCACAATTGTGTGAAGGATGCAAATGTGGTAGATGCTTGTGCTGTAAGTTTGAATGCTCATAACGCATTCGAACGTGTTTTCTCCTCTATTGCATAGCGCACTCCCAATGTTTGTAGTTTTTCCAAAATCGCTACTCATGTCCCTGCCAAGCTTAATTGGTCATCATGGTTTATGGTGCTCCCTAATGCAGTAGGTCCATATACTCTTGTTAATTTTGATATCCCCGATATTAAATTTGGCTCTATACCTCCAGCTGAAATTCAGAATGAAGAAGCAATATTTTGGAAGGATTAGATTGTAGGTTATTTCCTTGACTAAAAGCCACCCACAGTTAATATGCACACAACATGCCATAATTCTATGCATATCCATGTTGCCTAGGGAATAACTTATGTATGTGGTCTGTATTACCTTAAATTTTCTTATATTGAATAAAGATTGAGTGTCTTGGAGGCTGCTCCTTCCATTATCAGTGGTAAACCTTTTATTATCATGACTTAGAGTGCTTTGATTGACAAAATTTATGAACATGTGATTTTGATACCTGTTTAGACCCAGTTTACCCACATACCGTCTGTTCTACAACCTCTCCTTGGGTTGACTTGGCTTGCTTGTCATATTAGGAAACTCAAGTGCTTCGATACCAATACCTTGCCAGGGGAAATCTAGATTTTGCATGTGCTTTAATTGAAATAACCCTGGATAAGCCTTTACTGTCTAAGATTGAAGTGAGCCTGGCTTAGATTAATATATGGAAATGAAGTAAAAATTTGAAGCCTGGTATATGCACCACTCGCAAATCCTTTGGATACTGCTCTGATTCTTATCAGTTAGAAGACTCATCTCCCCCATCGGTTAGATCTCTCTCCCTCGGTCGCCTATCAGAGTTTGGGTCCCGAAAGCTAGGAAGATAGTTTCGGATGTTGAATCCCCTTTGGTTTCATATTGCAAGGAGATTCTTGTTTCTGAATCTGAGCCTGATTCTGAAATTGCTCGTGCTTTAGTGCATGGTCCTTTGGGGATGCATTATGATTTTGGGAAATATTTCTATAAGTGTATGGAAATGATGGGATCTATCGTTGCCTTTTCTATCGACCTGATGGCCTTGATTTGAAGTTATGGGATGAAGGTGAAATTATAGAGGAAATATGGTAGTACTTTAAGACCCATCGTGGGACAGGAGTTTTATTTTCTCTCTGGAATCCTTGTTCTTTATGGAAGATTTAGCTCGTCTGTTCTATGACCATGCACATTATTTCACGCCTTTATTGGAGCCGACTGCCATTGTTTCTGGTGAGGAAGTCTAGTTTCTTTCATTATCCTTGTATTTCATTACCTCGGGGATTTTGTTTATTCTAATTGTGACTTGACACTTCAAACTAGTTAGTTTCTCTATGCATGGGTAGAAAACATGTTTTTCTTTTTATTAATAAATAGTGGAACATATATTATAATCCAGCTTGTTTTGCCCCAAAAAACAATTAAACATAGGATAAACAATCATCAAAATCCCACCAACTCAGGTCTATGCCCTTGTAACACCCCGTATTTTTTTTAATATAATTAAAAATGAAATAAAATATATGAAAATATGCTTATGATAGGTAAATAATGGTGATGCATAAGGAGAATTAATTAATACATGGAAGAGAAGAAAAATTAGTTCGATAACGGCGTATGTAACGGAAAAGATAGTAAAATAAGGATAACTAATTCAAGAATCAGGAATTAGGTAAAATGGACATCACCATTGCGTTCCTCTTGGAAAAATACGCGAAATAGAGTCTGAGTTTTTGAAAATCGGAGTCCGTATGATCAAGATATGGCCAAAACAAGATTTCAGCAGACTTTCTGGCAGACTACCCGTGTCGACTGTAGTGTCGACACCCAAGTCGACCTACCCCCCCTGTGTCGACTGTAGTGTCGACTCCCCCCCGTACAGGTCGACCTGGTCGGCCTGGGGTGGCCCAGAACCCATTTTTGAGGCCCGAGATGAGTTTTGATGGTCCGGATTGACTCTAGGGTTGATCTAATGGCTTAAATGAGTTTCCTACACCTATAAAATAACACCTAGACCTAACCTAATTCATAACAAATCATTCTTACACCTAAATGCTGCTGGAATCTCTCTTGAACCACGGCCGCTGTCTCCAAATTTAAGCATAAGCGTTCAAACTCAAATAAAATCAAAGATTAATGCTTCTACAACAAATTCAAGAGGATAGATCAATGACACTGCAACTTTCTACGACAAATTCACTCCCTAATTCATTAGTCGTTCTCTGTAAGTGCTAGTTATTTTCAGATCTAAATATTTAATTTTAATATGGGCATGAAATAAAGTGGAATTGAATCTAAGTATGTTTATCGATTCAGATCTATTCATGTTGCTTTTTGAATCTTTAGTTTTGAGACTTGTCTACCTTTATTCTCATGACAAGTTTGTGATTTATTCAGCAGTTTTCTTGATTCGTAATGATGTTATCATCAAGTTCTAATCTTTATGCCTATCATGATGTTGTTTTTCTCTCTGATCTATTTATTATGCAAATTTCTACCTCCCCCTATTTATTTTCTTTTGATGAACCTTGGTCAACTTCGGACCTTGGCCTAAAATCGCGATTCGCATACGAGATGTATACGGGGGAAATATGGGATTATTGCCTATATGGATATGATTAATAATTGGCAACATGAAATTGGATATTATCATTTAATTTGCAAGTTTGGGGTAGATCTGTAAAGTTTGGTATAATCTTGTTATGATAAAATTTGCATAAATATTATATACATGGAATTCGACACCAATTGGATCTATGTAAATTAAATCAAAAGATTGGGCTTATGCTAATTAGGCATATGTAGATTTGGGAATTTTGAGCATGAAAGCGATTGTAAACTTTATAATTGGCATAAACATGTATTAGGAACTTGGGCAACTGACATGTATTGAAATAAAAAAAGATTATAGCTTGGGATAACTACATCATGAATCATCGGATTTGGGTATGAAACTTGATACATGTAATTTTGGCTAGATCTTGACATATGTAAAAAAAAAGGCATGAAACTTGGTATATATGTAAACTAACTAGAATTGGTTACATATATTAGTTGATATGTAATAGCCTTAAAAGAGGGATAAATATAAATTGAGATAAGTTGCCTTTAATGGCCTAAGATAAATTGTGGTAAAATTGGTATGATTTTGCATACCATTAATTGATGGACATAATTGAGTCAATTATGGACATCGTTAAATTAGGAATTAATTGATAATTTGAATAAGGGAAATAAATTCAAATTGGGGTAAAAGATTATAAGTGGTAATCAATGCTTAGGACACGAGGTTGGACTCATTTGTGAGGTAAACCTGCCCGGAACCGCCCGGTGAATCCAGTAGTCACAAATGTCAGCCCAATGTGAGAGGTCCTAGGCCCAAATTAAAAGCGTAACAGTTATAAAGACATGAGGTTAGACTCTTTTATGGTGTAAGACTGCCCGGACCCGCCCGGCAAATCCAGCTGCCATAAATGTCAGTCTAATGTGAGAGGTCTTTATAAGGTTACGGCCTTAATGAATTAAGAAATACTTAACCAGGTAAACATGTGGTGGGACATGGGGGTTAAGTGGGTGACATGTGGGTGACATGTGGAAATACGAATAGTAATAATTAACCAACGTAACATGGTAATTAGACCAGTGGGTAGGGTTAAGTAAATAAGAACACTTAACCAATATGATATAAATGGGTGGGTTAAGTAATATGATTAGGTTAATCTGGACACTTAACCAATTTAATATGTTGACTACGGGAGTGGGTAAGGTTAAGCAAATGTTTAACCATTATAACATGATTAAACTGGACAAGAGAGTGAGGTTAAGTTAATGAGAACACTTAACTAATACAATGGGTTAATTAGACAAGTGGTTGCGGTTAAGTAGTAACACTTAACCAACATAACAGGACAAGCGGGTGGGTTAAGTTAACTTGAATAAGTTGATAATACTTAACCATTATAATATGACTAGTGGATGGGGTTAAGTTAACATGCACTTAACCAATCTGATGTGATGCGTGGTAGGGTTAAGTAACACATGGGGTTAAGTTAACAAGAAAATTCTTAACCAATGTAACCAGATAGACGAACGGGGTTAAGTTAATAAACCACACTTAACCAATCAAACATAATAAGCGAGAAAGGTTAAGTTAACTAAGGTAAACACTTAACCATGGTAACAAAACGAGTAGAAGGGTTAAGTACATATCGGGTTGGTGGGTAATATTAGTAAATATAGGCCCACATACACTTAACCATTAAATACACATGCTTGAATCAGTAGCGGGGTTAAGTGCACATCAGGGTTAGTGGGTAATATCAGAAAATATAGGCCCACAGACTTAACCATTAGAAAAACCTAGTAACGGGGACCCATTTCAGCAGTAACCCACATTAGGTATCAACGGAACCCTGAGCTAGGCAGGGTGGGGCACGATTACTGGGCTGATTATAAGAGGTCAAATTAGCGGCGGTTGGTGCAACAGTGCAGGTTCTAACGGAGTGCGGGCGTGCGCACACTTCGGCGCAGAAAATTTAGCCACTGGGCATCAGTAGGTATAAAGTTGTGCATCTTTATTGTGTCAGGGTTGCCACCATGGGACTTGATACACCCCATGGTGGGACCAGCACAGGTATCTACAAGTAGGGGGCGGCGTGACACAAACGAGAACTAGGACAAGTAGGGAGCCGATTGATAAGGTAGTAAGGGTGCATCGAATATATACATGGCCATTGGGGTGATAGAGGTGGAATCCTCAAAATCGATGTACACCCGAAGGCTACCGTAATTGTGGGGATTGGGATCACGTTGTAATTATTATATAACACGGGCTACTAGTTGGGGGGTACGGATCCTTGCTACACAGGACACTAGTTGGGATACTAGTAGGTGTACAGATCATTCCATGTAAGACACTTATTAGGATGCTAGTTAGGTGGTGTAGAGCAAATAGATTTCGTTTTAATGGTAAAGCTTAGAAACCTTGCGATGTTATTCTTGATAGAAACCATGCGGTGGGATACTTGATAGGAATTATGGGATGTTATACTTGTTTCATCGTGCCTGAAGTTTATCTTGTTACCTTAGTTTATTTTGTTATCATAGTTTATCTTGTTATCTTAGTTTATCTTGCCTACCTTGTCGTCATGCTTATGTTTACTTTCAGTTTATTCATGCCATGTTATCTTTACTTATTTTTATGCTGAAAGTCACTAGGACTTACTCAGTCTTTATGACTGACCGTTTTGTTTCACCTCTTTTTCTTCCGTTTCACCCCCCCCCCCCCCAGGTTCACAGGGTGGGAATACAGCTTAGTTTGGATCTTACCAAGCTCCAAGGCTCTTTCATGTATGGCTTGGATTTCTCTTGGTTATGGCTTGCTTTGCTTTATTGGGGAATACTGCATTTTGTTTTTATGCTTCTTTGTTTTTGAGCAAGACAGATATTTTAACTATGAAATTGGGTATTGGAAGTTGATGGGCTTTTCTTGTAAACATTTATATTTAATAAATGATTTGAAGTACTTCCACTTTATTTTCCGCTGTTTTATATATGTCTGTCTTGTAATATTTCTGTTCCAGTACCCATAATACTCCATTGAAATTTAGGTATTCCCTTTGTGAGTGACCTTAACAGATGTGGGGTGTTACAGCCCTAGAACTGAATTCAACAAAGCAAAATGAAAGATGATATCATTATTTTTCTTGTTTTGGTTAAAAAAAAAGGTTGATTTTTGACATGATTTGGTTTCCCAAGCTCAAGATTCCTTCTTTAAGCTTATCTTCCTCTTTCCTAGAGTTATGGCTGATCCTATGGCGTATTTCATTAGTTTTGTGAAAATGAAAGTAAAGAAATAAAAGAGTAGTGAGGACTTAAGTAATATAAAATGGCTTATCCTACTTTACGCCTCTCATGCTACACTTTCTTTTTAATTTCTTGTTTTTTCTGATGTATCTTATTACATATGTCATTGTAACAACCCGTAAAATCTGGGCCAGTTTAAAATTTTTATTTTGGCAATTTTAGCGAATTTTGATTATTTAAAATGAATTATTTTAAATAATATCGACGAGAAATTTATTTTGAATAGAATTCGAACGTATATATTATACGCGTCGTCGTTAGAATATAAATATTTATATATAATTATAAATAGAATTAAAAATGGCGCGGTAGTTCGATAATTCGATTTCAAACTTCAATTGAATGTACCGGGTGCAAAACAATCCGGATTTTTGTGAAACCAAAAACATTAGGATCTAATTGATGATATCTTTCCAACGAAGTTGAGAAACTGAGATTTCACTTTATAAATGATGAGATATGTCCAGTTGAAAATTAGAAATAGTCGCTGTGGAATTTATATATATTTTTATATATATAAGGCCCTTAAAAATAGCAATTTTGCAAACGACCTCGGATTTCGACGAAACCAGTTTTGTTGGGTCCGTGATGTTAAGTTATTGCTAGATTCCAAATTTCATAATTTTTCGAATCGATATGTGAGCGTGGCAAAGGAAAACGCGTTTGACCAGTTTCAGTTGATTTTAATCGACTGGAAATTGGCCATTTTTCCAACGGTCTCAGAATTCGACGAAACTAGTTTTGTTAGGACCGTATCGTCAATACGAAGCTAGAAAATATTTTTCGGGAAATTTTCGAGCTAGTATGTGGCCCCGGTAATTTGAAATGTACGTTTAAAATTCAATATAGTGATTTAAATATAAATTCAAAGGAAAATGATTGTAACAATCGGATCGGCTTACGATGCATGTCCCATTGTGTTCGGAATAGGGGTAATATGCTATGGACGGTAGGCGGTGGGCCTCGTTTAGAGGTCGTTTGTGAAAGTCAACTTTTTATAAAAATAAAATAATTAAATAATAAAAATAAAATAAAAAGAAAAAGAAAACCCTCCTCCCCTATATGTTCTGGCCCCCCCCGTTCACAAAGAAATTCAGAAGAAAAAAAAATAAAAATAAAAAAAAAGGAAAAGGCGATCGCGCCCCCCCCCCCCCCCCCCGGGTTTCGCCGCCGCCACAGGCGGAGCTGCCGCCTCTTCTTCCTCTCCTTTGAAGCCTCCCACCTCGTCGATCCCTGTATCCCCTGAAGCCGTAAGCCACCCCGAGCCACCCCGAGTCACCGCAATAGCCCCAGCGAGCACCGCCGAGCTCGACAGTCACCCCCCTCCCCTTCTTCGCGAATGTAAGCATTTTATTTATTTTATTTTAATTCTGTAATGCTGCGAATTTTCTTTTTAAGGTTAATACTGTTTGTTTTTTTTTAGGTTTTAAAACCGTTTTTTTTTAGTTTTAAGTATAAAAACTGATTTTAAAATGAAATTTAAAACTGATTTTATAAGCAATTAAAACTGATTTTTTTATATAAAATTAAAACTGTTTTTTTTATTAGTAACAAAACGGATTTTTGTTTAAAAGAAAAAAAAACTGTTTTGTTTTTAAAGAGTAAAAACTGATTTTTTTTCTAAAAGGCAAAAACTGTTTTTTTTAGAAATGAAAACTGTTTTGTTATTATAAAGTAATAAAAACTGATTTTAGGAATTTTTATAAAACTGATTTTAGGAATTTTTATAAAACTGATTTTAGGAATTTTTATAAAACTGATTTTAGGAATTTTATAAAACTGATTTTATGTTAATTTTAAAAACTGATTTTATGTTAATTTTAAAACTGATTTGAAAAAGGTATTTAAAACTTTAAATAGAAAAAGGTTAAAACTTTAAATAGAAAAAGGTTAAAACTTTAAATAGAAAGTATAAATTTGAAATGATTTTCAAATATAAAAAATTAGCATTGTTGAAAATATATCTATATCGCAAGGTGTTGAAAATATATGGGAATGTTTTAAAAATATATATCATAGGATTTTTATATATTGAACTTCGATAGAAAAATAGAATTTTTATATATTGAACTTCGATAGAAAAATAGAATTTTTATATATTGAACTTCGGTAGAAAAATAGAATTTTTATATATTGAACTTCGATAGAAAAATAGAATTTTTATATATTGAACTTCGATAGAAAAATAGAATTTTTATATATTGAACATCGAAGTAAAAATTCGATTTTTATATATTGAATAGCGAAGTAAAAATGTGATTTTTACGTATGTAGTGAAAGCAGCAACGAAGGTGACAAAAAGGCGAAACGACGAAGACTTCTGCAAATGAAGAGCCGTGGAGCTAGGATAGCTATATGTGAGAATTTCTCACCTTTTAATTTATTTTTCTAGTTATATATATATATATATACTAGGATGCAGACGGTGTTTAGTAGCACCCGACACAATCGTCCACAAACCATGGACTTGTTTGTTTGGTTGCATAGATTAGTTTGATTATGTGATTGAATTGAATTGTTTGGGTGAAATTGAATGGTTTGATTGATGTGTGAATGGCGTGGGCCTTCACTAGACCGGGGATAAGGCTAGGCCTTGTCCCGTTTCTAGTATCGTGCCGTTATGCCGCCGAAATTTTCTAAAATATGTTAGAAAAATAAAAATATCATTTTATTGTGTAAATGAATTGAATAGAAATTCATAGGTTGAAATAAAATGTTTTATCGTTAAAAATATAAATTTGTAACGTGAAGTGAATAAAATAAAATATTCATTTATAAGCCGGACGGTTTGTTTATGTACACCTATTTGAATGACATTAATTGGGACGATAAATTCTACACATCGCCCAACTGCACAAATAAAATATGCGTTTGATTGTTTGAAACCCCATACGGGTGTTGGGATGAAATTTGAAGTTCACTCCTCCTGATTGATTAAATGTGTCGATCGATTGATTGACAGGCTGTTATAAGCGTTGAATATCTATATTTGATGCTTATACAGTGTAGTGCACTTTGGTTGATGGTTGATTATTTTTCAATGTAATTATATACATGTGTTGTATGAAAATCCATATAACTAACTTTATATGGTAATTGATTGGGCCTCATTCCAATTTGAAAAATAAAGAATATTATAAAATAGAAGTTCATGTGTTGACAGTACTCATTCATTGAGATTGGTCATGTGTTGAACGAAATATTTTAGTAATAAAATTTACATCTTTATCGATATAGAATAAAAGTTCATGTGTTGACAGTACTCATTCATTGAGATTGGTCATGTGTTGAACGAAATATTTTAGTAATAAAATTTACATCTTTATCGATATAAAATAAAAGTTCATGTGTTGACAGTACTCATTCATTGAGATTGGTCATGTGTTGAACGAAATATTTTGATAATAACAACTATTTTGAAAAAGAAATATTTGAAATAGAATATTTGAAAATAGAAATTTACGAAGCCGTGTTGATTAGATTGACGCCATTTTGACGTGAACGATATTTATATCGATTTTATTCATCTTAAAAATGAATATTGAAAAGTGATTTCGAAATCGAATATTTTGAATTGAATTGAAAACGATTTCGAAATGAATTGAATTGAAAACGATTTCGAAATGAATTGAATTGAAAACGATTTCGAAATGAATTGAATTGAAAACGATTTCGAAATGAATTGAATTGAAAACGATTTCGAAATGAATTAAATTGAAAACGAATTCAAATTGAATTGAAAGCGAAGTGAAATGAATTCAAATTGAATTGAAATTTGAATTGAATAGAAATGGATTTTAAAACGAATTTATAAGGAAGAATTCAATTTTGATTTGAATTGAAATGGAAGTTGAAAATGTTTTTGAAACGAATTCAAAACTATTTATATAATTCGTTTTAAATAGTAATCGACGATATATATATTATATATATTATATATATAATATAATGGCCTGAATAGAACGCGCCGCGCCGCGGTAGTTCGCGAATTTCGACCATTTATTTCAAACGGGCATTACGGGAGATCCGACCGTCGGATTCTCCTAAAACCGGAACCGTTGGGTTCGTATCGAAAAGAGCTTTCTAATGAATGTTAGAAATTTGAAATCTAACGGTTGGATTTGGAATTATGTCCAAATCAAATTCGAAAAAGGTCGCTGTAAGTGCAGTTCGATGGCCATTGTTGGAAATCGACCGTACGGGCCTTGATAAAATTATTAAAAATAGTAATAATTTGTGTAAAATCATAAGAAATGATTTGTGAAGATTTGGGATGAAAAACTCCATATTTGAAAAGATAAAAATAGATTTTTATCGAAATGAACTAGTTTTGAACTAGAAATATAATTCTATTTATTTTTAAATAAATAAACTGAATTTGAAAAGGGTTTTAAAAGTAACCAGGATTTCCAATGATTGCATTGGAATGGATTTGAATCGAAATTGTCTTCGGAATATTTCGATGTTGGAATTCGTGATTATACAGGTGTTGTTATGGAAATTTGAAAGATATATATATTTATATCGTTATTTCCAATACGACATTTGTTAGTCGTAGAATTTGATATTGAATATAAGCCGATATATTTTCTATTCAGAGCCTTGTATTGAATATCGAATGTGATTTGGGTTTGTCGTGAATGGTGTCTTCACTAACACTGTTCTTGAACCCAATTGAGAAATGATTAAATCTTTTTATTTAGATTTAATGAAGTGTACCAATTAAATGATATTTAATTGGAATTGAATTGGTATTGATTTTTGGGTTTATCGTGAACAGTGTTTTAAATAACACTTGTTCTTTAACCCGATGATTAATGGAATGTGATTTTGGGTTTATCGTGAATCGTGTTTTAAATGACACTGATTCTTTAACCCAGATAATGATTAAAACTAAGTGGAGTTTTAATGAATCTTTAATTAGATTGGAATAATCGAGAATGGAGTATCACCAGTTTTGCTCCAGGCGGTAGTTAAATCTTTAATTAGATTTGAACGTGAAATGGTAATTGAATTTACCGATAACACTGTGGTGTTAGGTATGAAGTATTACCAGTTTTACTTCATGGGATGAATAGGTTGGGATTGGGAAATTAAAACAAATGATTACTTCGGTAAGGTTCGCTAATCCCGACTAGTTTGAATTGATATTCAAAAATAGATTAAAGAATAAATTCAAGAATTTATCTTTGATAAAATTAATGGGAACCTTTCCCTATGAATGTGAAATTTAGAAACTAACTGTCGGTTAGCCAAGCAGAATGGTTTTCTGGATATTGATCTGATGTTGGTTTCGGCCTTCGGGGTTAATATTTGGGGAATTATTCTCTTGATTAATTTACGGTTAGTGACTAATGAATTGAAATGAGGCGTATGTTGTGTTTGTGTAACACTTTTATAATATATACGCGAGTTATTCGGAAAGACCGGGTTTATCCCATTCTGAATAACTGATACGACGATAAGTCGAAGATGAAGACGGTGGTCGAAGACCGGAGGTCTTCACGTCGTTTGGGTAATTACTGATGATCTTGATTGGGCTGTACACCCAAGAAGATGGAAACAGTTAGTGATCGTCCAGACGTACTTGGAGATCGATGGATATGCGGGGTACTAGGTGCCTCCGGTTTCGTTCAGACCCAGAACGGACTTGTAAATGGACTGTGTGTCTGACATCGGATTTCATTCTGTGTGACTGATATCGGTTGCATAGGATGGTTTGCCTGTGTGGCATGCTAAGATGCAAATGATCAAGGCTTCTGTTGAAAAGCAAAGTCTTGTGGTGATGATCAAAGCAAGGCCTTTGTGGCGTAGCTTTGTGTAACGTTTGATTCGCGAGTTTCACACCCGGTATGAACCAAAAACGGGAGACGGACCTCAGGGAGGACTTGCGTTTCTTTCTAGCTAGAAGTGGCGTCAGTGGTTTTACACGCCCTGACGAGTTTGACTTATGTGGTTGTTGCTGTTGCGAGGCGCCTCGGTTATATCGGTTTCGGCCGATGCATTCTGGTCGGCTGACGGACCAGACTTACACCCCATAGGGTGGGGAGACGTAGTGTTCAGACATAATAATCCACTCCGTGTGGACCGGCCCTGACGATCCAAGGGTCACTCGAGCTCTGATCCTGAGGGGCGGGCTAGAGCGTCTCGAAGCGGTTGAGGACTATCTTTTGCCTCGGTTCATAGACGGAAATCCAATTTCCAAATACGTGACATTTGCGGTTTTATTTGTAAACCTATACATGGCGACATAGTGGCATGGGACGCTCATGCCGCCTATGATTGATACTTATGATTTGAAGTTGTTTTATACACTATGCACTTATAATAGTATCAAATGATTTGTGTTAAACGTATCAAGCATTCTTTGGCTGTTATAAGGGAAAACCCTATCCTCGACTGCGTTGCATTGTGTGATGGGACCTGGGTCTTATAACAGCTTCATTTTTCTTTATTTAGCATTGCGCTGTTTGTTTTATGCACTGGTATTCTTGGGAGGAAACCCGTTCCGTGTTATACGGCGTGGTCCCTTGATTTACCTAATGTTTTAGAATAAAGATTAACTGTTTTAGTTCTCACACCAGTCCCATGACTGACCTGGAGTTTATTGTTTTAACCTAAACTCTGGGTGCCCTTATTTTGACACGGGCAGCTAGTAGTTTCGGTTTTGCAGATTTATATTCACAGGATCCTGGTTTACAGCTGGAACGATATCCGGAAAGCTTTGTATCCGTATATCTCCTTCTAGTTGTGTATTGTATTATTTTCCGCTGCGATGTATTTAAATGTAATTTAAATCTCTGATATTTCTGTGTAATATTCATTCATACTCTGTATATTCTTGTAATCTGGTGCATTGTTGTAATATACAGTGAAATGTTCTTTTATATGTGTTCTTATGTGGCTTGTTCTCGAACTATCCGACGCTTTCCTTTACGGGGAAGTTGCGGGTCTTCACAGTCATTAAGGTTTGGCCAAGCTATTATATCAATACATTATGTTATTAAATTTATCTAATTAATTGTCCTAACAATATGACCATAAAATTAGGGATGTTACAAGGTTGTTTGAGATGATGGAAGGTTGAAACATAAGAAGCTTTAGAAAACCTTGGGATATCTATACAGCCTTTGCTTCCAACTTGTGGGTATGGTTTGAAGAGAATGATTCCCTCTGGGCTAACTTCTCCACGCTAAGTACAATAGACTTCAGGTCACGAATTTCATTGTTTCCCCATCCTATGCTAGTAAGACGTGGAAACGGGTGCAATCCGTGAAATCCTTCTCAGATTTACACGGTGGTGGGTCTGGTTGGGATGGAAGGCCTTTCTCGATTAAGGCGGCGTGGAGTGCGGTTAGATCCCCTTCTCCAATGATTTTAATTTTCTCTTTCATCGAGGACGACCGTCTTCCTCTAAAAGTTTCTTTATTTATGTGGAGAACTCTTCATGGAGGGCTACCACTAGACGAGAATCTACAGATGATTGGCACACTGCTCGTGCCTCCATTGCAGATGCTATAGAGCCGGAGAATTGGAGTCTAATGCTTTATTATTCAGTGGCTTTTGTACCAGATCTGTCTGGAACTACTTCGGGAACGTGGTTAGTCTCCGATGGAACGTCACTTCCCTAAACGATTTACATAAAAGCTGGTGGACCAGTAACTCAGGAAATTCTTTCCGCTCTACTCTTTTTCGTCTTGTTCCTTGTCTTATCTGTTGACATATTTGGTGCTCACGGAATAAGGCCATCTTCGACGAGTCTCCTATAGAACCTCCCTCCATCATCCAGGGAGTAAGGAATGATGTGTTCCTTGCCTTCCATGGTCGGCCTTTTAAGGGAGCTGTTGGTTCCCAATCTCTGCGGTTGGCATGAACCATTGATATTACTTCTAGTCAGTCATCTCCGCATGCGGGGATTGGCTGATTTGTTGGTGTTGATTTTTTACTTCCTGTTCAGATGCCTACCCCCTTTATGTCTTATATTCTTTACTAGTCATGTAGGTCCTACATTTATATGTGCCTTGTGGCTTTATCGGGTTAACGGAGGATGTGCTCTTACTTACTACTGGCTTGCCTTGTCAGATGTTCTTTTTAGGCCTTTCTAGTGTTACGTACGCTTTGGGATCCAATGGGATGGCGCGTGTGCAGTCCTTCGTTGGTCTGGACATGCTATTCTTGAAGACCTCTGCTCCTTCATTGGATTATGATTGGCTCCTTCGATTGTTTTGGCTTGCTGGCTGCTGTATGAGGAGGCTTCTGTCTGACAACTTTTGTGTCCCCTTTTTCCCATTTATTATCTATTGTTATCTTGCTTTTTTCTATTACAAATATTGTAGTCATTTATAAACTATGTATATGTTTTTGTACACCATTGGAGAAAGGCTTGTTTCTCCACTTTTGGTATACTAATTTACTTTCTTAAGAATAAGCTTCAGAAGATGAAGAGCACTTCAATTATGGTCAGTACATGCCATAACTATGGCTGGTACTAAGATAATTTTATAAAGGGACCTACTTATGAATTCATAGGTAAACAATCTTGTACCTTGCAAAAAAGATAAACCTGCAAAGGACGCATCATGTCATTATCGACATGAATTATTGGATCAAATTTGAGCTAAGCTTAAAAACTAAGATTTGTTTACCATAACAGAAAAGCCTGTTCCATATTTATGTGTAGTCATGGTCATATGGGATACTATTTTATTTCCAAAAACAACGGACTTGAGTTTCTTGCACTAGTCTTATGACTGACTTAGAGTTTATTTTTCTTAACTGTGGGAGATCAATTTTTTCTAGGCATCCTAGTAGCTAAGGTCTACTTAGAACCAATGGACGGACTTGGAGCTGAAGATTTTATAGATATTTATTTATTCCCATCATTACTTAATTATTTGTATTTAGCGTTTGAGATGATATGTTTTATAATTGTTTAGACTGACATAAGTTACACGCTGATACTTATGATAAATTTTCTAATGTAACGATTTTGTGTGCGTGTATATACATACATATATATATATATATATATGTATGTATGTATGTATGTAGATTTCCACTGTGCAAGATTTTGTTCTTTCTGCTTTCTTCCTAGTTTCTTTCTTACCTGAAATGATTTGCTTCTTCAGCACTTGGATTTGCTACACATGAATATATGGATGTATTAGTGTCGATTTCCGGGAATCGAGAAAGCGGGTTGTTTCAAGATTTTTCCTTAGAAAATAAGAGATGATAAAGCATGAAGATAAAATAAAGAAGATGGTTCTGGAATTAGTTCAATATGGTAGGTATTTATAAAAGAATAACAATTATGTCTATTCGCAAAAAGATTCCGATGAAGAGGAACCTCCATTGAAAATTCAAAATTTGAAAACACTATCTGGTATGTCAATATACTATTCTAGGATATGTTGATGTATCCTTTGTAATTTTGAAAATCATTTTATTAAATCATTTTGAAAATATTTTTCCTTATAAAATGATCTGGAACTTTGTAAAATCATTTGAACATAATTTGTACATATTTTAATCATAATAAAACTGTACAAAATAATTTAATATAAAACATTAAATATGATGTATTTAATGCATATAAAATTATTTAAAATCAAGTTAAAAAGAAGTTGCTAAATCATAAACATATTAAAGAATGTAAAAATAAAATTTATGTAGAAGAAAATTCTAAAAACTTTACAAATAATGCTTGGAAAAATAATCAATGCTTAAATAATCATTTCAAAAATAGATCAAATGCTATCAAAATTTTAACATATATTCTATGACTCTTAACTTATCTGGAACATCTTGAAATTTTGAATTCTTTAGTACCATGGGTCTTTGTTTTCAAATTTTATAAATCTCGATCTCAACATCATCACATTGAATTTATACTAGATACAGTACGGTCTCTATTATAAATACATGTCAAAATTTGGTTTATGTACAATATATATCTAGATAAACATTAATAACGTTAGTATTTATATTTTATATTATTTTCTAAGATTAATGTCATCAAAACCATTATATATGGTACTAAAAGAGATTCCCAAAATGCTTGGAGAAAGTGGACATAAATGCTTGTAAGCTCGAAGAGCCCACTTTTAAAGGTGTAGAAGGGACAGTTCTAATCCAAACCAAGGAGATCGTGTAGTCATTTTGAATTTTTTTTTAATGGAAAATGCAGTCATGTACAATTCACTTTAACATTTATTTTAATCAAAAAAGTGTAATCATCATGCAGAATCCAACAAATGCTGAGATTTGTTAATGAATCAATTCTTTTACACTGATTGGGGCTGTGTAAAGTGTCAATATATGCATTATGTGCCTTATGCACTATTTCAGATCTCAAAAATGTCGATCGAGATCTCATTCGGGGTTCCTTTTGAAACGAAATCGTGAATCTTACTAAAAATATCATTTTGAATATCGTTTGAGATATTGCAATATCGAATGATATATCAACCGAGAGGAGATACTAGAATATCCTTTGAGATCCCTATTTTTCCGATTAAAATTTACCTCAGTGTCTAAACTAGAACAATAATTAAAAAAACTCAAATCTAGTCGCCTTAATCTCCTGTTACATATTGCATGTTCATATATGTTCTACAATGCTTATGATTTTCTTATTCGTCTTATTTTACAGCATGAACCCTATGAAATTATGTATTTAATGTTCTATATATGCTAAACTTTTTAGTGTTTTGTATCTTTTTATGTTTTATGTCTAACAATAATTTATGTTCATGGATCATATGTTCTGAGTGCTAATATATCTGCATTGTGTTATTTTTCTATTTTAAGCATATTATGATTTAATATGGGAATTTTCCTTGAAATTAAGAACAATGAAGTGATCCTGCAATTCAAGTTTAAGTTACTATATTTATAATAGCGTTCATAAAAATTATTATGTAAGAATATCATTTTTTTAAATATTATATACCCCGAGAATTTTCTGATATGAACTTTTAGATCCGATAAAGAAATCTGAGTCGAACCCTCCAAGTTAGGCTCATCTCATCTGAGATCTCCTCCGATACAGGATTAAGTCTTTAAAACCCCTAAGATGAAATACAATGGATATATGAGATTTAAAATTTCGGTATTGTGTTTAGAGCAGAGTGTACGCACATATCGCCCATGTGGCAAATGAGCTTCGTCACACTGTGGAACTATGCATTGTTTCTTACCTGTTATTGTATAATATGTGATAATGACACCGTCATCTTGAGACATGTAGAGTTTTCTTTACAGGAATGTAAGACCATGTTGTTCAACTTGAAATGTTGACATGTGTGTTTTATCCTGATGTCAGAGTGGATTCACTTTGATAATTCCTTTAAGTAATCTCAATGGAAATAAGATGCCATTTCACATTTGACCAAATATTGATGAGAATAGTCGCACGATTATTATTTACCAAGTAATTTCATAATATATTAATCTATTATAGGAGGAACTCAAAGTAAAGACTTAAGGACTCAAAACCAACACTAAGGAAAACTTAAGTGTAAATCTAGGCCTATTTCATGTGGACCTTGTGAAAGTCGAGTTATCTCCATTTCAGCCAAGTAAAGTGAGCAATAGCTTGTGGTCAATTATGGTTAGCTGATGGTACGTAATCATGGTAATGACCTATCTCGAACTATATAAGTGATGATTGGGCGTCCAAAGTGCTACATCCAAAATTGAGAAACGAACCAAGGGGTTTTACCTTGATCTATAAAATTTTCAGTGTAAGGTGATCAACATCGACTTGAACAAGGAAATTGATGCCAAAAAAAATTTGCTATAGCTAGGTTAAGAATGATGACCACGTTAAATGCAGAGACTACAATATTTCAATGGTTGGAATCGGAAATTGCAACGAAAATTAGTTATACATGAAAATAAATTGAAGTTGGATGAAAAAAATGACTAAGAATTGGTAGTTGTATTATCATCCATGAATCATGATTGTACTGACATGATTATGGTTGATACCAACATATTTTATTCAAAAATAAACAAAAATTGAGTAAATAGAGAAGAGGAGTTCATCTATCAAAGGATGACGTGACTTCTAAGAAAAAATAATTAAGAATTCCAATTCACTAAGAAGAAAAAATGGCACTTAAATTATTTAAAGGTATGAGTGGATATTTTTTGGAATAGATGCAGTGGTTCAAGATGATGATTGGTTAGGCAGTGAGTCTCATGTCACTGACTGTATATGTTTGTTAGAATCAAAAGCACACCTTTATTCATGAAAGTATATTTTGGTGGTAAGTCTTATTCAACATTTCTATTGAGTAACTTATTAATGAATCTGAACTTTGATCTGAAGTTGAATTGAATTAAGAACTTTAAAGGTTGTTTGGGATGATGTGACAACCCAGAATTTTTGAAACAATTAATTTAGTAATTTAGTTATAACCCAAAATAGAACTTTTGCAAACTATGGAATTTAACTATGAAACTTGAACCATTATGTCCGTGATAGAATTCTGGTTAATTTTCATGTCTGGAACTTTGCGAACGAAGTTCGTATAAAAAAGTTACGGACGAAATACGAAAGCAGACTAAAAAATAAATAAAATGGAATAATATATAAAGGGTAATAAATACCTCTGTCTCCCAACACTACCAGGTCGATCGAGGCAGTGGACCCTTGGTCGATTTCGATAATGGCGGCTAGAGTTTTCTATTATATAAATTATATATCGATGGACGGATTTTTCTGAAATAAAATCTAATGGTTCAGGGTCATTTCTATGACTATAAATAAAAGGTTAGGCCCCAACTTTTTTTATATTTTCTTGAGGCAATAGTGAAGCTCTGTCATTCCCAATCCTTTGGACTCTTCTAAACTTCAAAATACAAACACATACAAATCTAATTAACAAGAATAGGAGAGATTGGATTCAGATTTATGAGAAAGGTTTGGTTCTTTGAATAAATCCAAGAGATTTTTGAATTATAACCCTAAAATCTATGTTTAGATTCAGATTTGGATAGCTTTCAAATGAGTAGGAAATATATTCATTGTTTATTGTTTTAGATCTAGATTGTATGCCTAGAATTTATCAGATTTGTTTTATTATTATCAACCCCAAAATAATACGTATAAAATTTGAATTTGAATTCGTAT
The DNA here is from genome assembly GCA_030737875.1 of Allium sativum. Taxonomy (NCBI): domain Eukaryota; kingdom Viridiplantae; phylum Streptophyta; class Magnoliopsida; order Asparagales; family Amaryllidaceae; genus Allium; species Allium sativum. The sequence continues at coordinate 155,276,378 of CM060918.1, read as the reverse complement.
ACCTTTTAGTTTAATTTTCTTATATTACATATAATTTATCCTGGATTTTTTGTGTTTGTTGTAAATGCCCTAAGTTTAGAAATTAGTCCTAAATATTGTCAAATATGTAGTGTTGTTATTTCAGATTCATATGATTTGTGTGTAAATATAGAATTTGTGTAGCACTGATCCTAGAACTATAAACCTGTTTGTGTTTAATATTGTTTGAGGTTTTTATTTGATTATTGTAATTTTTTCCTTTTTGTTCTTTTTATACAAAAGGCATTGTTTGAAATCTACAAGGAACATAAACAAACCAAATTGGAAGAGATGTGTAAGTTCACGTATTTCTGTATGTAGTTCGCAACATTTATTCTGAATAAAATATTAATTTATTTCCATATGATTTAATACATGCCAATTTCTCTCTTTTAATAAGTTTGCAGAAAAACTTACAATAACTACAGTAAATAACCTTTTCATGAGATTTCGAATCTTAAAGAAGATTAAACATAGAAAGGATTGCTCTAGTCATTTTTTAGACTAAAATATAAAAGAATAACAACGATAATAAGATATAATTAGTAATTATGTTAACATCACACTTAAAATATAAATATATAATTATTATAATCTTATCCATCCAAACCAGCGCAAATAACGCTATTATATTAAATAAATGTTTGTTATTGTGTGTTTGAACTTGAAACGCTTCCATTTTATGGGAACAAATGTATGGTAATAATTCCCATAATAAATTAAAATAAATATTTGTGATCATTGTAGCAATAAACATGGAATTGATTGCTACAATTGAAATGGACACGAATAAGGTAATAAATTTATTGTAACCATGCACGTTTTTGTGGAATTAATTGAATAGGGAATAAATGCCAAATTGGTTACTATTTAAACTGTGACTAGGACTAGGAGTTTTAACTCAAACCAAGGAAATAAATAAATAATAAAATTATATGTATACATATTAAATAATAATTAAATGGGACTAAATTACTATAAAAATGTTTGGGAGTTACAACGATTAGATTTGAACTCTAATAGGATTGATGTAAATGACATTTAAAAGGTTTTCAGTTTCCTTAGGAAACATGACTGTTAAGGTGATTAATGGCAATAGAAAATTAGGAAATTAAATTGATTTAGTCTCTAGTGCTTTAGGAAATATGACCATTAGGGTCATTAATGGCATGCAGCCGTTATAATAATAAATGAAATTATTGGAGATTTAATGGGAATTAATTGTCGTGGTGAATACTAAGTCCAATAAGGAAGTTAATAATTAAATGTCCCAGGAGAGGAAGTTATAGAGAATTATCCATAGCTTATTCTCATTTAATTCTAGAATTTGTAACTTTGATAAGATTTAAGGATTAAACTTAGTAGGTTAATGATGCGAGGTCAGTTGCCTTATTCGACAAAAGTCTAAACTTTCCAAAGGTCGAATATATGTACAACTGATGTTAGATACCATTAACCATATGAACACGTGACGATAGTTAATTGCATAATGAGAATTATTCCAAAAGGGGATTAATTCATAGCATATCCTACTTCGGGATTAGAGGTTATTAATTAGTGGGATCCCCTTTGGGTATTAAGTGGCAAGATTCACCCTACCCCATAATGGAAGAGTCACAGGGCCGACCCACACAGGTATTAAGTGATCTGATATCCCGCCTTCCCTTAAATAACAAGTAATAAATGGATAATTAGGGGTGAGATCAGTAATCACTTCAACAGTCCGCTTCCTCTAGGTACTAGGTGACTGAGTTAGACTCCTCCTTGAGATAAGGTATTAAATTTCCATGGGACAACCTATCCTACGGTAAGTATTAAGTGACTAGGAGATTATCTAATAAGGCTAACTCGATAGTAACACAGGGGTCCATCGGAGGAAGGTCGTAAATGAAATTAATCGTCTACCTATCCTGTAATCATAAGTGACTACTTATTATCTCTCGTCTTATGCGGGGTTTAGGAACATGCGTTAATGAAGGAAGCCTTAAAATTAATAGGGCTTGGTAGCTAGTGTCCTCTAATTCTTGTTAGGGTTTAGTAAATCACCTAGTAAGATATTAAGTGATTAATGGATCTGCATTGAGCCTTAATTGATCATTGGGATCCGTCCTAATATTGTTTTATGAGTGAGGCCACAAGTAGCTATATAGAATAACCTACCTCATTTATAGGATACTAAGTAGTTGGAGAGCCCACCTCTTAGTCTTGGTATTTTTTTGAGTCGTGGTTAAAAGGCTTCATACTTATGCATAAAAGTTCTATCTTAGTATTGCGTTAACATTATCTTTGGGAAATGCTACCTTGGGTATGGTAGTTAATCATCATGCATTGAGATTTGTGTATTGTGGAAAGTGTGATTTTTTTTTTCAAATCAGGCATCGTTGTTTTGACCCCTCTCCTCATAGCAACTCTCGGGTTTATCTCAGGGAAGACAAATCTTTGCAAGTGTACAGGTTTGGTGTTCTGTTCTTCTTCTCTCATGCTCGGTATTGATGTAGAGATTCACTTTTAAGGTAGCTACCTAAGCCGATACTAGTTACCCTATCTTGTTTTCACTGTGAGTTAGTTTTATTGTATACTGATTATGCTCATTTATTTGCAGGAACCAGATTTATACTCTATATGCTTTAATGATTTAGGTTTCATTTTTTGTCAGAATGTGGACTCAGAAAAGTATGGGGTGTTACATTTGGTATTAGAGCCTAGTTTAGACAATTAGAGGAATTGATAAATTATGATTAGTGAGAGAATGTATTTGAATTTCTTTTCTACTTTCTTTGTTCTTTCTTGTTTGACTCTAAATTATTTTGACGATGAGGTAGTCATGAACCTATTAATTTAAGATAGGTTTAAAGTGACTAAAGAGTTAAAAGTATTTTGAGTTTGAGTATTTGGCCAACCCCGACTTACCCCCACGTGTGTTTGGCGATTTATTTTGAAGACCATGAAGACGACATTTGGTGAATCTCGCGGATTCGAGCTTGGTGACTTGACTAAAAGAAAGCTACAGTTGAGATAGTTGCAATTTCTTATTTTTGGTTTCGTTTGGGAGTGTCGGTCGATGATCTTTTGTTGGTCTTGAAACGGTTAATTCATGTTAATGTACCATTATCGTCCGAAAATATAATTATGAGGTATATCCATTTGATAGTTCATTTTGGAAATCCAAATATCCGTTTGTTAGAACTATTCATTTGAGTCCTTTGTCTTATATTCAGAGAAAATTCAAGTTTTAAAATTGTTTTGGAAAAGAAAATGGGTTTCAAAAGGTTAAAATTATAGTTTTGAGAAAACTAATCAATAAATAAAGATTTGAGAAAGTAAGCAAATTTTAAGATTTTAAATATATTCATGTTTTGAATTATTTTGGGATTTGTGTAATTTTAATAAATAATCATGTTTGGTAAAAAGAAGAAATTTGAAAATAACAAGGAATATGCCAAAGAAAAATCAATATTATTATTAATTCCCATTCTTTGTGATTTTTAACGTTCCTCCTTTTTATACTTTGGATGATTTATGAAAATTATACAAATAACCTTTTTGAGATTTGAAAATGTCGACAATTCAAAATATGGAAAGATTGGTCCAGTTAGTAATATGAACTGGAGTATGAATTATTTAAAATAATAAAATAGATTTATATTATGATACCCTCAGTTTATTACTAAAAATTGAATTTCGTGAAGTTTTCAAAAAAAAATCTCTCTAGTTAGACTAACGAAAATTTTCTATCTAGCTTGAGGTATTTGATTTCTTATTTCATTGGATTTGTTTGTCAACTAGGTAAGGGGAAAATCCATTTTAACTTATTTTGGATTTCTAGCTGAATTTTCTATTCGAGAATTCATTCGTTGTGTGGTCGTAGCCTTTTGTTGAGACTACTAGGAATTCTTGGGGACGGTTCAGAGTTTGATAATGATCTATGATATTGAAGTGATGAGGAAAAGTGATATACACGTAAATGTGTATATTTTATCCGCTTATTTATCTTATTTTCCCTTTAAAATAATTGATACTTTGTATTTATAGCTGTATTTTCATATTGTTGACAAGCAGCATGGTTTAGAGCATTTGATGGATAAAGCATGAAGAATTTGCTTAAAAAGAGTGAAGTTTAAAATTGCTAAAGCTTGAAGAGTCTAAAGCTTGAAGAACAGTTGCAATTATATTTCAGTTAAGAAGATTTGGCTCAATAAAGACTCAAATTGCATTCACATTAGCTCATTTGGAAGGCCTCTTACTGATGTTGCGTTCACACTAGCCTATTTGCTAGACCACTCACTCTAAAGTTGCGTTCACACTGGCTTATGTGTTATTTGGGTTATTTCTTTAGTCCCACATTATGTAATTAGCTAGCTAGCCTTTGTCATATCAGCTATAAATACATTGTATCTTAGTCTTGTGAGGACACATTAGGTTTTATTCTGTAAATCTCTTCTTGGAATAAAATCATTCTCTCCCTTTCTTTTTACTTTTTGTTTATTTTATTTATGTTCATGTTATTGATTTTCTTTTTCTCTTCTTCTTTAGCTATGTCTAGCTAATCCCCTTTGATTAGGGGGTGATGACGCTGATAGTATGATTCAATATGAATCACATAGCCAAAAGATGAAGACTGTATACATGTAGATCTGGATCTGAATTAAGGGTTAGATCTGAACCTTCATATTTTGTGTCGTTTAAGAGCTATGCTCCTTCACAGGATATATTCGTGTTCGATCTAACGTTTATCAGATCTAGATCTAATTTTAGGGTTTTAGAAATTAATTAGTGAATCTGTCCTGATAGTCTATGGTTGTAGAGCTGAGCTCCTGCATAGGCTATGCTTGTCGTTATTTACATATTTGTTTCTAAAAACCTATTATCGTTGATTCATGTTTGTGACAGAAACATGTATTAGATCTGGTTAATCTTTTTGGCTATTGATGATTATGAATCTGATCTATGTCATTATCCCCTAATTGCTTTCACTTATTGTTAAAACTCACTTTTATTTAAATTCTGCTATTTTCTTTGTTTTCCACCAATCAAAAGTTAGGGATAACTTGATTGGATTTATTAATAGAATAATTTGGTCCCAGAGTTCGACACCCTCTACAACAATCCTTGTTGTTTAGGAAAGCCGAACGGATTTTACAGTTGTTTACAACTGCATAATTTGTTCGCAAACAAAAAGTATATTTTGGATTCACGTCAAATCTTAACAGATGACGTGGGACAATTTCTAATTTAATCCGACCTTAATAAGGTTAAGGTTCAACAATTTTCCAAATCCCTTTTAGCAGTTGATCGTCTAGTTATACCTAAGAAGGTCAACAAGTTGATGAATTATGGTACAATTTTGAATGTAGAACTTAACCATAAAAGTTGCTTCAAAATTCTCCTCCTTAAACTTCTTTCTTTCATCCTTTCTTCCTTATCGAGCCAAATTATATCTTTGTTCTTCTTCTCTTTCTTTGTTGTCGTCTTGTTTCCTCCTTTTTTTGCGCTAGTTTGCGCATTAGATATCGGCCTACTATTACTCTAAAATCTAAACCATATTTCTTCTCTCTGATCATTTCCTAGCCCATAATACCTACTTACACCATTCTATTCTCTTCATGCCATTTAGTTTCATCCTTAGGAAGAGAGACCATTTAGTTGGATCGAGTGAGCATAAGGTTCCATTGCTTTAGGTCTAATAGAATTAGTCGTACCAGTTGGACTCGCACTGATCCTTTGCTTTGATGTTTTTGAATATGATTGTCATTTCGAAGGTGAAGATTAAGCTATCTCTGGATGGTTTGTCAGAGGAGAATCTCGATGAGATTTTAGAGGCATTCGTGTTGTACGCGAACTTGAATAATATTAGGTTTGACCAGCTTCAAAGATTTTTGCAGCAGATCTCTTTTTTCCTCTATGTCGACCTTTAATTTGAAAATCTATGTTTGAACTAACTATGTAGATGTGTGACTTACTTAGCACATTATTCCAAAATTAGGAAGTTATGACTAGAGTTTTCTCATGATGCGGGAATCAATCTTTTATTTGATCAATGGAGTAACCAACAAATTGTACTGCATCATCTTTGATTCAGCTTGCTTTTCTTGTGTGCTTTTTTGTGGAGTTACTTTCTGTATTTTCACCAATCCACTTTTGTCTTCAGACAATGTTGATGAATCTTCGCGAAAAACATTTTTTTAGTAGGTTTGTTTTGTCATCACTTATGTTCTTTGAGAAGAGATAGTGAAGTGGAAACCTCCAACAACACCAGTAGTGTCTAAACTTGGGACGAGAGTTTTGCTACCATGACATGACTAGTCTAAGGTCATGGAAATGGTTCAAGCTCCAGCCACGGATCAAGATGTTTCGTTATTTGTAGGAAATATTTTGGAATTGCGGTGTTGCTGTCTCATTTCTTTCTCTTTCCAGCATTGGTTTCTTGACTTTGTGGTAGTTTGGGCTACTATTTGTTAGTGTTGTTGTTTTTGAAAATTGCACAATGATGTAATGGGAATCCTGTTGTTTGTTCGTCAGTTGACTTAGAAGGGAAATCTCATTTTTCTTATCTAACTAATAATTGTTTTAGAGCTAGAAAGAATAGAATTCTATGATAGATAAATTTTATTAAAGAATAGATTTTTGTGTTGTTTGTCATGGGTATATTTATTATTTGTTGCCTATCTTTTTTAAACTAGTTTTTTTAGTTTTGTGTGTGGTTTCAGTTTTCGCATTTTTTGCATAACCGACTTCCTTTTTACGTTGAAAGTGACCTGAGTTGTTTAAATTTCCGCAAAATATATTTTGAAACTTTTTGCAAATTTCGATTGAAAAAAATCATTTTAAAATTAAAATATTTGGTCTGATTTACTTTCTTTTCATTTTATTCGACTCACGCCAAAAACACATATTTGGGTATGGTGAATTACACATGTTAAACATCTACTTTGTATAAAAATTGATGGTTTAAAGATAGCAAAAAACACATTACCAAATCTTTGTTTTTGTGCAAATCTCAATAAAAAGTAAAGCAGCACTAAAAAGGAATTCCAAAATTTATATCAATTTTTAAGTCGCTGAAATTTATTTTTATGAAAATTTCAATTTTATGGTCACATTTATAGCATAAGGAAGATTTTGGATGAGTTGATTGTGCATTTTAGCAGTGCACTAAGGGCGACGATCCGCTAAAGGCATTAATGATAACAAGGGAAAGACTATTTTAGTCATGGAAATGTTGTTTCCATATCTTGTCAAAGGAATGCGCGAGTAGTTATTTACCTCATTTTACGTTTTAGAGCTTGTTTCAAGCCTCCTTTACAGTCTACCGATCGAAATTTTTAGAGTATTTGGGGAACTGAACCATAATTCCAGTATAGGACGGGAATTGGGAAACTTGTAGGCAGTAAGAACATTGAAATTCTCTGCTTGAATTTCCTTTTCTAGCATAGGAGAAATTTATAGAAAGTGATTTAGATACGTTGAAGAGTTGGATGTTAGGGATTAGATGCAAAATCGGTTGCTTCACACTTCTATTTATGGACGAGTGATGATTTGGATAAAAATATATTTTCAGAAGCTACATTCATACAGAACTACCATTATATTTTAGGGTGTTTGCATCATGTTTTCAAAAAGTATTTTCAAAATGAAATGCATACATACAGTAGGGTCCAATTTAGAATCAATATGCATTCCTATGTTATGATTGCAATTCATGATGTACACTATGCACATGCGCATGTTTTGTTGCAAACGATAGAATTTGACAATGAAACTTAAACTATTATGTCTGGAATGGAATTCTAGTCAACTTTCATGTTTGAAACTTCGCGAATGGAGTTCATATAAAAAAGTTATAAAGAAATGCAAAAATGAATGGAAAATAAATAAAATGAGATAATATATATAAAGGTTAATAAATACCCTTGTCCATCACCATTGTCTGGTCGACCCATGCAATCGCCCGTTGGATCAACCCGCAGTCAATTTTAGTAGTGGAGATTAGTGGTTTTTATTATATAAATTACATATCAATAGAAGGATTTTTCTGAAATAAAATATAACTGTTCGAGGTCATTTCTATGCCTATAAATAAAGGGCTAGACCCCGACTATTTTCTCATATTTTATGGAGGCAGCAACGAAGCTTTGTTACTCCTAATTCTACAACCCCTAAAATTCAAAATATAAACCTATACAAATCTAATTAATAAGAATTTGCGAGATTGGATTCATATTTATGAAAACTAATTGATTATTCGAATAGATCTGTGAGATTTGGAAATTGTAAGCCAAAAAGGTATGTTCAAATTCAGATTTTGATAGCTTTCAGATGAGCGAGAAATATATTCATTGTTTATAATATTTTATACAATTTGTTTGTGTTAGATCTGGAGTATACGCATAGAATTTATCAAATTTGTTTTATTAATGTCAAATCTGAAATAATAAGTATGAAATTTGAATATGGATAGGCCTTTTAGTTTAATATTCTTGTATTTCCTACAGCTTATCTTGGATTGTTTATGGTTGTTGTAAACACCCTGAGTTCGGGAGTCAACCCTAAAATATTATCAGACATGTAGTGTTGTTATTCCAAATTCATAGGAATTGGGTGTAAATATAGGATTTGTGCAGTATTAGTCCTAGAATAATAAATCTGCTTGTGTTTAATATTGTTTAGAAGTTTTATTTGATTATTGTAATTTTTTCCTCTATGCTCTGTTTATATAAAAAGGCATTGTTTGATATCTACAAGGAACATAAGCAAACCAAATAGGAAGAAATGTGCTAATTCGCATATTTATATACGTAATTTGCAACATCTATTCTAAATAAAATATTAATTTATCTCCTTGTGATTTGAAATATGCCAAATTTTCCTCTTTAAATAGTTTCGGGGAAAATTTACAAAAATTACATTAAATAACACTTTCAAGAGATTAATCTTAAACAAAATAAAAACTCAAAAAGGATTACTCTAGTTGTTAATTTAGACTAAAATATAAAAGGATAATAACGATAGTAAAATATAATTAGTAACTGCATTAATATCACGCTTAAAATGTATATATGTAATTATTATAATCTTATGTTGGATCTAGATTAACCCTAGAGGGGGGGGGTGAATAGGTTTTTTTTTTACTTTTTGCATAATATAAAATAAATCACAGCATAGATAGCAGAGGAGTAAATGAGTGCGGTAAGTAAATGATACAAAGATTTTACCCAGCTTCGGCAAACCCGGCCTACTGCTGCATTCTCTAAGGTTTTTACTAGGTATTAAACAGACACCTACATACAAAAACCTATAAACTCACGAACCCCTCGCTAACCGCCTATATAGTTTTGTACACTCGCAAAACCTGCTGTTGTTCTAATTCTACGCTCAAAATCCGAAACTGGTTTCTATCCCCGAAGCCAGATTTTCCCCTAGCAACGAATTGTAGATAGTAAAGGCTATTTAAAATTCTATAACTAGTAGGCCTAGTTTTTACAGAAAAAACTAGAAAACAAAACGACGATTGTACAAAAAGTAAAAGCAAAACGATATAATAAATAAAAAAACCCTTTTATCTAAAACAACCTGACCCACTTTCTTTTTATTTCATTTGGAAGCTTTCTCCCAAAAATGTTGGCCGATATCAAAGTGAAGCTAGGGTTTTTCTTGTTCTCCAAAACGCGATTGATTCTTCTTGGAATTGATTCAATGTGGCTTCGAATTAGTCAATGCTTGGTGGTTTGGCTTTCTTGCGATCGAAACTTCAATTGTGAGTAATCTGAAACACTTCTCTTATTGGTTTTTGAATGGTTTTTTTAATTTTCGATTTCGATCTACTTGCTGCCTATGATGAAAATGGTGTATTTTACAGAATTATAAAAACCCTATAATCATAACTCTGATTTCTGAAAATGACTCATCTGATTGCGCGTGAATTGTTGCCTTGTTATGAATTGAATCGTCTTTGAAAATACTTGCATGATTCTTGGAATCAAAATGAATTCTAATTGTAGACCCTTGAAATATCCCTTGTGTGATTTATTCTGAATGCGTGATCTATCCTGGATTCAAACAGAGTTGTATTTATAGCCCTCCTGAGATTTCACAGTGTATATTTTGAAATCAATTTGAAATTCGAAATCAATTCTTGCCAAACATGTTTTTGCTGAATTATTTTCTAGCCAAATATACTGTTGAAATCTTGTCCAAAAAAAAAAAATCTTTCATGCCAGAACCATATATGTGAAGTTGCCTTTTTTTTCTAATTTGCATCCCAAATGAATACTTGCTTTTATTTGTGGTTTCTGCTCTAGATTTTGGCCCTTTGTAAGTTTTTGAATTTGATACTTCTAGAAAGAATTGACTCTTGCCAAATATGAATGTCCAAAAATACTTGCTCAATTCAAATATGTTCATTTGTAAAACTAGAAAGAAAATGAATTGATTATCTTCTCCATGATATTATGGAAATGAAACTTTGGCAATATTTTTTGTGATTGTTTCCCTTGATTTGAAAATGCCATGAACCCCCCAAGTGATTTTCTGGAAACAATAAAAATGTTTTCTTGCCTTAGAACCTTATTGCCAAAATTTCTGGAATATATTTGAATGAAATGCTTGCCAAAAATGTTTTTATGTTGCCAGTAAAAAGATTTGCTTTATTTCTGTGTATTTCTGAAATGAGTCCTCGCCATATTAAAAAGTGCATTTCTTTTTGTCACTTGAGTCTTGATTTTCTTTGGCCATTCTTGAGTGTTGTTGCTAAACGAAACTAGCATACTCCTTCATGTATTTGGAACTTGAAAAGGAAGATCGTGTTGTTTTGTTTCAGCTGCTCGAGCTTATTGTACACATGCATGTGAAACTGCCATGCACATATTTAAATACACACACATACACATACACACACACACACACACACACACACATATATATATATATATATATATATATACATAGATTTGTATGTATGTATATATATGTAAGAATATATATATTCTGTGTGGCTTCTTGCTGTGTTATGTGCTTGAGCGTATGCGTGCTGGCTTGCTTTCAAACTTGTATTTCTTGCTTGTATACTTTTCATGCATACATGAGCTTGCCTTCTTTAGTTGTACATCATTAGCCATATTGACTGTGTAGAACTTGAATTTGCACACCTATTTGTGTGTGCATGTGTACCATACGTATACTTTCTTGTATTTGTTTTGCTTGATTATTTGAGTAAAGTCATTACGAGTTGCACTTGAACTTGAAAATAGATTCGACCATGGTTGTATACTTCGAGCAAGAATATGCTTGCATTCATGTTTTCCCACACTGCTTCATTTTTCATTGCTGTATATACATGAGTTTTCCACTTGCACTTGCTTTTCGACAAGCTGACTTGTCATTGTTGTACACTAGGATTTTTGAGCTTGTTGAACCACGGTTCCTACTGTGTAGACACACACACACACACACACATATATATATATATATATATATATATATATGCGCACAGATGTATAAATATGTGTGTGTTTTGTGTCTGCATATGTACTAGATTTCTTGGTTCATGTCCATTCACAATGTGTGACCGTATTGTCCCTGCACAGAAATATGTGTATATACATACACATGTATTTGTATAGTGCACTTGCAGTATACATATATGAGCACTAGAGGATTTGTATACCTTGTGGTATTTATAGTGTATCACTGTGAACATCACAAGCTGTCTAGACACAGATGGATATATATACATATCAGATCAAGCCATGAAAAATGATGAGAAACACACCAAAACTCTGAGGCAAATTAATTTTTAAAAATAAAAATTATATCTGCTAGAAATTAAAATATTTTTGTTCCAGTTTACTCTATGTTTCTTCTGTGACAGGTAAGCAGAAGGCTGGACCGACTGAAGCAATGAAGACGAGTATTAAGTGTAAGTGAATGTAAGAACATCTGTAACTGAGTGACAGAGAGTGAGAGGGAGGAATGTAGTGAGGAAACAGTGTATATGTGTTTGTACAACCGAGTGACTGAGTGAACTATAGTGAGGTGTAATGTATACAAATGAATGTATATGTATTGTATTTCAGTGAAATGTACAAAATTTGTACTATTCAAATGTAGAAATAAAATATTATATTTCAATAAAATTCTATTTGAATACTTAAATTCTTGTGTAGTAGTACTTTATTTAAATATAAATGTTCAATTCTGTCTGTGATGTAGCATAATAGTACAGTAGCAAACACATTTATAATAATATATATATATATATATGTTTGTTATCATCAAACAAAAATCATAGAATTGTTATATACAACAATCTCCCACTTTTGATGATGACAAACAAATAATAAGATTTTGAATATAATATTATAATAAATGTGTTTAACAGTGAATTGTTGAACTTCCCCTATATGTACGCTCCTCTTACAACAAAACTCCCCCTAGATATGTATATGAGTGAAAAGAATAAATCGAATGATATTTCAATATTAAAATATTTATAAAATATTCACTCATAAATCAAAATCTTACCCATTCTCCCCCATTTGTAATCATCAAAAGTATACATAAATGAAAACAGTGATGAAAAATTGATTAGAAATATATAATTAGTTTAAGAGGAAGAACATTCATCATAAATCTCAATTAATCAAACAAAAATCATAATATTCTAAGAACTAGTGGAATATTTCACATTGTAGAATAATGGATTTATGATGAAATTTATAAAAATGGAGAGAGTTTTGAAACAAATTATTCCTATTATTTTCCAATAAAATTTTAAAAATTGAGCATAAACCATGATGGATTTTGTTACTACCAAAATTAACATCGAAGCAGGCTGGCAGTGAAGGGGTATCGAATAACCCAAGAAACTACATCAACCGAAACCCTCCTAAGGGAAAGGATCGTGAAAGCTATAAGATGTGACCGATGGGATTAATCCACCAGGGTCAACTCGGCAAGATCTCTCCAACAGCCCCAACCTGGTAGAAGTTCCTGTATTAAAGAAGCTAATCTAGTGCGAAATCAAGTAAGACAGAAACAATAAACCCGACGGACAAAGCCCAAAGGAATCTTCAGTAATGACCTGCCCGAATGACGATACACCCGAAGAGGAAAGCATTGAAGGCCCCAAACCAGAAGGATGGGAGGGCCGTCCAGAATCTACTTTCAGAGAATCTATTGTATGAATGCCGAAAGGCCACCCTCCAAGAGTACAGGCTACCATAAAGGCCCTACTGAAGGGCTAGCCGAGACCCGAGCAGGATAAAGGCTACCCGTACTAGGCCACCAAGTACCGAAACCCGTGGCGGTTTCAATCCGGCAGCTATCATCATAAACCACGAGGTCAAGCCCCTCTAAGCACTCACGATAAAGCTAATACCTTCATCCGAAAGCTCATGTCCGCAAGCCAACATTCAGGAATTGCTTTCGAGAATTCAAGTATCATCCAAGGACTATAATCGAATAAATCAAAAGCGGTCGAAGGTCAAGTACCCAAAGCTAAGAATAAAACAACCGACAAAGACCCATGCGGGTCCGATAGCCCTCCGACGGGAGGGGCTCTGAACCAATATAAATAAGACCCCAGAGGTTACATTAGAGGGGATCTTTTTCCTAACTTTTTGTACTGTTAAAAACAACTTGGGAAAGAAGATCAATGGAGAATTCCTCCCTATAACAGTCATGTACTTCCAATAAAAGCTTAATGAAAAGGGATCTTCCAATATGAAAACTGCTCTGTATGTGTGTATTTTTATTTCTTTACTCATAATAGTCGCAGTTTATTATTGATTCCGCAGAGAAACATGGGTTACACCCCTCAATATTCTCGAATGGTGATCGAACCTCATTCATAGAGCCTAGATCCGACCTGACAGTCCCCAGCGATCCTACACCCCTTAGCCCTAGCCTTAAGTTCCCACTAAAATCGATTGGATAAGTGATCCAATCCTCTTGATTCCCTTTTTAGGTCTGTCCTTGTTAACCTACTTCCGGTGTTGACGAAAAATATCGTTAACATTTTGGTGCTAGAAGGAGGGCCTGAACCTCCGACTTTGTGGTTAACAACCACATATCTACCTGTGTTGTTCCATCCCGGATCGGACTAGCTTTGAAGAGGCCAGGTTACGAGCAAGAAACCCAGACGAAGGCTTTTAGGATCTCGAGCGGATAAGTCGAGAACCACCAGCCATAGGGTAGTGAAGGAACAAGAGTTAAGAGTAGAGGATTTGCGAGTAACAAAGCGGAAGAGGAAAGTGGAACTACATGCTTACAAGATGGGTAATAGCAGCTCTTTCCACATAGGACAAACCATGGCGTTCCCACCCAGTGGATCTACATCAAAGGACATTACTGTTTTCGTCCACTTAAAGGATGCTCTTTACGAGCAAGTTAAGGGAATGACGCTCGAGCGCGAAATAATGGACGATTTCAACCACTTCGCCGACAAATGGACTAAAGAGATGACGACTCAATTCCAGTATGTTCCAAAAAGAAAGGACGAAAGTATAGGAATCAAAACTGGGATGATTCGCAGGAGGATTAGACCCCATAAGCAAAAAGGGAAGTGTACGCCAAAGATACCCCAGGAATGCTACGTCACTACTTAAAGGGAGAATGTTTACTTCCTAACCAAATACAAACTTGACCATTGGACCTCCATGAAGAAGAGGCCTAAATATGAAAGAAAGACAGGACGACCTTATTGTCATTACCACTTGATAAATGGACACGAGACTAATCATTGTAGAACTCTTGGGAAAGCCATCATCAGATTCGTCAGTCAAGGCCGATCACGAGAGTTTATCAAAAAATAGAGATGAGTTAGAGAAAATCCTTAGGAAAAGGATTAATACACATGTGCCAATGTACGGAAAGCCCATCCCTCAGAATTTTAAAAGGAAAACCCAAAAAGGACCCAATCACCAACTGATTAAATCCCCCGACATCGCCAAATATGTCAAGGCAAGGCATCCCCCGGAGGGGGCTAGTCTTTCTCCATCACAAATCAGAGGGGGCAGGGTTAAAGCATCAAAAGCGTAAGCCGTCGTTTCATACTAGAAATGGTCGTGGCAGTGCATCTAAAATTAGCACGCCCTGCCTCCGTTAGAACTAAGCACGTCCTACCTCTGTTCGCAGAAGAGCACGTGCTACCTCTGCTTATGTTCCGCGTTACTCACAGAAGGGAACGCAAACCCCTATCATCGCCTACGATGGTCAGGATAGGCACCCCTTGGAGGGGGGTGGCATATAAGCCGCTATCAGTGCCTACGATGGCCCGTATAGAGCGTCAAAAGAGTAAACTTTAGTTCTATGCCAATGATGGCCCCGTCTAAGTTTCTAAGCCCTTCTCATCCCCTACGATGGTCAGGATAAGGTGCCTCCTGGAGGAAGGTCGGGTAAGTTCTTGGGCCCTACTTCTGGATAAGCTAGCCAAATGCTATGAACGCATAGGCCTAGAGAGTGGCCAACAATGCACATGGATCCTCTGCTTTGACATCAAAAGACCAAAGGGAGGCTCAAGAAGCATGTACAACCTCTGCTTCCCAAATAAAATCTGAAGGGGATATACACTTCATTAATACCGTAGGAGGTTCCGGTCTTCAATGCTAATTCCCAAATCTAGGTCGATTCGACGCTTCATTAATGAAGGGGGTTCCGGTCTTCTATGCTAAATTCTCGAATCTGGGTCGATTCGGTGCTTCATTAATACCAGAGGGGGGGGTTCCAATCGCTTACATTTCAATACCCGAATCTGGGTCCATTCAGTTCTTTATAGAAGCCGGAAGGGGTTCCGGTCACCTGCATATCAATACTCGAATCTGGATCCATTCAGCTCTTTACAGAAGCTGGAAGGGGTTCCAGTCACCTACATATCAATACCGAATCCGGGTCCATTCAGCTCTTTATAGAAGCCAGAAGGGTTCCGGTCACCTACACGTTAGTACCTGAATACGGGTCCATTTAGATCTTTACAGAAGTTGGAAGGAGTTCCGGTCACCTACACATTAATACCCGAATCTGGGTCCATTCAGCTCTATACAGAAGCCGGAAGATGTTCTAATCCCCTATATATTAATGTCCGAATCTAGGTTGAATCAATTTCCCGACAAAATCCTAAAGCAAGCTGGTGGTAAGCAACCCGGAATAATCCAGCAAAAAAAATCATCACCAGATGTGGAGCCACTAAGGCCACCCCAAACTTATAAAGAACCCAATTCCTGATTCAAACAAGAAAGAATAGCTTTCCTTTCTCGGAAATTCAAGTGAGGGCTCAAGGTTTTCCACCAAAATTAGGCTCATAAACCTCTCAGGGAAGTAATTCTAACTTATACATCCATTAGTAGTTTTCCTTTTCGACATATCAATTCCTTACGCAACTCTGAAAAACGACATCATCATAACATCGGTTCAGAGAGCAATCAGGGAGAAGATCGCAAACGGTTTCAAACATCCTATGAGTGACTATCCATTTATTTGTTCTAGGCTATTTTTCATTATAAATATTTCAAGGATAACTGTTTCGAGAAAAGTTTACTTATCGACATGTAGTACTGGTAGACTTCCATTCTTCGCAACGCTTTTGGAACACAATAATATTGTTTCTAAAAAAAGAAAAAAATCAAGTGACACACTATCAATTCCGTCGGAAATCATGATCACTTCTAGTCTAATATGACTGATCACTTCCTGTCTAATAAGGCTATAGCAAGCTACTATAGCATCAAAAGAGAATCGGCAATATCGTAAGCTCGCTAAAATCACGTGATCGACAAAATGAATTGTGATGCAAATGCAACATGAAAGGTACAAATAAAAGTACGACAAAACGGGATGAAAGGCTGCAGTATGACAAACAAAAGCACTGTCCCATACTAACGAAGCAAAGCATAGCGACATCAAAAAGTCACAAATCAATCATGGGGCTACCAAAACACCAACATAAGCCTAAGTCGTAACACAGACCAGCATAAAGTTAAACACGAGGATTGGCAGTCGCTTATATAACCGATCTAAAGCATAATTACAAAAAAGAAGAAGCGATCAGAGGCAAGATAAGAAGACTACATATCCTTGTTCTTCATAGGCCTACCAACCTTCCTTTTAACCTGAGTAGAGCAGGATGGAGGTTCACCAGCCAAGGGATTTTTGTGCGCTGGACCTGCCAACTCTACGTCTCCTTGAGCAAAAGAGGCAACAACACTGTCTCTGGATCTGAGAGCCTGGATTAACTTCGCCTTGTCATTCTCTAAGATGGAGATGAGCCCAAGATTATCCATGTGTACCCTTTGGAGATCGCAAGATAGTGTGAGCCAACCACTCATTTGTTTCACAGTATGATCCTTGAGCGTATCCATTTGTTTCCCAAACTGGTACATGGTGGTCTCAAATCGAGCAAGCATCTGCGTCTTCGCAACGTTCGTATCACTAGAAATTGATTGTTGGTCAAATAGAGATATATCCAGGTCAGAAGACAGTCCCTGAAGATTCCAACCTTTGAACCATTTGGCAAGCTTAGGATTGCATGGCCTTGGGGCATAACGGGGCCTGTTACTAATTGTTTGAAGCTTCACATAAGTTGGACTGATGAAGGGGGAATTCACAGATGGCTGGCCAGTCGTTTGAACTTTAGTCGTCTGAACGTCTAAATCAAAAAACTTCTCCAGCTCACATAGCTTCTGAGATGTATCCATCATGTACAAATGAATTAATGAATAGTCATACTTAACCAAAATAGGACCGTTCAGGACCGACTTAAGGTTGAACAGGAGCGACCCTCTGCTAAATAAGCTTGAGCAACCATAAGAGTCAAACCAAAAGTATACACGATAGCAACAATATCAAGCCCAAACAAGGTTGCGCGATTTAAATATTTCATTAAGCATCGTATGTGCAAATAAGTTTGTACTCATTCAGAGATGACAGCTGGGATCAAACCGTTTGCACATAATCATAAGATTGGAAGTCATGTAAAATATGAACTAAGTGGTTGTTTAAAGCATATTAGCAAGCATATCATGTGTACAAAGTTTAAAACCAGAAAGGGTATGTTGAAGTTGAACTTTCTCAGACAAGTGCATGCATAAAAAAAATCGGATCCACTCCAAAATTCTGACTATTATCATCACAAAGGGATCAACAACAACACAAATCGTATTCGATGACCATATAACTTTAAAAAACGATTCAAGGGAGCATAAAGAAGATCTTATCCCTATTAAACCATGCACTACCAATTCAAAGGAAAACAAAGATTTGCAAAAAAATTCTCTACAAATTGATGATATGAAAGGGTACGAAACTTTTTGACCGAAAAATCCAGTCGAAAAGAAATCGAAGTTAGGATGATTGGAATTAGGGTTTTTCAGAAAAATAAAGCGGTTGCCATTAATGTATTTTCTCCGAAAGATGGAAAACAAATTAAAAGTGAGGAGCAGGAAAACAAGGGAGAAGATTAGAAGACTCACGTCCAGATTATTCGTGCCACATCAGCTCAGTTAAGTTTGAGTACTTAACTACGCAAATATAATTGGCCCACCAGATCCAACTCCTCGCCGAGCCTCCATTGTTTGCTCGGACGTAATGACATTTCAATCAAAAAGCTTATGTAGAAAAGCGGAAAAGGGAGAAAACTCCTATGCCAGATATGAATAGCCGAATATTCGAAGAATCCTTCTAGAGGATTCTTAAGGAAGTTTGGAGAAGCAGCAATCATGGCATCCACGCCCACTATGCCAAAATCATCTGGCGTCCACAGACTATTGGGATATAATCAAGTATAGCTTGGGCGTAAATGCATTCTTAATACAGGGAACCTTGGAGTCTTTGACCTTCTCCTTAGCAGGGCTTTTATGAGACACGATTCTGCTAGGTAACATCGTTTCATAATAATACAATCAGTACGCGTATCTCTTACGCAAATGCACATACCACTGGCATTATCAATATTATTAAATACCATTACACCTCGATTAACAGAGATCAAGCAAGCAGAAACCTAAATCAGACCTAGATGAGGGGATACAGGGGAAATCACACCTTTTATACCTTAACTAAACACGAATGTCCTAAAGACCTAAGAAAAACCGACATAGTTACAGAAGGAGACAACCCTGATGACATTAGAGTCCTTTCAGGAGTTACATTAAGATTAGCACCTGGACCTATCTTTCTAAACAAGCATAACCTTCGCTAACCATCATGTCAATTTTGACGCATAATTAGGACTGCAATTTATATGATATGCGAAAATACTCACCAGTACTCAAGTTTGAGTCTTCAAGAAAAAGGAAGATTCAGGCGTTTTCTTTTATGAGAACAGTAATCTTGTCCAAGAATTTGATTTGCAGATGAAAGACGGGAACGATGAAGAAAGGTTTATGTTCAAATTCCAAGATCAATCTGGGCTGCACATATAAATGCCAATCAACGCTTCTAATTGATGAAGACCAAGAGACACTGAAATGACATTTCGAAATAGGCCAGAAGTTTGACTTGAAAAGTCGAAAACACCCCTTCATCAAAGGAGAGAGTAAATGTTACTACTAAAATTAACATCAAAGCAGGCTGGCAGTGAAGGGTATCGAATAACCTGAGAAACTACATCAATCGAAACCCTCCTAAGAGAAAGTACTACAAAAACTATAAGATGTGACCGGTGGGATTAATCCACCAGGGTCAACCCGGTAAGATCTCCGCGAAAGCCGCAACCTAGTAGAAGTTCCTGTATTAAAAAAGCTAACCTAGTCCGAAATCAAGTAAGATAGAAAAAATAAACCCAAATGACAAAGCCAAAAGGAATCTTCAATAATAACCTACCCGAATGTCGATACACCTGAAGACGAAAGCATCTAAGGCCCCAAACCGGAAGGACGGGAGGGCCATCCAGAATCTACTTTTAGAGCATCTACTGCATGAATGCCAAAAGGCCACCCTCCAAGAATACAGGCTACCATAAAGGCCTTACCGAAGGGCTAGCCGAGACTTGAGCAACATACAGGCTACCCGTACTAGGCTACCTAGTACCGAAACTCGTGGCGGTTTCGATCCGGTAGTTATCAACATACATCATGAGGTCAAGCCCCTCTAAGCACTCAAGATAAACCCGAGAGCCTACATCCGAAAGTTCATGTCTGCAAGCCTACTTTCAGGAATTGCTTTTGAGAATTCAAGCATCAACCAAGGATTATAATCGAATACAACAAAAGCGACTGTAGGTCAAGCACCCAAAGCCCAGAATAAAATAACCGACAAAGACCCATGCGGGTCCGACAGCCCTCCGTCGGGAGGGGCGCTGAACCACTATAAATAAGACCCCAGAGGTCACATTAGAAGGGATATTTTTCCTATCTTTTTGTACCATTAAAACAACTTGGGAAAGAAGATCAATGAAGAATTCCTCCCTATAACATTCATGCACTTCCAATAAAAGCTTAATGAAAAGGGATCTTCCTATATGAAATCTGCTTTGTAAGTGTGTACTATTATTTCTTTAATCATAATGGTCGTAGTTTATTATTGATTCCATAGAGAAACACGGGTTACACCCCTCAATATCCTGGAATGGCGATCGAACCTCGTTCACAGAGCCTAGATCAGACCGGATAATCCCCAGCGATCCTACACCCCTAAGCCCTAGCCTCTTAAGTTTCCACTAAAATCGATTAGAGAAGTGATCCAATCCTCTTGATTCCCCTTTTTAGGTCTGTCCCTGTTAACCTACTTCCGGTGTTAACGAAAAATATCGTTAACAGATTTGTACTACGATTATAAATTCAATTTAAGTGACGCAATCAATTAATCTCAAATCCTAATAGCTATCAATCAACAAATCATAATATATCATAAAATATTAACTCATTTCACAAAATAGAAAATGGATTTATAGGCTAGTTTTTACACGCCAAGGAGAATTTCATATAAATTATTATTTATTTTCTTTTTATTTAAGAGTGCACTAACCACACATAACCAGATCTTGGATTTTTAAATGAGGTCATTTGCAGCTTAAAAATAAGTAATCTCATAAGCATGCATGACCAGAGCTTGGACTTTTAAATGAGGTTAGAGAAACACTTTTGAATATTATATTTTTATTATTTTCTGTCCCAAAAGAAAAACTCCTCAGCATATAAAACCAATATGGAGGATAAAAATGTGGTAGTTAGAGAAATTGTGAAATAAATTTCTAAATTAACCATATTATGAAATATGCTCAACTGTATAGGGATTCTTGAAGATTTTTAATTGTCTCTATTTCTGAAAAATAACACAGTCACATTTCCATCACAAATTTGACATTGTAAATTTATCGAGATTACATTAAAAATATTAAACTCTCCACATTAATATAAAATCACGATGGATAGCAAAATGATGATAGACTAAGAAGATGTTCGTGAAACAAACACTAATTCAAAGATATTATAAAAACTGTTCAATCATCATGAAAATTTTAATAAAATTTCCTCTTATTGTGAAATATACTATAGTCATAGCTCGTCACAATCTCAATTATCTGGTAATAATCTTGATGAGTTCTAAATTCAGTTCAACTTTGGTTATTGATTTCAATTTCTAAATAAATAATCAATAGATGATTTTAAAATTGAAAATCAATTACAAGAGGGATTTAGAAAGATATATACAAGACAAAAGGGACAAGAAGAATCAACACAAGATAAAGATCAGATAAAAAGAATCAAAATAGATGAGAGAAAATTTCAAAGCATTTAAGACTGATGCCACTTGTTGTCTCTGCTAACAGGGATTCTAATACCACCCTGGTGGCTAACAAAGATATCTCAGGATATGATTTAACATTCTACCACTCGACACAAAATTTCTAAGAGTAAAAAATTACTAAGCCCAACCAGTTAAATCTAATAGATCAATTCCATCTATCAGAGCAACAAGAAAATTTAGATTGAGTTTCACAAGAAAGTTTTCGGGAAATTTTCAAAAAGTCCAAGAGGACAAATCATGATTCAGTTTAAACCGTTTTATCAGAGCAACAGATGATACCAAAACAAGCAGTTATCAAAACTTCCTCCAAATGATTGCTTTTTTCAGAGCAGCATAATAGAAATTTTCAAGGAAGATTTATCAAGAGAATTTTTCACAGGTATTTCTGATAGTCACAAAAAGATGATTCATGATTTAAAATACAGTTTATTTGAAATCATTTAAGGGAATATGAAAACCTCAAGATTCAATGAATCGATCATGCCAGATTATAAATTTCAAATCCAAGATGTGTGTGAGATTCAAAAAATAAGCAATTTCAAATGATTTCAAACAAACAAATATACAAGCCAAATTATCATGAAATAACAGTAAGTTTCAAAACCAGATTTTCAAAGAGTACTTCTCAATATTTTCTGACAAGCACAAGAGAAATTTTTAGAATATTTACATCAAGCTTGAGAGATATTCATGATCCAAAATTAAGACAGTTTATTTGAAATCACTTGAATAAATGTAAATTTTGAGATATAAAGAATTAGTCACACAAGATTATTAATTTCAAATCTAAGAAGTGTATGAGATTCAAAATATCAAAAATTTCAAATTATTTCAACAAATAAATTTCTATGTAATATGATCATAAATAATAGTGAATTTCAAGATGTAACACAATGATTCAAGCCAAATGTTTTTCAATTCACAAAAATATTCAAGCCAATCCAAAAACCAATGAAATTATCACAATTGAAAATTAGTAGTGCGCTATAATGAGTATGAATTTTCTAGCCTTTCCAAAATGAATTAGAATAAACTCAACACAATAAGGGTGTGCGAAATTTCATTAGTTTTTCAAATCTTCAAAAATTTAGAATTCAAATTAAGAGTGTTCAAGATACGATAAGAATGCTTCGGCACTATTAGGAATTCATAAAAAATAAAACTTCAAAATAATTGCAGATATTTACAAATTTGAATTCAAGATCTGGAAATTACTAAAACATGAGATTTTAATACAAATGAAGCACATTTCTAGAAAATCTTGAACTCTGCAATTTGAAGTTAAGAAATCTCAAGAAGAAAAAAAATGGCAGTGTCAAATCAAACAAGAATAATAAAAATAAAAATAAAAAGGAGTAGAAAGAGGAATAAAATAAAACCAAAGAATATAAACAGAAATGAGTTTAGAGACCATACCTGTAATCAATTTGAATCAATGAATCTCTAACTCGACAAAGGAAGTCCAAATGGGAAGCTTGTACTCAGGATCCGGTTGGGAACCAATGAGTTAACTTTATGAGTTGGGCTTTGCTGCGGGAAGTGTGTTAAGGGGTTGTCGATGTCTACGACTTTGGATCACTATGTGTAGGGGGTACGTGAACGGATTCAGGACCACAATGGTCTAGGTACGACTAATGGGCTATAGACCGATGAAGCGGGGTCATTTGTAAAGATTT
Organism: Allium sativum; assembly: GCA_030737875.1. Lineage (NCBI taxonomy): Eukaryota > Viridiplantae > Streptophyta > Magnoliopsida > Asparagales > Amaryllidaceae > Allium > Allium sativum. Next base: position 155,252,946 of record CM060918.1, on the reverse strand, counting down.
AGTCATGACTCCGTAGGGTAAGCTTGGTGGTAGCAGTAGTCGTACAAGTCAAACTCCGTCACTACTTCGATGGGTCTAGTGGTTGAGAGTGGTGGGCATCGTATGCTTTATGCACTGAGTGAGAGATGTGAGGATGGTTACTATGATTGATTTGTTTTCCATTACTACGACATGCACACCCCCACCCCCGTATTCTTTACACCATATGTTAGTGGCACCTTAGAGTATTGTACAGTATGTAGTGCTAACTCTTTGGTTGCAGGTCCAGGTTCAGGTATGGTTTAGTATACCTGTTATTGTTCTGTCTTGCTGCTTATCTCGCATACCAGACTTTTTGTCTGACCTAGAGTTTTATGTCTCTTCTTATTACTTTGGGTGGTCTCACGAGCAGACTAGAGACAGGTTAGCTGGTGATGCACGAGTAGCTGTACCGGAGACGAGCAAGAGGCTTCCACGTATGATATGTATATATATTCTCCTTGTTTTGCTGCGGGTCACTACTTTGGGCATTAGTAGTGTACCTTTTCCTTTGCTTTGCTTTAGAGACAATTGAAAAATTGTAATAACGATGATGTAGAACATAAGCTGTAATTGGATTTTCCGCTGCTATGATGTTTAATTTTCAGCTTATGCACTGTCTCACCTGTTTTGTGTCAAAGTATGTTATTATTATATTTTATTCCATGCGCTGTGAGATATCCTACAGGTTCTTTGTTAGTTCACCAGTAAGTTCTCTTCTTTTTCCTTTCTTTGGCGACCGTCCCATGCTGGTTGGACACCAACACAACGCACTTTCATGGGAAATGTTGGCTGGTGCGGGGCGGGTCGTCACACCTTGGCTCTGTGGGATACAGACTTGTCAGAGATAGGATCTGTAGTATCCTAAGGTAAGTAAGTCATTAGAGATAGGGTTATGGGTTAGTAATACCCTAGAATGAGTTGTGTGTGTATATATATATACGAGAGACGTATTTGTAATTTGATATATAAATGGTTTTGTGTTGGATTAATTTGTTGACATGGTTATGAACATTGGTCGGTACAGTAAGAGCTCACTGTATCGATAGGGTGTTTCTAAACAGTTGAACAGAGCAGTCTAACAAATATTTTATGAAATAATTTTGTCTAAAAGTATATTTTCATAAAAAGGTTATACGTTTTGATGAAAGCTATGTTTTGGAAATTTTAATCCACTAATTAATTGCTGGATGTGCTAATTAGTATAAATAACTATGAAAATTTTAATTTTGGACAATTTTGGACAGTCGAGGTATTTGCTAAAGCGATTATAAAACTTTTTGGTAAAATATTAAATGTTGTAGGGTATGGATAACTATAGTCTAACCTAGGATGATGAATCGAAAACAAGCGAAAAGGATTTATGAGCAGATCGAAGAAGGAAATAGGTTGGACCTAAGCAAGTATATTCATAGTTACTCAAGGAAGGATAAGAACAAAGGAAATTTTGTGGGTGTTTGCGGCTATAAATGCCATAAAGAGGAACATTATGCAGCCCTATGCCCAATGAATAAACATAAAAAGTGAAATAGTGGAGTTAACCAATAGAGCTCTAGGGTTAATAATCAAGGTATTAGTTAAGTATATAACCATTAGTTCCGAATTTGAGTTCGAGAAAGAAATCATTTTAAATGGGGGAGAATGTAAGGACCTAAATTTTATTCAATTTTAAAATAAGAATTTAAATAGGACTGAATGAATTTTTTTAAATGTTTATATGGTTTTAATTTGGAAATATACCATTTGAATTTCGATTTAATTAAATATCGGATTAACGAAATATTCAATTTTGAAAATATTTGTCGATATTGAAATATTATGTAGTAGGTAGCTAAGTATTTTGATTTGTGACATTTAAATTTAGGTACTTAAGTCAAGAATATGTTAAACTAAAACAATTCCTAAATCAATTTTTAGTGGCTTTGTAACGTCCCATATTTTTGGCAGTCAAATATTTTATTTAATTTACCATTTTAAATATTATATTTGGGATATTAATGGATTTTAATATTTAATTCGTTATTAAAAATAAAGTTTGAACGTTAATTCATTTATAATACAAATCGAGCTCGAAATGGCATGGCAGTTCGTAGTATGGAATTTTGAACTTCAATTGAACATACAAAGTCCGATATAAGTCGGAATTCTGTGAAACACGAAACGTTAGAACCGTATTGATGATAATTTTCATATGGAAGAGAAAAATCCAGATTTCGTGTTATAATTTGTTATTTATGGCTAAATCAAATTTTGAAATAGTCGTTATGGAAATCGTTATTTAATTATAGGCCTTTAAAATAGCCATTTTGCAAACAGTCTCCGTTTTTGCCAAAATTAGTTTCATTGGAACCATAACGTTAAATTATTGTACGTATTGAATTGCATGGCAAACCGATGTCATATGTGATCACGGCAGCCGTAAACGCCCAATCAATTTCTATAGTGCGTAATTAATTTAATTTAATTTAATAAATAGATATTTGAGTGTAACTTGAATAGACAATCAGATTAAGCCGTAAAACCAATTCCGTTGAGTTCGTATCGTCGATTATAGTCAGGATAGGTATATAGTTTGTTATTTTTGAAGACCGGATAATTTGGTGTCCAAAATGGCAATGCGGTGCGTATAAAAATAGCCTACCGGGAAAACAGTCTCAGAATGCGATGAAACTAGTGTTGTTGGGTTCGTATTAATTAATTATTATAGGATTTCAAAGTTTCAAGTTGATTGGATTTATTTAGTGATCGTGGAAAATTTAAACACATGTTTTTCGCTGGTTTTATAAAGGAATTTTTTTCAAACGATGTCGGAATTCGACGAAACCTGTCCCATTGGGTCCGGAATATTTTTCTATACTAGGTTAGCCTTTTTATCAGAAAATAGAAGTCGTTTATAGTGATTGTGGCGTGATACTTCACCGTGAAGTTTCGATAATAATATTATATAAATTTCAACACAGCTATAAAGAAAGAAACATACAACCCTATATGTTACGTGATTTCTTTTCAGATGTATAGAGCCTTTGCAGATCAGCGAAAACTCAATGAAAACGACAACCATAAAACCGTGCCGACCAAGTAAAATTTAGTGAAAGCGACATTTCTGAAAATGTGCTGCCCACACCTCATTTCCCTATAAATAATAATGTCATCTTCGCCCTTTTCTTTTTACTTCAGCAAGACAAACCCAAACTCGTTTTATTTTAATCCTTCCTGTATGCAAATCGAAATCTCCATCTCAAAAATAATTCCCCAAATCTTTCTCTAATGAAACCGAAACTTCCTTTAACAATTCCAAAGCAAACTCAACACCTTTTCTTCCCAATGGAAAATTATACATATATATATATATATGCATAAAATGTGAACGTCCATATCTGAAGCAGCTGTGGGAATGACCGGTCGGAGGGTGGTCGTGGACAAGCAGAGACTAGCAGGATGGTGAAGTAAGTCCGGTGTTCGAGATCAGTGGGTCGGCGCAGGATCTAGATGAGGGAGTCGTTTGTTTTGGGTGCGGTCTCCGACGGCTCACGGTGGTGAGGCAGGCGGGACTGGAGGGAGCTGGCGCTGTCTACTATGTCAACGCAGTAGTAAGGAAAGGGAAAAGGGTAAATCGCGGCTTGGGTTTCTTAAGTTGGAAAATACGTAATTAGTTAAACTAAAGGGTTAATTAGAAAGTAAGTTAATTGTTCTTTCAAATCATAACAGGATGGAAGACGCATATCAAGGAGAAGGATCGATCTAATTTTTGGGTAAACGTGACTAAGTTGATTATCAAATTGATTAAGGAATAGTTCAATCAAATAATAAAGCGTATTTCTGGACTGTGCTGGAGCAAGTAAACGAATGAAGCAAGGACAAGAGGGAGCAACTAAACAATCGGACCTGATTATTTTCTTTTCGAATGCAAAGTAATTAAAGTATTTGAACCTACTTAAGTAAGTTAAATTATATAATGATTTAACTTGAAATTTTGCTAATAGCTATTTTGGACAGAGATCGTTCGTGGTTTTTGGTTGAAGAGCAGAACAGTTGGAACAAGGAAACACGTGGAAACGGAAACTAATTTTAGCCCGCTGGTTATTTTTAAACGTGACTTGTATCAAATTAAAACATCGATTACATTATACTTAGATGCTAATTAATCCACCTACTATATCTATTTCAGCTCGAAGACAGTAGCGTGGATTTCGAATAGGACAGCAAAATGATGATGCAGGAAGAAATTTATTGGGCTTGGCTGAACAACAATTAAAGTAATCTGTCTTAAAGTAATTAGTTCACTTTATGATCAAGGACTAAATTAATTATTAAATTATAATAACCTACAACATTAATATTGTTACAGGTTGTTGTTCAGAATCACTGGGCAAGATGAGAAGGGGATTGAACCACATCCTTTAAAATGAAATTAGCGTATGTTAATTAACATAATTAAGGGTTGAAAATTAAATAAGAGAATAAATTTTCATAATTAAATTGTATATATATTGAGAGCTAATTTCATAACTAATGTATTAATTAAGAAATCAGGCAGTCAAATTATAATTAAGATAATTAGTAGTCATTAAATTCAATCGAATGTGTAAAATAGTTATAACTTGACCATATCTTAACAGAATTGGACAAACAAGGTGCCGTTGGAACTGTAGTGACAAGCACTACATCATGGAACCAATCTGGACGTGTTTGGAATTAACTGAAACGAACTGTTTCAACAACGAATCAAAACAAGATGAGTTAAACTCACTCAGTTTTCCCTATTTATATTTTATATAAATTGGGTTTTTATTTTGTGTGATCTGCTTGCTAATGGTTGACTGTTTGCTAATTATATATTTATTTGTGGATTTAACTGATGAAATTAGACTGTGTTTAATTTCAGTGCAATACCAAATCGTTATTTTAACGATTTGATCCAATAAAGGCAACCCACCTTGATTGGTCATGTTAATAAACGTGTTTAAATTGTTTGAATTGCTTGTGAATTGGTTGATATTAAATGGCTGTTATTTATTGTTATCAGTTAAATGAAACTAAATGATCTGTTAGGAGCTAACCATTTGTATACAGGGAAGGACAGGTTGGGGGGATCCAACGGGATTCCTCGATATATTATTTATTTCATATTATCAACATATGAACTGTCATGTTTGAGGTGAATGATTTGATTGTTGATTTTTGATGAAATTTCAACATCTGTTTAGTTTAAACCAATGGGTGGTATTGGTTGAGTATTTGGAGACATAAGGCCTATAAAAACAATCGTTTTGTAAATGTTGATTTACCGTCAGGAAAATCGACAAATGAAGTTATAAAATTTATTTGTATAAATGGAGATAGATTTTTGAAATATATTATTTTGAATCAAAGTTTATAAAAAGGAAATAAATAAATATTTTATTTATTAAAGGCTTTGATTTACTAATTAATTTCATAAAAGCGATTCTGATGTTAATCAGATTTATAAGTACGAGAATAAGAAATAAATCGAATGGTTAAATTTGGATAATTGTTTTATTAAGAAATAATTAAATTGTAACGACCCGTATTTTTACAGTATATAAATAATTTATTTAATTATTTAAATAATGGTTTGGTTATTTAAAATGACCAGAATTTAATAATACAGAATATTTAATTAAAATAAATAATATAATAATATATTTAATTTCTGAAATAGTCAGAAATAGTGGAATTCACAAAATAGTGTGAATTGGATCATCTGTGATATTTAATTCAGTTTAGAAATGAATTAGAAAAACGAATATATCATTTGAACGACAGTTTGAACGTATAATTATATTATAATTAAAATCGAGCTAGAAATGGTGTTGCAGTTCGTAATTTGGCGATTTGAACTTCAACATGTACAGGATTCGTTTTAAATCGGATTTCTGTGAAACAAGAAACGTTAGGAACCGGTGAAGTATATTTTTCTAGTGGAAGATAAAAATCAGGATTTCGTCGTTTAGATTTTGATATATGTCCAAATCAAATTTTAGAAAAGTCGCTATGGAATTCCTTTATAATTTATATCGATTTATTTATATTTTAAAATGGATTTTTAAATATAAATCGAATATCGATGTAACACTGGATTTGAAATATCGATTTATAAATCCCAGTCTAGCAGTATGATATTCTGTTGTGAATATATACGATAATATTTATTTTTAAATATTAAATTTAAATGTTTTTAAATATATTTATATATTTAAATGGGTTATTTAGAGCTTTAAAAATAGCCAGTTTTGCAAATGACCTCAGAATTTGACGAAACTAATTTTGTTGGATCCGCAATATTAAATTATAGCTAGATTTCAATTTTTGGGATTTTTATAGTCAGCATGTGGCCATACGGATTTTTAATGAGAAAAACAGTCAGTATTTTGACGGTTAAAAATATGCTGTGTGAGCAAACGGAGTCGGAATTCGACGAAACTAGTTTCATTGGGGGTCCGTAATGTCAAACTATAGCTGCATGTCCATTTTCGTGATTTTTGGTTATTGTATGTAAGCACAGGGATTTTTTTAAACACAAATATAAGCAGCGATAGCATAAATAATAATATAAAACTTGAATATAAAAATAATATAACTACCCTATAAATAATCTTAACATTTTCCTAACCCTAAAGAAAATTTCCTTCTGGTCAATGGGATGCGCCGCTCTCTTCTTTCTTCATTTCACAAAATCATGACATTGAAAAATCAAAACAAAATCAAATAAAATCCTATAAAACCAAGTACCAACATATTTCGATTCCTTGAGTGTTGATCTTCAAGTCTATATGCCTTTTGTTTGGTTCGAACTATTTTTGGTTCGCTGGTTATTCACGAACGCAGGCTAGGGCTAGATCGTACGATGATTGTAGGCAACGAGGAGGGGAACGGTAGTTAGCAGGGTGATCAGGATGGAGAGGCGCTCGATTGGCGAGATTTTGGAAGGATTCGGGGAAGATAGTTGTCGATGTCTGCACTGTATTGTGTGAGTAGGGGGTTCGACGCATACCAGTTGGAGCCACCGAGTTCAGAGAAAAGGGTATGGGGAGGAGCGGTTTCCGAAGGGGGAAGGGTAGGTGGTCTCGGTTTGGATTTTCGTGGAAGAAGTGAAGTTCGGTGGAAGCTCAAGGACGTCGAAATGGAGGTAGAAGCAAATACTGGAGGCTACGGGATTTTTGTCGGGGAAGAAAGAGGGGTTTTTATGGGCTTGGGCATTTTGAAAGGGCATTGGGCCTTAGGTAAAAGGATAGGCCCAAAAGGGAAATTAGAATTTAAAGTTTTTATTTAAATTATTTGTTTAATTAATAATTTAAATATCTCCTTCATACGTAACCATAATTTCACAAACCAGGATCTGTTGGGATCGTACGGACGAACACAACCCAGTGGAACTGACCAGGAGTGAATTGGAGCTCGTTTGGATTTATGGTGGAATTAAGCGCCTGAATCAAATCAATGACCAATTATCGTTATTTAACGATGAACTGCCAAGGTGAGTAAAACTCACTAACTCTTCTCAGTTATATTTTTCTAAAGTATTTTTAGAAATGATAAATGATGGTTGTTTGCTGTGTGTTGGCTGTTTGGTTGAACTGCTAGTTAATTGGTTGAAAATATCGATAATGATATTTATTAATCGAATATTGATTCTGTTATCAGAATATTTCATATTCGTGTTATTCATGTGATTAACATCTGTGGATGCAGGGAAACAGGTCGAAGGGACTCAACTGGGTTCCTCAACATTTATTTTACTATTTTTCATATATTGCGTTATATGATGTGATATGAAATCTGTTGTTGATTTTGCATGGTTGAATGATACCAATCATTGTTATATGGTATGTTAAATACCATAAGGAATACTGGAATGTTAAAAAGAAATTTTTCAATGTTATATTAAAAAAGAAATAATTATAAATCAAAAGATCTTATAAAAAGCAAAATATTTATTTAGAAAATAAATAGATTAAAAAGGTTTATTAATTTGTTAATCAAATAGATAGGATTGAAGGGAAATACTTGTAAAACATTTACAAATTGAATTGAAAAAAGAAATATTTGTAAACTATTTACAAATAGAATTGAAAGGAATACTCATTTGAAAATAAAAAGAATAGAAGGGGGAAATATGTGTAAAGTAAATAGAAAAGGGAATAGTTAGATTATAAAAGGAATTACTTATAAAATAAATGGATTTTATATAAAAAGAATTTTTTTATAAATAAATAGAATTATCAAAAAGGGGTTTATTTTGTTAATAAATAGATTATAAAAAGGAAATACTTGAAAAATGAATAGAATTGTTTAAAAAGAGAATTTTACATTTGAAAGGTTTAGACCGGTGCTTCACACACGGGTATAACGTGATATGGATTTAAAGCAAAGATTTTAAATAGAATCTATTCTAACCGGTAGAGGAGAAGATAAATTTATAAATAATATTTTATAAATTTAATGAAATGTTTATCATTGGATAAATAGAATATATATAAGTCGGGATTTATATAGAGTAGTAAGAATTGATTTCAACATCGATATTTGAAACTGAATAAACGTAGAGTCAATCAAAGGAGTTAATCAGTTAGAGTAAATCGATTAGAGCTAGAATTAATCGAATTAGAGTTAACTGAACATAGATAATTGAATTAGAATTAATTGAATATTAGTTATTCAATTAGAGTTGATCGAATATAGTTATTTGAGATAGGGTAGTCAAAATAGTTATTCAGGATGAGTTGCCATTTCGTACGACTGCTAGCGTAATTCGTAGGGCTGCATATAGCCTACGGCGGTCGGATGTTTCCTGAGGGAATCAGGCTTAACCATTGTGATCGCTGCGATCTAGAGTCAAGCGAATGGAGTTAAATCGAAAATTAGCCATTCGAAATAAAGTTAAAACAGACATAGTTATTCGAATATTAGTTATTCGATAGGAGTTAAATAAGTGGAGTTAAATAAGTTGAGTTAAATAAGTTAAGTTAATTGAGTTAGGTTAATCAAGTTAAGTTAATCGAGTTGAGTTAGTCAAAATGATTTAATTAAACCAAGTTTATTCAAACGAGTTTGTCCAATGGAGTTATTCGAAATAGTTTATTCGAATAGAATTAAAGGAGTTATTCGAAATAGTTTATGCGAATAAACTTAAAGCAGTTAATCGAATATAGTTTATTCGAAAGGAGATTAATCGAATGTAAATCATTCATAGAAAGTTAATCGAATGTAAATCATTCGAAGAGAGTTATAGAATATAGTTATTCGAAGAAAGAGTTATCGAATATAGTTTATTCGAAAAGGAGTTATCGAATAGAGATTATTCGAAAAAGAGAATTATACACTGAATTCGATTATATCGAATTCGGGAAAGTAATATTTACTTTCCGTTTTAATCAAGATTTAATTATTTATTAATATATTAATAGTTTAGTTATTTAGTTAAATTAAGGAATAAAAGTTATATTTTGAGGTTGGATATTTAAGAAGAAGGGATTATAACGCTATAGTTATAATCAACGTTTAAAATAAAGAAGTGGATTCGTAAATAGAATCCGAGAGTTACGTAAGGAAGTTTATTAAAGATTTAAGAGGGTGAACTTTGTCAATTTCGAGGTTAGAAATGTTGTTCAGTTAAGGTCTGAGAGGTAATTATACCCCAACTTGATTGACTTCGTTTTTAACTCAGGGATGGGTAGGGTTCGATAGTGAAGGTTGATTAAGTGAATTTAGTTGATGAGTGTAATGGTTTGAATTGGCTTAGTGATGTTTTATTTAAACATCTGTCTAAATCAAATAAAGGAGTATGGAAATGTTTTTCAAATAAGGATCAGAAATGTTTTCTAATATAGAAAATAAGGAATGGAGCAAATACAGGAATGTGTCCAATGATCAATAAAGTATATTTTCTAAATCTAGAAATAAGAATTTACAAATATATATAGAAATGGGAATTGAATAAATTAATGATAAATTAAATTAAAAGAGATAAATGTTGATTGATGATTGATCGATCAAATTTCTATCTGGAAATAAGATCGTTTGGTTGTACACCTATTTTTCTTTGATAGTTAAATCACCGACTATCGAAGTTTTTGACCATTTTTCCGTCGTCAATACGGAGAGACCGGGATCAGATTCAATATCTGAAAACCACTCTGTATGGATGTTAGCGTTGCGATCAAATATGATGAAAAAAAATTGAAGACGGAGTTATACAAGGGCTATCCTGTTTATAGAGTAGTACCTTCAGTTTGTCCAGTCCCAGGACAACGTGAATGGACGAATGTCTAACAGAGTATATCTAACGGATCGTGTAAGTTGATCTCTTCAAACGTACTTACATTTGGTGGCGGAGGAATTCGTTTCTCTTAGCTTTATACCCATGGTATTTTTGGGGAAATCAATTTGTGATTTGGCGGGTATGATGATGTGGCATTCAAAGTGAATGGTGGTCAGATGTTCCAAAGGATACGTTATGACCTCAAGCCTCACCAACCGGGAAATGACAGAAATCGAGCAGGCAGCATGGCTAGGTGGGTCGCTCCCATTAGGGTGTATATCACCTATCTAGAGAAAATCTATTTCATTCTTTATCTATTTTCGATGATGTCCCTTTTCGGGAAACGGTGGGTAGCTCCCAACCGTTGGTGGTAAACATTCGATACACTCAAGCGAAATGAGTAGTCGGTCATGTGTGGGCCGGGTTGCAAGACATTCTTGTTGAACCCAGTGTATTCGCCTCTAGAAATACACTATCGGCAGGTGGTCCCATACCTTGTCATAGTCGGAATCCAATCTCCAATAAGCGCCCGCGATTTTGATTTGTATACTATATATGTGGAACGTGAGATGCAAGCGTTCTGCTAGATTGTTATTTACTTGTGATTAGACATTATTATAATATCAGAGAAATATTGATTTCCAAAACTGTTTTGGGTTATCGTAAGGTAAAAACCGTCCGTGTTTATGTGTGGATCGGTCTTACGATTATCTTTTCTTTTGAAAAGAATTTTGAAAAGTTAAACCAAATGATTTGAGTTTACTCACACCAGTCCCATGACTGACCCTGAGTTTATTTTGATTTGTTTTCCCTAAACTCTTGGGTGCCCAAATTTGTACGGGCAGTCAAGTAGTTCCGGTCTTTACAAATATACTTGGAGGAGCTTGAAGCAGGAGTCTTCAGGATTATATAGCTATTGTTATTTCCGCTGTGTGTAAGTGTTGTACTATGATAATGTTATTTTATACTTATATACTATTTTATTTCAAAATTATGTTATATATTATATTTTATTCGTTCCGCTGTGAGATTCATATTACTCGGATTCTGCTCTGTGGTTATCTTCTTCTTCTTCTATTCTAATTTTCTATCTTATCTGTTCTTACCCTCTAACTTCTTTCTATTAATGATCAAGTATTTTCGATATTTGAATAGTCAACATGGTAGTTTTGTGTTGATTTTCGGAGTCGAGAACCCAGTACGTTACAGTGGTATCAGAGCTGAAGGTTAAGTGATAACCTTGGCTCTGTGGCGTGACTCAGTAGATATGGGGTTAGTAATTGTAACACCCCGTAATTCTATAACATCAAGTTTCGCAAATTAAAGTATAAATAAATTTTAAAATAAGAATCAAGGGAAACAAATTGGACCATTGCGTTCGTCTCGAAATTCTGCTTGGAAACGCGTCCGAGTTTTCGAGAAACGGAGTCCGTATGAGGGAGATATGACCCTCCGAAGTTTCAAGGATTTTCAGAACAGAAAAACAGCTCGAAATTCGAATTCAAAACCCAGAACAGGCTGGGCGAGAAATTTCCTGCCCAGGACTAGGTCGACCTAGGGGTCGACCATAGTGTCGACCTCCCAGGGACCAGGTCGACCATAGTGTCGACCTGGGGGTCGACCTGGTGCCGAATTCCAGTTTTTGAACCTGATGCATTGCGATGTATTTAGACGCGTTTTCTGACTAGATTCGTAATCCTAAACCTATATAAACCTCCCCTAATCCCCACTACTCCTCACACCATTCTTCTCTATCCTTATGCTGCACAAATTCTTAATGAACAAGATGACTTCTTCTTCTCCCAAGACTACATGTTTCAATTAAAACAAGATTAATCAAATTAAGAGAGTCCTTCTACCTTCTTCTTCTAGCAACGCGAGATTTGCAAATTGGAGATTCAAATAAAGTTAAAGCTTCAAGAAGGGAAGCCAAAGGCTAATTCAACGGCTTCGAGCAACATCGCACGAATCATAGCAAATCACCTCAGCGTTATTATCCTTTTCTAAAACCGATCAATGTAAGTCAGTTACTTTTTAGATTTTAACACCTAGATTTATTTGTGACATGTAATTAAATGGATATGAGAATATGCCTAATCCTTTCGTTTGAATAGGTGCTTGTATATGCCTTTGGATCTGATTCTCGATTATGGCCTAGAACTTATTATGGCTAATTGTCGATGAATATGATTATGGGACTTTTTGCCTAAGACTATGACTATGAAACCGTGGCCTATGAAACTATTGCCTATGACTATGAACATAAGACTACGCCTATGCCTATGACTATGAACATAAGACTATGCCTGTGACTATGAACATAAGACTATTGCCTATGACTATGATTTATAACTATGAGACCATGACTAGGACTATTTTGTGGTTAATTGCCTAGGACTATTTTGTGGTTAATTTCCTAGGACTATTTTGTGGTTAATTGCCTAGGACTATTGTGGTTAATTGCCTATGACTATTATGGTTAGTTTCTTATGCCCATGACATTATAGTTACAAATCATGATTGTATACCGAACTGGCAATATTTTGGATCAAATCACCTATGATTATGTTGGATCTCATATTAGGGTGTAATTTGCTTAGTTTATTCCTGTTCGCTATTATGTACACCAAACCCATTGGATCCATTATCTTTGTATTTTTGTATTTTGGTTCGCTTTTTCATGCATATCCTTTTATGTGAATTCTCGTGCTTATCCCCTATTCCTTTTGTTAGTTTCATGTCATGAGTACCTAGAAACTTGTGAAATCATGTTATAAGTACGACAACGGCGGGGAAATTCGGGCGTAGCTTAATTAAGATAATTTGGCATAACAAATATGTTGTCATAATCTGATTTGGCTATAATAGTAAATAATTTACATGAATATTAGACTTGGGCATAAAATGGTAAATTGTTAATTGGCCGCAAAGTATGTAATTGGCATGTAAGCCAAGTTTGGATATAAACTGTAAACTAGAATATTAAATCTAGTTTTGACATGAACTGATCTAATTTGGCATAAACTGCAAGTTGGGTTAAATGATAGGTAAATCAAGATTTGGGCCTAGAACATAGGTATGTTAGTGGGCATGGAAAATGAATATGAAATAGGCCCAATTTGTTTAAAAGAGTTGTTAGCAATTTACATATAGACAAAAAGGATAAAAATGTAAATCTAGGAAAGACGAATATGCCAAACCCGAGGTTAGATTAAGTTACGGTATAAGACTGCCCGGAACCGCCCGGCAAATCAAGCAACCGTAACAATACCTATCTAATGTGGGTGGTTAGAGCATTGAGCCCAAAAAGGACCCGAGGTTAGACTGAGTTGCGGTGTAAATTTGCTCGGAACCGACCGACACATCCAGTGACCGCAACAATATTTGTCTAATGTGAGTGGTTGGTGCTTTAAATGAATAATTTAAAGCTAAGAAATAGTTAAGTTAGAATGGGAGGGTTAAGTACATAGGAACACTTAATCAATTTAACATGTTAACTAGACTAGAAGGTGGGGTTAAGTAAAATACACTTAGCCAATTTAACATGTTAACTAGACTAGAAGGTGGAGTTAAGTATACTTAGAACACTTAGCCATCATAGTGTGCCAAATGAACAAGGTTAAGTTAAAACATGAAGGGACAATACTCAACCATTAGGGCATGTGAATTAAACTGATTTTAGGGTTAAGTTAACTAAGAGAACACTTAACCGTTATAACATGTTAGCTAAACAGATGGGCAGGGTTAAGTTAAAGGGAACACTTAACCAATACAAAATGAAGGGGTGGGGTTAAGTAACAAGAAATACTTAACCAATATAACTTGATTTGTGGTAGGGTTAAGTCAACATGAACTACTGATAACACTTAACTAGTTTAACACGACAAATGAATAGGTTAAGTTAACTTGAATTGACTAATGACACATAACCAATCCAACTTGACGAGAAAACGAACTAAGTAGTAAACCTTAGTTAAGGGAACTAAATAGTAAACCTTTGTAGAACATGAGAAGGAGCGAACGTCCATCTAATCTTAAAGAAGGCACCAACAAACTGGGTTACGAAGCACGCGGCTTCGAGGGGACGTGAGGGTACTCTTGGTATCCCTCTGTGAGGCTGCAGATGATCCGCCTGGGCTCATAGAGGTTAAGGTCTGCATTAGAAGAACCAAGGGTATGCCTTGGTTGCAATATAAGGCAACCTAAAGACTAGGATGGACCAGCGTGATTCGGCGAGACCAGTAGCCCTGTGATAGCAACTCATCGTCTACCTACCATCTTGAGTCAGTCGAGATACTTACAGCGGAAAGGCGGAGAACTCCAAAAGACCATATACTTGCTATCTAGTTATCGGTGCGGATGGCCATAGGTTTGTGGGGGCATAGAGGGCCCGCGTATAGTTCTCATTTTTCAAGGTGTGCCTTTCATTAGTTGAGGGAGGGGTCAAGTGAGACCATAGCCACCGGAAAAACAGACCTTAGCATCTGCATTGGCAGATATCTGAAAGCTCCCGACCGAGTTCCGTGTTTCTTGATTTGCCCTGCCACGAGACTCGGGTCGCACATATAGAGGACATGTGCATCTAGACAGCGATAACGATCCATGACACATACGTGGAGAAAGACTAGGAACATATACCTCTCTGGGTAGTGTGCCCTAGATTAGGGGCGTCGTTCGATAGGTAGCATAATCCCTAGTTGGACCTAGGTCGCGTAAACCCTAAAATCCGAGAAACGTTCAATAGGTAGCATAAACCCCAGTAGCCCTAGGTAGCGTAAACCCTGGTTGGATGTAGAATGCGCTCGATAGAAAACCCTAGATTAGATCTAGGTAATAAATAATAGATGTACACCTGAAACAACCACAATTGCGGGAATTGGGATCACGTATCTGTTCTTATTAGTTTATACAGATTACTAGTTAGGTGGTGCAGAGATATAGAAATTAGAATAACAAGGTAGTAGCGAAGTAGAGAAAGTATAGAAGTGCATCCAGTTTATCTTACCTTATCATATCTTGTGCTAACCTTATGATTCCCGTCATCATGGTGTTGTCTTGTATTCAGTTAAATTCATGTCATGTTGCTTTTACCTGTTCACATGCTGAAAGTTACTGAACTTATCAGACTTTATGTCTGACTCTGTTTTTCTTTCGTCTTCTTTTCTTCCGTCCCCCCCCCCCCCCAGGTAGTCCGGGAGGGAATAGCTCAGATTAGTTGGATCATTACTCTTTCCAGGCTTGAAGACTCTTTGACGAATTGCTTTGGACTCTCTTTTTCACTGCTATGGTTGGCTAATGCTTTATTGGGGAATATTATTTTGTATTTATGCTTTTTTATTTTGTTAAAGAAGATAGAAACTTTGGTATTGGAAAACAAACTTTGTACAAGCTGTTTTTATCAATGAAAGGAAGTCTTATTTATTTACCGCTGCTTTAATTATCTGTCTTGTAATTTATCTGCATCTTTTACTTAAAGCGCTCCACTGATGTTAAGGCATTCCCTTTGTGAGTGACCTTAACGGAGTTGGGGTGTTACACTTGGTATCAGAGCTGAAGGTTACCGGATCAGATAAAAGGTTTGAAAAATTATTTTCAAAACGGTTTTAAAGAAGCATTTTCAAAAGAAAAGTTTCGTTTTAAAGGCATGTTCCCCAAAGCCATATGCACTATCTTTTGATCCTCTATTTGAATCCTTGTTTCCTTCTTTCCTGAGTCTTTGGGGCTCCTAGCTTTCTAGGAGGTAACCTCATCGCGGCATGGTTCTGTAAGCTTGACGAGACTACGACACCTGTCAAAGGACAAAGAAATGTCCGACTTCCATCTATAGCCGCACTAGTTTCACCTACGGTTAATTTTCTTTCGAGCTTTGTAGGATTTTCCGTGTGATGGAGGCAGCTTTTGAGAAACTTGTCAATATGATTACACAGGGATGGTAAAGATGAGGATGAGGGAGTTTGGCTAGGGAGCTCAACGCAAGGACGAGAAATTCATGGATATAAACTCGACTCACGAAGAAAGAAGGAATTATAAAACCTAATACAAGAGGAAGTATCTTTTCCATGGTATAATGGGGCATATAATTAAGGACAAAGGCAAGGACGAGGGACAGGATTTTCAGAAGGGAGGGTGCATGCTTCCACCACCAGAATACCTGAGAGAGAGATAGTAAAAGTCTATGTTGGAAAATTTTAGCTTTTCGTTTTGATCAACCAGTTAATACTCTTTTGATCTTAGCGCTTCGCATTTGTTCATATCTACTTCCATAGTTGAGTCTCCGCACCTTAGTACTTGTATAGTAGAAGATCCCATTTTAGTCTCAAATCCAATTGGTGGTTCGACCCGTTTATCTTTAGTTTGTAAGGATTTGAGAATATCTATAATTAAGTATTTGGTTTAACCGTAATGCTTATGTTTTCGGGTTTCATGGTGTGACGGCCTGGAATTTCGCTCGATCCTAATCAGTCGTTAAACCGATCTAGACCGTTCGAAACCCCTGATCGTTGAGAACAGGACAAATCAGAACGCAAACAGAAGAACATTTCATTGTATATTACAACAATTCCATCAGATACAAGAATATACAGAGTATAAATGAATAAATCACATTCGATAAATATCAGAGATTACAATAAATTACATAGCAGCGGAAAAATAATA
This sequence comes from Allium sativum, assembly GCA_030737875.1. Classification (NCBI taxonomy): domain Eukaryota; kingdom Viridiplantae; phylum Streptophyta; class Magnoliopsida; order Asparagales; family Amaryllidaceae; genus Allium; species Allium sativum. The sequence goes on along the minus strand of CM060918.1, from coordinate 155,235,989 downwards.
TAAAGCACAACCGAAGGTGATATACGGATACAGAGCTTTACGGATATCATTCCAGCTGTAAACCAGGATCCTATGAATATAAATCTGCAAAACCAAAACTACTAGCTGCCCGTGTGGAAAATAGGGGCACCCAGAGTTTAGGTTAAAACAATAAACTCCAGGTCAGTCATGTGACTGGTGTGAGAACTAAAACAGTTATTTAAAACTTTACTTTAAAAGAGAGTAATTCAAGGGACCACGCCGTATAACACGGAACGGGTTTCCTCCCAAGAATACCAGTGCATAGAATAAACAACGCAATGCTTTTTCGAAAAATGAAGCTATTATAAGACCCAGGTCCCATCACACAATGCAACGCAAGCCGAAGGATAGGGTTTTCCCTTATAATAGCCAAACGTGCTTGGTATGTTTAAAAACAATCATTTGATACTATAATAAGTGTATAGTGTCAAAACATTTTCAATCATAAATATAAATCATAGACGGCCTAAGTGCCCCATACCACTATGTCGCCATACTAGGCTCTACAAATAAAACCGAAATACACGTATTGGAAATTGGATTTCCGTCATGAGTCGAGGCAAGGGGCAAGCTCCTCTCCGCTTTCGAGACACTCTAGCAAATGTCCCAGGGCTACGCACTCTGGGCAACCCCTGGATCTTCAGGGCCGGTCTTCTCTTACGTTTGAGGATTATTTATTCCTGAACACACGTTTCCCGGTCCTTACATACCTAAAATCGAGGCGCCTCATCCAACAACCACATAGGTGAAAAGTATATAAATGTCAGGGCTGGTAAGTCACTGACACCACCAAAGCTAGAAAGAAACGTCGTGCTCTCCCTGCAGTCCTTATCCCGTTTTTGACTCATACCGAGGTGGGAGGCTCGCGAATTCACGTTATACACAAAGATGCCACGTAGGTCGTGCTTTGATCATCAACCAAAAGACTCTGCTTTTCAACAAAAGCCTTGATAATTGCATCTTAGTGTGCCACACAGGCAATTCATGCCATGCGACTGATGTCCATCGATATACAACCTCTGAGCTCGTATGTCTCAGAGAAGGGCGTTAAGCAAAAGAATAAATTCTCCGCCGCCAAACAGATGTATATTTAATAGAAATCAATCAACACAGAATAAATTCCAATGCCAGACACACAATCCATTTACAAGTCCGTTCTGGGTCTGAACGAAACCGGAGGCACTTTCCTCGCATATCCATCGATCTCCAGGTACGTCTGGACGATCACCAACTGATTCCCTCATCTTGGGTGTACAGCCCAATCAAGATCATCAGTAACCACCCAAACGATGTGGAGACTTCCGGTCTTCAACCACTGTCTTCATCTACGACTTATCGTCGAATCGGTTATTCAGAATGGGTATAAACCCGGCCTTTCCGAACAACCCGTGTATTTAAAAAAACAAATGTTACACAAACACAACATACGCCTCATTCCAATTCATATTCTCAGGGAAAGGTTCCCATTAATTTTATCCAAGATAAATTCTTTAAAATTTATCCTTTAATCTTCCTTTGGATGTCATTTCAAACCAAATTATGGTTTTCCTCAACAAGTCGAGATTAGCGAACCGTACCGAAGTAATTATTTATTTTATTTCCCAATCCCAACCTATTCATCCCATGAAGCAAAACTGGTAATACTCCATATCTAACACCATGGTATTATCGGTAAAGTTAATTACCATTTCACGTTCAAATCTAATTAAAGATTTAACTATCGCTTTGGAGCAAAACTGGTGATACTCCATCCTCGCTCATTTTCCCAAATTTGATAATTTAAATTATCAATTCACATTTCAATCTAATTGCAGATTCATTAAAACTCCTTTTACTGGGTTAAAGAACTAATGTCATTTAAAACACAGTTCACGATAAACCCACAAATGAATTTTAATTCATTTCCAATCAAATATATTAGAAATTCCGATTCTTTAAAACCCCTTTTTAAATCTAATTTATTTATTTAAAAATAATTGGGTTTTAAATTTAGTTCAAAACTAGTTCATTTTGATAAAAATCTATTTTTATCTTTTCAAATATGGAGTTTTTCATCCCAATTTTTCCCAAATCATTTCTTATGATTTTACACAAATTATTACTATTTTTAATAATTTTATCAAGGCCCGTACAGTCGATTTCCCTCAACGGCCATCGAACTGCACTTATAGCGACCTTTTTCAAATTTGATTTGGACGTATCTCCAAATCCAACCGTTAGATTTCAAATTTCTAATATTCGTTAGAAAGCTCTTTTCGATACGAACCCAACGGTTCCGGTTTTAGGAGAATCCGACAGTCGGATCTCCCGTAATGTCCGTTTGAAATAAATGGTCGAAATTCACGAACTGCCGCAGTGCGGCGCGTTCTATTCGGGCCATTATAATATATATATAATATATATTTCGTCGATTTCTATTTAAAACGAATTTTATAAATAGGTTTAAATTCGTTTCAAAAACAATTTCAACTTCCATTTCAATTCAAATCAAAATTGAATTCTTCCTTATAAATTCGTTTTAAAATTCATTTCTATTCATTTCAAATTTCAATTCAATTTGAATTCATTTCAATTCGGTTTCAATTCAATTCGAATTCGTTTTCTATTCGATTCGAATTCGTTTTCAATTCAATTCGAATTCGTTTTCAATTCAATTCAATTCAAATTGATTTTCTATTCAATTCAAATTCATTTCGTTGTCTATTCGATTCAAATTCAAATTGGTTTTCTATTCGATTCAATTTCATTTCGTTTTCTATTCGATTCAAATTCAAATTGGTTTTCTATTCGATTCAATTCAAATTCGTTTTCAATTCAATTCAAATTCATATTGGTTTTCTATTCAATTCAAATTCAAATTTGTTATATATTCAATTGAAATCAAATTCGTTTTCTAATCAATTTAATTCAAATTTCATTTCAAACTATTCGATTCAAATTCATTTTGGTTTTCTATTCAATTCAATTCAAATTCGTTTTCTATTCAATTTGAATTCAATTCGTTTTCTGTTCAATTCGATTCAAATTCATTTTGGTTTTCTATTCAATTCAATTCAAATTCATTTTCTATTCAATTTGAATTCAATTCATTTTCGGTTCAATTCGATTCAAATTCATTTTGGTTTTCTATTCAATTCAATTCAAATTCGTTTTCTATTCAATTTGAATTCAATTCGTTTTCTTTTCAATTCGAATTCAAATTGGTTTTCTATTCAATTCAAATCAAATTCGTTATATATTCAATTGAATTCAAATTTGTCTTCTATTCAATTCAATTCGAAATCGTTTTATATTCAATTCATTTCGAAATCGTTTTATATTCAATTCATTTCGAAATCGTTTTATATTCAATTCATTTCGAAATCGTTTTATATTCAATTCATTTCGAAATCGTTTTATATTCAATTCATTTCGAAATTGTTTTATATTCAATTCATTTCGAAATCGCTTCATATTCAATTCATTTCGAAATCGCTTCATATTCAATTCATTTCGAAATCGTTTTATATTCAATTCATTTCGAAATACTCGATTACGAAATCACTTTTCAATATTCATTTCAAAATGAGTAAAATCGATATAAATATCGTTCACTTCAAAATGGCGTCAATCTAATCAACACGGCTTCATGTATTTCTATTTTCTAATACTCTATTTCAAATATTTCTTTTTCAAATATTTCTATTTTTAAAATATTTCGTTCAACACATGACTAATCTCAACGGATGAGTACTGTCAACACATGAACCTTTATTTTATAATATTCTTTATTTTTCAAATTGGAATGAGGCCCAATCAATCACCATATAAAGTTAATTATATGGATTCCATACAACGAATGTATATAATAGCAACGATAAATAATCAACCATCATCCAAAGTGCACTACATTGTATAAGCATCAAATATAGATATTTAACGCTTATAACAGCCTGTCGATCTATCGATCGACATACAATTAATTATTGGGATTGGTGTATGCCGAATTTTATCCCAACACCCATATGGGGTTTCAAACAATCAAACACAGATTTTATTTGTGCAGTTGGACGATGTGTAAAATTTATCATCCCAATCAATGTCATTCAAATAGGTGTACATAAACAAACCGTCCGGTTTGTAAATGAATATTTATTTATTCACATTCACGTTAAAAATTATATTTTTAACGATAAAATATTTTATTTTAACTCATGAATTTTTATTCAGTTCATTTACAAAATAAAAATGATATTTTTATTTTTCTAACTTTTTTTTAGAAAATTTCGGCGGCATAACAGCACGATACTAGAAACGGGACAAGGCCTAGCCTTATCCCCGGTCTAGTGAAGGCCCACACCATTCACACATCAATCAAATCCATTCTATTTCACCAAACAATTCAATTCATACCAAATAATCTAACCAACTACACAACCAAACAATTAAACAAACAAGCCATCCATGGTCTGTGGATGACGGGTGTCAGGTGCTACTAAACACTGTCTGCATCCTAGTATATATATATTACTAGAAAAAGAAATTGAAGAGTGAGAAGTTCTCACCGATAGCTATCCAACTTCACGACACTTCATTTATAGAAATCTTCGTCGTTCTCGCCTTTTTGTCATCTTCGTTGCCCGTAGCCACTACATATGTAAAAATCGAATTTTTACTTTGCTATTCAATATATAAAAATCGAATTTTTACTTTGCTATTCAATATATAAAAATCAAAATTTTACTATGCTATTCAATATATAAAAATCGAATTTTTACTTTGCTATTCAATATATAAAAATCGAATTTTTACTTCGTTATTCAATATATAAAAATCATATTTTTACTTCGCTATTCAATATATAAAAATCATATTTTTACTTCGCTATTCAATATATAAAAATCATATTTTTATCGTGATGTTCATAAAATAAAATTCGAATATTTATTTTCAAAAATAGTTATAATTTTATTTTCAAAACAATACGACATATATATAAAAAACTTTACGATATATATATATATTCAAAACCCTTTTTTTTCTATTTTATGTTTTCAAAATCAAATTCTATGTTATATTTTAAAACAATTCTCTTTTAAAAAACAATTCTCTTTTCATTTTTTTTTTTAAAACAATGAATATTCTTATCAAACTGATTTTAAACAATATCAAAATCAGTTGTTCAACAATGTAAAATCAGTTTTTATACAATGTAGAAATTCAGTTTTTAAACAAAATAACAAGTATTAAAAACTCACTGTTCTTTGTCTATTGCCGGAGGACACCCTAAATCGGTGGCGTTTTGCGTTGGAGGAGGAGGTGGGCGTCTGAACGTCGGCGAGTTGGGCGTTTTAAGGTTTGCTGGGCGGGTTTTGGGTGCGTCGTCGGTCTTTATTTTAGAGGAGAGAGAAACGAGGGTAGGGAGAAGCGGTGGGAGGAGGAGATGAATGGGGGCGGCGCTCTGGTCGGAGGCGCCAGCGGCGAGCGGAGCTCCTGGTGGGGCGACGGATCTGGACAGGGGGGCGCGATTAGGTCAGGTTTTTTTTTTAATCCCGATTTGAATGGTCAACGATGGAGGAGGGAGAGAGATAAAAGGGGGGCCAAGTTATTTTATTTATTTATTAATTTATTTTGAATTTTGAATTCCATACTGTACCCTCTCCATTCGAACTCGAAATCGAACCCACCGACTGTCGTCCCTAGCGTATTACCCCCATTCCGAACACAATGGGATATGTATCGTGAGCTGATTCGGCTGTTACGATAGGTTTTCATCAAATTTAAAACATAAATCAGTATATATTCAATTTGAACGTACATTTTAAATTACCAGGGCCACATACGAGCTCTAAAAATTCTAGAAAAATATTTTCTAGCTTCGTATTGACGATACGGTCCTAACAAAACTAGTTTCATCGAATTCTGAGACCGTTGGAAAAATGGCCATTTTCCAGTCGATTAAAATCAACTGAAACTGGTCAAACGCGTTTTCCTTTGCCATGCTCACATATTGATTCAAAAAATTATGAAATTTGAAATCTAGCAATAGCTTGACATCACGGACCCAACAAAAGTGGTTTCGTCGAAATCCGAGGTCGTTTGCAAAATTCCCATTTTTAAGGGCCTGAACTCCATAGCGACTATTCAGAATTTTCAACTGGACATATCTTTTTGTCCCCGCTATGAAATTTCGATTTTTCGGATTCGTTGGAAAGATATTCTCAAATAGATCCTATTGTTTTTGGTTTCGCTAAAATCCGGATTGTTTTGCACCCGGTACATTCAATTGAAGTTTGAAATCGAATTATCGAACTACCGCGCCATTTTCAATTCTGTTTATAATTATATATAATTATTTATATTCTAACGACGCCGTATATAATATATACGTTCGAATTATATTCAAAATAAATTTCTCGTCAATATTATTTAAAATAATACATTTTAAATCTTCAAAATTCGTCGAAGTTGCCAAAACAAAAAAATTTAAACTGGCCCAGATTTTCGGGTTGTTACAATCTCCCCCACTTAAAACTTTTCGTCCCCGAAAAGGAACAAAGTCGAAAGTGGTTTGATTAATCAACTCTACGTTCGATCTGGCTTCCATTCTCCAACTTTTCAGTTTCTGAGAATTTTCAAATTTTCAAAAATTTGGCTAACACCCTAAATTTTCGAAAAATTTCGCCATATCCTCCCCTGCACCGGGAGCCATGGGAAAATCCCGAAATTGCCATAAAGGCCTTCTGATCTCAAAAAGAAAAAGAAAAAGCCGAGCGGCTAGCCAATAGGCTCATAAAATCATCATCACCCAAACAAAACAGTAATTTATAGTAAACATGTACCTATTTGTCGAGCAAACAAATTTTATTCTTCGGCTCTAGCCTCCTTGCTATGACCTGTTCAATGTAAGTACATATATATGCAAGCAAATGTGACCAATTTTCAATACAATTCAATATTTGGTTCAATTAGGCATAATGGTTCAAAATTAGCAAACAAATGATCAATCAACACAAACATCAATCAATTAGTGGATTAACGTTTCAAATTCATAATTTTGATATATATACAAAAATCATGTTTTTGATGCCAATACACAACAAATAAATTTATCTATATAAGTTTTGATTCTCACACCAGTCTAATGGAAATATATAGAAATCACACCTTCGAAACACGAACATAAATACTGATGATGTCATGACAATTATCAGTACCATCTCCGGGCGACTAGAATGTAATTCTATATCTATCAAATATATTAAAACTTCGAATATACGTTCATGACGCGTATATGCAAAACCTTTATATACTCGATTGTCCCAATTCAAAATAAATAAATATTCAAATACGTATAAAGCGATCTAAATTTTCAAAACAAAATTGTTTTCATTTGAAAAATATACTCTTCACACTCGTTCTAGGATACTACTGATCCTATCTCTAACGAGTCATTCTAATTGGATATTACTAATCCAATATCTGATGAATTCTTTCGTATGGTTCTAATGTGTCTTGTTCTCGAGCTCTGTAAACCAAAGCTCTGATACCAAATGTGACGGCCTGGAATTTCGCTCGATCCTAATCAGTCGTTAAACCGATCTAGACCGTTCGAAACCCCTGATCGTTGAGAACAGGACAAATCAGAATGCAAACAGAAGAACATTTCATTGTATATTACAACAATTCCATCAGATACAAGAATATACAGAGTATAAATGAATAAATTACATTCGATAAATATCAGAGATTACAATAAATTACATAGCAGCGGAAAAATAATATAAAGCACAACTGAAGGTGATATACGGATACAGAGCTTTCCGGATATCATTCTAGCTGTAAACCAGGATCCTGTGAATATAAATCTGCAAAACCAAAACTACTAGCTGCCCGTGTGGAAAATAGGGGCACCCAGAGTTTAGGTTAAAACAATAAACTCCAGGTCAGTCATGTGACTGGTGTGAGAACTAAAACAGTTATTTAAAACCTTACTTTAAAAGAGAGTAATTCAAGGGACCACGCCGTATAACATGGAACGGGTTTCCTCCCAAGAATTCCAGTGCATAGAATAAACAACGCAATGCTTTTTCGAAAAATGAAGCTATTATAAGACCCAGGTCCCATCACACAATGCAACGCAAGCCGAAGGATAGGGTTTTGCCTTATAATAGCCAAACATGCTTGGTACGTTTAAAAACAATCATTTGATACTATAATAAGTGTATAGTGTCAAAACAGTTTCAATCATAAATATAAATCATAGACGGCATAAGTGCCCCATACCACTATGTCGCCATACTAGGCTCTACAAATAAAATCAAAATACACGTATTGGAAATTGGATTTCTGTCATGAGTCGAGGCAAGGGGCAAGCTCCTCTCCGCTTTCGAGACACTCTAGCAAATGTCCCAGGGCTACGCACTCTGGGCAACCCCTGGATCTTCAGGGCCGGTCCTCTCTTACGTTTGAGGATTATTTATTCCTGAACACACGTTTCCCGGTCCTTACAGACCTAAAATCGAGGCGCCTCATCCAACAACCACATAGCTGAAAAGTATATAAATGTCAGGGCTGGTAAGTCACTGACACCACCAAAGCTAGAAAGAAACGTCGTGCTCTCCCTGCAGTCCTTATCCCGTTTTTGACTCATACCGAGGTGGGAGGCTCGCGAATTCACGTTATACACAAAGCTGCCACGTAGGTCGTGCTTTGATCATCAACCACAAGACTCTGCTTTTCAACAAAAGCCTTGATCATTGCATCTTAGCGTGCCACACAGGCAATTCATGCCATGCGACTGATGTCCATCGATATACAACCTCTGAGCTCGTACGTCTCAGAGAAGGGCGTTAAGCAAAAGAATAAATTCTCCACCGCCAAACAGATGTATATTTAATAGAAATCAATCAACACAGAATAAATTACAATGTCACACACACAATCCATTTACAAGTCCGTTCTAGGTCTGAACGAAACCGGAGGCACTTTCCTCGCATATCCATCGATCTCCAGGTACGTCTGGACGATCACCAACTGATTCCCTCATCTTGGGTGTACAGCCCAATCAAGATCATCAGTAACCACCCAAACAATGTGGAGACTTCCGGTCTTCAACCTCCGTCTTCATCTTCGACTTATCGTCGAATCGGTTATTCAGAATGGGTATAAACCCGGCCTTTCCGAACAACCCGCGTATTTTAAAAAAACAAATGTTACATAAACACAACATATGCCTCATTCCAATTCATATTCTCAGGGAAAGGTTCCCATTAATTTTATCCAAGATAAATTCTTTAAAATTTATCCTTTAATCTTCTTTTGGATGTCATTTCAAACCAAATTATGGTTTTCCTCAACTAGTCGAGATTAGCGAACCGTACCGAAGTAATTATTTATTTTATTTCCCAATCCCAACCTATTCATCCCATGAAGCAAAACTGGTAATACTCCATATCTAACACCATGGTATTATCGGTAAAGTTAATTACCATTTCACATTCAAATCTAATTAAAGATTTAACTATCGCTTTGGAGCAAAACTGGTGATACTCCATCCTCGCTCATTTTCCCAAATTTGATAATTTAAATTATCAATTCACATTTCAATCTAATTGCAGATTCATTAAAACTCCTTTTACTGGGTTAAAGAACTAATGTCATTTAAAACACAGTTCACGATAAACCCACAAATGAATTTTAATTCATTTCCAATCAAATATATTAGAAATTCTGATTCTTTAAAACCCCTTTTTAAATCTAATTTATTTATTTAAAAATAATTGGTTTTAAATTTAGTTCAAAACTAGTTCATTTCGATAAAAATCTATTTTTATCTTTTCAAATATGGAGTTTTTCATCCCAATTTTTCCCAAATCATTTCTTATGATTTTACACAAATTATTACTATTTTTAATAATTTTATCAAGGCCAGTACAGTCGATTTCCCTCAACGGCCATCGAACTGCACTTATAGCGACCTTTTTCAAATTTGATTTGGACGTATCTCCAATTCCAACCGTTAGATTTCAAATTTCTATTATTCATTAGAAAGCTCTTTTCGATACGAACCCAACGGTTCCGGTTTTAGGAGAATCCGACGGTCGGATCTCTCGTAATGTCCGTTTGAAATAAATGGTCGAAATTCACGAACTGTCGCAGCGCGGCACGTTCTATTCGGGCCATTATATTATATATATAATATATATAATATATATTTCGTTGATTTCTATTTAAAACGAATTTTATAAATAGGTTTAAATTCGTTTCAAAAACAATTTCAACTTCCATTTCAATTCAAATCAAAATTGAATTCTTCCTTATAAATTCGTTTTAAAATTCATTTCTATTCAATTCAAATTTCAATTCAATTTGAATTCATTTCAATTCGGTTTCAATTCGAATTCGAATTCGTTTTCTATTCGATTCGAATTCATTTTCAATTCGAATTCGTTTTCAATTCAATTCATATTTGTTTTCAATTCAATTCAATTCAATTGGTTTTCTATTCAATTCAAATTCATTTCGTTGTCTATTCGATTCAAATTCAAATTGGTTTTCTATTCGATTCAATTTCATTTCATTTTCTATTCGATTCAAATTCAAATTGGTTTTCTATTCGATTCAATTCAAATTCGTTTTCAATTCAATTCAAATTCATATTGGTTTTCTATTCAATTCAAATTCAAATTTGTTATATATTCAATTGAAATCAAATTCGTTTTCTAATCAATTTAATTCAAATTTCATTTCAAACTATTCGATTCAAATTCATTTTGGTTTTCTATTCAATTCAATTCAAATTTGTTTTCTATTCAATTTGAATTCAATTTGTTTTCTGTTCAATTCGATTCAAATTCATTTTGGTTTTCTATTCAATTCAATTCAAATTCGTTTTCTATTCAATTTGAATTCAATTCGTTTTCTGTTCAATTCGATTCAAATTAATTTTGGTTTTCTATTCAATTCAATTCAAATTCGTTTTCTATTCAATTTGAATTCAATTCGTTTTCTGTTCAATTCGAATTCAAATTGGTTTTCTATTCAATTCAAATAAAATTCGTTATATATTCAATTGAAATCAAATTTGTTTTCTATTCAATTCAATTCGAAATCGTTTTATATTCAATTCATTTCGAAATCGTTTTATATTCAATTCATTTCGAAATCGTTTTATATTCAATTCATTTTGAAATCGTTTTATATTCAATTCATTTCGAAATTGTTTTATATTCAATTCATTTCGAAATCATTTTATATTCAATTCATTTCGAAATCGCTTCATATTCAATTCATTTCGAAATCGTTTTATATTCAATTCATTTCGAAATATTCGATTACGAAATCACTTTTCAATATTCATTTCAAAATGAGTAAAATCGATATAAATATCGTTCACGTCAAAATGGCGTCAATCTAATCAACACGGCTTCATGTATTTCTATTTTCTAATAATCTATTTCAAATATTTCTTTTTCAAATATTTCTATTTTTAAAATATTTCGTTCAACACATGACTAATCTCAACGGATGAAACTGTCAACACATGAACCTTTATTTTATAATATTCTTTATTTTTCAAATTGGAATGAGGCCCAATCAATCACCATATAAAGTTAATTATATGGATTCCATACAACGAATGTATATAATAGCAACAATAAATAATCAACCATCATACAAAGTGCACTACACTGTATAAGCATCAAATATAGATATTTAACGCTTATAACAGCCTGTCGATTTATCGATCGACATACAATTAATTATTGGGATTGGTGTATGCGGAATTTTATCCCAACACCCGTGTGGGGTTTCAAACAATCAAACACAGATTTTATTTGTGCAGTTGGGCGATGTGTAAAATTTATCATCCCAATCAATGTCATTCAAATAGGTGTACATAGACAAACCGTCCGGTTTGTAAATGAATATTTATTTATTCACATTCACGTTAAAAATTATATTTTTAACAATAAAATATTTTATTTTAACTCATGAATTTTTATTCAGTTCATTTACAAAATAAAAATGATATTTTTATTTTTCTATCTTTTTTTTAGAAAATTTCGGCCGCATAACGGCACGATACTAGAAATGGGACAAGGCCTAGGTTTATCCCCGGTCTAGTGAAGGCCCACGCCATTCACACATCAATCAAATCCATTCTATTTCACCAAACAATTCAATTCAGACCAAATAATCTAACCAACTACACAACCAAACAATTAAACAAACAAGCCATCCATGGTTTGTGGATGACGGGTGTCGGGTGCTACTAAACACCGTCTGCATCCTAGTATATATATATATTACTAGAAAAAGAAATTTAAGAGTGAGAAGTTCTCACTGATAGCTATCCAACTTCACGACACTTCATTTATAGAAATCTTCGTCGTTCTCACCTTTTTGTCATCTTCGTTGCCCGTAGCCACTACATATGTAAAAATCAAATTTTTACTTTGCTATTCAATATATAAAAATCGAATTTTTACTTGCTATTCAATATATAAAAATCGAATTTTTACTATGCTATTCAATATATAAAAATCGAATTTTTATTTCGCTATTCAATATATAAAAATCATATTTTTACTTCGCTATTCAATATATAAAAATCATATTTTTACTTCGCTATTCAATATATAAAAATCATATTTTTACTTCGCTATTCAATATATGAAAATCATATTTTTACTTCGCTATTCAATATATAAAAATCATATTTTTATCGTGATGTTCATAAAATAAAATTCGAATCTTTATTTTCAAAAATAGTTCTAATTTTATTTTCAAAACAATACGACATATATATACAAAACTTTACGATATATATATATTCAAAACCCTTTTTTTTCTATTTTATGTTTTCAAAATCAAATTCTATGTTATATTTTAAAACAATTCTCTTTTCAAAAACAATTCTCTTTTCATATTTTTTTTAAAACAATGAATATTCTTATCAAACTGGTTTTAAACAATATCAAAATCAGTTGTTCAACAATGTAAAATCAGTTTTTATACAATGTAGAAATTCAGTTTTTAAACAAAATAACAAGTATTAAAAACTCACTGTTCTTTGTCTATTGCCGGAGGACACCCTAAATCGGTGGAGTTTTGCGTCGGAGGAGGGGGTGGGCGTCTGAACGTCGGCGAGTTGGGCGTTTTAGGGTTTGCTGGGCGGGTTTTAGGTGCGTCGTCGGTCTTTATTTTAGAGGAGAGAGAAACGAGGGAAGGGAGAAGCGGCAGGAGGAGGAGATGAAGGGGGGCGGCGATCTGGTCGGAGGCGCCAGCGGCGAGCGGAGCTCCTGGTGGGGCGACGGATCTGGACAGGGGGGCGCGATTAGGTCAGGTTTTTTTTTAGTCCCGATTTGAATGGTCAACGATGGAGGAGGGAGAGAGATAAAAGGGGGGCTAAGTTATTTTATTTATTTATTAATTTATTTTGAATTTTGAATTCCATACTGTACCCTCTCCATTCGAACTCGAAATCGAACCCACCGACTGTCGTCCCTAGCGTATTACCCCCATTCCGAACACAATGGTATATGTATCGTGAGCTGATTCGGCTGTTACGATAGGTTTTCATCAAATTTAAAACATAAATCAGTATATATTCAATTTGAACGTACATTTTAAATTACCAGGGCCACATACGAGCTCTAAAAATTCTAGAAAAATATTTTCTAGCTTCGTATTGACGATACGGTCCTAACAAAACTAGTTTCATCGAATTCTAAGACTGTTGGAAAAATGGCCATTTTCCAGTCGATTAAAATCAACTGAAACTGGTCAAACGCGTTTTCCTTTGCCACGCTCACATATTGATTCGAAAAATTATGAAATTTGGAATCTAGCAATAGCTTGACATCACAGACCCAACAAAAGTGGTTTCGTCGAAATCCGAGGTCGTTTGCAAAATTCCCATTTTTAAGGGCCTGAACTCCATAGCGACTATTCAGAATTTTCAACTGGACATATCTTTTTGTCCCCGCTATGAAATTTCGATTTTTCGGATTCGTTGGAAAGATATTCTCAAATAGATCCTATTGTTTTTGGTTTCGCTAAAATCCGGATTGTTTTGCACCCGGTACATTCAATTGAAGTTTGAAATCGAATTATCGAACTACCGCACCATTTTCAATTCTGTTTATAATTATATATAATTATTTATATTCTAACGACGCCGTATATAATATATACGTTCGAATTATATTCAAAATAAATTTCTCGTCAATATTATTTAAAATAATACATTTTAAATCTTCAAAATTCGTCGAAGTTGCCAAAACAAAAAAAATTAAACTGGCCCAGATTTTCGGGTTGTTACACATGGGCTATGGGTTGATTCTAGGCATGGGTTGGTTAGCTAGTAATTGTGAAGGGAGGGTAATTAGACTTTTGATTCGCCTCAGAAATACCCTCAAGATTCCATGTAAAAAAATCAGTTAGGCTTAGCTAGCTAGAATCGCTTAATGCATTTATCGACGATTTGCAATCCGTTAGGGTAGTCCATGAGTATGCAGATGTTTTTTATTAGGTTAGAAGTTTACCCCTAAAACGCGGGATAGACTTCCGCATGTATCCAATTGACAATGAAAAGCCAGCTATCCGATCAACGACAGTTTTGGAAATGGAGGTCAAGAAGCTTCGCAATCGTAAAGATTAATTAGATAAGGTACAGAATAGTGAAGCTCAAGAAGATGCGACTTAGAAGACTGAAGGCTAGGTACACGCATCATACCCCTTTTCTTAAGGGTACATCCTTGATCTCTTTTTCTAGGAATTTTATGCATACTTTCTAGCTTTTAAGGTATATTCTCTAGGGCGTATTATCGATCCTTAGGTAGAAGCCAATGGATATAAACATATATTTGAAACATGTATTTGAAACATGTTATGATTGATGGTTTCAAATGGTTGCTCGTGGATGCATATACACACCAAAGGCGCTAGAACGACTCAGTCACTTTCATATTGCATTTTCATATATGTGTTTGCTTAACGGATTTAACTTGATATGTTATCATATGGATGTTGCATATGAATGAATGGCTATGCACACATGTAGTAGTTACATAACTAGGGATGCTTGCATACATGATTGGACGCATGGCACTGACATAATTCGCATTAAGGAGGTCAACTGAATCAGTAGACCGCCTGATTTTGCATTAGCTAAAGACATATATACACACAATGCATATGAACATGAACACATTAGAAATCTTTTTAAGGACAATGAATGTCTGTGATTGAATGGTTGAGTAGATGGGTGATTGGATGGTAGGATACATTCTTCCTAAATTGAAGATTTCGGGGACGAAATCCTTTTAAGAGGGGGAGAATGTAACAACCCGTGATTCTATAACATTAAGTTTCGCAAATTAAAGTATAAATAAATTTTAAAATAAGAATCAAGGGAAATGGGTTGCGCCATTGTGTTCGTCTCAAAATTCTGCTTAGAAACGAGTCCGAGTTTTCGAAAAACGGAGTCCATATGAGGGAGATACGACCCTCCGAAGTTTCAAGGATTTTCAGAACAGAAAAATAGCTCGAAATTCAAATTCAAATTCAAAACCCAGAACAGGCTGGGCGGGAAATTTCCCGCCCAGGACCAGGTCGACCTGGGGGTCGACCATAGTGTCGACCTCCCAAGGACCAGGTCGACCATAGTGTCGACCTGGGGGTCGACCTGGTGCCGAATTCTAGTTTTTGAACCTGATGCATTGCGATGTATTTAGACGCGTTTTCTGACTAGATTCGTAATCCTAAACCTATATAAACCTCCCCTAATCCCCACTACTCCTCACACCATTCTTCTCTATCCTTATGCTGCACAAATTCTTAATGAACAAGATGACTTCTTCTTCTCCAATGACTACATGTTTCAATTAAAACAAGATTAATCAAATTAAGAGAGTTCTTCTACCTTCTTCTTCAAGCAACGCGAGATTCACAAATTGGAGATTCAAATAAAGTTAAAGCTTCAAGAAGGGAAGCAAAGGCTAATTCAATGGCTTCGAGCAACGTCGCGCGAATCATAGCAAATCACCTCAGCGTTATTATCCTTTTCTAAAACTGATCAATGTAAGTCAGATACTTTTTAGATTTTAACGCCTAGATCTATTTGTGACATGTAATTAAATGGATATGAGAATATTCCTAATCCTTTCGTTTGAATCGGTGCTTGTATATGCCTTTGGATCTGATTCTCGATTATGGCCTAGAACTTATTGTGGCTAATTGTCAATGATTATGATTATGGGACTTTTTGCCTAAGACTATGACTATGAAACCGTGGCCTATGAAACTATTGCCTATGACTGTGAACATAAGACTATGCCTATGCCTATGTCTATGAACATAAGACTATGCCTATTAATATGAACATAAGACTATTGCCTATGACTATGATTCATAACTATGAGACCATGACTAGGACTATTTTGTGGTTAATTGCGTAGGACTATTTTGTCGTTAATTGCCTAGGACTATTTTGTGGTTAATTGCCTAGGACTATTGTGGTTAATTGCCTATGACTATTATGGTTAGTTGCTTATGCCCAAACATTATAGTTACAAATCATGATTGTATACCGAGCTGGCATTATGTTGGATCAAATCACCTATGATTATGTTGGATCTCATACTTAGGGTGTAATTTGCTTAGTTTATTCCTGCTCGCTATTATGTACACCAAACCCATTGGATCCATTATCTTTGTATTTTTTCTATTTTGGTTCGCTTTTTCATGCCTATCCTCTTATGTAAATTCTCGTGCTTATCCCCTATTCCTTTTGTTAGTTTCATGTCATGAGTACATAGAAACTTGTGAAATCATGTTATACCTACGACTACGGTGGGGAAATTAGGGCGTAGCTTAATTAGGATAATTTGGCATAACAAATATGTTGGCATAATCTGATTTAGCTATAATAGTAAATAATTTACATGCATATTAGACTTGGGCGTAAAATGGTAAATTGTTAATTGGACGCAAAGTATGTAATTGGCATGTAAGCCAAGTGTGGATATAAACTGTAAACTAGAATATTAAATCTAGCTTTGACATGAACTGATCTAATTTGGCATAAACTGCAAGTTGGGTTAAATGATAGGTAAATCAAGATTTGGGCCTAGAATATAGGTATGTTAGTGGGCATGACAAATGAATATGATATTGGCCAAATTTGTTTAAAAGAGTTGTTAGCAATTTACATATAGACAAAAAGGATAAATATGTAAATCTAGGAAAGAAGAATATGCCTAACCCGAGGTTAGATTAAGTTATGGTATAAGACTTCCCGGAACCGCCCGGCAAATCCAGCAACCGTAACAATACCTATCTAATGTGGGTGGTTAGAGCATTGAGCCCAAAAAGGACCCGAGGTTAGACTGAGTTGCGGTGTAAATCTGCCGGAACCGACCGGCACATCTAGTGATCGCAACAATATCTGTCTGATGTGAGTGGTTGGTGCTTTAAATGAATAATTTAAAGCTAAGAAACAGTTAAGTTAGAAGGGAGGGTTAAGTCCATAGGAACACTTAACCAATTTAACATGTTAACTAGACTAGAAGGTGGGGTTAAGTTAAATACACTTAGCCAATTTAACATATTAACTAGACTAGAAGGTGTAGTTAAGTAAACTTAGAACACTTAGCCATCATAGTGTGCCAAAATGAACAAGGTTAAGTTAAAACATGAAGGGACAATACTTAACCATTAGGGCATGTGAATTAAACAGATGTTAGGGTTAAGTTAACTAAGAGAACACTTAACCGTTATAACATGTTAGCTAAACAATGGGCAGGGTTAAGTTAAAGGGAACACTTAACCAATACAAGATGAAGGGGTGGGGTTAAGTAATAAGAAATACTTAACCAATATAACTTGATTTGTGGTAGGGTTAAGTCAACAGGAGCTACAGATAACACTTAACCAGTTTAACATGACAAATGAATGGGTTAAGTTAACATGAATTGACTAATGACACTTAACCAATCCAACTTGACGAGAAAAAGAACTAAGTAGTAAACCTTAGTTAAGGGAAATAAGTAGTAAACCTTAGTAGAACACGAGAAGGAGCGAACGTCCATCTGATCTTAAAGAAGGCTCCAACAAACTGGGTTACGAAGCACGCGGCTTCGAGGGGACGTGAGGGTACTCTTGGTATCCCTTTGTGAGGCTGCAGATGATCCGCCTGGTCTCACAGATGTTAAGGTCTGCGTTAGAAGAACCAAGGGTATGCCTTGGTTGCAATATAAGGCAACCTAAAGACTAGGATGGACCAGTGTGATTCGGCGAGACCAGTAGCCCTGTGATAGCAACTCGTCGTCTACCTACCATCTTGAGTCAGTCGAGATTCGTACAGCGGAAAGGCGGAGAACTCCAAAAGACCATATACTTGCTATCTAGTTATGGGTGCGGATGGCCATAGGTTAGTGGGGGCATAGAGGGCCTGCGTATAGTTCTCATTTTTCGAGGTGTGCCTTTCATTAGTTGAGGGAGGGGTCAAGTGGGACCATAGCCACTAGAAAAACAGACCTTAGCATATGCATCGGCGGATACCTGAAAGCTCCCGAGCGAGTTCCGTGTTTCTTGATTTGCCCTGCCACGAGACTCGGGTCGCACATATAGAGGACATGTGCATCTAGACAGCGATAACGATCCACGACACATACGTTGGGAAAGGCTAGGAACATATACCACTCTGGGTAGTGTGTCCTAGATTAGGGGCGTCGTTCGATAGGTAGCATAATCCCTAGTTGGACCTAGGTCGTGTAAACCCTAAAATCCGAGAAACATTCAATAGGTAGCATAAACCCCAGTAGCCCTGGGTAGCGTAAACCCTGGTTGGATCTAGAATGCGCTCAATAGAAAACCCTAGATTAGATCTAGGTAATAAATAATAGATGTACACCTGAAACAACCACAATTGCGGGAATTGGGACCACGTATCTGTTCTTATCAGTTTATACAGATTACTAGTTAGGTGGTGCAGAGATATAGAAATTAGAATAACAAGGTAGTAGCGAAGCAGAGAAAGTATAGAAGTGCATCCAGTTTATCTTACCTTATCATGTCTTGTGCTAACCTTATGATTCCCATCATCATGGTGTTGTCTTGTATTCAGTTAAATTCATGTCATGTTGCTTTTACCTGTTCACATGCTGAAAGTTACTGAACTTACCAGACTTTATGTCTAACTCTGTTTTTCTTTCGTCCCCCCCCCCAGGTAGTCCGGGAGGGAATAGCTCAGATTAGTTGGATCGTTACTCTTTCCAGGCTTGAAGACTCTTTGACGAATTGCTTTGGACTCTCTTTTCCACTGCTATGGTTGGCTAATGCTTTATTGGGGAATATTATTTTGTATTTATGCTTCTTTATTTTGTTAAACAAGATAGATAATTTGGTATTGGAAAACAAACTTTGTACAAGTTGTTTTTATTAATGAAAGAAAGTCTTATTTATTTATCGCTGCTTTAATTATCTGTCTTTTAATTTATCTGCATCTTTTACCTAAAGCGCTCCACCGAAGTTAAGGCATTCCCTTTGTGAGTGACCTTAACGGAGTTGGGGTGTTACAGTAATAACCTAGATTGAGTTGAGTGTATATATACGAGTGAACGTATTTTTAGGTTTTATAAAATTGTTTTATATTATGGAGTTTTATTGGTTGAGTTGTTTAGAGTTCTGGTCGATCAGTTTGATCCACTTTATCGGTAGGAGTTTCTAAACTCTCAAGTACGATAAGCCGACACAGTATGTTTTAAAAAGGGTAAATGAAATAATTTTACCCAAATTATATTTTTGATATAAAAGAATGATTCATATTTGAATTATTATAGTATATTGGATGTGTTGGTTGTTATATAAATCGAATGAAGCTTAAAGTAAGTTGGTTATGTGTATATAACCAAATAAAATTCATATACGTATATTATATGAAGTAAGATGAAGTAAATCTGAAATTTAAATCAGAATTGGAATTGAATTTCCCAAAATGTGGAAGGGTGTTTGTAAATAGATTTGGAATAAGTATATGAGAATTTTAAAATGCTACGAGATTTTAAATTTGTTTTACAAGCATTGTGAAGTGTATTTTGAAGTATATTTCAATGTGGAATTGTTTAAAAGGGTTTTTAAAGTGATATAGTATTGAACTCACTTTGATCACTGGGAAATAACTCTGATGATGCTGGCCACATCAACAGTGTTCATTTTTGAGTCCTAAGTGACGGATTACTACCAAAGATTTTTGTGTTGAATTGTTTTGAGAAAACAAGTTGTTTTGAATCCTGAAAAGGAATATTTGATTTTTGAAAGGGCTAAACTATTTAAAAATTCCCAGGAATAGATAGTTGAAATAAAAACAAATTTAAATAGAAATTTGTGAAAGCAAATTGGGATTAAAATAAATCCAGTTAAATGGTAACTGAATTGGATTAGAATGATATCAAGTAAGTTGGTGAGTTAAGAATTTGGAAATCAAGAACGGTACTTGAGTTTGAAATGATATTTAGCTTGGATATAAGAAAATGGTTGTATTGGAGATAAAAGTGATTGGAGTTTGATTGGGATGACATTGGTATATGCTGAATTAGCAGCAGATGTAAAGGATTTAATGATATGCCAGACGAAAAGGTACACGTTTATTTTATGGATTTGGTGATTTATGGGCCGATTTGGCAAGCCGCTTGGCTGTTTGATTTTCTTTTGGATTGGAGAAGGCGTAGAGAGGCGAGTTGGGGTTTGAACTATTGACCGGTTCAAAGGAGGTGCTAGCGAAATTTTCCGGAAATTTAGAGTGTTAGAAAATTTTCAGGATTTTAGAAAATTATCATTGATAAGAATTAATTAATATTTTAATTGAAATTAAATTGGTTCAGTTGAAAATAAGGTTGGTAAGTAAACAAATAAATTTGTACTAGTCAATAAGGTTTGTTCTCTACCTTAGCAATTTCGAGGACGAAATTATTTTAAGGGGAGAAGAATGTAACGACCCGTATTTTTACGGTATATAAATAACTTATTTAATTATTTAAATAATGGTTTGGTTAATTAAAATGACCAAAATTTAATAATATTTAATATTTAATTAAAATAAATAATATAATAATATATTTAATTTCTGAAATAGTCAGAAATAGTGGAATTCACAAAATAGTGTGAATTGGATCATTTGTGATATTTAATTCGGTTTAGAATTGAATTAGAATAACGAATATATCATTTGAACGACAGTTTGAACGTATAATTATATTATAATTAAAATTGAGCTCGAAATGGCGCTACAGTTCGTAATTTGGCGATTTGAATTTCAACTGAATGTACAAGATTCGTTTTAAATCGGATTTCTGTGAAACAAGATACGTTAGGAACTGGTGAAGTATATTTTTCTAGTGGAAGAGAAAAATCAGGATTTCGTCGTGTAGATTTTGATATATGTCCAAATCAAATTTTAGAAAAGTCGCTATGGAATTCCTTTATAATTTATATCGATTTATTTATATTTTAAAATGGATTTTTAAATATAAATCGAATATCGATGTAACACTGGATTTGAAATATCGAGTTATAAATCCCAGTGTAGCAGTATGATATTCTGTTGTGAATATATACGATAATATTTATTTTTAAATATTAAATTTAAATGTTTTTAAATATATTTATATATTTAAATGGGTTATTTAGAGCTTTAAAAATAGCCAGTTTTGCAAATGACCTCAGAATTCGACGAAACTAATTTTGTTGGATCCGCAATATTAAATTATTGTTAGATTTCAATTTTCGTGATTTTTAGAGTCAGCATGTGGTCGTACAGATTTTTACTGAGAAAAATAGTCAGTATTTTGACGGTTAAAAATATGCTGTGTGAGCAAACGGAGTCGGAATTCGACGAAACTAGTTTCATTGGGTCCGCAATGTCAAACTATAGCTGCATGTCCATTTTCGTGATTTTTGGTTATTGTATGTGAGCACAAGGATTTTTTAAACACAAATATAAGCAGCGATAGCATAAATAATAATATAAAACTCGAATATAAAAATAATATAACTACCCTATAAATAATCTTAACATTCTCCTAACCCTAAAGAAAATTTCCTTTTGGTCAATGGGATGCGCCGCTCTCTTCTTTCTTCATTTCACAAAATCATGACATTGAAAAATCAAAACAAAATCAAATAAAATCCTATAAAACCAAGTACCAACACATTTCGATTCCTTGAGTGTTGATCTTCAAGTCTATATGCCTTTTGTTTGGTTCGAACTATTTTTGGTTCGCTGGTCATTCACGAACGCAGGCTAGTGCTGGATCGTACGATGATTGTAGGCAACGAGGAGGGGAATGGGGGTTAGCAGGGTGATCAGGATGGAGAGACGCTCGGTTGGTGAGATTTTGGAAGGATTCAGGGAAGATAGTTGTCGATATCTGCACTGTATTGCATGAGTAGGGGGTTCGACGCATACCAGTTGGAGCCACCGAGTTCGAGAAAAGGTTATAGGGAGGAGCGGTTTCCGAAGGGGGGAGGGTGGGTGGTCTCGGTTTGGATTTTCATGGAAGAAGTGAAGTTCGGTGGAAGCTCGAAGATGTCGAAATGGAGGTGGAAGCAAATACTGGAGGCTACGGGATTTTTGTCGGGGAAGAAAGAGGGGTTTTTACGGGCTTGGGCATTGTGAAAGGGTATTGGGTCTTAGGTAAAAGGATAGGCCCAAAAGGGAAATTAGAATTTAAAGTTTTTATTTAAATTATTTGTTTAATTAATAATTTAAATATCTCCTTTATACATAATCAGAATTTCACAAACCAGGATCTGTTGAGATCGTACGGACGAACACTACCAAGTGGAACTGACCAGGAGTGAATTAGAGCTCGTTTGGATTTATGGTGGAATTAAGCGCGTGAATCGAATCAATGACCAATTATCGTTATTTAACGATGAACTACCAAGGTGAGTAAAACTCACTAACTCTTCTCAGTTATATTTTTCTTAAGTATTTTTAGAAATGATAAATGATGGTTGTTTGTTGTGTGTCGGCTGTTTGGTTGAACTGCTAGTTAATTGGTTGAAAATATCGATAACGATATTTATTAATCCAATATTGATTCTGTTATCAGAATATTTCATATTCATGTTATTCATGTGATTAACATCTGTGGATGCAGGGAAACAGGTCGGAGGGACCCAACTGGGTTCCTCAACATTTATTTTACTGTTTTTTATATATTGTGTTATATGATGTGATATGAAATCTATTGTTGATTTTGTATGGTTGAATGATACCGATCATTGTTATATGGTATGTTAAATACCATAAGGAATACTGGAATGTTAAAAAGAAAATTTTCAATGTTATATTGAAAAAGAAATATTTATAAAATCAAAAGATCTTATAAAAAGCAAACTATTTATTTATAAAATAAATAGATTAAAAAGGAATATTTATTTGTTAATCAAATAGATAGGATTGAAGGGAAATACTTATAAAACATTTACAAATAGAATTGAAAAAAGAAATATTTGTAAACAATTTAGAAATAGAATTGAAAGGAATATTAATTTTAAAATAAATAGAATAGAAAGGGGAAATATGTGTAAAGTAAATAGAAAAGGGAATAGTTAGATTATAAAAGGAATTACTTATAAAAAATATGGATTTTATATATAAAGATAATATTTTATAAATAAATAGAATTATTAAAAAGGGATTTATTTTGTAAATAAATAGAATATAAAAAGGAAATACTTGAAAAATGAACTGAATTGTATAAAGAGAATTTTACATTTGAAAGGTTTAGACCCGTGCTTCGCACACGGGTATAACATGATATGGATTTAAAGCAAAGATTTTAAATAGAATCTATTCTAACCGATAGATTGAGAAGATAAATTTATATATAATATTTTATAAATTTAGTGAAATGTTTATCATTGGATGAATAAATAAATATAAGTCGGGATTTATATAGAGTAGTAAGAATCGATTTCAACATCGATATTTGAAACTGAATAAACGTAGAGTCAATCAACGGAGTTAATCAGTTAAAGTAAATCGATTAGAGTTAGAATTAATCGAACTAGAGTTAACTGAACATAGATAATTGAATTAGAATTAATTGAATATTAGTTATTCAATTAGAGTTGATCGAATATAGTTATTTGAGATAGGGTAGTCAAAATAGTTATTCAGGATGAGTTGCCATTTCGTACGACTGCTTGCGTAATTCGCAGGGCTGCATATAGCCTACGGCGGTCGGATGTTTCCTGAGGGAATCAGGCATAACCATTGTGATCGCTGCGATCTAGAGTCAAGCGAATGGAGTTAAATCGAAAATTAGCCATTCGAAATAAAGTTAAAACAGACATAGTTATTCGAATATAAGTTAATCGAATATTAGTTATTCGATAGGAGTTAAATAAGTGGAGTTAAATAAGTTGAGTTAAATAAGTTGAGTTAAATAAGTTAAGTTAATTAGGTTAGGTTAATCAAGTTAAGTTAATCGAGTTGAGTTATTCAAAATAAGTTAATTAAACCAAGTTAATTCAAATGAGTTTGTCCAAAGGAGTTATCCGAAATAGTTTATTCGAATAGAATTAAAGGACTTATTCCAAATAGTTTATTCGAATAAAATTAAATGGGTTAATCGAATATAGTTTATTCGAAAGGAGATTAATCGAATGTAAATCATTCATAGAAAGTTAATCGAATGTAAATCATTCGAAGAGAGTTATCGAATATAGTTATTCGAAGAAAGAGTTATCGAATATAGTTTATTCGAAAAGGAGTTATCGAATAGAGATTATTCAAAAAAGAGAATTACACACTGAATTCGATTATATCGAATTCGGGAAAGTAATATTTACTTTCCTTTTTAACCAAGATTTAATTATTTATTAATATATTAATAGTTTAGTTATTTAGTTAAATTAAGGAATAAAAGTTATATTTTGAGGTTGGATATTTAAGAAGAAGGGATTATAATGCTATAGTTATAATCAACGTTTAAAATAAAGAAGTGGATTCGTAAATAGAATCCGAGAGTTACGTAAGGAAGTTTATTAAAGTTTTAAGAGGGTGAACTTTGTCAATTTCGAGGTTAGAAATGTTGTTCAGTTAAGGTCTGAGAGGTAATTATACCCCAACTTGATTGACTTCGTTTTTAACTCAGGGATGGGTAGGGTTCGATAGTGAAGGTTGATTAAGTGAATTTAGTTAATGAGTGTAATGGTTTGAATTGGCTTAGTGATGTTTTATTTAAACATCTGTCTAAATCAAATGAAGGAGTATGAAAATGTTTTTCAAATAAGGATCAGAAATGTTTTCTAATATAGAAAATAAGGAATGGAGCAAATACGGGAATGTGTCCAATGATCAATAAAGTATATTTTCTATATCTAGAAATAAGAATTTACAAATATATATAGAAATGGGAATTGAATAAATTAATAATAAATTAAATTAAAAGAGATAAATGTTGATTGATGATTGATTGATCGAATTTCTATCTAGAAATAAGATCGTTTGGTTATACACCTATTTTTCTTTGATAGTTAAATCACCGACTATCGAAGTTTTTGACCATTTTTCCGTCGTCAATACGGAGAGATCGGGATCAGATTCACTATCTGAAAACCACTCTGTATGGATGTTAGCGTTGCGATCAAATATGATGAAAAAAAATTTAAGACGGAGTTATACAAGGGCTATCCTGTTTACAGAGTAGTACCTTTAGTTTGTCCAGTCCTAGGACAATGTGAATGGACGAATGTCTAACAGAGTTTATCTAACGGATCGCGTAAGTTGATCTCTTCAAACGTACTTACGTTTGGTGGCGGGGGAATTCGTTTCTCTTAGCTTTATACCCGTGGTATTTTTGGGGAAATCAATTTGTTATTTGGCGGGTATGATGATGTGGCATTCAAAGTGAATGGTGGTCAGATGTTCCAAAGGATACATTATGACCTCAAGCCTCACCAACCGGGAAATGACAGAAATCGGGCAGGCAGCATGGCTGGGTGGGTCGCTCCCATTAGGGTGTATATCACCTATCTAGAGAAAATCTATTTCATTCTTTATCTATTTTCGATGCTGTCCCTTTTCGGGAAACGGTGGGTAGCTCCCAACCGTTGGTGGTATACATTCGATACACTCAAGCGAAATGAGTGGTCGGTCATGTGTGGGCCGGGTTGCAAGACATTCTTGTTGAACCCAGTGTATTCGCCTCTAGAAATACACTATCGGTAGGTGGTCCCATACCTTGTCATATTCAGAATCCAATCTCTAATAAGCGGCCGCGATTTTGATTTGTATACTATATATGTGGAACGTGAGATGCAAACGTTCTACTAGATTGTTATTTACTTGTGATTAGACATTATTATAATATCAGAGAAGTATTGATTTCCAAAACTATTTTGGGTTATCGTAAGGTAAAAACCGTCCGTGTTTATGTATGGATCGGTCTTACGATTTACTTTTCTTTTGAAAATAATTTTGAAAAGTTAAACCAAATGATTTGAGTTTACTCACACCAGTCCCATGACTGACCCATAGTTTATTTTATTTTATTTTCCCTAAACTCTTGGGTGCCCAAATTTGTATGGGCAGTCAAGTAGTTCAGGTCTTTACAGATATACTTGGAGGAGCTTGAAGCAGGAGTCTTCAGGATTATATAGCTATTGTTATTTCTGCTGTGTGTAAGTGTTGTACTCTGATAATGTTATTCTATATCTATATACTGTTTTATTTCAAAGTTATGTTATATATTATATTTTATTCGTTCCGCTGTGGGATTCGTATTACTCGGATTCTGTTCTGTGGTGATCTTCTTCTTCTTCTATTCTAATTTTCTATCTTATCTATTCTCACCCTCTAAATTCTTTCTATTAATGATCAGGTATTTTCGATATTCGAATAGTCAACATGGCAGTTTTGTGTTGATTTTCGGAGTCGAAAACCCAGTTCGTTACATAAATAGTATTATTTAAATTAATTATATTATTAATTAATTTAAAGGGAAAATGAATTGGAATCGGTTAATGAGATAATTGTGGTTTGAATGGACTAAATCGACCGTTTTTAATTGGAATTGATTAATAAGTTAGTACGTTGTGAATAAAATAGTTAAATGAATATTCTTTAATTTTAAGAAGATTTTAATAAAAAGGGGTTTACCATTTATTTTAGTTAATAAAGAAATTAACTACTAATGCAGTTAATGATTGAAATAAATTATTATCTTAATTGGTAATAATTTAGAAAAAAATACTTTTAATGGAAATTCATTTAAAAAGTAATCGAAGTTGAAATGAAATCTAATGAAATGGTGAAAGGAGTTTATGAACGGGTTTTATATTTAAAACCCGAAGTTGTTATAACGAAGTTATAAAAGAGGTATTTAAGTGATATCTTAAATAAATGTGACTTAAATATTCGAATTAAGTAGAAAGGGAATTGAGAATAGAAAGGGCTAGATTAAACCAGAATTCATTTAAAGCGATAAGGTGTTATATCGTTAATTTTACATTAACGTTACTTAATAATGGGATTAAGTACAATTGGCGATTGAAATAAGAATTTCAAGCAGGAAATGATGGAATGGATTTGTAAAGGGATTAGTGAAAGTGAATTTGGTAAAAAGAAGTGGGTCGTAGGATTTTGTAATCAAATCTGAATTATAAAAATGAATTTGTTTTGAGAGGTAGAGGGTAAAAGAAGGTGTTTTATAAGAGATTACTTAATTATGGAATTAAGGAAAAATGGTTATATCCCAGAAAGAGATTTTCAAAGTAAAAATGTTTTATGAAACCGTATCTGAATAAAATAATTAAATAGAATTGGTGTGGATATTGGAATGAAAGATTGGTTTTTGGATTACAACTGGTATCTATCTTAAGATATGAACGTTGTTGATCAAGGTCTGAGAGGTAATTAAAATACCCCAACTTGAACAACTTCAGGATTATCTGAGGATGATATTAGTTGGTAATGGTGAAAGGAGTTAGAATTTTTTTATTATTTCCATTAAAGAAATAATAATGCAACGTTTAATGAAAATTGAGAAAATATATATATGAGGATTCCGAAGGGAAATAAAAATGGTTGTGTGAAATTATAACGATATTTGTAAGATAGACAGGAAACGTAAAGTTGAATTCTATTCCATAAGAATAAGTATGGATTATTGTTTTAAGTAATGAAATAAATTTGTTTAAAGACAATTCTTATGTTGAATAAGAAGCGAAACTATGTTCATAAGATCAAAGTATATAAGAGTTTTAAATTACATCTATTTTTTAATTGATGTTGAATACTGAACTAGTGAACTCACTGGATTATCATGATTGAATCACTGATTATTTTGGTAGTTAAATCACCGACTATCAAATCTGTCCAATATGATTGTTGGTACGGAAAGACCGAGATCGAATTATTCGAAAACCATTCCGACCAACAAATACGTGGAGATATCAGAAGATGATCGATATGAAGCATTGAAGACCATGGATTTTCATAAACGGAAGAACCACTACTAATATCTGGTGTGCAACCACAGATAAACCGTGGTTCTGTCGTAGTTGGAATCTACGGGTTGCAAGGACTTCTCACTACTGATCCATGGTGTGATTCCTATATTGGATACAGTGGGAGAGTACCTTCAGTTCATCCTATTCCTGGATGACTTGTACGGACGAATGTCTGATAGAGTATTTCCAAAGGAATTACGTACGTTGATTTCTTCAAACGTGCTATAGTTGTTGGCGGAGAATGGTCGTTCTCTAAGCTTAACTGTTAGAGTATTTTTGCGGACGTCAATTAGTGATATCTGGCGGATTTGACGATGTGGCATTCAAAGTGAATAGAGACCAAATATTTCAAAAGGGAAATCTAAACCTCAAGCCTCACAATCGGGAAATGACAAAAATCGGGCAGGCAGCATGGCTATGTGGGTCGCTCCCATTAGGGTGTATAATCACCTATCTAGAGAAATTCCTTTTGCTTCTTTAATCTATTTCGATGTTGTCCCTTTTCGAGAAACGGTGGTTTGAGCCCAACCGTTGGTGATATACATTTGGTACCCTCAAGCTAAATGAGTGGACGGTCATATGAGGGCCGGGTTGCAAGACGTTCTTGTTTAACCCAGTGTATTCGCCTCTAGAGATACACTATTGGCAGGTGGTCCCATACCTTGTCATAGTCGGAATCCAATCTCCAATAAGCGCCCGCGGTTTTGATTGTATACTATATATGTGGAGCGTGAGATGCAAGCGTTCCGCTAGATTGATATTTACTTGTATTTAGACACTATTATAATAGCAGAACAAGATACTGATTTCAAAACTGGTTTGGGTTATCGTAAGATAAAAACCATCCATATTTATGTGTGGATTTGGTCATACGATTATCCTTTTCTTTCAAAAAGATTTTAACCTTAAAATCAGGTTGTGTGATACCCTTAATACTGTACGAGTTTTTTCTCACTCTGGTTCACCAGACAGTCCTGGTGTTTTGTAAATGCTCGGGTTAGCCGGGGGTGTACAGGTTCAAGTTGTCGAATGCTGTAAAGAGACGAGCTGGAAGAGTCCAGACGTATGATATTATATAGCTACTATTCCGCTGTGTGTTGTATATGGGACAGATTTTTATAACTGTCCATAGATGTTGATGTACTCTGATATTGTAAGTATTTTAAAAAAAAAGCTCTCAATAAAGTTTTATTTCTGTATTATATTTTGTTCTGCTGTGATGTGAGACTCTGATTATGTGTTGTGTTGGATCTTCTTCTTCTTCTATTCTTATATTTCTTTCTTTCTTATCTCACCCTCTAAATTCTTTCTAATAACATTCTAGTGTTTTTGGTGTCTGGAAGGTCGGCATGAGGCACGGGAAATGTATTTATGTCGATTTCCGGGGCCGAAAATCCTTGGGTCGTTACAGGCTTTCCTTGGAAGCCAAGCCAATCTTTAGTAGCTTCTTGAGGAAGCCAATTTTTAGTGGCTTCCCTTGGAAGACAAAGATGGCTTCTCAAGGAAGCTAATCCTTAATAGCTTCTCATGGAATCCAAAGCATTAGTAGCTTCTCTTAGAAGCTTAGTCATATCTACATGGCTTCTCTTTGAAGCCAATTCTTGGTGGCTTCTCTTGGAAGCCAATTCTTAGTTCCTTCCTCCTTAAGCTTCTCAAAACTTATCTTATGCTTAGTGCCTTCCTTTAGTTGCTTCTCTTGGAAGCCAAATCTTAGTGGCTTCTCAAGGAAGCTAAAGAGAATAATAAATATAAGAATAAAATTTGGATTTTTCTTCCTTAAGACAATAGCTTCTCAAAGAAGCTAAAGGGGTAATAAGTGTAAGAAGACAATTTTGTTTTTTCTTCCTTAAGCTTATGGATTCTTAAGGAAGTCTTAACACTTGTATACTTACATGTTAAGCAATGGTAGTAACATGACAAGTGTACCTATGATAATGACATAAATTCCCTTATACATGACTATTAAAAGGCACCTACACTCTTCTCATTTTAATTCCATCCTTACCTCTTTCCTTCCCCTCCTTCTCTTCCACCGTAAAGCTTCTCCATCCATGGCTTTCCATGGCCAAAAATAACACATAAAAAAGTAAAGAAAGAAGAAGAAAAAGGAGTAATGGACGCAGATCTTGGAGTTAGAGATCGTTAGACTAAACTTTGACCTCACGGGGTGAGAAAAACTAAACTTTTAAAGAGTTTTTATTGCTTGATTTAATGATTGCATGTAAGGTGTTTGTTGAAATGTTTCTTAGAGTTTTGGTGATGAATTCATGATTGATTTAATGGTATATGATTGCTAAAAATTCCTAAATAGATTCATGAAGTAAAAATGACAACTTGTTAGGGATTTGGAGCGAAAACCTTTATGTTAGGTTCACAAAGTTGCACCTTGATAGGATATTTGGTAGATCCATGCTTTGATTAAATTTTGGTGGTATCTTTGAGTCATTAGCAAGGGATTTGATATGACTAAGGGCATTAAATCCCCAAAGTTTCGACCTTTATGTGGAATCATACATAAAGATATGATCTTTAGGTGCAAATTTGGCTTATACACGAAAAGATTAGACCTTTAATTGAAATTTAAGGAGTTGGATCTAATGTGAAGAGTTTGCGGGTTAATAAACATGGTTGGTAAAAGAGAGATCGAACCCTTTTAGGCTCGACCTATGTATGTAACTACATATATAGGTAAAATCTTTAAGTGTAAATTCACAAATCATAAGGAGAACCGAGACCTTTTATTTAGATTCATGAAGTTAGACATTAATTGAATATTGCTTGGTTTGAAAGCTAGGGTTATGGATATTAGAAACTTATAACATGGGTTTTATCACCATAACATGCTTATGTTAAGATGTGAATCTCTAGCTAGTAAATATGAAACTATTATTCATGTTTGGAAGATGTTGGATGAATTTGATTTAGTTTGGATGTTTGATTTGGCTGATCAATGGTTATGAATACCGTTTTGTTATGAGTACCGTTTGGTTATTAATTAATAGAATGGAACCCAACTATGACACCGACATCTGATCTTAAATAAATAACGAGTTTAGTTACAACTCGTTCAACATATGACATCTTGTTTGTGTTTATTGGATGTCTGTATATACCCAAATTCTCGGATATACAGGAGTTGAACGAGTCTCATTCCAAAATTGGATTTCAAATGATTATTTTGATAATAAAATAATCGGGGAAAATAAAAGTTTCAATTTAGGTTCCAATACTTTTCGGAAATGAAATTAAGTTCTGAACAATGAATCTTTGCAAAAGAACGAACTGGTTTTGATATCTGATTTTGGATGGACGCGATAGGGGCCTATCTTTAAATAGTTAAAATAAAGGAGAACTTTGTTAAATCATAATAAATGATTTGGAAAGATTCTTGGATGAAATATTCCACTTTTGTAAATATAAAAGATATTTTTATCTGAATAAGCTGTTTAGCCACTTGAGTGGAGAACTGAAAGGAATTATATGGTTTGGATTTAACCAGAATTTTCGACATACGAATTGGAAAGGAATTGAATGGAATTGAATCTAGTGATAATCTAGGTAAGCTTCCATGAAGGAAGTCCGTTACTATTTATGGAATTTAAAAGGCTTTGTCGTTATTCCATTTATAGTAGTAGTCTGATACAGAAATTTATATCGATTAAGACTGACCGGATTTCCGCGAAGGTTCCATGTTAAATGG
Source organism: Allium sativum (assembly GCA_030737875.1). Taxonomy (NCBI): domain Eukaryota; kingdom Viridiplantae; phylum Streptophyta; class Magnoliopsida; order Asparagales; family Amaryllidaceae; genus Allium; species Allium sativum. Next base: position 155,203,756 of record CM060918.1, on the reverse strand, counting down.
AAGATAATTTTGGGTTTATCGTGAACAATGTTTTAAATGACATTTGTTCTTTAACCCAAATAAAGATAAGATTGATTTTCCTAAAGTTAAATAATCATTAAAAAATGATTTTTGAGATGAAAATTAAGTGGAATTTAAGTGAATCCTTAATTAGATTGAAATGTGAATAGGGTAATTTAATTTACCAAATTCAAGAAGTGTTCGAGAATGGGGTACTACCAGTTTTACTCCATGCGATAGTTAAATCTTTAATTAGATTTAAAACAATGGATGGTAATTGAATTTAGCAGTAACACCATGGGTGTTAGATATGGAGCACTACCAGTTTGCTCCATGGGATGAACAGGTTGGGATTGGGATAAGAAAATAAACGATTACTTTGGTAAGACTCATTAATCCCAACTAGTTAATAAACCTTAATTTTGTATATATTGTGAAAAGATATTTTTAAATCTTTTGCAATGATTTTCCAAGAAAAATTTAAACAAGAGATTTAAATGAATGAAATCTTTGATAAGATTTGTGGGAATAATTCCCAATTTAATGAATATTTGAATAAATAAATATTCTGAAATGGAATGTGGTTCATGAAATCCTGTATACCTATTGGTTTTAAAGATGCATTAATTATTTGGAAAGACCGGGTTTTTACCCATTCCGAATAATTATACGACGTGATGTTGATATCAAGATGATGGAGACGATGGTGGAAAACCCAGATTTCTTCACATTGAATGGATGGCCTGTTGATGCCTTGGGCGACAGCCCATATGAGGTTAAAGTGATGGCATAATCAGACAGTACTTGAAGCTTTTTGGTTTGCAAGGACTTGCATTCCCAGGTGGGGATGTGGAATCAAGTGCCTTCCATTTCGTTCTTATTCCCGAAATGGACTTGTTGATGGATTTCTTGTCTGAAACTGTATTTTATAAAATACAGGCTGACATTTACTAACCATACATCTGTTTGGTGGCGGAGAATTTATTCTCTAGCTTAACACCCATCTTTAAGACGTACGAGCTCAAAGGTTGTATGTTGGTGAAGAGCAGTTTGTGTTTTAAGGAATGATATTGTGGCATGATAAGTGCAAATGATCAATGTTTTTGTTGAAAAGCAGGGCCTTGTGGTTGAAGACCAAAGCATGGCTTAAATGCATAGCTCTGTGTATGATGTGACTTCGTGAGCCTCACAACCCGGAATAAGCTGAAACAGGATTATAGACCGCAGGGGTAGGGACTTAATGTTCCATCTAGTAAAAGGTAACGTCATGGTATGGAGCCTAGGCGTTTTCTTATGTGGTATGTTGGATGAGGCGCCTCGGAATATGTTAATATACCTAAATGACAGTCTACACACAGACTGAGGGACGTTATGTTCAGGCTGTTACTTCAATCCACGAAGTAGGGTGGACCGACCCTGCCGCTCTAAAGGAGCCAGATGGGATCCTGGAACCTAGCTGGGGGTTCCAAATCAGATTGGGAAGATCCTTAGCCCAGGCTCATTGATAGAAATCCAACTTCCAATACGAAACCCTTTACGATTTTTAAGTTGTATACGTATGTAGCAAACATAGTGGGATAAGGCAGTATGCGAGCTAAGTTTCATAAGTTTATTTTCGAAAGGATTTTTCCCACCCAAGTCATCATAATAATATCAAATGTTTTGTTTTGAACCATATCAAGCATATTTTGCGATTATAAGGCAAACCCCTATCCTCTGGTTTGTGCTTGCATTGTGTGATGGGATCTAAGGCTTATAATCGCTCATTTTTCTAAAGTCATGTTTTCGAAATCTAGTTTATGGTTGCTATGTTTGGTTCTGGTTCTTATGGTTGTGCATGTTTCCTTGGGAGGAAACCCATTCCACGACATGCGGCATGGTGCCGAGATACCTTATTCAAATTAAGGCTAAGTATTAGATTAGTAATTAAAGTTTTCTCACACCAGTCCCATGACTGACTGGTAGTTTGTATTTCCCTTGCAAACTGCGGGTGCCCACAATTTCCACATGGGCAGTTTGTTAGTTTGTTTTTCAGTTATCGATTCAAGTTCAAGCTTGAAGATTTGGAGTTCCAGAGAGAGTTGGAGCTTCATATGAAGGTCAGACATACTCTATTATCGGTATATTATATGTTTATTCTTCATGGTTGTAATGGTATGTAAAATCGGATTTGTATTAAAAATGTTTCAGTTGCAATAATATATTCTTATTATATTTCACCTATTCCGCTGTGAGTTTTGTATTCCACTGTGTTTGCTCTAATAAACCCTGACGAAATGTACTTTTTCTTATCTTGAATCCTCGTGCATTCAGTTTTTTTGGTTGATTTGAAGTGAGTGGAAGTGTGGGTCATTACAGCACACCTATTTGTGCGTGCTTGTGTACCCTGTGTACACTTTCTTGTATTTGTTTTGCTTGACCATTTGAGTAAAGTCAATTCAAGTTGCACTTGAAGTTGAAAGTAGGTTCGACCATGGTTGTATACTTCGAGTAAGAATCTACTTGCATTCATGTTTGCCCACACTACTCCATTTTTCATTACTGCATATACATGAGTTTTTCACTAGCACTTGCTTTTCGACATGCTGACTTGTCATTGTTGTACACTTGGATATTTTGAGCTTGTTGAACCACTGTTCCTACTGTGTAGATACATACATACATACATACATATATATATATATATATGCACAGATGTGTATATATATGTGTGTGTTTTGTATTTGCATATGTATTTGATTTCTTGGTTCATGTCCATTCACGATGTTTGACCGTATTGTCCCTACATAGAAATATGTGTATATACATACACATGTATGTGTATACATGTATAGTGCACTTGTAGTATATATATGTGAGCACTAGATGATTTACTTACCTTGTGGTACTTACAGTGTATCACTGTGAATATCACAAGCTGATCAAGTCATGAAAAATGATAAGAAACATGCCAAAATACTGAGGCATATAAATTTTTTAAAAATAAAAATTATACCTGCTAGAAATTAAAATATTTTTGTTCCAGTTTACTATTGTTTCTTTTGTGATAGGTAAGCAGAAGACTGGACTGACAGAAGCAATGAAGACAAGTATTGAGTGTTAGTGAATACAAGAACATTTATAAATGAGTGACATGGAGGAATGTAGTGAGGAAACAATGTATATGTTTTTGTACGACTGAGTGACTAGTGAACTGTAGTGAGGAGCAATGTATACAAATGTAATTGAATGTATATGTATTGTATTTCAGTGAAATGTACAAATAGTGGAGTTATAAATTTGTACTATTCAAATGTAGAAATAAAATATTATACTTCAATAAAATATTGTTTGAATATTCAAATTCTTGTGCAGTGGTATTTTATTTAAATATAAATATTTAATTCTGTCTGTGATGTAGCAGCATAGTGCAGTAGCAAACCCATTTATAATAATTTATATGTTTGTTATCATCAAACAAAAATCATCGAATTGTTATATACAACATCCGTCCAAACCTACACAAATAACGCTATTATATTATATAAATGTTTGTTATTGTGTGTTTGAATTCAATTTTTTTTTCATTTTACGAGAATAAATATATGGTAATAATTCCCATAATAAATGGAAACAAATATTTGTGGTTGTTCCGTTAATAAACGTGTAATTGATTGTTATAATTAAAATGATCACAAATAAGGTAATAAATGTTGTAACCATGTACGTTTTGGGGGAATTAATAGAACAGGGAATATATGTCAAATTGTTTACAATTTAAACTATGACTAAAAATAGGAGTTGTAACTCCAACTAAGAAAATAAATAATTAAAAAACTTATATATATATATATACATACATATTCAAATAAGAATTAAATGTAATTGAATTAATATAACAATATTTAGATGTTACAACAGTTATATTTGAATTCTAATTGGGCTGACGTAAATGACATTTAAAAGGTTGGCTATCGCCTTATGAACATGACTATTATGGTCATTAATGGCATGTGATAGTTGCGGTCATTAATGGCATGTGACCATTATAATAAGAAATGGATTAAAGGAGATTTAATGGGAATTAATTGTCGTAGTAAATAATATGTCCAATAAGGAAGTAAATAATTAAATGTCCTAAGAGAGAAAGTTATAGAGAATTATCCTTATCTTATTCTAGTTTAATTCTAGAATTAAAATCTTTGATAAGATTTAAGGACTGGACTTAGCAGGTTAATGATGCGAGGTCAATTGCCTTATACGATAGAATTCTGCACTTTCCAACAGTTTGATATATGTACGACTAATGTGAGATATCATTAACCATATGATCCCATGATGATAGTTAATTGCGTAACGAGAATTATGTCAAATGGGGATTAATTCATAGCTTAGCCTACTTCGGGATTAGAGGTATCAAGTAGTAGGATCCCCCTTTTGGGTATTAAGTGGCTAAATTTACCCTTCACCGTAAGGGTAGAGTCATAGGGTCCGCCCATATAGGTATTAAGTTATAAGATAACTTGCCTCCCCATAAATAAGAAGTATTAAATGCCTAATTGGGTGCGAGATCGGTAATCTCCCCGAGACGGTTCGCTTTCTCTAATTAGTAAGTGAATGGGTTAGAGTCTGCCTTGAGATAAGATATTAAATGTACATGGGACTTCCGATCCCGCAGAAAGTATTAAGTGACTAGGGGATTATCTAATAATGCCATTTAGATAGTAACACAAGGGCCACCAGAGGAATGTCATAATGATGTAAGTCGTCTACCTATCCTGTAGGCCATAAGTGAATGCATACTATCCCTCGCCTTATGCGGGGTTTGGGAATATGCTCGAACGAACAAGCCTTAAAATTAGTAGGACTTAGTAGGTAGTGTCCTCTAATTCATATTAGGGTTTAGTAAACCACCAAGTAAGGTATTAAGTGATCCTTAGGATCCGTTCTTATTTTATTTTATGAGTGAGGCCACAAGTGGCTATATAAAATAACCTACCTCCATTATATTATAATAAGTAGTTGGAGAGCCTATGTCTTAGTTTTATTATTTGTTTGAGTGGTGGTTTAAAGGCTACATACTTATGTGTAAATGTTCTATCTTAGTATTGTGTTAGCGTTTTCTTTGGGGAGTGGTTGTCGTGCGTAAAATCTTTACAAGGTTAGGTTAGAATTACTAGCCTCGTTGGACATATGATTTTGGGTGAAACCAAACAGGATACATTTTTGTATTATGGACAATATTATACATTTTCTACTCACTAGGACTTGTTATTCTGACCCCCCCTAACAACTCTCGGGTTTATCTCATATAATGCAAGTCTTTGAAAGTGTTTAAGTTTGGTGTTCTATTCTCGTTCTCTCATGCTCGGTATTAATGTAGCGATTCACTTTTAAGGTACTTTCCTAGCTCGATATTAGTTATCCTATCTTGTTTCCACGTAAGTTAGTTTTATTGTACATGATTATGCTTATGCCAATTTATTTGCAGGTAACAGATTTATACTCTCCGTGCTTTGATGAGTTCAAGTTTCATTTTTTTTTCGAAATTCGGACTCTAAAAAGTATGGGGTTTACAGATGATGGAAGGGTAGATCATAAGAGTTTTAAAAGATTAGAAGCACTTTAGTTATGGTCAGTACCGACCATAGTTATGGTTGACACCAAGGTAATTTTATAAGGAATGCATTTATGAATGGATATGTGAAACACTCCTATACTTTGCAGCTAAACATTATTCCACATAGGACAAATCATGTCAGTGCCGGCATGAATTAATTGAACAATTTTGAGAAAAGCTTAGAAACTTAAGGATGCTGGCAAGAATGAGGAAGCAAACATTTTGGTGATGAATGATTATCCTCGGTGCCGACCATGTTGTGATCGATATCTACCTTCCTTTTCATGCTGATTCCACTTTTCTAAGATTTTTTTCTTAGGATAAATTTCCTTTATCGTCCTTTCCCACTTTGAGCTTCTTCGGACTTTTTACTATGGAAAATAAACATCTCCTTCATTACTTAGTGTCATTTTTTACCACCATATCCCAAGTAGTTTTTATGTGCATCATAGCCACCTTAGCAAGCCCTGGTCTCTAACCACGATGAACTTTTCACTTGATTGTTATGTCCACCGTAGCATATCCATAACAAGACAGTTCCTTAAACATCGTTGCATATTCTAGTAAAGATATATCAGCCAGCTCCAACTCTACAAATTTTCTAAGCAAATCAGGCTTAGAAACTTCTAAATAAACCTTTCTTTAAACTTTCTTTGTAACTTGGCCAAAGTCCTTGCGTTTTCCGCTACTTCAACAGTCACACTATTCAACCAGTATAATGTAGCTTCTGGCAATTGTTTAGATGCCAATCTCCTTTACTATTCATCATTGAGCCGCAAATCAGTAAAAAAAAAAATCATACTAAAGTACCCAATTTTCCACTTCAATAACATCTTTGGTTCCAATAAATGGATTTCCTCTAAGCCTTGCATAATCCCTACCAGAGGTAGAATAATTGCTTGTAAAGTCCTCAAGATTTGCTTTTATAGCATTATGTTCACCCAATCCAATAGTGTTCGAACCTTGCATTAGGTTAACTTGAAACTGGTACATGGTTTCCATACTGACAGGCGGTGCTCCAGCAACCACGTTAGCATTAGAAGAAAGCTATCGACCTTGGTTTCTGTTTGCAGTAGGTCAAACATTCTCATTTTTCATGGTACTTCCTCTACCAGGATTAGCTTTGCATTTCCCACATCCAAACCTTATGTCCTTAAACTTACATCCAAATTTTTATAAGAAATGAAAGATTGACATGAGCTAAAAGATGTGAAGATAGAGATATGATCTACATACTTATATAATACAAATATAGGTACATTATTGTAATGCTATCCCATACCCAATTTCTTTTTTAATTTATTAGGAATATGTTTTCAAAGGGTTTAAAATTCTTTTTTTTTTTTTTTTTTTTTTGCCGCCTTGTGCTTTGATACAAAACTATGACATCCCTCATTCCGTAGCTTAAAGTAAACGCTACAGATGTTACAGTATTTATTTTATTAATTTCTAGCAACCAAACACATATATGTTAACGATATTGATACTAATCGCATATTCATATGAAATAACATTTAAACACCATTTCTGAAACATTTTTTAATTTCATAAGTATTATATATATTCATTGCATTCCTAGTCCATAATCATTTTTCAAGTTTAAATAATATATAAATACATGAATACTTTAAGAACGACATACGTGGTTGCACTCTTGATTGACCAGAATATAGATAATAGCAATCACATGATTGCATGTCTTACATGTTATCTTAACTATCTATCTTAACCCTTGCTACGCGTCCAATGGGTAATTTTGACTATCTATTACTACCTCATAGTTTTACAAAAGTCATTGGGTAATTTTGACTATTTTTCACTGCCTCATAGTTTTACAAAAGTCACTACAAAAATAAGTGTCAGACTTATGCCTACCAGATTCACCATGATGCTTTAACTATCCATTAGAAGCATACTGGCTAACTATTTGAATATCTCATCCACTGACAAGACTAGCCATACAGATAGCTTTTCGTGTGACTCCCATCTATCTCAATGAGTATTCCTTTCTATGCGTATATTTCTTTTAGTTATAACTTAACCTTGCCCTATGCACTGGAATCTTGGACAAATTCATCTAGGGGCGATAGCTGAAGTATAAGGCACGACTCTACACTAGTCTTATCTAGTATTCTAATCTTTAGAGTCAAATCTATCCAAACTCCACATATCTGATTATAAAACAAAGTGAAATTTGCATCACACCTCTTGATGATGGAATGGAGAAAAACTGGCTTTGCACCTATTCGGTGATGAAATAGATCCAAATTAGCTTCGCACCTATCTTGTGTCAAAAGAGATCAAAATTGGTTTCACATCTACCTGATGATGAAATAGATCAAAATTAGCTTTGTACCTATCTGATGACAAAACGGATCAGAATTGGCTTTGCACGTTGGCTTCACAAAATTGGTTTTATAGGTTGGTAGAAGTGTAGTTATCATAAAACTGCAACTTTGCTAGAAAAAATAATAATTTTCACCTACCCCTTATTATTTAGCAAAATCTAACTGGTTAGATACTTCTTTTTAGATTTGTGTCATAAATCTAGAAATTTAAATATTCAAAATGAAAGCAAATCCCTTTATTACTTTGATTCAATTAATTATTTACATAAGCTTTTCTAGCTTAGAAAATTCATATTAATTCACAAAAGCGTGAGAAAAAACCTCAAAAATCATGATAGATCCCTTTTAATTGATATTTCATTATAAATAAGTTTCAAATCCAAAAACATTATTTAATCATTTTAAATAATTAAATCTTAAATAAAGGCATTTTCTAACTTACAAAATTCACTAAATATTCATATTATTTGGAAAATTACGAAACTTGAAACCTACTTCTAGAATATGTTCTCTACACTATATCAGAATTTCAAGTCATTTGGATGATACTACTTGGGTCTCAAATCAGATTTATACCTTCATGAATAATTAACCAAAATCATCAGCAAGCATATATCATCGTATAACAATTAAACATGACGTAAACAATCATCAAAACCCTACCAATTCAGGTTTATGCACTAGAACAGAATGCAACAAAGAAAAATGAAAGATGCTATCATTATTTATCTTGTTTCGGTTAAGATAATGAGTAAGATTTGAGATGACTTGGTTTTCTAAGCTAGAGATTCCTTTTTTAAGCTTATTTTCCTCTTGCCAAGAGTTATGGCTGGTCTTATGTATATGAAGACGAAAGCAATGATATGTAATAGTAGTGAGTATTTAAGTAACATAAAATGGCTTTTCCCATTTTACACCTCTTATGCTCTTGTTTCTTTTAAATTTCTTATTTACTTTTTCTGATATATCTCATTACTTCTGTCATTAAGGTTTGGCCAAACTATTCCATCAACACATTATGTTATTAAATTTATCTAATTAAATGTCCTAACATTGTGACCATAAAATTACGGATGTTACAAGGTTGTTTGAGATAATGGAAGGTTGAAGCATAAGAAGCTTTAGAAGATTAGGGGTACTTCAATTATGGTTAGTACAAGCCACAATTATGGCTAGTACCAAGATGATTTTATGAAAGGACCCGCTTATGAATTGGTAGGTGAAACACTCATGTACCTTATAGAAAAGATAATCCTACATAGGACGCATCATGTCAGTATCGGCATGAATTGCTACAGAAACTTTAAGCTAAGCTTAGAAACTTAAAGATTTTCTTACCATAAGGGAAAAACATGTCCCACATTTATGTTAAATCGTGCTCTTATAGGATACTATTATTTTCAAAAACAACATACTTGAGTTTCTCGCACCAGTCTCATGACTGGCTCAGAGTTTGTTTTTCTTTTCGATTAAACTCTGGGTGATCTAGTTTTTCTAGGTAGCCCAGTATTTAAGGTTCACTTGGAACCATCAGATGGATCTTGAAGCTGAAGATTTTATAGCTATTTATTTATTCCCACCTTTACATAATTATTTTTATTTAGCATTTCAAAGGACTTTTTTATAACTGTTCAGGCGGACATCAGTTTTACCTTGATACTTATGATAAATTTTCTGATGTGATGATTTTGTATATTGAGATATATAAACATTGTTCCACTATGAAAGATTTTTTTCTTTCTACTTTCTTTCTTAACCTAAAAGATTTGCTTCATTGGCACTTGGGTCTACGGCACATGAATATTATGGATATATTAACGTCAATTTCTTAGAGTCGAGAAAGAGGTCGTTTCAAGATTTTTCCTATGAAAATGAGAGAGAATAAAGTGAGAAGATAAAAAGAAGAAGATGGTTTTGAAGTTAGTTCAAGATGCCAGGTGTTTATAAAAAAATAACAATCATGTCTATTCGCGAAAGGTTGCGATGAATAGACAGTTCTATTGAAAATTTAAATTTTGGAAACACCGGCTAGTATTTCGATATACTGGGACTTCCAATGGATATCTAAAATTCCAAAATCCATCCGAATCTTATTCAAAAATACGGATATATTCTGATATTCAAAATTAAAATCGGATACGGATATGTATGTATCTATATGCGAAAAATATCTGTCCGATCCGAAATTAAGTTCATTAAGAAAAAAACAATTAATTAAGGATAATTATATTATTATTTTAATTTGAAAATCGGCATTGTTCAATGCGATAATGTTTACTCATAGAGGATGGACCAAAATAGAAATACCCGCATCTAGCAAGACCCTAGCTCTCATAAAACAAACAACAATCCACTATTCAACTCAGCCAGCAACCATACATAATTCATTCGAAAAATATAAACCTTAAATCCACTAAATTTTAAAGCTGACGCCTTCCAACCAGTAAAATCACCGACCACACCCAATTAATTGCCACCATGCAGTAAGCCACTGCCATGCCATTCGTCCTCCTCGACTTCCGCCTTATAGTAAGTGGTTCTTTTTTCCGACCATACTTCAAAATGTTCTCATTCTATTTTATGATTGAATGAATATACGATTTCTGCTTTCCGTTGTTACTTCTTTTTTCAGCCCTTAAACTCTTATCTTGTAAGCATGGGTTTGTGTGCGTGAACTTATGTCTTATTAGTTATACTTTTTCATGCTGAGATTTCTCTGAGTTGGAGTTAAACATATTTATATATTTTCCATGCCGATGCACATCCCTGGCCAGGTCTATGAACATGTATGAATGAACATTTTTCTTACTGCATATCCCTAGTTGTATTGAATGCACATCCCTATTTGGTCATGAGTTTGTTGAGTATGTGTAAACATTTTTCTTACTGCACTTCTACGTGATATACTCTTGTATGTTGTTTTTCATACTGGCTTGTGTAGTGGCCCGCAAATCCATACTATCTGAAATAATACAGAAATACGAGTCATTAGGGTTGAAGAAATAGAACGGATAGAAGAAGAACAGAAATAACAATACAGAATCTCACAGGGGAACGAATAAAATATAATATAAAATATAACCTTTGAAATACAAAATTGTATCATATATACATACCATCATCAGAGTATAATACAACATTTGATACAGCGGAAAATAACTCTTAAATATCTAACGGTGAAGCCGCCTGCTTCACGCTCCTCCAAATGTATCTGTAAAAGCCAGAAACACTTGACGACCCGTACAAATTTGGGTACCCAAGAGTTTAGGAAAAACAAACAAAATAAACTCTGGGTCAGTCATGGGACTGGTGTGAGTAAACTTCGACCAATTTGTATAACTTTAAAAATCCTTTGAAAGAAAAGGTAATAATAAGACCAGCCCACACATAAACACGAACGGTTTTTACCTTACTATAACCAAACCATTTTTGATATCAAAATCCAGTGATATTATAGTGATGTCTAATCAAATAAATAACCAAATAGTAGAACGCTTGCATCTCACGCTCTACATACATAGTATAAAATCAAAAACCGTAGGGCGCTTATTCGAGATTGGATTCCAACTATGACAATGTATGGGACCACCTCCCGATCAGTGTACTCTAGAGGTGATACATTGGGGTCTAGCAAGAACATCTTGCAACCCGGCCTACACATGACCGACCACTCAATAGCTTGAGTGTATCGAATATATTGTCACCCACGGTTGTCAGCCGTCCAACCATAATCCGTAAGATACAGAATCAAAAGAAGAATGAATATTGAATTTTCTCTAGATCGGTGACAAATATACCCTGCTTGGGAATGACCCACCTAGCCATGCTGCCTGTCCGATTTTTGTCATTTCCCGGTTGTGAGGCTTGAGGCTACGTTTACTTTTTTAGAACATCTGGCCACCATTCACTTTAAATGCCACATTGTCAAACCCATCAAATCACTAGTTGATCTTCCCAAAATATTATGGGTATAAAATCTAATAGAAACAAATTCCTCCGCCACCAATGTAATACTTGGAAAGATCATCTTATGTTATCTGTTAGGAGTACTCTGTCAGACATTCATTCATACAAGTTGTCTTGGGACTGGACAAACAAAACAGCCCTTGCATTTCTACATCTTCTTCAATTATTTTTAGCATAATCTAATTTGCAACGCCTATGCCTATACGGATTGGTTTTAGGATATTAAATCCAACCGACCTCTCCGTATTGACAACGATGGTCCAAAAATCTTTGATAGCCGGTGATTTAACTATCAAAAGGAAAACAAACATCCATCAACAATCAACAATCACTGGCCTCTTTTAATTAATATTCATTCATTAACTATATTTCCAATTTCCTTGTCGAATTCTTTATATTTCGATATATTGATTTCTATTTTCTAAATTTCTTAAAAATATTCTAACTCCTTAAATTTCTGGAAAAATTTCGCCAGCACCTCCCATGTACCGGTCAATCGTTTAAACCCCAACTCATCTCTGTAGGCCCTTTCCATTCAAAAAGAAAATCAAAAAGCCAAGCGACTTGCCAATTCAGCACATAAAACCTCATATGAAAATTTAAACATGTACCTTTTTGTGGGGCACTTAAATTATAATCTTCAAACTCTCTTCCTACTCTTCATCCCATACCTATCTTTTATATATATGACATTCCCAATTTATTAAACTCAATCCAAATCATTTGACCCAATTTGCTAATATATTCTCCAATTAACCTTCTTACCAAATCCCTTTTATTTTGAACTTATCATGTTTAAATAAAACTTAATTCACTTGCCAACATGATGAATTCCATTTCTAACTCGGTTTTCATATTCGATTTTCCAATAAATCTACATCCCTTCCCAAACCAAGTTAAGTTTGATTCAGCCTTTATTAACTAATTTCTTTTGAGATTAGTTAACATCATTGGGTAAATAAAAATCTGATTTTTATTTGGAAAACCACATCACTTACTCCACTTGAGTTTGTATTTATTTTAGAACTCAAATTTGGATTTTTCTAATTGCAATTTGGATTTTTATTCATCAAAAAATCTTTTATTTTATTTAATAAACCATTATGGTTTTAAACAATTATGGCGCTACTTTTCTGAAATTTTAATTTTTGACATAACTCAAAATCTATAAAATGAAATCTCGATTTTTCTCTTTCATTTGAAAACTATCATTGAATAGGTCCAGACGTTTCTTGTTTCATCGGATTCCGACTTATATTGAGTTCCGTATACTCAATTGAAGTTCAAAACATCAAACAGCGAACTACCGCGCCGCAGCAAGTTCATTAAAATTTAATTATAAACGTTAATTTTGTTTATAAAATAAATTTCAACTCCATTTTCAATATTTTAAAATAACACAAGTTCGTTATCCAAATTTAATCTTAATAATTCAAGTTATCCAAACTCGTTGATTATTTCATTTCCCATTCACAACTCCGTTATGAAGTTATTCAAAACTCGAATCTCTATATTAAGTCCAATTCACACGGAATTAGATTATTTTTACAAAAATATCAATATCATCGAATTCCAATTATAAATTACTTTGATGCAAATAATAAATAAATTCAACATCCCTTACCATTACAAACTGGTATCATCTCTTGACAACAGTGAAGTCATTCAAGTTGGAGTATGTCATTTACTTCTCAGACCTTGATCGACAACGTTCTTACCTTGAGACGGATAAAAGCTTGTAATACACAACTTGATGTAAATCTCGTCTCCTACTCCATTTCTTACATTTTGAAATTTATTTCCATATTTCACGATGAAAATTACTTCAACACATTTATAAACATTGTTTATAAATTAACTTCTTATAAAACAAACTTCCCATTTAAAAATCTATTTGAAACTCGAATACCAATTCGGAATATTTTATTTTGTAACTTATATATATATATATATATATATATACACATACGTGGAATTTTATTTCCATTTTAGTTTTACTCAAAATAATCCCAATATCTTATTTGGGAAATAATTTATTTGTTTAATAAATTCAACATGATCAAACTCTAATTATAAATCCATATGGATTTATTTCAGATCATTTTACATTTTGAATGTCAGAATAATTTCATCATTCTCCTTTCCTGAAATGATTTAAAATTAAAAATCCCTTTTTACCCTCATATAAAAATTTTAATAATCAAATTTCTCATGCTAATTATTTATAAATGTTGTTTATAAATTTTACTTCTTGTTTTAAATATTTAAAACAAGCTTATATTTCAGATTCCGATTGAAAATCCTATTTGCACTTCGGAAAATAAATTTTCCTTTTTAAACTCAAACTTGAATTTAAATTTATAAATTATTCAATGAACGTTATAAATTCCACTTCTTATTTTAAATATTTAAAACATGTTCCTATTTCAAATCTTATTTGAAATCCAATTTTAATTTGGAAAATAAGTTTTCCTTTTTAAATTCAAATTTGATTTTTAAAATCTAATATTATTCATGGTAATATTTCATTCCTTTTATAATATTGTTTATAAATTCAGCTACTTGTTTTTATTATTAAAAACAAGTTAATATATCTCGATTTATTCGAAATTCCATTTCTATTTCGAAAATTAAGTTTTCCCTTTTTAAATCTAAAAATCCCTTTGTATAATATTTTTAAATATCAATATCTAGGGCCAGTGATATTTAAATATCCAAATACACAAATCATCCATTCAATTCACAAATCACACACATATATAAATACGTAAACAACAGTAAATAAATTTGAGGAATCCAGTTGGATTCCTCCAACCCATTTTCCTGCATCACAGATGTCAGATAACACAAATAATACCAATCCTGCTTCAAGGCAGGATAACGCGGTATAGAAGATCATCCACACATATATCGTGGGGTGCTAGGGTCATCCGCTAATGATACTGCGGGCATCCGCTAATGATACTGCGGGAAATCCAATTTATATAAAATAACCACAACCACCAAGCCTAAATAACTAATATATATAATAACTACAATTTATCAATAAACAATAATGCAACCAAGCAACCAACAAACAACATAAAAATATTTGTATTAAATAAAAATTCGATTATAATAAATTATAATCGGATTATTGCGTGATTTT
Source organism: Allium sativum (assembly GCA_030737875.1). NCBI lineage: Eukaryota > Viridiplantae > Streptophyta > Magnoliopsida > Asparagales > Amaryllidaceae > Allium > Allium sativum. Next base: position 155,188,695 of record CM060918.1, on the reverse strand, counting down.
ACTCGCCTGATTTTATTTGCTGAATATCCGATTTTATGTTGTACCTTTGCGGCTACAACGCTACTCGAGTCATCTCGATTGGATTTATTTGCACCTACACTCATTTAATTTATTTATCGATTAATCGATTTATTTTTTTAAATTAACTATTAACAAAATAAATTTAAACTAATATAGTTTAATCAGAAGACATTAACTGAGTTAATTACAATTAATTTTCCTAAATCCTTGTTTAAATTAATAGATTAAACTATTACCTATATTTTTTTAAACTACTAGAATAATTAAACGAATTATTTAATGTACTTTTAAATTTCATAAAAAAGTATACCTTATTGTTATTGCATACTACTTTATCAAGCTATGAAGCAAAACTAAAACAGCTCCGAATATCCAAACAGCACACTGCCTTGCCTCACTTAACCAGCCTCAAAACTTCACCAGTCCTCATGTCCTTACTGCCCCATTTTTACACCAAATCACCATGACCTCAATACTACTGCCACTCCTCAAATTATCGTACCATCCCATAAAAAAACACATACCCGAGCTTCCAAATCAAATACACTAGCCACTCTATCTTCCTACTCTCGCACTTTAATTCATTTGCAAACAACAGAAGCTCTGTCCTTCCTCAATTCAACGACCAGTAAATCATTTCACCCCAAATTTCCAATGCCGAACCCCTCAGATTCAACTCGCATGTCCCTTCATCGTCTCGAGTTCACCCAAAGCCCACAGCTTGCCTTCGATATCACTGACTCGTCGTGACTCTCAAAAACAAAGTCGAACAGTATTACCTGAATCGCGATGAACCCTGGCCACTTCAAATTCACGTGCCTTATCTCCTTGTTCGAAATCGAAATGGACATCCTTCAACATACGCCACCATCTCCTTTCCCAATTGAAGACCCTAGGCCACGAGATCCACCCGCAAATCGAGTTCAGAGCCCCAATACTCCACTGGTATCGAGCTTCTCCTTGGCATTGAATTCACGAGACCTCAGGTCCTCGATTTTAGATCACGAACTTTTTTTTATATGCGGGGATAAGGATTTTGATTTACTGTGGAAAGAAAAGAATGAATGAAAGAGCCTAAATTGGTTTCGCGAGTGACAGAAATGGGAAAGGGAATGTAAGGCACGAGTTTATTTATAGAAGAGGGAAAGGGAACCAAATGACATGGCCATTAATTTAATGTTTCCCAAATATGGAAGAAAGGAGACAGTTTATACACGAAAATAAAGAAGAAGCAGCGTAGGTCTGCGTTATAAAAGAAGATAGGTCGGCTGTTTTTTTAATTTATTATTTATTTTTATTTGATTTGTTTTTTTAATATGAACCGATACGCTTAATTAATTTCAAAATACCATGTGTTTTCGAACTCTGATTTTAGCATAGTGACCTGCATTCTTAGGGTTAGCACTATTCTGAGACTGTTTGAATAATCTCCATTTCCATATGTTAAATTAAATTGTTTAAAATATAAATTGATTTAGAAGAATCAAATTTATTGATAATAAATTATTATTACCATTTATATTAACATAGGATTTAATTGATTGATTGAATAGTTTTGATTCAGTTTTCTCTTAATTTAGTTGTTACCGGATCATATTACGATAATTAAATATATTTGATATTAAATCGTATATCAGTTATTTAATCAATAAATTAAATGTAAAATCCATTTATATATCCAATGAAATATTAAAATAAATTTAAATATTCAAAATAAATTGATCAAAAAACCGGGATGTTACATTCCTTCCCCCGTAAAAGAATTTCATCCCCGAAATTACTGAGGCAGAAGAAATGCTACAAGCCAGTTAACTTTTAAAAATCCCACTTTATTATAATTCAAATCCCATTTAAGTATTCATAGGAATATTCAACTTCAGTTCATTTAACTGGTTTCCATCATTTCTATTTATTTAACTTGCTCAAGTTAAATTTTGATTCCAAAATTCAAATTGCCGGTATTTATTTCAAAGTCCTTTGAAATCTCATAAACATATAAATATACTTATACTTATCCCAAATTCAAAATATTTGAATTTTCCAAGCAGCTTGTTTTCTTAAATAATTTCCTTTGGAAATCTCATTAAGGTAGCAATCCATCACTTAGAAACTCGAAAATGAACATTGACGATGGCGCGCTTCATCATCAGAATTATTTTCCAATGTCCGAAGCGAATTCAGTGCTTTCCATTTACAAAATCCATTCGAAAGGATTTTTATTTAAAAATCCTTCCAAAACAAATCTATATTATTTTAATATACTTTGGAAAATATTTGTCAAATATCCGGGATTTAAATTCCAATTCTGGTTTGAATCCACTTTTAGTTCATCTCATTTTATTTGTATATATTTCACTTGTATACAATTCATTTTTGGTTATATATAACCATTTCAATTTTATAATCTCATAATAGCAACTAACTCATCCATATATAAATAATCTCGAAAAATTATTCACTTTTATATCCAAAATATAATTTTGGGTAAAATCATTTCATTTACCCACTTTTAAATCAATACTGTGTTGAATTACTCTATTCAAGTGTTTATAAATACCATTCGATACATTTAAACATACTATATCGACCAGAGTTCATATATCACTCGACAAACCAATCAACACAATATAAAACAGTTTTTATATCAATTTACAAATATGATGTCTCATATATATATATATATATACACATACATACTCTCAGCTCATTCTAGGGTACTACTGACCCCTATCTCTAATGAGTAACCCCCACCAAAGCCTAGGTGTTCGCTCAACGTAAGCATTGATACCAACTGTAGTGGCCCACAAACCCGTACTATCTGAGCTGACTAATACAACACACATCCAACTCAAATAATACAGAAATACGATTCATAGGGTTAAAGAAATAGAACAGATAGAAGAAGAACAGAAATAATAATACAGAATCTCACAGTGGAACGAATAAAATATAATATAACCTTTGAAATACAAAATTGTATCATATATACATACCATCATCAGAGTATAATACAACATTTGATACAGCGGAAAATAATTCTTAAATATCTAACGGTGAAGCCGCCTACTTCAAGTTCCTCAAAATGTATTTGTAAAAGCCTGAAACACTTGACTGCCCGTACAAATTTGGGCACCCAAGAGTTTAGGAAAAACAAACAAAATAAATTGTGGGTCAGTCATGGGACTGGTGTGAGTAAACTCTAACCAATTTGTTTAACTTTGAAAAATCCTTTGAAAGAAAAAGTAATAGTAAGACCAGCCCACACACAAACACATACGGTTTTTACCTTACTATAACCAAACCATTTTTGATATCAATATCCAGTGATATTACAATAATGCCTAATCAAATAAGTAACCAAATAGTAGAACGCTTGCATCTCACGCTCTACATACATAGTATAAATTCAAAAACCGCAGGGCGCTTATTGGAGATTGGATTCCAACTATGAAAAGGTATGGGACCACCTCCCGATCAGTGTACTCTAGAGGCAATACACTGGGCTTCAGCAAGAACATCTTGCAACCCGGCCCACATATGACCGACCACTCATTTAGGTTGAGTGTATTGAATATATTGTTACCCACGGTTGTCGGCCGTCCAACCATAATCCGTAAGATACAAAATTGAAAGAAGAATGAATATTGAATTTTCTTTAGATCGGTGACAAATATACCCTGCTTGGGAATGACCTACCTAGCCATGCTGCCTGCCCGATTTTTGTCATTTCCCGGTTGTGAGGCTTTAGGCTACGTTTACTTTTTTAGAACATCTGGCCACCATCTACTTTGAATGCCACATTGTCAAACCCGTCAAATCACTAGTTGATCTTCCCAAAATATTACGAGTATAAAAGCTAAGAGAAACGAATTCCTCCACTGCCAACGTAATACTTGAAAAGATCATATTATGTGACCTGTTAGGAGTACTCTGTCAGACATTCGTCCATACAAGTTGTCCTGGGTCTGGACAAACAAAACAACCCTTGCATTTCTACTTCATCTTCAATTATTTTTAGCATAATCTAATTCGCAACGCCTATGCCTATACAGAGTGGTTTTTGGATATTAAATCCAACCTGTCTCTCCGTAGTGACAATGATGGTCCAAAAATCTTTGATAGCAGGTGATTTAACTATCAAAGGGAAAACAAACATCCATCAACAATCAACAATCACTAGCCCCTTTTAATTAATATTCATTCATTAACAATATTTCAAATTTCCTTATCGAATTCTATATGTTTCGATATATTGGTTTATATTTTCTAAATTTCTTAAAAATATTCTAACTTTTTAAATTTCTGAAATTTTTTTGCCATCACCTCCCCTGTACCGGTCAATCGTTCAAACCACAACTCGCCTCTCTAGGCCCTTTCCATTCAGAAAGAAAATCAAAAAGCCAAGCGGCTTGCCGATTCGGTGCATAAAACCTCATATGGAAATTTAAACATGTACCTTTTTGTTGGGCACTTAAATTATAATCTTCAAACTCTCTTCCTACTCTTCATCTCATACCTGTCTATCATATATATGGCATTCCCAATTTATTTATACTCAGTCCAAATCATTTGACCCAATTTGCTAATTTATTCTCCAATTAACCTTCTTACCAAATACCTTTTATTTTGAAATTATCATGTTTAAATATAACTTAATTTGCTTGCTAACATATTGAATTCCATTTCTAACTCGGTTTTCATATTCGATTTTCCAATAAATCTACATCCCTTCCCAAACCAAGTTAAGTTTGATTCAGCCTTTATTAACTAATTTCTTTTGAGATTAGTTAACATCATTGGGTAAATAAAAATCTGTTTTTTATTTGGAAAACCACATCATTTACTCCACTTGAGTTTGTATTTATTTAATAACTAAAATCTGGATTTTTCTAATTGTAATTCGGATTTTTATTCATTAAAAATTCTTTTATTTTATTTAATAAACCGTTATGGTTTTAAACAATTATGGCGCTACTTTTCTGAAATTTTGATTTTTGACATAACTCAAAATCTATAAAAGGAAATCCAGATTTTTCTTTTTCATCTGAAAACTATCATTGAATAGGTCCGGACGTTTCTTGTTTCATCAGATTCCGACTTATATTGAGTTCTGTATACTCAATTGAAGTTCGAAACGTTAAACAGCGAACTACTGCGCCGCGGCGAGTTTGTTAAAATTGAATTATAAACGTTTACTTTGTTTATAAAATAAATTTCAACTCCATATTCAATATTTAAAAATAACAAAAGCTCGTTATCCAAATTTAATCTTAATAATTCAAGTTGCCCAAACTCCTTGATTATTTCATTTCCCATTCATAACTCCGTTATGAAGTTATTCAAAACTCGAATCTCTATATTAAGTCCAATTCACACGGAATTAGATTATTTTTACAAAAATATCAATACCGTCAAATTCAAATTATAAATTACTTTGATGCAAATAATAAATAAATTCAACATCCCTTACCATTACAAACTGATATCATCTCTTGATAATAGTGAAGTCGTTCAAGTTGGGGTATTTCATTTACCTCTCAGTCTTTGATCGACAATGTTCTAACCTTGAGGCGGATAAAAGCTTGTAATACACAAATTGATTTAAATCTAGCCTCCTACTGCATTTCTTACATTTTGAAATTTATTTCCAAATTTCACGATGAAAATTACTTCATCACATTTATAAACATTGTTTATTAATTAACTTCTTATAAAACAAACTTCCCATTTAAAAATCTATTTGAAACTCGAATACCATTTTGGAATATTTTATTTTGTAACTTATATATATACATACATGGAATTTTATTTCCATTTTAGTTTTACTCAAAATAATCTCAATAACTTATTCGGAAAATAATTTATTTGTTTAATGAATTCAACATGATCAAACTCTAATTATAAACTCCGTATGGATTTATTTTAGATCATTTTACATTTTGAATGTCAGAATAATTTCATCATTCCCCTTTCCTGGAACGATTTAAAATTAAAAATCCCTTTTTACTCTCATATTAAAATTTCAATAATCAAATTTCTCATGCTAATTATTTATAAATGTTGTTTATAAATTTTACTTCTTGTTTTAAATATTTAAAACAAGCTTATATTTTAGATTCCATTTGAAAATCCTATTTGCACTTCAAAAAAAATTCCTTTTTAAACTCAAACTTGAATTTAAATTTATAAACTATTCAATGAACATTATAAATTCCACTTCATATTTTAAATATTTAAACAAGTTCCTATTTCAAATCTTATTTGAAATTCAATTTCCATTTGGAAAATAAGTTTTCCTTTTTAAATTCAGATTTGATTTTTAAAATCTAGTATTATTAACGATAATATTTCTTTCCATTTATAATATTGTTTATAAATTCAGCTCGAAATTCCATTTCTATTTCAAAAATTAAATTTTCCCTTTTTAAATCTAAAAATCCCTTTGTATATTATTTTTAAATATCAATATCTAGGGCCAGTGATATTTAAATATCCAAATACACAAATCATCTATTCAATTCACACATCACACAAATATATAAATATGTAAACAACCGTAAATAAATTTGAGGAATCCAGTTGGATTCCTCCAACCTGTTTTTCTTCATCACAGATGTCAAACAACATAAATAATACCAATCCTGCTTCGAGGCAGGATAACGCGATATAGAAGGTCACCCACTCATATATCATAGGGCGCTAGGATCATCCGCTAATGATACCGCGGGCATCCGCTGATGATACTGCGGGAAATCCAATATATATATATATATATAATAACCACAACTACCAAGCCTAAATAACTAATATATATAATAACCACAATTTATCAATAAACAATAATGCAACCAAGCAATCAACAAACAACATAAAAATATTTGTATTAAATAAAAATTTGATTATAATAAATTATAGTCGAATCAGAGCATGAGTGTACTCACCTGATTTTATTTGCTGAATTTCCGATTTTATGTTGCATCTTTGCGGCTACAATGTTACTTGAGTCATCTCGATTGGATTTATTTGCACCTACAATCATTTAATTTATTTATCAATTAATTGATTTATTTATTTAAATTAACTATTAACAAAATAAATTTAAACTAATATAGTTTAATCAGAAGACATTAACTGAGTTAATTACAATTAATTTTCCTAAATCCTTGTTTAAATTAATTGATTAAACTATTACCTATATATATTTTTAAACTACTAGAATAATTAAACGAATTATTTAATGTACTTTTAAATTTCATAAAAAAGTATACCTTATTGTTATTGCATACTGCTTTATCAAGCTATGAAGAAAAACTCCAACAGCTTTGAATATCCAAACAGCACACTACCTCGCCTCACTTAATCAGCCTCAAAACTTCATCAGTCCTCATGTCCTTACTGCCCCATTTCTACACCAAATCACCACGACCTCAAAACTACTGCCACTCCTCAAATTATAGTACCATCCCACGAAAAAAACAGACCTAAGCTTCCCAAACAAATACATTGGCCACTCCATCTTCCTACTCTCACACTTTAATTCATTTGCAAACAACAGAAGCTCTGTCCTTCCTCAATTCAACCACCAGTAAATCAGTTCACCCCAAATTACCAATGTCAAATCCCTCAGATTCAACTCGCATGTCCCCTTCATCATCTCGAGTTGACCCAAAGCCCACAGCATGCCTTCGATATATCTGACGCATCATGACCCTCAATAACAAAGTCGAACACTACTACCCGAATCGTGATGAACCCGGGCCACTTCAAATTCGCGTGCCTTATCTCCTTGTTCGAAATCAAACTGGACATCCTTCAACATACGCCACCATATCCTTTCCCAGTTGAAGACCCTAGGCCATGAGATCCACCAACAAATCGAATTCGGAGCCCCAATACTCCACTGGTACTGAGCTTCACCTTGGCATCGAATTCACGAGACCTCGGGGTCTCGATTTTAGATTGCGAACTTTTTATATATATACGGGGATAAGGATTTTGATTTACTGGGGAAAGAAAAGAACGAATGAAAGAGCCTGAATTGGTTTCGCGAGTGATAGAAATGGGAAAGGGAATGTAAGGCACGGGTTTATTTATAGAAGAGGGCAAGGGAACCAAATGACACAGCCATTAGTTCAATGTTTCCAAAATATGGAAGAAAGGAGACAATTTGTACACGAAATTAAAGAAGAAGCAGCGTAGGTCTGCGTTATAAGAAAAGATAGGTCGGCTATTTTTTTTATTTTTATTAGATTTGTTTTAATTTATTTTTGAAATGAACCGATACGCTTAATTAATTTCAAAATACCATATGTTTTCGAACTCTGATTTTAGCGTAGTGACCTGCATTCTTAGGGTTAGCACTATTCTGAAACTGCTTGAATAATCTCCATTTCCATATGTTAAATTAAATTGTTTAAAATATAAATTGATTTGGAATAATTAAAATTACTTTTGATAAATTATTATTACCGTTTATATTCACATAGAATTTAATTGATCGACTGAATAGTTTCGATTCAGTTTTCTCTTAATTTAATTGTTACCAGATCATATTACGATAATTAAATATATTCGATATTAAATCGTATATCGGTTATTTAATCGATAAATTAAATATAAAATCCATTTATATATCCAATGAAATATTAAAATAAATTTAAATATTCAAAATAAATTGATAAAAAAAACTGGGATGTTACAGCTTGTGTGCTCTGTACTGCAGATTATATGTGTGCATGGTTGTACCAAATTGTGTTGCACCATTTCACTTCACTTTGTTGCATCTGCGGCTTTGTTCTATAGTCATAACTCGCAGTAATGAATGTCCTACATTTTGACATTCGCAAGTATTATAATTTGCAATATGAAATGGAATTTTGTATATTTAGATGTTTGCTGTGTTAGCATACATAGATGTTGGCAATATTGAATGAGTATTGACATGATATTTGATCCTCGTTTTAGAATGACCTACATTGAATTTTTTTATGATGTGATTTATGGACGAGAAGTAAAAGTTCATGTAAGGAAATTTATGACTTGTTGAAAGCTCTTTTCTATTCACACGAAAGAGAATGTGCATCATATACAAATGTATCGACTTCTTCTTCTTCATTGGATGATAATTCTAATAGCGGACCTAAGAAAAGAACTAAAATGGGTCTTAGATAAAAAAATGATAGAGAACAAAAAATTCAGAAGTTTACAAGTCACTAAGACAGAATTCAATAAATACTTAGAAGATGAATTGTTGCCTATTGAAGATGATGACAACTTTAATATTTTAATGTAGTTGAAAACACATAGGCCTACATTTCCTTTCCTCGCAAGAGTCTCCTGTGATATTCTAGCAATTTGGTTTCCACTATAGCATCTGAATCTTTATAGAGTAGTGGAGAAAGATTGATTACTGAAACTAGATCCTCGTTATCTTCAGATATTGTAGAATGCTTAAGTTGTATTAAAGATTGGTTATCATCGGACATTGGTTAGTCTTTTCTTTTTTCCAATACTTAAATTAGTTTGAAAAGATTACTGTTTGATGCTATTTATTAAATTGTTTATTTTACAAGCAAAGATATAGAACTTGTAGATGAAGCATCAGCCACGCTGTAGAGATTGTCACACAAGGTATGTTTCGATCGTATGAACCTGTGTTCTGTCATATTTGATACAAATGGGTTTCATTTCTTTGGTTAGATCAAAGATTCAGGATCAATCTTCGTTATGTATTCACTGGTTCCTTAAATATGTAGAACTCCAGCAAATACATCTTCGTATTTCAATCATTGACCAATAAATATTATAGCTGCTCATTGACGTATTTCCCATTTGAATCACATATTTGTATAAACAAATGAATCTAAATTGAAAAAATGATTCGATTGGTATTTATGTAAGTAAGAATAGAAAAACTTAAATCATAGTCTAAGTCATATTTTTTTAATACATTTAACATTATGTACAGAAATAGTGGAATCATTTTTTGTCGAAACGTATGAGGAGAAAACCTCTCATTCAAATGAACTCGTATGTCATCTAAATCTAATTCACATGTAGTTTGTGCATACATGATTCATTAGCGTTATCTAACCTACAATGACACGTTAACTATTTATATTTTTGATTTTAGCATATCTATTTGAACTACAAAAGTCACTGATGCATAGAAGCTTTTACCAAAGAAAGAACTTGTCTTTTTAAAAGTCACTGATTCATAGAAAGCAGTAGCAATTTGCTGTTGTGAAGCGAGCAGCTGCGATTCGCTCCTTCTGCTATTCGCAGCAGCAAATCGCTTTGTTGTTGCTGTAAATAATAGCAAAAAGGATGATTTGCTGCTGCGAATAGCAGCAACTATGATTTTTGGCTACGAGTAGCAGCAACGATAATTTGATAATGTTCACAGCAGCTTGCTGTCTTTGATTTAATTTAATACTTATTATTATATTTGATTGTTATTATCTTGTTTTTCTTGACAAAAAATGTTGAAAATCTATGGTGGATAGAAGAAAGAATAAAATTTATCTTTGTTTTTTATTATTTGTATTGTAGTAACATAAGAATTTGTTTAATTTTTGTGTATTGTTGTTTTACGTGAACTTGTTTGAATATGTGAACTTTTTTGAGTATTGTATATGAATTTGTTTGAGCATGTGAACTGGCTTGAGAAAGCAAATGATTAAGCTATTTTGTTTTAGTTCAAGAAAATCTAGTGTAGCATATGTTTTATTAATTTTCGGATGCGGATATTTCGGAATTCGAAAATATCTGGATTCGATTTTCGAATATCCAAAAAATATCTGCGGTCGCGGATATGGGTGGCGTTTCAACAATGTCCACGGATATCGGATGCGAATTCGGATATGGATTTTAATTTTTAGATGCAGATGTTGATTGTTGATCAACACAGATTTAGGATGCGAAGTTCGGCACAGATTTGGGATACGAAATCCCATGATCGACATAGGGATTCAATGCGAAATCACGTGTGCAACACATGGGATTGGGATGCGAAATCCTTGCCATAGAAGGGACGCGAATAATCCCAAAAATTTTGCAAATTGGAAAACACGTGCAGACCACTTGTTTTTTCTCGCACGACTCAGCCATATCATTTTTTTTGTGATGCAAAATCAAAGATTTAGCAATTGGCTCAGAAAGTGGTAGATCATCCTAGAACCATGTCGATCAATGTTTTTTTAGGTAATGGACACATGCCGATCGCCATTTATTTCCAGATTTTTCATGAATGCAATATTTTCCACCGGGATTCGATTTTTGGAAATCTTTTCGGATGCAAATTTCGCATCCCCTTGAGGTAAGAAATTTGGGCTGATGCCTCCAAAACTCGCCTATAAATACCCCCGAGCTTGGCATTCAAAGGGGTTGGTTCTCATTTTGTATTTTGGACTTCTTGGAACTCTCAAGCATCATTAATGGATTCCATCTTCTACTCCATGACTATTTAACATAGGTTGGACCTCTAAACATTATATAAAAGTTTTCCTTCAGCTTTTGGACATTCAGTTGGACATTTGGCATGCTTTTGGACATATTTTCACACTTTTGTACATTACAGCTATTTCTTGGACATTATTGCATAGTTTGACTCGACGAAGAAGATGAAGGGCATTTTGATCAAAGTTTAGAATTAACAAACTATTTGTTGTTCTATTATACAACTTTGTACACAGAAATTGTCTAATCTTGTACAACATTTGTAATCAACAATTACATGATGAATGATTACTATGAAGTGGACGTAGGTGTTAGTGTCGAACCACTACAAAAACTGTATTCTCCCTTTATATTTCTCCACTCTTTAGATTTGGATCACTAGTTTTCAACTAAACTTACACTTGGCGGTTGGCATGCGCAAATGACCAATTCCCCACACCAACACTTTGGCGCACTAGGAAGGGGGCACACAGCTTTGACTTCTTTTTGGTTTTAATTCTCATACTTAACTTCGTATTTCAGTTTTTGTTTTCGGACTTCTACTTCAGTTTTGGTTAACATCTTCATTCCCAGTGGAATTCTTTCGGGTTTCGCCATGGTTAGAACGAAACAGTTAGTTCGCTCGGAAGGAGCAGGTGTGGAGGACGAACAAAAACTCTCAATGACCTGACATTCATCAAACTTCGTCACTCGAGACGACATCAACGGAGTCATCAAAGATTTAACTAAAGATCTTACTTCTCGCTTGGAACAACGGGAAGTGCATTTCCAATGATAGAAAACTACTATGTACACTCTTATCGCCCGACTCGAAGGAACATGATCGGAATGAGTGCTAGTGTTCTGCAAGGATTAGCTCGTGACTTGGGGCATTTCCCGAAGAACAACCCCGCGTCGAAACCAACCTGTAGACAGCTATCGGATCAGCTAGGCTAGGGGCAACACCATAATACCATTCTAGGGTCAGTGTAACACCCTGTAATTTTGTAACATTAAGTTTCGCAAATTAAAGTATAATTAAATTTTGAAATAAGAATCAAGGGAAATGGTTTGCGCCATTGCGTTCATCTCGAAATTCTGCTTAGAAACGAGTCCGAGTTTTCGAGAAACGGAGTCCGTATAAGGGAGATATGGCCTTACAAAGTTTCAAGGATTTTCGGAACAGAAAAACAGCTCGAATTCGAATTCAAAATTTGAATTCAAACCCCAGCGCAGACTAGGCAGGAATTTTCCCTCCCAGGACCAGGTCGACCTGGAGGTCGACACTATGGTCGACCTCCCAAGGACCAGGTTGACCCTATGGTCGACCTGGGGGTCGATCTGGTGCTGAAACCCAGTTTTGAGCCTGGGTTCATTCTGATGTTTCTGGTATCGTTTTCAGTCTAGATTCGTCCGCCTAATCCTATATAAACAGCACCCTAGCCCTATTCTCTTTACACCATTTTATTCTCTCCTTGTGCTACCTCTGGAATAATTGAAATAAATAAATTAAAATAAAACACGAAGACTATTCTTGAAGACTACGGCTAGGAATTGCATATTGGAGATTCAAATAAAGTTAAAGCTTCAAGAAGGGAAGCAAAGGCTAATTCAACGGCTTCGAGCAACGTCGCGCGAATCATATCAAATCACCTCAACGTTATCTTATTATCCTTTTCTAAAACCGATCAATGTAAGTCAGTTACTTTTTAGATTTGAACGCTTAGATCTATTTGTGACATGTAATTAAATGGATATGAGAATATGCCTAATCCTTTCGTTTGAATCGGTGCTTGTATATGCCTCTGGATCTGATTCTCGATTATGGCCTAGAACTTATTGTGGAAATTTGTCAATGACTATGATTATGGGACTTTTTGCCTAAGACTATGACTATGAAACCATGGCCCATGAAACTATTGCCTATGACTACGAACATGAAACTATTGCCTATGACTACGAACATGAAACTATTGCCTATGACTACGAACATAAGACTATGCCTATGACTATGAACATAAGACTATTGCCTATGACTAAGATTCATAACTATGATACCATGACTATGACTATTGTGGTTAATTGCATAGGACTATTTTGTGGTTAATTGCCAAGGACTATTGTGGTTAATTGCCTATGACTATTATGGTTAGTTACTTATGCCCATAACATTATAGTTACAAATCATGATTGTATACCGAACTGGCATTCTGTTGGATCAAATCACCTATATCTCCCTTGATTTTGTTGGATCTCATACTTAGGGTGTAATCTGCTTAGTTTATTCCGGTTCTCTATTATGCACACCAAACCCACTGGATCCATTATCTTTGTATTTGTGTATTTTGGTTCGCTTTTTCATGCCTATTCTCTTATGTCAATTCTCTTGCTTATCCCCTGTTCCTTTTGTTAGTTTCATTTCATGAGTACCTAGAAACTTGTGAAATCATGTTATACGTACGACTACGGCGGGGGAATTTGGGAGTAGCTTAATTAAGATGATTTGGCATAACAAATATGTTAGCATAATCTGAATTGGCTATAATAGTAAATATTGCATGCATATTAGACTTGGGCGTAAAATGGTAAATTGTTAATTGACCGCAAAGTATGTAATTGGCATATAAACCAAGTTTGGATATAAACTATAAACTGGAATATTAAATCTAGTTTTGACATGAACTGATCTAATTTGGCATAAACTGCAAGTTGGGTTAATTGATAGGTAAATCAAGATTTGGGCCTAGAATATAGGTATGTTAGTGGGCATGACAAATAAATATGATATAGGCCAAATTTGTTTAAAAGAGTTGTTAGCAATTTACATATAGACAAAAAGGATAAATATGTAAATCTAGGAAAGACGAATATGCCTAACCCGAGGTTAGATTGAGTTACGGTATAAAACTGCCCGAAACCGCCTGACAAATCCAGCAACCGTAACAATACTTATCTAATGTGGGTTGTTAGAGCATTGAGCCCAAAAAGGACCCAGGGTTAGACTGAGTTGCGGTGTAAATCTGGCCGGAACAGACTGGCACATCCAGTGACCGCAAAATATCTGTCTAATGTGAGTGGTTGGTGCTTTAAATGAATAATTTAAAGCTAAGAAACAGCTAAGCTAGAATGGGAGGGTTAAGTCCATAGGAACACTTAACCAACTTAACATGTTAACAAGACAAGACTTGTAGGGGTTAAATAACCGTTATAACATGTTGACTAGACAAGTGGGTGAGGTTAAGAAAAGGTTTAACCGTTATAACATGTTAACTAGATTAGAAGGTGGGGTTAAGTAAAATACACTTAGCCAATTTAACATGTTAACTTGACTAGAAGGTAGAGTTAAGTAAACTTAGAACACTTAGCCATCACAGTGTGACAAATGAACAAGGTTAAGTTAAAACATGAAGAGACAATACTTAACCATTAGAACATATGAATTAAACAGATGTTAGGGTTAAGTTAACTAAGGGAACACTTAACCAATACAAGATGAAGGGGTAGGGTTGAGTAATAAAAAATACTTAACCAATATAACTTGATTTGTGGTAGGGTTAAGTCAACATGAACTACTGATAACACTTAACCAGTTTAATATGACAAATGAATGGGTTAAGTTAACTTGAATTGACTAATGACACTTAACCAATCCAACTTGACGAGAAAGAGAACTAAATAGTAAACCTTAGTTAAGAAGACTAATTTGTAAACCTTAGTTAAGAAAATGACGGTTCAGGAAACTAAGTTGTAAACCTTAGTTAAGGGAACTAAGTAGTAAACCTTAGTAGAATACGAGAAGGAGCGAACGTCCATTTGATCTTAAAGAAGGCTCCAACGAACTGGGGTACGAAGCACGTAGCTTCGAGGGTACATGAGGGAACTCTTGGTATCCCTCTGTGAGGCTGCAGATGATCCGCCTGGGCTCACAGAGGTTAAGGTCTGCGTTTGAAGAACCAAGGGTATGCCTTGGTTGCAATATAAGGCAACCTAAAGACTAGGATGGACCAGCGTGATTCGGCGAAACCAGTAGCCCTGTGATAGCAACTCGTCGTCTATCTACCATCTTGAGTCAATCGAGATACGTAAAGCGGAACGGCGGAGAACTCCAAAAGACCATATACTTGCTATCTAGTTATGGTTGTGGATGGTCATAGGTTAGTAGGGCATAGGGGGGCTTGCGTATAGTTCTCATTTTCAAGGTGTGCCTTTCACTAGTTGAGGGAGGGGTCAGGTGGGACCATAGCCACTGGAAAAACAGACCTTAGCATCTGCCTCGGCAGATATCTGAAAGCTCCCGACCGAGTTCTGTGTTTCTTGATTTGCCCTACCACGAGATTCGGGTCGCACATACGGAGGACATGTGCATCTAGACAGCGATAACGATTCGTGACACATACATGGGAAAGTCTAGGAACATATACTGCTCTAGTTAGTGTGTCCTAGACTAGGGGGCATCGTTTGATAGGTAGCATAATCCCTAGTTGGACCTAGATCGCGTAAACCCTAAAATCCGAGAAACGTTCAATAGGTGGCATAAACCCCAGTAGCCCTAGGTAGCGAAAACCCTGGTTGGATCTAGAATGTGCTCGATAGAAAACCCTAAGTTAGACCTAGGTAATAAATAATAGATGTACACCTGAAACAACAACAATTGCGGGGATTGGGATCACGTATCTGTTCTCTATCAGTTTATACAGATTACTAGTTAGGTGGTGCAGGGATATAGAAATTAGAATAACAAGGTAGTGGCGAAGCAGAGAAAGTATAGAAGTGCATCCAGTTTATCTTATCTTATCATATCTTGTGCTAACCTTATGATTCCCGTCATCATGGTGTAGTCTTGTATTCAGTTAATTCATGCCATGTTGCTTTTTACTTGTTCACATGCTGAAAGTTACTGAACTTACCAGACTTTATGTCTGACTCTGTTTTCTTCGCTTTCTTGCCTTCCATTCCCTCCCCCCCTCCAGGTTCGCAGGGAGGGAATATTACTACTTAGCCCAGTTTTCTTTCCAAGTTGAAGATTAGTCGAAGTTTTGCTTGGATTCTCTTTTCCATTGCTATGGCTGGCTCACGCTACATTGGGGAATATAAATGTTATTTTATGCTTCTTTATTTTGTAAGACAGATATTCTGGTGTTGGAAAATAATTGTTGTACAAACTATTTGATCAATAAAGTAAAGTTCTATTTTCTGCTGTTTTAATTTTGTCTGTCTTGTAATTTATCTGTATCTTTTACCTATAACTCTCCACCGAAGTTAAGGCATTCCCTTTGTGAGTGACCTTAACGGATGTGGGGTGTTACATGTGGTATCAGAGCTGAAGGTTACCGGATCAGATAAAAGATTTGAAAAAAAGTATATTTTCAAAATGGTTTTTAAAGAAGCATTTTTCAAAAGAAAAGTTTTGTTTTAAAGGCATATTCCCCAAAAGCCATACGCACTATATTCTGATCCTCTATTTGAATTCTTATCCCCTTCTTTCTTGAGTCTTCGGGGCTCCTGGCTTTCTGGGAGGTAACCTCATCGCGGCACGGTTCCGTAGGCTTGATAAGACTAAGATACCTACCGAAGGGCAAAGTAGTGCCCGACTCCCCTCTATTGCCATAGTAGTTTCACCTGCATCTAGTCTTCTTTCAAGCTTTGAAGGGTTTTCCGTACGATGGAGGCATCTTTTGAGAAACTTGTCAATATGATTACACAGGGATGGTAAAGATGAGGATGAGGGAGTTTGGCTAGGGATCTCAACGCAAGGATGAGAAATTCATGGATATAAACTCGACTCACGAAGAAAGAAGGAATTATAAAACCTAAGACAAGAGGAAGTATCTTTTCCATGGTATAATGGGGCATATAATTAAGGACAACGGTAAAGACGAGGGACAGGATTTTCAGAAGGGAGAGTGCATGCTTCCACCACCAGAATACCTGAGAGAGAGATAGTAAAAGTCTCTGTTGGAAAAGTTTAGCTTTTCGTTTTGATCAACCAGTTAGTACTCTTTTGATCTTAGCACTTCGCATTTGTTCATATCTACTTCCATAGTTGAGTCTCGGCACCTTAGTACTTGTATAGTAGAAGATCCCATTAGTGTCTCAAATCCAATTGGTGGTTCGGCCCGTTTACCTTTGGTTTGTAAGGATTTGAGAATAACTATATTAAGTGTTGAGTTTAAGCGTAATGCTTATGTTTTTGGTTCCATGGGCTATGAGTTGATTCTAGGCATGGGTTGGTTGGCTAGTACTTCTGAAAGGAGGGTAGTTAGACTTTTGACTTGCCTTGAAATACCCTCGAGATTCCATGTAAAGAATCAGTTGGGCTTAGCTAGCTAGAATCGCTTAATGAATTTATCGACGATTTGCAATCCGTTAGGGTAGTCCATGAGTACGCAGATGTTTTTGATTAGGTTAGGAGTTTACCCCTAAAATGCAAGATAGACTTTCGCATATATCCAGTTGACAATGCAAAACCAGTTATCTGATCAATGACAGTTTTGGAAATGAAGGTCAAGAAGCTTCGCAATCGTGAAGATTAATTAGATAAGGTAAAGAATAGTAAAGCTCAAGAAGATGCGACTTAGAAGACTGAAGACTAGATACACGCATCATACACTTTTTCTTAAGGGTACATCCTTGATCTCTTTTTCTTGGAATTTTATGCATACTTTCTAGCTTTTAAGGTATATCCTCTAGGGCGTATCATCGATCCTTAGGTTGAAGCCAATGGATGTAAACATGTATTTGAAACATGTTATGATTGATGGTTGCAAATGGTTGCTCGTGGATGCATATACACACCATAGGCGCTAGAACGACTCAGTCACTTTCATATTGCATTAGCATATATGTATTTGCTTAACGGATTTAACTGGATATGTTATCATATGGATATTACATATGGATGAATGGCTATGCACACATGTAGTATTTACATAACTAGGGATGCTTGCATACATGATTGGACGCATGGCACTGACATAATTCGCATTAAGGAGGTCAACTGAATCAAAAGACCGCCTGATTTTGCATTAGATAAAGACATATGCACACACTATGCAAATGAACATGAAAACATTAGAAATCTTTTTAAGGACAATGAATGCCTGTGATTGAATGGTTGAGTAGATGGGTGACTGGATGGTAGGATACATTCTTCCTAACTTGAAGATTTCGGGGACGAAATCCTTTTAAGAGGGGGAGAATGTAACACCCCGTAATTCTGTAACATTAATTTTCGCAAATTAAAGTATAATTAAATTTTAAAATAAGAATCAAGGGAAATGGGTTGCGCTATTGCATTCGTCTCGAAATTCTGCTTGGAAACGAGTCCGATTTTTCGAGAAATGGAGTCTGTATGAGGGAGATATGACCCTCCGAAGTTTCAAGGATTTTCAGAACAGAAAAACAGCTCGAATTCGAATTCAAAATTCCAATTCAAACCCCAACGCAGACTGGGCGGGAATTTTCCCGCCCAGGACCAAGTCGACCTGGGGGTCGACACTATGGTCGACCTCCCAGGGACCAGGTCTACCCTATGGTCGACCTGGGGGTCGACCTTGTGCTGAAACCCAGTTTTGAGCCTGGGTTCATCTGATGTTTCTGGTCTCGTTTTTAGTCTAGATTCGTCCACTTAATCCTATATAAACAGCCCCCTAGCCCCATTCTCTTTACACCATTTTATTCTCTCCTTATGCTGCCTCTGGAATAATTAAAATAAATAAATTAAAATAAAACACGAAGACTATTCTTGAAGACTACGGCTAGTAATTGCATATTGGAGATTCAAATAAAGTTAAAGCTTCAAGAAGGGAAGCAAAGGCTAATTCAATGGCTTCAAGCAACGTCACGCGAATCATAGCAAATTACCTCAACGTTATCTTATTATCCTTTTCTAAAACCGATCAATGTAAGTCAGTTACTTTTTAGATTTGAACGCCTAGATCTATTTGTGACATGTAATTAAATGGATATGAGAATATGCCTAATCCTTTCGTTTGAATTGGTGCTTGTATATGCCTCTAGATCTGATTCTCGATTATGGCCTAGAACTTATTGTGGCAATTTGTCAATGACTATGATTATGGGACTTTTTGCCTAAGACTATGACTATGAAACCGTGGCCCATGAAACTATTGCCTATGACTACGAACATGAAACTATTGCCTATGACTACGAACATGAAACTATTGCCTATGACTATGAACATAAGACTATGCCTATGACTATGAACATAAGACTATTGCCTATGACTAAGATTCATAACTATGAGACCATGACTATGACTATTTTGGTTAATTGCCTAGGACTATTTTGTGTCTAATTGCCTAGGACTATTGTGGTTAATTGCCTATGACTATTATGGTTAGTTGCTTATGCCCATAACATTATAGTTACAGATCATGATTGTATACCGAACTGGCATTATGTTGGATCAAATCACCTATGTCTCCCTTGATTTTGTTGGATATCATACTTAGGGTGTAATTTGCTTAGTTTATTCCGGTTCTCTATTATGTACACCAAACCCACTGGATCCATTATCATTGTATTTGTGTATTTTGGTTCGCTTTTTCAAGCCTATTCTCTTATTTCAATTCTCGTGCTTATCCCCTGTTCCTTTTGTTAGTTTCGTTTCATGAGTACTTAGAAACTTGTGAAATCATGTTATACGTACGACTACGGCGGGGGAATTTGGGCGTAGCTTAATTAAGATGATTTGGCATAACAAATATGTTAGCATAATCTGAATTGGCTATAATAGTAAATATTACACGCATATTAGACTTGGGCGTAAAATGGTAAATTATTAATTGACCGCAAAGTATTTAATTGGCATGTAAGCCAAGTTTGGATATAAACTATAAACTAGAATATTATATCTAGTTTTGACATGAGTTGATCTAATTTGGCATAAACTGCAAGTTGGGTTAATTGATAGGTGAATCAAGATTTGGGCCTAAAATATAGGTATGTTAGTGGGCATGACAAATAAATATGATATAGGCCAAATTTGTTTAAAAGAGTTGTTAGCAATTTATATATATACAAAAAGGATAAATATGTAAATCTAGGAAAGACGAATATGCCTAACCCGAGGTTAGATTGAGTTACGGTATAAGACTGCCCAGAACCGCCCGACAAATCCAGCAACCGTAACAATACCTATCTAATGTGGGTGGTTAGAGCATTGAGCCCAAAAAGGACCCGAGATTAGACTAAGTTGCGGTGTAAATCTGCCCGGAACCGACCGGCACATCCAGTGACCGCAACAATATCTGTCTAATGTGAGTGGTTGGTGCTTTAAATGAATAATTTAAAGATAAGAAACAATTAAGCTAGAATAGGAGGGTTAAGTCCATAGGAACACTTAACCAACTTAACATGTTAACAAGACAAGACTTGTAGGGGTTAAATAACCGTTATAACATGTTGACTAGACAAGTGGGTGAGGTTAAGAAAAGGTTTAACCATTATAACAAGTTAACTAGACTAGAAGGTGGGGTTAAGTAAAATACACGTAGCCAATTTAACATGTTAACTAGACTAGAAGGTGGAGTTAAGTAAACTTAGAACACTTAGCCATCATAGTGTGACAAATGAACAAGATTAAGTTAAAACATGAAGGGACAATACTTAACCATTAGAACATATGAATTAAAAAGATGTTAGGGTTAAGTTAACTAAGGGAACACTTAACCAATACAAGATGAAGGGGTGGGGTTAAGTAATAAGAAGTACTTAACCAATATAACTTGATTTGTTGTAGGGTTAAGTCAACATAAACAACTGATAAAACTTAACCAGTTTAACATGACAAATGAATGGGTTAAGTTAACTTGAATTGACTAATGACACTTAACCAATCCAACTTGACGAGAAAGAGAACTAAGTAGTAAACCTTAGTTAAGAGGACTTAGTTGTAAACCTTAATTAAGAAAACGACGGTTCAGGAAACTAAGTAGTAAACCTTAGTTAAGGGAACTAAGTAGTAAACCTTAGTAGAATACGAGAAGGTGCGAACGTCCATCTGATCTTAAAGAAGGCTCAAACGAACTAGGGTACGAAGCACGCACCTTCGAGGGGACGTGAGGGTACTCTTGGTATCCCTCTGTGAGGCTGCAGATGATCCGCCTGGGCTTATAGAGGTTAAGGTCTGCGTTAGAAGAACCAAGGGTATGCCTTGGTTGCAATATAAGGCAACCTAAAGACTAGGATGGACCAGCGTGATTCGGCGAGACCAGTAGCCCTGTGATAACAACTCGTCGTCTACCTACCATCTTGAGTCAATCGAGATACGTGAAGCGGAAAGGCGGAGAACTCCAAAAAACCATATACTTGCTATCTAGTTATGGTTGCGGATGTCCATAGGTTAGTAGGGGCATAGGGGGGCCTGCGTATAGTTCTCATTTTTCAAGGTGTGCCTTTCATTAGTTGAGGGAGGGGTCAGGTGGAACCATAGCCACTGGAAAAACAGACCTTAGCATCTGCATCGGCAGATATCTGAAAGCTCCGACCGAGTTCCGTGTTTCTTGATTTGCCCTGCCACGAGACTCGGGTCGCACATACGGAGGACATGTGCATCTAGACAGCGATAACGATTCGCAACACATACGTGGGAAAAGTCTAGGAACATATACCGCTCTAGGTAGTGTGTCCTAGACTAGGGGGCATCGTTCGGTAGGTAGCATAATCCCTAGTTGGACCTAGGTCGCGTAAACCCTAAAATCCGATAAACATTCAATAGGTAGCATAAACCCCAATAGCCCTGGGTAGCGAAAACCCTGGTTGGATCTAGAATGCGCTCGATAGAAAACCCTAAGTTAGACCTAGGTAATAAATAATAGATGTACACATGAAACAACCACAATTGCGAGGATTGGGATCACGTATCTGTTCTTATCTGTTTATACGGATTACTAGTTAGGTGGTGCAGGGATATGGAAATTGGAATAACAAGGTAGTGGCGAAGCAGAGAAAGTATAGAAGTGCATCCAGTTTATCTTACCTTATCATATCTTGTGCTAACCTTATGATTCCCATCATCATGGTGTAGTCTTGTATTCAGCTAATTCGTGCCATGTTGCTTTTTACCTGTTCACATGCTGAAAGTTACTGAACTTACCAGACTTTATGTCTGACTCTGTTTTCTTTCGCTTTCTTAGATTAGTCGAAGTTTTGCTTGGATTCTCTTTTCCATTGCTATGGCTGGCTCACGCTACATTGGGGAATATAAATGTTATTTTATGCTTCTTTATTTTGTAAGACAGATATTCTGGTATTGGAAAATAATTGTTGTACAAACTATTTGATCAATAAAGTAAAGTTCTATTTTCCGCTGTTTTAATTTTGTCTATCTTGTAATTTATCTGTATCTTTTACCTATAACTCTCCACCGAAGTTAAGGCATTCCCTTTGTGAGTGACCTTAACGGATGTAGGGTGTTACAGTCAGCTTAGGCTGTAGTCAATCAGGTCTCAGGATCAGGCATTGGAAATGCAACACAAGTGCCAGTGCATGCAGCTTTGGACACAGGAACTCCCATAGTTTCAGATGTTGAATTTGTGCTCGTTGAGGCAACTCGATTGTACCAGATATTTTGCTTGGTGCTCAACCTTTTGCTAATGTTGGATTTGACGCTAGGGCACCGACGTCAATTTACATAATCTGAATTAGTTTAGTGTCATGAGCATTGAAAGTCAAGTCGTTGATGTCTTTCAACACTATGCTCATGGCGGGGCACCTCATGCTAGTTTGGACTGCATTACTCGCAGCCCTTTCTCTCAACACATCAGGAATTCTCCAAACCCACCGGACTTCAAATTGCTGGTGTCAAAAGCTTTCCATGGTAGGAAGGACCCTACAGTTCATCTCATGTGGTACATGCGCCATATAGAAGTACATTCAGCTTCAGGCAGCATTATGGAAAAGTGTTTTCCGATCTTCCTAACATTGCTACTTTATGGTTTAGACAGTTGGAACGTCTTAGTCGGGAAATTCGTGGAGCAACTTAGCCCAACCAAGGAATGTCATGACATTGACAACAGTCAAGCAGAGATCTAGTGAGACTCTGTTTAAATTTCTTGAAAGATTCAACGCCATAGTGGCCTCTATTGATAGGCGGGATCCATCTTTGGTTCTAATGGTTGCCGTCTCCAGCGTTCTTGATAAAATAGACTTCAAGTTTCACTATGACGGGACAAACAAGGGGATCATGTTGAATTCTATTTCGAACCTAAAAGTTATATCAAGGAGGAAAACTCCCATGATGAAAAACCCGTACATCGAATCAGCTCTATAGTAGGTGCAGGGTTGTCTCTGCTGGACAAAGGAAAGGGTAAATCGTAGGACAATCGGAACTCATGACCTCACGTCGAGAAAAAGTTCCCGCCATACATCAAACTCAAACAAGGCTTGGAAAGGATTTATATTGACATCCATGAAATTGCACCTTTCCAAAAGCCTCCCAAGAGGTACCCGACTCCAAAACAAGCAAGCTATGATAAGTACTGTCTTTTCCATAAGCTGCTAGGTCATGACACCGACCACTGCAGACAGTTCTGTGATCTTATCGAAGCCCATGTCAGGCGCAACGAGCTACCACGGTTTGTTAGGAATCTTACAATGGCAGCACCTCATGCTCAACCTCCTTCTTGAAAGTGTGCGTGTGTACTTGCCAAGTATAATACACTCACAAGGATCGTGTAATATGACGAACAATATTCAAGCATGAAATAATAGGTAATCTGTAACGGCCCGGATTTCGCCAGACCCGATCGATCGCAAGATCGACTAAGACCGTTCATAACCCGAATACGTTAACTCTGGGAATACAACAATATCAGAAAAATAACAGCAGACTTTTATAAACATTACAATAATGTTACATCAGAGTACATAATATATCAAAGTACATTTAATAAAATTACAGCGGAAGATAAATTACAATAAATTAAATTCAATAAACAGCGGAAGACTTCTATGCTCTGGACACAGCATTAGGCTTCGATCCAGAATCCTGCTCAAGAGGTAAATATATGCAAAAAGCTACTCGACTGCCCGTGTGGAAAAGAGGGCACCCGAGTTTGCAAAGTGAAACAAACTACGAGTCAGTCATGGGACTGGTATGAGAAATCTAACTTAACTAATCTAATGATAAGGCTAATCACAGGACCACGCCGCTAACGCGGAATGGGTTTACTCCATCGGATTGCCCGTGCATAATTAAAAGTAAATCGTTAAACAACGCAATGCTTTTTGGAAAAATGAAACCATCATAAGACTCAAGTCCCATCTCACAATGCAACGCAAGCCGGAGGATAGAGTTTTACCTTATAATGGTCAAAAATGCTTGATACGATAAAAATGAATTTGATATTATTATTAGTGTCTATATGTTTCAAAAACATTTCAAAGTAAATGTATCAATCCTAGGAAGCATAGCTACCATATACTATGCCTCCATACTAGTAATACAATCAAGTCCGTAGGGTCGTATTGGGAATTGGGTTTCTATCATGAGTCAAGGCTAGGAACGATCTCCTTACCGATTCGAGACACTCTAGCTAATGTCTCAGGATCAGAGCTCGAGTGACCCTTAGATAGCTGCAGGGCCGGTCCACACTTGCGGTTTGTGGATTAGTTATTCCTGAACACACGTTTCCTGGTCCTATAGGACCTAACATCCGAGGCGCCTCATTCCATCATCCACATAAGTAAAATGTCGGGCCGTGTAAAACCCAAACACCACTTCTAGCTAGAAAGAAACATGTTGCTCTCCCTGCGTTCCCTTGCTCCGTTTTAGACTCAACCGGGTTGTGAGGCTCGTGAAGCTACGTTATACACAAAGCTACGCCTAAACAGGCCGTGCTTTGATCATCAACCACAAGGCCTGCTTTTCAACAAAAGCCTTGATCATCTGCATCTTAGCATGCCACATTGTCAATCCGTACCATACCATTGATTCCTACCAATATATAACCTCTAAGCTCGTACGTCTTAGAGAAGGGTGTTAAACACCAAACAGATATATATTTAGCAGAGATCAACGAATACCGTATAAAGGAATACAACCTCAGAAATACAATCCATTTTCAAGTCCGTTCTGGGTCTGAACGAAACTGGAGGCACCTTATACCTCGCATATCCGAACAACCAACAAGTAGTCTGGGCGGCCACCATTGTAGCCCCTTCACGGTAGCTACTCCAATCATGGACGTCAATGGTAACTCATCCATTCGACGTGAAGATCGTCGGTCTTCAATCACCGTCTTCAACTCTTCGACTTAGATCGATGAATAATCATTTGAAATGAGATTGAACTCGAACCTTTCAAATGATTCTCGCGTATATATCATTTCAAATCATTTCTTATCGTTAATATTAATTTATAACGATTAATCTATATTTTTATCTATATAAAAATAATTGAATTTTATTTAACAACACTTAATGTCAATAGGCAACCTTGGCGCTGTTTTCACCCAAATTTGTTTTACACATTTCTCTAAATCTAACCATTGGATTTTAAAAAAAAAATCATATCGTTGGAAAGATCTTCCCAAGGCGAACCTAACAGTTTCTGTTTTGGGAAAATCCGACGGTCGGATCTATCGGTGTAATAATTTAAAACACGATTCCAAAATGTGAACTACCACGCTCGATTCGTTTGATTTTAATTTCTATATATATAATTATATATAATTCCTTCATCCATATATTTTGCTAACAACAAATATCCCTATTTGTATATATAATATCAAGGTATAACATGACACACAATAATGTTTTATTTTTATTATAATTCACATTCACATACTATACACAACAATGTACATTTTTCTTTCATCTTTCAAATTACACAAAATGTATATTTTGTTTCCTTATTCTTTTTAATGAAAATCCATTCATTAAAATGTAAATTTCTAGTCCTTATTCTTTTTTAATGAAAATCCATTCATTAAAATGTACATATCATCGTTATAATCTTTACTGAAAATCTTTTTACACAAATATGTAAATTTCATCCTGTTGTTCTTTTACATGAAAAATGTAATTTCATTTTAATTCAATTACATGAAAAATGTAACTTTTACTTTTATTCAATTACTATCTTTTTATTGGAGTCAACTTATATTAAATTGAAGTCCTTAAACGTTTAATTCTTTCCAATGAAAATGACACTAAAATTATGCCTTATTTTAATATATGAACATGACACTAAAAATATATTTATTTTTTTATGTAATAACACAACACTAAAATATGTTTATATTTCATATAACAAAATGACATTAAAGATATATTCATTATTGATATTTTCAACATAATACTAAAATATGATTATGTTTCATATGCATTAACATGAATCTAAAATATGTTAATATTTCATATGCATTAAAATGTGACTTTTCTTTTTAATATAATCCACATTGCATTAAATAATTTTGCAATGTCAAAATCTAATCTTTTCATTACATAAAAATGTAATTTTCTTACTTTAAATCTTAATTACATGAAAATATAAACTTTAACTTAATTACATAAAAATGTAATTTTCCTTTTCATTGCTTATTTACCTAAAATGTAAATTTCCTCTTTCAATGTTTATTCACATAAAAATGTAAATTTCCTCTTTCATTGTTTATTTACATAAAAATGTAAATTTCCTCTTTCATTGTTTATTCACATATAAATGTAAATTTCCTCTTTCATTGTTTATTCACATAAAAATGTAAATTTCCTCTTTCATTGTTTATTTACATAAAAATGTAAATTTCCTTTTTCATTTTTTATTCACATAAAAGTGTAAATTTTTTTTTCATTTCCTTTATTGAAAATCTATTTACCTTAAAAAGGTAAATATCATATCTAAATTCTTTTATTGAAAATCTATTTACATAAAAATGTAAACTTTTCTTTTTAATCCAATTTACATTAAAAATGTAAACTTTTCTTTTTAATCTAATTTACATTAAAAATGTAAACTTTTCTTTTTAATCTAATTTACATTAAAAATGTAAACTTTTCTTTTTAATCTAATTTACATTAAAAATGTAAACTTTACTTCTTTTCTTATTCACATTAGGAAAAATGTAACTTTTCCTCTTTTCTTATTTACATTAGGAAAAATGTAACTTTACTTCTTTTCTTATTTACTTTAGAAAAAATGTAACTTTACTTCTTTTCTTATTTACATTAGGAAAAATGTAACTTTTCTTCTTTTCTTATATACATTAGAAAAAAATGTAACTTTTCTTCTTTTCTTATTTACATTTGGAAAAATGTAACTTTTCTTCTTTTACAATGTCAAAATATTCCCTTTTTTTCATTAAAGATGTAATTAAGATTACCATGTAAATTATATTTCTTCTTATTACATTAAAATGTAAATAATTTTGCAGCATCAGAATCTAATCTTTTAATTACATAAAAACGTAATTTTAATTTCAATGACAAAATCCTATCTTTTTAATTACATAAAAATGTAATTTTCTTTCTTTTAATAAAAATGTAATTTTCATTCTTTAAATCTTAATTACATAAAAATGTAATTTTCTTTCTTTTTAATCTCATCACATGAATATGTAATCTTTTTTTTTTTATCTTATTACATGAAAATGTAATTTTCATTTTTAACTAATAAAATCAATGTCCTATTTTTCATTTCTAATAAAATGGCGATGGAAGTAATGTTCTTTTTCTAACTTAACACATAACGGTGTAAATAATGTTCATTTGCTAACTTACCACATAACGGTGTAAAAATTGTTCATTACATTTCTAACAAATGGCAGTGCAAAATAATGTCAATTTCATTTTAATAAATGATAGTGAAAACCATTCTTTTCTTTTTAACAAAAATGATATCTTTTTACATTTCCAAAACAAGGACAAAGATGATATCTTTTTATATTTACAAACCAAAGACCAAAATGATATCTTTTTATATTAACAAAACAAAGACAAAAAGGATGTCTTTTTATATTAACAAAACAAAGACAAAAAGGATGTTTTTGCAATTTACAAACAAAAGCAAATTCTTTTACTCACACACAAAAATGATTCTTTTTCCATTACACATAAAAAATGATTCTTTTTCATTAACAAAGCTAATATTTTTATATTTAAAAGCAAAAATGAAACTTTTATTTACAATCAAAAAGGTACAATCTTTATATTTAACAAAAGTTAAATCTTTATATTTCACACAAACAAAGTTTCAAGCTTTTATTTTACACGAACAAAGTTTCAAGCTTTTATTTTAAAAAAAACAAAAGTTAAAATCTTTAAAAATTATTATCGACATTAATTCAAAATAATGCTCAGATTCATCACTCAGATTCAAACAATGGAGAATTCTGGTCATACATGACTAGATCTATTGCACACAAACAATACAATCAGTCACCAATCACAAACAACAAAATTTAAGTACAACAAACACAGATTTGATTATATAAATACGTTCATATGAGATTCAAGCATCGAGGAATAAAAATATAAACTTTAAAATAGAAATCTCACATTGTTATTGAGTTCTACGCTGTTCAGATCCAAAATTTGGTCAAAATTCAACTTTCTCAGAATCAGGTCTACCCAGTTTCATCGTGTAGATCTCAGTCTCACGATCGTGGCGCACCTAAAATCGTTCAATTTCGAGTTCGTACGCATTAGTTATGATTAAATTAAGATCGGTCGAATTGAATTAAAGTAATTAGTCAACTATAATTTGAAAAAAAGTCAAGCCACCCTTATCTTCTTCCTCCATTGTTCCAACCCGTTCAATGAAACCGATAGCTTCAAACCTAAGGCTCTACTTATCTCAAAATCCGTGACACTTGAAGGAGATCGGATTGTGGCACTTCGAAGAGGAGGGGAAGGGGGTGTGGGTGCCCTAGGAGATGGAGGCCGCGATGGGGGATATTTGGCCGCGGGTTGGGGAGGGGATTCCGGGCAAATTACTCACTTATACTTCATCATCCCCGTATAGAATTAAAGAGGATGAAAATCTCTTCAATAAGTTCCAAAGGAGCATGAATTTTTATTGAGTGGATTGAGAGAGATTGAGAAATGAAAATTCAGATGTTCTTGACCATAGAAAAGAGGGGCGGCAGCTGATTTGTTTTAGGGGGATTAGGGTTTAGAGATTAGTGAATATTTATATTATTTAATTAGTTAATTAGCCCATTAAAACCCGTTATGCAACTTTGTCAGATTTCAGCCTAATGACTGTCGTTCCTACCCATTAACCCATATTCCGGACTCATCTAGCTATGTCCCGCAGGCCCAAACGACTGTCTTGACCCAGTTTTCTTTATTTTAAAATATTTTCTTTTATTTTTAATTCAACCGTACGAATAAATTCACCGGGGCCACAAATTAACTTCGAAAAATCCCGAAAAATATATTTAGCTATGTTTTGACGCTGCGGACCTAGGAAAATTAATTTCGTTCAGTTCTGAGCCTATTTGAAAAATGGCATTTTTCAAGTCGATTAAAATTGACCGAAATTGAACAAACTTAAATCTTTTTGCCACGGTCAAAAATTAATTCTAAAAATTATGAAAAATTAAACTTAGCAATAATTTGACATTCTGAATCCAACAAAAGTGGTTTTGTCGAAAACAGAGGTCGTTTGTAAAATGGCTATTTTCAAGGCGTATATATTAAATATTAAAAATACATTTTTAAACAAATAATTTCCAAAACTCGAAATATATAAGTGTTTATACTTTTTAAATGCAGAAACATCATTCTGAACTTAGTGGAAGTGGTTTCGAGTCCAAATTCCTTCGTATGCAGAAAGTAGCATTTTTGACCTTTATATATAATATATAAATTTCATAGCGACCTTTTTAAATTTTAAACTTGGCATAACTTTTGATTCCTGCTATGAAATTTCAATTTTTCGGATTCGTTGGAAAGATATTTTTAAATAGATTCTAATATTTTTGGTTTCACTAAAATCTGTTAAATTTTGCATCATGTACGGTCAGTCAAAGTTCAAGTTTGACTTTTCAAACTACCGCGCTATTTCTAACTCCCTTTTATAATTAAAATTAAATTATTCATCCTAACTTCGATTTAAATAAATTTTTAATCATTACTATTTTAAATAAATTATTTTAAATATCAAAACCCATTAAAATAACTTAAAATAAAAAATTTAAATTGACCCCAAAATTCAGGGTTGTTACAATCTCCCCCACTTAAAAACTTTTCGTCCTCGAAAAGGAACGAAGCTAAAAAGTTGTTTAATTAATTAACTAAATTTTCATTCTTTTATTGATTTCAACAATTTTATTTGTTGATTAACTTTAAAATATATAACTTTATATATTCAAAATCATATTTCCAAAATAGATTATATAATCAAAATACGTTAATTATAAATTGGGCACTCTCAACTCATTCTAGGGCATTACTAACCCCATCTCTAATGAGTTTTCTCATTCTAGGATACTACTGATCCTATCTCTAATGAGTATTCTTATTGGATATTACTAATCCAATCTCTGATGAGTCTTTTGTTTAGTTCTGACGAGTTGTAGCCCAAAGATTTTGAGCTAACCAGAGCTCTGATACCAACTGTAACGGCCCGGATTTCGCCGGACCCGATCGATCGCAAGATCGACTAAGACCGTTCAAAACCCGAATACGTTAACTCAGGGAATACAACAATATCAGAACAATAACATCAGACTTTTATTAACATTACAATAATGTTACATCAGAGTACATAATATATCAGAGTACATTTAATAAAATTACAGCAGAAGGTAAATTACAATAAATTAAATACAATAAACAGCGGAAGACTTCTATGCTCTGGACACAGCTTTAGGCTTCGATCCAGAATCCTGCTCAAGAGGTAAATATCTGCAAAAAACTACTCGACTGCCCGTGTGGAAAAGTGGGCACCCGAGTTTGCAAAGTGAAACAAACTACGAGTCAGTCATGGGACTGGTATAAGAAATCTAACTTAACTAATCTAATGATAAGGCTAATCATAGGACCACGCCGCTAATGCGGAACGGGTTTACTCCATCGGATTGCCCGTGCATAATTAAAAGTAAATCGTTAAACAACGCAATACTTTTTGGAAAAATGAAACCATCATAAGACTCAAGTCCCATCACACAATGCAACGCAAACCGGAGGATAGAGTTTTACCTTATAATGGTCAAAAATGCTTGATACGGTAAAAACGAATTTGATATTATTATTAGTGTATATATGTTTTAAAAACATTTCAAAGTAAATGTATCAATCCTAGGAAGCATAGCTACCATATACTATGCCTCCATATTAGTAATACAATCAAGTCCGTAGGGTCGTATTGGGAACTGGGTTTCCATCATGAGTCAAGGCTAGGAACGATCTCCTTACCGATTCGAGACACTATAGCTAATGTCTCAGGATCAGAGCTCGAGTGACCCTTGGATAGCAGCAGGGCCAGTCCACACTTGCGGTTTGTGGATTAGTCATTCCTGAACACACGTTTCCCGGTCCTATAGGACCTAACATCCGAGGCGCCTCATTTCATCATCCACATAAGTAAAATGTCGGGCCGTGTAAAACCCAAACACCACTTCTAGCTAGAAAGAAACGTGCTGCTCTCCCTGCGTTCCCTTGCTCCGTTTTAGACTCAACCGTGTTGTGAGGCTCGTGAAGCTGCGTTATACACAAAGCTATGCCTAAACAGGCCGTGCTTTGATCATCAACCACAAGGCCTGCTTTTCAACAAAAGCCTTGATCATCTGCATCTTAGCATGCCACATTGTCAATCCGTACCATACCATTGATTCCTACCAATATATAACCTTTAAACTCGTACGTCTTAGAGAAGGGTGTTAAACACCAAACAGATATATATTTAGCAGAGATCAACGAATACCATATAAAGGAATACAACGTCAGACATACAATCCATTTTCAAGTCCGTTCTGGGTCTGAGCGAAACCGGAGGCACCTTATACCTCGCATATCCGAATTACCAACAAGTAGTCTAGACGGCCACCATTGTAGCCCCTTCAAGGTAGCTACTCCAATTATGGGCGTCAATGGTAACTCATGCATTCGACGTGAAGATCGTCGGTCTTCAATCACCGTCTTCAACTCTTCGACTTAGATCGACGAATAATCATTTGAAATGAGATTGAACTCAGACCTTTCAAATGATTCTCGCGTATATATCATTTCAAATCATTTCTTATCGTTAATATTAATTTATAACGATTAATCTCTATTTTTATTTATATAAAAATAATTGAATTTTATTTAACAACACTTCATGTCAATAGGCAACCTTGGCGATGTTTTCACCCAAATTTGTTTTACACATTTCTCTAAATCTAACCATTGGATTTTAACACAATTCATATCGTTGGAAAGATCTTCCCAAGGCGAACCTAACGGTTTCAGTTTTGGGAAAATCCGACGGTCGGATCTTTCGGTATAATAATTTAAAGACACGATTCCAAGTGCGAACTACCACGCTCGATTCGTTTGATTTTAATTTATATATATATAATTATATATAATTCCTTCATCCATATATTTTGCTAACAACAAATATCCCTATTTGTATATATAATATCAAGGTATAACATGACACACAATAATGTTTTATTTTTATTATAATTCACATTCACATACTACACACAACAATGTACATTTTTCTTTCATCTTTCAAATTACACAAAATGTATATTTTGTTTCCTTATTCTTTTTAATGAAAATCCATTCATTAAAATGTAAATTTCTAGTCCTTATTCTTTTTAATGAAAATCCATTCATTAAAATGTACATATCAACGTTATAATCTTTACTGAAAATCTTTTTACATAAATATGTAAATTTCATACTGTTATTCTTTTACATGAAAAATGTAATTTCACTTTAATTCAATTACATCAAAAATGTAACTTTTACTTTTATTCAATTACTATCTTTTCATTGGAGTCAACTTATATTAAATTGAAGTCCTTAAACGTTTAATTCTTTCCAATGAAAATGACACTAAAATTATGCTTCATTTTAATATATGAACATGACACTAAAAATATATTTATTTTTTTATGTAATAACATAACACTAAAATATGTTTATATTTCATATAACAAAATGGCATTAAAGATATATTCATTTTTAATATTTTCAACATAATACTAAAATATGATTATGTTTCATATGCATTAACATGAATCTAAAATATGTTAATATTTCATATGCATTAAAATGTGACTTTTCTTTTTAATATAATCCACATTGCATTAAATAATTTTGCAATGTCAAAATCTAATCTTTTCATTACATAAAAATGTAATTTTCTTACTTTAAATCTTAATTACATGAAAATATTAACTTTAACTTAATTACATAAAAATGTAATTTTCCTTTTCATTGCTTACTTACCTAAAATGTAAATTTCCTCTTTCATTGTTTATTTATATAAAAATGTAAATTTCCTCTTTCATTGTTTATTCACATAAAAATGTAAATTTCCTCTTTCATTGTTTATTCACATAAAAATGTAAATTCTTTCTTTGTTTATTTACATAAAAATGTAAATTTCCTCTTTCATTGTTTATTTACATAAAAATGTAAATTTCCTTTTTCATTTTTTATTCACATAAAAATGTAAATTTCCTTTATTGAAAATCTATTTACCTTAAAAAGGTAAATATCATATCTAAATTCTTTTATTGAAAATCTATTTACATAAAAATGTAAATTTCTCCTTAATCTTATTCACATTAAAAATGTAAACTTTTCTTTTTAATCTAATTTACATTAAAAATGTAAACTTTTCTTTTTAATCAAATTTACATTAAAATGTAAACTTTTCTTTTTAATATAATTTACATTAAAAATGTATACATTAAAAATGTATACTTTTCTTTTTAATCTAATTTACATTAAAAATGTAAACTTTTCTTTTTAATCTAATTTACATTAAAAATGTAAACTTTACTTTTTAATATAATTTACATTAAAAATGTAAACTTTTCTTTTTAATCTAATTTATATTCAAAATGTAAACTTTTCTTTTTAATCTAATTTACATTAAAAATGTAAACTTTACTTCTTTTCTTATCCACATTAGGAAAAATGTAACTTTTCTTCTTTTCTTATTTACATTAGGAAAAATGTAACTTTACTTCTTTTCTTATTTACATTAGGAAAAAATGTAACTTTTCTTCTTTTCTTACTTATATTAGGAAAAATGTAACTTTTCTTCTTTTCTTATTTACATTAGGAAAAATGTAACTTTTCTTCTTTTCTTATTTACATTAGGAAAAATGTAACTTTTCTTCTTTTACAATGTCAAATATTCCCTTTTTATTTCATTAAAGATGTAATTAAGATTACCATGTAAATTCTATTTCTTCTTATTACATTAAAATGTAAATAATTTTGCAGCGTCAAAATCTAATCTTTTAATTACATAAAAATGTAATTTTAATTTCAATGACAAAATTCTATCTTTTAATTTACATAAAAATGTAATTTTCTTTCTTTTAATAAAAATGTAATTTTCATTCTTTAAATCTTAATTACATAAAAATGTATTTTTTTTCTTTTTAATCTCATTACATGAATATGTAATCTTTTTTTTTAATCTTATTACATGAAAATGTAATTTTCAAATTTAACTAATGAAATCAATGTCCTATTTTTCATTTCTAATAAAATGGCAGTGGAAGTAATGTTCTTTTTCTAACTTAACACATAATTATGTAAATAATGTTCATTTTCTAACTTACCAGATAACGGTGTAAAAATTGTTCATTACATTTCTAACAAATGACAGTGCAAAATAATGTCAATTTCATTTTAACAAATGACAGTGAAAATCATTCTTTTCTTTTTAACAAAAATGATATCGTTTTACATTTCCAAAGAAGGACAAAGATGATATCTTTTTATATTTACAAAACAAAGACCAAAATGATATCTTTTTATGAGACGACCCGAACTTCCCCGTGAAGGAAAGCACGAATACTTTGAGAACAACACACAAAAGGACGCAGACGGAAGAACATTTCATTGTTATAACAACAATTCCATCAGATACAAGAATATACAGGGTATAAATGAATAAATTACATTCGACAAATATCAGAGATTTAAATTACATTTAAATACATCGCAGCGGAAAATAATACAAAAGCACAACTAGAAGTGATACACGGATACAGAGCTTTCCGAGCATCGTTCCAGCTGTATCTCAGGAACCTGTGAATATAAATCTGCAAAACCAAAACTACTAGCTGCCCGTGCGGAAAATAGGGGCACCCAGAGTTTAGGTTAAAACAATAAACTCCAGGTCAGTCATGTGACTGGTGTGAGAACTAAAACAGTTATAATTCTTTATTTTTAAAGTAAGGTAAATCAAGGGACCACGCCGTATAACACGGAACGGGTTTCCTCGCAAGAATACCAGTGCATAAAACAAACAGCGCAATGCTAAATAAAGAAAAATGAAGCTGTTATAAGACCCAGGTCCCATCACACAATGCAACGCAAGCCGAAGGATAGGGTTTTTACCTTATAACAGCCAAAGCATGCTTGATACGTTAAAACACATTATTTGATACTATTAAAAGTGTATAGTGTCAAAACAATTTCACATCATAAATATCAATCATAGGCGGCATTAATGACCCATACCACTATGTCGCCATACTAGGTTCTACAAATAAAACTGTAATATCACGTATTGGAAATTGGATTCCGTCATGAGCCGAGGCAAGGGGCAAGCTCCTCTCCGCGTTCGAGACACTCTAGCAATGCCTCAGGACCCCACTCTGATCCTTTGGAACCTCCAAGGCCGGTCCTCTCTTACTTTTGAGGATTAATTATTCCTGAACACACGTTTCCCGGTCCTTACAGACCTATATCCGAGGCGCCTCGTATCCAACAACCAAACAGGTGAAAAGTATATAAATGTCAGGGCTGGTAGGTCACTGACACCACCCTAGCTAGAAAGAAACGTCGTGCACTCCTTGGGTCCGTATCCCGTTTTTGACTCATACCGAGGTGTGAGGCTCGCGAATTCACGTTATACACAAAGCTATGCCACACAGGCCGTGCTTTGATCATCAACCACAAGACCTTGCTTTTCAACAGAAGCCTTGATCAATTGCCACTTACGCATGCCACATTGGCAATTCACTCCATGCGACTGATGTCCATCGATATACAACCTCTGAGCTCGTACGTCTCAGAGAAGGGCGTTAAGCAAGAGAATAAATTCTCTGCCGCCAAACAGATGTATATTTAATAAAGATCAATCAACACAGAATAAAATCCAATGTCAGACACACAATCCATTTACAAGTTCGCTCTGGGTCTGAACGAAACCGGAGGCACTTTCCTCGCATATCCATCGATCTCCAAGTACGTCTGGACGATCACCGACTGTTTTCCCTCATCTTGGGTGTACAGCCCAATCAAGATCATCAGTAATCACCCAAACGATGTGAAGACTTCCGGTCTTCAACCACCGTCTTCATCTTCGACATCTCGTCGAATCGGTTATTCAGAATGGGTATAAACCCGGCCTTTCTGAATAACCCACGTATATAATAAACGAATGTTACACAAACACCACAAACGCCTCATTCCAATTCAGAATATTCTTTTATTCACAAAATCACATTCTTAGGGAAAGGTTCCCATTAATTTTATCAAAGATAAATTCTTCTAAATTTATTCTTTAATCTTCCTTTGGATATCATCTCAAACTAGTCGGGATTAACGAACCACACTGAAGTAATTATTTAGTTTATTTCCCAATCCCAACCTATATATCCCATGGAGCAAAACTGGCGATACTCCATATCTAACACCACGGTGTTATCGGTAAAATTAATTACCATTTCACGTTCAAATCTAATTAAAGATTTAACTATCGCTTTGGAGCAAAACTGGTGGTACTCCATTCTCGATCACCTTTCAGATTTGATAATTTAAATTATCAATTCACATTTTAATCTAATTAAAGATTCATTAAAACTCCACTTAGCTTTAATCTTTTCAAAAATCAATATCCTGTCTTTAACTGGGTTAAAGAACCAATGTCATCTAAAACACGATTCACGATAAACCCAAATCACATTTGATATTAAATACAAGGCTCTGAATAGAAAATATATCGACTTATATTCAATACCAAATTCTGAAACCAACAAATATCGTATTGGAAATAACGATATAAAATATATCTTTCAAATTCCCATAACAATATCTGTATAGTCACGAAATCCAACATCGAAATATCCCGAAGATAATTTCGATTCAGCTCCAGTCCAATCCACGTATTGGAAATATCGATTATTTTTAAAATCACTTTCAAATTCAATTTATTTATTTCAAAATTAAATTAATTTTAATTCTAGTTCAAAACTAGTTCATTTCGATAAAAATCTATTTTTATCTTTTCAAATATGGAGTTTTCCAGCTCAATTTTTCCCAAATCATTTCTTATGATTTTACCCAAATTATAGATATTTTTAATAATTTTATCAAGGCCCGTACAGTCGACTTCCATCAACGGCCATCGAACTGCACTTACAGCGACCTTTTATGAAATTGATTTGGACATAATTCCAAATCCAACCGTTGGATTTCAAATTTCTAATATTCATTGGAAAGCTCTTTTCGATACGAACCCAACGGTTCCGGTTTTAGGAGAATCCGACGGTCGGATCTCCCGCAATGTCCGTTTGAAATAAATGGTCGAAATTCACGAACTGCCGCGACGCGGCTCGTTCTATTCAGGCCATTATATTATATATATAATATATATAATATATATTTCGTCGATTTCTATTTAAAACGAATTTTATAAATTGTTTTAAATTCGTTTCTAAAACAATTCAACTTCTACATTCAATTTCAAATCGATTTGATTTCAATTCAACTCGAATTCATTTCAATTTTATTCAATTCAAATTCAAATTCGTTTCAATTCAATTCAAATTCAAATTCAAATTCGTTTCAATTCAATTCAATTCGAATTTACCTTCTATTTGATCTAATTCGAATTCGTTTTAAATTGATTTCAATTCAATTTCAGTTTGTTTGAAATTTCAATTTCAATCTAATTCAATTTGAATTCATTTCTATTTTACTCGAATTCAAATTCACTTTCTATTCAATTCAATTCGAATTCATTTTCTATTCGATTCGAATTCATTTCAAATTGATTCAATAAAATTTCAATTTCAATTTTTAATCTAATTCAATTTGAATTTCCTTTCAAAATATTAAATTTTGAAATCACTTTCCAACATTCATTATACAACGAATAAAATCGATATAAATATCATTCGCGTCAAAATAACGCATCTCTAATCAACACGGCTTTATATATTTCAATAAATTCGTTATTCTATTCAACAAATGAATATTTATTTCATTCAACACATGAATCTATATTTCTTTCAACACACGACTAATCTCAACACATGAGTACTGTCAACACATCACTATTTTTGTTATGTAAAATATTTTATAAAACTATGGTATCTATCGTTTGATTTTCAATTAGACTTCTACTGAGAAGTAGTTCTAATTTTAAATATGATAAAGATGTAAATTTCATTGTATAAAATATTTCACTCAACACATGAACATCGTCAACACATGACTATTTTTATATTCAACACATGAATTTTCTTTTATGATATTCATTATTTTCCCGATTGGAATGAGGCCCAATCAATCACCATATAATGTTAGTTATATGGATTCCATACAACACATGTATATAATAGCATGATAAACAATCAACCATCATCCAAAGTGCACCACACTGTATAAGCATCAAATATAAATATCTAACGCTTATAACAGCCTGTCAATCAATCGATCGACATATTTTAATCAATCAGGATGAGTGAACTTCAAATTTCATCCCAACACCCGTGTGGGGTTTCAAACAATCAAACACAGATTTTATTTGTGCAGTTGGGCGATGTGTAAAATTTATCGTCCCAATCAATATCAGTCAAAACAGTGTATATAAACAAATCGGTCGATTTGTTTATAAATATTCATTTATTCACTTTCACGTTAAAAATTATATTTTTAACGATAAACATTTTATTTTAACACATGAATTTCTATTCAGTTCATTTATTCAATAAAA
This sequence comes from Allium sativum, assembly GCA_030737875.1. Taxonomy (NCBI): domain Eukaryota; kingdom Viridiplantae; phylum Streptophyta; class Magnoliopsida; order Asparagales; family Amaryllidaceae; genus Allium; species Allium sativum. The sequence goes on along the minus strand of CM060918.1, from coordinate 155,149,082 downwards.
TGATATTTTTATTTTTCTAACATATTTTAGAAAATTTCGGCGGCATAACGGCACGATACTAGAAACGGGACGAGGCCTAGCCTTATCCCCGGTCTAGTGAAGGCCCACGCCATTCACACATTAATCAATCCATTCATTTCACCAAACAATTCAATCTCAAATCAAATCATCTAACTAATCTATGCAACCAAAACAAACAAGTCCATGGTCTGTGGACGATTGTGTCGGGTGCTACTAAGCACCGTCTGCATCCTAGTATATATATGTGATTAGAAAAGAAATTGAAGAGTGAGAAATTCTCACCGATAGCTATCTAATATCACGATTCTTTATTGACAGAAATCTTCCTTTGCTCTCGCCCTTTTTATCATCTTCGTTGCCCGTTGTCACTACATATATAAAAATCACACATTTTTATATTTTGATGTCTTTAAGATAAAAATCACATTTTTATTCACTTTCAATTTAAAAATCATATTTTTATAATCACTTCATATATTTAAAAATCGAATTTTTACTATGCTATTCAATATATAAAAATCCCATTTTTGCTTCAATGTTCAATATATAAAAATCATATTTTTATATCGTTATCATCTATATAAAGATCTCGCCTTTTTAACTATAAAGATTTCTCCTTTTCAAATATAAAGACTTCATCTTTTCAAAAATATTGATTTCATCATTATAAAAATTACCACTTTATCTCAACGTATATAAAATAAAAATCAGATTTTTATTTCGTTACATACACAAAGATGATATTTTTATATTCTCTATCTCATAAAGATTACATTTTTAATACTTTAAAAATATAAAAATCATATTTTTAATATTTCTATATAGTAAAGATTATATTTTTAATACTTTAAAAATATAAAAATCATATTTTGAAATCGTTTTCTAACTAAAAATTTAACCTTTCTTTACTAAAAATCACATTTCTACGTTGTTGTTCATAGGGTAAAACCCATATTTTTCTACTTTATCTTCATAAATAATTAACCTAAACAACTAAATAAACTAAAAATAAAAATAAAAGAAAACTTACATTAAATCGGATTTTCCAAGGGTGGGGGGTCTTCTCCGTTCGTCAGTGGCTGAGGGGAGGGGGGGAAACTCGTGGCGGAGGCGCCTGGCGGAATTGGACTGTCGGTGGTGGGTCTCCGGTCTAGGGCGGCGCGATTTTCTAAAGGGGATCGGGGCTGTTTGCGTCGATCGCAGGAGGGGAGGGGGTTTGATTTGGGAAGGAGGAGGAAGGGCAGGGGGGTCCGGCCGTGGGTGGTGGTGGCGCCGTCGAGCGCGGCGCTCAGTCGAGGGGGGGGCGACGGGAAAGCATTAGGGTGTTTTTTTTTCTTTCTTTGTAAAACTGAATCGAGAAAAGAAAAGGAAGGGGGGGCCATCGGTTATAAGGGGAGGAAGGGGGTTTTCTTTTTTATTTATTTTTATTTATTATTTTATTATTTTGAAAAGTTGACTTTTACATACGTCATCAAAACGAGGCCCACCACCTGTCGTCCATAGCGTTTAACCCCCATTCCGAACACAATGGGATATGTATCGTCAGCTGATATGATCGTTTGAATCAGTTTCCGTTAAATTTACATTTAAATCACTTTATTGAATTTTAAACGTACCTTTCAAATTACCGGGGTCACATACTAACTCTAAAAATTCCCGAAAAATATTTTCTAGCTTCGTATTGACGATACGGTCCTAACAAAACTAATTTCGTCGAATTCTGAGACTGTTAGAAAAATGGCTATTTTCCAGTCGATTAAAATCAACTAAAACTGGTCAAACGCGTTTTCCTTTGCCACGCTCACATATTGATTCGAACAATTATGAAATTTGGAATCTAACAATAATTTGACATCACGGATCCAACAAAACTGGTTTCGTCGGAATCCGAGGTCATTTGCAAAATGTCCATTTTTAAGGGCCTGAATTCCATAGCGACTATTCAGAATTTTCAACTGGACATATCTTTTGATTCCCGCTATGAAATCTGGATTTGTCGGATTCGTTGGAAAGATATTCACTATTAGATCCTAATGTTTTTGGTTTCACTAAAATCCGGATTGTTTTGTACCCGGTACATTCAATTGAAGTTTGAAATCGAATTATCGAACTACCGCGCCATTTTCAATTCTATTTATAATTATATATAAATATTTATATTCTAACGACGACGTATATAATATATACGTTCGAATTCTATTCAAAATAAATTTCTCGTTGATATTATTTAAAATAATCTATTTTAAATATTCAAATTCAGCTAAAATTGCCAAAATAAAAATTTCAAACTGGCTCGCATTTTACGGGTTGTTACAATCTCCCCCACTTAAAACTTTTCGTCCCCGAAAAGGAACAAAGTCGAAAGCGGTTTGATTATTCAACTCTACGCTCGATCTGGCTTCTATTCTCCAATTTTTTTAGTTTCTGAGAATTTTCAAAATTTCAAAAATTTGGCTAACACCCTAAATTTTCGAAAAATTTCGCCATAACCTCCCCTGTACCGGGAGCATCGGGGAATTTCAAATAGCTTCCCCGGTCCTTCAGATCTCAAAAAGAAAAAGAAAAAGCCAAGCGGCTAGCCAATAGGCTCACAAAATCATCATCACCCAAACAAAACAGTAAATTATGTAGTAAACATGTACCTATTTGTCGGGCAAACAAATTTTATTCTTCGGCTCTAGCCTCCTTGCTATGACCTGTTCAATGTAAGTATATGTATGTGCAAGCAAATGCGACCAATTTTCAATATAATTCAATATTTGGTTCAATTAGGCATAATGGTTAAAAATTATCAAACAACTAAACAAACAACACAAACATCAATCAATTAGTGAATTAGAGTTTCAAATTCATAACTTTTTGATACATATATACAAAAAATCATGTTTTTGATGCCACATCACAACAATGTGTTCTAACTATATATGTTTTGGTTCTCACACCAGCCTAATGGAAATATATAGAAATCACACCTTCGAAACACGAACATAAATACTGATGATGTGGCCACATCATCAGAATTATCCCCGGGTGTCTAAAATGTGATTCTATATCTATCCAGTATATTAAAATTTCGACTATACGTTCATGACGCGTATACGCGAAATCTATATATACTCGATTGCCCATATTCAAAATAAATAAATATTCAAATACGTATAAAACGATTTAAATTTTAAAACAAAATTGTTTTCATTTGAAAAATATACTCTTCACACTCGTTCTAGGATACTACTGATCCTATCTCTAACGAGCCATTCTAATTGGATATTGGTAATCCAATATCTGATGAATTCTTTCGTATGGTTCTAATGTGTCTTGTTCTCGAGCTCTGTAAACCAAAGCTCTGATACCACTGAGACGACCCGAACTTCCCCGTGAAGGAAAGCACGAATACTTTGAGAACAACACACAAAAGGACGCAGACGGAAGAACATTTCATTGTTATTACAACAATTCCATCAGATACAAGAATATACAGAGTATAAATGAATAAATTACATTCGACAAATATCAGAGATTTAAATTACATTTAAATACATCACAGCGGAAAATAATACAAAAGCACAACTAGAAGTGATACACGGATACAGAGCTTTCCGATCATCGTTCCAGCTGTATCTCAGGAACCTGTGAATATAAATCTGCAAAACCAAAACTACTAGCTGCCCGTGCGGAAAATAGGGGCACCAGAGTTTAGGTTAAAACAATAAACTCCAGGTCAGTCATGTGACTGGTGTGAGAACTAAAACAGTTATAATTCTTTATTTTTAAAGTAAGGTAAATCAAGGGACCACGCCATATAACACGGAACGGGTTTCCTCCCAAGAATACCAGTGCATAAAACAAACAGCGCAATGCTAAATAAAGAAAAATGAAGCTGTTATAAGACCCAGGTCCCATCACACAATGCAACGCAAGCCGGAGGATAGGGTTTTTACCTTATAACAGCCAAAGCATGCTTGATACGTTAAAACACATTATTTGATACTATTAAAAGTGTATAGTGTCAAAACAATTTCACATCATAAATATCAATCATAGGCGGCATTAATGACCCATACCACTATGTCGCCATACTAGGTTCTACAAATAAAACCGCAATATCACGTATTGGAAATTGGATTCCGTCATGAGCCGAGGCAAGGGGCAAGCTCCTCTCCGCGTTCGAGACACTCTAGCAATGCCTCAGGACCCCACTCTGATCCTTTGGAACCTCCAAGGCCGGTCCTCTCTTACTTTTGAGGATTAATTATTCCTGAACACACGTTTCCCGGTCCTTACAGACCTATATCCGAGGCGCCTCGTATCCAACAACCACACAGGTGAAAAGTATATAAATGTCAGGGCTGGTAGGTCACTGACACCACCCTAGCTAGAAAGAAACGTCGTGCACTCCTTGGGTCCGTATCCCGTTTTTGACTCATACCGAGGTGTGAGGCTCGCGAATTCACGTTATACACAAAGCTATGCCACACAGGCCGTGCTTTGATCATCAACCACAAGACCTTGCTTTTCAACAGAAGCCTTGATCAATTGCCACTTACGCATGCCACATTGGCAATTCACTCCATGCGACTGATGTCCATCGATATACAACCTCTGAGCTCGTACGTCTCAGAGAAGGGCGTTAAGCAAGAGAATAAATTCTCTGCCGCCAAACAGATGTATATTTAATAAAGATCAATCAACACAGAATAAAATCCAATGTCAGACACACAATCCATTTACAAGTTCGCTCTGGGTCTGAACGAAACCGGAGGCACTTTCCTCGCATATCCATCGATCTCCAAGTACGTCTGGACGATCACCGACTGTTTTCCCTCATCTTGGGTGTACAGCCCAATCAAGATCATCAGTAATCACCCAAACGATGTGAAGACTTCCGGTCTTCAACCACCGTCTTCATCTTCGACATCTCGTCGAATCGGTTATTCAGAATGGGTATAAACCCGGCCTTTCTGAATAACCCACGTATATAATAAACGAATGTTACACAAACACCACAAACGCCTCATTCCAATTCAGAATATTCTTTTATTCACAAAATCACATTCTTAGGGAAAGGTTCCCATTAATTTTATCAAAGATAAATTCTTCTAAATTTATTCTTTAATCTTCCTTTGGATATCATCTCAAACTAGTCGGGATTAACGAACCACACCGAAGTAATTATTTAGTTTATTTCCCAATCCCAACCTATATATCCCATGGAGCAAAACTGGCGATACTCCATATCTAACACCACGGTGTTATCGGTAAAATTAATTACCATTTCACGTTCAAATCTAATTAAAGATTTAACTATCGCTTTGGAGCAAAACTGGTGGTACTCCATTCTCGATCACCTTTCAGATTTGATAATTTAAATTATCAATTCACATTTTAATCTAATTAAAGATTCATTAAAACTCCACTTAGCTTTAATCTTTTCAAAAATCAATATCCTGTCTTTAACTGGGTTAAAGAACCAATGTCATCTAAAACACGATTCACGATAAACCCAAATCACATTTGATATTAAATACAAGGCTCTGAATAGAAAATATATCGACTTATATTCAATACCAAATTCTGAAACCAACAAATATCGTATTGGAAATAACGATATAAAATATATCTTTCAAATTCCCATAACAATATCTGTATAGTCACGAAATCCAACATCGAAATATCCCGAAGATAATTTCGATTCAGCTCCAGTCCAATCCACGTATTGGAAATATCGATTATTTTTAAAATCACTTTCAAATTCAATTTATTTATTTCAAAAATAAATTGATTTTAATTCTAGTTCAAAACTAGTTCATTTCGATAAAAATCTATTTTTATCTTTTCAAATATGGAGTTTTCCAGCTCAATTTTTCCCAAATCATTTCTTATGATTTTACCCAAATTATAGATATTTTTAATAATTTTATCAAGGCCCGTACAGTCGACTTCCATCAACGGCCATCGAACTGCACTTACAGCGACCTTTTCTGAAATTGATTTGGACATAATTCCAAATCCAACCGTTGGATTTCAAATTTCTAATATTCATTGGAAAGCTCTTTTCGATACGAACCCAACGGTTCCGGTTTTAGGAGAATCCGACGGTCGGATCTCCCGCAATGTCCGTTTGAAATAAATGGTCGAAATTCACGAACTGCCGCGACGCGGCGCGTTCTATTCAGGCCATTATATTATATATATAATATATATAATATATATTTCGTCGATTTCTATTTAAAACGAATTTTATAAATTGTTTTAAATTCGTTTCTAAAACAATTCAACTTCTACATTCAATTTCAAATCGATTTGATTTCAATTCAACTCGAATTCATTTCAATTTTATTCAATTCGAATTCAAATTCGTTTCAATTCAATTCAAATTCAAATTCGTTTCAATTCAATTCAATTCGAATTTACCTTCTATTTGATCTAATTCGAATTCGTTTTAAATTGATTTCAATTCAATTTCAGTTTGTTTGAAATTTCAATTTCAATCTAATTCAATTTGAATTCATTTCTATTTTACTCGAATTCAAATTCACTTTCTATTCAATTCAATTCGAATTCATTTTCTATTCGATTCGAATTCATTTCAAATTGATTCAATAAAATTTCAATTTCAATTTTTAATCTAATTCAATTTGAATTTCCTTTCAAAATATTAAATTTTGAAATCACTTTCCAACATTCATTATACAACGAATAAAATCGATATAAATATCGTTCGCGTCAAAATAACGCATCTCTAATCAACACGGCTTTATATATTTCAATAAATTCGTTATTCTATTCAACAAATGAATATTTATTTCATTCAACACATGAATCTATATTTCTTTCAACACACGACTAATCTCAACACATGAGTACTGTCAACACATCACTATTTTTGTTATGTAAAATATTTTATAAAACTATGGTATCTATCGTTTGATTTTCAATTAGACTTCTACTGAGAAGTAGTTCTAATTTTAAATATGATAAAGATGTAAATTTCATTGTATAAAATATTTCACTCAACACATGAACATCGTCAACACATGACTATTTTTATATTCAACACATGAATTTTCTTTTATGATATTCATTATTTTCCCGATTGGAATGAGGCCCAATCAATCACCATATAATGTTAGTTATATGGATTCCATACAACACATGTATATAATAGCATGATAAACAATCAACCATCATCCAAAGTGCACCACACTGTATAAGCATCAAATATAAATATCTAACGCTTATAACAGCCTGTCAATCAATCGATCGACATATTTTAATCAATCAGGATGAGTGAACTTCAAATTTCATCCCAACACCCGTGTGGGGTTTCAAACAATCAAACACAGATTTTATTTGTGCAGTTGGGCGATGTGTAAAATTTATCGTCCCAATCAATATCAGTCAAAACAGTGTATATAAACAAATCGGTCGATTTGTTTATAAATATTCATTTATTCACTTTCACGTTAAAAATTATATTTTTAACGATAAACATTTTATTTTAACACATGAATTTCTATTCAGTTCATTTATTCAATAAAATGATATTTTTATTTTTCTAACATATTTTAGAAAATTTCGGTGGCATAACGGCACGATACTAGAAACGGGACGAGGCCTAGCCTTATCCCCGGTCTAGTGAAGGCCCACGCCATTCACACATCAATCAATCCATTCATTTCACCAAACAATTCAATCTCAAATCAAATCATCTAACTAATCTATGCAACCAAAACAAACAAGTCCATGGTCTGTGGACGATTGTGTCGGGTGCTACTAAGCACCGTCTGCATCCTAGTATATATATGTGATTAGAAAAGAAATTGAAGAGTGAGAAATTCTCACCGATAGCTATCTAATATCACGATTCTTTATTGACAGAAATCTTCCTTTGCTCTCGCCCTTTTTATCATCTTCGTTGCCCGTTGTCACTACATATATAAAAATCACACATTTTTATATTTTGATGTCTTTAAGATAAAAATCACATTTTTATTCACTTTCAATTTAAAAATCATATTTTTATAATCACTTCATATATTTAAAAATCGAATTTTTACTATGCTATTCAATATATAAAAATCCCATTTTTGCTTCAATGTTCAATATATAAAAATCATATTTTTATATCGTTATCATCTATATAAAGATCTCGCCTTTTTAACTATAAAGATTTCTCCTTTTCAAATATAAAGACTTCATCTTTTCAAAAATATAGATTTCATCATTATAAAAATTACCACTTTATCTCAACGTATATAAAATAAAAATCAGATTTTTATTTCGTTACATACACAAAGATGATATTTTTATATTCTCTATCTCATAAAGATTACATTTTTAATACTTTAAAAATATAAAAATCATATTTTTAATATTTCTATATAGTAAAGATTATATTTTTAATACTTTAAAAATATAAAAATCATATTTTGAAATCGTTTTCTAACTAAAAATTTAACCTTTCTTTACTAAAAATCACATTTCTACGTTGTTGTTCATAGGGTAAAACCCATATTTTTCTACTTTATCTTCATAAATAATTAACCTAAACAACTAAATAAACTAAAAATAAAAATAAAAGAAAACTTACATTAAATCGGATTTTCCAAGGGTGGGGGGTCTTCTCCGTTCGTCAGTGGCTGAGGGGAGGGGGGGAAACTCGTGGCGGAGGCGCCTGGCGGAATTGGACTGTCGGTGGTGGGTCTCCGGTCTAGGGCGGCGCGATTTTCTAAAGGGGATCGGGGTTGTTTGCGTCGATCGCAGGAGGGGAGGGGGTTTGATTTGGGAAGGAGGAGGAAGGGCAGGGGGGTCCGGCCGTGGGTGGTGGTGGCGCCGTCGAGCGCGGCGCTCAGTCGAGGGGGGGGCGACGGGAAAGCATTAGGGTGTTTTTTTTTTCTTTGTAAAACTGAATCGAGAAAAGAAAAGGAAGGGGGGGCCATCGGTTATAAGGGGAGGAAGGGGGTTTTCTTTTTTATTTATTTTTATTTATTATTTTATTATTTTTAAAAGTTGACTTTTACATACGTCATCAAAACGAGGCCCACCACCTGTCGTCCATAGCGTTTAACCACCATTCCGAACACAATGGGATATGTATCGTCAGCTGATATGATCGTTTGAATCAGTTTCCGTTAAATTTACATTTAAATCACTTTATTGAATTTTAAACGTACCTTTCAAATTACCGGGGTCACATACTAACTCTAAAAATTCCCGAAAAATATTTTCTAGCTTCGTATTGACGATACGGTCCTAACAAAACTAATTTCGTCGAATTCTGAGACTGTTAGAAAAATGGCTATTTTCCAGTCGATTAAAATCAACTGAAACTGGTCAAACGCGTTTTCCTTTGCCACGCTCACATATTGATTCGAACAATTATGAAATTTGGAATCTAACAATAATTTGACATCACGGATCCAACAAAACTGGTTTCGTCGGAATCCGAGGTCATTTGCAAAATGTCCATTTTTAAGGGCCTGAATTCCATAGCGACTATTCAGAATTTTCAACTGGACATATCTTTTGATTCCCGCTATGAAATCTGGATTTGTCGGATTCGTTGGAAAGATATTCACTATTAGATCCTAATGTTTTTGGTTTCACTAAAATCCGGATTGTTTTGTACCCGGTACATTCAATTGAAGTTTGAAATCGAATTATCGAACTACCGCGCCATTTTCAATTCTATTTATAATTATATATAAATATTTATATTCTAACGACGACGTATATAATATATACGTTCGAATTCTATTCAAAATAAATTTCTCGTTGATATTATTTAAAATAATCTATTTTAAATATTCAAATTCAGCTAAAATTGCCAAAATAAAAATTTCAAACTGGCTCGCATTTTACGGGTTGTTACATTTTATATTAACAAAACGAAGACAAAAAGGATGTCTTTTTATATTAAGAAAACAAAGACAAAAAGGATGTCTTTTTAATTTACAAACAAAAGCAAATTCTTTTACTCACACACAAAAATGATTCTTTTTCCATTACACATAAAAAAATGATTCTTTTTCATTAACAAAGCTAATATTTTTATATTTAAAACCAAAAATGAAACTTTTATTTACAATCAAAAAGGTACAATCTTTATATTTAACAAAAGTTAAATCTTTATATTTCACACAAACAAAGTTTCAAGCTTTTATTTTATACAAACAAAGTTTCAAGCTTTTATTTTAAAATAACAAAAGTTAAAATCTTTAAAAATTATTATCGACATTAATTCAAAATAATGCTCAGATTCATCACTCAGATTCAAACAATGGAGAATTCTGGTTATACATGACCAGATCTATTGCACACAAACAATACAATCAGTCACCAATCACAAACAACAAAATTTAAGTACAACAAACACAGATTTGATTATATAAATACGTACATATGAGATTCAAGCATCGAGGAATAAAAATATAAAATTTAAAATTGAAATCTCACATCGTTATTGAGTTCTGCGCTGTTCAGATCCAAAATTTGGTCAAAATTCAACTTTCTCAGAATCAGGTCTACTCAGTTTCATCGCGTAGATCTCGGTCTCACGATCGTGGCGCATCTAAAATCGTTCAATTTCGAGTTCGTATGCATTAGTTATGATTAAATTAAGATCGGTCAAATTGAATTAAAGTAATTAGTCAACTATAATTTGAAAAAAAGTCAACCCACCCTTATCTTCTTCCTCCATCGTTCCAACCCGTTCAATGAAACCCATAGCTTCAAACCTAGGGCTCTACTTATCTCAAAATCCGTGACACTTGAAGGAGATCGGATTGTGGCACTTCGAAGAGGAGGGGAAAGGGGTGTGGGCGCCCTAGGTGATGGAGGCCGCGGTGGAGCCCACGTGGTGCGGTGGGGGCTGTTTGGCTGCATGTTGGGGAGGGGATTCCGGGCAAATTACTCACTTATACTTCATCATCCCCGTATAGAATTAAAGAGGATGAAAATCTCTTCAATAAGTTCCAAAGGAGCATGAATTTTTATTGAGTGGATTGAGAGAGATCGAGGAATGAAAATTCGGATGTTCTTGGCCATAGAAAAGAGGGGCGGTGGCTGATTTGTTTTAGGGGGATTAGGGTTTAGAGATTAGTGAATATTTATATTATTTAATTAGTTAATTAGCCCATTAAAGCCCTTATGCAACTTTGTCAGATTTCAGCCCAACGACTGTCGTTCCTACCCATTAACCCCTATTCCGGACTCATCTACCTATGTCCCGCAGGCCCAAACGACTGTCTTGACCCAGTTTTCTTTATTTTAAAATATTTTCTTTTATTTTTAATTCAACCGTACGAATAAATTCACCGGGGCCACAAATTAACTTCGAAAAATCCCGAAAAATATATTTAGCTATGTTTTGACGCTGCGGACCTAGGAAAATTAATTTCGTTCAATTCTGAGCCTATTTGAAAAATGGCATTTTTCAAGTCGATTAAAATTGACCGAAATTGAACAAACTGAAATCTTTTTGCCATGGTCACAAATTAATTCTAAAAATTATGAAAAATTAAACTTAGCAAAATTTGACATTCCGAATCCAACAAAAGTGGTTTCGTCGAAAACAGAGGTCGTTTGAAAAATGGCTATTTTCAAGGTGTATATATTAAATATTAAAAATACATTTTTAAACAAATAATTTCCGAAACTGGAAATATATAAGTGTTTATACTTTTTAAATGCAGAAACATCATTCTGAACTCAGTGGAAGTGGTTTCGAGTCCAAATTCCTTCGTATGCAGAAAGTAGCATTTTTGACCTTTATATATAATATATAAATTTCATAGCAACCTTTCTAAATTTTAAACTGGGCATAACTTTTGATTCCTGCTATGAAATTTCTATTTTTCGGATTTGTTGGAAAGATATTTTTAAATAGATTCTAATATTTTTGGTTTCACTAAAATCCGTTAAATTTTGCATCCTATACAATCAGTCAAAGTTCAAGTTTGACTTTTCAAACTACCGCGCTATTTCTAACTCCCTTTTATAATTAAAATTAAATTATTCATCCTAACTTCGATTTAAATAAATTTTTAATCACTACTATTTTAAATAAATTATTTTAAATATCAAAACCCATTAAAATAACTTAAAATAAAAAATTTAAATTGGCCCCAAAATTCAGGGTTGTTACATAATCACAAATATAAAATAGTAAATGCAGTAAAAAAGAAAAATCACACCAGGGATTTTTATACTAGTTCGGAGCACCGTCCTACGTCCAGTCCCAGACTTCCTTCTGGATTTTCACTAACAACCACCTCACTTTACCTGGAGGAACAGGTATACAACACCCGAGCAGTCGAACGGGATTTCACGCCTCTAACAACACGAGGACTTCAACACTTGCCTCTTACAACACTGAGGACTTCAACACTTGCCTGATCACACACAGGACTTCAACTAATACAATGGTTTTGACTTCTGCTTTGTGTTCTTGATTCAACACGGATAGTCAATAGTTTGAGTACAATCTTCCTATAATCTGATCCTCGAGTATATACTTTGAATGCGTAGATTTAAGGAAGTAGAATGCTTGTTGAATCAAATGATATTAAAGTGTGCGTGTGTACTTGCCAAGTATAATACACTCACAAGGATCGTGTAATATAACGAACAATATTCAAGAATGAAATAATAGGTAATCACAAATATAAAATAGTAAATGCAGTAAAAAAGAAAAATCACACCAGGGATTTTTATACTAGTTCGGAGCACCATCCTACGTCCAGTCCCAGACTTCCTTTTGTATTTTCACTAACAACCACCTCACTTCACCTGGTGGAACAGTTATACAACACCCGAGCAGCCGAACGGGATTTCATGCCTCTAACAACACGAGGACTTCAACACTTGCCTCTTACAGCACTGAGGACTACAACACTTTCCTGATCACACACAGGAATTCAACTAATACAATGGTTTTGACTTGTGCTTTGTGTTCTTGATCAACACGTATAGTCAATAGTTTGAGTAAAATCTTCCTATAATCTGATCCTCGAGTATATACTTTGAATGCGTAGATTTAAGGAAGTACAATGCTTGTTGAATCAAATGATATTAAAGTGATTCAAAGATTCAACAAGTATTTAAATTTGGAGAGCTTTTGTTTTGCAAAGAGTATGAAAATACAATTCGGAAATTAGAGAGAATATAGAATGATTCGCTGATTGTAAAACAAGTTTGAAGTTGTTTATATAATAGTAGAAAGGTAGTAATTCTTCATGAAGAGTTTCTATAAAAAGTTATGTCCATTTCCTTTGATTATTGAATAGAAATCCCTTTACAAATAGAAGCAACCTTTCAGAAAAAGCTTGCTATTTAAAAATGGTCGGCTGGTTGAAAATCATCGGTCGACTGATTGAATTTAATTAAAATTAAAAATTCCAGAAAAATAGCCGTTATGTGCAAAAACACACAGACCGATGGATTGGTTCTTTTTGGGCGGTCGACCATTTTATGGTTGTGGACCAGAGGACCTCGGTCCACAGTCTATATCACTCTGCACATTTTCCCGGTCGGAGCCTGGACCGTTTGGGCTTTTTCTGTGATTTTTCAATTCCTCAAATATACAAATTTCAGCAACGAAGATATGATATAACTTTATAAGTTGTTTTGTGCATTCGTGTTATACTTTGAGGATAGATTTTAACATATTTCTAACACGACTCAATGTATGTATGTATGTGTATATATATATATATAAACCATATCTCTATGAATTGATCTTCATTGCAATTTTATATGTTGGTATCGATCAAAATCTTGTTCTCGACATTCCCCCCCTTTTTGATTGATGACAACACCTTGGATTTTCTCCCTCTGAATATAAAGCTCCCCCTGAATTTCTGCAACATTTGTTAGTTCATAATATAAATAACCTTACCTTTTGATTCCAGCATTAACAAATGTTAGTACACATATACTATTACAATGTTATGCACATAATTTTAAATGATAGTATATGTAACATAAATGATATGTATCATCATGAGAGAAAATATTTCCCCCCCCTTTGTCATCGATTAAAAAGAATAAATTCCATAATAAACACAATAATCGAGAGTAGAAGAGAATACAAATAACTATAGTACCTTTAGGAGATATTGAATCATTTGATTTTTTGATAACCTTCTCTTTTTTGATAAGCTGAGTTTTCAAAGATATTTAGAGATACCGAATAACCTTCTATTTGTTGTGGTGTACCTGCAAAAAATATGACATATATAGTTTTGGTACCTGCTTGCTTTGTTTGGGTCCATGGGTTAGATAGAAGGTAACCATACCCAAGAGAGTTTAATGGAACCTTTAAAGGTAAAATTTTCATTATTAACTACTGAATCAAAATAATCATTTATATATTTTTCTCTGTTTTTCCAACTTACAGGAACCCAAATACTTAAGTATTCTCTAGTGATATTCCTTTTCGTATTTCTATATTTATTATTAGCCATAGAAGTATTCTAATTTCTATAATAATTGGGTCTTAGATGTGCATTAGCACTAGTAGTGATATTTTTATTGGACATAAAAGCATATCTAGTAGTATTTCTATGATTGGTTTTAGTATATCCTATACCACTTTTATCGTGTAAAGGTCTAGAGTAGGATAAAATATCATTTAAATCATTTTGACCTTTATTAAATTTCGTAAACTTATTTTTGCATTTTTCAAATTCGATTCCAAAGTCACGAGTGACATTTTCAAAGGAAATTTTGTTATTACCAATTTCCTTGTTTAATTCAGAAATTTTTCTTTTAAAGTACCGTTCTCAGTTTTAAGACCAAAAATCTGAGATTCTGAACTAAAAGGAGATCGTAATTTTTCAAAATTTTCTTTTGTGTCAAAAATTTCATTTTGCAAAATATTATTGTTCACCTTTAAAATCTCATATTCTTTAGATAATTCTAAATTCTTTAAAGCTCCATTCTCTTTTTCAAGAGACGAAATTAAAGAACTAGAATTATTTAAAGAATCTTCTAATGATATATTTCTATTTTGCAAAAGATCGATTTCCTTTAAAAGAACATTGATTTTATCTTCTAGTCGCTCATTTTCTTTTTGAAGGAAATCTTTTTGAGAAACAAGCTTTTCTAAGGTATTTTCAAAACATTTGGCTTGTTTTACTAAAAAATTGTTTTCTTCTTTTAATTTTGAATTTTTCTTGCTCACAATTTTTTGATTTAGCTATAATGACTGTATTGAGTTTACTCAGAGTTTTAAAATCTTTCAATAATTTTTCATCGTCTAAGAAAAGATCTTTATATAATGAATCTATACATACCGATTGTGATCTGACTTTAGCCATGAGACATTTGCTTCCTTGGTCTCCTGATTTAGCTTTGTTATTCTTCCACTTTCTAATACCTTGACTAGATTTCTTTACTGCCATTTGTTCTAGGATGTTGTTACGATCTTTAGAACACCAGGCTCTGATACCAATTGAAAGTGTGCGTGTGTACTTGCCAAGTATAATACACTCGTAAGGATCGTGTAATATGACGAACAATATTCAAGAATGAAATAATAGGTAATCACAGATATAAAATAGTAAATGCAATAAAAAAGAAAAATCAAACCAGGGATTTTTATACTGGTTCGTAGCACCGTCCTACGTCCAGTCCCAAACTTCCTTCTGGATTTTCACTAACAACCACCTCACTTCACCCAGAGGAACAAGTATACAACACCTGAGCGCCGAACGGAATTTCACGCCTCTAACAATACGAGGACTACAACACTTGCCTCTTACGACACTGAGGACTTCAACACTTGCCTGATCACAGATAGGACTTCAACTAATACAATGGTTTTGACTTCTGCTTTGTGTTCTTGATTCAACACGGATAGTCAATAGTTTGAGTACAATCTTCCTATAATCTGATCCTCGAGTATATGCTTTGAATGTGTAGATTTAAGGAAGTAGAATGCTTGTTGAATCAAATGATATTAAAGTGATTCAAGGATTCAACAAGTATTTAAATTTGGAGAGCTTTTGTTTTGGAAAGAGTATGAAAATGCAATTCAGAAATTAGAGAGAATATAGAATGATTCGGTGATTGTAAAACAAGTTTAAAGTTGTTTATATAATAGTAGAAAGGTAGTAATTCTTCATGAAGAGTTTCTATAAAAAGTTATGTCCATTTTCTTTGATTATTGAATAGAAACTCTTCACAAATAGAAGCAACCTTTCAGAAAAAGCTTGCTGTTTAAAAATGGTCGACTGGTTGAAAATCACCGGTTGACTGGTTGAATTTAATTAAAATTAAAAATTCCAGAAAAATAGTCGTTATGTGCAAAAACACACAGACCGTTCGACTCGTTCTTTTTGGGCGGTTGACCGTTTTATGGCTGTGGACCGGAGGACCGCGGTCCGCAGTCTATATCACTCTGCGCTTTTTCCCGGTCGGAGCCTGGACCATTTGGGCTTTTTCTGTATAACTTTATAAATTGTTTTGTGCATTCGTGTTATACTTTGAGGATAGATTTTAACATATTTCTAAGACGACTCGATGTGTATATATATATATAACCTTATCTCTATGAAATGATCTTCATTGCAACTTTTTATGTTGGTATCGATCAAAATCTTGTTCTCAACACTGCTACATCTCAAGACAGAGGTAGGGCTGGACGTCCCCAAGGGCTCATAATCAATTGATCCGGCTCTACGGATCTTCTTAGATTTTTCGAATCCAGTCCATTACTTATGTTTGTTCTTATTGTTGGAAAATTCATGCCTTTTTTACTTTCCTTGTATACAAACAAAGCGGTAACATCCGCCCATACACGCATGGAAACAACTTGTGGTCTCTAGTCGTTCTCTAGGTTGGATTTTAGACCGGTTTACTCTCATAGTATCAATAAAGACTGTCTTTGGACTCTAGCCCCTTGCCGGATCCTTCCAAGATAAACATAGGGCTCCGGCCCCTCCATGGATTGTCCAGGATAAACATAGGGCTCCGGCCCCTCACTGGATCCGTCCAGGATAAACATAGGGATTCGCCCCCTAGCTAGATCCGTCCAGGCTAAACATAGGGCTCCAGCACTACACTGGATCTATCTAGTATATACATAGGGTTTCAGCTCCATACTGGATCCGCCCAGTATAAACATAAGACTCCGGTCCCCCCTCCCTTTATCAGTCAAGCATAAATTTTGAACTCTAATTCTTAATCTTAGACTCCGGTCCATGACTCCCTAGAATTGGTCTATTGGATGTTAAGATTCTCCAAATGGGTTTACCAAACATAAGAACTACCTGACATGGAAGTTCTTTATCATAACCCTCTTATCACGGTAATCTTAACAGCCTAGCCCGTCAAACACATAACATTACATAACTTGGTCCACCATGTACAAAATCCTCTTTTCCATCTACATACCTGCTCCGGCAAGACTCAATAAGCCCATGACTTCTTATTTTCTAGATCCCATGCATTTCGGACTCAACTCTACATTCTATTATGATCCTAATGATTGTCGGACTTTTATTCTAAGTATGATCCCGGTGATTGACGGTTCCCTATTCTAATACGATCTCAGCGATTGTCAAAATTTTATTTTATTACGGTCCTAGTGGTCGTCGGCTTTCTACTGAAATAGGCCTCAATGGTCGTTGGATTTCTCTTCTGGCTTTGTTTGGTCGTCTTACACTGGTAAGGCCGTCTTGGGCCTTTCTGGCTTGTTCATTGTCGCCTTGCCTTAGAATGGCCGCCTTGGACGCATTGGATTTTAGGCCTTCTAAATTTCTGGTTTATTAGCCTTGGATTTTCGGTAAATACGATCCGGCAAGATCGTGGGCCTTTGGTTTTTTGGTTATAGAAGTTCACTTTGGACATCTCCTGGCTTTGGTTTCTGAATTTCTGGTTTTCTCGTAAAACACATCTTCTTTCGATCAAGCAAGACATGTTTTGGGGGGTAAAGTGTTGACATGCTTTTTGGTCAAAGCTGCCACATGTCAAGATTTTTGTTAGCGACGCGCTCAATTCTCGAGAACATCATCATCAGAAAACATAAAACGATTTGGTCAAAGTCGCGACGTGTTCGGAAAAGGTTAGAAATAACGTCAATTCATGAAACTGTCGTTAATAACACTACAAGAAAAGCAGTAAATAGCGGCAGATCTTAGTAGCGGAAAATTACTTTGCTAAATTAGCGACGAATTTTCGTGGACTTTGTAAGAGATAATATTTTGGATTTTATAATTCAACTTATTTTAAATTATTACCATCGAATCTTATTTTCTGTCACTAAATCATTGGAAATTGCAGCACTTTATCGTCATCAAAATTTTAATGCTAATTTTCGTTGTAAATAGAGGTTATTTACCGTCGTAAGCATTTTGAAGCTATTTTACAGCAGTTTTTCAAGAGATTTGTAAAGGACTTTTGTTTTTATTATTTATAAAATGTTTTACATTTTTATTTTTACTTAGTAATTAATAAGTAAATATAAATTTTAAGTAATTAATGATAATAATATATTAATAATAAATAAAAATAATTAATATTAAAAGTAAATAATATACAGTTGTTAGTATTGATTAATTGTTAATTACTATAAATATAAATCAGAGGTAATAATAGTTGATAAAATAGATTAATATTCGCGGTTTAATTAAATTTATTTTGATAATCAATGACTAATAAGTAATCTTCAATATGACTAAAGAAATTACTATCGAGAAATTATTAATAAATATTTACTTTTAAGAAATTGATTAGTATGTATTAACTAATAAATAATTAGTAATTAAGAAAAACAAAATGTTCAAAGTTTAAAAATAAGAAATTGAATAAATATTGAAGAATTTTAAAATTCAAAAAATTCAAACATTACTATACAAGTTATTATTTTCATGCATATTAGTGTACTATTAAATAATTAATAATTGATATGTGATAGTTAATATTAAATATATAATAGCTAGTAATTAATATCTACTATTAATAATTAGTTATTGGTAATCATAATTAATAATAAACATTTAACAAGTGATGAATTACAACTAAGCAAAAGTTATTGGTAAAATAACGCTAATAATTTGCCTATTATTCCGCTTGCAAAATATAAGCAAAAGTTAATAGTCTGTGCTTCTTGCAAAATAACGTTGCCAAGAAAATTACCCCACTTCATTTTTTTCTTTAGCTGGTCTGCTACTCTATTATCCCGCCTCTTCACACTCAGAACCCTGTACGTTTTTTATCTCCTCATTTTTATTACGCCTCCCTTTACAACAAAACTCATGTCGCTCTTCATCGCACCATTAGAACAAAAAACCATACTACAACTGTGTTTTTACAACTATCACAAAATGACATTTATAATAAAAGCTTTTACAACTTTTTTATAAGAAGTTGTAATAAACTTTCAATAACTGTTTTATTTCACTAGTTGTAATAAATGCCTATTACAACTTTTCTGTTTTGTCAATGAAAAAATAATAATTAGTAATCTAAACAAATGAATACAAAAATATAATTCAATATAAATAAATTTTGACATCGAAAAGATAATAAATAATAAATGTTATGAGAAATATAATTTTAACCAGCAAATATAGATATTTATACGCATACCATGATTTTATTACATTCTCCCTCCGGTTCATAATATAAGTCATTTTAGAAAATTTCACGGGAATTAAGAAAAAATTAAAATGCTTCTTTTTGGTGGGTTGGCTCCATTTTTTTATGCAAAATTAAGTTACTTTCTCTGTTTTTGGGTATAAAAAAGTAGTTGTTGCGGTTTTCTAAGGAGCCGCCTACTCACATGAGCCAATAGAAGCACTTCATGGAAAATCAATAAAGTAGGATACAATTTATTATTGTTAAAATGTCTTATATTTTGAAAAACAAAAAACTTCACAAAACGTCCTATAATATGAACTGGAGGGAGTATTTAAAATAGTAAATGATAGTTATTCTATCTACTGAATTGGACGAAAAGTTAACCGTAGTTTGGAATAAAATTGGATGGATAACAATTGAATGCGGATGTGACCAAATCCATATTTTTATCTTTTTTCAAATAATAATTATTTTTCATACTTCAAAAATAAATAGAGATAGTTATTAAATTATATAGAATATAGATATTCTTGGATATTCTTACGTTGAATTTGTACCTTTGCCAAAGCATACAAAATTTGCTGGCTCCAAAACCAAATTTCCGTTTGGCTCCAAAACCAAATATCGGGCTCCATATCTAAATTGTAATCACCACTTCCTCCCTCCTCACCCCGGATAACTTCGATATTAGGCTAATCTCCAAAACATTCTTCCTCTAAATCGAACCCAATGAAAAGCCTCCAAACAAGAAACAATCACTCATCTGCATCCAGCTGGGGGTTCTCCTCAGACCCAAACCCGTAGCCAATAGCACCTCTTATCGCTTCTAAGGGCGAACTTGAAGGGGAGTTCATTGTCGTTCCGATTGACTTATAGATTGGATTTCGATATGGGAAGAGAAGGAAACTGGTTTGATCAGTAAAACAGATTAGAGTTGGATGTGGTCTTGGAGCTGTGGGTTACCTCGTCGGATGCCGGATGTTAGGTATTTCACCAGAGATTGGAGATTCCGAATTTTCGGAAGAAGCAATTTGTGTTAGATCCAAAGGATTAACACTTCCTATTTCTGTTGTCATACTAAACCTAATTATTATTACAAAAAAATCATGTTAAAAATTTGTGCTAGACCAAAAGGTGCGAAACTTCAGTTTGATCCTTCTTCAAAAGCATGCCAATTACTTTGGCTGCAGATTCATGCTCCAACTTGTCCGCTGATGTGTACAAGTTTTTTCCAAGCATAGTTCTCCCTTGCGCAGGAGTGGCAGTGGCTAAAGCAACAACAGGCATGGACTGTGGAACATAAAGGCTTAGTCCAGAAATGTGAAACATTACTTCACTGCTAACAACGTTGGGACCTCGAGGAGTATACTGATATACATGACATCCATGAGGCAACATCTGCTGCATAAAATATTATTTTGTGGTAATTGCACAGATGCCCCAACTCCAGTTGCACATTTATCATTAGGGCATGACTGTTCGAGCAAAGTTGTTTGATTTTGATTTTGCGACAGGTTGATGGGGGTGGTTGGTGTGTTTACAGTGTTGGTTTGTTGACAGTGCAGAAATGGTGCTAGATGAGGATGATGGATGGTTTTTCTCAGTTTTTTAAAGGTTTGGATATAGGTAGATTCGAGGATGGTTGAGTTTGTTATTGCTATTTGACGTTGAGGCAGCGAGACTGTGGCCTTGGTGACAGTTCTTGTAGTTAGAAGAGGACGGTGTAGGAGGTGATGTGCAAGTTTCTAGCATTGGAAGTTAGAAAACAGGTCGGAATTAGGAATAAAACATTTCCCATTAGAACAAGATTCTTGTCAAAATCGGGGAAGGCAAAAGAAAGGGGAAAGGGCAGTTAAGAGTCAGAACAATCAAAAAAAGTTTAGTTGACCAAATCTGAGTTTAAATGGTTGAGATCTTAATTGTAGCTGACGTATCTCTTCGACATCATCATTTGTTTCTCTGTCAACAAATCTTCCATTCGTGTCAGTGCTCCTTGCCTGAACCATTGCCCAGTTCCTCAAAATTTTCACTTTTTGGTTACAGAAAAAGGAATGCTAAAAAAAGAAAAATTCACGTGTGTAGACCTGTTTTTGAAACTTATAACAGATTTAGCCATGTTTCCAACATAATTACATATGTAGACCTATTTTGGCTTGGGGTAGTCCGAAGGTGAGTTTTGTAAACACGCCTTTATGCGAGTTTTGAAAACTCGCCTTCGGTTTTGAACTCTTTAAAAACTATCTTAAGCAAACCAAACATTTTTAGACAAGAACAACATACATCATACAAACCGCATTCATCTAATTTGATAAAAACATATTAGTACGACCCACTACAATATAAATAAGGCCTAACAAAACATAGACCCAACATAAATAAGACCCAACATAACTTAGACCCAACATAAATAAGATCCAACATAACTTAGACCCAACAATACAACATAACTTAGACCCAATGATACAACATAACCAAGACCCAATACAATGTAACTACGACCCATAGCTTCGGAATGAGCCGTAGCACCTATGAAGCATTTCATTCTTAATTACCGCATTCATTCTTTCCAAGCGATTAACCTCAGCTTGCATCTTAAGTGCGTACTGGACACCTCTCTCTGTTAAAGGTGGATCGTACCATGAAACAAATTTACAAATCTGCAACCCTTGGCGGTTCTGTGCATGAATGTACGCTTTGCAACCATAAAAGCGACGACTTGCATTCGTTTAAATTTTAGAAAGAAGCACATTACATTCGACTCCGCAATAGCAAAGGACTGAACGACCCGTCATATTGGAGCTTAACCTATCGGGGTTCTGTCGAGTAAGAACTTCCTCAACTGAGCATTGAGGGATTTTTGAACTGGCCCGATGCGCTGGACTGCAACGTTTGGTTGTGTTGCACTAAAAAGTTCGGACTCGACCTCTGCGGCATTTACTTGGACTCCCATTTGCGTTTCAAGCACAAATTCGACATCTTCTGCAGGTTGTTTACCCCATTCGTACTGATCGTACATTTGAACCATGGTATCATCGTCGTTTGCCCAGTTAGCCATTTTGATAGTGAACTAATCTACAAAAAACCAGGAAGTGATGAAGAGAGGTTGGTTGGTCTTTGATAAGGGAGAGAGGAAGAAAGGCTGGTTTGAAGCATGTGACGACCCATAAATCAAGGCGTGACATCTGTCCTGATAAGAGTAGTCAGTATAGGACTATAGCATGGGACCGTGATAGAGAATCTCCACTATAGCCAGGATAGAGAATCTCCACTGTGCACTATGCAATTGTCACTATCCACTGCAGTCGTGATAGAGAATCTACACTGTAACCATACTATATACATTTTTGGACTGAAGCATGATACAATTGTCCTGATAAGATAGTCATGATAGAGGATCTCCACTGTAGCCATGATACAGAATCTCCACTGTACACTATGCAATTGTCACTGTAACCATACTATATACATTTTGGCCTGACATGCTACGAGTTCCTAGGCATTTGTCAACAATAATGCTCATGTGGATGGGGACGACCTTGTTTTTGTGTAGTGAAAAGTTTAAAATATATGTGGTTGGGGATGACCCGGTTTTTCGCTATATATAGCAGCTTCTATGAATCCGGCTAAACCCTCACTCGCAATTTCTTTTCTTCCAACCGCCGCCTCCTTCCTCTTTCACCATGTCGAAACAGGAAAAAGAAAGTGTAGGCTCTACCATGGACAAATGGGAAAACGACGATGAATCGGTAGTAAATCAACGACCTGGAAAAGAAAGGGTAGTTTCAGGGCGCGTTGTCGAGCCACTAGATCCAGGTGGATCCAACCCTATTTGTCGTTGTGGAAAAGTATCGGTCATGGTTGTTTCGAAAACTAAAAAAATGTTGGTCATCGATTTTTCAACTGTGAAGCCTATGAGGACCACAAGGTTTTTCCTGATGAAATTGATTGTTGTTACTTTAAGCAGTGGATTGACCCTCCGATGTGCGAACGTGGAGTTCAGTCACCTATAGCTGGATTTTACCCACGCCTGTGGTAGGTGTATGTGGAAACTACCTTAATGTGTTTTATTGTACTTCGAATTTGATGTTCGTGTGTTCCTTTGTTGTAGTTCGTATGATTGTAGTTTGCATTTCTTGATGTTGTAATCGTCGATGTTATAATCTTCTCAATTATGTAGTGCAAAATATTAAAATTGATGGAAGTACGAACATTGCTGATAAAAACCGTAAACTTTGATGCAAACTAAGCATTGTACTTGTGACGACCCTTTAAACCAAGGAGTGAAGAATCTCTCCTGATACGACTAGTCAGTGCAGGGTTAAAGTAGTACGTAAAGCAGATTCGATACAGTATTACGCCAGAGGAAACAATGTCATGCGGCACATGAAGAAAAGTGTCCCAGTGACCATTCACATCATCCTTTGTTTTACCATGTATTCACTTGTACACTACGCAGCTATATATCTCTGTCGAATTACTCACAACTTACCTCACTCCAACAACTTTGTTTCCAACTGCTCTGTGCTTTACCACAACTATGCCATCTTGGCCATCATCTCCAGACTCTGATGAACAGGCGTATGAACAGATGCGACTTCAGAAGCTTGTAGATGAACTTCAGTTTCTAAACGAACTGAGACCATAGGTTGAACCACTGTCTGAACAGCGAAACGTCCAACTTCCACATCAAGCACAAGTACCATATGTTCAAGACATGTATGAACAGTCGATCGTTATACCACGGCAAGAAGTTGCTAATTATCAAGTACCACATGCTCCAATTCCTTATGAACAGGAAGGCGAATCTTATCAAGTTTGTTGATACTGCGGTTATTCGATGGATGTTGTGGTTCGAGCAGATGGCAACAATATTGGCCGTCACATTCAGCAATGTCCATTCTATTCGAATACATATACTTACACAGAATAGCTAGACGAACCACTATGCCCAAGGGGAATAACATATGCAAACGAACTCAAACAAGAAATTAGACATCTCCAAAAAGTTATTGAACAGTTGTGGTTTAACCGTAATGATTAGGCTACTTCACATCCCAAGAGCATGAATGTGAAATGTAGTTTGGTGGCGCACTATTTTCCGCTGTAGCATCGTTGTATCCCAAGAGCATGAATGTGAGATGTATTTTGGTAGCATCCATATTTCTTATGTTTCGAAATTATCTGTCCTTAACCGGACTATGTATCTCTCTTGTATTTAAATGTTAGAATTTGGTATTAGTTTTATGCTATTTGGTTAAGCTATATATACTATTTAAATGTCGTGGTAGCTCGTAGTTTAACGTTTACAGCTTCATTCGAATATATAGGAATCGTTATACGTTGGATTTCATTGAAACACAAAACGTTTGAAACTATAGAACTATATTTTAGTAACGGAACAGAAAAATGGAAATTTCATATCATATATATTGAGTATGTCCAAATCAAATTTCAAGAAAGTCTCTATGGAACTTAAAAACGCAAAGTATACAGGCGATTTTTGAAAACACACCTTTATGCGCATTTTGAAAAGGCGCCTTCGTTATTTCAAAGCAAGCCTATTTCTGTAATTACTTTTCAAACAAGTCTGTTTGCGTTATAAACTTTAAAAACAAGGCTAACATAGTGATTTATCCTTAAAAAATCTTCCAGTCTAGTGGAATTCCCTCCTCGCATGCAGCCTCTGTAGCATCTCTTGCTGTGTCTATAGGTTTTCAGGGAGGGACTGGAGGATCTTTACTTGCCCTTGCTACCATACTAGCCTCTATTGTGATGTACGATGCATTGGGAATTAGATTACATGCTGGTAGACAAGCAAAGCTGCTAAATCAACTTGTTTGTGAATTGCCACCAGAGCACCCTTTGTATAATTGCAGGCCTTTACGTGATTCATTAGGATACACTCCACTATAGGTTTTTGCTGGAGCTGTTCTGGGATGCATGTCTCTAACTTTTTGTGAAATTCAGCATCTGTATAAAGGAAACAAAATGTAAATTGAAATCTCTTTGTACCTCGACAAGACTTCCTGGAGCATCATTGCAACTAACGAAAGGGGAAAATTAAAATATTTGAAAAGACCGGTGTGAACACTACCTCATTTAATTAATACTCCAATTCTTATGATTAATATTCATACATTAACGGTTCATCTGATTTTAATTACTGAAGGACTATGATTTTCCTTTGGTTTGTTCTTACGAAGGGAAACGAAAAGAAAGAAACTTGTTGTATGCCTTTAAATGCGTATTAGCACTGTAAGTGGCATACATGTACAA
This sequence comes from Allium sativum, assembly GCA_030737875.1. Classification (NCBI taxonomy): domain Eukaryota; kingdom Viridiplantae; phylum Streptophyta; class Magnoliopsida; order Asparagales; family Amaryllidaceae; genus Allium; species Allium sativum. The sequence goes on along the minus strand of CM060918.1, from coordinate 155,123,198 downwards.
ATACAATGCCATCTCAATTTTCCGACAGCTTCTGTTTCAATTGTTTATTTTTCCCTTTGGAATGTTTGTCGAAAAAAGTTAGAAAACGGTAGTTGCTATCAATGGTAGATGATGGACTGAGTTGAAGTTGTTGTTGCAGTGGTGAATTTGTTTGCTGATACTGGTTGTAGTTGATGCGTAAGAGTTTCGGTGATGTTTGTTGGTGATTAACTTTTGAAGTAATTAACATTCGATATTTGTTTGGTGATATTTATTATGTAAAGAGGTTTATGCATATATTATAATATGTGCTTTGATTCATTTATTTTTTACTTCAAAAATCACATAAACTGTCGTTGACATATACAGGTGGAGCTTGTAGGTGTGGCAACTTATACAGCAGCGACTACGGAACAAGCACCACGACATTGAGCACAATATTATTCAACTTCGGTAACTTAATACCCATATCAGTTGTCATTTGTACATATATATGATTCTTGATCCATCTTTTCTATCAACTGAATTTGGAAATCCGTCTTTTCTGTCACATGAAACTATGTAGAGGGTGGATATTGATCCCTTCCGTATGTGTGTGTACACATGTATGCATGTATATGTATAGAGTGTGTGCGTATGTGTATATACACAAAACTACACATGGCACTATTCTCTTTCAAAATTGCTTTGACGTATGTTCTTTTAATGAGAAGGTGGATAAACTAAGCAAGACAATTAAAGTATCTACTTAACATCCATCATGTTATGGCCTTGATGAACCTAAGCTTGAAAGGAAAGGAGATGGATTACTATGGCTCATAATGTAACAACCCGGAAAATGCGAGCCAATTTAAAAATTTTATTTTGGCAATTATATCGAAGTTTGAATATTTAAAATAGATTATTTTAAATAATATCGACGAAAAATTTATTTTGAATTGAATTCGAACGTATATATTTATATACGTCGTCGTTAGAATATAAATTTTATTTATATATATATAAAAGGAATTGAAAATGGTGCGGTAGTTCGATAATTCGATTTCAAATTTCAATTGAACATACCGGGTGCAAAACAAACCGGATTTTAGTGAAACCAAAAATAGTAGAATCTAATTGGGAATATCTTTCTAACGAATCTGAAAGGTGATTGAGAATGGAGTACCACCAGTTCTTGTTGCAGTCATGATGGGGGGTTCTCACCATGTGGTTTGGTGGCGAACATTGGGCTCTTACCCCCACATGTCCCTTGCGGGGGTTGGTTAGGCAGTGGCCGGGAGGCTCGAGGGGGTCGCCGTAAAACAAGTGTACTGGGGGACCACTATATGCCACGGTGGGTTTTACCTGCTGCTTAGGGGGATGAAGGAATGGTTGCAAAGCCTACCGGATTTCGTCGGCTGTTATAGAGTGGTATCAAAGCTTTGGTTTACAGAGCTCGAGAACACGGCACATTAGAACCATACGAAAGAATTCATCAGAAATTGGATTAGTAATATCCAATTAGAATGACTCGTTAGAGATGGGATCAGTAGTATCCTAGAACGAGTGTGAAGAGTATATTTTTCAAATGAAAACAATTTTGTTTTGAAAATTTAAACCATTTTATACGTATTTGAATATTTATTTGTATTGAATTTGGACAATCCAATATATAAAGATTTCGCATATACGCGTCATGAACGTATATTCGAAGTTTTAATATACTGGATAGATATAGAATCAAACTCTAGTCGCCCGGAGATGATGTTGATAATGACCATGGCATCATCAATATTTATGTTCGAGTTTCGAAGGTGTGATATCTATATATTTCCATTAGACTGGTGTGAGAACCAAAACTATATAGATTATTTGTTGTGATTTGGCATCAAAAACATGATTTTCTGTATATATATCAAAATTATGAATTTGAAACGTTGATTCACTAATTGATTGATGGTTGTGTTGTTTGTTTATTTGTTTGGTGTTTTGAACCATTTAGCCTAATTGAACCAAATGCTGAATTGTATTGAAAATTGGTCGCATTTGCTTGCATATACATGTACTTACATTGAACAGGTCATAGCAAGGAGGCTAGAGTAGAAGAATAAAATTGTTTGCCCGACAAATAGGTACATGTTTATCATAATTTATTGTTTTGTTTGGGTGATGATGATTTTATGAGCCGATTGGCTAGCCGCTTGGGTTTTTCTTTTGGATTGAAGAAGGCCATGGGAGGCTATATGAAATATCCCGAAGTCCCCGGTGCAGGGGAGGTGATGGCGAAATTTTTCGAAAATTTAGGGTGTTTGCCAAATTTTTGAAGAATTTGAAAAGTTCTTAGAAACTGAAAAGTTGAAGAAATTAAGCCGTAACGAAAATAGTGAAAGTTGAGTTGATTAGTTGAACAACTTTCGGCTTCGTTCCTTTTCGGGGACGAAAAGTTTTAAGTGGGGGAGAATGTAACAACCCGGAAAATGCGAGCCAATTTAAAAATTTTATTTTGGCAATTATAGCGAAGTTTGAATATTTAAAATAGATTATTTTAAATAATATCGACAAAAACTTTATTTTGAATTGAATTTGAACGTATATATTTATATACGTCGTCGTTAGAATATAAATTTTATTTATATATATAAAAGGAATTGAAAATGGCGCGGTAGTTCGATAATTCGATTTCAAATTTCAATTGAACATACCGGGTGCAAAACAAACCGGATTTTAGTGAAACCAAAAATAGTACAATCTAATTGGGAATATCTTTCCAATGAATCCGAAAAATTGAAATTTCATAGCGGGAATCAAAAGATATGTCCAGTTGAAAATTCAGAATAGTCGCTATGGAATTTCGGCCCTTAAAAATAGCCATTTTGCAAACAACCTCGGTTTTCGACGAAACCACTTTTGTTGGATCCGTGATGTCAAGTTATTGCTAGGTTTCAAATTTCATAATTTTTCGATTCAATATGTGAGCGTGGCAAAGGAAAACGCGTTTGACCATTTTCAGTTGATTTTAATCGACTGGAAAATGGCTACTTTTCAAACGGTCTCAGAATTTGACGAAATTAGTTTTGTTAGGACCGTATCGTCAATACGAAGCTAGAAAATATTTTTCTGAAATTTTTCGAGTCCGTATGTGACCCCGGTAATGTGAAATGTACGTTTAAAATTCAGTATAATGATTTAAATGTAAATTCAACCGAAACTGATTCAAACAGTCGAATTGGCCTATGGTACATATCCCATTGTGTTCGGAATAAGGGTAATTAGCTATGGACGACAGGCGGTGGGTATCGTTTCGAGGTCGAAATAAAAAGTCAACTTTTTTTGAAATAAAATAATATAAAACTCTTTTCTCTCTCTCTCTCCCTATTATCACTCAGCCCCCCCCCCCCCCCCCCCCCGTGGAAATCATTTTCAAAATTAAAAAAAAAGAGGGAAAGAGAGGAGCGACGGGGGGAAACCGCCGCGGCCACCTCATCGCGGTCCCCCCCAGGTGGCGCGCCACCACCCCGCACCCTCTCTCTTCTCCTCCGCTTCCTCCATTCACAAAGACCCAAAACCGCACCCCCTTCAACCCAAAACCCGCCGCCACTAACCCCAAGGCGCCGCCACCCAGAAGCCAACCACCGTCGATTGCTGCTGCCCCCCCTCAGTTCCTCCTTCCACCCCCTCTGCGCGCACAGTAAGTTTTTAATTTCTTTTTCGATTCCTTGGAAAAATATATACAATTTCTTTGATGAAAAATATATGATATGTTTTCTTTAAAAACAGAAAAGCTATGATTTTTACAATGTGAAAGAAGTGATTTTTGAAAATATTAAAAATATAATTTTTATACCAGCGGTGTAAAAATATAATTTTTATCTATATAGTAGCGGTGTAAAAATAGAATTTTTATCTATATAGTAGCGGTGTAAAAATAGAATTTTTATCTATATAGATACCTTGTAAAAATAGAATTTTTATCTATATAGTTGCAGTATAAAAATGTGATGTTTATATACATAGCAAAAATATAAAAATATGATTTTTTATATATGTAGTGGCTACGGGCAACGGAAGTGACAGAAGGGCGAGAACGGCGAAGATTTCTACATAGGAGGAGTCGTGGTATTGGATTAGCTAGTCGGTGAGAACTTCTCACTTTAAATCTTCTTTTCTAGTTAAGAATATATACTAGGATGCAGACGGTGCTTAGTAGCACCCGACACCCGTCATCCACAGACCATGGATGGCTTGTATGTTTGATTGTTTGATGTGTTTAGAAAATTGATTGTGTGATGTGAAATAAAATAAAATATCTATATAGTTGAAAATATTTTATCGTTAAAAATATTGTTTTTAACGTGTGTGTGTGTGAATAAAAATATGTGTTTGTTAATTTGAAACCCCACACGGGTGTTGGGATGATATTTGAAGTCCACTCATCTCGATTGGTTAGTTGTATGTTGATCGATTGATTGATAGGCTGTTATAAGCGTTAGATATCTATATTTGATGCTTATACAGTGTGGTGCACTTTGGATGATGATTGATTATTTATTGTTGTGATTATATACATTTGTTGTATGGAATCCATATAATTAACATTATATGGTAATCGATTGGGCCTCATTCCAATCGGGAAAATAGAAAAATAATCATGTGTTGAAAATTATCATGTGTTGAATAAAATATTTTAACAATAAAATTTACATCTTTATCATATTTAAAGATTAGAAACAAACTGGAAAATAGATAAGATGAGTGGTTTCCTGGGTATTGATCTGATATTGGTTTCGGCCTTCGGCGTTAATATTTAGGGAATCATTATCTTACTACTTTACAGTTGGAGTCTGATTTGAAAATCAAACAATAGATACCATAATTTTATAAAATATATTAAATAACAAAAATAGTCATGTGTTGACGGTGCTCATGTGTTGAGAATATTCATGTGTTAAAAGAAGTTTAGATTCATGTGTTGAATGGAATAAATATTCATTTGTTGAATAGAATAACGAATTTATAGAAATATATAAAGCCGCGTTGATTAGAGATGCGCCATTTTGACGTGAGCGATATTTATATCGATTATATTCGTTTTTATAATGAATATAGAAAAGGAAGTGATTTCAAAATATAACGTTTTGAAAATATTATCATTTGTATATCGATGATGTGGAATATTCAATTTCGATTCGAAATTGAATATGAAGTTGAAATCGTTTCGAAAACGAATTTAAAACAATTTATAAAATACGTTTTAAAAAGGAAATCGACGAAATATATATAATATATATATATTATATATATAATGGCCTGAATAGAACGCGCCGCGCCGCGGCAGTTCGTGAATTTCGACCATTGACTTCGAATTGACGTTGCGGGAGATCCGACCGTCGGATTCTCCAGAAACCGGAACCGTTGGGTTCGTATCGAAAAGAGCTTTCTAACGAATATTTGAAATTAGAAATCTAACGGTTGGATTTGGAATTATGTCCAAATCAAATTTGGAAAAGGTCGCTGTAAGTGCAGTTCGATGGCCGTTGAAGAAAATCGACTGTACGGGCCTTGATAAAATTATTAAAAATATCTATAATTTGTGAAAAATCATAAGAAATAGTTTGTGAAGAACTGGGATAAAAAATTCCATATTTGAAAAGATAAAAATAGATTTTTATCGAGATGAACTAGTTTTGAACTAGAATTAAAATCAATTTATTTTTGAAATAAATAAATTGAATTTGAAAGTGGTTTTGAAAATAATCAGAATTTCCAATACGTGAATTGGACTGGAGTTGAATCGAAATTATCTTTGGAATATTTCAATGTTGGATTTCGTGACTATACAGATATTGTTATGGGAATTTGAAAGATATATTTTATATCGTTATTTCCAGTACGATATTTGTTGGTTTCAGAATTTGATATTCAATATAAGCCGGTATATTTTCTATTCAGAGCCTTGTATTTAATATCAAATGTGATTTGGGTTTGTCGTGAATGGTGTCTTCATTAACACTGTTCTTAAGCCCAGTTGAGAAAAAGATTAAATCTTTTATTTAGATTTAATGAAGTGTACCAATTAAATAATTTTTAATTGGATTTGAATTTGAATTGGTTCTTGGGTTTATCGTGAGCGGTGTTTTGAATTACACCTGTTCTTTAACCCGATTAACAATAGAATGTGATTTTGGTTTATCGTGAATCGTGTTTTAGATGACATTGGTTCTTTAACCCAGTTAAAGACAAGATATTGATTTTTGAAAAGATTAAAACTAAGTGGAGTTTTAATGAATCTTTAATTAGATTGAAATGTGAATTGATAATTTAAATTATCAAATCTGAAAAGTGATCGAGAATGGAGTACCACCAGTTTTGCTCCAAAGCGATAGTTAAATCTTTAATTAGATTTGAACGTGAAATGGTAATTAATTTTACCGATGACACTGTGGGGGTTAGATATGGAGTATTACCAGTTTTGCTCCATAGGATATATAGGTTGGGATTGGGAAATAAAATAAATAATTACTTCGGTGTGGTTCGCTAATCCCGACTAGTTTGGAAAACCATAATATGGTTTGAAATGATATCCAAAGGAAGATTAAAGAATAAATTTAGAAGAATTTATCTTTGATAAAATTAATGGGAACCTTTCCCTAAGAATGTGAAAATTTGAATAAAAGAATATTCTGAATTGGAATGAGGCGTAGGTTGTGTTTGTGTAACACGTGTTTATTATATACGCGGGTTATTCGGAAAGGCCGGGTTTCTACCCATTCTGAATAACCAATTCGGCGATAAGTCGAAGATGAAGATGGTGGTTGAAGACCGGATGTCTTCACATCGTTTGGGTGATTACTGATGATCTTGATTGGGCTGTACACCCAAGATGAGGGAATCAGTTGGTGATCGTCCAGACGTACTTGGAGATGGATGGATATGCGAGGAAAGTGCCTTCGGTTTCGTTCAGACCCAGAACGAACTTGTAAATGGACTGTGTGTCTGACATTGGATTTTATTCTGTGTTGATTGATCTCTATTAAATAAACATCTGTTTGGCGGCGGAGAATTTATTCTCTTGCTTAACGCCCTTCTCTGAGACGTACGAGCTCAGAGGTTGTATATCGATGGACATCAGTCGCATGGAGTGAATTGCCAGTGTGGCACGCGTAAGTGGCAATTGATCAAGGCTTCTGTTGAAAAGCAAAGTCTTGTGGTTGATGATCAAAGCACGGCCTGTGTGGCACAGCTTTGTGTATAACGTGAATTCGCGAGCCTCACACCTCGGTATGAGTCAAAAATGGGATAGTGACTGCAGGGAGAGCACGACGTTTCTTTCTAGCTATGGGTGGTGTCGGTGCTTAAACTGGCCGACATTTATATACTTTTCACCTGTGTGGTTGTTGGATGAGGTGCCTCGATATTAGGTCTGTTAGGACCGGGAAACGTGTGCTCAGGAATTGCTAATCCTCAAAAGTAAGAGAGGACCGACCCTGAAGATCCAAGGATTGCTGTGTGCGGTCCTAGGACATTTGCTAGAGTGTCTCGAACGGAGAGGAGCTTGCCCCTTGCCTCGACTCATGACGGAAATCCAATTTCCAATATGTGATATTGCGGTTTTATTTGTAGAACTTGTATGGCGACATGATATATGGTACCCATGCCGTCTATGATTGATATTTATGATTGAAATTGTTTTGAATCTATACACTTATAGAAATATCAAAATGATTTGTTTTAAACGTACCAAGCATGTTTGGCTATTATAAGGGAAAACCCTATCCTCCGGCTTGCGTTGCATTGTGTGATGGGACCTGGGTCTTATAATAGCTTCATTTTTCGAAAAAGCATTGCGCTGTTTTGTTATACGCACTGGTGTTCTTGGGAGGAAACCCGTTCCGTGTTATATGGCGTGGTCCCTTGAATTACTCTCTTTTTAAAGTAAAGATTAATAACTGTTTTAGTTCTCACACCAGTCACATGATTGACCTGGAGTTTATTGTTTTAACCTAAACTCTGGGTGCCCCTATTTTCCACACGAGCAGCTAGTAGTTTTGGTTTTGCAGATTTATATTCACAGGATCCTGATTTACAGCTGGAACGATGCTCGGAAAGCTCTGTACCCGTGTATTACTTTCACTTGTGTTTTGTATTATTTTCCGCTGCTATGTAATTTATTGTAATCTCTGATATTTGTCAATTGTATAATATTTATTCATGCTCTGTATATTCTTGTAATCTGATGGAATTGTTGTAATAAACAATGAAATGTTCTTCTTTTTGCGTTCCGATGTGTGTTGTTCTCATCTCAATCCGGGCTTTCCTTACCGGGGAAGTTCGGGTCGTTATACATAACCAGGTATCTATTTCTATTCGCAATATTTCTTTTTCTAAATTTTCGTTATCATGTGTCATTGGTTTAGATTCACCTTATCTTTATTGCACTTAATTTATTTCATGCAGTCACAAAATTCACAAGAGTCACAACTGCTAAATTTGTGCTCCATTTCATGGATTTGGTGTTCACAACGTAGACATTTTAATTCTTTTAGAAAACATGAGTTTTTTATTTTACATTATTCTAGAACTATTGTTTGCTTGATGCCAATACCTTGAGAGCATTTTAAGGTTAACTCTTTTAAAGTTGTAATTTATTTTAACTAGGGACATGTTATTTTCATGTCATAATGATTTTTTGAAATCATAGAAAAAATTACCACTTTTTTATGAACCAAAATGAGATATGATTGTAGAATTTCATTGCTATTTATATAGCATAAAATTTATTATTTGGTGAAAAATAATAGAAGTTTTCAGAGATTGTTTTTGTCCAAGAATATGGCTTATTAGAAGTGTGTGCTAAGTGCTAAGTATTATTTGGAAGTTTTCACTATCATATAGCTCCATTGTTTGAGGCATATGATCCTATAAAGGTAGAGTTAAATTATTTTGTCTTTTTTCGTTTTAGCCAACTGATAACTGGTAAGTTTGTAGATAGAAAATATCCTGTATAAAAGATTAGAAGTCAGGAATATGCTATAAAAAGATCATATATGTGTTGTTTAGAAATATGTAATCTTATACACTGGTTATGTTCACTGAATTTGCAGTATTAATGCATTAATTTCACTTTTACAATGCAGCTTCCATCGTCTTCTCAGCCGTCAAAACTTCATTTTATTGGCAATGAAGATGACGTCCATGAGCTACAAAAAACTGTTGAGGAGATGCGCATCGAGTTTGAGAATGAGAGAAAAACGAGCAAGAATTCCAGAACAACAGAACAACTGGCAAAGGTGATGGCAATACTTAAGGGTCAAGATAAAGTTTCACGTTCGCCTTCGATTTCTCGTTCGCTTACGCCTTCAGCATCGTCATCTGCGTAGCTTGATCGGTATGTCAAGACTTATTTTGTAGTGATGTGGTTTTAGTACAATTATGGATGATATGTTTGTTATTTTGGTAGTTATGTGGTTTTAGTGCTGTTGTGGATGGTATTTGTCTGTATGTGGTTTAACATTCACACCAGCTGAATTATTTGTTGTTCATAATTCATCTTAGCGCACAAAATGAAGGATTGTGGATGCTATTTTTATGTGATATATTAATATTATCCTTGTTGTGTTGTTGCTTATGATATAGTGTTATTTGTACGTGGATGGAAAATTTATATTGTTTTTTGGCTAGCTTTTTATATTAGTATTTATACCTGAACAACATTAGTTCGTAAAGCTGAAAGGAGAGGATGACAAAAACATTTATTGCCATATTAGAAAGGAATAGCGACATGTTAGTAGCAAAAAATGAAAGTTCAATAAAAACGTGGACAACGTTCCATCATTAATTCCTGCTAATTTGAAAGCATTTACCATCGAATTACCAATAAAAAAACTGAGGTTAACTTTACCTGAATTTAATTTCCATTCCTAATCCTTTGTTGAATTGTAAGGGTTATCCGACAAAATACATAAAACAGTTTTTTTGGCCAAAACTTTTTGTTGCTAAGCCCTTGGCAATTAGTAAGGGTTTACCAACGCCTTTTATAAATAATAATTTATTATAAATTACTTATTCATCAGTAAATATTCAGTAATTAAATTAAATTAAAATTAATAAATAAAATTATATTTTTATTTTATAAATAGTATAATGACGAAAAACTATCGAAAAACTCACGCTGAATTCCATCGCTAAAATTTGACACAATTACCGTCATGGTTACCGACAACAGTTTTATACAGGAAATCCATCGCTAAAACCAATATAACGATGGATTAGAAATGGATTTTGCCACTGCAAAATCAGCTTTTTCCTATAGTGTAAACTCGGAAAATCCGTTATAGCAAAAATACGTGATCGGCTCAGTCCGATAAGCTCAAAATCCCTAAGCGTGTCAGTCTGATCACGCGGCAAAACTTATCGTGGAAAAATATATGCATTCTGGCAAATTCTGGTTTTGCACACTCAAAACAGCTACTCGACATGGCACGATCACTTAAAATGGCTTGCGCAACTCACGGTGCAATCAAACTTGGTAAAATCCATATTTGGCAAAATCATGTGTCGATCACTCAAAAACAGCCGACCGGCATAGCATGATCACTTAAAATGGCTTATGCAATCCATGACGCGATCAAACTTGGTAAAATCGTGATTTGGCAAAATCATGTGTCAACCACTCAAAAATAGCTGATCGGCATGACATAATCACTTAAAATGGCTTGCGCAACTCATAGGCTCAAAATCTGGCATTTGGCAGAATCATGTGTCGATCACTTAAAAATTGTTGCATGACACGTGTCGATCAACAAAAATGGCTTGCGCAACTCAACGCATCAAAATCTAGCACTTGGCAAACTTCTAGTCTGACGCGTCCAAAACATGTGATCGACACGTAAAAAACATTGAAAATCATTGTTTATGCTTGGCTGATCACCTCGGGAAATTAGATTGATCATTGGATTTGGCACTCAAAAACTGTTGATCGACATGTCACGATTAGTCAAAATATCGTGCACACATCAGGCCTAGCACGGGCCAGATTTTGGCAAATTCGAGAGTCGAAATCCGGGATACGAAATTTGGCAAAGATTTAGGATGCAAAATCCCTTGATCGACACAGGGATTCAATGCAAAATCACATGTGCAACACGTGGGATCGGGATGCGAAAATCCCAGAAATTTGGCAAATTGGAAAACGCGTGCAAATCACTCATTTTTGCTTGCGCGACTTAGCAAGATCATGGTTTTTGTGATGCTAAATCAAAGATCTGGCAATTGGTTCAGAAAGTGGCAGATCACTCTAGAACCATGTCGATCACTGTTTTAGGTGATCGGAACATGTTGATCACTATTTTTTCCAGATTTTTCCAAAATGCGATATTTTCCACTGGGATTCAATTTTTATTATCTTTTCGGGATGCGAATTTTGCATCCCCTCATGGTAAGAAATTTGGCCTGATGCCTCAAAAACTCACCTATAAATACCCCTATGTTTGGCATTCAAAGGGGTTGGTTCTCATTTGGTATTTAGGAATTATTGGAGCTCTCAAGCATCATTAATGGCTGCCATCTTCTTCTCCTTGACTATCAGACATAGCTTGGACGTCTAAACGTTTTCCTTCAACACTTGGACATTTAATTAGACTTCTAGTGTGCTTTTGGACATATTTTCACACTTTTAGACAATAGAGCTATTTCTTGGACATTTTTGCATAGTTTGACTCGATAAAGAAGAGTAAGACATTTTGGTTAAATTTTGGAACTAACAAATTATTTGTTGTTCTATTATACTACTTTATACAATATTGAAGTCTAAAATTGTTGTCAACATCCAAGAGTTCCAAAATTTTGAAACCAAATGTCCAGAGCGGAAAAGTATGGGAGATGCAATAATAATGTGCCGGAAAGTAAATGACGCATTAATTTATAGTGGTTCAGTTCGGATCGAACCTACATCCAGTTTGAAGGGTTTACAGATTTTATTCACTGTTGAGAAAGTACAATTAAAGACATCATTATAACAAGTTACAATGATTAATAATGTTCAACAAATCCTTGTTGTCGAGCTTCCTTGTTGCTCGGGTGTTGTCGAAGAGTCTCTGAAGTCTGAAGCGTGCCGGGAAGTTTCGAGGTCTGAGTGATGTTGGGAGGTTCCGAGGTCGGAGTCTATTCCGACAGAAGAAGCGAAGTCGGATCCGAGAAGAGGAGCGGATTCGGGTCCGAGAGGAGGAGCGGAGTCGGGGTCTGAGAGGAGGAGCGGAGTTGGGGTCCGAGAGGAGGAGCAGAGTTGGGGTCCGAGAGGAGGAGCGGAGTAGGGGTCCGAGGTCCGTAGAGTTGGTAGGTCCCGAGGTCTTCTTATTATTATTCGTTGAGTAGAAAATGTGTTGACTTAGTCAACAATGTCCGAGAGTTCCGGAAATATCCAACGGTAGTATAGATTATTGTGATGTCCGTAAGTAGATGGAGAACGTGTATGCAATGTTTTAGTGGTCCATGCTATAACAAATGGCCACGAGCGAGAAGATGGAAGCTATTAGTGGTGCTTGAGAGCTTCAAGAAGTCCAAAGGTGGTTAAAGGTCCAAGAGTATGGTTAAACCTTCAAGAGTATACTCATGGGTCCAAGAATATGCGTCTTCTTCCTTGCATGATGAAGGATGGTGTTTAGGAGGCTTAGGGAAAAATATCTTCTTCCTACGAAGCCATTAAAGCTTAGGAGAGAGCTTGAACCAACCCTTTGTAAGTTGGAAGTGAGGGAATATTTATAGTGGAAGAGTTAGGTAGGAGTATGTAGGATATGGGGCACACATATGAAGATTTCGGGTCCCTTTGTGATGCTCAGGAAAATTTTGGATCCCCCCCGAGGGATACGAAATTTGTATCCTTCCTAAGGGATAAAAATTTTGTATCCCTCGTGGGGGTACGAAATTCGTATCCCTTCAGGGGGACATGGGGTACCAATTTCGTATCCTCTTCCTTAGGGATATGAATTTCATATCCTCCAAGGGGATATGAAATTCGTATCCCTTCAGGGTGATACGGGATACGAATTTTGTATCCCTTTGGGAAGTACAAGATTTGTATCCTCTTAGGGGGATACAGGAAACGAAAAAGGGCGAGGCTTGCCTCCAAAATTCTGGGCTCGCCGTGATGAGCTGATCCGATGATCTTGAGCAATCGATACGCATTCACGGAAACTGACGTAACTTTCAAACCGTAAGGCCGTTTGGGCCAAACAAACATTGTACCTGAAGCTAACTCAGAGGGCTACAAGAGTTGTAGTGCTCAGCACCGTAATTTACGTTTTCAACCCAAAAGCGGTCATTAAAAAGGTTTCTAGCAAAATTTATGTTTGTGACGTGACTTCGACCGATTTGCTTTGTGTTTTCTAACGATGTTGCTGAAGTGTGACAACTTTGACCGGAGGCATGTCAACACAGGTAATGCGGAGCATGGTGAAGCGAGGCATGGATGCGAAGCATAGATGAGGCATAATGGTGCGAGGCACGGATGCGAAGCATGAATGCGAGGCGCGGATGCGAGTCATGGTGGTGCGAGGCACAAATGCGAAGCACGCATGGAGCTAAGGATGAATTATGGAACCAATCGGTGCATATTACACAAGCTTTTGGAGTTGGTCGACATGAGCCAGGCGAGCGATCCTCAATGTTGATGAATCTCGCATCCGAGGGATGCGGCATTCTTTCAGTGGCCCGAATCGAGTCTTCTGGTGCTAGAACCATGATTTGCTTAATACGATCACACATTCCTAAGTGTGTTCGCTTGATCCGTGTCTTGCATAGGGCTGTCAATGGGTCGTGTCGGGTCGGGTTCGAGTTGATTTATAAACGGGTCGGGCTAACCCATTTATTAAATGGGTAAATTTTCCCCCGCCTTAATCTGACCCATTTATAAACGGGTTGACCCGACCTGTGTAACCAATTTAACTAAACGGGTCATGTCGGGTTGGTTTGCCCGTTTGGCCCATTGACAAATATTTCCCATTAATATAAACAACAAAATAACCAAATCATCAACAGGAGAAAACTTTATATAATCACCAACAGGCACCAAGTTACAAAACCACCAACAGGCGGCAACAAGTTACAAAATCACCAACATGCAGCACATATATAAAGCAAGAAATCACCATATTTAAAGATCATTCTCCATTCATAAAAATATATGAGCATACTGCATAGATAAAAGACTAACAATATGCAAAAGATACAATTATTATAGGTAAATATAACTAACATCATACAAGAATAAATTAGTAAAATATAACAACTTACACAAGAATATATGAGCATACTGGTTACTGCATACATAAAAGACTAACACTAACAACATACATGAAAGACTAATAGTACAGAAGAGATACAACATATAATCGGGTTATGCGGGTCAAAATCGGGTTAGCGGGTCAACCCTAAACCCAACCGTTTATAAACGGGTCAAATTCGGGATGACGCGAAAATGACCCGCCAACTAAATGGGTCGGGTTAACCAGCTAATTTCTATGCGGTTTCGGGTCATGTAGAAAATTGACAGCCCTAGACTTGTATTGTCCGAGTGCAGTCTGGTGAACCACGACGACTATTCTTGCGTGATCCCATCTTAGCTTGACTCCTGAACATGTTGGCAACACTTCTGGGCCATTGAACCACACGATAGGCCAAGACGTCTGGGCCTGGAGTACTTCTGGTAATCGGACTGAAATGTTGGTTAACATATACATAAATTGTCGGAACTTGTACAACATTTGTAGTTGACAATTATATGATGAATGATTAGTATGAAGTGGATGTAGATGTTAGTATCGATCCACTATAAAAGTTGTGTACTCCCTTTATATTTCTCTACACTTTGGATTTGGGTCACAAGTTTTCAACTAAACTTACACTTGGGGGCTGACGTGCGCAAATGACCAATTTCCCACGTCAACACAGATATTTCCATATCTGCATCCATTTGCATCGGCTGACAGGCCTACAATATACTATCACTACGCCATAGATGACCTATCACAACGAAAATCCATGGTGTTGCTAGCTACAATGTTGCCATTATTATGCTGTTTTTTGTCATTGCAACACACGCTTCAGTGTGTTAGGATAGATATCAAATTGTGTTGTAGTGGCCATAAATATATTCTAAATAAAAATATTTAAAAAAATAAATACACCTCAGCGATCCATACCATTAGTTTAAATAAAATCTCTGTCGTCCGTCCACATCATTAATCCGCACCTCACTTATTTCTATTCCCACTTTTATTTTCGTTCTACCGCCTCTCTTTTCATTTCATTTCTACCCCCAAATTCCCAAAATCACCGATCCCTAATTCCAAATCGAATGACCATCAATTCTCCCTTCTAATTTCCATTTACAATCAAATTGGTCAGCTTCGAGACAATCAGCGTCCCTGCTCATCGTCGCTGTTTCGTTTCTCCTACCACTTCTTACCGCCGTCCTATGCCTCAGCAATTTCCCCTTTTTTGTCCGCCACAATTCCAATCGGTTGTTGTGTCCTTCCTACAACTCCGTCTGTGCGACAATCTGGTTATTTCATCAGTTGCCTCCCTTACGCTTTGCATTTACTGAGGTAAAATTCCTAGTTTTTTGTTTCACATAATCCAGTTTATTTCACACAATTCATTTTCGAAAAGTGTGTTACCTCAAAAACTGAGCTTGTGTTCAATCTAGATACTTTGAGATATACTGACAAAAACTGAGCTTCAGAATGCATTGTCTCAGACTATAATCCTGAATCTTCATCTACAAACAAGCCTGAAACCGAGGCTAGTTGTTTTGGCTAGAACAATGCTTATAAATATGTGTAATACAAGTTTGATTCAGGGTTTATAGCTTAGTTTAGTTAAAGGAGTTTTGAAACTTAAAAATTAAGGTAGATATGAGCAGCAATATTGGGCATGATAATGAAACAAAAAGTCGAAACTAAGATCTATAAATTGTAGATGGTGGTGTATTTTTGTGGTTTCGTTGTATGTTGATTCAATGATATGTTCTCTTTGAGTCGCTATTTGGTTGTTAATCAATTTAATAAAATAGAACTTTAGTTCCTAATGAAGTGTGGTAGTGAACAATTAGACCAACAACCTTATATGAGCTGCATGTTCTAAAAAACTGCTCGGGTTTCCCAGGTTTCTGTTGCCTGTGATGATTAAGACATGATACACTGGTTTATGAAAATGGTTTCATAAGGATGCTTACATATACATTATAGTTATCATTTCTTAAGTATAATCATGATCTGTTTCAATAAGACCATCTAATAAGTATACGCAAGATTTCTTAAGTGTGTGTGTGTAAGACTAGCTAATAAATATACGCATGTTTTGTTTTGATTATGCACACAAATACTGAATATACATGAAATACAAGCCTAAAAGCCTACTGAATGATTTGCAGTCTGTGATATCACTTCAATTCTTCCTTCAAATCGAGTTGAATGAACGCTCAATTAATTTCTACTTCAAATTCGTCAACAGCGGTTGCGAGAAAGAACTGCCACCACAAAATCCCAGCGAAGATGAGGACTGTGAAGGTAGGGTCGAATGTGGGGAAGAAGTTTTTTGGTTGCTCCATGTGGCCGGTAAGTATAAATTAGGTTTTTTTGGTTGCTCCATGTCGATTATCATATCTTTCATTGATGTTCTACTCGAGAGTTTAATATATGTGCAGAATGGTGATTACGGGTATTTTATGTGGCATGACGAAGTGTATGAAATCAACAACAATTCTGAATTGAATGATACTAATGTTAAATTGATGGAAAAAGAAAAGACTATATCACAATTGCTCGTGGAAAAGAAGAAAATTGAAGAAAAGCTGCTAAAGAAAAAGCAAAAGAGGGCAAAAGCCGATGAATTTGTAGCAGATATGAAGGAAGAGTTGGCCCTAATGCGCATTGAATGTGGAAAACACGAGACAGGAGAAAAATTCTTTCCAAAAGCTTTAGCTATATCCTGGATCATGTTTGGAGTTCTTTTGTGTGTTGTTATGGAAATGTAGAGCAGTGAAGTAACATGAAATAGCATGCATGAGCAGTTTTTCAGGTATAATTTTAAGTTTTGTCACATTGTAGATTAGTGATAATTTTTGCCACATTGCAGATTAGTGATAATTTTTGCCACATTGCCCATTAAACCTAAATTACTGATTACATAATTTTTGCCACACTGCCACACTTGTATACACATTGTTTAGATCAGTTATGTAACTCAGTTATGTTTAGATCAGTACACTTGTATCCACATTGTGCCTCTGTTATGTAACTCAATTATGTAAATGAAACGCAAATGCAAATGAAAATCAGTTATGTTTAG
Organism: Allium sativum; assembly: GCA_030737875.1. Lineage (NCBI taxonomy): Eukaryota > Viridiplantae > Streptophyta > Magnoliopsida > Asparagales > Amaryllidaceae > Allium > Allium sativum. The sequence goes on along the minus strand of CM060918.1, from coordinate 155,105,897 downwards.
ATCAGTATACACTTATATACATATTGTTTAGATCAGTTATGTAACTCACACATTGTTTAGATCAGTACACTTTTATACACATTGTTTAGATCGGTATACTATGTTATACTGAAATGCAAATGAAATTCAGTTATGAAACTCAGTTTGTGCTGAAAGGAAACTCAGTTATACTATGACCATAGTTTGTGCTGAAATGAAATTGAGGCAATCATACCTCTTATTTTGTGCTGAAATGCAACTGATGTATGCAGGTGAAGGAGGCAGTGATGAGGATTTTCAAGAACTTGTTACTGAAGGCACTAGAGGTACGCGATGAAGTAGAGGCATTGAATGCATTGAAGGCTTGCACTATATTTTGAAACTGTTTTAGTTTTATGTAAACATGAATTTAGGACTTGCTGTGTTTGTTTTTTAAATGTCTGTAAAATTGAATTTAGTGGCTATGTTTTGTTATTTTGTAGTTGACTAAGTACTACTTGTGTTTGCTGGTTAATTTGAAATAAAAAGTTCTTTGTTAATTTCAGTTTGATTTTATGTTATGTAATGTTGCCATATATATGATATAATGTTGCAGTATATGATGTTAAATGTTGTAATAGCTATGATATAGTGTTGCCATTGGATGGTAAAATTGTTGCCATAGATTTATGCATGTGGGCCCCACAACTGGATTCCGTGAACCCGGGCTACAGATTTTAGTGACAATTCCGTAAACCCGGATTACAGATTTTAGTGGGTCCCACATTTTTGTAAATTTAGTACATGCGGCAACACCAGTGCTGATGTTGCCTTAGGGTCACAAATGTGTTGCCTTTGACTCTAAGGCAATGCGGCAAAAGGAAACCCCAAAAAAGTGTTGCCACAGATCATTTTTTGCCTACAGCAACACTTTTTGGCACCTACTGCGTCATTTCTCTGGGATTGTCGTAGGTCATCTATGGCGTAGTGTATATTCAAGGATATGTCGATTTATCCCTTGTACTTTTGAAAATCAGTTTATTAAATCATTTTGAAAATATCTTGCCTTATAAAATGATCAAACTTTGTGAATTCATCTAAAACATAACTTGTACATATTTTAATCATAATAAAACTTTACGGAATAATTTCATATAAAACATTAAATATAATGTATATAATATATGCATATAAAACTATATAAAATCAAGGTATAAAGAAATTGTTAAATCAGAAACATATTAGAGATTGTAAAAATAAAATTTATATAGAATAAAAGGCTAGAAACTATATAAATGATGCTTTGAAAAATAAACGATGCTTGGAAAATCATTTGAAAAAGAGATCAAATGCTGTCAAAATGTTAACATATATTCTAAGACTTTTAACTTATTTGGAACATCTTGAAATTTTGAATTATTCAGTATCATGGGTCTTTGTTCTCAAATTCTATAAATCTTTATGTCAGCATCATCACCCTGAATCTTTACTAGATACAGTGCGGTCTTCATTATCAATACATGTCAAAATTTTAGTCTATATACAACATATATCTAGATAAACAGTAGTAACATTAGTATATATGTTTTATATTATTTCTTAAGGTTATTGTCATCAAAAACTATTATACACGGTATTAATAGCAGTTCTCAATATGCTTCAACATAATAGGTATAAATGCTTGTACGCTCGAAGAGCCCACTTTTAAAGGTGTAGAAGGGCCAGTTCTACTCCAAAGTAAGGAGATCATCGAGTCATTTTGAACTAAGTTTTTAATGGTAAATGCACTCATGTACAATTCATTTTAACAATTATTTTAATCAAAACAAGTGCAATCATTAGGCAGAATCCAATAGATGTTGACATGTGTTAATGAATCGAATTTTTTTACATTGATAGGGGCAATATGAAGTGTCAATATATGCATCATATATCTTGTACACTATTTCAAATCTCAAAAATATCGCTGGAGATCTCGTCTGAGATCTTATTTTGGGCTTCTTCCAAAACCAAACAGCGAATCTCGCTATAAATCTAGTTTCAAATACATCGCCCGAGTCGAACGATATATCAGCCGAGATGAGATACCGGAATGTCGTTTGAGATCTTGGGTTTTCTAAATAAAATTTAAATCGGTGTCTAAACTTGAACGTTAATTAAAAAAATCAAATCTAACCACGATAATCTCCTATTATTTTATATTTTGCACGTTAATAACCATATTGTATGTTCATATATGTTCTATAATGCCTATGATTTTCATACTCGTCTTTTTTTCAGCAAGATACCTATGGAATTACGTATTTACTGTTCAATCTATGCTGAAATTTTTAATGTTTTGTATCCTTATTATGTTTTATGTCTAACAATAATTCATGTTTATGGATCATATATTATAAACACTAATCTATTTGCATGTGTTTTTTTCAATTTTAAGCATACTACGATTTAGTATAGGAATGCTCCTTGAAATTAAGAACAATGAGGTGATTTTACCATTCAAGTTTAAGTTATTATGTTTGTAATAGCATTCATAAAAATTATTGTGTAAGAATATCATTTTTTAATATATCATATACCCTGAGAATGTCTGATATGAGCCTTTCAGACCCGAGATGGAAATCTGAGACGAACCCTCCAAGTTAGACTCATCTCAGCCGATATCTACCCCAATACGAGATCAAATCTTTTAAATCCCCGAGATGAAACTCGACTGATATACGAGATTTAAAATCTTAGTCTTGTGTTAGAGAAGATTGTATGCATGTATCGCCCATCTAGCGAATGAGCTTTATCACACTACGGAACAATGCGTTGTATCTTACCAGCTATTATAGAATATGTGATAACGACGCCATTATCTAGAGATATGCAAAGCTTTCTTTACAAGAATGTAAGACCATGATGTTCAACTTGAAATGTTGGCGTGTGTGTTATATCCAAATGTCAGAGTGCATTCAATTCGGTCGTTCCTTAAGATAATCTCAATGAAATTAAGCTACCAATTCACATTCAGCCAAACATTGATGAGAATAGTCACATGGTTATTATTTATCCAGGAATTTCATAATTGAGATCAGTAGTCGGTTATAGGAGGAACTCAAAGTAAAGGCTTTAGGACTCGAAGCCAACACTAAGAAAAGGGACAAAGAAAACTTGAGTGTAAATCGAGGCCTATTTCGTGTCGACCTTATGAAAGCCAAGTTATCTCCATTTTAGCCAAGTAAAGTGAGCAATAACTTGTGGTCGATTCTGGTTTGCCAATGGTATTCATAGCGATGACCTATCACGAACTATGCAGGTAATGATTAGGCATCTAAAATGCCACATCCAAAAGTCAAGAAACCTACCAAGAGGTTTTACCTTGATCTATAAAATTTTCATTGTAAGGTGATCGACATCGACTTGAAGTCAACGTCAATGAAATTGACGCCAACAGAAATATGCTATAGCTAGTTTGGGGACGACGACGAGTTAGGCAGAGGCTGGAACAGTTCGATGGTTGGAAATTGGAAACTGCAATGGAAACTAGTTATGCATGAAAATAGATTGAAGTGGGATGAAAAATGTAACAACCCGTATTTTGAATAACATGTTATAACATAAATCAAGGCAGAATTAAATGATAAAATCTGAATCAAGGGAAACAGGCTGTGCCATTGCGTTCGTCTCGGAAAAATATGCGAAATAGAGTCCGAGTTTTCAGAAATCGGAGTCCGTATGACCAAGTTATGGCCCGTCAAAGTTTTCAGAAAAATTTCAAGTTGAAAAACAGTTCAAATTTGAATTCAGAATTCAAATTCAGCCAACAGGACAGGCGGGAAAATTCCCGCCACCCCCAAGTCGACTGGGGAGTCGACTTGGGAGTCGACACACCCCAAGTGGTGTCGATTGCCCAGTCGACACCCCTGTCGACTTGGGTGGTCGGCCAGTTTGGCCTGGGTGTACCTGACTTGTTCCTCAAGACATGCTTTAGGGCTGGTGATGGATTTTAATGGCTCAGATCTGAATTAGGGTTAATCCTATGGCCTAAACTAACCTAAACTTCTATAAAAGGACCCTAATACCTAGCCTAAACCATCATAAATCAATCCTACAACTAGGTTATGCCAAAATGTTTAATCATGGCCTCCACCCTCTTGTCATAGTCTCCATCTTCATTCATATGAGAGTTCCTAAGCTTGTTTGAGAGTTTCTAAGTTTGATTCAAGGCCAAAGTTCAATCTTTCTTCATCAAAGCAAGGATCTTCTTCTTATTTCTCAAGGGTTTTCATTGGAGCTTATTTGAGGGTTTTTAGAGTTGCTAGTGGCTTCGTCTCAATCTTATTTTATTTTATAAGTCTTCATAGCATTGTAAGCCCTATTCTACTCTTAGATTCTAACTATGAAGTTAAATATGACATGTTGCAAGTTTGAGTTTGGGCCTAAGTATGATTTGTGCTTTGATTCTATCATGTTATGCATAGATTTATTATATGCATGTTTGTAAAGCTATCACCTTGACTTTGTGCATAGAAAGCTATGAGCTTTGATTGGAAATGTTGCATAAAGCAACATAGAAACTCTCATAACCCTTATGTTATCTTGCATATGATGTTATATGCGAATCACTAGTTATCATCCTATGTCATTTATGACCATGTTCCACCTATTTTGCTAAAGTTTAATATCATGCATGTTTTGAGGCTTATAATGTAATATGCAAGTTTATGAACACATTTGCCTCATATGCCACCATGTTTAACTTGTGGCCAAACCTTATTAATTATGTCATGCTTCTAAGTTCCCTCTTTGAGATCTATTTGCGTTTATGCGAACTTACATGCGATGGGGTTACGTTATGGGTAACTAAAATGACATAAAAACATGACTTGAAAAGATGACACGAAATATTACATGTGATTATGGTTGAAACATGAACATGAACTTGGACATGACTTCTAGGAAACATGAGAATGGCCAACTCGAGGTTGGGTTGAGTTTGTAGCATAAATCTACCCGGAACCGATCGGCTTAACTAGTGGCTACAAGCAATAGGACCCAATGTGAGTAGTTGGTCATGTCGCACTTGAAACCCGAGGTTAGACTAAGTTGTGGTGTAAAGCTACCCGGACCCGCCCGGCTTAACTAGTAACCACAACAAGGTCTAATGTGAGAGGTTGGGTGCATTAAATTAATTAGTGCCACATGATAGGGTTAAGTCATGGACCACTTGAATACTTAACCAATTAAACACGATGGGTTGATAGGGTTAAGTCATGAACCTTGGGTACACTTAACCAACTTGATACTTGATTGGATAGGGTTAACCACGCTTAACCCGTTAGAGACCCTAGTTACGTGGTCCTTTTCACCAGTAACCCTCTTGGTTGTATCATGATACCCTAGGGACTAGGCAAGGGTGGGGCACGATTACTGGGCTGACATGTAAGCGACCAAAACGACGGCTGAGTAGGTGCGCCGGTGTAGGTTCAGGCGGACTATGGTCGTGCACATAATCCGGAGTTGAAAAAGCAGACACGGGCACCAGTAGGTTTAGACTGTGCGTGCTTGACTTGTGTCCGTGGTTGGCACCCTAGGGCTTGATACACCCTAGGGTGGACCTAGCACAGTTTGACTACACTTCGTGATTGGGTCGTATGACACCGACACTTGACAAGTTAGGCTTTTAGGGAACCGATCGACTAGACCGTGTTGTTGGACCTTGATTTAGGTCATCTCGTGATATTGGGCCAAGATTGGGCCAAGGGATCACTTCTTGTTTATACTTGACATGGGTTGGAATACTAGTACACTTGGTGCAAAAACTTAACCTTGTATATGCGATGCTACACTTGATCTATCTTGTTAACTTTCCACCATGCCAGTTATCATCCTATGTTTCATCTCTGTTTTTCATGTCCAGTTAACTTTATTAGTTTTTATACTAATAGTAGGTAGGACTTACCAGTCTTTTGACTGACCCATTTTCTTTCGCCTCTTTTCTTTCGTTCCCCCCCCCCCCAGGTTTTCAGGGTGGGAACACTAGCACCTAGCTTGGATCTTTAGCTGCTTTTCTGGATAGCTCATGTACGGTTTGGACTTGAGCTGGCTATAGCTTTATTCTACTTTGGGGATAGTTACTTTATGTTTTTTACCAGTTTTCAATTTATGTTTCTAGACTTTGTTTTGTGGAAAAATAATGACCAAGTACTTTGATGTAACTTGACTATGGTTTTGAAATGTTAGTTTTTACCCGCTGCTTTATTTACTCTGTTTTTACTTATATGTTCTGTCTTGTGATATTTGCATGCATGTTTATCTTGTTTAGCGCCCCTCCAAAGCTAGTGTGCTTGCAAGAGTGACATTGGCGGGGGTGGGGTGCTACATTTGGTATTAGAGCATAAGGTTTTACTAGACCGGACAAAAGTTTTAAAAAAAAAAATTAAAAAAAAACTATTTTCAAAACCAATTAAGTATTTTCCAAGAAAAGTCTAGTTTATTTTAAAAGGCTATTCCCAAAAATCCATTAGCACTATCCTTTGTTTCCTCGTTCTAAATCTATCTTTTCCTTTTTTCCAGCATGGCCGATCTTAACCTTCCCGAGGGAGTAACCATTCCCGGATGGTTCCAGAGGTACTTGGAAGCTAGGGCCAACGATGTGGGCCCAGCAAACACCCCCACCGTAACTGAGGTTCCTCCTCCTCCTCAGCATCCACAAGCAGATTTCGCAAAGGTTTGCAAAAACTTTAAGGCGATGGGTGGCAAGAATTTTATTGGGACGGAGACTTTTGTTGAGGCGAGAAATTGGTTAAAAGAAACTGAAGATCTCTTCGCCATCTTTGATGTGGAAGACCGTAGAAAAGTTCTGTTGGCAGTATGGCTATTGAAAGAGGAAGCTGCTTATTGGTGGGAGGTCACCAACGCTACTAGGCCTATAGAGACTTGGGCCGACTTTAGGATGAGGTTTGGGCTTAAGTTCCTATCATCTGCTGAGGAGAATCTCCAAAAGGAGAAGTTTATATCTTTGAAGCAAGGGGACATGACAGTGAGGGAGTATGTGAATAAGTTTAACTAGCTTGCTTGATTCGGTTTGGACATGGTTAATACTCCCCAGAAAAAGGCTCTACGCATTGCACGAGGGTTGAATGAGCCATTACAAGGTTTAGCCATGTCTCATATACCCATGGGGGCCACTTTTGAAAGCCTAGTGGACATGGCATTGCTTCAGGGAGACGATAAGAATGGCAAGAAAGAAGTCAAGCCTAATGAGACTCAAACCAAGAAGGCGGACTCCAAGTGGAGAGGAAATTAGAGCAATCAGAACAACAAGAACAATAAGAACAACAAGGGTAATAAGGCCAACAACAACAAGGCAAAGGACACAAGAAAGTGCAACTTCTGTGGGATTGTTGGGCACATAGCCAAAGATTGTAGGAAGAAGAAGAGGAAGTTGGGCGAATGCTTTCATTGTGGAGAGACTGGACACTTTAGCAAGGATTGCCCTAAGAAGCAAGGACAAGGGCAAGGGCAGACTCAGCACGCAGGACCTTCTGGAGGGCAAGTACATGCTCTCAACACTGCTCCAGTTCAGGACCGAGGTAGTATTTCTGTAGAAAGCCTTGTTTACATTTCTAATTTTCCTGTTCGCACTTTATTTGATTCTGGTGCATCGCATACCTTTATTTCTTCTGACATTGTTGAAAGTTTGCACCTAAGTACTAGTCTAGTTGAGGATCCCGTTAGTGTTTCAAATCCAATTGGGGGTTCCGCCCATCTATCTATGATTCGTATGGATTTGAGGATTTCTATCTTGACCGTAGAATTCACGTGTAATGCTTATGTTCTCGGGTTCATGGGATACGGGTTGATTTTGGGCATGGATTGGTTGTCCAGTTATGGAGCCATTCTCGATTGTGAGCATAGGGTGGTGAGGCTCATGACTCGCCTCGGTAATACCTTAGAGATTTCTTGCAACCCGCTGGATCCCGTCATGTTATGTTATCTTGAATCTCTTGACTCGTCCATCGATGATCTGCAATCTGTAAGGGTGTTCCAAGAATATCCTGATGTCTTTGAAGAGGTTAAGGGTTACCCCCTAAACGAGAGATAGATTTCCGCATTTATCTTATTGATAATGCCAAGCCAGTATCATTGCCCGTGAGGCACATGGCCCCGCGAGAAAGAAGAGAGCTCAGTAAGCAAAGAGTTGCTTGAGAAGAATTTTATTAGGCGAAGCATTTCTGAATGGGGTGCTCCTGTGGTGTTCGCTACTAAGGCGGATGGTTCGCTTCGTCTATGTGTTGATTATCGAGAGTTGAACAAGCTGACAAAGAAGAATAGGCGCCCGTTACCGAGGATTGATGACCTCTTTGACCAGCTTGTTGGTGCTTCTGTTTTCTCTCAGCTCGATCTAGCCACCGGATTCCATCAGCTTAGAGTGGCTGAGGATAGTATTGATAAGACTGCGTTTAGGACTCCAGATGGATTCTTTGAATGGCTTGTTATGCCATTCGGTTTGACTAATGCACCCGCCTACTTCGTAGATTTGATGAGTAGGGTGTTCAGGGAGTTCCTTAACAAGTTTGTGGTTGTCTTCGTGGATGATATTCTGATCTTCTCAAAGGATGAGGAAGAACATGCTAGACATCTCAAGGAAGTGATGGATACGCTTAGAGCTCATCAGTTGAAAGCTAAGTTCTCCAAATGCCATTTTTGGAGAAGGGAAGTTCGGTTTCTTGGACATATAGTTTCTAAGCAAGGCATAGCTGTGGATCCCGCGAAAGTGGTTGCGGTTCAAGACTGGAAGACTCCTAGGAATGCAACCGAAGTAAGAAGCTTTCTCGGTCTGGCGGGCTACTATAGGAAGTTCATTAAGGACTTCGCTAAGATTTCAGCCCCTCTTACTAAGTTGACAAAGAAGAACTTAGTCTTTGCATGGGACTTAGAGTGTGAGCTTGCTTTTCAAAGGCTCAAGAGGACCCTTACCACAGCTCCAGTTTTGGCATTACCCGATGGCGGTAAGATGTTTACAGTGTACACCGATGCATGTGGCACGGGGTTAGGTGTTGTTCTGATGCAAGAAGGAAGAGTGATATGTTATGGGGGTAGGCAACTTAAAGCTCATGAGAAGAACTATCCCACTCATGATTTGGAGTTGGCGGCGATCGTTTTTGCACTCAAATCCTGGCGCCACTATCTTCTAGGCAAAAGGTTTGAGTTATATACTGATCACAAGTCGCTCAAGTACCTCTTCTCGTAGAAAGATCTGAATCTAAGGCAGCAAAGGTGGATGGAATTCTTGGCATCATATGACTTCGAGATAGCTTATACCCCTGGCAAGGGTAATGTTGTGGCAGATGCACTAAGCAGAAGAAGGTTGACTTTGAGTCCCTTGTTTGTTGAGATGAAGAGCCTAGAGTTCTTGGCAACCTTTGATTTCACAACGGCTGTTGAGTCGATGACGGGTTCGTTAGCATCTCTTGAGCTTAGACCTACACTTCTTGATCAAGTAGGGACTTCGAAGAAGGAAGACCCGCAGATAGTCGAGATCATGGACAAGTTGATTCGTGGTGAGACGTCTAGTCACTTTGCTAGATATACTATTGATGACAAGGGTTGGCTAAGGCGTGATGGAAGGCTATGCGTTCCACAAATGGGAGACTTGGTGCATAAAGTTCTCGAAGAAGCGCATCACTCGAAGATGACTATACATCCTGGAGGAGATAAGATGTATAGGGATATGAAGCGCATTTTCTTTTGGGTTGGAATGAAGAAGGATGTGGCAGAGTATGTTTCAAAGTGCATGGTGTGCCAACAAGTGAAAGCCGAGTCGAAGAAACCCGGTGGGCTATTACATCCATTGGAGGTCCCGCAATGGAAGTGGGAAAGTATCTCTATGGATTTTGTGGATGGATTGCCTAGGTCAAGGAAAGGGAATACGAGCATATGGGTCATAGTTGATAGACTTATGAAGAGTGCTCATTTCATTCCAGTGAAGAGCAAGAGGACCGCATCATGGCTAGCATCTGTTTATCTTCGAGAGATAGTGCGATTGCATGGAGTTCCTTCTAGCATAGTTAGCGATCGTGACCCAATCTTCACTAGCCAGTTCTGGAATAGTTTGCAAGAAGCGATGGGTACGCAATTGAATCTAAGTATAGCCTATCACCCCCAGACGGATGGCCAAACCGAAAGAGTGAATAGAGTGCTAGAAGATCTTTTGAGGCTTTGTGTTCTTGACTTTGGTGGTACTTGGGAAGACCACCTTCCTCTTGTAGAGTTTGCTTATAATAATAGCTATCAAGCTAGCATAGGGATGGCACCATTTGAAGCTTTGTATGGGAGGCCGTGTAGGTCACCATCTTGTTGGTGGGAGACAACGGATAGGCTTATACTTGGGCCCGATATGATACGAGACACATCCGAAAAAGTTGAATTGGTGAGAAAACAGATGAAAACGGCCCAAGACAGACAGAAATCCTATGCTGACAAGCGAAGGACAGATTTGGAATTCGAAGTTGGAGATATGGTTTTTGTGAAGGTTTCTCCTTTGCGTAATGTGGTTCGTTTTGGAGCAGTTGGGAAGCTGGCACCAAGGTTCGTAGGACCCTTCCCTATCATAGAGAGAATTGGGAAGATGGCTTATAAGGTGGAATTGCCCGAGAAGCTGGCCGGAGTGCATAATGTCTTTCATGTCTCGCATCTCCGAAAGTGCCTACATGAGTCCGCTGAGGTGGTTGAACCTAGCATTCTTGAAGACGTGGAGGTAGAGAAAGAGGCAACCTTGAGGAGAGCTCCGATTCGTATCTTGGGAACGGAGATCAAGAAGCTAAGGAATCGAGAAGTCAAATTGGTGAAGGTTCAGTGGAGTGAGGCCGAAGAGGATGCAACTTGGGAAACCGAGGAGAAGATGCGTGGGCTTTATCCATTTCTTTTTGAGGGTACATTCTCGATCTCTTTTCCTTTTTAGCATATCTTTCTTTTGCTATCCATGTTTATCCTGTTTATCTTGTAACTCCGTCAATCTTGTCATGAGAACCTTAGGTAGAAACCCTTTGGATGAAACATGTATTTGAAACATGTTATGCTTGATGTTTGCCAGTGGTTGCGAGTGTTTGCAAGTGGATACTCGTGGATGCATGATACACATTAGGCACTAAGATCGGCTCACACACTTTCATATTGCATATGCATGAGTGCTTATACTTATTCATGGCTGAAACTTGTTATGCTATCACGTGGATGTTGCATATGGATGAATGTTATGTGCACTCATATAGAGATTATGAATTATGTTAGGAATTTGCATACATATGGACTTATTTCACTAACATACTTTGCATTAAGGAGGTTTACTGAATCAGTAACCGCCTGATTTTCGCATTAGATAAGTACATATACACACACCTTTGCATATGATCATACAGCATTTAGAATTTGTTAAGGACAATGGTTACTTGTGGATTATGTTGTGAGTAGATGGATGATGGATGGTAGGATACGTTCTTCCTAACTTAGAGATTTCGGGGACGAAATCCTTTAAGGAGGGGAGAATGTAACAACCCATATTTTGAATAACATGTTATAACATAAATCAAGGCAGAATTAAATGATAAAATCTGAATCAAGGGAAACGGGCTGTGCCATTGTGTTCGTCTCGGAAAAATACGCGAAATAGAGTCTGAGTTTTCGGAAATCGGAGTCCGTATGACCAAGTTATGGCCCGTCAAAGTTTTCAGAAAATTTCAAGTTCAAAAACAGTTCAAATTTGAATTCAGAATTCAAATTCAGCCAACAGGACAGGCGGGAAAATTCCCGCCACCCCCAAGTCGACTTGGGAGTCGACACACCCCAGGTGGTGTCGACTGCCCAGTCGACACCCCTGTCGACTTGGGTGGTCGGCCAGTTTGGCCTGGGTGTACCTGACTTGTTCCTCAAGACATGCTTTAGGGCTGGTGACGGATTTTAATGGCTCAGATCTGAATTAGGGTTAATCCTATGGCCTAAACTAACCTAAACTTCTATAAAAGGACCCTAATACCTAGCCTAAACCATCATAAATCAATCCTACAACTAGGTTATGCCAAAATGTTTAATCATAGCCTCCACCCTCTTGTCATAGTCTCCATCTCCATTCATATGAGAGTTCCTAAGCTTGTTTGAGAGTTTCTAAGTTTGATTCAAGGCCAAAGTTCAATCTTTCTTCATCAAAGCAAGGATCTTCTTCTTATTTCTCAAGGGTTTTCATTGGAGCTTATTTGGGGGTTTTTAGAGTTGCTAGTGGCTTCGTCTCAATCTTATTTTATTTTATAAGTCTTCATAGCATTGTAAGCCCTATTCTACTCTTAGATTCTAACTATGAAGTTAAATATGACATGTTGCAAGCTTGAGTTTGGGCCTAAGTATGATTTGTGCTTTGATTCTATCATGTTATGCATAGATTTATTCTATACATGTTTGTAAAGCTATCACCTTGACTTTGTGCATAGAAAGCTATGAGCTTTGATTGGAAATGTTGCATAAAGCAACATAGAAACTCTCATAACCCTTATGTTATCTTGCATATGATGTTATATGCGAATCACTAGCTATCATCCTATGTCATTTATGACCATGTTCCACCTATTTTGCTAAAGTTTGATATCATGCATGTTTTGAGGCTTATAATGTAATATGCAAGTTTATGAACACATTTGCCTCATATGCCACCATGTTTAACTTGTGGCCAAACCTTATTAATTATGTCATGCTTCTAAGTTCCCTCTTTGAGATCTATTTGCGTTTATGCGAACTTACATGCGATGGGGTTACGTTATGGGTAACTAAAATGACATAAAAACATGACTTGAAAAGATGACACGAAATATGACATGTGATTATCCTTGAAACATGAACATGAACTTGGACATGACTTCTAGGAAACATGAGAATGGCTAACTCGAGGTTGGGTTGAGTTTGTAGCATAAATCTACCCGGAACCGACCGGCTTAACTAGTGGCTACAAGCAATAGGACCCAATGTGAGTAGTTGGTCATGTCGCACTTGAAACCCGAGGTTAGACTAAGTTGTGGTGTAAAGCTACCCGGACCCGCCCGGCTTAACTAGTAACCACAACAAGGTCTAATGTGAGAGGTTGGGTGCATTAAATTAATTAATGCCACATGATAGGGTTAAGTCATGGACCACTTGAATACTTAACCAATTAAACACGATGGGTTGATAGGGTTAAGTCATGAACCTTGGGTACACTTAACCAACTTGATACTTGATTAGATAGGGTTAACCACGCTTAACCCGTTAGAGACCCTAGTTACGTGGTCCTTTTCACCAGTAACCCTCTTGGTTGTATCATGATATCCTAGGGACTAGGCTAGGGTGGGGCACGATTACTGGGCTGACATGTAAGCGACCAAAACGACGGCTGAGTAGGTGCGCCAGTGTAGGTTCAGGCGGAATATGGTCGTGCACATAGTCCGGAGTTGAAAAAGCAGACACGGGCACCAGTAGGTTTAGACTGTGCGTGCTTGATTTGTGTCCGTGGTTGGCACCCTAGGGATTGATACACCCTAGGGTGGACCTAGCACAGTTTGACTACACTTCGTGATTGGGCCGTATGACACCGACACTTGACGAGTTAGGCTTTTAGGGAGCCGATCGACTAGACCGTGTTGTTGGACCTTGATTTAGGTCATTTCGTGATATTGGGCCAAGATTGGGTCAAGGGATCACTTCTTGTTTATACTTGACATGGGTTGGAATACTAGTACACTTGGTGCAAAAACTTAACCTTGTATATGCGATGCTACACTTGATCTATCTTGTTAACTTTTCACCATGCCAGTTATCATCCTATGTTTCATCTCTGTTTTACATGTCCAGTTAACTTTATTAGTTTTTATATTAATAGTAGGTAGGACTTACCTGTATTTTGACTGACCCATTTTCTTTCGCCTCTTTTCTTTCGTTCACCCCCCCCCCCCCCCCTAGGTTTTCAGGGTGGGAACACTAGCACCTAGCTTGGATCTTTAACTGCTTTTCTGGATAGCTCATGTACGGTTTGGACTTGAGCTGGCTATGGCTTTATTCTACTTTGGGGATAGTTACTTTATGTTTTTTTCCCAGTTTTCAGTTTATATTTCTAGACTTTGTTTTGTGGAAAATAATGACCAAGTACTTTGATGTAACTTGACTATGGTTTTGAAATGTTAGTTTTTACCCGCTGCTTTATTTACTCTGTTTTTACTTATATGTTATGTCTTGTGATATCTGCATGCATGTTTACCTTGTTTAGCGTCCCTCCAAAACTAGTGTGCTTGCAAGAGTGACATTGGCGGAGGTGGGGTGCTACAAAAAATGACTAGTTATTAATAGTTGTATTATCATCCAAGAATCATGATTGTGCTGACATGATTATGGTTGGTATTAACATATTTTATTCAAAGTTTGATTTGTATGTATCAAGAACATACATATTATGAAGAAACAATCCAAATATCGTAGTTCAATAGTGAATTTTTTTTAAATTCAACTTTCATGCAAAGGGGTAATCGAGTTTTAAAAACTAAAAAAAAAAAAAAAAAAAAAAAAAAAAAAAAAATTCAGTTAAATCGATTAACGGCCATGCAGCTACCTGAATCTAATTTATGCAAATTAATGACATAGATACTAGATTATGGATAACATCCAGATTTAAAGAAGGATCCAAAACTAATTTTCCACTCTACCCATGTGCAGCAATTTCCGCCCGTATCACCCACAGTTTTGTAAATTTACCGTTGTCTCCTCCGATTCTAGAAGCAGGCCCCACTGAGAGAATGTAATTGAGCTTTATTCGCATTTTTTATCCTTTTATCCATTTTTTACTCGCTTATTTGTTTGGGGCTCTCCTCCTATAAATTCACTCAAATCTCAAGCAACGTTGCTCCCCGTCGTCACTCACACAATAATTCTGTCACTAATCAAACTAGAAATACAAAATGGCCGGTCGAAAGAGCTCTTATCTGTATTTCCCCCAAGCAGATCGCAACCATCAGAACGGATTCGGATCCGATTCGGACGAATTCACCGAGTCCGATGTGTGGGTAATGGATCTCAAATCAGCTAAGGATCCAACCCGCCCCAACAACATTCCGACATCCCCACCCATCGAGCGCCGGAACCATCAGCTGAAGAAAGGGACTCACACGACGGCTGCGTCGCTTCCTGTGAACATTCCGGACTGGTCGAAGATCCTGAAAGACGAGTATGTTAAGGTTAACAGTTACGAGAGGAATTCAATTGGAGGCGACGACGAGGATGAGGATCTGATCGCCGGAGGCGGGGTGCTGATTCCACCACATGAGTATTTGGGGAGAAATCGGGCGGCGTCCTTCTCCGTTGTGGAAGGGGTCGGTCGGACTCTGAAAGGTAGGGATCTGAGAAGGGTTAGAAATGCAATTTTTGAAAAGACAGGGTTTCTGGATTGACTGTTTTACAATTTTAACAAGTTTATTTTGTATTTGCTGCCGCCTCTGATTTTGTTACTCGATGTTTTAAGAGAGCAACAACGCGGAGGTGGGATGCTATGCGTCCATGGTCCATAATGTTTTTAGTTTGGCCATGGATCAAAGCAGTATACATCTTTTGGTCTTTTTTTGTATTGTAATAAAACAGTTGTTGTAATTCCCTTTTTTTTATATATTGTGAAGAACAAGCAACTCATATTTTAAATGTTTGTGAAATCGATTTTATGTCCAATATTGTGCCCATCTGTGTGTTTACGTGGTTTGTTGTATGCAGTCTCTGTGTTCGTTTTGTCGAGCATCAGCAACGGAGTAGAAATGAGCTTTATAATTTTAGTTTTCTTATTTGTTGCGAAAAGCACGTTTTTAATGACGCTGTTAATTAAATCATGCGCTACCTACTTAACGCAAATAGCAAAAATCGCCGCATCCTAATTATTTAGTGTCTTTTTTGTTTGTAGTTATTAATGTTGGATTTTCCATTCCATTCTACATTTGTTCAGATGTATACTTGAAATGCTAAACTTGATTTTTTTTTTAATTTTAATTTTAATTTTAATTTGGCACCTTATGTACAAGTTTATATGTTATATAGCAATATACTACATGACAAATGACTTCGACCATACAAGATATGAATTGAACTCATGATCTCTTACATCATATTCAAGTATTCCAATCACTTTGGACAAGAGTATTAGTTACAAAACTTTT
The DNA here is from genome assembly GCA_030737875.1 of Allium sativum. Lineage (NCBI taxonomy): Eukaryota > Viridiplantae > Streptophyta > Magnoliopsida > Asparagales > Amaryllidaceae > Allium > Allium sativum. The sequence goes on along the minus strand of CM060918.1, from coordinate 155,089,743 downwards.
TTCAAATTAAAAAGTCCACTAAAATCTTAAATCCCATTATTTTTCTACTTCAACCAATTACCTCCATTTGCATTATTATTGTATGTTCGATAATTTTAATTCTTCAAGACTTTTGTCTCATATCAATCATCACAATATCAATATCAAATCATATATATTATTTCGAACTACAACAACAAACATTGATACAACCCTACTAAAAAAATAATCATTGGTTGACAAGATAAGGGAAAAACAAACAAAATTATTTTTCAGATATCCTCGTTTCCTTGTAGATCATTGATTATCCACCATACTATTTTTCATATTTTGATGTTAACCTTCATCCTTAGAAGTGTGTTATTCTTCAATAGACTAGTGATCAGACCAATTTATATGATGAAATTTTGGATTTTAGGGTAGTTGAAATTTGAAAGTCAAGTTTTCTAAGTGGTATGATGTTTATTTCATATGTGAAGCATTCGACGATCAATGGGTGTATGAAGAAAAAAAAAAGAGATTAAATTGTTAAAATTGGACGTTTTAAATATACTAGTGAGGAGATATTAATTGATTCTCGTAATCAAGCCAAATCGGAAAGATAATATATTAATATGAGGGAGATATACATTTGATTTAAGGAATTAATCAAATATTGGTATAGGTGGAAACAATTTAAAGATTTGCCAGATATGTGGTGGAAAAAATCAGCAAAAATTTCATCCTTATCCACGAAGCATCCTTCCTTCTATATATACGCAGGCATTTGCTCATATTCTCAACACACACAAGAAGAAAGCTCCCTCCATATATTATCTTCAATAAGATCCCTATTTTCAGTATCTATTCTAGGGTGAGAAAGTTGTATTGACTTGTCTATTTCCTCTCATATTGTACTCTTGAAGTGAAGAAATAAAAGGTTGTTGGGTCCGAGGACGTAGGCATAGCCGAATCTCGATATATTGGTGTGTTCTTTCCTTTTTCTATTTCTGTTTTTCTCTATAATTTGAGCCATTTGTTTTTCTTTATCATCTTTGTTGGATTGACATTATTGAGATTGTCGACAGGCTAGATTATTGGATGTTCTACTTCAAACCACTGATTTTTCACTATAATTTGGTATCAGAGCTTGTTGCTCTGTTCAAAGACTATTTCAGTTATGTCTAATTCCACAAAAAATAACGGTGGTAGAAGCGCTACAAATTATGGAGTTGCTAGATTTGATGGAAAAAGGGATTTTGGTACATGGAAGATGAAGATGGAAGCGGTGTTGAAAAAAGAGTGGACATTTAAGGTTGACTCGGATATAGAGAAATTTAGCACCTGAAGAGATAGAAGAATGGGAAGAGAATGTTCTTACTACCATCCAACTTAGCCTTTCTGACTTAGAGAGTTTTCTCATGTGAAAACTTCTAATCTACTATGGGATGCTCTTCAAAGAAAGTTCTACGACAAGTCTCTCACCAACCGCATCATCCTACAACAATAACTTTATTCATTGAAGATGAAGCCTGAAACCGAGGTATTTGCTCATGTAGATGCTTTTAACACGCTTGTCATGAATCTTCGGGCAGCTGATGTAAAGATTGAGGATGAAGCGCAAGCTGTTATTCTGTTATGTTCTTTCCCTGCAGAGTATAATACTTTTGTTAACTATGATCTATGAGCGTTCATCTATTTGCTTAGAGGATGTGAAGACAAATCTACACAACGAGATGGTGAAGGGAAAGTTATCAAGCATGAGCATGGAGAATGATTTCGAAGGTCTTATTACACAAAGGGAAATAAGTAAGAGTAGACCCAAACATGGTGGAGACAGAGTTAAGTACAGATCTCAGTCAAGGGGAGCTCGGAAGGGGGTTTGTCATTATTGTAGAAAATCTAGACATTATATTGCAAGCTGTCCCAAGTTAGAGAGTAAAAACAAAGTTGTTCTCCAAAAGGCTTTAGCTTCTACTGCGGAGACATCAGGTTCAGAAAGTGATCCTGGCATTTTTACATCTTTTGCCTCTTCTATGAAGAGTACTATGTAAATTATTGACTCAGGAGCATCCTATCACATGACACCTGATAGACACTCTTTTTCCACTTATCGTCAATTTGATGGAGGAGAGGTTGTCATGGGAAACAATGCTTCTTGTCGCATGGTTGGTATTGAAACGGTACAAATCAAGATGTTTGATGGTGTTGTTCGTACTTTATGTGATGCCAGACATGTACTTAATTTAAGGCGTAGTTTGATCTCCATTGAAGCATTGTGCAATTTTGGCTTAAAGTGTGCAATAGAAAAAGATTCATTAAAAATAACAAATGGCTCATTGATAGTAATGAAAGGGGCAAAAGCTAGAAATCTATATTTGCTGAAGGGTACAAGTGCTATTGCAGAGTCTGCTTCGGTTGTTGATTTTGTTGATTCTGATTCTACGAGATTGTGGCATTTTCGTATGGGTCACATTGGAGAGAGTAATTTAGAAGTATTGAGAAAGCGAGGTTTGATTGACGGTGTTCATCATTCAAAACTTGGCTTTTGTGAAGAATGTGTACTTGGAAATTAGAAGACTTTGGAGTTGTTTTCAAATAGTCAGAGTGTCATTCATCTTGTGAAAAATCAAGCCTAAAGCTCATGAACAAAGCACATTTATGTTATGAGTTTCTTTAGCATGCTTGAAGAAGAGAGAAATAAGATAAAGTTGTCGAAGATTCACACAAATGACAATCCATCTGATATGCTAACGAAACCGGTTCTGAAGGACAAGTTTGAGCATTTCTCAAACTTGATTGGTGTGGTACGAGCAAGTTAGCGTCCTGGGGCGCTGACCCAACGACCATTTCTTTTGTTGATTAATAAATATATTTAAATCGAGGTGGAGTGTTAAAATTGGATGTTTTAAATATATTAATGAGGAGACATTAATTGATTCTCATAACCAAGTCAAATCGGGAAGATAATATATTAATATGGGGGAGGTATATATTTGATTTAAGGAATCAATCAAATATTGGTAGAGGTGGAAACAGTTTAAAAATGTGTCGGATTTATGGTGGAATAAATTAGGATAAATTTCATACTTATCCACAAAGCATCCTTCATCCTTCCTCCTATATATATGCAGCCATTTTGACATAACCCAAATCCTCGATCCACGGTAGCAAGATCTGTCTTTGGAATATAACATATTAATCACATTAGCAGATCATAGAATACAACATAATACATAAAATTAAAGAAAATTTTACATCATATCCTAACAGCGGGATCATAATCATCAACATCAGAGTTACACAGATACAGGATTCTACTTAGTACATAACAAGTTTCATCAAATAGATAATAAGTCTACAGTGGAATCAAATATGAACATACATAAGATAATGACTTCGACCATACAAGATATGAATTGAACTCATGATCTCTTACGTCATATTCAAGTATTCCAATAACTTTGGACAAGAGTATTAGTTACAAAACTTTTTCAAATTAAAAAGTCCACTAAAATCTTAAATCCCATTATTTTTCTACTTCGACCAATTGCCTCCGTTTGCATTATTATTGTATGTTCGATAATTTTAATTCTTCAAGACTTTTGTCTCATATCAATCATCACAATATCAATATCAAATCATATATATTATTCCGAACTACAACAACAAACATTGATACAACCCTACTAAAAAAATAATCATTTGTTGACAAGATAAGGAAAAAACAAACAAATTTATTTTTTAGATATCCTCGTTTCCATGTAGATCATTGATTATCCACCATACTATTTTTCATATTTTGATGTTCACCTTCATCCTTAGAAGTGTGTTATACTTCAATAGACTAGTGATCAGACCAATTTATATGATGAAATTTTGGATTTTAGGGTAGTTGAAATTTGAAAGTCAAGTTTTCTAAGTGGTATGATGTTTATTTCACATGTGAAACATTCGACGATCAATGGATGTATGAAGATAAAAAGAGAGATTAAATTGTTAAAATTGGATGTTTTAAATATACTAATGAGGAGATACTAATTGATTCTCGTAATCAAGCCAAATCGGAAAGATAATATATTAATATGAGGGAGATATACATTTGATTTAAGGAATTAATCAAATATTGGTATAGGTGGAAACAATTTAAGGATTTGTCAGATTTGTGGTGGAAAAAATCAGAAAAAAATTCATCCTTATCCACAAAGCATCCTTCCTTCTATATATACGCAGGCATTTGCTCATATTTTCAATACACACAAGAAGAAAGATCCCTCCATATATTATCTTCAATAAGATCCCTATTTTCAGTATCTACTATAGGGTGAGAAAGTTGTATTGACTTGTCTATTTCTTCTCGTATTGTACTCTTGAAGTGAAGAAATAAAAGGTTGTTGGGTCCGAGGATGTAGGCATAGTCGAGTCTCAATATATTGGTGTGTTCTTTACCTTTTCTATTTCTGTTTTTCTCTATAATTTAAGCCATTTGTTTTTCTTTATCATCTTTGTTGGATTGGCATTATTGAGATTGTCGACAGGCTAGATTATTTGATGTTCTACTTCAAACCACTGATTTTTCACTATAATTTGGTATCGAAGCTTGTTGTTCTGCTCAAAGACTATTTCAGCTATGTCTAATTCCACAAAAAATAACGGTGGTAGAAGCGCTACAAATTATGGAGTTGCTAGATTTGATGGAAAAAGGGATTTTGGTACATGGAAGATGAAGATGGAAGCGGTGTGGAAGAAAGAGAGGACATTTAAGGTTGTCTCAGATATAGAGAAATTTAGCACCTGAAGAGATAGAAGAATTGGAAGAGAATGTTCTTACTACCATCCAACTTAGCCTTTCTGACTTAGAGAGTTTTCTCATGTGAAAACTTCTAATCTACTATGGGATGCTCTTCAGAGAAAGTTCTACGACAAGTCTCTCACCAACCGCATCATCCTACAACAATAACTTTATTCATTCAAGATGAAGCCTGAAACCGAGGTATTTGCTCACGTAGATGACTTTAACAGGCTTGTCATGAATCTTTGGGCAGCTGATGTAAAGATTAAGGATGAAGCGCAAACTGTTATTCTGTTATGTTCTTTCCCTGCAGAGTATAATACTTTTGTTAACTATGATCTATGAGCATTCATCTATTTGCTTGGAGGATGTGAAGACAAATCTACACAACGAGATGGTGAAGGGAAAGTTATTAAGCATGAGCATGGAGAATGATCCCGAAGGTCTTATTACACAAAGGGAAAGAAGTAAGAGTAGACCCAAACATGGTGGAGATAGAGTTAAGTACAGATCTCAGTCAAGTGGAGCTCGGAAGGGGGTTTGTCATTATTATAGAAAATCTAGACATTATATTGCGAGTTGACCCAAGCTAGATAGTAAAAACAAAGTTTTTCCCTAAAAGGCTTTAGCTTCTACCGCGGAGACGTCAGGTTCAGAAAGTGATCCTCACATTTTTACAGCTTTTGCCTCTTCTATGAAGAGTACTATATGATTTATTGACCTAAGAGCATCCTATCACAAGACACCTAATAGACACTCTTTTTCCACTTATCGTCAATTTGATGGAGAAGAGGTTGTCATGGGAAACAATGCTTCTTGCCGCATGGTTGGTATGGAAACGGTACAAATCAAGATGTTTGATGGTGTTGTTCGTACTTTATGTGATGCTAGACATGTGCCTAATTTAATGCTTAGTTTGATCTCCATTGGAGCATTGTGCAATTTTGGCTTAAAGTGTGCAATAGAAAAAGATTCATTAAAAATAACAAATGTCTCATTGATTGTAATGAAAGGGGAAAAAGATGAAAATATATATTTGATGAAGGGTACAACTGCTATTGCAGAGTCTGCTTTGGTTGTTGATTTTGTTGATTCTGATTCTACGAGATTGTGGCATTTTCGTATGGGTCACATTAGAGAGAGTAGTTTAGAAGTATTGAGAAAGCGAGGTTTGATTGACGATGTTCATCATTCAAAACTTGGCTTTTGTCAAAAATGTGTACTTGGAAAGCAGACGAGTTTTATTTGGCAATGCAGAGCATATGTCTAAAGATGTTTTAGAGTATATTTATACTGATGTTTGGGGCCTCGCACCAAGCCTATCTTTTGGAGAAGCCAGGCATTTTGTTTCATTTGTTGATTTTTATAAAAATGTATGGGTTTACTTCATGAAGTCCAAAGAAGAAACTTTTGATAGGTTTCAAAGTTGAAAATCTCTTGTTGAGTAACAGTTTGGAAAGGAAGTGAAGGTTCTTCGTTCAGATAATGGTGGTGAATTCACTTCTAAAAAACTCATCAAATTTTGTGAGTCCGTGGAAATCAAAAGACACTACACCACGCCAGGGAATCTCAGTCAAATGGGGTTATAGAGAGAATGAATCAGACTCTGTTGGAAAGAACTCGGCTTGCGTATGACAACGGGATAAAAGAAGAAATTTCAGATATAAGCATTATCTACGACGGTTTTCCTTATCAACCGCACACCTTGTACTGCCATAGATATAAAGATTCCTGAAGGAGTATGGAAGGCAGGGCCTGTTTCATATTCCATTCTCAAAATGTTTGGTTGTCTAACTTATGTGCATGAGAGAAAAGGGAAGTTGGATCCAAGATCGGGCAAGTGTATTTTTCTTGGCTATATGAAAGGAATTAAGAGTTATAGGTTGTGGTGTCCTACTATCCAGAATATTATCACTAACAGGCATGCTACATTTGGTGAGAAGGCTATGTTGAAGGTGGAGTCTTCTTCTTCAGTTAACCATGATGTTGAGTGGAAAAATTCAGAATACCAAACACAAGGTAGATCATCAAACTTCCATAAAAGTAAAAATGGTGATTCTGATGACACTGCTGTTGATAGGGAGAGGACAGAGGATCAATCTCAAGGTTGAGCTCAAATTCAAACTCGACCAACCAAAGAGAAGAAAAGACCTACATGGCTTGATGGTTTTGTGGGATTAAGCATTGAAAATATTTACTTTGATGACAGACAACATATGCATTAAGCATATTTCATGATGAACCTAGAGACTATAAAGATGCCATTAGTTTAGTATATAGTTCCAGTTGGTTAGTAGCAATGGAAGAGGAAATTGAGTATATGCACAAAAACCACACTTAGGATTTGGTGCCACTTCCTCCCGTCAAGAGAGAAATTGAATGTAACTGGATCTATAAGTTGAAAGACGACAACAATGGTGACTTAAAGTACAAGGAAAGACTAGTGGCGTAGGGTTATGCTCAAAAGAAAGGTGTGGAGTTCCATGATATTTTCTCTCCAGTTGTTAGACACACTTCCATTGGCATTTCTTTGGCATTGGTTTCTCACTTCGACATGGAGTTGGAACAAGACAGCATTCTTGCGTGGTGACCTTGAGGAGGATATTTACCTACATCAGCAAGAGGGGTTCATTGATAGTAGCAGACTTAGTCATGTTTGTAAACTTAACAAATCTCTTTATGGTTTAAAACAGTCCCCTTGACAGTGGTATAAGAAATTTGATAAGTTTATGATCTCACAAGATTACTCTAGAAGCTTTAAGGACCAATGTGTCTATTTTTAAGAAATGAAATGATGACGTCATCTATTTGTTGCTTTGTGTTGATGATATGTTGATAGCTTCTAAGAGCATGACTAGAATTTCAGAGTTGAAGATGGAGCTCAGCAAGGAGTTTGAGATGAAAGGTTTGAGAAACGCACACAGAATTTTGGGGATGGAGATTCAGATGCATAGAAAACAAGGAGTTTTGAGGCTTAATCAAACTCAATATATCGAGAAAGTCTTATCTCGATTCGGTATGGTGAATGCTAAACCGGTGGTTACTCCATTAGGCCCTCAATTTAAGCTATCCAGAGATATGTGTCCCACATCGGATGAAGACAAAAGAGATATGTGTAATATTCCTTACTCTAGTGCGGTTGGAAGCCTTATGCATGCTATGGTATGCACAAGGCCTGATTTAGCTCATGTAGTTGGTGTTTTTAGTAGATACATGTCAAACCCAGGAAAGACTCATTGGCAAGCAATAAAGTGTATTATAAGATATTTGAGAAGAACTTCTGACATTGGCTTGTTGTTTGGAGGCAGCGACATAACTCTAAGGGGTTATTGTGATTCAGATTATGCTGAGGATAAAGATGGTAGGAAATTGATTTCAGGCTATGTTTTTACACTTTGCATAGGCCCAATTTCTTGGAGATCCAAGCTACAGTCCAATGTAGCTTTATCAACTACAGAGACAGAGCTTATTTCTATTGTGGAAGCGACTAAGGAAGGATTGTATTTGTTGCATCTTTTGGATAATTTATTAATGATGTAGAGGACTTTGGAGTTGTTTTCAAATTTTCAGAGTGCCAATCATCTTGTGGAAAATCAAGTCTAAAGCTCATGAACAAAGCACATTTATGTTATGAGTTTCTTTATCATGCTTGAAGAAGAGAGAAATTAGATAAATTTGTCGAAGATTCACACAAATGACAATCCAGCTGATATGCTAACGAAATCGGTTCCGAAGGACAAGTTTGAGCATTTCTCAAACTTGATTGGTGTGGTACGAGCAAGTTAGCGCCATGGGGCGCTGACCCAACGACCATTTCTTTTGTTGATTAATAAATATATTTAAATCGAGGTGGAGTGTTAAAATTGGACGTTTTAAATATATTAATGAGGAGATATTAATTAATTCTCATAACCATGTCAAATCGGGAAGATAATATATTAATATGAGGAAGGTATATATTTGATTTAAGGAATCAATCAAATATTGGTAGAGGTGGAAACAATTTAAAAATGTGTCGGATTTTTGGTGCAATAAATTAGGAAAAATTTCATCCTTATCCACAAAGCATCCTTCATCCTTCCTCCTATATATATGCAGGCATTTTGACATAACCTAAACCCCTTATCCACGGTAGCAAGGTCTGTCTTTGGAATATAACATATTAATCACATCAGCAGATCATAGAATACAACATAATACATAAAATTAGAGAAAAAATTACATTATATCCTAACAGCGGAATCATAATCATCAACATCAGAGTTACACAGATACAGGATTCTACTTAGTACATAACAAGTTTCATCAAATAGATAATAAATCTACAGTGGAATCAAATATGAACATACATAAGATAATGTTTAAGTGTACAAAAGGAATGATAAAAGATAAGTCTTCATATTCAGCCAAAGGCACCCAATACTACGGGGCATATCCAAAAGAAAGACAATCACCAGTTCACTTGGCTGCTCATGTAAATATATGGGCACCCGAGTTTGCAAGGGAAAAACAAACTACGAGTCAGTCATGGGACTGGCATGAGAAATTCTACAGTTACTTAACTTATTTAAGAATAAGGCAAATCACAGGACCACGCCGTATGACATGGGACAGGTTTACTCCGTTGGATTGTCAGTGCATAACTAAAGTAAATCAATAAACAACACAATGTTTTTTTAAAAAATGAAGTCATTATAAGACTCAGGTCCCATCACACAATGCAATGCATGCCGAATAATAGAGTTTTACCTTATAGTGGCAAATATGCTTGATACAGAAAAAACAAAAATCATTTAGAATTATTATTAGTGTATAGATGTTTCAAAATAATTTTCAATATAAATGTATCAATCATAGATGACATAGGTACCATATATTATGTCGCCATATAGGTTTAGAACTAAAACCGTACAATGTCGTATTGGAAATTGAATTTCCATCATGAGTTAAGGAACGGTATGTCTCCTTACTGATTTCGGATCACCTCTAGCAAAATGTCCAGGATCATACCTATGGGAAACACCTGGATCTTGTAGGATTGGTCCGCACCTAACGTTTGTGGATTAGTTATTCCTAAACAATATGCTTTTCGGTCCTATCGGACTTGTTACCCGGTCAGTATGTCGACTAATCATATCTAAGGCGCCTTGCAATCCATCATCCACATAATTAAAAATGTCTGGGCTCCATATCATGACATCACTCATGCTAGAAAGAAACATATGCACTCCCTATTGTCTCTAATCTCGTTTTTGACTCATACCGGGGTGCGAGGCTCGCGAATCAACGCTATACACAAAGCTATGTTATATTAAAGCTGTTCTTTGATCATTAACCACAAAGCTCTACTTTTCAACATAAGCCTTGATCATTGCATCTCAGCATGCCACATTGACTGTCCATGTCATACAACTGATGTCTATGCATATATAATTTCTAAGCTCGTACGTCTCAGAGAAGGGTGTTAATAAAAGGGAATAATTTCTCCGCCACCAAGCAGATATTATTTAATAGAAATAAATTAATATGTAACGAATCTCAACGTCATACACACAACCCGTTTACAAGTCCGTTCTGGGTCTGAACGAAACCGGAGGCACCTTATTCTTCATCCCATATGTCCAATACTGGAGAGAGGTCCTCGTATATTCGGAAAATTACCACTATAACCCTTCAAGGGAGCTACCCATATCCAAGCATCAGCAGTAATCCATTCGATGTGAAGATTGTCGGTCTTGAACTATCTTCTTTATCTTTGACTTTTGGTCATCGTTTAATTATTTGAAACAAGTTTTAACTCTATTTTCAAATTATTCTCGCATATGTAATTCAAATTCTTTTCTTTGGTTGAGTTGTTGGCCTTCATAATTCATTTCATTACCTTATACTAGAAGGATTAATCTAGAATTTAATTTGATCGTCGAATTAAATTCTCAAGTCGTAAAATTTCCAAAATTCATTTTATATATTTTCATGTCAAATCGTACTTAACCATTTTTATTTTATAAACAAAGTAAAATTGGTTTACACATGTTCCAAATCGCTTATAATAATTTAAAACGACTTTTATCTCTCTCTCTCCCTCCCTCTCTCTCTCTATATATATATATATAGCTCAATTAAGTCGAAAGTCATTTTAGGTCATTCGACCACACTTGAGCTATTTTCATTCAGTTTTGAATTAAACATTTATAAAAATCTAACCGTTGGATCTTAACATATTTATTATCGTTGAAAATATATTTTCGAAGTGAATCCTATATATATATAGGTTCTAATTTCAAGAAAATCCGATGGTCGGATCTCCTGGTATACTCGTTTAAAATTACAAGTCTAAAACGCGAACTACAGCTATGCGATTTGTTTAATTTAATTTAACGTATATAAATATAATTCGTCGAACGACTTCCAAACTATTTAATTCATCAAATATTTGGCTAACGCCTTAAATTTTCGGAAAAAATCGCCATAACCTCCTTTGTACAGAGTGCTCGAAAAAATTACAAATGGCATTAAAAGGCTTCAATAAATTAATATATATGTGTGTGTGTGTGTATATATATCAATCAAATGCCCATTGGGAGATGTGTAAAAATTTAACATCCTAATACCTGTGTAACACCCCGTGTATTTTATAACAGTGAAATTCACAAATTAAAGTATAACTAATTTCAAATCAAAGAATTAAGGGAAACGGGATACGCCATTGCGTTCGTCTCGGAATTCTGCTTGAGATAGAGTCCGAGTTTGCGTAAAACGGACTCCGTTTGAAGAAGATATGGTCTCCAGAAGTTTCAGAATTCAATTTAAAATTCAAAACAACTCAGAAAAACCAATTCAAAATTCAAAATCGGGCCGAGTTGGCCAGGGCGGGAATTTTCCCACCCAAGGCACCCAGGTCGACTTGGTAGTCGACCTGGGGCTACCCAGGTCGACTGGGCAGTCAACCTGGGTCACCCGTGTCGACTGGCGTGTCGACCTGGCCCCTGAGCCAGGTCGAACCCAGCCCCCCTGGCTGGCCTGATCTGTGTTTGGTCGATTTTCTGAGCCTTTCCTTGTCACTAGGGCTAGGTGTCAGCTCCTGGTTGGTCTCTCCTTCAAACGAACGGTTATTATTAAACCAAGCTCCATCGACGGTCCTAATCAACTCGCAAACACTATAAAAAGAACCTAAGACCTAGCCTAAATCATACTATTTCATTTTAGTCTCATGCAGCCGCCATTAAACCTAGAGCTCTAAATTAAAAATACAAAGAACAAAATTATAGAAGACAAAGGACGATTCTTGAAGGCTACAACTAGAAGCTACAACAACTATGACGCTTTAGACAACGGATTTGGGGCTAGTTGATTTGGAATTTTGATTTGGATAACTTGCTTCATATTGTAAGTTCTATGTCACTTTTTAGGCAAAAACGCTAAAATAACATGGACATGCCATGAATTGAAACCGGATTTAGGAACTATTATTAATCCATGTTTATATTGTTTAACTTTGAATCATAATTTGGGAATATTTCTATGTCAATGTTGCAAGTTAAACTTATCATGATTTTGATGTTGTTATGAATCACTTGGGCTTAATTGTATGGCAAGTTGGACTAATACATGTCCATGGAATCACTATGTTTATTGAAATCTTTATGTTGATTAAACCATGCCTATGATGCTAATTAAACCATGTCTATGATGTTGATGGAACTATGCCTGTGATGTTAATATACCTATCACGTTAATGACAAATTGGGAATTGCTAGGTTATGATGAAAAGTTGGAATCATTATGTTTATAATGCTAGATGAGAATCATTATGTTAAAAATGCTAAATTGGAATCCACTGTGCCTATTAGAATTACCATGCCTTTAATGTTTCATGTTTGTAATAAAATTATTATTATGCCTGCAATGATTATTATGCCTATGATGTAAAGTTGAAATCATCATGTTAAACTAAGTTGGAACCATTACTATGCCAAGTTATCATCATGCTAGTATTGAAACTGTAACGACCCGTATTCTACGCATCATAGGATCGTAGGATATTTATTTCTTTCACATACGAAGTCGTATGGTCATGTAACTTTGGGAGACGACTATTGGGGTCATTTCCCATGTTCATGATTTTTCCTGATTTTTAAATGACCATTTTACCCCTAATTGATACTGTTTTGGCCATAACTTTTGACTGGAAATGAATTTTGACCTGAAACCACTTCCATTGGCTTCGGATGATGGTTTCTCTTTCCGTAGAGTGGTCACATTAGCCAAACGGACTTACCGTTTGGGAGATATGGCTGAAACAAGTTTCAGATGGTGAAAAACAGTTTAATTGGGCTTAGCCGGGTGATTAGCAGCTAGGCCCAGAGGGGAATTTCGGGTTTAGGGGTATATAGGGGCTGATTAGGGTTAGAAAACATTTCTTTAGACATTTTCCAGCCGCCACTATCATTCCTCTTGACCTAGCCATGGCCTCCACTCTCTAAATCTCTCTAAAACACCCAAAAATCACTTTCTAATTGGAGATTAGGCTTAGCAAACACCGAATCAAGGAGTATTAGCACAAGAACCGAGGTAGAGCTGCTGTGTAAGATTGGGAACAGCGCCAAATCAGAGGATATTTCAGTTTTGGTGTTTCATTTGTGGCCAAGGTGAGTGATAGCATCGTTTTGACACTAATTAAAGTTAATTAAGGGTGATTAGTGAAGATTAGCGAATTTATACACTAATAAATTCTGGAAAAATGTTTAGAAATTCTGAAATAATATTTCATGCCTCTGTTAGAAAATTTAGACGATTTGATTAAGTTTTACTAAGTATGTGCTTAAACATGATTAAGAAGGATTATGGGAAAATGTGAGGTTTTAGCCACTTTTGGTCTATTTTGATTCATTTGGATTGTTGTTTGGTGTTTGTGGTTGCTCTTACATATTGCTATGACTCTATGGTATGTTTTATGATTGATTATAATAGTTAGATTGGTCGAAGACGCCGTCGTATGGCGCAAAACACTCGCTAGAAAAGTTGCAGGAAATACTGCAGAGATCCGGATCGGATCGGGTAGGGGATCGGATCGGACATATCCGAACCGGACCGGGGCGTGGTATTTTTTGGAGCATGACGTGAAGAGGCAACAAGGAAGGCCTGATCGGATCGGAGGGGCGTAGCGTAGGATCGGAAGGCACAAGGAGGACCGAAGTGGAAGAAAGAGGAGCCTGGATACCATATTCCGAACCGAACCGAGAGCAATACACGAACCGAACTGATGCTGACGAGACGGAGGCACTCAAGCTATGGAGTATTCGAACCGAACCGCTTCAGAACCACCGAACCGAACCAAATAGAGGGAGAGCACCGAACCGAACCGCATGAGGGAGAAGGACCCGAACCCAGAGGATGGTGGCACTCCGAACCGAACCGGGGTACGTATCCGAACCGAACCGAGCATGGGTGACCGAACCGAACCGAACATGTACTTTTACTACTCCGTGATAAATCTTCTGAAGACCAACTCCAATTCGATCAAAACCCGAGATGCAAAGGAAGTCCAAATGAGAAGTTAGAGCTCAAGATTTAGATGGGAATCAACGAGTTCGCTTCATGGTTGGGCTTTGCTGCGGGACGCGTGCTAAGGAGTTATCGATGTTTATAGCTTTGAACCACTATGGTAGGAGGTACGAAGACGGATTCAGGGCCATTATGGCATCGGTAGAACCAGAGGCTACAACCAATGAAGTGGGTCATTGAAATGTTTGGTCATGACTCCATATGTTTAGCTTGGTCATAGCAGGGTTTCTACAAGTCGGGATTCGTCGTTACCTCAGTTTGTCTAGTGTTCCAAAGTGGTAGATATCGTATGCTTTACGCACTGAGTGAGAAATGTGGGGATGGTTGCTATGGATGATTTGTTTGCTATCATTATGAAATACACACCCCACCCCCGTATTCTTTCACTATTTATTGTGGCACCTTGGAGTATTGTACGGTATGTGGTACTAACTCTTTGGTTGCAGGTCCAGGTTTAGGTATGGTTTAGTATGCCTGTTATTATTCTATCTAGATGCTTATCGCTCATACCAGGCTTTATGTCTGACCCAGAGTTTTATGTCTCTTCTTATTACTCTGGGTGCTCACACGAGCAGACTAGAGACAGGTTAGCTGGTGATACGCGGGTAGATGATCCGGAGACGAGCAGGAGGCTTCCACGTACTATATACATAATATTCTCCCTGTGTTGTTGAAGATCACTGCTTGGGCATTGGTGGTGTATCTTCTACTTTAGTTTTCCTTTGTTTAGAGACAGTAAATTTGGAAAAATTGTAATAAGCTGTATTTGGATTTCCGCTGCTCTGATGATTGATGTTGATTTTAGTTATCAGCTTATGCACTGTCTCACCTGTTTTATGTCAAGTATGTTGTTAATATATTTTATCCCATGCGCTGTGAGACATTCTACAGGTTCCTTGATTAGTTCATTCTCTTCTTTCCTTTCTTTGGCGACCGTCCCGTGCTAGTCGGGCATGTGTACAGCGCACTTTTGGAGGAAATGCAGGCTGGTGCGGGGCGGGCCGTCACACTTGGTATCAGAGCTCTAGGTTGCGTAGTTAACCTAGGGAAGTTATCTGGGAGAGATAATATGCGTATACGAGAGAGCGTATTTGTGATTACTTTGGTTTTCAAAAGCTATATATATATACTATTACTAGTATAAGGATGAAGTCGTGCTGCACTAGCACCACTATGGAGTCGTTAATCGTTTCCTTTTTCAGAATTGACGATGAGCCGATATACTAGAGGTGCTGGTAGGGGAGCCAACAATGGGAATGCTGCTGACATGAGGACGATGTTTACTGACCTCATGAGAGAGATGCTTAGAGATGTACAGAGGGCAGCTCCCAATGGTGGAAATGGTGGTGGTCCTATAGTGCAGGCGCCAAGAGTCGACTTCGCCAAGCTGAATAAGGATTATACTAGCCTTGGTGGGAAGCCGTTCCACGGAACGGAGTCGGCTACAGATGTTCAGGATTGGTTGGATAGTTGCGAACGTATCTTCGAGGATTTGGGTATCGAGGATGCGATGAAAATAAAGCTAGCGTCCCGTCAGTTGCAAGGGCGGGCAATGAATTGGTGGAATGCTATAAAGGCAGCTACTCCCGAAGATCAGATTACTTGGGAGCAGTTTAAGGCTCGCTTTAGCGAGAAGTTCATTCCAGCTGCTCAGAAGTCAATGCTGTTTAAGAAATTCTTGGAGCTCAAGCAGAGTGGCAGAGCTGTCTCAGAATATATTGCTGAATTTGACACTTTGTCAAAATATGGGTTATCTCTTATTGATACTGCCGAGAAAAAGAATGAGAAATTCATAACTGGTTTGGATCAGTACTTGGGGGAAAAACTTATTAACCACATCGATGAGACGTTTGAGTCGATTGTGGGGAAAGCGCTAAGATCAGAAAGTCTCTACCCTAAGTCGAAGACTGAGGTTGCATCTGCAGAAGAGCCAAAACCACAAGCAAGTGGTGGAGGAAAAGGTGGTTCCCAGAATAAGAGAAAGCAGAATCAGGCTAAGGATGGCCAGAAGAAAAAGAATAAGCAAGATGTGGAGTGCTTCAGCTGTGGTAAGAAGGGCCATTATGCTAGTAATTGTCGGGCCAAGCCAGCGGATAGGAAGTGCTTCAACTGTGGCCAAATGGGACATCACAAGGACAAGTGTCCACAACCCCCTAAAGAAAAGCAGATAGTGAAAGCATATGCCCTTAATGCTATTCCTTCTTCGTCGAATGCCCCAACCGCGGCGGAGAAGGGAAAGAATGTCGTCATTCAAGGTATGCTTTCTGTTTATGATGTTCCTGTTAGAGTTTTGTTTGATACCGGAGCTTCCAGTTCTTTCATATCTAGTGACCTGGTAGATAGGTTGGGATTGGAGCCCGAGATTGTCGATAGACCTTTAGTAGTGACGAACCCGATTGGTGGTTCGACTAGCCTTAGCATGATTTGTCGTAATGTGGTCTTATCGAGTCATGGATGCATGTTTGTTTGTGATTGCTTTGTTTTGGGCTTTACTGGGTTTGGCATTATTTTGGGAGTAGATTGGCTCCGAAGGTATGGGGTGGTGGTAGACTGTGAGGGTTTTTTGGTGACAGCTAGAGCGGATGATGGGCGGAGGATAGTGTTTGGTGGTCTACCCAGTAAGGGGGTATTGGCTAGTTTTCCAAAACTCCCTCGACATTCCGCATAGTGAGTTGTCAGGTTTGCCCGTGGTTGGCCAGTATCCGGATGTTTTTGAAGAAGTGACCGGACTTCCACCACACCGAGAGATTGAGTTCCGTATTGATTTGGTAAAAGATGCCAGGCCTATAGTGATGCCACTTCGTCGTATGGCACCAAGGGAGCAGCGAGAGCTCGAGGTGCAAGTCAGCGATTTTTTGAAGAAGGGATTTATCAGAAGGAGTGTTTCTGAATGGGGAGCACCAGTTGTGTTTGCTACCAAGGCGGATGGTTCCCTTCGTTTGTGTGTAGACTACCGCGAGTTGAATAAAGTGACGAGGAAGAACAAGTATCCTCTACCGCGGATAGATGATTTGTTCGATCAGTTGAGTGGCGCGAGAGTATTTTCTCAGTTGGATCTCGCGACAGGTTTTCATCAGCTTAGAGTGGAAGCTGAGAGTATAGCTAAAACGGCATTTCGAACGCCGTCTGGATTTTATGAATGGTTGGTCATGCCATTTGGGCTGACCAATGCCCCAACATATTTTGTGGATCTTATGAATAGGGTATTCAGAGATCAGTTGAATAAGTTTGTCCTTGTGTTCGTTGATGATATTTTGGTCTATTCGAGGACAGAGGAAGAACACAAGGAACATTTAAGAGTAGCGATGGAGGTGTTGAGAAAACACCAATTGAAAGCAAAGTTTTCTAAGTGTCACTTCTGGAAGAGGGAAGTGAGGTTCTTGGGCCATGTTGTATCAGAGAATGGTATTGCCGTGGACCCAGCAAAGGTGGCTACGGTACAGGATTGGCCTACGCCCAAGAATGCAACAGATGTAAGAAGTTTCTTGGGATTAGCTGGATATTATCGTAAGTTCATCCAAGGTTTCTCCAAGATAGCAGCACCATTGACCCAGTTGACCAAGAAGAACCAAGCTTTTGTCTGGGATGAAAGGTGCGAGAATGCATTCAAAAGTCTAAAGGACAAGTTGACAAGCGCACCAGTGTTAGTCATTCCTAAGGGGGATGAAGAGATGATGGTATACACGGATGCCTGTGGTACCGGACTGGGTGCTGTATTGATGCAAGGCGGTAGGGTTGTAGCTTATGCAAGTCGGCAATTGAAACCGCACGAGAAAAGATACCCTACCCATGACTTGGAATTGGCAGCAATCGTGTTCGCGTTAAAGATGTGGAGACACTATCTCTTGGGAGAAAGATTTGAACTGTTTACAGATCATAAGTCGTTGAAGTATCTCTTCTCCCAGAAGGATCTAAATCTCCGGCAACAAAGGTGGTTAGAATTCCTAGCTTCCTATGATTTTGATATCGCATATACACCGGGAAAGGGCAATGCGGTGGCTGATGCATTGAGTAGAAGACATGCCAGCTTAGGGGCTATGTTCCTTGAATGGAAGCAACTGGAGTATATCGCGGGGTTTGATTTCAGACCAAAGTGCGAATTGGATCCAGAAATGTTAGCAAGTTTGACGATCAGACCCACTTTGATTGAGCGGATCGGCTCTAGTCAGAGGGACGATCCTAACCTATTGGAAATCATCTCCAAGTTAGAGATGTGTGTCGATGAGGAGATGAACAAGTATGGGCTTGATCGAGATGGATGGCTTAGAAAGAATGGAAAGCTTGTTGTACCCAATGTCAATGGATTGAGAGATGAAGTGCTTAGAGAATGTCATCACTCAAAGCTGACTATACACCCTGGTGGTAACAATATGTATCGAGATATGAAGCAGACTTACTACTGGGAAGGGATGAAAAGAGGCGTTGGGAAGTTTATATCCAAATGCATGAATTGCCAGCTAGTTAAAGCAGAGCAAAAGAAGCCTAGTGGGTTGTTACAGCCCTTAGAAATTCCCGAATGGAAATGGGAGCAAGTCTCGATGGATTTCATTGATGGTTTACCAAGGACTAGATCGGGATACGATAGCATTTGGGTAGTTGTGGATCGACTGACTAAAAGTGCAAGATTTATACCAGTTAAATCGACCAGAACGGCAGCTAAATTAGCAGAATTGTATATGAAGTGGATAGTGAGATTTCATGGAGTACCTAAAAGCATTGTGAGCGACCGAGACCCGTTGTTCACTAGTGGGTTTTGGAAGAGCTTGCAAGAGGCGCTAGGGTCAGAGTTACATCTCAGTACCGCATATCATCCTCAGACCGACGGTCAGACGGAGAGGGTGAATCGTATTTTGGAAGATCTCTAGAGAGCGTGTATATTGGATTTTGGTGGATCATGGGATGACCATTTGCATCTAGTAGAGTTTGCATATAATAATAGCTACCAATCCAGTATCGGTATGGCTCCGTTTGAAGCTTTGTACGGAAGGCCGTGTAACTCACCATCATGTTGGATAGAGACTGGCGAGAAGTTTATGCTTGGACCAGATGTGGTAAGGGAAACTTCAGATAAGATCAAGATCATTCAACAACGAATGAAGGCTGCCCAAGATAGGCAGAAGAGTTATGCTGATAAGAGGAAAAGAGACTTAAAATTCTCCGTTGGTGACTTGGTGTTTGTCAAGATTTCTCCGTTGAAGAGCGTAATACGATTTGGCAGGAGAGGCAAGTTGGCACCAAGATTTGTTGGCCCATTCCCTGTTCTTGAACTAGTCGGGAATTTGGCATATAGGATTGACTTACCAGAGAAGATGGCGAGAGTTCACAACGTATTTCATGTTTCCCAACTAAGGAAGTTCGTTCACGACTCAGATATGACTATCTCACCTGATCAGTTAGAGGACTTCGAAGTAGAACCCGAGGCGGTTGGGAACCGCAAGCCGGCCCGTATTGTCGCACACGACATGAAGCAACTTCGAAGGAAGGCGGTGAAGCTAGTCAAGGTACAGTGGAGCGAAGACGAGAATGATTGTACTTGGGAAACAGAGGATGACATAAGGAAGAAGTATCCAGAACTCTTTGCCTGGTAAGATTTTGACTTCGATTTAGTTTTCCGCATGCTAGGATAGGCTTGTTTTGCTTGTTTTGCATGTTTGATTGTTGTATGTGGTTGTTAGGCATGCGGGATCTTTTGTATGTTTTGGGTTAGGGAATTTCGGGGACGAAATTTCTTAAGGGGGGGGGGGGGGGGAGAATGTAACGACCCGTATTCTACGCATCAAATGATCGTAGGATATTTATTTCTTTCACATACGAAGTCGTATGGTCATGTAACTTTGGGAGACGACTATTGGGGTCATTTCCCATGTTCATGATTTTTCCTGATTTTTAAATGACCATTTTACCCTTGGTTGATACTGTTTTGGCCATAACTTTTGACTGGAAATGAATTTTGACCTGAAACCACTTCCATTGGCTTCGGATGATGGTTTCTCTTTCCGTAGAGTGGTCACATTAGCCAAACGGACTTACCGTTTGGGAGATATGGCTGAAACAAGTTTCAGATGGTGAAAAACAGTTTAATTGGGCTTAACCGGGTGATTAGCAGCTAGGCCCAGAGGGGAATTTCGGGTTTAGGGGTATATAGGGGCTGATTAGGGTTAGAAAACATTTCTTTAGACATTTTCCAGCCGCCACTATCATTCCTCTTGACCTAGCCATGGCCTCCACTCTCTAAATCTCTCTAAAACACCCAAAAATCACTTTCTAATTGGAGATTAGGCTTAGCAAACACCGAATCAAGGAGTATTAGCACAAGAACCGAGGTAGAGCTGCTGTGTAAGATTGGGAACAGCGCCAAATCAGAGGATATTTCAGTTTTGGTGTTTCATTTGTGGCCAAGGTGAGTGATAGCATCGTTTTGACACTAATTACAGTTAATTAAGGGTGATTAGTGAAGATTAGCGAATTTATACACTAATAAATTCTGGAAAAATGTTTAGAAATTCTGAAATAATATTTCATGCCTCTGTTAGAAAATTTAGACGATTTGATTAAGTTTTACTAAGTATGTGCTTAAACATGATTAAGAAGGATTATGGGAAAATGTGAGGTTTTAGCCACTTTTGGTCTATTTTGATTCATTTGGATTGTTGTTTGGTGTTTGTGGTTGCTCTTACATATTGCTATGACTCTATGGTATGTTTTATGATTGATTAGAATAGTTAGATTGGTCGAAGACGCCGTCGTATGGCGCAAAACACTCGTTAGAAAAGTTGCAGGAAATACTGCAGAGATCCGGATCGGATCGGGTAGGGGATCGGATCGGACATATCCGAACCGGACCGGGGCGTGGTATTTTCTGGAGCATGACGTGAAGAGGCAACAAGGAAGGCCTGATCGGATCGGAGGGGCGTAGCGTGGGATCGGAAGGCACAAGGAGGACCGAAGTGGAAGAAAGAGGAGCCTGGATACCATATTCCGAACCGAACCGAGAGCAATACACGAACCGAACTGATGCTGACGAGACGGAGGCACTCAAGCTATGGAGTATTCGAACCGAACCGCTTCAGAACCACCGAACCGAACCAAACAGAGGGAGAGCACCAAACCGAACCGCATGAGGGAGAAGGACCCGAACCCAGAGGATGGTGGCACTCCGAACCGAACCGGGGTACGTATCCGAACCGAACCGAGCATGGGTGACCGGACCGAACCGGACGTGTACTTTTACTACTCCGTGATGACTCTTCTGAAGACCAACTCCAATTCGATCAAAACCCGAGATGCAAAGGAAGTCCAAATGAGAAGTTAGAGCTCAAGATTTAGATGGGAATCAACGAGTTCGCTTCATGGTTGGGCTTTGCTGCGGGACGCGTGCTAAGGAGTTATCGATGTTTATAGCTTTGAACCACTATGGTAGGAGGTACGAAGATGGATTCAGGGCCATTATGGCATCGGTAGAACCAGAGGCTACAACCAATGAAGTGGGTCATTGAAATGTTTGGTCATGACTCCATATGTTTAGCTTGGTCATAGCAGGGTTTCTACAAGTCGGGATTCGTCGTTACCTCAGTTTGTCTAGTGTTCCAAAGTGGTAGATATCGTATGCTTTACGCACTGAGTGAGAAATGTGGGGATGGTTGCTATGGATGATTTGTTTGCTATCATTATGACATACACACCCCACCCCCGTATTCTTTCACTATTTATTGTGGCACCTTGGAGTATTGTACGGTATGTGGTACTAACTCTTTGGTTGCAGGTCCAGGTTCAGGTATGGTTTAGTATGCCTGTTATTATTCTATCTAGATGCTTATCGCTCATACCAGGCTTTATGTCTGACCCAGAGTTTTATGTCTCTTCTTATTACTCTGGGTGCTCACACGAGCAGACTAGAGACAGGTTAGCTGGTGATACGCGGGTAGATGATCCGGAGACGAGCAGGAGGCTTCCACGTACTATATACATAATATTCTCCCTGTGTTGTTGAAGATCACTGCTTGGGCATTGGTGGTGTATCTTCTACTTTAGTTTTCCTTTGTTTAGAGACAGTAAATTTGGAAAAATTGTAATAAGCTGTATTTGGATTTCCGCTGCTCTGATGATTGATGTTGATTTTAGTTATCAGCTTATGCACTGTCTCACCTGTTTTATGTCAAGTATGTTGTTAATATATTTTATCCCATGCGCTGTGAGACATTCTACAGGTTCCTTGATTAGTTCATTCTCTTCTTTCCTTTCTTTGGCGACCGTCCCGTGCTAGTCGGGCATGTGTACAACGCACTTTTGGAGTAAATGCAGGCTGGTGCGGGGCGGGCCGTCACAGAAACCATGTGATATGTTATAGCCTGTTTATTATGCAAGTGATGTTGGAATTGTCACATATGCCTATCACATGTTTGGTGTTATTCCCCTTTATCTCTTGAATTGTTTATGCTTGTGAACGAAGTACGTTTATATACGTTGGGGATACGATTGGGCAGAATAGGCAAAACTTGAATTGATTATAATCATAAACCGTGAAATTTGGCATAAGTAGAACATGAAATATGGCACGAAAACTTGACTTGAACATGCCATAACTTGACTTGAAACATGCCATAGTTGGGCACGAAGTTGACATATGAACATGCTATGGAAATAGCACGAATCTGCTAAGAACATGGGCATGACTTTAGAAAATAAGAAAGTGGCCAACTCGAGGTTGGGATGAGTTTGTACTGTAAATCTGACCGGAACCACCCGGCAAATCCAGTTGCTACAAACAATAGGATCCAATGTGGGTAGTTGGTCACATCGCGCTTGAAACCCGAGGCTGGGTTGAGTTCGTAGCGTAAACCTGCCCGGAACCGCCCGACAAATCCAGTGGCTACGAACAACAGGATCCAATGTGAGTGGTTCGGTGCATTAACGAATCAATTAATGCTAATTAGGGTTAAGTCATGAACATGAAAAGACAACTTAACCAACTTGAACACGATTTGTAGGGCTAAGTCATGAACTTGAAACGACAACACTTAGCCAACTTGACATGACACGTGGGCGGGTTAAGTCGCGAATTTAAATGACATACTTAACCACTTTGACATGACTAGACTGGGAAAAGGATTAAGTCACGAATTACATGACTTAATCGGTTAGGCGGGTTAGGTCACGAATTACATGACCTAATCTGTTAGGCGAAACCCTAGACACGACCCTTTTCAGCAGTAACCCTCTAGATGTATCAAGGTACCCTGGGGCTAGGCCGGGTGGGGCACGATTACTGGGCTGATTGTAAGAGGTGAACAACGGCAGTGGGGTACGCCAGTGTAGGTTCGGTGGACTACGGTCGTGCACGTATTCCGGGGCAGGCACTGGGTATCCGTAGATTTATCTGTGCATCTTGAATCGTGTCAGGGGTTGACACCCTAGGGCTGATACACCCGAAGGTGGACCCAGCACAGGTGACTACATTCGTGATTAGCCATATGACATGGACACTTGACGAGCTAGAACTTGTAGGGAGCCGATCGACTAGATAAGCGCTCCGTAGGACCCCGTACTTGGGTCAGACCCCGTTTCAGGGTCATTTCACGATATTGGGCCGTGGGATTTATATCGTGATTAACTTTGACCTGGGCTTAGTATACTAGTACGGTCGATGCAACGAATCTTGAACATGTTATGCTTTATTTGACTTGTCTTGACTTATCAGGATCACCTTAGTCTATCTTGTCCACCTTGACACCATTCTTAAGTTTAGTTCCAGTTCATACATGACATGTTGTTTTAACCGTTTTTACACTGAAAGTCACTAGGACTTACTCAGTCTTTACGACTGACCCTTTTCCTTTCGCCTCTTTTTCTTACGTTTCCCCCCCAGGTTCTCAGGGAGGGAATACCGCAGCTTGACTAGCTTTCACATCCAGCTTAAAGAGAAAGAATGTATTGCTTGGATCTCTTTCATTTTGGACTATGGCTTTGGACAGCAATTATGGGACTTATGCAGTTTATTTATGTTTCCTTTAAATAATGAAGTCAAGACAGTTATGAAGATGTTATTTTTTTTGGAAGAATTGTAAGACAATTATGGCATGTTTTGTGTAACACGTATTTTAAATGAAATAAAAGTTGTTGTTGTTTTCCGCTGTTCAAAAATATGTGTTATTATATCTGTCTTGTATATCTGTGACTTATACTTATAAACCTCCACCAAAATTAGGGCATTCCCTTTGAGAGTGACCCTAACGGAGGTGGGGTTTTTCACTTGGTATCAGAGCATAGGTTTACCAGATAAGATAAAAGCTTTGAAAATTTATTTTCAAAAGAAAATTTAAAGAAGCATTTTTAAAGATAAAATATTATTTTATATTAGAAGGCAAAGTCCCCCAAAGCCATAGGTACTATCTTTTATCCTTCGTTTTGAATCTATCCTTTTTGTTTTAGCATGTCCGAAGAACTTAACTTGCCAGAGGGTATACCAATACCTGGTTAGTTTAGACGATTCTTAGAAGCAAGGGCCACTCAGCCAGGTCCTACCGTTCCTCCTCCTCCAGCTGCAGGAAATCATCCAGCTGCAGCAGCACCTCTTCCTCCACCTCCTCCATGAGGAAATACTTTTGCTAAGATATGTAAAGATTTTAAAGCTATAGGAGGAAAGGACTTTCATGGAACTGAGTCCTTCGTGGCAGCTAGGAATTGGCTAAAGGAAACCGAGGACTTATTTGTCATCTTTGAGGTAGAAGATAGGCAGAAGGTACAATTGGTAGTATGGCTACTTAAAGGCGAGGCTTCCTACTGGTGGGAAGTCACCAATGCAGAAAGACCAGTGGAAACATGGGAGGACTTTAGGGCAAGGTTTGAGGCTAAATTTCTCTCAAAAGCTGAAAGGAGTCTTCAGTTGGAAAAATTCTTATTTCTTAAGCAAGGGAATATGGTAGTCAAAGAGTATGTTAATCAGTTCGATGAGCTGGGTAGGTTCGGACTGGACCTAGTCAACACCCCGCACAAGAAGGCTCTCCGCTTTGTCAAAGGGTTGAATGAGACATTACACAGTTTGGCCATGACCCATATACCCACGGGAGCTACGTATGAAAGGTTGGTGCAGATGGCATTGCTGAACGAAGAAGATAAGGGCAAGAAGGAGACAAAGGCAGAAAACTCTCAAGGGAAGAAAGAGGTCAAGCCCAACGATTCTCAAAATAAGAAGGTAGACTCCGAGAAAGGAGGCAAGAACGACAACTCACGTGATAAAAGGAAATGCAATTTCTGTGGTACGGAAGGGCACATAGCCAAGGATTGTAGAAAGAGGAAAAGAAAGCAAGGTGAATATTTTCATTGTGGGGAGACTGGACACATCAGCAAAGACTGCCCTAAGAAGCAGACCGGACCTTCTGGGGGTACATCGTTAACTTCTTCTAGATGCTTTGTTTTATCTTATTTCTCTCCTCGATCCTATCTTGAGAACCATAGGTAGAATCTTTTTGGATGTAAACATGTAATTAAAACATGTTATGATTGCGAAATGGTTGCGAGTGGTCGCAAGTGGTTGCTCGTGGATGCATGAATACACATTAGGCACTAGATCGGCTCAGACACATTTTCATGTTGCATATGCATAAATGTATTTATTCGTATATGGATGAAGTTTAGTGTGTTGTCATATGGATGTTGCATTTATATATGAATGGTTGTGCACTCATGTAGAATCATGAATAGGAAAATTTGCATACATAATGGATTCATGGCACTTACATGATTCGCATTAAGGAGGTCAACTGAATCAGTAGACCACCTGATTTTGCATTAGATAAGTACACGTACACACACTTCGCATATGATCATGAAGCATTAGAAATCTTTTAAGGACAATGGATGCTCGTGTTTGATGAATGAGTAGATGGATGTTTGGATGTTAGGACGTACATTCTTCCTAAACTTGAAGATTTCGGGGACGAAATCCTTTTAAGTGGGGGAGAATGTAACACCCCGTGTATTTTATAACAGTGAAATTCACAAATTAAAGTATAACTAATTTCAAATGAAAGAATTAAGGAAAACGGGATACTCCATTGCGTTCGTCTCGGAATTCTGCTTGAGATATAGTCCGAGTTTGCGTAAAACGGACTCCGTATGAAGAAGATATGGCCTCCGGAAGTTTCAGAATTCAATTTAAAATTCAAAACAGCTCAGAAAAACCAGTTCAAAATTCAAAATCGGGCCGAGTTGGCCAGGGCGGGAATTTTCCCGCCCAAGGCACCCAGGTCGACTTGGTAGTTGACCTGGGGCTACCCAGGTCAACTGGGCAGTCGACCTGGGTCACCCGTGTCGACTGGCGTGTCGACCTGGCCCTTGAGCCAGGTCGAACCCAGCCCCCCTGGCTGGCCTGATCTGTGTTTGGTCGATTTTCTGAGCCTTGCCTTGTCACTAGGGCTAGGTGTCAGCTCCTGGTTGGTCTCTCCTTCAAACGAACGACTATTATTAAACCAAGCTCCATCGACGGTCCTAATCAACTCGCAAACACTATAAAAAGAACCTAAGACCTAGCCTAAATCATACTATTTCATTTTAGCCTCATGCAGCCGCCATTAAACCTAGAGCTCTAAATTAAAAATACAAAGAACAAAATTATAGAAGACGAAGGACGATTCTTGAAGGCTACAACTAGAAGCTACAACAACTACGACGCTTTAGACAACGAATTTGGGGCTATTTGATTTGGAATTTTGATTTGGATTACTTGCTTCATATTGTAAGTTCTATGTCACTTTTTAGGCAAAAACGCTAAAATAACATGGACATGCCATGAATTGAAACCGGATTTAGGAACTATTATTAATCCATGTTTATACTGTTTAACTTTGAATCATAATTTGGGAATATTGCTATGTCAATGTTGTAAGTTAAACTTATCATGATTTTGATGTTGTTATGAATCACTTGGGCTTAATTGTATGGCAAGTTGGACTAATACATGTCCATGGAATCACTATGTTTATAGAAATCTTTATGTTGATTAAACCACGCCTATGTTGCTAATTAAACCATGTCTATGATGTTGATGGAACTATGCCTGTGATGTTAATATACCTATCATGTTAATGACAAATTGGGAATTGCTAGGTTATGATGAAAAGTTGGAATCATTATGTTTATAATGCTAGATGAGAATCATTATGTTAAAAATGCTAAATTGGAATCCACTATGCCTATTAAAATTACCATGCCTTTAATGTTTCATGTTTGTAATAAAATTATTATTATGCCCGCAATGATTATTATGCCTATGATGTAAAGTTGAAATCATCATGTTAAACTAAGTTGGAACCATTACTATGCCAAGTTATCATCATGCTAGTATTGAAACCATGTGATATGTTATAGCCTGTTTATTATGCAAGTGATGTTGGAATTTTCACATATGCCTATCACATGTTTGGTGTTATTCCCCTTTATCTCTTGAATTGTTTATGCTTGTGAACGAAGTACTTTTATATACGTTGGGGATACGATTGGGTAGAATAGGCAAAACTTGAATTGATTATAATCATAAACCGTGAAATTTGGCATAAGTAGAACATGAAATATGGCATGAAAACTTGACTTGAACATGCCATAACTTGACTTGAAACATGCCTTAGTTGGGCACGAAGTTGACATATGAACATGCTATGGAAATAGAACGAATCTGCTAAGAACATGGGCATGACTTTAGAAAACAAGAAAGTGGCCAACTCGAGGTTGGGATGAGTTTGTAGTGTAAATCTGCCCGGAACCGCCCGGCATATCCAGTTGCTAAAAAAAATAGGATCCAATGTGGGTAGTTGGTCACATCGCGCTTGAAACCCGAGGTTGGGTTGAGTTCGTAGCGTAAACCTGCCCGGAACCGCCCGACAAATCCAGTGGCTACGAACAACAGGATCCAATGTGAGTGGTTCGGTGCATTAACGAATCAATTAATGCCAATTAGGGTTAAGTCATGAACATGAAAAGACAACTTAACCAACTTGAACACGATTTGTAGGGCTAAGTCATGGACTTGAAACGACAACACTTAGCCAACTTGACATGACACGTGGGCGGGTTAAGTCGCGAATTTAAATGACATACTTAACCCTTTGACATGACTAGACTGGGAAAAGGATTAAGTCACGAATTACATGACTTAATCAGTTAGGCGGGTTAGGTCACGAATTACATGACCTAATCTGTTAGGCGAAACCCTAGACACGACCCTTTTCAGCAGTAACCCTCTAGATGTATCAAGGTACCCTGGGGCTAGGCCGGGTGGGGAACGATTACTGGGCTGATTGTAAGAGGTGAACGACGGCAGTGGGGTACGCCAGTGTAGGTTCGGTGGACTACGGTCGTGCACGTATTCCGGGGCAGGCACTGGGTATCCGTAGATTTATCTGTGCATCTTGAATCGTGTCAGGGGTTGACACCCTATGGCTGATACACCCGAAGGTGGACCCAGCACAGGTGACTACATTCGTGATTAGCCGTATGACACAGACACTTGACGAGCTAGAACTTGTAGGGAGCCAATCGACTAGATAAGCGCTCCGTAGGACCCCGTACTTGGGTCAGACCCCATTTCAGGGTCATTTCACGATATTGGGCCGTGGGATTTATTTCGTGATTAACTTGTGACCTGGGCATAGTATACTAGTACGGTCGATGCAACGAATCTTGAACATGTGATGCTTTATTTGACTTGTCTTGACTTATCAGGATCACCTTAGTCTATCTTGTCCACCTTGACACCATTCTTAAGTTTAGTTCCAGTTCATACATGACATGTTGTTTTAACCATTTTTAAACTGAAAGTTACTAGGACTTACTCAGTCTTTATGACTGACCCTTTTCCTTTCGCCTCTTTTTCTTTCGTCCCCCCCGGTTCTCAGGGAGGGAATACCGCAGCTTGACCAGCTTTCACATCCAGCTTAAAGAGAAAGAATGTATTGCTTGGATCTCTTTCGTTTTGGACTATGGCTTTGGACAGCAATTATGGGACTTATGCAGTTTATTTATGTTTCCTTTAAATAATGAAGTCAAGACAGTTATGAAGATGTTATGTTTTTGGAAGAATTGTAAGACAATTATGGCATGGTTTGTATAACACGTATTTTAAATGAAATAAAAGTTGTTGTTTTCCGCTGTTCAAAAATATGTGTTATTATATCTGTCTTGTATATCTGTGACTTATACTTATAAACCTCCACCAAAATTAGGGCATTCCCTTTGAGTGTGACCCTAACGGAGGTGGGGTGTTTCAACCTGTGAGTGGGATTTAAAAACCATTTGAACATCCATTGTGACCTATATACACCCGAGGGAGACGCGTAGAAATTTATCATCCCGAGACCCATGTGGGGGATTAGTCTTGATCCTTGTGCCTTATCTACAACAAAGAGTGACTTGTATATTTTTGTCGTCTCAAGACCTCTATGGGGTTTATTATTTAATCCTGCAAATTTAGTTATATGTTTATTTTAGTCCATATCAAGTCCTATGTCTACTCCATATCTGAGAATCATTATGCCATTTACCTAATCTCCAGTCATCCAGTCCTCGTCGTATAGCATCCACAATTACATGCTATACCGTTCACCATATATAAGCATCAAGCAGCTACATGCTTATCTGGGTATGCTATGCTATGTTATGCAGTGTAGTCCGATACCTATTTGCTATCCTATCGCATATGTTCAATTCATCCAAGTCACCATCACCCACATCCAAGTCACACATAGTAGTGGTAAATAAATAAATAAATCATCCAATGCTATTTAAGGCGCAACATACTTAAATAAAACTAAGTGTGCAGTTAGAGAGTCAAACTAGAAATATAACATATAATTGATAAAAAATAATATTTTTATCTAACCAATCAATGTCTAATATAGCCACGAAATTGTGATAACAATGATGAACATGATAAAATATTTCTAATCAATAACTGGCAGTCCAATTAAATTCGTATCACTACTTCATAAATCCTAGTTAGCGCAAATTTAAATTATCACAGCAAATCAATTAAAAATAACATTTTTACATCGTTAGTCGCTAATAAGTATACAATCTAAATAATTTATTATGATTCATTCATATTCATCGTATGGCTTTCACATTTTATTTTATTTTAGCTAGAATCAATTAACGCCTAAACCGTTAATTTTATTTAACTAACTCGAACTACAATTCAATGATATCGATACTGTTTATATTAAGTATACAATCTACATCACATATAATAGTTAAAAATCATATTTTTAACTAACTAAAAATTATTTCATCACTTAATATATTTTATTTGTCAACTAACACTTACTGTTTTAACTTAACAATTAACTTTCTAACAATTCATTCTCTTAACTACCCCTTTTAAAGTGAGTTTAGATTTCTCACAGAGAGTTCCACTCCATCAAAGCTTTAAAGTGGAGGAATGCGACTTTACCGAGCTTTTATGCGGGTACATGGAGGTCCAAAGTGCTTAAGCTTTGCTTCTATACTCTCAAATACTAGTGGATTCGAGAGAAATAAGCTAATTGGAGGCGGAAACGGACACGAACGAGGCACCCAAAACCTTTGGCTCCACTATTCGAGACTGTAGCGGTGAAAAGAGAGAGATCTTTGGAGGCGGTAGAGAGGTTTAGAAGGGGTAGGATGAAGATTGGGAGGGTGTATGAAGCTTCGGGAGGAGGAAAGGTGGAGTTTGGGAGCTTAGAGGGGGAAGGGGTGCCCCGTGGCCAAGGGAGGAATGGGAGGCGGTGGCTGGTAGTCTAGGGAGAGGGAGAGGCAGCGGAGGGAGGAGGAGAGGCGGCGGCTGCAGGGGAGGAGTGAGGTCACCATTTTTGGAGAGAAAGAGGAAGAAAAGGAAGGAGGAAAAGTGAGGAAGGAAGAAAGGAAATGGACTTAAGTGCAAAATCCATCTCTCTTTCGGATTTCCTGACCGCGACCTAACTCCGTTAGCTGCAAAATTTGGATCATGATAATATACGTGATTATGAATCCAACGAGTCAAATTTCATCGAATTCTGAGTTCGTTTGACCTTCCATTTTATTTTTCAATCAAGTTTTAACTATTTTCAAAATTGCGATTTTAGCATACACTTTCTTCTTGCATGTCCACACGCTAACTCCAAAAATTATGAAACTTTAGATTTTTACCATAATTTGACGCTATGGATTCAATAAAAAATTTCATTGAATTCCGAGGTCATCTCAATAACGTTCTTTTGTAAACTGATCGTCAATATCTTAATAAATGGTTTTATCGCTCAATGCCACACACTAAATCCGTTTAGTGTGTAATTTGAAATCTAGCCATAATTGATTATTCCAAATCCAATAAAAAATATTTCATCAAATTCTGAGGTCACTGGAAAATTTTCACTTTTTAAGGGCTATGCGATGATTTAAAAATCAGATTTTTAAATTCCAATGTATTTCTTTATAAGATTATATTAAAAATAATTTTTAAATTGGTTGTTAAATTCCGGGTTGTTATACATTTGCTCATATTCTCAACACACATAAGAAGAAAGCTCTCTCCATATATTATCTTCAATAAGATCCCTATTTTCTGTATCTATTATAGGGTGAGAAAGTTGTATTGAGTTATCTATTTCTTCTCATGTTGTACCCCCTCTTGAAGTGAAGAAATAAAAAGTTGTGTCCGAGGACGTAGGCATAGTCGAACCACGTTATCTTGGCATCTTTTTTCCCTTTTCTATTCCAGTTTTTTCTCTATAATTTGAGCCATTTGTTTTTTATCATCTTTCTTGGATTGACATTGTTGAGATTATCGACAGGCTACATTATTGGGTATTTTTCTTCCGCTCCCCAAACCACTGATTTTTCACTACATAAATATCATGTTTATTTTTTTAAAGATTATTAGATTCTAATATGGTATGAGGACACTCATTTTTGGTTGTTTTAAGAATTACATTACTTCCAGTTTTTTTTCTTGAAATTCTAATATTTTAGGGATCCAATAATTCAATCTCACTTTCTATCTAGTTCATTTCGATACCATGTATGAAAAATTATTGGGCAAAATTGCATGTTGAAGTTTGAATATAATACATTCAAATTTCTTTTTGAGTTTTAGATATGAATTGAAAATTAGACAATTTGAGAATCAATTAATCAATTTCTAGAACCGGAAGTTGAATTTGAAATAATGAGATTAAGTTTTGTAAGAACATTTGGATTTTTCAAAATGTGCTATCACCTGTGCTCTTGGAGTTTAAGGCTATCATAAACATTTTTGCTCCTTTATTCACAAAATAAATCTTACTAAACAGGCATTCCTTTAATCATAATTAGAGAATCTTAACTATTTTATGGATGAAGATTACATTCTATGGCTTACAAAATGCAACCCCACATATTTTCCAACAGAAAATGCACCATGTGCTTGTTGAAAAAAAGGTGTGGCGATCAGATCTTATTGAATAAACATCTTCACTTCGTAACTTAAAATTATCAGTTACATATATGTTCGATATGCACTTGAATGCTGAACATATGTTAAACAAATGTATGATGCATGAGCACTTGTTCAACAAGTGGTTGGGCGGTTAAAGTGTTTAGCGGCACTATAGTGATGGAGGTGCAAAAAGGTATAGCGGAGATAAAGTGGGTAAATAATATAGATATAGCGGAAGCACAAAATGGTTCAATGAATGTGGACCTCAAATATTTAAAATTAATTAATTATCATTTGCATATTATAAGTATAGTAGAAACTAACATTTATTAATCTTATATAACAAAAAGAAAGGATGTCATGGTTATATGCATTAGATTTGATGGTTATAATAGATTTCTATATTATGTTGGACAATTACGTCTTAAAATTTGTTCTTTACACTAACATCATTGATTTTTTTTTAAAACATAACTAATCAAAAAAGCCAATTATATTAATATTGCTTAGGTGGGTACTAAAAAGCCTTGATTTAGCTTATGCAACGAGAAATAGTGGAGCTAAAAGCGAATCTATTATTTATCAGTGCTAAATTGAAATAACGTAACGGTTTGAGAGAGTTACAGGCTATAGCCGAGATTTAGCATAGCTTTACCCGCATAGACGAGTAGTCAAAAAGACTACAATTATGTATTCATTTTCACTGAATTTCTAACCAATTATGATTTCTACATTTTTTTTTAGACAACCATTTAGGGTTACATGTTACAAAATGTGATAGGACCTTCGGTTAGGGATCCCAATGATGAGGTTTGAACAAATACTGAGCCACATATTATTGAGCACATATTAAATAACAATCTTAAACAATAAACTAAGATTGATATATATATATATATATATATATATATATATATATATATATGGAAAATAGATTTCAAAAAATAGAAGTAAACTAACATCTTTTATGTTCATTAAAATTATGATCATCTACTAGATCTCCATTTTGACTTCATTTATTACATAATTGAGAGATTCTTTTTAATTTTATTTAGCATTCGCATATTTTGTTTTCTATTGATGTTTTATAATGGTCTAAATGATCTTTGGTGACAACCGGTCGCTCAGAAGCCATTATTTATAGTGAAAGTTACAGTACACGCTTCAAGCTTGATCATGATACTTGCTTTGCACATGAATTATAAAAACCGTACACATACACACACACAAATATATATATATATATATATATATATATATATATATATAACACATTCAAGAGAAATGATTTACATTAATATTTAGTAATATTTTGCGTTGAGAACATGTGTAATTAGTTTGGATTTTTAATTTTTAGTTGCAATTTTTTTTATTAGTTTGGATTTTTACTTTTAAGTCGCAACATTTTTTTTATTAGTTTTAATTTTTACTTGTTTTGTTAATTGACAAAGAACGATCATGTAAAGAACATTAATTTGTTAGATTCCATTTTAAGTTATATAAAAGTTTGTTAATATATGTAGAAATGCAATTTGAGTTTTTAAAAAGGTTTGATCATATTTTTAAATAATACATAAAATTAAAGATATGTAAGAGAAATTTTAGAATTTCGCAGTTGGACCAAAAGCTTGCGTTTTGAAGACAACTACTAATAATTATTTTATTATGAAAATTAAATTAATTGAAAAGGGTTTTAAGTAATATAATGCATAAAAATTATTAATCTTTATAATTATTTAAAGAACAAAAATATTGTTTTTTTTGCAAATAAAAAATTTGTGAAGTTTGCTGCGTCTACGCAACGATAAGGAATTTCGCTCGATCCGAATCGATCGCTAAACCAACCAAGACCGTTCGAAACCCCTAATTGTTTTGAGAACAACACACATCGGAGCACAAATAGAAGAACATTTCATTGCTTATTACAACAATTTCCATCAGAATACAAGAATACATAGAGTATAAATAAATATTACACAACAGGAAAATATCAGAGATTACAATACATCTCATAGCAGCGGAAAAATAATACAAAACACAACTGAAAGTAATACACGGATACAGAGCTTTCCGAGTATCGTTCCAGCTATTAATCAGGATCCTGTGAATATAAATCTGCAAAACCAAAACTACTAGCTGCCCGTGTCAAAATAAGGGCACCCAGAGTTTAGGTTAAAACAATAAACTCCAGGTCAGTCATGTTACTGGTGTGAGAACTAAAACAGTTATTAATCTTTATTTTAAAGTTAGGTAAATCTAGGGACCACGCCATATAACACGGAACGGTTTCCTCTCAAGAATACCAGTGTATAATACAACAGCGCAATGCTAAATAAAGAATAATGAAGCTATTATAATACCCAGGTCCCATCACACAATGTAACACAAGCCGGAGGATAGGGTTTTACCTTATAATAGCCAAAGAATGCTTGATACGCTAAATTTCATCTTTTATTATTACTATAAGTGTATAGTGCCAAAACAATTTCAATCATAAGTATCAATCGTAGATGACATAAGTGCCCCATACCACTATGTCGCCATACTAGGCTCTACAATCAAAACCGCAAAGTCACGTATTGGAAGTTGGGTTTCCATCTGTGAACCAAGGCAAGAGACCGTCCTTACCGAATTCAAGACGCTCTAGCCCGCTCCTCAGGAACAGAACGCATCGTCCCTTGGATCGTCATGGCCAGTCCACCGATGTGGATTATAATGCCTGAACACTGCGTTTCCCTACCCTATGGGGTGTCAATGAGTCCAATGACTCCATCGGCTCCACATAGTCACCGATATATCTGAGGCACCTCGCAACAGCAACAACCACATAAGTCAAACTCGTCAGGGCGTGTCAAACCACTGACGCCACTTCTAGCTAGAAGGAAACGCATGCCCTCACTGAGGTCCTTCTCCCGTTTCTGGTTCACAACCGGGGTGTGAGGCTCGCGAATCAACGCTACACAAAGCTATGCCACACAGGCCGGGCTTTGATCATCAACCACAAGACTCTGCTTTTCAACAGAAGCCTTGATCATTTGCATCTTAGTGTGCCACACAGGAAAACTACTCCATGCAACCAATATCTATCAATCACACAGAATGATATCCAATGTCAGACACACAGTCCATTTACAAGTCCATTCAGGGTCTGAATGAAACCAGAGGCACCTTGTACCTCGCATATCCATCGATCTCCAAGTACATATGGACGATCACTATCTAATTCCCTCCTCTTGGGTGTACGGCCCAATCAAGATCATCAGTAATTATCCAAACGACGTGAAGACCTCCGGTCTTCAACCACCGTCTTCATCTTCGACTAATCGTCGTATCAGTTATTCAAAATAGGATAAACCCAGTCTTTCTGAATAACTCGCGTATATAATAAACAAGTGTTACAAAAACACAACATACGACTCATTCCAATTCAGAATATTCTTTTATTCAAATATTCTTACACTTTGGGAAAGGTTCCCATTAATTTTATCAAAGATAAATTCATTAAATTTATTCTTTAATCTCCTTTTGAATATCAATTCAAATTAGTCGGGATTAGCGAACTACACTGAAGTAATCATTTATTTTATTTCCCAATCCCAACCTATTCATCCCATGAAGTAAAACTGGTAATACTTCTTATCTAACACCACAGTGTTATCGGTAATGTAACGACCCAGGTTTTTGAACGATTAATTTTAAATATTTAATATCGTTTTAAATATTGTGTTGATAATATAAAAGATTTTTTTTATTGAATTTATCGATTAAATAATCGATATAGGATATAATTCAGATTTAAAACTGAATCGAAACGATACAGTCGATTAATATAAATTCTGTTTGAAATAGAACGATAATAATAATTTATTATCGATGAATTTAATTGTTTGAATCAATTTATATTTTAAATTGAATTTAATTTTAATCGTTAATTTAAGCTGTTATCTCTTCTATACGGTCAAATTTAATTCCAGAATCAGTTCTGTGGAGTTCAAAATAACGTTATAATCTGAAAACATCAGTCATTATGTAAAATAGCGGTTCAGGTTTTCAACTTAAAGACCGCAAGATATCTTGATTATTAAATTAATTAATTCATTTCAGATCTTTTCAAAAATTTTAATGGGCCGACCTATATCAATTAACAGCGCAGACCTACTTCCTTCCTCGAGCTGTTTAAAGTGTCTGCCTCCTTCGTTATCAAGGAAAACAAGATGTAATGGCATGGTACGTTCTGTCACCTTCGCACCTATATAACAATACCTCGTCTTCATTTCTCAAAGGAGCGAACCATTTAATAATCCTTTCTTCTCGTTCTTCTATCCCAACCAAATTGAAATCCTTCCACCGTTAAAAATAAAAGAAAAAAAAAATGAGATCAAAAACAAAATCACGTATCTCGATTCAGAAATCACGAGATTGCCCAAAGCCAGGCATCACTGGAAGCGTTCGCGGTTTACAAGGATGAAATGGGGCTCGCGATCAGATCCGTGACACTCGCAATTTGGGTGCGATGACGAGGTGTTGTTGTCTGAGTCGAGCAGGGTTCGACAGTGGGTGATTTTTGAAGCTCGGTTATTGATTTGGGTTTCAGAGAGCTCGACAGTTTTTACTCGAACGAGAGTCTCGAGTTCGGGATAGCTAGAAGAAAGGGGTCGGAGCTCAGTTCGTGGTCAGTTCCTTGGTAACAGTCGGATGGTGAGTGTAAGGTATTCGATGTTATGCCATAAAGGATTAAGCATGGTGATAAGGTATTTTTGAATTTAAAATTTAAATGTTTATTTTAAAACTAGTTATAAGATGGGAATTTATTAAATTAAATAAGTAGTTAATCGGTAATTAAATTAAATAAATCATAGGTCCAAAGCAGATTATTCGAAAGATCCATGGTTGCGATGATATGGAATTTTACTGGGGATTCAGCGCAAACGAAATCGAGGTGAGTAAATCTCACTCACCTTTAGAATTATTTTTATCTCATTAAAAATAATTGTCTGTTGCTTGTGTGAATGTTTTCT
Organism: Allium sativum; assembly: GCA_030737875.1. NCBI lineage: Eukaryota > Viridiplantae > Streptophyta > Magnoliopsida > Asparagales > Amaryllidaceae > Allium > Allium sativum. Next base: position 155,051,990 of record CM060918.1, on the reverse strand, counting down.
GGTTGTTTTATATATATTAGTTATTTAGGCTATATATATATATATTGGGTTGATTGATTGGTTGGATTCCCGCAGTCTCATTAGCGGATGCCCGCAGTTTCATAGCGGATGATTACCCTATACGCCCCACGCTATGATAGTGGATGACCTTCTATACCACGATATTCTGCCACGAAGCAGAATGGGTATTATTTATGTGCTAACATCTGTGGATGCAGGAAAACAGGTTGGAGGAATCCAACTGGATTCCTCAAAAATATATTATTTGTTTATTGTTTGTTTGATTTCATATATATTCATATATGATGTGTTAAAAACCAAATGATTGAAAATTGGGTGACTTGATTGTTTTAAATATCACTGGGCCAATTAAAAGGATATTGAGATTTAGAAAAGGAAAATTCTATTTTTAAATAGAATTTGAATTTTAATGGAAATAAAATATAAAACTTGTTTTTGAAAAAATATAACAAGTAGTTTCTTTTTAAACGAAGTTTATAAATAGTTCTTTTATAACGAAGTTATAAATGAAGTGAAAAGAATTATCATTTGATAATTCAGAAATAGAAATAAAAGCGTGAAATTGGGATTCGGAATGAAATTTGAGTATAACATTTGAATTTTAAAAGGGTTTAAATATTTGAATTTTAAGAAGAGATTGAATATTAGAAATTCAAATAGAAGTTCAAATAGAATTTGAATAGACGAAATTAGAATGGAAAAATAGAATTTGAATTCAAGAAATTAAAATGAAATTTGAATTCAAAGGAATTCGAATAAGAAATTCAAATAGAGATTTGAATGTAGAATTTCAAAATAGAATTTGAAATATAGAATTTCAAAGAAGAATTCAAATGTGAAATTTGAATAGAGATTTGAAATGGAATTCAAATATGAAATTTGAATAGAGATTTGAAATAGAAATTCAAGTATTGAATTTGAACATGAAATTGAACATAGGAATTCAAGTAGAAATTTGAATATGGAATTTCAAAATAGAATTTGAAATAAACTTTGAAAGTAGGATTTCAAAGTAGGATTGAAATAGGATTTCAAAATAGGAAATCCAAATAGTTTTGATATAGAATTTGAATTCAAGAGAAATTTAAATATGGTATTTGAATTCAAAGTGAAGTTTAATATGAGATTTGAAATTCTAATAGAATGAAAATAGATTTGAGTATAGAAATTTAAATGGAGATTGGAAATGGGATTTGAATAAGGAAATTCAAATGTAGAATTTCAAAGTAGAACTTGAATTAAAACTTTGAAAATAGAATTTCAAATAGAACTCGAAATAGAATTAGCTATGGGATTTGAATATGGAATTCAAATGGAATTGAAACTATGGATTTGAATATATTAAAATCAGAATGGAATTGAATTTCATTCAAAAGAAGTTTAAAGGGTTTATATATATAAATATAATTAAAATGAACTCGCCGCAGCGCTGCAGTTCGTAAAATAGCGATTCGAACTTCAATTGAGTATACAGAACGCAATTGAAGTCGGAATTCTTCGAAACAAGAAACGTCCGGATCGATTTGATAAAAGTTTTCTAATGGAAGAGAAAAATCTGGATTTTGTCAAATAGATTTTGAGTTATATCAAAATCAAATTTTCAGAAAAGCAGCGCCAGAATCGTTTTAAAACCATAATGGTTTATTTTAATGTTATAACAGGATTTTAAGCAAATAAAATCCGAAGTTCTATTTAGAAAATTTCGGAGTTGAGTTGTAAAGTATATGCGAATTCAAGTAGTGTAAATGAATATGATTTTGAAACAGAAATCAGATTTTTGACTTTGAATAGAACTAACTAATTTGAAATAGAAATTAGTAAATGAGATTTCGAAGGGATATTGGGGTTTGAATAAGTAAATTCGATTTGAAAATTTATATTCGAAATAGAAAAGGAAACTAGAATTGAAATCGAAATTCGATTTGGTTATGAACGAGTTAAATATTTTGTTTGAACATGTTATGTTCAACGAAGAAGTGAAATAGGCAAAATGACTAATTAAAGAATAAATGGGCGAAACTGAATTCAAATGATTAGATAGTGTTGAATTGAATTGGAAACAGGTGAACAGGTGTTAAACAGATATGGGATGAAGTATATGAAGATTTTTAATGTATGTGCTCGACAAAAAGGTACCTGTTTAAATTCATATATGAGTTTTATGCGCCGTATCGGCTGGCCGCTTGGCTTCTTCTTTTTCTTTTTGAGATTAGAAGGACCGGGAAAGCTATTTGAAATTTCCCGATGCTCCCGATACAGGGGAGGTTATGGCGAATTTTTCCGGAAATTTAAGGAGTTAGAATATATTTAAGATATTTTGATAATTTGAAATCATTGTAACGACGTATTGAATTCGATAGTAAAGTGAATATAAAAATCGAATGTTGTAAACAAAAAAGGATAGAGATAAGTGATTGGAATTGTTTCCAATTGCAAATAGAGATTTTTCTAATATATAGAAAATAAAAGAAGTTGACATTTGGAAATGTTTTCCAAATAGCGTAAGAAGCCGAGATGGTTATTGAAAATATTTGGTTAACAAATATTGATAAGAAAAATGGAGAAGAGATTTAATTAATGAAATATTAATTAAAGGGCCCAGTGAGTTGTTTGATATGTTTGGATGAACACTTGTTTTTATTCGATAGTTAAATCACAGACTATCGGAGTTTTTGACAATCGTTGTCAATATGGAGAGACCGGTTGGATTATTATCCGAAGAACCACTCCGTATCGGCATAAGCGTTGCGAACCAAGTATGCTGAATATATTGAAGACGGAGTGAAGTGCAAGGGCTTTTCTATTAATAGAAATAGTTCCTTCGGTTTCGTTCAATCCCAGAACGAACGTATATGGACGAATGTCTGACAAAGTATTTCCAATGATCAAATGGGTTGGTCTGTATGGATATATATGGTTGCAACGGATTTATCCCTTAGCATAATATCCAGAATATTTGTGCAAACTCAACTAGTGATTAACGGATCTGACGATGTGGCATTCAAAGTGATTGTGCTATCAATGAATGGTAAGTATTCGTAGCCTCAGGCCTCAACAACCGGGAAAGGACAAAAATCGGGCAGGCAGCATGGCTATGTGGGTCGCACCCATTAGGGTGTATAATCACCTATCTAGAGAAATTCCTTTTGTTTCTAAATCTATCGATTCTGCCCATTCGGGAACGGTGGTTTGAGTCCAACCGTTGGTGATATACATTCGATACACTCAAGCGAAATGAGTGGTCGGTCATGTGTGGGCCGGGTTGCAAGATGTTCTTGTTGAACCCAGGTGTATTCGCCTCTAGAGATACACAGTCGGAAGGTGGTTCCATACCTTGTCGTGTTGGAAATCCAATCTCCAATAAGCGCCATGCGGTTTTTGATTTTATAATATATATGTGGAGCGTGAGATGCAAGCGTTCTGCTATTTGATTATTTACTTGATATAGACATTATTATAATATCACTGGATTTGATATCAAAGTGTTTTGGGTTATAGTAAGGTAAAAACCGTCCATGTTTATGTGTGGGCTGGTCTTACTATTATCTTTTCTTTTGAAAGGATTTTGAAAGTTAAACAAGTGGTTGGAGTTTACTCACACCAGTCCCATGACTGACCCAGAGTTTATTTTGTTTTGTTTTCCCTAAACTCTTGGGTGCCCAAATTTGTACGGGCAGTCAAGTGTTTCAGGCTTTTACAGATATACTTGGAGGAGCTTGAAGCAGGAGGCTTCAACGTTAGTTATTTAGAGTTACTTCCGCTGAATCAAATGTTATGTGTACTCTGATGATGGTATGTATATATGTACCAAACAGATTTGTATTTCAAAGCTTATGTTATATAATATATTTTATTCGTTCCGCTGTGAGTTTGTGATCTTCGTTTTCTTCTATTCTAATATTTCTTTCTTTCTATTTCTCATCCTCTAACTTCTTTCTAATAATGAGTCGTATTTCTGTGTTATTTGGGTTGGACGTGTGGTGTATTTAGTCAACTCAGATAGCACGGATTTGCGGGCCTTTACAGTTGGTATCAGAGCTTAGGTTGAGCGAATACCTAGGCTTGTGTGGCATGTGCTCATTAGAGATAGGGTCAGTAGTACCCTAGAATGAGTTGAGTGTATAGATACGAGAGAGCGTATTTGTAAATTTATATAAAAGTTGTTTTATATTGTGTTGGCTAGTCTGTGAGTAGTTTATGAATTCTGGTCGAATCGTGGGACGCCACGACGTCGATAGGAGTTTGTAAACACTTGGACAGAAGAATCGACATAATGTTGTTTTAAAGTAGGTAAATGAAATAATTTTACCCAAAATTCTATTTTGATATAGAAAGAATAATTTTCTGAAATTATTATTATTATATGGATGTGTTGGATGTTGATTTTATAATCAAATGAGATTATGAAATTAAAATGGTTATTTATAACCAAGTAGAATTTGTATAGGAATTAAATATACAAATGAGATGAATTAGAATTTAATTCAAACCAGAATTTAGAATTCAAAATCCTGGGAAGTTGAAAATATTTTTCAAAGTATATTAAAATAATATAGCTTTGTTTGGAAGGATTTTTGATTTAAAATCATTTTAGATTGGGTTTAAAATTTTTAAAGCACTGAACTCACTTCAGTCGCTGGGAAATAATTCTGATGATGACTGCAGCCTCATCAGGGTTCATTTTCGAGTTTCTAAGTGATGGATTGCTACCTTAGAAAAGTTTTGATGGAAATTTGTTTTGAATGAAAACAAGTAGATTGAAAATTCAAATGTTTTGAATTGAGATGAAAATAAATATAAGTATACGTTTATGTATTTCAAAGGATTTGAAATAAAAACCCTGGGATTTGGATTCTGGAATTAAAATTTAACTTAAGCAAGTTAAATGGTTCGAGGTGAGTAAATTGATTAGAATCAATTTGAATAGGTTTATTGGAATATAGATTGGATATAAATGGATTGATCGTAGATCATTCGAGTCAAATGTGTGAAGACCAAAAGTTTTGATTGGAGTTAAGTTGTTGAAATATGAAGAGGTGAGTTTCAACATAAAGGAGTTTTGAAAAGTGATGGATTTGTACCATTTTTTTCTACCTTAGCAATTTCGAGGACGAAATTATATTAAGGGGGGAAGAATGTAACGACCCAGGTTTTTGAACGATTAATTTTAAATATTTAATATCGTTTAAAATATTGTGTTGATAATATAAAAGATTTTTTTTATTGAATTTATCGATTAAATAATCGATATAGGATATAATTCAGATTTAAAACTGAATCGAAACGATACAGTCGATTAATATAAATTCTGTTTGAAATAGAACGATAATAATAATTTATTATCGATGAATTTAATTGTTTGAATCAATTTATATTTTAAATTGAATTTAATTTTAATCGTTAATTTAAGCTGTTATCTCTTCTATACGGTCAAATTTAATTCCAGAATCAGTTCTGTGGAGTTCAAAATAACGTTATAATCTGAAAACATCAGTCATTATGTAAAATAGCGGTTCAGGTTTTCAACTTAAAGACCGCAAGATATCTTGATTATTAAATTAATTAATTCATTTCAGATCTTTTCAAAAAATTTAATGGGCCGACCTATATCAATTAACAGCGTAGACCTACTTCCTTCCTCGAGCTGTTTAAAGTGTCTGCCTCCTTCGTTATCAAGGAAAACAAGATGTAATGGCATGGTACGTTCTGTCACCTTCGCACCTATATAACAATACCTCGTCTTCATTTCTCAAAGGAGCGAACCATTTAATAATCCTTTCTTCTCGTTCTTCTATCCCAACCAGATTGAAATCCTTCCACCGTTAAAAATAAAAGAAAAAAAAAATGAGATCAAAAACAAAATCACGTATCTCGATTCAGAAATCACGAGATTGCCCAAAGCCAGGCATCACTGGAAGCGTTCGCGGTTTACAAGGATGAAATGGGGCTCGCGATCAGATCTGTGACACTCGCAATTTGGGTGCGATGACGAGGTGTTGTTGTCTGAGTCGAGCAGGGTTCGACAGTGGGTGATTTTTGAAGCTCGGTTATTGATTTGGGTTTCAGAGAGCTCGACAGTTTTTACTCGAACGAGAGTCTCGAGTTCGGGATAGCTAGAAGAAAGGGGTCGGAGCTCAGTTCGTGGTCAGTTCCTTGGTAACAGTCGGATGGTGAGTGTAAGGTATTCGATGTTATGCCATAAAGGATTAAGCATGGTGATAAGGTATTTTTGAATTTAAAATTTAAATGTTTATTTTAAAACTAGTTATAAGATGGGAATTTATTAAATTAAATAAGTAGTTAATCGGTAATTAAATTAAATAAATCATAGGTCCAAAGCAGATTATTCGAAAGATCCATGGTTGCGATGATATGGAATTTTACTGGGGATTCAGCGCAAACGAAATCGAGGTGAGTAAATCTCACTCACCTTTAGAATTATTTTTATCTCATTAAAAATAATTGTCTGTTGCTTGTGTGAATGTTTTCTGGTTGTTTTATATATATTAGTTATTTAGGCTATATATATATATATTGGGTTGATTGATTGGTTGGATTCCCGCAGTCTCATTAGCGGATGCCCGCAGTTTCATAGCGGATGATTACCCTATACGCCCCACGCTATGATAGTGGATGACCTTCTATACCACGATATTCTGCCACGAAGCAGAATGGGTATTATTTATGTGCTAACATCTGTGGATGCAGGAAAACAGGTTGGAGGAATCCAACTGGATTCCTCAAAAATATATTATTTGTTTATTGTTTGTTTGATTTCATATATATTCATATATGATGTGTTAAAAACCAAATGATTGAAAATTGGGTGACTTGATTGTTTTAAATATCACTGGGCCAATTAAAAGGATATTGAGATTTAGAAAAGGAAAATTCTATTTTTAAATAGAATTTGAATTTTAATGGAAATAAAATATAAAACTTGTTTTTGAAAAAATATAACAAGTAGTTTCTTTTTAAACGAAGTTTATAAATAGTTCTTTTATAACGAAGTTATAAATGAAGTGAAAAGAATTATCATTTGATAATTCAGAAATAGAAATAAAAGCGTGAAATTGGGATTCGAAATGAAATTTGAGTATAACATTTGAATTTTAAAAGGGGTTTAAATATTTGAATTTTAAGAAGAGATTGAATATTAGAAATTCAAATAGAAGTTCAAATAGAATTTGAATAGACGAAATTAGAATGGAAAAATAGAATTTGAATTCAAGAAATTAAAATGAAATTTGAATTCAAAGGAATTCGAATAAGAAATTCAAATAGAGATTTGAATGTAGAATTTCAAAATAGAATTTGAAATATAGAATTTCAAAGAAGAATTCAAATGTGAAATTTGAATAGAGATTTGAAATGGAATTCAAATATGAAATTTGAATAGAGATTTGAAATAGAAATTCAAGTATTAAATTTGAACATGAAATTGAACATAGGAATTCAAGTAGAAATTTGAATATGGAATTTCAAAATAGAATTTGAAATAAACTTTGAAAGTAGGATTTCAAAGTAGGATTGAAATAGGATTTCAAAATAGGAAATCCAAATAGTTTTGATATAGAATTTGAATTCAAGAGAAATTTAAATATGGTATTTGAATTCAAAGTGAAGTTTAATATGAGATTTGAAATTCTAATAGAATGAAAATAGATTTGAGTATAGAAATTTAAATGGAGATTGGAAATGGGATTTGAATAAGGAAATTCAAATGTAGAATTTCAAAGTAGAACTTGAATTAAAACTTTGAAAATAGAATTTCAAATAGAACTCGAAATAGAATTAGCTATGGGATTTGAATATGGAATTCAAATGGAATTGAAACTATGGATTTGAATATATTAAAATCAGAATGGAATTGAATTTCATTCAAAAGAAGTTTAAAGGGTTTATATATATAAATATAATTAAAACGAACTCGCCGCAGCGCTGCAGTTCGTAAAATAGCGATTCGAACTTCAATTGAGTATACAGAACGCAATTGAAGTCGGAATTCTTCGAAACAAGAAACGTCCGGATCGATTTGATAAAAGTTTTCTAATGGAAGAGAAAAATCTGGATTTTGTCAAATAGATTTTGAGTTATATCAAAATCAAATTTTCAGAAAAGCAGCGCCAGAATCGTTTTAAAACCATAATGGTTTATTTTAATGTTATAACAGGATTTTAAGCAAATAAAATCCGAAGTTCTATTTAGAAAATTTCGGAGTTGAGTTGTAAAGTATATGCGAATTCAAGTAGTGTAAATGAATATGATTTTGAAACAGAAATCAGATTTTTGACTTTGAATAGAACTAACTAATTTGAAATAGAAATTAGTAAATGAGATTTCGAAGGGATATTGGGGTTTGAATAAGTAATTTCGATTTGAAAATTTATATTCGAAATAGAAAAGGAAACTAGAATTGAAATCGAAATTCGATTTGGTTATGAACGAGTTAAATATTTTGTTTGAACATGTTATGTTCAACGAAGAAGTGAAATAGGCAAAATGACTAATTAAAGAATAAATGGGCGAAACTGAATTCAAACGATTAGATAGTGTTGAATTGAATTGGAAACAGGTGAACAGGTGTTAAACAGATATGGGATGAAGTATATGAAGATTTTTAATGTATGTGCTCGACAAAAAGGTACCTGTTTAAATTCATATATGAGTTTTATGCGCCGTATCGGCTGGCCGCTTGGCTTCTTCTTTTTCTTTTTGAGATTAGAAGGACCGGGAAAGCTATTTGAAATTTCCCGATGCTCCCGATACAGGGGAGGTTATGGCGAATTTTTCCGGAAATTTAAGGAGTTAGAATATATTTAAGATATTTTGATAATTTGAAATCATTGTAACGACGTATTGAATTCGATAGTAAAGTGAATATAAAAATCGAATGTTGTAAACAAAAAGGGATAGAGATAAGTGATTGGAATTGTTTCCAATTGCAAATAGAGATTTTTCTAATATATAGAAAATAAAAGAAGTTGACATTTGGAAATGTTTTCCAAATAGCGTAAGAAGCCGAGATGGTTATTGAAAATATTTGGTTAACAAATATTGATAAGAAAAATGGAGAAGAGATTTAATTAATGAAATATTAATTAAAGGGCCCAGTGAGTTGTTTGATATGTTTGGATGAACACTTGTTTTTATTCGATAGTTAAATCACAGACTATCGGAGTTTTTGACAATCGTTGTCAATATGGAGAGACCGGTTGGATTATTATCCGAAGAACCACTCCGTATCGGCATAAGCGTTGCGAACCAAGTATGCTGAATATATTGAAGACGGAGTGAAGTGCAAGGGCTTTTATATTAATAGAAATAGTGCCTTCGGTTTCGTTCAATCCCAGAACGAACGTATATGGACGAATGTCTGACAAAGTATTTCCAATGATCAAATGGGTTGGTCTGTATGGATATATATGGTTGCAACGGATTTATCCCTTAGCATAATATCCAGAATATTTGTGCAAACTCAACTAGTGATTAACGGATCTGACGATGTGGCATTCAAAGTGATTGTGCTATCAATGAATGGTAAGTATTCGTAGCCTCAGGCCTCAACAACCGGGAAAGGACAAAAATCGGGCAGGCAGCATGGCTATGTGGGTCGCACCCATTAGGGTGTATAATCACCTATCTAGAGAAATTCCTTTTGTTTCTAAATCTATCGATTCTGCCCATTCGGGAACGGTGGTTTGAGTCCAACCGTTGGTGATATACATTCGATACACTCAAGCGAAATGAGTGGTCGGTCATGTGTGGGCCGGGTTGCAAGATGTTCTTGTTGAACCCAGGTGTATTCGCCTCTAGAGATACACAGTCGGAAGGTGGTTCCATACCTTGTCGTGTTGGAAATCCAATCTCCAATAAGCGCCATGCGGTTTTTGATTTTATAATATATATGTGGAGCGTGAGATGCAAGCGTTCTGCTATTTGATTATTTACTTGATATAGACATTATTATAATATCACTGGATTTGATATCAAAGTGTTTTGGGTTATAGTAAGGTAAAAACCGTCCATGTTTATGTGTGGGCTGGTCTTACTATTATCTTTTCTTTTGAAAGGATTTTGAAAGTTAAACAAGTGGTTGGAGTTTACTCACACCAGTCCCATGACTGACCCAGAGTTTATTTTGTTTTGTTTTCCCTAAACTCTTGGGTGCCCAAATTTGTACGGGCAGTCAAGTGTTTCAGGCTTTTACAGATATACTTGGAGGAGCTTGAAGCAGGAGGCTTCAACGTTAGTTATTTAGAGTTACTTCCGCTGAATCAAATGTTATGTGTACTCTGATGATGGTATGTATATATGTACCAAACAGATTTGTATTTCAAAGCTTATGTTATATAATATATTTTATTCGTTCCGCTGTGAGTTTGTGATCTTCGTTTTCTTCTATTCTAATATTTCTTTCTTTCTATTTCTCATCCTCTAACTTCTTTCTAATAATGAGTCGTATTTCTGTGTTATTTGGGTTGGACGTGTGGTGTATTTAGTCAACTCAGATAGCACGGATTTGCGGGCCTTTACAGGTAAATTCAATTACCATTTCACGTTCAAAGCTAATTAAAGATTTAACTATCGCCTGGAGCGAAACTGGTGATACTCCATTCTCGATCATTTCAATCTGATTAAAGATTCATTAAAACTCCACTTGGTTTTATTCTTCCCAAAAATCAATATCAATGATTATATAACTTGGGAAATCATATCCTGCCTTTAACTGGGTTAAAGAATCAATGTTATTTAAAACACCATTCACGATAAACCCAAATCCCATTTGATATTAAATACATGGCTCTGAATAGAAAATATATCGACTTATATTCAATATCAAATTCTACGACCCTCAAATATTGTATTGGAAATAACGATATAAATATATCTTTCAAATTTCCATAACAATATCTGTATAATCACAAAATCTAACATCGAAATATTCCAAAGACAATTTCGATTCAAATCCATTTCCACTTTATATATTAGAAATCCTGGTTATTTTCAAAACCATTTAAAATCCACTTTATTTATTTTAAAAATAAATGGGATTATAATTCTAGTTCAAACTAGTTCATTTCGATAAAAAACTATTTTTATCTTTTCAAACATGGAAATTTTCTTCCCAATTCTTTCCAAATCATTTCTTATGATTTTACACAAATTATTACTATTTTTATAAATTTTATCATGGCCCGTACATTCGATTTCCATCAACGGCCATCGAACTGCACTTATAGCGACCTTTTCCAAATTTGATTTGGACATAATTCCAAATCCAACCGTTAGATTTCTAATTTCTAATATTCGTTAGAAAGCTCTTTTCGATACGAATCTAACGGTTCCTGTTTCAGGAGAATCCGACGGTCGGATCTCCCGTAATATCCATTCAAAGTAAATGGTCGAAATTCGCGAACTGCCGCGGCGCGGCGCGTTCTATTTAGGCCATTCTATATATATATATATATATATATATATATATATTGTCGATTTCCTTTTAAAACGTATTTTATAAATCGTTTTAAATTCGTTTTCGAAACGATTTCAACTTCGTATTCAATTTCTAATCAAAATTGAATATTCCACATCATCGATATACAAATGATAATATTTTCAAAACGTTATTTTTTTGAAATCACTTCGTTTTCTATAATCATTATAAAAACGAATATAATCGATATAAATATCGTTCGCGTCAAAATGACGCATATCTAACCAGCACGGCTTTATATATTTCAATAACTTCGTTATTCTATTCAACAAATGAATATTTTCTTCAACACATGAATATATATTTTTATTCAACACATGAATATATATTTTATTCAACACATGAATTTATTTTATTCAACATATGAATTTTTATTCTATTCAACACATGAATTTTCTTTCTATTCAACACATGAATTTATATTTTTACTCAACACATGAATATATATTTTACTCAATTCAACACATGAATTTTTATCCTATTCAACACATGAATTTTCTTTCTATTCAACACATGAATCTTTATTATATTCCTTATTTTCCAACTTGGAATGAGACCCAATCAATTACCATATAATGTTAATTATATGGATTCCGTACAACACATGTATATAATAGCAACGATAAATCATCAACCTTCATCCAGAGTGCACCACACAACTGCATAAGCATTAAATATAAATAATTAACGCTTACACAGTATGTCAACCCATCGATTGACATACAACTATACAATCGGGATTAGTGTACATCAAATATCATCCCAATACCTGTATGGGGTTTCACATCAACAAACATATATTTTTATTTGTGCAGTTGGGCGATGTGTAAAATTTATCGTCCGAATCAATATCAGTCAAATCGGTTTACATAAACAAATCATTCGATTTGTAAATGAATATATTTTACTTCAACACATGAATATATATTTTACTTCAACACATGAATATATATTTTATTTCAACACACGAATATATATTTTATTTCAACACATGAATATATATTTTATTTCAACACATGAATATATATATTTTTGTTCAACACATGAATATATATTTTTATTCAACACATGAATATTTATTTTTATTCAACACATGAATATTTATTTTATTCATTCCACATCACACGGTAAAATTTCGCAACACATCAATCAAACAAATAAATCATCCATGGTATGTGGATGACGGGTGTCGGGTGCTGCTAAGCACCGTCTGCATCCTAATATATATATCAATTAGAAAACAAATTAAAAGTTAGAAGTTCTCACCCATAGGCTAAACCAAGCGCCGCGACTCTTCATATGTAGAAAATTTCGCCTTGCTCGCCTTTTGCCACATTCGTCGTCCTTTTTCGCTACATATATAAAAATCACATTTTTATATTATCACTCTATGTATTAAATTTTTATTTTTATACCGCTCTTTTCATAATAAAAATCATATTTTTAATCTTTCTATAATATAAAAATCATATTTTTAATCTTTCTATAATATAAAAATCATATTTTTAATCTTTTTATAATATAAAAATCATATTTTTTTAATGAATAAAAATCAATTCTTTTCATCATTAAAAATCCGATCTTTATCTATATTAAAAATCAATCTTTTTCTAAACAAAGATCTAACCTTTTTATATATTAAAAATTGCTATATTCTTTTTAAATAAAAATCGAATTTCATAAAATAAATAAACAAAAGGAAATCAGAATAGAAAAAAGGGCTCACTGTTTTTGGTCGCGGTGGGATGCTCGTCGGAGTTGGGGACGTCGAGGCGGGCCATGGTGCTGCGGAAGCTCGTCGGTGGTGATTGGCGCAAGGGGTGGTGGCGGTTGGGGGAGATGGCAGGCTCGTGGTGAGGTGCGACTAGGGTTTGAGGGGTGGGCTTCGCGAGGTAGGAGGTCGAGGGGGCTCGCGAGATCGGTGGAGGCGCCAACATGGGAGGAGAGAATGGGAGGTGGCGGGTGGAGCGGCGGTCGTCGACATGGGGGCGGGGGGGAGGGGGGGGGGAGGGGCGATTTCCATTTTCGGGTTTTTTTCTCTTTTTGCTGAAATGGAACGAATGGGGAAAGGAGATAATAAGGGGGGCTTAAGTGTAAAGGTTATATATATATATTTTATTATTTAATTAATTCAAAAAAAAGTAGCTTTTTCTTCAAACCCCAAACGAGGCCCCCCGACCGTTGTCCATAGCTAATTACCCCGATTCCGAACACAATGGGATACGTATCGTAAGCTGATTCGGCTGTTTCGATCAGTTACCGTCAAAATCAAAACATATATATATATATATATTGAATTTGAATGCACATTTCAATTTACTGGGGCCACATACGGGCTCTAAAAATTCCCGAAAATTATTTTCTAGCTTCGTATTGACGATACGGTTCTAACAAAACTAATTTCGTAAAATTCTAAGACCGTTTGAAAAATTGGCCATTTTCTGGTCGATCAAAATTGACTAAAACTGTTAAAACACGTTTTCTTTCGCCACGCTCACATATTGATTCAGAAAATTACGAATTTTGGAATCTAGCAATAACTTGACATCCCGGATCCAACAAAAGCGGTTTCGTCGAAAACAGTGGTCGTTTGCAAAATGGCTATTTTTAAGGGCCATATTTTCTATAGCGACTATTCTGAATTTTCAATTGGACATAACTTTTTACCCCCGCTATGAAATTTCAATTTTTCGGATTCGTTGGAAAGATATTCTCAAATAGATACTAACATTTTTGGTTTCACTAAAATCCGGCTTATTTTGAATTTTGTACATTCATTTGAACTTTAAAATCGAATTTTCAAACTACCGCGCCATTTTCAATTCCTTTTATAATTAAAATAAAATATTTATTTTCTAACGACGATCTATATAAATATATACGTTCTATTTCTATTCAAAATAAATTTCTCGTCGTTATTATTTAAAATAATTCATTTTAAATATCCAAAATTCATCACAATTGCCAAAATAAAAAAAATAAATTGGCTCGAATTTCCGGGTTATTACAATCTCCCCTACTTAAAACTTTTCGTCCCCGAAAAGGAACGAAGCCGAAAGTTGTTTTACAAACCAACTCAACTTTCATTGTTTTCATTACGGCTTAAGTTCTTTAACTTTTCAGTTCCTAAGAACTTTTCAATTTTTTCAAAAATTTGGCTAACACCCTAAATTTTCGAAAAATTTCGCCATAACCTCCCCTGCACCGGGAGCTTCGGGATATTTCAAATAGCCTCCCATAGCCCTCGTCAATCCAAAAAGAAAAAGAAACAACCAAGCGGCTAGCCAATCGGCTCATAAAATCATCCAAACCCAAGAAATACAATAAATATGTACTTATTTTGTCGGGCAAACAATTTTATTCCTATTCTCTAGCCTCCTTGCTATGACCTGTTCAATGTAAGTACATGTATATGCATGCAAATGCGGCAAATTTTCAATACAATTCACAATTTGCTACAATTTGACTAAAGATTCAACATTTAATTAATCGAACAATAATCAAACAACACAACCAACAATCAATTAGTTGATTAGCTTTTCAAATTCTTAACTTTGATACATAGTCCAAAAATCAAATTTTTGATGCCAAATCACAACAATAGGCCATATCTAGCTTTGGTTCTCACACCAGTCAATTGGAATCATATAGAAATCCCACATTCGAAACCCGAACATAAATACTGATGATGCTCGAGCAATCATCAGAATCATCTCCGAGCGTCTAAAGTGTGATTCTATATCTATCCAGTATATTAAAACTTCAAATACACGTGGATCAGACATATACGCAAAATCTTTATATACTGGATTATCCAAATCAATACAAATAAAATATTCAAATAAGTTGAATAAGGTATAAATTTTCAAAACAAAAATTGTTTTCACTTTGATTTTCAAAACACTACTCTTCACACTCATTCTAGGATACTACTGATCCCATCTCTAACGAGTCATTCCCATTGGATATTACTAATCCAATCTCTGATGAATTCTTTCGTTTGGTTCTAACGTGTCTTGTTCTCCGAGCTCTGTAAACTAAAGCTCTAATACCAAATGTAAAGATAAGGAATTTCGCTCGATCCGAATCGATCGCTAAACCGACCAAGACCGTTCGAAACCCCTGATTGTTTTGAGAACAACACACATCGGAACACAAACAGAAGAACATTTCATTGCTTATTACAACAATTTCCATCAGAATACAAGAATACATAGAGTATAAATAAATATTACACAACAGGAAAATATCAGAGATTACAATACATCACATAGCAGCGGAAAAATAATACGAAACACAACTGAAATTAATACACGGATACAGAGCTTTCCGAGTATCGTTCCAGCTATTAATCAGGATCCTATGAATATAAATCTACAAAAACCAAAGCTACTAGCTGCCCGTGTCAAAATAAGGGCACCCAGAGTTTAGGTTAAAACAATAAACTCCACGTCAGTTATGTGACTGGTGTGAGAACTAAAACAATTATTAATCTTTATTTTAAAGTTAGGTAAATCAAGGGACCACGCCGTATAACTCGGAACGGGTTTCCTCCCAAGAATACTAGTGCATAAAACAATAGCGCAATGCTAAATAAAGAACAATGAAGCTATTGTAAGAGCCAGGCCCATCACACAATGCAACACAAGCTGGAGGATAGGGTTTTACCTTATAATAGCCAAAGAATGCTTGATACGCTAAATTTTATCTTTTATTATTACTATAAGTGTATAGTGCCAAAACAAATTCAAACATAAGTATCAATCATAGACGGCATAAGTGCCTCATACCACTATGTCGCCATACTAGTTTCTACAATAAAAACCGCAAAGTCACATATTGGAAGTTGGGTTTCCATCTGTGAACCAAGGCAAGGGATCGTCCTTACCGAATTCGAGACGCTCTTGCCCGCCCCTCAGGAACAGAACGCATCGTCCCTTGGATCGTCAGGGCCGGTCCACCAATGTGGATTATAATGCCTGAACACCGCGTTTCCCGACCCTATGGGTTGTCAATGAGTCCAATGACTCCATCGGCTCCACATAGCCACCGATATATCTGAGGCGCCTCACAATAGCAACAACCACATAAGTCAAACTCGTCAGGGCGTGTCAAACCACTGACGCCACTTCTAGCTAGAAGGAAACGCATGCCCTCCATGAGGTCCTTCTCCCGTTTCTGGTTCACAACCGGGGTGTGAGGCTCGCGAATCAACGCTACACAAAGCTATGCCACACATGTCGTGCTTTGATCATCAACCACAAGACACTGCTTTTCAACAGAAGCCTTGATCATTTGCATCTTAGCATGCCACACAGGCAAACCACCCATGCAACCAATATCTATCAATCACACAGAATGATATCCAATGTCAGACACACAGTCCATTTACAAGTCCGTTCTGGGTCTGAACGAAACCGGAGGCACCTTGTACCTCACATATCCATCGATCTCCAAGTACGTCTGGACGATCACTAACTGATTCCCCCCTCTTGGGTGTACGGCCCAATCAAGATCATCAGTAATTATCCAAACGACGTGAAGACCTCCGGTCTTCAACCACCGTGTTTATCTTCGACTAATCGTCGTATCAGTTATTCAGAATGGGATAAACCCGGTCTTTCTGAATAACTCGCATATATAATAAACAAGTGTTACACAAACACAACATATGCCTCATTCCAATTCAGAATATTCTTTTATTCAAATATTCTTACACTTTGGGAAAGGTTCCCATTAATTTTATCAAAGATAGATTCTTTAAATTTATTCTTTAATCTCCTTTTGAATATCAATTCAAATTAGTCGGGATTAGAGAACTACACCGAAGTAATCATTTATTTTATTTCCCAATCCCAACCTATTCATCCCATGAAGTAAACTGGTAATACTTCATATCTAACACCACGGTGTTATCGATAAATTCAATTACCATTTCACGTTCAAATCTAATTAAAGATTTAACTATCGCCTGGAGCAAAACTGGTGATACTCCATTCTCGATCATTTCAATCTGATTAAAGATTCATTAAAACTCCACTTGGTTTTAATCTTCCCAAAAATCAATATCAATGATTATATAACTTGGGAAATCATATCATGTCTTTAACTGGTTAAAGAATCAATGTTATTTAAAACACCGTTCACGATAAACCCAAATCCCATTTGATATTAAATACAAGGCTCTGAATAGAAAATATATCGGCTTATTTTCAATATCAAATTCTACGACCCTCAAATATTGTATTGGAAATAACGATATAAATATATCTTTCCATAACAATATCTGTATAATCACGAAATCTAACATCGAAATATTCCAAAGACAATTTCGATTCAAATCCATTTCCACTTTATATATTGGAAATCCTGGTTATTTTCGAAACCATTTCAAATCCAATTTATTTATTTTAAAAATAAATGGGATTATAATTCTAGTTCAAAACTAGTTCATTTCGATAAAAATCTATTTTTATCTTTTCAAATATGGAAATTTTCATCCTAATTCTTTCCAAATCATTTCTTATGATTTTACACAAATTATTACTATTTTTAATAATTTTATCAAGGCCCGTATAGTCGATTTCCATCAACGGCCATCGAACTGCACTTACAGAGACCTTTTACAAATTTGATTTGGACATAATTCCAAATCCAACCGTTAGATTTCTAATTTCTAATATTCGTTAGAAAGCTCTTTTCAATACGAACCCAATGGTTCCGAATTTAGGAGAATCCGACGGTCGGATCTCCCGTAATATCCATTCGAAGTCAATGGTCGAAATTCTCGAACTGCCGCGGCACGTTCTATTTAGGCCATTCTATATATATAATATATATTATATATATTTTGTCGATTTCCTTTTAAAATGTATTTTATAAATCATTTTAAATTCGTTTTCAATACGATTTCAACTTCATATTCAATTTCTAATCAAAATTGAATATTATACATCATTGATATACAAATGATAATATTTTGAAAACGTTATTTTTTTGAAATCACTTCATTTTATATAATCATTATGAAAACGAATATAATCGATATAAATATCGTTCGTGTCAAAATGGCGCATATCTAACCAACACGGCTTTATATATTTCAATAACTTCGTTATTCTATTCAACAAATGAATATTTTCTTCAACAGATGAATATATATTTTTATTCAACACATGAATATATATTTTATTCAACACATGAATATTTATTTTATTCAACATATGAATTTTTATTCTATTCAACACATGAATTTTCTTTCTATTCAACACATGAATTTATATTTTTACTCAACACATGAATATATATTTTACTCAATTCAACACATGAATTTTTATCCTATTCAACACATGAATTTTCTTTCTATTCAAACACAAGAATTTTTATTATATTCCTTATTTTCCAAATTGGAATGAGGCCCAATATATTACCATATAATGTTAATTATATGGATTCCTTACAACACATGTATATAATAGCAACGATAAATCATCAACCTTCATCCAGAGTGCACCACACAACTGCATAAGCATTAAATATAAATAGTTAACGCTTACACAGTCTGTCAACCCATCGATTGACATACAACTAAATAATCGGGATTAGTGTACGTCAAATATCATCCCAATACCCGTGTGGGGTTTCACATCAACAAACACAGATTTTTATTTGTGCAGTTGGGCGATGTGTAAAATTTATCGTCCCAATCAATATCAGTCAAATCGGTGTATATAAACAAATCGTTCGATTTGTAAATGAATATATATTTTATTTCAACACATGAATATATATTTTATTTCAACACATGAATATATATTTTATTTCAACACGTGAATATATATTTTATTTCAACACATGAATATATATTTTTATTCAACACATGAATATATATTTTTATTCAACACATGAATATTTATTTTTATTCAACACATGAATATTTATTTTATTCATTCCACATCACACGGTAAAATTTCACAACACATCAATCAAACAAACAAGTCATCCATGGTCTGCGGACGACGAGTGTCGGGTGCTGCTAAGCACCGTTTGCATCCTAGTATATATTTCAACTAGAAAACAAATTAAAAGTGAGAAGTTCTCACCCATAGGCTAAACCAAGCGCCGCGACTCTTCATATGTAGAAAATTTCGCCGTGCTCGCCTTTTGCCACTTTCGTCGTCCTTTTTCGCTACATATATAAAAATCACATTTTTATATTATCACTCGATGTATAAAAATTATATTTCTATATCGCTCTTTTCATAATAAAAATCATATTTTTATTCTTTCTATAATATAAAAATCATATTTTTAATCTTTCTATAATATAAAAATCATTTTTTTATGAATAAAAATCAATTCTTTTCATCATTAAAACTCTGATCTTTATCTAAATTAAAAATCTATCTTTTTCTAAACAAAGATCTAACCTTTTTATATATTAAAAATTGCTATATTGTTTTTAAATAAAAATCGAATTTCATAAAATAAATAAATGAAAGGAAATCAGAAAAGAAAAAAGGGCTCACTGTTTTTGGTCGCGGTGGAATGCTTGTCGGAGTTGGGGACGTCGAGGCGGGCCAGGGTGCTGCGGGGGCTCGTCGATGGTGATTGGCTTAAGGGGTGGTGGCGGTTGGGGGTGATGGCAGGCTCGTTGTGAGGTGCGACTAGGGTTTGAGGGGTGGGCTTCGCGAGGTAGGAGGTCGAGGGGGCTCGCGAGATCGGTGGAGGCGCCAGCGTGGGAGGAGAGAGTGTGAGGTGGCGTCGAGCCAGGGTGGAGCAGCGGTCATCGACATGGGGGGGGGGGCAATTTCCATTTTTGGGTTTTTTTCTTCTCTTTTTACTAAAATGGAATGAATGGGGAAAGGAGATAATAAGGGGGGCTTAAGTGTAAAGGTTATATATATATTTTATTATTTAATTAATTCAAAAAAATAGCTTTTTTCTTCGAACCCCAAACGAGACCCCCCGACTGTTGTCCATAGCTAATTACCCCCATTCCGAACACAATGGGATATGTATCATAAGCTGATTCGGCTGTTTCGATCAGTTACCGTCAAAATCAAAACATAAATATATATATATTGAATTTGAACGCACATTTCAATTTACCGGGGCCACATACGGGCTCTAAAAATTCCCGAAAAATATTTTCTAGCTTCGTATTGACGATACGGTTCTAACAAAACCAATTTCATCAAATTCTGAGACCGTTTGAAAAATGGCCATTTTCTGGTCGATCAAAATTGACTGAAACTGTTAAAACACGTTTTCTTTCGCCACGCTCACATATTGATTCAGAAAATTACGAATTTTGGAATCTAGCAATAACTTGACATCCCGGATCCAACAAAAGCGGTTTCGTCGAAAACAGAGGTCGTTTGCAAAATGGCTATTTTTAAGGGCCATATTTTCCATAGCGACTATTCTGAATTTTCAATTGGACATAACTTTTTACCCCCGCTATGAAATTTCAATTTTTCGGATTCGTTGGAATGATATTCTCAAATAGATTCTAATATTTTTGGTTTCACTAAAATTCGGCTTATTTTTAATCTTGTACATTCATTTGAACTTTAAAATCGATTTTTCAAACTACTGCGCCATTTTCAATTCCTTTTATAATTAAAATAAAATATTTATTTTCTAACGACGATCTATATAAATATATACGTTCTATTTCTATTCAAAATAAATTTCTCATCGTTATTATTTAAAATAATTCATTTTAAATATCCAAAATTCATCACAATTGCCAAAATAAAAAATTTAATTTGGCTCGGATTTCCAGGTTATTACAGTCAAGCACAATTTTACTCAAATTCATGCATAAAACACAAAAAGTAGACATTAAATGGAGGCGATATTTCTTTTCATTTATGATTTTTATTTTATAAGATAGGTTTCCAACCAAAGTTTTTCGCATTCTCCACTTCTCTTCATTTTGTAAACGTCGTTGCATCTAAACTTCATTACTATTCTCCTTTTTCTTCAAATTCTACGTCAAATTTCTTTAAATAAAATATCAAACAACATCAATGTAACAATGGAAAGCAATGGGCAAATGAGGCAAATGAGGCAATATAGGAATTTAATCCTAATAATTTATTAAACTTTAGGTATGTCAAATATTCAAATGAAATTGCCTAATGACTCTTAGCCCGACAGGAGACCATTCTATGCTTCGTACTTCGAAAGGAAAACGAGGCAATATAGGAATTTAATCAATTTCAATGATAAGCAGCATATATATATATACTGTTCAAAATTAGGAAAAAAATGAACAAATTGTCATGAAATCAACGGGCCTATACAAGTCATCATGGATTTCCAAAGCAACATGGGCATGAACCCATTAACAACAGTTGGCATCATATATGGACATCATAACAAAACATAATTATTGTCCAATGTTGTGACAGGAGACATGCAATTCGAAATGCAGTATGGGCTACACATAATTTTTTACCTAAAGACAAAGAAAAAAAATATGTATCCAGGTTCTTAACAAACCAATATGGTCCAACATTGTAATAGTAAACATGCAAATCAAAATACCAGTGAATCAAACCAAAATGCAAATTGGATATACACATAAAAAATATGTCATGCGGACAAAATGAAATTTGTTTCACCGTCAAAAGTAGCCAAAAAAAAATGTATTCCACCTTTGAATAATTGTAAAACATTACTTTTGGTCACCAAGCATGCAACTAATGGCATGCTGCATGCATCCAATATCAAACCCATACAGTTCCATGTTTCACATACATTCTTTTTATATATTTGTGACTTGTCCATTTAGTTACTTACCACCAAAGACAAATTTTATTCCATAATGAACAGTTAACATGGACGCATGCATTTCAAGGTTAATTATATACATGTAGTTCTAAAGTTTTTGTATGAGTATTCAACTGATAAATAATCATGATTGATATAAAAATCAGGTTAGACCATCAATTAACATGCATTATGTTAGATCCAAAAGTGGGTAACGACCCAGAAAATCTGAACCAATTTAATTTTTTTGAATTGGCTAAAATAATGGATTTTAAATATTTAAAATAAATATTTTAAATGATAGCAATGAAAACTGAGTTTGAATCGACAATTGAAAAGGAATATAATTAATTTTAATTATAAACAAGGCCTGAAAAGGCCCTGCAGTTTCAAAATTTGAATTCAAACTTTGTCGGACTGTACCGGGTGCAAAACAAAACGGATTTGAGTGAAACCAAAAATATTTAAATCTGTTAGTGAATATCTTTCTAACGAATCTAAAAAATCGAAGTTTCATAGCGGGAAGCAAAAGTTATGGCCAAATGAATTTTTAGAAAGGTCGCTATGGAATTTATATAGCCCGTGAAATTGGCCATTTTGCATACGACCTCGGAATTCGACGAAACCACTTTTGTTGGATCCGAGATGAGAAGTTATTGCTAGGTTTCAAATTTCATAATTTTTGAAGCTAGTATGTGAGTGTGGAAAAGGAAAACATGTTTTGGTCAATTACAGTTAAATTGGATCGACCAGAAAAGGGCCATTTTACAGACGGTCTCAAAATTCGACGAAACTAGTTTTGTTGGGACTGTATCGTCAAAACATAGCTAGATTTATTTTTCTGGAATTTTTCGAATCAATTTGTGGCCCTGGAAATTGAAATGTACGTTCAAATCGAATACTGAATGTTTTATATTTTAATTTGAAGGAAGCCTGACTCAAACAGTCGAATGGGCCTACGAAACATATCCCATTGTGTTCGAAATAGGGGTAAAAGGCTAGGGGCGACAGTCGTTGGGTTTGATTTCGAGTTCGTGTGAGAAAACCCCAATTTTTGAAAATATATAAATATCGGCGAATCAGAAAATTCCATTCATTAAATAAAAAAAAGAAAATCGCTCCTTCTCTCTCCCCGACAGCGACGAACGGCGGATGGGTATTCAAATCTTCCCGGCTTGATTTCTCCCTTGTTTCTCAACGAAATCGAGCGCGGTTGGATCCAGTTCGAAGCTCTTGACCTCCTCTTCAAATCAATATGAAGTTTGCTGATTATCGGCGAGTATATCGAGAGAATCACCCTCGATAACGGCCGGCCTTTGGAGCTCCGCCACGCCAGCTGGGCCCCACCGAACTGCACCCACCACCACGCGCGGAGGCACCTATCCTCCCTCTTCGACATGACGTTGGCCGATCCCCCTATCATGCACCGGTTTGCGCGCTAAACGGATCCCTAGTTTTGAACCCGAACTGAAAGGTAACGGCTATTCTAATTTCAACTGGTTTTAACACTTTAAAGTGTTGCAAAATTCGATCAACTTTGAAAAATCATATCTTTTTCGTTTGTGGTTGAAATTCAGTGAAACAAGAGACACCGGGACCATGTCGACACTCTCTACATTCTAGAAGAGACCGGATATTTTTCTGAGCTCGCTACCATTTTTGGCGACGTGAAAAGCAATGCGAGATTTCTAATTTATAAACGATATGGAAAACGACGATGTATAAATTATATAGTCGATGTATGAGTTATATAAGCGTTGTACACCTCTTGTATAAGCATTGTATAAGTTGTACGTTCGATGTATAAGTTGTATATGCGTTGTAAAAATTATATATGTGTTGAAATAGAAACGAATTTGTAACGACACGGATTTTGCCCGACCTTAATCGATCACAAAATCGACCAAGACCGTTCAAAACTCGCATACGTTAACTTTGGGAATACAATACATTAGAACAATAACAGCAGACTTTTATTACATTACAATAATATAACATCAGTGTACAGAATATATCAGAGTACATGAAAGTGTGAGAATTCTAAACTAATATAACTAATAAGACAAATCCAAGGACCACGCCGCTAATGCGGAACGGGTTTTATTCCAATGGATTGTCGGTGCATAAACCAAAGTAAATCGAGAAATAACGCAATGTCTTTTTGGAAAAATGAAACCATTATAAGACCCAAGTCCCATCACACAATGCAACGCACACCAGAGGATAGGGTTTTACCTTATAATGGTCAAAAGATGCTTGATACGTATAAAACGGATTTGATATTATTATTAGTGTATATATGTTTTTAATAAAAAGATTTGAATCATAAGTATCAATCCTAGACGGCATGGTTACCATATAGCATGTCGCCAATACTAGTTCTACAATCAAAACCGCAAGGGCGTATTGGAAATTGGGATTCCATCATGAGTCGAGGCTAGGGGCAAGATCCTCTCCGATTCGAGACACTCTAGCAAATGCCTCAGGATTCCCCGCAGTGAACCCTTGGAAGCGGTAGGGCCGGTCCCCGCCAATGGGCAGTGGATTAGTTATGCCTGAACACACGTTTCCCGGTCCCTTTGGACCTATAGTATGACCACCAACGACCTATAAAAAAACGAGGCACCTCAAAATCCATCATCCACATAAGTAAAATGTCAGGGATGGCAGGTCGCTGACACCACTCTAGCTAGAAAGAAACGTGTGCACTCCCTACGGTCCATATCCCGTTTTTGACTCATACCGGGGTGTGAGGCTCGCGAAGTCACGATATACACAAAGCTATGCCTAAATAGACTATGCTTTGATCATCAACCACAAGGCCCTGCTTTTCAACAAAAGCCTTGATCAATGCATCTTAGTATGCCACATTGTCAGTCCATACTATACCATTAATTTCTACCAATATATAACCTCTAAGCTCGTATGTCTCAGAGAAGGGTGTTAACCACCAAACAGATATATATTAAGAGAGATCAACGAATGTAGTATAAGGGACTACAACGTCAGACATACATTCCATTTATAAACTTATGCCCTGGGTCTGGGCGAAAGTCAAATCCGTGCAATCAACACTACGTCCGGACGGCTACTACTGTCGCCCCTTCAAGGTAGCTACTCCCATCATGGGTCTCAATAGCAACACACCCATTCGATGTGAAGATCGTCGGTCTTCAATCACCGTCTTCAACTCTTCGAACGTCGTATCATTATTTGGAATGAGAGTAAACTCGGGCTTTCCAAATAATTCTCGCATATATAAATTTGCAAACCATTCTATATCGTTATTTATTCTTTTATAAATATCGATCATTCATTTCATGTATATATATATCGTCCATTCATTTCATAAATATCGTCCATTCATTTCCTAAATATCGTCCATTCATTTCATGCATATAAATATATCGTCCATTCATTTCATATGCAGTAATACTACTCTAAATATGAATTTTTATTTCATATGCGGTTTCTTGATTATGCATTTCATATGCGACTTCATGCTTTTTAAAACATGTTAAATTTTCATATGCGGTTCATGCTTCTAAATCATGTTTCATTTCATATTTATATCTTTTTATTCGCATGTGAAATGTAAATAAAAATTTCATTCTTATTTTCATTCTTTTTATTTACATATGAAATGTAAATAAAAGTTTCATTACTTTTATTTATATAAAATATATAAATAATATAACCATTTCATGTTTTCATTCATTTATTCATTTATAACATGAAAATATTCATTGCTTTATGGTTCATTTTCCATTTTCGATCACTTTCTTAATTCAGTGATTTTAACTACTTAATTCCCTTTCAATCTAATTAAAGATTTAATTAAAATCTTATTTAGTTTTAATCTTCCAAAGTCATTATTAAATGATTATTCAAATTTTAGGGAATTAATTCTATCATAAATTCGGGTTAAAGAATAAATGTTATTTAAAACATATTTCACGATAAACCCAAATTTAAATTTCATAAATTTCCCATTTAATATATATAATTAGACATCATTTATTTCAGAGTATTTCATTTAATCTTATATGAAATATTAATCATCTTCGATTTCCTTTATAAAATGTATAACATAATTTATACGGGTTAAAATGGAGTTACTATTTTTAAAATGGACCGAATAGCCCAATTCATTTTCCTTATCCATTTATTATGTTTATCTTTACATTTTATTATTTAATAGCGGGCCAGACCTCTCACATTAGGCCTACAACTTGTGGATGCTGGATATGCCGGTTGGTTCCGGGCAGACTTCTACCACAGGTTGGGCTTAACCTCGTGTCTTGACCCAATTCGTATTTGCGCACTTGGACCTCTCACATTAGGCCCAACATTCATGGCTGCTGGATATGCCGGTTGGTTCCGGGCAGACTTCCGCCATAAATGTGACCTAACCTCGTGTCCAGGTACAATTAAAAAAATTTATTTATAAATATTATCCAAGAATATTATTTTAAAATATTTTATATTTTAAAATATCCTACTACTTAATATCATTCCTTACTTGAAATATTCTTTCATATAAAGCTTTATTATTCCATTTCAATACATATTAACTTTCCATATTATTATGATATTATAATAATAATAATTATAAAAAAACGGTTTTAATTTGTGATATTAAAACCTACCATTTCAATATTAAAATGAAATCAATTTTAAAAACATTTCAAATTTTGAAATCCATCTTCCATTTTTAATGTTAACATAAAAAGTAATCTTTTCAATTTATAATCTTCTTAATATAATTGGAATGTGATTTACTAATTCCAATAATTTGTTTATAACCTTCCAAATGTTAAAGGTTTTTATCTACTTAATTCAAGCGTCAATTAATATCATTAATTGAATAATAAATGGGCATTTATTTCCTTCATTCGAAGGAAATATTGTCAATTCAAAAGCTTCTTTATTATTTCCTTTTTAAATGGAAAATTAAATCATCTAAATACTTCAACTTCCAATTTATTTCATTAATTTGCATATTTATTACTTTACTCAAAATTGGAATGAGACCCACCATTTCCATATAATTTAATTATACGTAAAATCAAACATTAATTACATAACAATTTCAGAACATCCATCCAAAGTGCATTTCAAATTATTCCAAGGGTGACGTGTATTCAAAAGTCAACCCTTGACCCGTGTGGGGTTTCAGCCAACACAATTCACATATTTAAAATAAACTGTGCTTCTGGACGATGTGTAAAAATTGATCGTTCACTCACATAAACAAGCCAGGGTCGCTTGTAAATGGCAGTGTATACAGGTGCATAAATGGAACATAGACAATTTGCACAATTTAACAATGTTCACATATTGGGTATTGCCCTTTTTATTTCATTTGATTTAATGACACAAATTCACCATAAAATATATTCCTTTATCTAACTTAAAATAAAAATAAAATCTTTTATTAAAAGTCAAAATTTTAATTATTCTAAAATAAATATCAAAACTTTATTTATTATAATCGTCTCAAAATAAAGATGAAATTTTTATAACCAAAACAAAGTTTTAATCTTTATAAACAAAACAAAATTTCAATCTTTTATAAGCAAAAACAAGGTTTTAAATCTTTACCAACAAAACAAAGTTTTGTTCTTTTTAAACAAAACAAAATAAGGTTTGAACTTTTATTCAATAAACAAAACAAAGTTTTGTTCTTTTTCATAAACAAAATAAAATTTGTTCTTTTCAAAAACAAAATAAAGTTTCAATTTTATATATAAAAAAAACGCAAACAAAGTTGTAATTTTTTTTTTTTTTAGAACAAAAACAAAGTTGTAATCTTCTTAATCCCATTCAAAGTTATAATCTTTGTAAACATAAACAAAGTTTCATTTTTCTGAACAACAATGAAAATTGTAACTTTTATTTAAATATAAATTTCCATACATTTTAAATAAATAAATAAAAATGAATTTATCATTTACATCATGTACATCGTTTCTATTGATTCAACAAATTTCATCAACAGTGTATGCAACAACAATTTGTCCATAATAACCCAAACAACTATCACCAATTCTCAAACAGACATCATACATCATCAATCCACAATCATGTACATACAAACATCAAAACCACAAGAAAAATAATTTAAATTTAATAAATTATAAAATAGAATCTCACATTGATTTTTGCTGAAAATTTGACTGTCTCGGATTCAGCTCTGGTCTGCGCCATCGCGAAGAGCTCGGAAAGACGAGTCCAACGCAATTTACGGTTCGTCAATCGGACCTCGTACGAGAGAGTTATGATTTATTAAAGTTGGACATAATTAAATAATTAATTAATATTCGTGAAAAATATCTAAAAATTTCACTG
Source organism: Allium sativum (assembly GCA_030737875.1). Classification (NCBI taxonomy): domain Eukaryota; kingdom Viridiplantae; phylum Streptophyta; class Magnoliopsida; order Asparagales; family Amaryllidaceae; genus Allium; species Allium sativum. The sequence continues at coordinate 155,023,342 of CM060918.1, read as the reverse complement.
TCTCAGAATTGGACAAAATTAGTGTCCACGCGTCCATCTCGTCGCCACGATCCCAACGCACCTGAAATCGTCGATTTTCGACTTCGTATGAGTGAGTTATGCAATTTTAAAGTTCTGGAAATTAATTAAATAATTTAAAAATAAAATAGAAAATACCCTCAGCCCGTTGACCGAAAAACACTGTTCACCGCCGAACTTTGACCGCACTTTGCCGCTGCCTCGGGCCACCTGACGCCACGGGACCACCGCCAATGTCTTCGTCTTGGCGAGACGCACCACCACCAGAAAGAGCCGCCCCTAAAGCTTCTCCGATCATCGGGAAATCGCCTAGAAAGGATTTCGCCTCGCGGGTCCCACAGGCCGCCTCACACCTCCAAACTGCCTGAAATTTTCTGAGCATCTTCGTCTTGCGTAGACGAAGAACTTCCGTGTTCGTGACTTCGTCTAATTCTTCCTCGATTCACGGGAATTTCTTGATTTACGTTTTGAGTTTCTGAATTTCGAAAACAGCGAGCTTTAAGACGAGATTCCGGCGAATCCGAGCGCTGTTTGACAAAACCGACTACACCATTAGCTTCGTATCGTCGAGACCTTCGAGAAAACATATAATTTGCTATGGTTCGAAGAGATTTTATTTTCGACAAATTTTAGAGGAAGAGAGAGCCGCCATGGAAATTGAGAAAAAATGATGGAAAAGAGAGTGGCTGCTGTGCATTTCGAATTTCAGCCCTAAAACTCAGAAAAAAGATAATATATACCATGGGTTTAATTTTGGTTTGGGCCCAAATATCATTATGTGCCCAATTACTCAATTTTCAACTGTTTTCTTCAATTCAAAAATTCTTATAAATACATGCTGATTTCAAAATTAATAAAATTTTAAACAGAATTATTTCAGGTCATTACGAACCCAACGAACCTGATTTCGTAATTTTCCGAGTCCGTATGAATTTATTATGAATTTCCAAAGTCTGAAAATATGCTATTTTTCACTGTAAAAATTATACCGGCCACAAAATAATTCCAAAAATTATAAATTTTAGAATTTAACCTTATTTTAATATTCCGAATCCATAGAAACTGGTTTCGTCGAATTCGGAGTTCGTTTGCAAAAATTCCATTTTTCAGGCGTATATTTTAATATTTAAAAATACCAAAAATAGTGGAATTTTTTCGAAACTCAAAAATATAAGTTCTTATAGTCATTTTTATATGTAAACAACATTCTAAAACCAATGGAGATGGTTTCGGGTCCTAATTCCTTATTCTGCAAAATGTAGCATTTTGGCCCTTATAAATTTCATAACGACCATTCTAGATTTTAATTTTGACATAACTTTTGATTCCCGTTATGAAATTTCGATTTTTCGGATTCGTTGGAAAGATAAATTTAAATAGATTCTAATATTTTTGGTTTCACTAAAATCCGTTAAATTTTGCATCCTGTACGGTCAGTCAAAGTTCAAGTTTGACTTTTCAAACTACCGCGTTATTTCTAACTCTTTTATAATAAAAATTAAATCATTCATTCTAACTTCGATTTGAATCAAATTTGTGATCCTTATTATTTAAATAAATTATTTTATATTGTCAAAATTCATTAAAATTTTCTAAAATAAAATTTTTAAATTGGTCCTGATTTTTGCGGGTTGTTACAGAATTGCTATATATATATATATATATATATATATATATATATATATATATATATATATATATATATATACACGCCCCTCGTCCACAAACCATGGACGATATTTATTGGTTGTGATTGGTGTGAAAATTGATTGATAGCGAATGGTTGATTGGAATTGTTTGTGGTTGAAATTGATTGAATGTGGTTGAAAAATACCCGTTTGCGGTTGAAAATTATTTGGTTGAAACCACATAGGATTAGTTTATGGAAATGAAATAAATATACATGCCGCCTGCGTGCGAACTAGATGCATGATTTCCTTTTTGTGTTGAATGGTTTTATATAAACTATAGGAAACCTTCATGTGTTGAATCTAAATTCATTCGTTGAATTGATATTCATGTGTTGAATGGCATTCGTGTTTTAAATATGAAAAATCACATTTTTATCTATATATACAAACTATAGAAAACCTTCATGTGTTGAATCGATATTCATTCGTTGAATTGAAATTCATGCGTTGAATGGTATTCGTGTTTTAAATATAAAAATAACCATTTTATCGATTTATATAAACTATAGAAAACCTTCATGTGTTGAATCTAAATTCATTCGTTAAATTGAAATTCATGTGTTGAATGGTATTCATATTTTGTAAGAAATTGTTTTATAATAAAAATCCTATTTTTATCATCAATATGAACTATATAAAATACTCTTGCTTTGAAATAAATTGTTTTATAATAAAAATCCTATTTTTATCATCAATATGAACTATATAAAATACTCTTGCTTTGAAATAAATTGTTTTATAATAAAAATCCTATTTTTATCATCAATATGAACTATATAAAATACTCTTGCTTTTAAATGAATTGTTTTATAATAAAAATCACCTTTCTATCATATACATGAATAGTTAAAAATAGTGAAGTGTTGAAATAGAAGTCAGTTGGATAAAAATATCATTTTTATCAAATGTATGAAAAGGAAATGGTTTTGAAATCGAAGGATCGATTATATATATATATATATATGTATATATATATATATAAATATAATTAAAATATATCAAACAACGAAGCTGCAGTTCGTATTTTGAAACCGTGATTTCAAACGATTAGTGCGGGAGATCCGACCATCGGATTTTCTCGAAACCGCAACCGTTGGGTTCGCTTTGGAAATATCTTTCCAACGGCACCAACTTTGTAAAAATCCAACAATTGGATTGTCTGGAATGTTTAATTCAAATCTGAAGAAAAACAGTGCCAGAATCGATTATATTTATATATATATATATAAATATATATGTAAATATAATTATATTTAATCGAATAACGACGTTGCAGTTCGTATTTTGAAACTGTGATTTCAAACGATTAGTACGGGAGATCCGACCATCGGATTTTCCTGAAATCACAACCGTTGGGTTCGCTTTGGATATATCTTTCCAACGGCACCAACTTTGTAAAAATCCAACGGTTGGATTGTCTGGAATGTTTGATTCAAATCTGAAGAAAAACAATTTCGGAATCGATTATATATATATATAAATATAATTATATTTAATCGAATAACGACGCTGCAGTTCGTATTTTGAAATCAAAACTTCAAACGATAATACCGGGAGATCCGACCATCGGAATTTCCCGAAAACTGGAACCTCAGATTCGTTTTGAAAAGATCTTTCTAATGATGTAAATTTTGTGAAGATCCAACGGTTAGATTTTCAGATATGTATAAATCAAATCTAAAGAAAAACGGCGCCACTGCCACGTCATGGCCCGAAGCGTCGTTTTGAATAAATTGGCTATTTTAAAATAAATAAAAATAGCGATAAATCGTTATAAAATATTATAAATGATATGGACGTGTTTTAGAAATTAACCGAAGGTTGGCTAAGTCGAATGGTTTCCTGTGTGTTGATCTGATGTTGGTTTCGGCCTTCGGGGTTAATATTTGGGAAATCGTTCTCTTACTGATTGACGGTTAGTGACTAATGAATTGAAATGATGCGTGTGTATGTTAGTGTTGCACTTGTTTATTATATACGCGAGCTGTTCAGAAAGACCGGCTTTATCCCATTCTGAATAACTGAATCGACGATAAGAAATCGAAGATGAAGACGGTGGCCGAAGACCGGAGATCTTCACCTCGTTTGGATTGTAACCGAGGTCCTGATTGGGAGGCATCGCGAAATATGGATAATGAGTGGTGATCGTCCAGACGTACGTGGTGATCGATGGGTTTCCGAGGTATTTAGTGCCTCCGGTTTCGTTCAGACCCAGAACGGACTTGCAAATGGACAGTGTGTCTGACATTGGAATTTATTCTGTGTGATTGATAGCCATCAGTTGCACGGTGTGGATTGCCTGTGTGGCATGCTAAGATGCAGTGATCAGGTCTTCTGTTGAAAAGCAAAGTCTTGTGGTGATGATCAAAGCATCGCCTGTGTGGCGTAGCTTTGTGTATAACGTGAATTCGCGAACCTCGCACCCGGTATGAACCAGAAACGGGAGGAAGGACCTCAGGGAGGACATGCGTTTCTTTCTAGTTAGAAGTGGCGTCTGTGGTTTTACACGCCCTGACGAGTTTGACTTATGTGGTTGTTGCTGTTGCGAGGCGCCTCGGTTTGATCGGACGATTCGGTTCCGATGGAGTCATTCGTTGGCTCACTTACGCCCCATAGGGCGGGGAAACGCATGTTCAGGAATTTTAATCCACATCGATGGACCGGCCCTAACGATCCAAGGGCCCACCTGAGTCTGGGTCCTGAGGGGCGGGCTAGAGCGTCTCGAAGTCAGTAAGGACTATCTTTAGCCTTGGTTCATGGCGGAAATCCAATTTCCAAATACGACATCGTGCGGTTTTGATTGTATATATATATGGCGACATGATATATGGTACCCATGCCGTCTATGATTGAAAGTTATGATTGAAATGGTTTTTGAAACTTATAAGCACTAGTAATAATATCAAATGCTTTTGTTTTATTCGTATCAAGCATATTTGGCCATTATAAGGTAAAACTCTATCCTACGGTTTGCGTTGCATTGTGTGATGGGAACTGAGTCTTATAATGGCTTCATTTTTATAAAAAGCATTGCGGAATGATTTGTTTTTAAAGCACTGGAAATCCAATGGAGTGAACCCGTTCCGCGAAAGTGGCATGGTCCTGTGATTGGCCATATTTTAGATGTGTTGAGTAGATTTATCATACTAGTCCTTATTGCTGGCCCTGAGTAGGCCGGGCACGCATGATAGGGGATTCTCGCTTCGCGGTTTGGTGGCGAACGGGATACTCTTATCCCTACATGTCGCAGTTTAGAGCGTTGGTTCGCCAGTAGGCGCGAGACTCGAGAGGTTCGCCGTAAAACAAGGGATTGGGGGACCAGTGTGAGCCACGGTAGGTTTTACCTGCTATACTGGGGGATGAAGAGATGGTTGCAAAGCCTACCGGATTTCTCGGTAACTTTACATTTGGTATCAGAGCTTTGGTTAAGCTTAGTGTTGGAATATAACATATTAACGAACTCGTCAAAAATAGGACTAGTAGTGTTCTAGGACGGGTAACTCTATACAGATAGGATCAGTAATATCCTAGTATGAGTATAGCAGAATAACTCGTTAGAGATGGGGTCAGAAGTGCCCCAGAACGAGTCGGGAGTTATATGTTTATATATAACGTATTTGTGATTATATATCTAGTTTGGTTTTAGAAATATAATTTTTGAACATATATAAAAGATATATATTTTTGAAAGGTTAAAAACAATTTGATTGTTGCTTGTGTTGTGTGATAGTAAATTTGATTAATTGAATTATTGAAACAATAGTTAATTTAATCAACAATAGAATAATGGAAGAATTTATTCATTTAAATCACACATTGAACTGATATAAGAATAGATGGAAATATATACATGTGCATTATATATGTTTGAATAGGTAATTGGATAGCTGTTGAGTAAAGATTTTATTTGCGTGCCCGACAAATAGGTAAACCTTAATGAGTTGGATGCGCAATTTTATTATTATATCAACTCCTGTGAATGCCATTGGATGCGGAGTGCTGGTTGTTCTGTGTGTAAATAATAAACGTCGCCATAGGATAGTAACAATTAATTTTGAACTACATTGCATGGCATACTTCTGGAAGATAGGCATACTTCATCATATACCACATAAGCATTTGGAGCTTGTGTGACGAGGTGGAAGATTTACCATACGAGCGAGAGGCTTGTATGGCGATGACTATATTTTACAGGTTGAACTGATGACTGATATGGACTATTTAAATTGTAACGATTAAATTGCCAGATTAATAAAAACCCCACACGGGTCTGGAGTTGACAATAATCACGTCTCTCTAGTTATTAGATACGGCACATGGACTATTTATTTCCCACACGGGACGAGGTGACGAGGATTTATCCTCTGGAGCATTTAAAATACACACTCCCTCAAGCTTTGACAGGGTGACGAGAATTTATTCTTTGGAGTTATTATCAATACACACTCCCCTATAAACACCAGAATATATCACTATAAATATGTGTATGCTTTATAGGATTTATTGGGTACCTAATACGGCCCAATAAATTTCCAAACCCGTCCCCGTACGAAGGAGGTTATGGCGAAATTTTTCGAAAATTCCGGGTGTTAGCCAAATTTTTGAAGAATTTGAAAATACTCAGAAACTGAAAAGTTGGAGAATGGAAGCCAGATTAAACGTAGAGTTGATAAATCAAACCACTTTCGACTTTGTTCCTTTTCGGGGACGAAAAGTTTTAAGTGGGGGAGATTGTAACGACCCAGAAAATCTGAACCAATTTAAATTTTTTGAATTGGCTAAAATAATGGATTTTGAATATTTAAAATAAAATTTTAAATGATAGCAATGAAAACTGAGTTTGAATTGACAATTGAAAAGGAATATAATTAATTTTAATTATAAACAAGGCCTGAAAAGGCCCTGCAGTTTCAAAATTTGAATTCAAAATTTGTCGGACTGTACCGGGTGCAAAGCAAAACGGATTTGAGTGAAACCAAAAGTATTTAAATTTGTTAGTGAATATCTTTCTAACGAATCTGAAAAATCGAAGTTTCATGGCGGGAAGCAAAAGTTATGGCCAAATGAATTTTCAGAAAGGTCGCTATGGAATTTATATAGCCCGTGAAATTGGCCATTTTGCATACGACCTCGGAATTCGACGAAACCGCTTTTGTTGGATCAGGGATGAGAAGTTATTTCTAGGTTTCAAATTTCATAATTTTTGAAGCTAGTATGTGAGCGTGGCAAAGGAAAACGTGTTTTGGTAAAATACAGTTAAATTGGATCGACCAGAAAAGGGCCATTTTACAGACGGTCTCAGAATTCGACGAAACTAGTTTTGTTGGGACTGTATCATCAAAACATAGCTAGATTTATTTTTCTGGAATTTTTCGAATCAATTTGTGGCCATGACAAATTGAAATGTACGTTCAAATCGAATATTGAATGTTTTATATTTTAATTTGAAGGAAACCTGACTCAAACAGTCGAATGGGCCTACGAAACCTATCCCATTGTGTTTGAAATGGGGTAAAAGGCTAGGGGCGACAGTCATTGGGTTTGATTTCGAGTTCGTGTGAGAAAACCCCAATTTTTGAAAATATATATATATATATATATATATATATATATATATATATATATCGGCGAATCAGAAAATTCCATTCATTAAATAAAAAAAAAGAAAATCGCTCCTTCTCTCTCCCCGACAGCGACGAACGGTGGATGGGTATTCAAATCTTCCCGGCTTGATTTCTCCTTCGTTTCTCAACGAAATCGAGCGCGGTTGGATCCATTTCGAAGCTCTTGACCTCCTCTTCAAATCAATATGAAGTTTGGTGATTATCGGTGAGTATATCGAGAGAATCACCCTCGAGAACGGCCGGCCTTTGGAGCTCCGCCACGCCAGCTGGGCCCCACCGAACTGCACCCCACCACCACGCGCGGAGGCGCCCCTCCTCCCTCTTCGACATGACGTTGGCCTATCCCCCTATCGTGCACCGGTTTGCGCGCTAAACGGATCCCTAGTTTTGAACCCGAACTGAAAGGTAACGGCTGTTCTAATTTCAACTGGTTTTAAGACTTTAAAGTGTTGCAAAATTCGATCAACTTTGAAAAATCATATCTTTTTCGTTTGTGGTTGAAATTCAGTGAAACAAGAGACACCGGGACCGTGTCGACGCTCTCTACATTCTAGACGAGACCAAATATTTTTCTGAGCTCGCTACCATTTTTGGCGACGCAAAAAGCAATGTGAGATTTCTAATTTATAAACGATATGGAAAACGACGATGTATAAATTATATAGTCGATGTATGAGTTATATAAGCGTTGTACACCTCTTGTATAAGCGTTGTATAAGTTGTACGTTCGATGTATAAGTTGTATATGCATTGTAAAAATTATATATGTGTTGAAATAGAAGTGAATTGCTATATATATATATATATATATATATATATATATATATAGACACCCCTCGTCCACAAACCATGGACGATATTTATTGGTTGTGATTGGTGTGAAAATTGATTGATAGCGAATGGTTGATTGGAATTGTTTGTGGTTGAAATTGATTGAATGTGGTTGAAAAATACCCATTTGCGGTTGAAAATTATTTGGTTGAAACCACATAGGATTAGTTTGTGGAAATGAAATAAATATACATGCCGCCTGCGTGCAAACTAGATGCATGAGTTCCCATTGTCAAAAGCTGCGAGGCTTTAAAGTAGAGCGAGGAGCCGTACTAGGGACGACCCCGGTTTTAACTACCCTGTCGTTATGCTGCCAAAATTTTGAATAATATTCATGTGTTAGAATTATTTTCATGTGTTGAAATTATATTCGTCTGTTGAATAGAAAACCTTCATGTGTTGAATCGATATTCATTCGTTGAATTGATATTCATGTGTTGAATGGTATTCGTGTTTTAAATATGAAAAATCACATTTTTATCTATATATACAAACTATAGAAAACCTTCATGTGTTGAATCGATATTCATTCGTTGAATTGAAATTCATGTGTTGAATGGTATTCGTGTTTTAAATATAAAAATAACCTTTTTGTCGATTTATATAAACTATAGAAAACCTTCATGTGTTGAATCTAAATTCATTCGTTGAATTGATATTCATGTGTTGAATGGTATTCGTGTTTTAAATATGAAAATCACATTTTTATCTATATATACAAACTATAGAAAACCATCATGTGTTGAATCGATATTCATTCGTTGAATTGAAATTCATGTGTTGAATGGTATTCGTGTTTTAAATATAAAAATAACCATTTTATCGATTTATATAAACTATAGAAAACCTTCATGTGTTGAATCTAAATTCATTCGTTGAATTGAAATTCATGTGTTGAATGGTATTCATATTTTGAAAGAAATTGTTTTATAACAAAAATCCTATTTTTATCATCAATATGAACTATATAAAATACTCTTGCTTTGAAATAAATTGTTTTATAATAAAAATCCTATTTTTATCATCAATATGAACTATATAAAATACTCTTGCTTTGAAATAAATTGTTTTATAATAAAAATCCTATTTTTATCATCAATATGAACTATATAAATTACTCTTGCTTTGAAATGAATTGTTTTATAATAAAAATCACCTTTCTATCATATACATGAATAGTTAAAAATAGTGAAGTGTTGAAATAGAAGTCAGTTGGATAAAAATATCATTTTTATCAAATGTATGAAAAGGAAATGGTTTTGAAATCGAAGGATCGATTATATTTATATATATATATATATAAATATAATTAAAATATATCGAACAACGAAGCTGTAGTTCGTATTTTGAAACTGTGGTTTCAAACGATTAGTGCGGGAGATCCAACCATCGGATTTTCCCGAAACCGCAACCGTTGGGTTCGCTTTGGAAATATCTTTCCAACGGCACCAACTTTGTAAAAATCCAACGGTTGGATTGTCTGGAATGTTTAATTCAAATCTGAAGAAAAACAGCGCCAGAATCGATTATATTTATATATATATAAATATAATTATATTTAATCGAATAACGATGCTATAGTTCGTATTTTGAAACCGTGATTTCAAACGATTAGTACGGGAGATCCGACCATCGGATTTTCTTGAAATCACAACCGTTGGGTTCGCTTCGGAAATATCTTTCCAACGGCACCAACTTTGTAAATATCCAACGGTTGGATTGTCTGGAATGTTTAATTCAAATCTAAAGAAAAACAACGCCGGAATTGATTATATTTATATATATATATATAAATATAATTATATTTAATCGAATAACGACCCTGCAGTTCGTATTTTGAAATCGAAACTTCAAACGATTATACCGGGAGATCCGACCGTCGGAATTTCCCGAAAACTGGAACCGTTGGATTCGTTTTGAAAAGATCTTTCTAATGATGTAAATTTTGTGAAGATCCAACGGTTAGATTTTCAGATATGTATAAATCAAATCTGAAGAAAAACAGCGCCACGACCGCGTTATGGCCCGAAGCGTCATTTTGAATAAATTGGCTATTTTAAAATAAATAAAAATAGCGATAAATCGTTATAAAATATTATAAACGATATGGATGTGTTTTAGAAATTAACTGAAGGTTGGCTATGTCGAATGGTTTCCTGGGTGTTGATCTGATGTTGGTTTCGGCCTTCGGGGTTAATATTTGGGAAATCGTTCTCTTACTGATTGACGGTTAGTGACTAATGAATTGAAATTATGTGTGTGTATGTTAGTGTTGCACTTGTTTATTATATACGCGAGCTGTTCAGAAAGACCGAGTTTATCCCATTCTGAATAACTGAATCGACGACAAGAAATCGAAGATGAAGACGGTGGTCGAAGACCGGAGATCTTCACCTCGTTTGGATGATAACCGAGGTCCTGATTGGGAGGCATCCCGAAATATGGATAATGAGTGGTGATCGTCCATACATACATGGTGATCGATGGGTTTGCGAGGTATTTAATGCCTCCGGTTTCGTTCAGACTCAGAACGGACTTGCAAATGGACAGTGTGTCTGACATTGGAATTTATTCTGTGTGATTGATAGCCATCAATTGCACGGTGTGGATTGCCTGTGTGGCATGCTAAGATGCAGTGATCAGGGCTTCTGTTGAAAAGCAAAGTCTTGTGGTGATGATCAAAGCATCGCCTGTGTGGCGTATCTTTGTGTATAACGTGAATTCGCGAACCTCGCACCCGGTATGAACAAGAAACGGGAGGAAGGACCTCAGGGAGGACATGCGTTTCTTTTTAGTTAGAAGTGGCGTCAGTGGTTTTACACGCCTTGACGAGTTTGACTTATGTGGTTGTTGTTGTTGTGAGGCGCCTCGGTTTGATCGGATGATCCGGGTCCGATGGAGTCATTCGTTGGCTCACTTACGCCCCATAGGGCGGGGAAACGCATGTTCAGGAATTTTATTCCACATCGGTGGACCGACCGTGACAATCCAAGGGCCCACATGAGTCTGGGTCCTGAGGGGCGGGCTAGAGCGTCTCGAAGTCGGTAAGGACTATCTTTTGCCTTGGTTCATGACGGAAATCCAATTTCCAAATACGACATCGTGCGGTTTTGATTATATATATATATGGCGACATGATATATGGTACCCATGCCGTCTATGATTGATAGTTATGATTGAAATGGTTTTTGAAACTTATAAGCACTAGTAATAATATCAAATGCTTTTGTTTTATTCGTATCAAGCATATTTGGCCATTATAAGGTAAAATTCTATCCTCCGGTTTGCGTTGCATTGTGTGATGGGAACTGAGTCTTATAATGGCTTCGTTTTTATAAAAAGCATTGCGATGTTTAAAAGAATGATTTGTTTTTAAAGCACTGGAAATCCAATGGAGTGAACCCATTCCGCGAAAGTGGCGTGGTCCTGTGATTGGCCATATTTTAGATGTGTTGAGTAGATTTCTCATACCAGTCCCATGACTGACTCGTAGTTTGTTTCACTTTCAAACTCGGGTGCCCCTCTTTCTACACGGGCAGCCTTATGTTCAGGTTTTTAGCAGGCTTGTTCTGGATAGATGGAGCTGAAGATGGATTCTATCATTTATCTCTTTCTATGCTGTTCAGCTCCTATTGTACATATTATGTTTGTTTCCCGCTGTAAACATTTATGTATAGCTGAACTGTATTTGTACTAAGTATGATCCTGTATACTGTGTAACTATGATGATTATTGTTTATCCAGTGTATTATTGTTCATTATCTGTTGTATTTATTTAATTCAGTTCCGCTGTTATCTGTTTATGTGTTATATTCCAAAGATTACCCTTGCCGCCGTCAGTACGGGGTTTCGGGTTTTCACACTCTAACACCCAAATTATCTGAATGGGTAGATATTTATATTTAGAAATGCAAGAAAATGCAGAAAACACACAAGATTTACAGTGGTTCAGCGTTAACGCGCCTACGTCCACTTTATATCTATGATTATACGTTAGATTCGAGTACAATCAATGATGATTCACTCAATAATTTCGGGCTAAGACTGATAAGAAATTGCAAGATAACAATAATGGTGGAAATAGTACTTAGAACTGCCAAAAGATCCTAAAAATGTCAAGCACTGGGCTATTTATAGCTGATATCTGCAGGTGGATCGTGGTCACATGTGGCACAAATCCCGAGGATCTCGGACTGGTTCATGGCTTAATGGAGAAATAGTCAATATGGTCGTTATGGATAGGTGTCATTAGATCTTGCATTCGCGGATCGTGGTAGATAAGGAGTCACGATCGTTGATAGCGATAAGGAGTCACGATTGTTGATGGGCGCCACGAGTTGGGGAGGACAATGTGACCACGATCGAGTATTTAAGGGTTTTGACATGCGAGGCTTCATATTTCCTTTGTGTGTGAACCTTGGTGGCTTGGTCCAAAAGCTAGCCAACATTATGCCCCCTCGAAGTATGTTTTATCAATGATGGAACATGCTTCGAAGATTCTAAATGGACCTTTTCACAAAACAATATGAATCAATAGTCACATCCATTTATAGCGTCGCATTGTTTCAAATGGTTACACCTCTTGAGGAGTAAAAATATTAGATTAATTCTTCAATCACTTCTTTATTCGTCTGCTGATTCCCATCTCCCAAATTTCAGAAAATATTGCGATCATTCAGTCGAGTAAGTTTTTAGATCTTTATATGTACTTCCATTTCTCTTATTTCGCGATCATTCTCGAGTCTGGGCCTTTAGAATTCCACACGGTTCGTGACCGTGGTAGTGTCACGGACCAATCAGGTGAGAGGACCGCCATTTAAGCTTCAATGGGCCTTCACGAACATTCGTGGCCCGTGGATCTTCGTGGACCGAGTCACGACAAGTAGGGGGAGACCAAGAGCCATCTCCATATATATATAAGCCAGGCTCCCCCATTCGCTCCCTTCTTTCTCCTTTTACTTTTTCATTCTTTCTTTTCTCTCATCATTCTTACTGCTTTTACCCAATCCCACAAAACCCTAGCCAGTGATTTTCCTCCCAAACCCGCGTGATCCGAAGACTATCCATCAAACTCAAAAAGGTAACTATAGCAAATAGTTAAGCTTTTCCTGCGCCCTCTCTTGGTTTCTGCGGATTTCATCTTGGTTGGTGGCCTCGAGACGGTAGGCGATGGCATAGGGGTTCAGAGGTACTATTGGGAATTGGTTGAAGGAGGCCGCGGAAGGGAATTAACTGTCAGATCGAATTGTGGATAAAAAGGGAATCGGGCTCGTGATGAAAAGGAGCTAGGTCACGATGCGAATCGTGTGGTGTGGGTTTGAAGAGAGTAGCGGAAGGGAGATGAAAATGGAGTGTTAAATTGGATAGAGGATCGGGTCGTGAGAATGGGGGAGCTTCGGTTTTTGGAAACAAGAAGTAAAGTGGATCGGGGGGGGGGGGTCTGTCACGATCAGTTCAAGTAAAGAAGAATGGGTCAAGAGCTTAAGTGTCCCACGATCCGATGCCTTTCCATAGGCTGGTGCCTTCCCACGAACCAGGACTTGCTTCACAAACCAATGATGTATCACGAGCCAAACCCTGTCTCACGAGCCAGCTTGACCAACGATTCGATATACATGTTGATTAGAAAATACAATGTAATTGTGATATACCAATGGACAGTTAGGTTAGAGCCTTCGAGATAAACCTTTTGAACTGGAAAATAGCATAATTCAACAGCATACAATGACCAATATCCCATTTATCTAACTAACTTCATGTTTTTCTTTAATGTATGCACAAGCACACACTTGCACTTACACACACGGGGAACGGGTAATTGTATTCTAACTTCTCACGTTTTCTCACCAACACAGTTATGTTAGATAAGCAGTCAACTGAAATGTCAGAGAGAGGTAAAGAATCCGAGTCATCAAAGCATTATGATCCCGATGTGCTTCCCACAGATTTAGATTGGGAAAATTCTGACCCCGAATATGAGACCGACACCGATATTGAATCGACGACTTCTGAAAGTACATCTCTTAAAGACGAGGAAGAAGAAGAAGATCTGGCTCCTGACGAGATCCCAGGTGTTAAGGAAGTGGAGGAGGAGAAGCTCAGTGATTCCCTGGCTTCCAAATTAGATGACATAAAGCTTAAGAAAATATGCATAAGACACGGGATCACCTGGGACGATGTTAAGACTCCAGAAAGTGAGGATAGACATCATTCTGCCCCGCCAGGGTACATGACCGTTAGTAGGCTAATGTGCTGGGTAGGCGCTATTCATCCCTTTCCACCAATTGTTGTTGAGACCTTAAGATGATTCCTCATTGCCCCTATGCAGCTTCATCCCAATGCTTACGCAGCCTTATACACTTTATGCATTGCGTATGCGGAGATTCTACAGACTGAGCTCACTTACAAAGATTTGAAATTCTATTATCTCTTCAAATACCATTCGATAGTGGCTCCAAACTTCTCTTTCTTTGAATCGGTAGCCAACAAGAAGGTTTTATCAGAGGATCATAGCAGCATAGGGGATCCCAAAGCTGATTGGTTCTATATAAAACACCAAGCTGGGTGTGCAAGGAAGTGGCTAAAATCGAGTAAGCTTTAAACCTCTAGATGTCTGACCTGATTGCATAACCAAAGCACTGACATGTTTCTTTTCTCTATACAGATCATAGCTTCCCAAAAAACGGAAGGCTCGGTATATGATGATCGACTGTCCCGCCTTCTCAAGAGAAAATCAGACTTCTTAAAAATCAAGAAATGTATCACCGACGATAATCTTCACAAGCACCGTCTTCTGGATATAAGGTTGGACTAGGTGCGGGCGGCATTCCTTATAAATATGTGCCCCCGACTGAAGGTGAAGGGACCTCGGGGGTCACAAAAACCACTGAACTTCGCAAGAGCCCCTCACCAATGATCGATCAAGATGATGAGGATTTGAATGTATATAAAGGAGGTGAGGTTCTAGCTGATGAGCCAAAGGAAATCCCAACTTCTAAGGAGAAATCTTCCTCCAGGACTCCGTCACCGATTGAGGCCATCACTCACGATGAATTGACAGAAGAGAAAATATTCGGAGAATTAAAAAAAATTCCTCTACCAGACGACATTTACATGCAAGAAGACTTCGAAGGGGAACCATTCTTTCCCATCTCTGAGGAAGTGAATGTTCCAGTTGGGGAAAAAGAAAACACACAGACGAGCCAGACTATGGGCCTTGGTCTGTTGGGGGGGATTATACGGGATGCATGAATCACTTGCACCACTCATCACAACACTTCTACACCACCAGTATTCATGATTCTGATACACATTTGTTTTCTTTGCAGGAAAAATGCATAGTAAACAATCCTATTCTTACCGCTCTCTCCGAGCAAGCACACTGAGGCTCCTTTCTGATCCTGAGCATGCCCGCAGTGACAGTCGAGGGAGAGATAGTTACCGACCTCGTGGTTCTTATCAATCTCATTCTACACGATCTCGTTCTCCCTCAAAGCAAGATCCTGGAAAGCCCCACGGTCGTCCAGTGCCACCATCGGGGGGGGGGGGGGGTGGTTAAGCAACTTCCCAAAGACTTGACTCCTCCGAAAAGTAAACCCTCTCATAGCAAGTCTTCCAAGAAACACCATGAGTAAAAAGAAAAAAAGAAATGATCCGAACAAGGATTTAGAAAAGGAGAAAATAGCTATTGTCCCCTCTGGCCAGCGCGATTTGGATACTACCACTGCGCAGGATGTTGTTTACACTTCTGAGAATCGGGTCAAGCTGAAGCATTTGCAGAAGCAGTTTCCTGATATTTTCTTTGAAAGGATGATGTTTGTTCCAGATCTTGAACCGGTTCCCGAGGACTGGCATGTAGAAGTCATAGGGCAGGTGAGTCATGTGGCCAAACAATATATGGCAATGAAGAAGCATGCCACCACTCTTTATGCTGCCATCCGCCCCTTGGAGACGATAGCAGCCAAAACCAGAGTGAAGATTGATAATGATGGTAAGGCTAGGAGCAGAATGGAAAAGAAACTAGAGGATACACATGCTCAGCTCGCTTTAGCTCGGCGGGATGCGGAAAATTACAAATCAGAGCTAGAGAGTTCTAGGAAGCGTTTTCACATTGAGCTCGAATCAAATAGCCAAGAACGTTTAGCTTTGAAAAAAGAAGCAGAGGATCTCAGGACAATTAATACTGAATTGAAGATAGCACAATAACATTTTGCCGCTGAGAAGGCTTCCTGGGAGAAAGAGAAAGCGAGCTTAAAGGACAGTCTCGCTCTTGTTGAAAAAGAGAAAGAAGCTTTGAATGATCACCTTGTCCAAGCCGAAGAGCACGCAAATCTCGCTGAAAGTAATGCTAATAATGCTCTTGAATCGGCCTCCGCCACTGCTGATGAGCTTGCTACAACTAAAAAATAGATAGATGGTTTCGAAGAACAGCTATTCGACTTCTTTGGCCAAGTTATTAAGACCCGAGACATCTTGTGGATTCAGGATTATCACGTTACTTTGGCCAATGTGTGGGATATGACCGTTGAGGGAGAATAATGTCGGTTGTAAATCGAAGAATTTGATGAAAAACAGCTCATACAGACTTATCTCAAAGGTGAAGAGCCAGAGGCTTTGGAGATAGGCAGACGTCTGATCCAAGAGGAAATAGAGAAAGAGAGAACAAAACTCAAGGGCAAGGATAAAATTGACGAAGGCTCTAGCTTGGTTGTGGATCCCAAGGCCTCCGAAATCGAGGAATACAATCCTGATGATTCGTTGATTCCCTTGGCTCCAACCCCTTCAGTTGCTGGAGCTGCTATTACAAATCCGGGCGAGGAGTCCGCTGAAGGTATCTCTATATTCTCTTCAAAGTTCGTCAAAGCAGTTATAACTTGTCATAATCTCGCGGGACATACAACTGAGATGACCACACTATCTCCTAAATCACTAACATTTGCTTCTCATGACATAGGTGGCAATCCGATCGAGGAGGATGCGGAAGAGAAAGCAGTGGCGGAGAAAGTTATTGTCCCCTCAAGTGCTGGTGCTAAAGTCTCTGAAGTTCCAAAGCAAGCCGAGGATACAACAAGTAAGAAGCCTATTGTGGCACCTAGCACTGATGCTCCTGTAGATGCCGAAGTCATTGGGGCTTTGCAAGACACCGATGGTGGTCATGGAGATAAAGAGGATGACATAGTCATCATAGAAGAAATCAAGAATGACTATAACGATACCTAGGCTGGTATGCAGGATAGGAAAGAGAAACAATTGGCTTTGAAGAAAGAGGGGCAGGACCCTCTATATATGCCTCCTATTTCAGAAGTCGATCCCAAAGCTGGGTTGGTTATAAGATTCTCTTCCAAATCAATAACTACACAGCTTGCCTCCCAGCCTCCTAATTCTCCATAGGAGTCTCTTGTTGATAAGAGGAAGAGGAAGAAGGGTGACCGCTCTGATGCTGACAAGGAGTTGGAGAAACAGAAGAAGGAGAAGAAATCAAAATCATCTCCCAAGCGTAAATAGGAAACACTTATTAGGTTATATTCTTGCTTTTAGGCTTTCCACTGGCCAAGAAATGTGGTTGTGAGAATGGCCCTCACTTTTTTTCAGCTTCTTGGGCTTGTAAACCTGCTTTTAGTGAATGAAAATTTGTTTCTTTCGCACCGTACCTGCAAGTTTAACTTATTGTACTTAGTCATAAACTTTTAGATCCTAACTAAGTTAAAATCGAACCATGAAGCATTGCAACAAAAAATTTCAAAATTTCTGTGACTGCACAAATATGTGTGTATATATGTGCCCCTAATCAATCATTAGTATGATGCCTGGCCAGGGTTCATTGAGGATTGATTAGAGTCATGTGTGCGGTGTCCCTCATTTTCAGAAATGAGGGGTTCAAGTTATTCGGCGGCATAAGTTGCTATGCCTTTATACTTTCCCGATCCTTTGGTTAGGATAGGAATTCTCGTGGCGCTAAGTCTCTAGCACCTTTATACTCTCCCAATCCTTCAACGGGTTAGAGTTCGAGCTCGGTTCTTAGTCTGCTCACCGATCCTTCAACGAGGCAGAAGATCAGGGGGCGCTAAGTCTCTAGCGCCTTTATACTCTCCCAATCCTTCAGCGGGTTAGAGTGTTATCAAGGCGGTTTTATAATGGTGCACCTTCACATCTTGGGGACGTTATCTCTACGTCCTTTATAATCTCTCTCCAATCTAGAGAGTTAGACTGCAAGTAATAGTGCGATTTACCTCGCTGCACCTTTTGGAACTTTGGTTATCGCTAGCCTTCCAATTTGATAGGTGAAGCTTTGAATTAGGTGTTTCGAAATCGCTACATAATTTATAACAAATCTCAAAATTATAATGATTGATGTTAGTTAAAAATAAAAGAGCAGATAAGAAACGGTGCAGTAAAGATAAATGACACACGATATTTTTATAGTGGTTCGGTCGAATCATGACCTACATCCACTTTATAATCTTTTACTCAAGTAACTAGACTGTTCTAGGAAAGTCGTGCCTTTTTATATGGTCCTAAAAACAAAAGAGTAAAACTGACAATTTCACGTCAGATAAGGCCGCAGATGCTGGGCATTCCACACTCTGGGGATTTCATCTCCATCCACGGTTGCTATCTTGAAGGTTCCATTATCAAGCCTTCGTAAAATGGAGTACGGTCCTTCCCATTTCGGGCCCATATATATTGGGGGTGGAAAGACGTGTTTCAGAACCAAGTCTCCGAGTTCAAAGGTTTGAGCTCGGACTTTTTTGCTGTAATACCGAGCGACCTATTGCTTATGTCTCAAGGTGCGTAGATCGGCTTCGTCCCTCTTTTCTTCAACCATATACAGAGACTCAAGGAGCAGCTCATTGTTGGTCATAGGGTCATAATAAGTGATTCGATGAGATGGTACTTCTAACTCAACCGGGATGACCGTTTCGGCTCCAAAAGCGAGGGAAAAAGGTGTGTGACCTGTTGCCGACTTGTATGTTGTCCTATAGGCCCATAGTGCCAAGGGTAATTCATCAACCCACATGGCTTTGGCCCGCTTCAATCTTTTCTTCAAAATAGACTTAATCACTTTGTTTGCCACCTCGAATTGCCCGTTCGATTGCGGATGTGCCACAGAGGTGTATCTTCTCTCGATATGATACTTCTGGCAGAAATCTCGAAAGTCGACCCATTTGGTGAAGTAATCCACGGCCACAATGGCGAATTTTGCTCCGCCCATAGCTATGGGGAGGCTTCCAATAATATCGATTCCCCAAACAGCAAAGGGCCACGGCTCATCATCATCTTCAACTGGCCAGGAGGTGCCCTGGGGATCATGGAAAACTTCTGACACACATTGTAACACCCCATCTCCATTAATGTCACTCACAAAGGGAATGCATTAACTTCCGTGGAGCGTATTTAGTGTATAGAATAGAATATAACAAGACAGATATAAATAATGGTACTTGAAAATTTTAAACCAACTTCTATTGCAGTGGAGAAAATAGTTTGATTACAACAACTTCATAAACCAAGTACACTTAATTTCCATCTTGATAAATTGTTTCAGAGTACATAAAATAAAAAGCATAAACCCCAACAAAAGTAGCCATAAAAGAGATGAGCTGAACTTTACTTTCAGCAATCCAAGCACTTCCAAAAGAGAGAAAGAGATCCAAGATCAAGCTCCACTAGTACTAGTCCCACCCTGAGAACCTGGCCCGGGGGGGGGGGGGGGGGAGGAAGAAAAGAGGCGAAAACAAGAGGGTCAGACATGAAGTCTGGCGAGTATAATAACTTTAACAATATAATTATTTAAGAAACTAGGATAAGGCATAAACTGGTAAGATAATATATGACCATGAAACAAGTGGGCATGACAAAGCAAATAAGAGGAATATTTTGGCGTTAATCTCGTTCCTAATCACTATAGGATAATTACTATACTTCACCAATGCTAATTACACCGCACCATTACTAGTCACCCTAAAAGTTGATCCCGCCCACCGAACAAAATAATATTAATGGTAGTTTCGTGTACTCCTAGCTATCTTCATAGGTGCCATCTGCCCTACCTCCGCTAGTCGTACCCCCTACCCTCCACATTCTAATTACAATGTTTATTCATAATATGGTAGTTATACTCCTAGCTGTCTTCATATGTGTCGTCTGCTCCTATCTCCGTTAGTCGTACCCACTACCTTCCCCATTGGACTTGCGTTGCCACCGCTAACCCGTTTTGACCTCTTACAATCAAATCCAGTAAGCGTGTCCCGTCCTCGACTTGGGTCGAGCTCACAAAGATACTAAATGGGTTACTGGTTTGAAAAGGGTTCCCACACAAGCTTTCCACCTATGTTTGGTCCCCACTAAGATTCCCCACTTAACCCCTCCTTGTCCATGTCTTCTTACATGTTTTCAACTTGGTTAAGTGTTTATAATTATATCCCACGTGTCCCCCATGTTATCCACTTATCAAATCAACATGTGTTATTGGTTAAGCTTGTCTTAACCCTACCCGCTTATCAGATTGATATATTATTGGTTAAGCTGGTCTTAACCCCATCCACTTATATCTTATTGGTTAAGTCGGTCTTAACCCTATCCACTTATCCGATCAATATGTTATTATTGGTTAAGTTTGTCTTAACCCTATCCACTTTTCAGATTAATATATATATATATATATATATTATTGGTTATGATTAGGTACTTCTTAGTTCACAGATACATTGGTTAAGAGAAAAACTCCTTAAGTACCAACCTCGAAGACCAAGATCAACATCAGATCGTTACTCAGAGAATCACTCACTCAACCAAACTTCTATTTGTCATTCATATTTGTCTTTAACCAGCATTAATTAATTATTAAGGCACCTAATCGTATTTCACATGCCACCCAAGACACCCACTTAATTTCACATGCCACCCAAGGCACCCACTTAACCCCCTATGTCCCACCACATGTTTATCTGGTTAAGTGTTACTTAATTCATTAGAACCATAACCTTGTAAAGACCTCCCACATTAGACAGACATTTGCGGTTGCTGGATTTGCCGGGCGTGTCCGGGCAGTCTTATACCCCAAACGAGCCTAACCTTGTGTCTGTACAACTGTTACGCATTTAATTTGTGCCTTTGACCTCTCATGTTAGACTGGCATTTGTGGCTGCTAGATTTGCCGGGCGGGTCCGGGCAGTCTTACACCACAAAAGAGTCCAACCTCGTTTCTTATGCGGTTTATTATTACACATCTTTATTTAACCCTAAATTAGATTAATATCCCTATTCAATTTTTTCAATAAATTCCAATTTTATTTATGTCCATAATTATCTCTTAAAATTATGTCCATAAATACCAATTATGCCAATTAATGTCTTAAATTAATCATATGCCTTTTTAAGGCCATTTATGCCAATTCACAATTTTATGTATATTCAATATTATCCCATCATCCCCATGCTATTCGTACGCTTTCATATGACATATGTTAGACTCGCAAATAGTCTAACTCATAAAAAGAAAAACAACATCACATAACACATAAGACAGATCTAAGGATCATGACATAAGATTACATAGCCAATAACTTGAATATGAATTACATTCAAACTAGCATATGACACAAAACTAGCATAGGTGGTGGATATAAACTTGCATAACTTATGTACTGCTATAGATCAAAACATAAAGGTGTGAACTTGCATATGGATCTAAACATAAAGATGTAATCTTGCATATAGATCTAAACATAAAGATATAATCTTGCTTATGGATCTAAACATAGAGGTATGAACTTTCATATGGATCTAAACATATAGATAAATGTCACATAAACTGTAACACCCCGTATTTCTGTTAATATTAATGTTCACAAATTAAAGAATAACTAATCGCAAATGTGAGAATTAAGTGAAAAGGATTGCGCCATTGTGTTCGTCTCGGAATTCTGGTTGAGATTGAGTCCGAGTTTACGTGAATTGGACTTCGTATGAAGAAGTTATGGCCATCGGAAGTTTCAGAAAATTCAAAACAGATTTCAGAAAATTCAAATTTCAGAGTCAGATGGGCTAGGCGGCAAAATCCCGCCAGGGCCAGGTCGACCTAAGGGTCGACCTGCCCCCACCCCCTCCCCCCCGCGGGCAGATTTGAATAGTGACCTGTTAATGACTGCGTGCTGACTCATTAGGGTTTCTGATCTGCTCTGATTGGCTGGGATTAATTCTGGGTTGATCGGATGGCCTAAACTAATCCTAAACTCTATAAAAAGACATGTAGACTCAAACCCTAAAATCAAATTAAAATTAGATTCATGGCCTCCATGCCGTCACCTAGCAACCTAGAATAGCCGCCACCAATTAGAGAGGAAGAAAGCTAATCAAATTCAATTCTATTCAACTCTAACAACGAGTCTACTTCAAAGGAAAGCTAATTCAACTTCAGAACTCAGAATTCAGAACTCAAGACCTTCTTTGAGTTGTGAGTTCGATTTCTTTAATAAAATAATTAGCAATTTAATTGGATTGAGTTATGATGCGGATTATATAGCTATGTTGTGAATTATTGACCGCATGTTATCATCTATGTTGTAAAATTGTGATGTTATCATTTATGTTGTAAATTCCATGATGTTATCATCTATGTTGTAAAGTTGTGATGTTATCATCTATGTTGTAATTCTATAATTGACCAATTCATGATGATGTTTCATATGCTAGTTTGGTTATGTTGATTCATATGATAAATCATATGTATGTATGCAAGTTTAGGTGTTGATTTAGACGTGGATCATATGCAAGTTAGTAAAGATTATGTGTAACTTTACATGTTTCATGACATCTATTTTAGATCTAAAGTTAGGCTATGACATGTGTGATTTATACGCTAAATTCTACATGCTAGTTTACATGTTTAGATGTAAGTTTACACCATTGTTATGTTGCATAAATCACATATGCAAGTTTATATAAATATATGAGTTTGGAATATGAATCACGTTATGTAAGTTTGTGGTTATTGCCTATGCAAGTTTACAACTTTAGATGTAGATCTATGGCATACATGGTTTATGCAAGTTTGTGACTACTACCTAAACAAGTTTACACCTTTAGATTTGGATCTATGACATATGTAGTTTTATGCAAGTTGTGACTTTGGCCTATGCAAGTTTTAGATGTAGAACATCATTCACACATGCAAGTTCACCGCTTATGTTTATATCTAGTTTTAATTATATGTATGTTGTGATGTTTTCTCTTTATTCTATGAGTTAGACTATTCGAGTCTAACGTATACTTTACGTTAAACGAACAAATGTACAACGTGGGGCAATGGGGTAATATTAAAAGATTTAACATTGAGAATTGGCATAAATGCCTTAAATGGCATAAAATAAATTGTGATGAAAATTGGTATGATTTTGCATACCATAAATAGATGGACATAATTGAGTCAATTATGGCCATAGTTAAATTTGGAATTGATTGATAATTTGAATAGGGAAATTAGTTCAAATTGGGGAATGATTAATTAGGTGTAATTAATCGTCTAAGACACAAGGTTAGGCTCTTTTGTGGTGTAAGACTGGCCAGACCCGCCCGGCAAATCCAGTTGCCACAAATGCCAGTCTAATGTGGGAGGTCTTAGGCATAAATTAAATACGTAACAATTGTAAAGATACGTGGCTAGGCTCTTTTGTGGTGTAAGACTGCCCGGACCCGCCCGGCAAATCCCGCTGCCACAAATGCCAGTCAAATGTGAGAGGTCTTTATAAGGTTACGGCCTTAATGAATTAAGAAACACCTAACCAGATAAACATGTAGTGGGACATGAGGGGGTTAAGTGGGTGCCTTGGGTGGCATGTGGAATCTAGTGGGTGCCTTGGGTAGCATTTGAAATACGATTAGAAACACTTAACCAAAATTTGAAACATGTAAGTGAACATGAATAAGAAGAGGGTTAAGTCGGATGTATTAGAGGGTACCAAGCTTAGGTGGATAGCTTGTGTCAAGTAATGGGGGGCCCGTTTCAACCAGTAATGTAACAACCCGTATTTTCAGTAAACTGTTATAACATAAATCGAGGCAGAATTAAATTCAAAAATCTGAATCAAGGGAAACGGGCTATGCCATTGCGTTCGTCTCGGAAAAATACGCGAAATAGAGTCCGGGTTTTCGAAAATCGGAGTCAGTATGACCCGGTTAAGGCCCATTGAAGTTTTCAGAAATTCCTATGCTAAAAACAGATTTAAATTTCAAATTAAAAACTAGGATTTGGGCTAATCTGTGTCAGGCGGGAAAATTCCCGCCAGGGCCCCCATGTCGACAGGCATGTCGACAGGGGTCCTATGGTGTCGACTGCCCTGTCGACAGCCCTGTCGACAGGGGGTAAGCAGGCAGTTTTGCCTGGCGCGCCACTTTGATTTGGGCTTGGTCTAGTGGCTTGGTTCTAGAGAATTCCGAGATCTGACGGGCCAAAACTAACCTAGGGTTAATCCTAGGGCTAAAAACACTCTAATTCCCTATAAATATACCCCTAATCCTACCCTAAGGCCTCATTAATCAATCTAGCAACTAAACTATGTCAAATTGAATCCTCAAATGGCCTCCACCTAAAATCCCTAGCCTCCACCTTCCTCAAAGTTTAATCCTATGAAGATATGATGATCATACAACCTTTTCTATGTTGTATGGATGCTTAATAACTTGCATGCTTCATTAAGTTGCAAGTTTGATTTGCTAAGTTTGTGTTTTTGGGATTTTGCAAAAGGGTTTTCTTATTTGAAGCTTTGTTTTGGGTTTTAAAAGGGCTTCTTCATCTTATTTGGTGGATTTGTGACTTGTTTATATTTGTAAGCCCTCTTACCTTCACTTTACAAACTCTAAAGTTAATATGTGGTGAAAGTTGAGATTTATGTGAGTTTATTTGATTATGCATGCTTATGCGAACTCACTATGCCATGTTTTACATGTTTCATAAGTTATGCATGCTTATGCGAATTTACTATGCCATGCTCTACATGTTTAATGGATTATGCATGCTTATGCAAGTTCACCTTACCATGTTATACATGATTTATGGGTTATACATGTTTATGCAAGTTCACCTTACCATGTTATGCAAGTTTAATGGATTATGCATGTTTATGCAAGTTCACCTTACCATGTTATGCAAGTTTAATGGATTATGCATGTTTATGCAAGTTCACCTTACCATGTTATGCATATTTAATAAGCTATGCATGTTTATGCGAGTTCACTATGACATGATTTGCAAGTTTAACATGTATGCATGTTTATTATGATATGTGAAGTTCATCATGTATGTTATGCCAAGTTACCTTTTATACCCTTATGCGTTATGACGAATATGTAAGCGAGATAATGACGTTGGGAGGGTTTGGGTAAACTTAAAAATACATGAAACTAAAAGATTGGGAATTTACCTATTAAGTTAGGTCTACCCCTTGGGAATTTACCTATTAAGTTAGGTCTACCCAAGTATATGTTAACTTGTAAATATGTTTTAAAGTGGACATGACATTAGATAACATGATATGGCCAACTCGAGGTTAGACCTAGTTGTGGTGTAAATCTTCCCAGGTAACCACAACGTGGGGTCTAATGTGGGTAGTTGGTCATGTTGCACCATAAGACCCGAGGTTAGACCTAGACGTGGTGTAAATCTTCCCAGGTAACCACGGATGTCTAATGTGAGAGGTTGGGTGCGTTAAGTAATTAATGCCTCATGATTAGGGTTAAGTCATGACCCACTAATACTTAACCAATAATGGGGATGCGAGGATTAGATGGGGTTAAGTGGTTACACTTAACTAATTTAATCCATGATTAGTGAGGGGTTAAAACCACACTTAACCCTCTTAGAAACCCTAGCAACGTGGTCTGTTCCAGCAGTAATCCCAGTTTGGTATCACCACAACCCTACAGCTAGGTTAGGGCGGGGCACGATTACTGGACTGATGTAAGCGACCAAAGCGACGGTTGAGTGGTACAGCGGTGCGGGTCCGGCGGGCTACGGACGTGCACGTAGTCCGATGTTGGACAAACTCGAGGCACGGGTACCAGTAGGTTTAGACTGTGCATTATTGCTTAGGTGTCTGGGGTTGACACCCGAGGGCTTGATACACCCAAAGGTGGACCCAGCGCAGTCTGACTACATCCATGTGGGCCGTATGGACACCAACACTGGGCGTGTTAGGTTTATAGGGAGCCGATTGATTAGACCGTTGGGCTGGACCTTATACTAAGGTCACTTCATGTTATTGGGCCAAAGTTTGGGCTAAGGGATCAAGATCTGTTTTGTGGGTTTGCTAGTACGCTGTGGTGCAAAGTTTAATCTCATCTATGTGATGTCACCTTTATCTATTGCCAGTATGTTCATCTCAGTTTCCATCATGCTGTTAACTTTATTAGTTTATAGATTGATCGTAGTAGGGCTTACCAGTCTTTTTGACTGACCTGTTTTCTTTCGCTTCTTTTCTTCCGTTTCCCCCCCCACAGGTTCTCAGGGAGGGGCTACATCTGCTTAGTGGATCTTTGGCTTGCTTGTTGGATAGCTCATGTATGGATCTGAGCTATCTGTGGCTTATCTTTTATTTCTGGGGATTAGTACTGATGTTTTACCATGTATTTGGTTCCTACGTATCTAGACTTATGTTGTATTTTGGATCATGACATTTTGATACTATGTACTTGACTATGTTGGTTTTATGAGATGATGATGATGGGTTTTTATCTGCTACCGCTGCTTTACTTATATTTATTTTTATATATTCTGTCTTGCGATATCTATGTGCATGCTTACCTTCACAATAACGCCCCTCCAAAGCTAGTACATTCTAAGGAGTGATCCTAGTGGAGGTGGGGTGTTACATTTGGTATCAGAGCACAAGGTTAACAAGATTGAACAAAACTTTTGAAAAAAAAACCCTTTTTGAAAAACTATTTTCAAAAACCTACTAAGTATTTTCCAAAATAAAGTCTAGATTGTTTTAAGGCTAATCCCCAAAAGCCATTAGCGTTATCCTTCGTTCCCTTGACCTGATCTTATCTTATCTTTCGTTTCAGTATGGCTGAGAATCTTGACATCCCAGATGGAGTGAACGTACCACTCTGGTATAGGAGACTTCTAGAAGCTAGGGCGGCAGCTGGTCCCGCCAGCCCTACTCCCACTCCTCCTCCTGTAGTTGAGAATCCTATCCCTAATATCCCTCCTCCGGTGATTCCTGTTCCCCCTCCTCCAGCAGTTAATATTCCTCCTCCCGTTGCTAATGTTCCTCCCCCTCCTGTTGCTGAGGCTCCTCTTCCTCCCCCTCCCCCTCAGCATCCTCAGATTGAGTTTACGAAGGTTTGTAAAGACTTCAAGGCAATGGGAGGCAAGAATTTCCTAGGCACGGAATCTTTTGTTGAAGCTAGGAATTGGCTGAAAGACACGGAGGACTTGTTTGCTATCTTTGGGATTGATGACGAGAGGAAAATCTTATTGACAGTGTGGCTTTTGAAGGATGAGGCGGCCTATTGGTGGGAGGTCACCAATGGGACGAGGCCCGTTGAGACTTGGGCCGATTTGAGGGCTAGATTTGTGACCAAGTTTCTATCTTCGGCTGAGGCGAATTTACAGATGGAGAAGTTCATTGCATTAAAGCAAGGTGA
This sequence comes from Allium sativum, assembly GCA_030737875.1. Taxonomy (NCBI): domain Eukaryota; kingdom Viridiplantae; phylum Streptophyta; class Magnoliopsida; order Asparagales; family Amaryllidaceae; genus Allium; species Allium sativum. The sequence continues at coordinate 154,995,531 of CM060918.1, read as the reverse complement.
TATGTCTGTCAAGGAGTATGTGAACAAGTTTAATCAGCTGGCCCGTTTTGGTTTGGATATGGTGAACACTCCGGAGAAGAAGGCTCTTCGATTTGCTAGAGGGTTGAATGAGCCGCTACAGGGCTTGGCGATGTCACATATTCCGCATGGGGCTACTTTTGAGAGTTTGGTCAATATGGCTCTGCTTCAGGGAGATGGAAAGAAAGAAGTCAAGTCGAATGATACTCAAGCAAAGAAGGCTGATTCTCAAGGCAAAGGCAACCAAGGTGGTCAAAGCAGTCAAGGAAATCAGAACAAGAACAAGAAGGGCAACAACAAAGGCAAGGGAAAGTGCAATTACTGTGGCATAGCTGGGCATTTTGCTAAGGATTGCAGGAAGAAGAAAAGGAAGCTTAGTGGTGGATGCTTTTCTTGTGGAGAGACTGGGCACTTCAGCAAAGAATGCCCAAAGAAGAAAGGACAGGCTGGACCTTCAGGAGGGCAAGTTCATGCTCTCAATGCCGCTTCAGTTCCCGAGCGAGGTAGTGTTTCTGTTGAGAACCTTGTTTATATCTCTGATCTTCCAGTGCGTACCTTGTTTGATTCTGGTGCATCACATAGCTTTATTTCATCTGATCTTGTTGATAGCTTGCACCTTAGTACTAGCTTAGTGGACGATCCCGTTTATGTTTCGAATCCCATTGGGGGTTCTGCTCATCTATCTATGATATGTGAGGATCTGAGGATCTCTATACTCAGCGTAGAGTTCTTGTGTAGTGCATATGTTCTTGGTTTCAGGGGATACGGATTGATACTGGGCATGGATTGGCTGTCCAGATATGGAGCCATTCTGGATTGTGAGCATAGGGTTGTAAGGCTTGTGACTCGCCTGGGCAACACCTTAGAGATTTCATGCAATCCGAAGAATCCCGTCATGTTATGCTATCTAGAATCTCTCGACTCATCAGAGGAGGCCCTTCAGTCTGTAAGGGTGGTCCGAGATTATCCAGACGTTTTTGAAGAGGTTAAGGGGTTGCCCCCTAAACGAGAGATTGATTTTCGCATCTATCTGGTAGATAATGCTAAGCCTGTTTCTTTGCCCGTTCGGCATATGGCTCCGCGTGAGAGACGGGAGCTGAGCAAGCAAGTGAAAGAATTGCTTGAGAAGAACTTCATCAGAAGAAGTATATCCGAATGGGGAGCGCCTGTGGTGTTTGCAACTAAGGCAGATGGTTCTCTTCGGCTCTGTGTGGATTATAGAGAATTGAATAAGCTGACTAAGAAGAACAGACACCCGTTACCGAGGATCGATGATCTCTTTGATCAGCTTGTTGGTGCTTCTGTTTTCTCTCAGCTTGATCTTGCTACGGGTTTTCATCAGCTCAGAGTGGCTGAGGATAGTATAGACAAGACTGCATTCAGAACTCCAGACGGATTCTTTGAATGGCTTGTTATGCCGTTCGGTTTGACGAATGCACCCGCGTATTTTGTGGATTTGATGAGTAGGGTGTTTCGGGAGTTCTTGAATAAGTTTGTCGTGGTCTTTGTGGATGATATTCTGGTCTTCTCCAAGGATGAGGAAGAGCATGCGAGGCACCTAGTAGAGGTGATGGATACGCTCAGAGCACACCAGTTAAAGGCCAAGTTCTCCAAGTGCCACTTTTGGAGAAGGGAAGTCAGATTTCTTGGGCATATCGTATCCAAGCAAGGCTTAGCGGTGGATCCCGCTAAGGTGGTTGCAGTTCAGGATTGGAAGACGCCAAGGAATGCAACCGAGGTGAGAAGCTTTCTGGGTCTTGCGGGTTTTTACCGGAAGTTCATCAAGGACTTCGCGAAGATATCCGCTCCACTTACTAAGTTGACGAAGAAGAACTTAGTCTTTGCTTGGGATATGGATTGTGAGCTTGCTTTTCAGAGACTCAAGAGAGCCCTTACCTCCGCACCCGTTCTAGCTTTACCCGATGGTGGTAAGATATTTACCGTGTACACTAATGCTTGTGGCACGGGATTGGGCGCCGTTCTGATGCAAGAGGGCAGAGTTATATGTTTTGGTGGGAGGCAACTTAAGGTGCATGAGAGGAATTATCCCACTCATGATCTAGAGCTGGCAGCGATTGTATATGCACTCAAGGCTTGGCGTCATTATCTTCTGGGAGAGAGATTTGAGCTATATACTGATCATAAGTCTTTGAAGTATCTCTTTTCGCAGAAGGATCTGAACTTAAGGCAGCAGAGATGGATGGAATTCTTGGCTTCCTATGATTTTGAGATATCCTATACCCCTGGCAAGGGGAATGTTGTAGCGGATGCGTTGAGTAGGAAAAGGTTGACACTAAGTCCTCTATTTGTTGAGATGAAGAATTTAGAGTTCTTGGCAACCTTTGATTTTTCTTTGACAATTGAGACGATGACCGGTTCTTTGGCATCTCTAGAGCTCAGGCCTACCCTTCTGGATCAAGTCGGGGCTTCACAGAAGGAAGACCCTCAGATAATTGAGATCATGGACAAGCTGGTTCGAGGGGAGACATCTAGTCACCTTGCTCGATATTCTATAGACGACAAGGGTTGGCTGAGGAGAGACGGAAGGCTTTGTGTTCCGATGGTAGAAGACTTGGTGAGGAAAGTTCTTGAGGAAGCACACCGCTCCAAGATGACTATACATCCAGGTGGTGATAAGATGTATAAGGACATGAAGCGCGTTTTCTTCTGGCCTGGAATGAAAAAGGATGTGGCGGAGTTTGTCTCGAGATGTGTTATTTGTCAGAGAGTAAAAGCTGAGTCGAAGAAGCCCGGTGGGCTATTACATCCGCTAGAGGTCCCGCTATGGAAGTGGGAGAGCATTTCTATGGACTTTATTGATGGGCTTCCAAGGTCAAGGAAGGGGAATACGAGCATATGGGTCATTGTGGATAGGCTCACGAAGAGTGCTCATTTTATCCCAGTAAGGAGCAAAAGGACCGCATCTGGACTAGCATCAATATATCTTCGTGAGATAGTACGACTACATGGAGTCCCTTCCAGCATAGTCAGTGACCGAGACCCCATCTTTACTAGTCAGTTCTGGAACAGTTTGCAGGAGGCTATGGGCACAAGGTTGAACCTGAGTACGGCCTATCACCCACAAACAGACGGCCAAACAGAAAGGGTGAATAGGGTACTTGAGGACTTGTTGAGGCTTTGCATTCTGGATTTTGGTGGTGCTTGGGAAGACCATCTTCCTCTTGTTGAGTTTGCATATAATAACAGTTATCAGGCGAGCATAGGGATGGCACCATTTGAGGCTTTATATGGGAGGCCGTGCAAGTCACCAACATGTTGGTGGGAGTCCACGGATAAGCTTATACTTGGACCCGACATGATTAGGGATACATCCGAGAAGGTCGAGTTGATTAGAAGACGGATGAAAGCGGCCCAAGACCGGCAGAAATCCTATGCTGACAGGCGAAGATCCGAATTGGAGTTTGAGGTTGGGGACAAGGTTTTCGTAAAGGTTTCTCCTTTGCGGAATGTGGTCCGATTTGGAGCTGTTGGGAAGCTAGCACCGAGATTTGTTGGACCCTTCCCCATCATAGAGAGAATTGGGAAGATGGCTTATAGAGTGCAATTGCCCGAGAAGTTGTCCGGAGTGCATAATGTCTTCCATGTCTCGCATCTCCGAAAGTGCCTACATGAGTCCGCTGAGGTGGTTGAACCTAGCATTCTTGAAGACGTGGAAGTAGAGAAAGAAGCAACTTTAAGGAGAGCTCCGATTCGTATCTTGGGGACAGAGACCAAGAAGCTAAGGAATCGTGAGGTCAGATTGGTGAAAGTTCAATGGGGTGAAGCCGAAGAAGACGCAACTTGGGAAACCGAGGAGAAGATGCGTGGGCTTTATCCATTCCTTTTTGAGGGTACACTCTCAATCTCTTTTCTTTGTTTAGCACATCTTTCTCTTTGCTATCCATGTTTATCTAGTTATCGTGCAAATCTTGTCATGAGAACCTTAGGTAGAAACCCTTTGGATGAAACATGTGTTTGAAACATGTTATGTTTGATGATTGCAAGTGGTTGCAAGTGTTTGCAAGTGGTTACTCGTGGATGCATGATACACATTAGGCACTAGATCGGCTCACACACTCCTCATATTGCATGTGCATGAGTGTTTATGCTTATTCTTGGATGAAATTTGTATGCAATCACATGGATGTTGCATATGGATGTATGATTGAGCACGCATATAGATATTATACATTATGTTAGGGATTTGCATACATATGGATACATTTCACTAACATATTTTGCATTGATCATTGCATTAGATAAGTACATATACACACACTTTTGCATATGTTCATACGGCATTTAGAATCTTTTAAGGACAATGGTTGCTCGTGGATGATGTTTTGAGTAGATGGATGTTGGATGGTAGGATATGTTCTTCCTAACTTGAAGATTTCGGGGACGAAATCCTTTAAGGAGGGGAGAATGTAACAACCCGTATTTTCAATAAACTGTTATAACATAAATCGAGGCAGAATTAAATTCAAAAATCTGAATCAAGGGAAACGGGCTATGCCATTGCGTTCGTCTCGGAAAAATACGCGAAATAGAGTCCGGGTTTTCGAAAATCGGAGTCAGTATGACCCGGTTAAGGCCCATTGAAGTTTTCAGAAATTCCTATGCTAAAAACAGATTTAAATTTCAAATTAAAAACTAGGATTTGGGCTAATCTGTGTCAGGCGGGAAAATTCCCGCCAGGGCCCCCATGTCGACAGGCATGTCGACAGGGGTCCTATGGTGTCGACTGCCCTGTCGACAAGGGGTAAGCAGGCAGTTTTGCCTGGCGCGCCACTTTGATTTGGGCTTGGTCTAGTGGCTTGGTTCTAGAGAATTCCGAGATCTGACGGGCCAAAACTAACCTAGGGTTAATCCTAGGGCTAAAAACACTCTAATTCCCTATAAATATACCCCTAATCCTACCCTAAGGCCTCATTAATCAATCTAGCAACTAAACTATGTCAAATTGAATCCTCAAATGGCCTCCACCTAAAATCCCTAGCCTCCACCTTCCTCAAAGTTTAATCCTATGAAGATATGATGATCATACAACCTTTTCTATGTTGTATGGATGCTTAATAACTTGCATGCTTCATTAAGTTGCAAGTTTGATTTGCTAAGTTTGTGTTTTTGGGATTTTGCAAAAGGGTTTTCTTATTTGAAGCTTTGTTTTGGGTTTTAAAAGGGCTTCTTCATCTTATTTGGTGGATTTGTGACTTGTTTATATTTGTAAGCCCTCTTACCTTCACTTTACAAACTCTAAAGTTAATATGTGGTGAAAGTTGAGATTTATGTGAGTTTATTTGATTATGCATGCTTATGCGAACTCACTATGCCATGTTTTACATGTTTCATAAGTTATGCATGCTTATGCGAATTTACTATGCCATGCTCTACATGTTTAATGGATTATGCATGCTTATGCAAGTTCACCTTACCATGTTATACATGATTTATGGGTTATACATGTTTATGCAAGTTCACCTTACCATGTTATGCAAGTTTAATGGATTATGCATGTTTATGCAAGTTCACCTTACCATGTTATGCAAGTTTAATGGATTATGCATGTTTATGCAAGTTCACCTTACCATGTTATGCATATTTAATAAGCTATGCATGTTTATGCGAGTTCACTATGACATGATTTGCAAGTTTAACATGTATGCATGTTTATTATGATATGTGAAGTTCATCATGTATGTTATGCCAAGTTACCTTTTATACCCTTATGCGTTATGACGAATATGTAAGCGAGATAATGACGTTGGGAGGGTTTGGGTAAACTTAAAAATACATGAAACTAAAAGATTGGGAATTTACCTATTAAGTTAGGTCTACCCCTTGGGAATTTACCTATTAAGTTAGGTCTACCCAAGTATATGTTAACTTGTAAATATGTTTTAAAGTGGACATAACATTAGATAACATGATATGGCCAACTCGAGGTTAGACCTAGTTGTGGTGTAAATCTTCCCAGGTAACCACAACGTGGGGTCTAATGTGGGTAGTTGGTCATGTTGCACCATAAGACCCGAGGTTAGACCTAGACGTGGTGTAAATCTTCCCAGGTAACCACGGATGTCTAATGTGAGAGGTTGGGTGCGTTAAGTAATTAATGCCTCATGATTAGGGTTAAGTCATGACCCACTAATACTTAACCAATAATGGGGATGCGAGGATTAGATGGGGTTAAGTGGTTACACTTAACTAATTTAATCCATGATTAGTGAGGGGTTAAAACCACACTTAACCCTCTTAGAAACCCTAGCAACGTGGTCTGTTCCAGCAGTAATCCCAGTTTGGTATCACCACAACCCTACAGCTAGGTTAGGGCGGGGCACGATTACTGGACTGATGTAAGCGACCAAAGCGACGGCTGAGTGGTACAGCGGTGCGGGTCCGGCGGGCTACGGACGTGCACGTAGTCCGATGTTGGACAAACTCGAGGCACGGGTACCAGTAGGTTTAGACTGTGCATTATTGCTTAGGTGTCTGGGGTTGACACCCGAGGGCTTGATACACCCAAAGGTGGACCCAGCGCAGTCTGACTACATCCATGTGGGCCGTATGGGCACCAACACTGGGCGTGTTAGGTTTATAGGGAGCCGATCGACTAGACCGTTGGGCTGGACCTTATACTAAGGTCACTTCATGTTATTGGGCCAAAGTTTGGGCTAAGGGATCAAGATCTGTTTTGTGGGTTTGCTAGTACGCTGTGGTGCAAAGTTTAATCTCATCTATGTGATGTCACCTTTATCTATTGCCAGTATGTTCATCTCAGTTTCCATCATGCTGTTAACTTTATTAGTTTATAGATTGATCGTAGTAGGGCTTACCAGTCTTTTTGACTGACCTGTTTTCTTTCGCTTCTTTTCTTCCGTTCCCCCCCCACAGGTTCTCAGGGAGGGGCTACATCTGCTTAGTGGATCTTTGGCTTGCTTGTTGGATAGCTCATGTATGGATCTGAGCTAGCTGTGGCTTATCTTTTATTTCTGGGGATTAGTACTGATGTTTTACCATGTATTTGGTTCCTACGTATCTAGACTTATGTTGTATTTTGGATCATGACATTTTGATACTATGTACTTGACTATGTTGGTTTTATGAGATGATGATGATGGGTTTTTATCTGCTACCGCTGCTTTACTTATATTTATTTTTATATATTCTGTCTTGCGATATCTATGTGCATGCTTACCTTCACAATAACGCCCCTCCAAAGCTAGTACATTCTAAGGAGTGATCCTAGTGGAGGTGGGGTGTTACAAGTAACCCATACGTATCTTTGTGGGCTCGAACCAAGCCGTGGACGGGACACGCATACTGGGCTTGACTGTAAGAGGCCAAAACCGGGTTAGCGGTGGCAACGCAAGTCCAACGGGTTTATATGCGTGTGTGGACCCAGGCTGGTAGGTAAGACGTTGTTGTATCGTGTAGGTATAAGCCGTGCATTATTGGTGGTATCGGGTTGCCACTTTGGGGAGTGATACACCCCACTGTGGGGCCAACACGAGCATCTACGAGTTAGGGAGCCGATCACATGGGGGTAGTGGGTACACCTAGTGGAGTTAGGGGCAGGCGGCACCTATGAAGGCAACTAGGGGTGCACGAAACTACCATTATCATTATTAAGTTCTGTAGGCGGGATCAACCTTAGGGTGACTAGTGGTGGTGCAGTATAGTAATTATCTTATAGTGGTTTAGGTGCGCGTTTAACGTTATCTTTGTTCATCTTATTTCCATGTTTACTCTGTCATACCCAATTGTTCACAATCATTTTTTTATTTTCCAAGTTATGCCTTAGCCTAGTTACTTTGGTAATTATACTGTTAAAGTTATCGCACTAGCCAGACTTTATGTCTGACCCCCTTTGTTTCCACCTCTTTTCTTCCTCCCCCCCAGGTGCTCAGGTTGGAACTAGCACCAGTGGAGCTTGATCTTGGACAGCTATATCTCTTGCTTTTAGAAGCTGCTTGGATTGCTGAAGTAAAAGTTCAGCATATCTTATTTGTGGCTATTTTGTACTGGGGTTATGTCTTTCAATTTATGTACTCTGATTTAGTCAAGATGGATATTATGTACTTTGACTCTGGTTTTTGATGATGTAATCAAACTTATGTGTTTACCGCTGCAATGATTAAAGTTTTAAATTTTTTAAGTACTGTTTATATCTGTCTTGTTGTTAAGTTTCTGTTCTATACTCACTTAAAACGCTCCATAGAAGTTAATGCATTCCCTTTGTGAGTGACATTAATGGACGTAGGGTGTTACATAAACTAGCATATGCATATACATGTTTCACATATATTTTAACAACCTAACTTGCATAAGATTCATATGAGAATATATGATCCAATCACCACAAACTTGCATAAGATATATGATTCAACTTGCATAGGATTCACATAAGAACTAACATTTGATCCAACTTGCATAAAACTCACATAAGAACTAACATATGATCCAACTTGCATAAAACTCACACAAGAACTAACATATGATTCAACACCACAAACATACATATAATTTACATCACGTGACTCAAATGATAGTAAAATTCGATCAAATCGGGTTTTACTTTGTATTTTAACAACTTAAAATAGGATCTTAGCAAGAAAAAATAAACCAAAACTTATATGAATTGGGATTAAAACTTTTATACCTGATGTATTGATTCTAGATGAAATCCTAATCGATGAAGGTTGAAGCATCAATTCGTATAGCACGTCAATCGCCGGCCTCTATTGGTTATCCACACGAACGCTTCTCTTTTCGATCAAAATCGAAGAAGAAAGAGGAATTTGGGTGCTAGCCGCCATATCCAAGGGTATCGTGTAAAAGGTAAAGTTAGGGTTTTCTTTTATTTGATCTGTCTGATCCCATCAAATGACGGCTCCACTCTATCTTATAAAGGGAATAGTCAAAACCCTTATAAAATCAAGTATGCTCCATTTATTAAGGAATCACTTGTATACCTTTTCAATACAATATAAAATATCAACAAATTTGATAATTTATTTACCCGATATATGTTCTTCCTTTATAACGTTCTAAGTGTGTGACCCGATAGGTTATTATAACGTTGGCAACAATTTAAATCGTATTTAAACTGTAAACAGTGAGCGGCATCTAGCAATACATCACTGCTACCCAAGTTATAATAAGATCAATGATTCGATACTTCCTTCTGTGACCAGTGTATCAATGTAATATAGTCCTTTTAACCAACATATCCAGGATTAAACTAGAGGCATGGATCGTATCATCCTCGTTATAATTCAATCCGTTTTTCTTGATCGATGAGTAGACTGTTTAAAACAAATCAGTATTTGAGCACGGCCATGCATTTCACAGTCTCACTCAATTAAGAGGCCTATGGATATCACTACGAATATATCGTAGGGTTAAATTCCATCTAAATCATTCATAATTTTCATTCGATTCAAGATGTATCCAATAATCACCGTTATCGTTACTCTGTTACGAAATAACTTTAGATGATATCAAAACACAAATATTCTCGAATAAAATTATAATGATTTCAGGTCTGAGGACCATTACATCACTGTCACTATGAGAATAACTTATGATACTGTTAATTATATTCCATGGAGTTATCTCACGGTGGGTCATCCCAATACGCTATTCTCCAATACGTATTTATATTTTGACTTTAATATCACGTGTATTAATGATCAATGAGATGTGATCATCAGTCAACCAGTATACTAGTCTCAACGCTTTATTGTTGTCCTATATAAACAATAAAACTCGACTAGGGACATTTAAGAATTATAATACTTATCATATTATATAATCTCAAGTTCAGTCTTACTCGAACTATATAATTCCGTATTATTATTCTAAGGACTTCAATTATATTATTATTTATATTACGCAGTAAATAAAATATAATAGAACAATATTTTATTCCAAATAAAATAATAACATCAACAGTGTTATCAATCTCATCAAATGAATTGCCTCTAGGGCACAAACTCTAACATCAAAATCATATTCTTATTCCAGTTATATCTTTTCATAATTAAATTAACGAATTATCTTGTGAAAGCTATCATACTCACAATAAAAAAGAATAGTCTTGTCTTTCTGGAATCTGTATTCTGAAATTGGATTGCTCACCTTTGATGCAGACTTAGTTGTTATTTAGATTTGATTTTGATTCAAGCCTCTATCTTGCTTTAGGGTTGAAAGAGTATTGCGGCTACTCTAGGTTCTCCATTGACGGCATGGCGGCTCTTGTTTTGAATTTGTGTGATTAGGGTTGAGAGTTTAAGGGTGTTTTTATAGAAGATTAGTTAATTAAGAGCCGTCAGATTAACCTAGAATCAATCAAGACCATCCTGTCAAGATAGAATGACACCTCAGCACTGAGTCACAAAATCATCATCTTTCGGATCTGCCGGGGGGGGGGGGGGGGTAGGTCGACCTGTATAGGGAAGTCGACACTAGGGTCGACCCCCTCGTTGACCTGGTCCCTGTTTTATTTTTATTTTATTTTCTGAACCTAAAGCTGTTTTTAATTTAACTAATTTCTGAAACTTCGGAAGGCCATAACTTCTTCATACGAAGTCCAATTCACACAAACTCGGACTCTATCTCAAGCAGAATTCCGCGACGAACGCAATGGCGCAACCCGTTTCCCTTATTTCCCACATTTGAAATTAAGTTTTCTTTAATTTGTTAACTTTAATTTTTAAAATTATGGGGTGTTACATTCTCCCCTCCTTAAAGGATTTCGCCCCCGAAATCTCCAAGTTAAGGAGAATGCAATACTAACATCCAATCATCCATCTACTCAACCATCAAGCATAGGCATCCATTGTCCTTACAAGATTTCTAATGCTGTATGAACATATGCAAGAAGTGTGTGTATATGTTTCTTATCTAATGCAAAATCAGGCGGTCTACTGATTCAGTTGACCTGCTTAATGCGAATCATGATAGTGCCATGCGTCCATTATGTATGCCAAAGAATCCTATTGATACATATTATTTCTACATGTGTGCACAACCATTCATCAAAATGCAGCATCCATATGACAACCCGACCATTATACATCCATTAATTTAAATATGCACACACATTTATATGCAACATGAAGGTGATTGAGCCGATCTAGTGCCTAAGGTGTGTGTACATGCATCCACGAGCAACCACTAGCAACCACTTGCATCCATTTGAATCCATCAAACATAACATGTCTCAAACACATGTTTCAACCATAGGGTTCTTCCTAACTAAAGATTGAAGATGTCATCGCAAAGATAATACTAAAAGATAGGACAAGTATCAACAAAGCGGTAGAAAAAGGAGAAAATAAAACATACCCACAAAAAGGAAAGGGTACAACGTACGCATCTTATCTTCCGTCTCCCAAGTCGTGTCTCTTTGATCATCTCCCTATTGCACTTTGACCAACTTGACCTCTTTGTTGCGAAGCTTTTTGACCTCCGATCCAAGAATGCATGTAGGAGCTCGTATGATCGTAGCATTGCGCTCTACTTCCACTTCTTCGAGCATGCTTGGCTCTACCACTTCTGCTGTATCGTGTAAACACTTACGCAAATGCGAAACGTGAAACACGTCATGAACTCCGCTGAGCTTTTACGGTAACTTTACTCTATACACCATCTACCAATCCTCTCTATAATTGGAAAGGGTCCTGCGAACCTTGGTGCCAACTTCCCTACTAACCCAAAACGGACTACGTTTCTCAACGGTGACACCTTAACGAAGACCATGTCCCCAACATTGAACTCAAGATCGGTTCTTCTCCTATCAGCATATGACTTCTGTCGGTCCTGTGCCGTTGCCGTCGAATCAGGTCTATCTTCTCCTAAGTCACCCTAATCATGTCGGGTCCAAGCAAAACCTTATCCGTGGATTCCCACCAACATGTAGGTGATCGGCACGGTCGTCCATAAAGAGCCTCAAAAGGTGCCATGCCAATGCTAGCCTGAAAACTATTATTATAGGAGAACTCTACTAGTGGAAGGTGTTCTTCCCATGTTCGTCCAAAGTCTAGGATGCATAGCCTCAGAAGGTCTTCTAGAATCCGATTCACCCTCTCGGTCTGGCCGCCCATCTGAGGATGATAAGCGGTACTTAAGCATAACTACGTCCCAACCGCCTCTTGTAAGCTTTTCCAAAATTCACTTGTGAAAATAGGATCTCTATCGCTCAAAATGCTGGAGGGTATGCCATGCAAACGAACTATCTCTCGAAGGTAAACTGATGCTAACCATGCGGCGGTCCTTCTACTTTTAACGGGAATAAAATGGGCACTTTTCGTAAATCGGTCTATAATTACCCAAATCCCTGTATTATCCTTCCTTGATCTTGGTAACCCATCTACAAAATCCATGGAAACGCTTTCCCATTTCCAAAGAGGAATCTCTAAGGGATGGAGCAAACCCCCGGGCGTCTTTTGCTCCGCCTTGACTTGTTGGCACATTAAGCATCTAGTAACGAACTTGGCCACGTCCTTCTTCATTCCAGCCCAAAAGAAAACTCGCTTCATATCCCTATACATCTTATCACCACCGGGATGTATGGTCATCTTAGAGCGATGTGAGTCTTCAAGAATTGCCTTCTTCAAACTCTCGTCTTGTGGTACGCAAAGTCTTCCATCTCTATGTAGCCAACCTCTCTCATCTATAGCATATCTATCAAGATGACTCGAGGACTCCCCTCCTATAAGCTTGCCTACTATCTCAACCAACTGTGGGTCATTTCGCTGTGCCTCTCCAACTCGACCCAAAAGTGTAGGTTACACCTCTAACGATGCCAATAATCCGGGTACATAATCTATAGAGGGTCTGAAGTCAAAAGAAGATATATACTCCAAACTCTGTCATTCTACGAACAAAGGACCTAAAGTTAACTTCTTTCTACTTAAGGCGTCGGCTACAACGTTACCCTTGCCAGGGGTATACGCAATCTCAAAATCATAGGATGCTAAAAACTCCATCCATCTCTGTTGCCTCAAGTTTAGGTCCTTCTGAGAGAATAAGTACTTTAGCGACTTATGGCCTGTCCTTCTTCGTGAGCTTATTCAGCTCTTTATAGCCCACATGCAATCTAAGTGAACCATCAGCCTTCGTAGCAAAAACAATTGGAGCACCCCGTTCCGAAATGCTCCTTCTTATGAACCCCTTCTCAAGCAACTCTTTCACTTGCTTACTGAGTTCTCTTCTCTCTCTTGGAGCCATGTGGCGCACTGGTAATGCAACTGACTTTGCATTATCTACTAAGTATATTCGAAAGTCTATCTCACGCCTCGGGGGTAAACCTCGAACTTCGTCGAAGATGTCACTATATTCACGGACCACACGAACAGATTTCAAATCATCATTGGATGCGTCAAGGGATTCTAAGTAGCTAAGCATTACTGGACCTCTAGGGTCACAAGAAATATCAAGGGTCTTTCCACAATGAGTCAACAATCTAACTACCCTTCTTTCATAATCTAGGATGGCACCATATCTAGTTAGCCAATCCATACCTAGATTCAAGCCGTAGCCCATGAAGCCAAGAACAAAGGCATTGCATTCAAACCCAACGCCCAAGATAGACACTCTCAAATCCCGACAAATCATAGAAAGATGAGCCAAACCACCAATAGGATTTGAGACTACTATGGGATCCGTAACTAGACCAGTATTTAGGTGCAGTGTTTCAACTAACGAAGCAGATAAAACGAGTGAAGCGCCAGAATTCAAACAAGGCTCGAACAGGATGATCAAAAAGGAAAAACCAGATTTCCAATCAAGATATATTTCTACCTCTATCAGGTATGCTAGTCGTGAGGGAACGCCTCTGCCCTTCAGAAGATCCTGTACCTTGTCCTTACCTTTGCCTTTTGCTTCTTTGGACAATCCTAATAAGATGTCCTGTAACGATAACAACTAGTTTTCTTCTTCTCTCTAACGTATTTATTTAAGTAGTCAGGTAATTCACAAGTGTGGTCCTTCCTTTTCTCCTGGCCCCTTGTTATCCTTTTCGCCTTTCTTTAGATCTACTTTATCGTGTGTCCTTTCCATGTATCTCCTGCACATTCTCTGTTCGTGGCCTCCTACCAAATGAGGCTTCGTTCTTCATTAACCAAGCAGCTAATTGAATCTTCCTCCGTCGTCTATCCTAAAGGTACCAACATGTCCTCCACTTCCTCCTAGTTTTGACAGACGTCCCAGTCCCATGAAGTGATTTTCCACCCATCGTACGGAAGTTCTTACATATCTTAGAAAAAGCATCTATATGCGTGGAGGATGAAATTCAAAAAAAAGGAAAGAGGAAGAGATTCAAAACGGAGAATCGAAGGAAAGATATATGGCTCTTAGGGGTTATTTTTTTTAAAACAAACTTTTCTCTTGAAAATACATTCCTTAAAACATACTTTTAAAAGTATTTCTTTAAAAAATGCTTTTTGAAAAATAGTTTTTCGAAATATCTTATCTTTTCTGGTAACCTTCAGCTCTGATACCACGTGTAACACCCCATCTCCATTAATGTCACCCACAAAGGGAATGCATTAACTTCCATGGAGCGTATTTAGTGTATAGAACAGAATATAACAAGACAAATATAAATAATGGTACTTGAAAATTTTAAACCAACTTCTATTGCAGTGGAGAAAATAGTTTGATTACAACAACTTCATAAACCAAGTACACTTAATATCCATCTTGATAAATTGTTTCAGAGTACATAAAATAAAAAGCATAAACCCCAACACAAGTAGCCATAAAAGAGATGAGCTGAACTTTACTTTCAGCAATCCAAGTACTTCCAAAAGAGAGAGAAAGAGATCCAAGATCAAGCTCCACTAGTACTAGTCCCACCCTGAGAACCTGGCCGGGGGGGGGGGGGAGGGAGGAAGAAAAGAGGCGAAAACATGGGGGTCAGACATGAAGTCTGGCGAGTATAATAACTTTAACAATATAATTATTAAAGTAACTAGGATAAGGCATAAACTAGTAAGATAAGAAATGACCATGAAACAAGTGGGCATGACAAAGAAAATAAGAGGAATATTCTGGCGTTAATCTCGTTCCTAATCACTATAGGATAATTACTATACTGCACCAATGCTAATTACATTGCACCATTACTAGGCACCCAAAAAGTTGATCCCGCCTACCGAACAAAATAATATTAGCGGTAGTTTCGTGTACTCCTAGCTGTCTTCATAGGTGCTATCTGCCCCTATCTCCGCTAGTCGTACCCCCTACCCTCCCCATTATAATTACAATGTTTATTCATAATATGGTAGTTATACTCCTAGCTGTCTTCATAGATGCCGTATGCTCCTGTCTCCGCTAGTCGTACCCACAACCTTCCCCATTCGATCGGCTCCCTAACTCGTAGATACCCGTGCTGGTCCCACAGTGGGGTGTATCACTCCCCAAAGTGGCAACCCGATACCACTAAAGATGCACGACTTATATCTACATGATGCAACAACGTCTTACCTACCAGCCCGGGCCCACGCACGCACATGACCCCGTTGGACTTGCGTTGCCACCGCTAACCCGTTTTGACCTCTTACAATCAAATCCAGTAAGCATGTCCCGTCCTCGACTTGGGTCGAGCTCACAAAGATACTAAATGGGTTACTGGTTTGAAAAGGGTCCCCACACAAGCTTTCCACCTATGCTTGGTCCCCACTAAGATTCCCCACTTAACCCCTCCTTATCCATGTCTTCTTACATGTTTTCAACTTGGTTAAGTGTTTATAATTATATCCCACATGTCCCCCATGTTATCCACTTAACAAATCAACATGTGTTATTGGTTAAGCTTGTCTTAACCCTACCCACTTAGCAGATCGATATATTATTGGTTAAGCTGGTCTTAATCCCATCCACTTATATCTTATTGGTTAAGTTGGTCTTAACCCTATCGCTTATCCGATCAATATATTATTATTCGTTAAGTTTGTCTTAACCCTATCCACTTATCAGTTTAATATACATATACATATATATATATTATTGTTTTATGATTAGGTACTTCTTGGTTCACAGATACATTGGTTAAGAGAATAACTCCCTAGGTACCAACCCCAAAGACCGAGATCAACATCAGATCGTTACTCAGAGAATCGCTCACTCAACCAAACTTCTGTTTGTCATTCATATTTGTCTTTAACCAGCATTAATTAATTATTAAGGCACCTAATCGTATTTCACATGCCACCCAAGGCACCTACTTAATTACACATGCCACCCAAGGCACCTACTTAACTCCCCATGTCCCACCACATGTTTATCTGGTTAAGTGTTACTTAATTCATTAGAACCGTAACCTTGTAAAGACCTCCCACATTAGACTGGCATTTGCGGTTGCTGGATTTGTTGGGCGGGTCCGGGCAGTCTTATACCGCAAACGAGCCTAACCTTATGTCTTTACAACTGTTACGCATTTAATTCGTGCCTTTTACCTTTCACATTAGACTGGCATTCGTGGCTGGTGGATTTGCCGGGCGGGTCCGGGCAGTCTTACACCACAAAAGAGTCTAACCTTGTGTCTTAGGCGGTTTATTATTACACATCTTTATTTAACCCCAAATTAGATTAATATCCCTATTCAAATTTTTCAATAAATTACAATTTTATTTATGTCCATAATTATCTCTTAAAATTATGTCCATAAATACCAATTATTCCAATTAATGTCTTAAATTAATCATATACCTTTTTAAGGCCATTTATGCCAATTCACAATTTTATGTATATTCAATATTATCCCATCATCCCCATGCTATTCGTACGCTTTCGTATGACATATGTTAGACTCGCAAATAGTCTAACTCATAAGAAGAAAAACAACATCACATAACACATAAGATAGATCTAAGGATCATGACATAAGATTACATAGCCAATAACTTGAATATGAATTACATTCAAACTAGCATATGACACAAAACTAGCATAGGTGATGGATATAAACTTGCATAACTTATGTACTGCTATAGATCCAAACATAAAGGTGTGAACTTGCATATGGATCTAAACATAAAGATGTAATCTTGCATATAGATCTAAACATAAAGATATAATCTTGCTTATGGATCTAAACATAGAGGTATGAACTTTCATATGGATATAAACATATAGATAAATGTCACATAAACTGTAACACCCCGTATTTCTGTTAATATTAATGTTCACAAATTAAAGAATAACTAATCGCAGATGTGAGAATTAAGGGAAAAGGGTTGCGTCATTGTGTTCGTCTCGGAATTCTGGTTGAGATAGAGTTCGAGTTTACGTGAATTGGACTTCGTATGAAGAAGTTATGGCCATCGGAAGTTTCAGAAAATTCAAAACAGATTTCAGAAAATTCAAATTTCAGAGTCAGATGGGCTAGGCGGGAAAATTCCCGCCAGGGCCAGGTCGACCTAGGGGTCGACCTGCCCCCCCCCCCCCCCCCGGGCAGATTTGATTAGTGACCTATTAATGACTGTGTGCTGACTCATTAGGGTTTCTGATCTGCTCTGATTGGCTGGGATTAATTCTGGGTTGATCGGATGGCCCAAACTAATCCTAAACTCTATAAAAAGACATGTAGACTCAAACCCTAAAATCAAATTAAAACTAGATTCATGGCCTCCATGCCGTCACCTAGCAACCTAGAATAGTCGCCACCAATTAGAGAGGAACAAAGCTAATCAAATTCAATTCTATTCAACTCTAACAACGAATCTACTTCAAAGGAAAGCTAATTCAACTTCAGAACTCAGAATTCAGAACTCAAGACCTTCTTTGAGTTGTGAGTTCGATTTCTTTAATAAAATAATTAACAATTTAATTGGATTGAGTTATGATGTGGATTATATAGCTATGTTGCGAATTATTGACCGCATGTTATCATCTATGTTGTAAAATTGTGATGTTATCATTTATGTTGTAAATTCCATGATGTTATCATCTATGTTGTAAAGTTGTGATGTTATCATCTATGTTGTAATTCTATAATTGACCAATTCATGATGATGTTTCATATGCTAGTTTGGTTATGTTGATTCATATGATAAATCATATGTATGTATGCAAGTTTAGGTGTTGATTTAGACGTGGATCATATGCAAGTTAGTAAAGATTATGTATAACTTTACATGTTTCATAACATCTATTTTAGATCTAAAGTTTGGCTATGACATGTGTGATTTATACGCTAAATTCTACATGCTAGTTTACATGTTTAGATGTAAGTTTACACCATTGTTATGTTGCATAGATCACATATGCAAGTTTATATAAATATATGAGTTTGGAATATGAATCACGTTATGTAAGTTTGTGGTTATTGCCTATGCAAGTTTACACCTTTAGATGTAGATCTATGACATACATGGTTTATGCAAGTTTTTGACTACTACCTAAACATGTTTACACCTTTAGATTTGGATCTATGACAAATGTAGTTTTATGCAAGTTGTGACTTTGGCCTATGCAAGTTTTAGATGTAAAACATCATTCACACATGCAAGTTCACCGCTTATGTTTAGATCTAGTTTTAATTATATGTATGTTGTGATGTTTTCTCTTTATTCTATGAGTTAGACTATTCGAGTCTAACGTATACTTTACGTTAAACGAACAAATGTACAACGTGGGGCAATGGGGTAATATTAAGAGATTTAACATTGAGAATTGGCATAAATGCCTTAAATGGCATAAAATAAATTGTGATGAAAATTGGTATGATTTTGCATACCATAAATAGATGGACATAATTGAGTCAATTATGGCCATAGTTAAATTTGGAATTGATTGATAATTTGAATAGGGAAATTAGTTAAAATTGGGGAATGATTAATTAGGTGTAATTAATCGTCTAAGACACAAGGTTAGGCTCTTTTGTGGTGTAAGACTGCCCGGACCCGCCCGGCAAATCCAGCTGCCACAAATGCCAGTCTAATGTGGGAGGTCTTAGGCATAAATTAAATACGTAACAATTGTAAAGACACGAGGCTAGGCTCTTTTGTGGTGTAAGACTGCCCGGACCCACCCGGCAAATTCCGTTGCCACAAATGCCAGTCAAATGTGAGAGGTCTTTATAAGTTTACGGGCTTAATGAATTAAGAAACACCTAACCAGATAAACATGTAGTGGGACATGAGGGGATTAAGTGGGTGCCTTGGGTGGCATGTGGAATCTAGTGGGTGCCTTGGGTAGCATTTGAAATACGATTAGAAACACTTAACCAAAATTTGAAACATGTAAGTGAACATGAATAAGAAGAGGGTTAAGTCGGATGTATTAGAGGGGACCAAGCTTAGGTGGATAGCTTGTGTCAAGTAATAGGGGGCCCGTTTCAACCAGTAATCCATACGTATCTTTGTGGGCTTGACCCAAGCCGTTGACGGGACACGCATACTCGGCTTGACTGTAAGAGGCCAAAACCGGGTTAGCGGTGGCAACGCAAGTCCAACGGGTTCATATGCGTGTGTGGGCCCGGGCTAGTAGGTAAGACGTTTTTGCATCGTGTAGGTATAAGCCGTGCATTATTGGTGGTATCGGGTTGCCACTTTGGGGAGTGATACACCCCACTGTGGGGCCAGCACGAGTATCTACGAGTTAGGGAGCCGATCGCATGGGGTTGTGGGTACACCTAGTGGAGTTAGGAGCAGGCGGCACCTATGAAGGCAACTAGGGGTGCACGAAACTACCATTATCATTATTAAGTTCTATAGGCGGGATCAACCTTAGGGTGACTAGTGGTGGTGCAGTATAGTAATTATCTTATAGTGGTTTAGGTGCGTGTTTAACGTTATCTTTGTTCATCTTATTTCCTTGTTTACTCTGTCATACCCAATTGTTCACAATCATTTCCTTATTTTCAAAGTTATGCCTTAGCCTAGTTACTTTGGTAATTATACTGTTAAAGTTATCGCACTCGCCAGACTTTATGTCTGGCCCCCTTTGTTTCCACCTCTTTTCTTCCTCCCCCCCAGGTGCTCAAGTTGGAACTAGCACCAGTGGAGCTTGATCTTGGACAGCTGTATCTCTTGCTTTTAGAAGTTGCTTGGATCGCTGAAGTAAAAGTTCAGCTTATCTTATTTGTGGCTATTTTGTACTGTGGTTATGTCTTTCAATTTATGTACTCTGATTTAGTCATGATGGATATTATGTACTTTGACTCTGGTTTTTGATGATGTAATCAAACTTATGTGTTTACCGCTGCAATGATTAAAGTTTTAAATTTTTAAGTACTGTTTATATCTGTCTTGTTTTTAAGTTTCTGTTCTATACTCACTTAAAATGCTCCATAGAAGTTAATGCATTCCCTTTGCGAGTGAAATTAATGGACGTGGGGTGTTACATGTGGTATCAGAGCCGAAGGTTACCAGAACAGATATGAATTTTGAAAAGTTGTTTTTCAAAACCACTTTTATAAAGAAATACCTTCAAAAGTATGTTTTAAGGAAAGTATTTTCAAGAGAAAGGCTTATTTTAGAAAGCATAACCCCAAGAGCCATATATCTTTCCTTCGGTTCTTTTGTATTGAATCTTTCCTTTTTCATTTCAGCATGTCTGGAGCATCTGAGATACCAGAGGGTGTTCATGTACCCGGTTGGTTTCGTCAATATCTTGAGGCTAGGGCCGCTGCTGCGGGTCCGACCAACGTTCCTCCTCCTCCTCCCCCAGCTCCAGTCATTCCTCCGCATGGATATACTTTCTCCAAGATATCTAAAGACTTTCGATCGATGGGTGGAAAATCTTTTAGTGGGACTGAAACGTTTATAGAAGCTAGAAATTGGTTGAAAGAAGTGGAGGACCTGTTTGGCATTTTCGACTTGGACGACTGTAAGAAGGTCCAATTGGCTGCTTGGTTGATGAAAGACGAAGCTTCGTTTTGTTGGGAAGTCACTAATGGAGAGCGTCTAGTTGATACACGGTCATATTTCAGGTGGAGGTTTGAAGACAGTTTCTCTCACGGGCTGAAGAGAATTTATATATGGAAAGGTTTTTGGCATTGAAGCAAGGGATTCTGTCAGTGAAAGAATACGTCAACAAGTTCAATCAGTTGGCGAGATTTGGCTTGGACTTGGTGAATACACCAGAAAAGAAGGCCCTGAGATTTGTTAAGGGTTTGAGCGAGCCACTTCATGGGTTAGCTATGACCCACATTCCTATGGGGGCTACCTTTGAGAGACTAGTTGACATGGCGCTTATGCATGAAGAGGAGAAGGGCGCCAATGCTAATAAGGCACCCGAGAAGAAAGGGGATCAAAAGAAGCCGCAACAGCAACAACAGAACAAGAAAGGTGGTAAAGGCAACAATGTTAAGGGAAAGAAAAGATGCTTTAACTGTGGGACACCAGGCCATCTAAGAAAAGATTGTAGGAAGAAAAAGAAGACTGGCTGTTTCCACTGTAGCGAAGCGGGACATCTGATTAAGGACTGCCCAAGGAAAGGACAGAGGGCAGGGTCTACCTCGGGAGGACAGGTGCAGGCTCTTATAGCACCAGGGCAGGCAAGTGGGTAAGTTCAGGCTCTAGTGGTCCCACCGCTGCAAGAACGAGGTAGAGCAATTTCCGTTGAAAGTTTAGTTTTTCTGTTTGATCATCCTGTCCGTACTTTATTCGATTCTGACGCATCACATTCGTTTATCTCTACATCATTAGTTGAAACACTGCACCTAGATACTAGTCTAGTTACAGATCCCTTAGTAGTCTCAAATCCTATTGGTGGTTCGGCTCATCCTTCCAATATTTGTCGGGATCTGAGAGTGTCTATCTTGGGCATTGGGTTTGAATACAACGCCTTTGTTCTTGGCTTCATGGGCTACGGCTTGATTCTAGGTATGGATTGGCTAACTAGATACGGGGCCATCCTAGATTGTGAAAGAAGGGTAGTAAGATTGTTGACTCGTTGTGGAAAGACCCTTGATATTTCTTGTGACCCTACAGGTCCAGTAATGCTTAGCTACCTAGAATCCCTTGACGCATGCAATGATGATTTACATTCTGTTCGTATAGTCCGTGAATATGTTGATGTCTTCGATGAGGTGAGGGGTTTACCCCTAAACGTGAGATAGATTTTTGAATATATTTAGTAGATAATGCAAAGCCAGTTGCATTGCCAGTGCGCCACATGGCTCCAAGAGAGAGAGAAGAGAACTTAGTAAGCAAGTGAAAGAATTGCTTGAGAAGGGGTTCATCAGACGTAGTATACCGGAGTGGGGTGCTCCAGTAGTATTTGCCGCAAAGGCAGATGGTTCCCTTAGACTTTGTGTGGACTATAGAGAACTTAATAAGCTTCCTAAGAAGAATAGACACCCACTGCCGGGGATTGACGAACTCTTCGATCAATTAGTTGGCGCCTCAGTGTTTTCGCGGTTGGACTTAGCCACCGGTTTCCATCAGTTGAGAGTGGCTAAGGATAGCATAGACAAGACTGCCTTTAGGACTCCAGACGGCTTCTTCGAGTGGCTTGTGATGCCCTTCGGTTTGACAAACACCCCCGCATACTTTGTTGACTTGATGAGTAGGGTGTTTAGGGAGCACCTTAATAAATTCTTGTTAGTCTTTGTGGACGACATCTTGATCTTTTCTAAAAGCGAGGAAGAGCATGCCCTACATCTTAGGGAAGTGTTGGAGACCCTTGGAGCGCATAGCCTTAAAGCTAAATTTTCTAAATGTCACTTTTGGAGGAAGGAAGTGCAATTCTTAGGGCACGTGGTTTCCTAATAAGGGATAAATGTGGATCCCGCGAAGATAGTGGCCATCCAAGATTGGAAGGTCCCTAAAAATGCTACCGAGATGAGGAGTTTCTTAGGGTTGGTTGGCTACTATAGGAAGTTTATCAAAAGCTTCGCAAAAATGTCAGCCCTATTAACACGCTTGACGAAGAAGAACCTAGTTTTCACATGGGACGTAGATTGTGATGATGCATTCCAATGTTTAAAGAGAGCTTTGACCACAGCCCAGTCTTAGTGTTGCCAGATGGGAGTAAGCCATTTACCGTTTATACCGATGCTTGTGGGATAGGACTAAGCGCAGTCATAATGCAAGAGGGAAGGGTAATAGCCTATGGTGGAAGGCAGTTGAGAGTGCATGAGAGAAATTACCCTACACATGACCTAGAGTTGGCCGCTATTGTTTTTGCGCCTAAGTCTTGGCGCCATTATCTTCTTGGCAAGAAATTCGAATTTTTCACTGACCACAAATCGCTAAAATACTTTTTCTCTCAGAAGGACTTGAACTTAAGGCAGCAAAGGTGGATGGAATTCTTAGCGTCCTATGATTTCGAGATAGCATATACCCCTGTCAAGGGTAACGTGGTGGCAGACGCCTTAAGTAGGAAAAGGTTTTTCTTGAGTCCGTTGTTTGTTGAGCGGCGAAGCTTAGTGTTCATCTCTACGTTTGACTTTAGACCTTCCATTGACTTTGTACCCGGTTTGCTAGCATCCTTAGAGGTCAGACCTACGCTTTTGCGATGGATTGGTGAGGCACAGCGAGATGACCCAAAGTTGGTTGAGCTAGTAGAAAAGCTCAAAAGGGGGGAGTCATCGAGCCATCTCAGTAGGTATCCCCTAGATGATAAGGATTGGTTACGTAGGGACAGTAGACTTTGTGTACCACGAGACGAGAACTTGAGGAAAACCATTCTTGATGATGCACATCGTTCGAAGATGACCATCCATCCCGGCTGGGACAAGATGTACATGTGATGAGTTTACTTTTGGGTCAGCATGAAGAGGGATGTGGCTGAGTTTGTCACCAGATGCTTAGTGTGCCAACAAGTAAAAGCATAGCAAAAGAAGCCCGGTGGGTTGCTTCACCCATTGGAGGTCCCACAATGGAAGTGGGAAAGTGTCTCGATGGACTTTATTGATGGGTTACCGAGATCGACGAAGGGTAATACGGGGATTTGGGTCATGGTAGATAGACTTACTAAGAGCGCCCATTTCATTCCCGTGAAGAGTAAGAGAACTGCTCCATGGTTAGCCTCCGTATACATTCGAGAGATAGTTCGTTTGCACGATGTTCCTTCTAGCATAGTGAGCGACTGCGATCCTATCTTTACTAGCGAGTTTTGGAAGAGCTTGCAAGAGGTGGTAGGGACTTAGTTATGTTTGAGCACCGCGTATCATCCTCAGACAAACGGCCAGACCGAGTGGGTGAATCGTATTCTAGAGGACCTGTTGAGGTTGTGTGTCTTAGACTTCGGAGGTACATGGGAGGAACATCTTCCGTTGGTGGAGTTCGCGTATAATAATAGCTTTCAGTCTAGCATTGGCATGGCACCGTTCGAGGTTCTTTATGGACGGCCATGTCGTTCGCCTATATGTTTGTGGGAATCAATGGATAAGATCTTGCTTGGGCTCGATATGATTAGAGAGACTTCGCAAAAGATCGATTTGATTCGAAGGAGGATGAAGACGGCGCAAGATAGGCAGAAATCTTATGCGGACAAGAGGAGGTCAGATCTTGAGTTTGATATTGGGGACATGGTCTTTGTCAGGGTGTCTCCATTACGGGACGTCGTTCCTTTGGGTCCGTTGGGAAGTTAGCACCAAGGTTCGTAGGGTCGTTTCCTATTAAGGAGAGGATTGGACAGATGGCGTATAGAGTGGAGTTGCCCGAGAGACTTAGTGGTGTACACGATGTATTCCATGTATCACATTTGAGGAAGTGCTTGCACGAGACCGCGGAAGTGGTAGAGCCGAGCTTGCTTAGAGAGGTGGAGATAGAGCGTGATGTGACGATTCGACGAGCTCCTACATGCATTCTTGGGTTGGAGATTAAGAAGTTGAGGAATCGAGAGGTTAAGCTAGTCAAAGTGCAATGGGGAGATGATGAGAGCGATGCTACTTGGGAGATGGAAGAGAAGATGCGTTCATTGTACCCTTTTCTTTTCGAGGGTATGTCTTTTAATTTCTCCTTTATCGCTTAGCTTGTACTTATCTTATCTTTAGTATTCCTCTCGCTGGTATCTTTGACCTTTAGATAGGATAATCCTATGGTTGAAACATGTGTTTGAGACATGTTATGTATGATGGATGCATGTGGATGCAAGTGTTTGCTAGTGGTTGCTCGTGGATGCATATATACACACTTTAGGCACTAGATCGGCTCAGTCACTTCATGTTGCATATTGCATATAATTGTGTGTGCATATTTAAGTTAATGGATGTATAATGGTTATGCTATCATATGGATGCTGCATTTTGGTGAATGGTTGTGCACACATGTAGAAATAATATGTATCGATAGGATTCTTCCACATACATAATGGACGCATGGCACTATCATGGTTTGCATTAAGGAGGTCAACTGAATTAGTAGACCACCTGATTTTGCATTAGATAAAGAACATATACACACACTTCTTACATATGTTCATACAACATTAGAAATTTTATAAGGACAATGGATGTCTGTGTTTGACGGTTGAGTAGATGGTTGTTTGGATGTTAGGATATGCATTCTCCTTAACTTGGAGATTCCAGGGGCGAAATCCTTTAAGGAGGGGAGAATGTAACACCCTGTATTTCTGTTAATATTAATGTTCTCAAATTAAAGAATAACTAATCTCAGATGTGAGAATTAAGGGAAACGGGTTGCGCCATTGTGTTCATCTCGGAATTCTGGTTGAGACAGAGTCCGAGTTTGCGTGAATTGGACTTCGTATGACGAAGTTATGGCCATCGGAAGTTTCAGAAAATTCAAAACAGATTTTAGAAAATTCAAATTTCAGAGTCAGATGGGCTAGACGGGAAAATTCCCGCCAGGGCCAGGTCGACCATAGGGTCGACTTGGGGGTCGACCTGCCCCCCCGGGCAGATTTGATTAGTGACCTGTTAATGACTGTGTGCTGACTCATTAGGGTTTTTGATCTGCTCTGATTGACTGGGATTAATTCTGGGTTGATCGGACGGCCTAAACTAATCCTAAACTCTATAAAAAGACATGTAGACTCAAACCCTAAAATCAAATTAAAAATAGATTCATGGCCTCCATGCCGTCACCTAGCAACCTAGAATAGCCGCCACCAATTAGAGTGGAAGAAAGCTAATCAAATTCAATTCTATTCAACTCTAACAACGAATCTACTTCAGAGGAAATTTAATTCATATTCAGAACTTAGAATTCAGAACTCAAGACCTTCTTTGAGTTGTGAGTTCAATTTCTTTAATAAAATAATTAGCAATTTAATTGGATTGAGTTATAATGCGGATTATATGGCTATGTTGTGAATTATTGACCGCATGTTGTCATCTATGTTCTAAAATTGTGATGTTATCATTTTTGTTGTAAATTCTATGATGTTATCATCTATGTTGTAAAGTTGTGATGTTATCATCTATGTTGTAATTCTATAATTGACCGATTCATGATGATGTTTCATATGCTTGTTTGGATACGTTGATTCATATGATAAATCATATGTATGTATGCAAGTTTAGGTGTTGATTTAGACGTGGATCATATGCAAGTTAGTAAAGATTATGTATAACTTTACATGTTTCATGACATCTATTTTAGATCTAAAGTTAGGCTATGACATGTGTGAGTTATATGCTAAATTCTACATGCTAGTTTACATGTTTAGATGTATGTTTACACCATTGTTATGTTGCATAAATCACATATGCAAGTTTATATAAATATATGAGTTTGGAATATGAATCATGTTATGTAAGTTTGTGGTTATTGCCTATGCAAGTTTACACCTTTAGATGTAGATCTATGACATACATGGTTTATGCAAGTTTGTGACTACTACCTAAACAAGTTTACACCTTTAGATTTGGATCTATGACATATATAGTTTTATGCAAGTTGTGACTTTGGCCTATGCAAGTTTTAGATGTAGAACATCATTCACACATGCAAGTTCACCGCTTATGTTTAGATCTAGTTTTAATTATATGTATGTTGTGATGTTTTCTCTTTATTTTATGAGTTAGATTATTCGAGTCTAACGTATACTTCACGTTAAATGAACAAACGTACAACGTGGGGCAGTGGGGTAATATTAAAAGATTTAACATTGAGAATTGGCATAAATGCCTTAAATGGCATAAAATAAATTGTGATGAAAATTGGCATGATTTTGCATACCATTAATAGATGGACATAATTGAGTCAATTATGGCCATAGTTAAATTTGGAATTGATCGATAATTTGAATAGGGAAATTAATTCAAATTGGGGAATGATTAATTAGGTGTAATTAATCGTCTAAGACACGAGGTTAGGCTCTTTTGTGGTGTAAGACTACCCGGACCCGCCCGGCAAATCCAGCTGCCACAAATGCCAGTTTAATGTGGGAGGTCTTAGGCATAAATTAAATACGTAACAATTGTAAAGACACGAGCTAGGCTCTTTTGTGGTGTAAGACTGCCCGGACCCGCCCGACAAATCCAACTGCCACAAATGCCAGTCTAATGTGAGAGGTCTTCATAAGGTTACAGTCTTAATTAATTAAGAAACACTTAACCAGATAAAATGTAGTGGGACATGAGGGGGTTAAGTGGGTGCCTTGGGTGGCATGTTGAATCTAGTGGGTGCCTTGGGTGACATTCGAAATACGATTAGAAACACTTAACTAAAATTTGAAACGTGTAAGTTAACATGAATAAGAAGAGGGTTAAGTGGGATGTATTAGAGGGGACCAAGCATAGGTGGATAGCTTGTGTCAAGTAATAAAGGGCCCGTTTCAACCAGTAACCCATACGTATCTTTGTGGGCTCGACCCAAGTCGAGGACGGGACACGCATACTAGGCTTGACTGTAAGAGGCCAAAACCGGGTTAGCGGTGGCAACGCAAGTCCAACGGGTTCATATGTGTGTGTGGACCCAGGCTGGTAGGTAAGACGTTGTTGCATCGTGTAGGTATAAGCCGTGCATTATTGGTGGTATCGGGTTGCCACTTTGGGGAGTGATACACCCTACCATGGGGCCAGCACGGGTATCTACGAGTTAGGGAGACGATCGCATGGGGTTAGTGGGTACACCTAGTGGAGATAGGGGCTGGCGGCACCTATAAAGGCAACTAGGGGTGCACGAAACTACCATTATCATTATTAAGTTCTGTAGGCGGGATCAACCTTAGGGTGACTAGTGGTGGTGCAGTATAATAATTATCTTACAGTGGTTTAGGTGCGCCTTTAACGTTATCTTTGTTCATCTTATTTCCTTGTTTACTCTGTCTTACCCAATTGTTCACAGTCATTTCCTTATTTTCCAACTTATGCCTTAGCCTAGTTACTTTGGTAATTATATTGTTAAAGTTATCGCACTCGCCAGACTTTATGTCTAACCCCCTTTGTTTCCACCTCTTTTCTTCCTTTCCCCCTAAGGTGCTCAGGTTGGAACTAGCACCAGTGGAGCTTGATCTTGGACAGTTGTATCTCTTGTTTTTAGAAGTTGCTTGGATCGCTGAAGTAAAAGTTCAGCTTATCTTATTTATGGCTATTTTGTACTGGGGTTATGTCTTTCAATTTATGTACTCTGATTTAGTCAAGATGGATATTATGTATTTTGACTCTGGTTTTTGATGATGTAATCAAACTTATGTGTTTACCGCTATAATGAATAAATTTTTAAATTTTTAAGTACTGTTTATATCTGTCTTGTTGTTAAGTTTCTGTTCTATACTCACTTAAAACGCTCTATAGAAGTTAATGCATTCCCTTTGTGAGTGACATTAATGGACGTAGGGTGTTACATAAACTAGCATATGCATATACATGTTTCACATATATTTTAACAACCTAACTTGCATAAGATTCATATGAGAATATATGATCCAATCACCATAAACTTGCATAAGATATATGATTCAACTTGCATAGGATTCACATAAGAACTAACATATGATCCAACTTGCATAAAACTCACGTAAGAACTAACATATGATCCAACTTGCATAAAACTCACATAAGAACTAACATATGATTCAACACCACAAACACACATATAATTTACATCACATGATTCAAAATCATATTCTTATGATCCCACTTATATCTTATCATAATTAAATTAACGAATTATCTTGTGAAAGCTATCATACTCACAATAAAAAAGAATAGTCTTGTCTTTCTGGAATCTGTATTCTGAAATTGGATTGCTCGCCTTTGATGTAGACTTAGTTGTTATTTAGATTTGATTTGATTTTGATTCAAGCCTCTATCTTGCTTTAGGGTTGAAAGAGTATGGAGGCTACTCTAGGTTCTCCATTGACGGCATGGCGGCTCTTGTTATGAATTTGTGTGAATAGGGTTAAGAGTTTAGGAGTGTTTTTTTATAGAAGATTAGTTAATTAAGAGCTGTCAGATTAACCCAGAATCAATCAAGACCATCCAGTCAAGATAGAATGACACCTCTCCCTAATGACTCAGCACTGAGTCACAAAATCGTCATCTTTCAGATCTGCCCGGGGGAGGGGGGGAGGTGCAGGTCGACCCCCAGGTCGACATTAAGGTCGACCTGTATAGGGAGGTCAACACTAGGGTCGACCCCCTGGTCGACCTGGTCCATGTTTTTTTTATTTTTTTCTGAACCTGAAGCTGTTTTTAATTTATCTAATTTCTGAAACTTCGGAAGGCCATAACTTTTTCATACGAAGTCCAATTCACACAAACTCGGACTCTACCTTAAGCAGAATTCCGAGACGAACACAATGGCGCAACCGTTTCCCTTAATTCCCACATTTGAAATTAAATTTTCTTTAATTTGTTAACTTTAATTTTTAAAATTACGGGGTGTTACACGCATCACAACGTCGTGCGTACTTGGCTGCATCCTTGTTTATGGTGGGCCAAAAATAACCATATCGCAATATCTTCTTTGCCAATGTTTGCCCTCCAGTGTGGTCGCCACATTCACCTTCGTGGACCTCTATCAGTACACGCTTGATGTCATCATGAGCGATGCACCAAAGGAGGGGCATCGAGAAACCCTGTCTGTATAGGACATTGCCTTGCAACACATATCGGGAAGCCTTCCGGATACCTGCACGCCTTTCACTTTTCTTTGTTGGAAGCGTTCCATTCATCAAAAAATTCTTTAGAGGGACCATCCATGACTCCCTCTCGGATTCAATCTCTAGCACCGGATTAATTTCCATCTGATCTACACTAGGAGACCGTAGCACTTCAATCGGGACTAGCTCCGTATCTTTAGGATTATCAGAGCTAGTCATCTTTGCTAACTTATCTGCCTTTTGATTCTCCATTCGAGGAATATGAGATATTCTATGGTGATCAAAACCATCCAGCAACTTCTTCACTTTTTCCAAATATGATATCAGCCTTGGACTCTTAGCCTGAAACTTTCTAGTGACCTGGTTCACGACTATCATAGAATCGCAAAAGATGTCCAGCTTTGTGATCTCCAACTCCTTTGCGAGGTTCAGCCTGACAATTAGAGCTTCGTATTCGGAGTCGTTATTAGTGGCGTGGAACTCCAATCTAAGAGCATAGTATATTAGCCGTTTCTCTGGAGTTTCAAGGACCACTCTGGCACCAGATTGCCTGTCATTCTTAGCTCCATCAGTGTACAATTTTGTGATGGCAAGGAATCTCGCTCGGTCCGAACCAGTCGCTAAACCGATCCAGGCCGTTCGAAACGCCCTATCGTTTGAGAACACGACACAACGGAACGCATACAGAAGAAACATTTCATTGTATATTACAACAATGCATCAGATTACAAGAATATACAGAGTATAAATGAATATTGCACAGAAATATCAGAGATTTAAATTACATTTAAATACATAGCAGCGGAAAATAATACAATAAACAACTAGAAGAGATATACGGATACAAAGCTTTCCGGATATCGTTCCAGCTGTAAACCAGGATCCTGTGAATATAAATCTGCAAAACCAAAACTACTAGCTGCCCGTGTCAAAATAAGGGCACCCAGAGTTTAGGTTAAAACAATAAACTCCAGGTCAGTCATGTGACTGGTGTGAGAACTAAAACAGTTATTAATCTTTATTTTAAATCATTAGGTAAATCAAGGGACCACGCCGTATAACACGGAACGGGTTTCCTCCCAAGAATACCAGTGCATAAAACAAACAGCGCAATGCTAAATAAAGAAAAATGAAGCTGTTATAAGACCCAGGTCCCATCACACAATGCAACGCAGCCGAGGATAGGGTTTTCCCTTATAACAGCCAAAGAATGCTTGATACGTTTTAAAACAAATCATTTGATACTATTATAAGTGTGTAAAACAACTTCAAATCATAAGTATCAATCATAGGCGGCATAAGCGCCCCATCCCACTATGTCGCCATATATAGGATTACAACTAAAACCGCAAATGTCACGTATTTGGAAATTGGATTTCTATCTATGAACCGAGGCAAAAGATAGTCCTCAACCGATTCGAGACTGTCTAGCCCGAGTCTCAGGCACAGCCGCAACCGTACCTTGGATCCTCAGGGCCGGTCCACCGATGTGGATTATAATGCCTGAACAATGCGTTTCTCCGCCCTTTGGGGCGTAAATGAGCCAACGAATGACTCCATCGGTTCGAGAACGACCGATCAATCCGAGGCGCCTCGCAACAGCAACAACCACATATGTCAAACTCGTCAGGGCGTGTAAAACCACTGACGCCACTTCTAGCTAGAAAGAAAACGCATGTCCCCCCTGAGGTCCGTCTCCCGTTTTTGGTTCATACCTGGTGTGAAACACGCGAGGTAAACGTTACACAAAGCTACGCCACAAAGGTCGTGCTTTGATCATCACCACAAGACTTTGCTTTTCAACAGAAGCCTTGATCATTTGCATCTTAGCATGCCACACAGGCAAACCATCCTATGCAACCGATATCAGTCACACAGAATGAAATCCGATGTCAGACACACAGTCCATTTACAAGTCCGTCCTGGGTCTGAACGAAACCGGAGGCACCTAGTATCCCGCATATCCATCGATCTCCAAGTACGTCTGGACGATCACTAACTGTTTCCATCTTCTTGGGTGTACAGCCCAATCAAGATCATCAGTTATCACCCAAACGACGTGAAGACCTCCGGTCTTCGACCATCGTCTTTATCTTCGACTTATCGTCGTATCAGTTATTCAGAATGGGATAAACCCGGTCTTTCCGAATAACTTGCGTATATATTATAAAAGTGTTACACAAACACAACATACGCCTCATTCCAATTCATTAGTCGCTAACCGTAAATTAATCAAGAGAATAATTCCCCGAATATTAACCCCGAAGGCCGAAACCAACATCAGATCAATATCCAGAAAACCATTCTGCTTGGCCAACCGACAGTTAGTTTCTAAATTTCACATTCATAGGGAAAGGTTCCCATTAATTTTATCCAAGATAAATTCCTTGAATTTATGTTTGAATCTCAATTCGAACTAGTCGGGATTAGCGAACCTTACCGAAGTAATCATTTGTTTTAATTTCCCAATCCCAACCTATTCATCCCATGAAGTAAAACTGGTTATACTTCATATCTAACACCACAGTGTTATCGGTAAATTCAATTACCATTTCACGTTCAAATCTAATTAAAGATTTAACTATCGCCTGGAGCAAAACTGGTGATACTCCATTTTCGATCATTTCAATCTAATTAAAGATTCATTAAAACTCCACTTAGTTTTAATCTTCGACTGGGTTAAAGAATCGGTGTCATTTAAAACACGGTTCACGATAAACCCAAAATCACATTCCATTAATTATCGGGTTAAAGAACAAGTGTTATTTAAAACACTGTTCACGATAAACCCAAAAATCAATATCGATTCAATTCCAATTAAATGTTATTTAATTGGTACACTTCATTAAATCTAAATAAAAAGATTTAATCTTTTCTCAACTGGGTTCAAGAACAGTGTTAGTGAAGACACCATTCACGACAAACCCAAATCACATTCGATATTAAACACCAGGCTCTGAATAGAAAATATATCGGCCTATATTCAATATCAAATTCTACGATTAACAAATGTCGTATTGGAAATAACGATATAAATATCTACATCTTTCAAATTTCCATAACAACATCCGTATAATCCTGAATTCCAACATCGAAATATTCCGAAGACAATTTCGATTCAAATTCACTCCAATGCAATCATTGGAAATTTTGGTTATTTTCAAAACCCTTTTCGAATTCAATTTATTTATTTAAAAATAAATAGAATTATAATTCTAGTTCAAAACTAGTTCATTTCGATAAAAATCTATTTTTATCTTTTCAAATAGGGAGTTTTTCATCCCAATTCTTTCTAAATCATTTCTTATGATTTTACACAAATTATTACTATTTTTAATAATTTTATCAAGGCCCGTACAGTCGATTTCCATCAATGGCCATCGAACTGCACTTACAGCGACCTTTTTCGAATTTGATTTGGACATAATTCCAAATCCAACCGCTAGATTTCAAATTTCTAATTTTCATTAGAAAGCTCTTTTCGATACGAACCCAACGGTTCCGGTTTTAGGAGAATCCGACGGTCGGATCTCCCGCAATGTCCGTTTGAAATAAATGGTCGAAATTCGCGAACTACCGCGGCGCGGCGCGTTCTATTCAGGCCATTATATTATATATATAATATATATAATATATATTTCGTCGATTCCTATTTAAAACGAATTATATAAATAGTTTTAAATTCGTTTCAAAAGCAATTTCAACTTCCATTTCAATTCAAATCAAAACTGAATTCTTCTTTATAAATTCGTTTCAAAATTCATTTCTATTCAATTCAAATTTCAATTCAATTTGAACTCATTTCAATTCGCTTTCAATTCAATTTGAATTCGTTTTCAATTCAATTCATTTCGAAATCGTTTTAAATTCAATTCATTTCGAAATCGTTTTCAATTCAATTCATTTCGAAATCGTTTTCAATTCAATTCATTTCGAAATCGTTTTCAATTCAATTCATTTCGAAATCGTTTTCAATTCAATTCATTTCGAAATCGTTTTCAATTCAATTCATTTCGAAATCGTTTTCAATTCAATTCATTTCGAAATCGTTTTCAATTCAATTCATTTCGAAATCGTTTTCAATTCAATTCATTTCGAAATCGTTTTTAAAATCGATATAAATATCGTTCACGTCAAAATGGCGTCAATCTAATCAACACGGCTTCATAAATTTCTATTTTCAAATATTCTATTTCAAATATTTCCTATTATCAAAATATTTGTTATTATCAAAATATTCTTTATTTTCACGATTGGAATGAGGCCCAATCAATTACCATATAAAATTAATTATATGGATTTTCATACAGCACATGTATATAATAACATTGAAAATAATCAACCATCAACCAAAGTGCACTACACTGTATAAGCATCAAATATAGATATTCAACGCTCGTAACAGCCTGTCAATCAATCGATCGACATATTTAATCAATCAGGATGAGTGAAATTCATATTTCATCCCAACACCCGTGTGGGGTTTCGAACAATCAAACACTTATTTTATTTGTGCTGTTGGGCGATGTGTAAAATTTATCGTCCCAATCAATGTCATTCAAATAGGTGTACATAAACAAACCGTCCGGTTTATAAATGAATATTTTATTTTATTCACTTCACGTTAAAAATTATATTTTTAACGATAAAACATTTTATTTCAATTTATGAATTTCTATTCAATTCATTTATTCTATAAAATGATATTTTTATTTTTCTAACATATTTTAGAAAATTTCGGCGGCATAACGGCACGATACTAGAAACGGGACAAGGCCTAGCCTTATCCCCGGTCTAGTGAAGGCCCACGCCATTCACTCATCAATCAAATCAATTTCATTTTGCAAACCACAAAATTTGGAGTAAGGGTCTAACCTAGCCTTACTCCTACGCCTTATAACGGCGCACGTCCAATCCTAACCAATTTATCGATTCGATTTTTCACACCACAAACCACATTCAAACCAATATCGCAATCAATCACCAAACAGTCAAACAAACAAGTCCATGGTCTGTGGACGGTTGTGTCGGGTGCTACTAAGCACCGTCTGCATCCTAGTATAAATATATAACTAGAAAAGAAATAGAAAGGTGAGAAATTCTCACATATAGCTATCCTAGCACCACGGCACTTCATTGATAGAAATCTTCATCGCTATCGCATCTTCGTCATCTTCGTTGCCCGTAGCCACTACATATGTAAAAATCGAATTTTTACTATGCTATTCAATATATAAAAATCGAATTTTTAGTTCAAAGTTCAATATATAAAAATCGAATTTTTAGTTCAAAGTTCAATATATAAAAATCGAATTTTTAGTTCAAAGTTCAATATATAAAAATCGAATTTTTAGTTCAAAGTTCAATATATAAAAATCGAATTTTTAGTTCGAAGTTCAATATATAAAAATCGAATTTTTAGTTCGAAGTTCAATATATAAAAATCGAATTTTTAGTTCAAAGTTCAATATATAAAAATCGAATTTTTAGTTCGAAGTTCAATATATAAAAATCGAATTTTTAGTTCGAATGCTATTTTCTATTCTAAATCCACGTATTTTCCTATTCTTATTTTCAAATTCAAACTTTTTATTCATTCAAAAATCGAACTTTTTATTCATTCAAAAATCGAACCTTTTATTCATTTAAAAATCGAACCTTTTATTCATTCAAAAATCGAACTTTTTATTCATTCAAAAAAAATCAGTTTTAAAATCATTTATAAAATCAGTTTTTAACATTATAAAAAATCAGTTTTTAACCATTATAAAAAAATCCGTTTTTAACATGATAAAAAATCCGTTTTTAACTTAATTAAAATTTCAGTTTTAAAGTAAATAAATAAAAAAAAACAGTTTTAAAGTAAAATAAAAAAAATAAAAAGAACAGTTTTACTTACCGAGGGGGGGGGCTGATGTCGGGTCCTCGGTGGTGGGAGGAGCTGCTCGATGGGGAGCTTTGGTTTACAAAGCAGAGAACAAGGCACATTAGAACCATATGAAAGAATTCATCAGATATTGGATTAGTAACATCCAATTAGAATGACTCGTTAGAGGTGGGATCAGTAGTATCCTAGAACGAGTGTGAAGAGTATATTTTTTTGAAAATGAAAACAAATTTTTGTTTTGAAAATTTAAATCGATTATTCGTATTTGATTATCTATTTATACTGATGTGGACAATCCAGTATATATAGATTTTGCGTATACGTCTGATCCGCGTGTATTCGAAATTTTTATATACTGGATAGATATAGAATTACACTCTAATCGCCCGGAGATGATTTTGATGATGGAGCTCCATCATTAAAATTTATGTTCGAGTGACGAAAGTGGGCTTTCTATATATTTCCTATTGACTGGTGTGAGAACCAAAATTAGATAGGGCCTATTGTTGTGATTTGGCATCAAGAACATGATTTTTGGTATATGTATTAAAATTATGAATTTGAAACTCTAATTCAATAATTGATTGATGTTTGTGTTGTTTGTTTATTTGTTTGCTAATTTTTGGCCATTTTTGCCTAATAGCACCAAATATTGAATTGTATTGAAATTGGTCGCATTTGCTTGCATATACATATACTTACATTGAACAGGTCATAGCAAGGAGGCTAGAGCCGAAGAATAAAATTTGTTTGCCCGACAAATAGGTACATGTTTACTACATAATTTCCTGTTTTGTTTGGGTGATGATGATTTTGTGAGCCTATTGGCTAGCCGCTTGGCTTTTTCTTTTTCTTTTTGAGATCTGAAGGACCGGGGAAGCTATTTGAAATTCCCCGATGCTCCCATTGCAGGGGAGGTTATGGCGAAATTTTTCGAAAATTTAGGGTGTTAGCCAAATTTTTGAAATTTTGAAAATTCTCAGAAACTAAAGAGTTGGAGAATGGAAGCCAGATCGAGCGTAGAGCTGAATAATCAAACCACTTTCGACTTTGTTCCTTTTCGGGGACGAAAAGTTTTAAGTGGGGGAGATTGTAACAACCCGTAAAATCTGGGCCAGTTTAAAATTTTTATTTTGGCAATTTTAGCGAATTTTGAATATTTAAAATGAATTATTTTAAATAATATCGACGTGAAATTTATTTTGAATAGAATTAGAACGTATATATTATATACGTCGTCGTTAGAATATATAATAATTATATATAATTATAAAAGGAATTGAAAATGGCGCGGTAGTTCGAAAATTCGATTTCTAATTTCAAATGAATATACAGAATTCAATATAAGTCAGAATTGAACGAAACAAGAAATATTTGAATCTGTATAACTATATCTTTGTAACGAAGTTAACAAACTGAGATTTCATCTTAGAAATGATAAGATATGTCCAGTTTAAAATTAGAAATAGTCGCTGTGGAATTTATATATATTTTAATATATATAAGGCCCTTAAAAATGGACATTTTGCAAACGACCTCGGATTTCGACGAAACCAGTTTTGTTGGGTCCGTGATGTCGAGTTATTGCTAGATTCCAAATTTCATAATTTTTCGAATCAATATGTGAGCGTGGCAAAGGAAAACGCGTTTGACCAGTTTCAGTTGATTTTAATCGACTGGAAATTGGCCATTTTTCTAACGATCTCAGAATTTGACGAAACTAGTTTTGTTAGGACCGTATCGTCAATGCGAAGCTAGAAAATATTTTTCTGCAATTTATAGAGTTAGTATGTGACCCCGGTAATTTGAAATGTACGTTTAAAATTCAATATAGTGATTTAAATGTAAATTCAATGGAAACTGATTCAAACAGTCGAATCAGCCTACGATACATATCCCATTGTGTTCGGAATGGGGGTAAAATGCTAAGGACGACAGGCGGTGGGCGTCGTTTAGAGGTCGTATGTGAAAGTCAACTTTTTGCAAAAAAAAATAAATAATAAATTAAATAAATTAAAATTTAAAACCCTCCACTCTCCTTCTCCTTAACTACCTAGGCCCCCCCCGTTCGTTTATTTCAGTCTGAAATGAAAAAAAAAAAAAAAAAAAAAAGAAAGGGGAAAAATCGCGCTGCCCTAGCCTTCGACGGAGCCGCCGCCACCGACGCCCCCCCCTTCCACTGCCTCCGCCTTCCTCGAATCCTGTTCCCCCCCCCCCCTATCGCGAAGCGCACCCCCCCTGCATCGACGCACGCAAACCCCCCCCTAGCGCCACAGTGAGCCGCGACCGCCCTCTCCCCATCGAGCAGCTCCTCCCACCACCGAGGACCCGACATCAGCCCCCCCCCTCGGTAAGTAAAACTGTTCTTTTTATTTTTTTATTTTACTTTAAAACTGTTTTTTTTTTTTTCATTTCAGACTGAAATAAACGAACGGGGGGGGGGGGGGGGGCCTAGGTAGTTAAGGAGAAGGAGAGTGGAGGGTTTTAAATTTTAATTTATTTAATTTATTATTTATTTATTTTTGCAAAAAGTTGACTTTCACATACGACCTCTAAACGAGGCCCACCGCCTGTCGTCCTTAGCATTTTACCCCCATTCCGAACACAATGGGATATGTATCGTAGGCTGATTCGACTGTTTGAATCAGTTTCCATTGAATTTACATTTAAATCACTATATTGAATTTTAAACGTACATTTCAAATTACCGGGGTCACATACTAACTCTATAAATTGCAGAAAAATATTTTCTAGCTTCGCATTGACGATACGGTCCTAACAAAACTAGTTTCGTCAAATTCTGAGATCGTTAGAAAAATGGCCAATTTCCAGTCGATTAAAATCAACTGAAACTGGTCAAACGCGTTTTCCTTTGCCACGCTCACATATTGATTCGAAAAATTATGAAATTTGGAATCTAGCAATAACTCGACATCACGGACCCAACAAAACTGGTTTCGTCGAAATCCGAGGTCGTTTGCAAAATGTCCATTTTTAAGGGCCTTATATATATTAAAATATATATAAATTCCACAGCGACTATTTCTAATTTTAAACTGGACATATCTTATCATTTCTAAGATGAAATCTCAGTTTGTTAACTTCGTTACAAAGATATAGTTATACAGATTCAAATATTTCTTGTTTCGTTCAATTCTGACTTATATTGAATTCTGTATATTCATTTGAAATTAGAAATCGAATTTTCGAACTACCGCGCCATTTTCAATTCCTTTTATAATTATATATAATTATTATATATTCTAACGACGACGTATATAATATATACGTTCTAATTCTATTCAAAATAAATTTCACGTCGATATTATTTAAAATAATTCATTTTAAATATTCAAAATTCGCTAAAATTGCCAAAATAAAAATTTTAAACTGGCCCAGATTTTACGGGTTGTTACAAATTTCCAGGCATTGGGGTCAAGGAGTAGTTTTGGTGGGTCAGCTTCTTCACTTACTACGTCATCCTCAGGGAGAGTGAATTCTGCTATCGAATCTGCCAGTACTTGCCCCCTTATCGACCTTCGGGGTTGGAAGTTCAAATCAAACTGACTTAGTTCAATATTCTACTTGAGCAGTCTTCCTAACGCTTCTGGTCTTTGTAGAACTTGTTTGAGCAGGTAATCGGTGTACACTGTAATGGGATGAGCCTGGAAATAATGGCGAAGTTTCCTAGATGCGATCAGCAAGCTATACGCAAGCTTTTCTATTCGTCGGCTGTTTCGCTTGGCCGCTGCCAATTTCTTACTCACATAGTACACTGGTCTCTGCACCTTATCTTCCTCTCTCACTAAGGCTAAACTTATCGCATGGGATGACATTGCTAAGTACACAAACAAATCCTCGTAATCCACGGGCTTAGACAATATCGGGGTCTTTCCACATGATTTAGAAGGTTTTGAAATGCTTCTACACAATCAGGAGTCCATTCTAAATTGCGCTTTCCTCGTTTATTAATTTAAAGAAAGGAATACATTTGTCCGTAGCTTTGGAGATGAATCTGATTAGTGCAGCTACTTTCCCTGTGAGGCTTTGCACATCTTTGATTTGTCTTGGTTTCTGGATGTCTCTGATTGCCGCAATTTTATCTGGATTGATCTCGATCCCACGCGAGCTGACGATGAACCCTAGGAATTTTCCAGATGCTACCCCAAATGAGCATTTCAAAGGATTTAATTTCATCCCATATTTTCGGAGAATCTCAAACATCTCTGCTAAATCGGTCGTATGGTCGGATGTTTGTCTGGACTTTACCAACATGTCGTCGACGTATACCTCCATCGTTTTCCCAATTTGGTTGTAGAACATCCTATTCACCAATCGCTGATACGTAGCACCGGCATTCTTCAGACCGAATGGCATCACTACGTAACAGTATAATCCCAGATCTGTAATGAAGCTGGTATGCTCTTGGTCTAGGACGTGCATGGGGATTTGGTTGTACCCTGAGTAGGAATCCATAAAAGAAAGAAGCTCATGACTCGCCGTTGATTCCACCAGCTGATCGATTCTAGGTAACGGAAAGCTATACTTTGGGCAGGCTTTGTTTAGGTCTGAGAAGTCAATGCATGTGCGCCACTTTCCATTGGCCTTTTTCACCAAAACTGGGTTTGAAATCCAGTCAGGGTATGCCGAATCTTTAATGAACCCATTACTTCTCAGCTTTTCAACTTCTTCCTTCAAGGCAGCGGACCTCTCTGGGCCAAGCATTCGCCTTTTCTGTTTGACGGGGGGATGCTTCGGGTTTTGCTTAATGAATGACTCATAATCGAGGGAGATATTCCACACATGTCCGCATAGGTCTAGGCGAATACATCCAAGTTAGCTTTCAAGAAATTTGTTAACTCTCTGGCTCGAACAGGGTCCAACTGGGATCCAATCTTAAGGACCTTCTCTGGGT
The DNA here is from genome assembly GCA_030737875.1 of Allium sativum. Taxonomy (NCBI): domain Eukaryota; kingdom Viridiplantae; phylum Streptophyta; class Magnoliopsida; order Asparagales; family Amaryllidaceae; genus Allium; species Allium sativum. Next base: position 154,954,735 of record CM060918.1, on the reverse strand, counting down.
CACTATCGTCGATTGGTACATCCACAGTCGTTTCATTGGGAGTCACCATTCTGCCCCCAGGCTCTTCATCCTCTCTGGGATCTATGTCCTCGGGTACCTCTCTGGGAAACTCTGGGTGTCACCTTATACTCGGGATTGCTACATTCTCCCACTTCAAAATGTTGTTTAGTCGCGTTCATGTACTGATCCATAGCCCTGAAACTGTGCCCTGCCAGATGAAGCCCACCAACTATGGTATTGTTAACGATATTTTTTCCTTTTTGCTGAGCTGCTGGTTTGGCAGCAGGTTGGCTTTGGTTCGGGGCTTGTGCGGCTTGCCCCCTATCTTTGCCTGTCACCTTATACTCATCGAGTTTTCCTTCCCGGAGTAGCTTTTCAACCACATTTCTCAGACGGCGACATTCGTTTGTGGTGTGGCCGTGAGTCTGGTGGAAAAGGAAATTTTTTCCAGTCTCACGTTCCTTTTCTATAGAATCTCTCGGAGGAGGCCTCTTGTACTAGAGGACGTTGTACGTATCCAGGAAGATATTCTCCAATATATCGTTTAACGGTATAAAACTCTCAAATGGCCTAGGCCGAGATCTTCTCTAAGAGTCATTCCCTCGATTTCTCTTCCGATTATTGTTATTATTATTCCCCGATTGGCGACCATTGCCTTGATTCTTGTTCTCGACATTAACTTCAACCTTTCCTAAGCTATATCCCGTCTGCTTTATGGCTACATTACTTTGGATATCCTCCTTATCGACTGCTTTACTCTTTCGATTGGCGTAAATTTCCTCTCAACGTGGATGGATGTTGGCCTTTTTGTAAAATATTTCCCTCGTCAATGGTGGTTTACCGACCAAGTATCTTCCAAACTCAGTATCCTTATCTACTCCGTCAATCAAGGCCATCAAAACAGTCTGTTCATGGGGATCTCTAGCCTCCGTGACTGCTAGATTGAAGCGATCTAGGTAGGATCTCAAAGATTCGTCCGAATGTTGCTTAATGAGGGATAATTTGATAACATTCTTAAATCTTTGAGTATGCAGCCGGAACTGATCCACAAACTATTTGCTTAATTCCCTGAAACTGGAGATCGATCGCACTGGCAAACGAGTAAACCACATTAACGCCGTATCCTCCAGAAATATCGGGAATGCCTTACATTTTACAGCGTCGGAGGCAGCAACTGCATTCGTGTTCCATGAATATCTCATTAGGTGCTGGAATGGATCCGCCCTTCCTGCATAGCGGTTTATAGGTGGCATGTTGAATTTCCAGGGGAATCGAACCTCTAATATGTCATCCGTGAAGGGCGTATGACTGCGGCCTATACCCCAATCCTCATTTCTTTGTCCGCGGTTTTCTACCATCACTCATCTAATCATGGCTTCAACATTTTCATGGGTCAGGGTGGATTCGGGATCAGCACTTCTTGCCCTGCGAGCTTCTCCAGCATTCCTTTGACATGCTGCTATAAGGTCTCGGGCCTGAGCAGAACTCCCTTGCCCCTATTTCCGCGGCCAGTCACGCGACGAGCAGGAGGAATGGGTTGATTCTGAGCAGGGTCAACGACGTCTCCATTCCTGGGTGGTAGGACGGGCTCATTTAAGTTATGGTTATTAGTTCCTTGATTAAGCGCCTCTTCTTCTCGAGAAGTAGGTGTCCCGAATTGAAGCTGCTCTATATTCTCAGCCCTTTCTAATGGAGGCCATCGTCGGCTTCTTCGAAGTTCTTAAGACGAGGACGTGTGTTACGGGGAATAAGGGTGAGCTGGTGGTGGCGAAATCTGCCTTTGAATATCGTCAATTCGTCTTCCTAGGGAAGTAATATTCTAACGCAGAAACGAGCTCTTCCGCCTTTGAGCGACAATTTATCATTTTGTCTGTCCAATGCTTCAGTTATGCGAGAGAGATCTCCTTTCATAGTTGGGGCAGAAGGGTTGAACTGGTCATCATCATCTTCTCTTATACACAAGGAACTCGAGCTAGGTCGAGCAGAAGTGCTAGCACAAGCGGAACAAGCCATAATCTCCTTCCCACGTCGAGTAGTGGTCTGATTGTCATTTTCAGATCGTGGTCCCCCTAGGCTGATGGCTCGTGGTACCCTCTTGGCATCGGTTCGTGGCGGTCCCTGGGTTCGGATCGTGGGAGCATTGGTAGAAAGGAGGGTGGCGTTATCTTGAGAACAGGTCGTTACGCCCTCAGTCACACAGTTCGTGGTACCTCCAGCGGGTCGGATTGCCCCCTCTACGTCACGATCCGGAGAATCATCCTCGACCTATTCCTGAACGCTATCATCACGAGCTTCATTTGTTACTTCATCGGCCTGTGAAGCTCGTGCATCCTTGGACTTCTTTATAGCCATAATACTTTGGATTTGCTGAAATCTTCAAAGATCAAAACAGTGGGGTTTTGGACTGTTTTCTTCGGACCAGACTATCCAAACAATAGAACAACAATCCAATATGCTGAGACTTCGTTCTTAGTGAAAGCACCAAAATGTTAGATCCAAAAGTGGCTCTAACACCCAAATTATCTGAATAGGCAGAGATTTATATTTAATAATGCAAGAAAACATAGAAAACACGCAAGATTTATAGTGGTTCGGCGTTAATGAGCCTACATCCACTTTATATCTATGATTATATGTACAATCAATGATTTTTCTCTCAATCTAACTTGTACAATGATGATTCACTCAATTTCAGGCTAAGACTGATAAGAAATTGCAAGATAACAATAATGGTGGAAACAGTACTTAGAACTGCCAAAAGATTCTGAAAATATCAAGCACAGAGCTATTTATAGCTGATATCTGCAGGTGGATCGTGGTCACACGTGGCACAAACCCCGAGGATCTCGGACTGGTTCGTGGATTGATGGAGAAATAGTAAATATGGCCGTTATGGACAGGTGTCATTAGATCCTGCATTCACGGATCGTGGTAGACTTAGTCCTACCCTTCACGCTTTGGCTTCTGGGATCGGATCGTGGAAAGCCGACGTGGAGGGATCAGATCGCGATAAGGAGTTACGATTGTTGATGGGCGCCACGAGTCAGGGAGGACAATGTGACCACGATCGAGTATTTAAGCGTTTTGACATGCGAGGCTTCATATTTCCTTTGTGTGTGAACCTTGGTGGCTTGGTCCAAAAGCTAGCCAACACATTACAAACTTATTACTTAGAAAAGTGTATGTATAACCAAATACAACCCATTCCCTTTCGTATATATGTTTAACACTTATATATCTATAAGAGCTGACCCGCCCCATACAAGTATACAAAGTAAGGCTTCAGTGTCAAGAATACCCAAATGATCCTAATAAAGACTAATTGAAGCAACCCCAAAACAAGGTGAACAAGGATAACATAAACATACCCAAAATCAACTTATATTTCATGTTCTTTCCAACTTAGAAACATAGTTCCAAAATTTGGCAAATATGGCCACCCAAATGACAATCAACAAGGTAATCCACTACCATATATATATATGTAAAAATACTGAAATCAAATTCCTTGAACAAAATTTAATTGTAAGAGGATTCTTACCAAAGAAAGCAAAGGATGTGACTGCGAAGAGGTGGACCAAAGGAGAAACAAGCGATAAAACGGGCTGAAGAATGGCGAGGAGGTGCTGCTACTAATGGCGGCGCTTGACTGCTAGAGGGAATTACAGTTTCAAGTTCTAACAAGATGGAAGAGACAACATTCGTTTGACTTGGGAAGAAGCTTGCGGTCAGTAGTGGCATTCATGTGGCAGCTCGATTTTACAGCGGAGCGATGAAGCTCAAGCACAGTTTGGGTGACGTGGCTTCCAAGGCGATCGACAGAGGTGGATGTAGTTTAACAGGAGAAGAGGGCGGTTCAGATCGGCTTCGGCCAAAGGGAACGTAGGGATTCGATTTGGAAAAATAAAATTTGGGGAAAAATAGATTTTAGGCCAAAACGATTTTGCGGGAGGAAAAGAAGAGGAATGGGAATATTAAAGGAGCAGTGGAGAAAGCAAGGACACACATTGAAAAATTCAAAGTAATCTTACCACGTGTTTTCACATGCCGTTATAATCCAACTTGTGTGAAAACTAAATAACCAATTATTTATCTAAGTATAAATACCATGCAAGTATATTTAATAATTTCAGATACCAACTTAAATCAATTATTGAAAATCCTATTCAAATTTACAATAAATAAATCTCAAGTTAAATAAAGAAAAATCAAAATTTATAATTTCTCTAACAACACAACTCCAATTCGTTTTAAAATATCAGCATCGTTACATTAACGAAACTATTTTGATTCGAACATTAAAATAAAAATAGATTATAAATAAATTCAAATTTTCTCTTACAATATATATATATATCAATCTAAAACTAAATCAAGAAAAAGAAAAAAAACTAAATTTCAAATTAGAATTAAATTTTAAATTCACACTTATAAACTAATTCAAACAGAGATTAAATAACTAGATTTCAAATTAAAATCAAAGATCAAGGATAAACATAAAATTCTCAATACTAAATTAAATTAACTTAAAATTTTAAATGCAAAAAAATTATGGTTCGTTACAATTTAGGTTTAAAATTGTAACAACCCGGAAAATCAGAGCTAGTTTAAAATTTTTATTTTGGCAATTTTAATGAATTTTGAATATTTAAAATGAATTATTTTAAATAATAACGACAAGAAATTTATTTTGATTGGAATTAGAACATATATATTTATTTGAATCGATGTTGGAATATAAATATTTATTTTAATTTTAAAAGGAGTTAGAAATAGCGCGGTAGTTTGAAAATTCAACTTTGAACTTTGACTGAATGTACAAGATTCAAAATAAACCGGATTTTAGTGAAACAACAAATATTTCAATCTATTTGAAATTATCTTTCTAACGAAACTGAAAAATCGAAATTTCATAGCAGGAATCAAAAGTTATGGCGAATTGAATATTCAGAATGGTCGTTATGGAATAAATATAGCCCGTAAAAATAGACATTTTGCAAACGACCTCTGTTTTCGACGAAACCACTTTGGTTGGATCCGGAATGACAAACTATTACTAGATTTCAAATTCCATAATTTTTGGAATTAATATGTGAGCGTGGCAAAGGAAAACGTGTTTGGTAATTTCAGTTTGAATTGGATAGACCAGAAAAAGTCCATTTTTCAAACTGTCTCCTAATTCGACGAAATCAGTTTTGTTGGGACTGTATCGTCCCAACATAGCCAAATTTATTTTTTAGGAATTTTTGAAATCAGTATGTGGCCCCGACAAATCAAAATGTACGTTCAAATCCATATTTGAATGTTTTTTATTTTAATTTGATGAATTACAGACTGAAACAGTCGAATGGGCCTGCGAAACATGTTCCGTTGTGTCCGGAATGGGGGTATTTAGCTAGCGATGACAATCTTGGGTTTGATTTGGAGTTCGTATGAGCGAGGGTATTTTCGGATTTAAAGAAATTTAAAATAATTATAAATTCCACGGGCCAATCACATTTCTCCTTCCATTCCGCATTGACCAGAAACCCACTTCATCTTCTGAACCCGACAGCAGAATCCACTTGCACCTTCTCTCCTCTTTTTCTCTCCGATCTCACCACAAAACCGGGTGCTCCAGTCGGGAAATTTATAGATCTCCTCTCAAGCTTCCCATGCATATAAACTTCACCGGTTATCATCGAGTATCGGAGGTGAATCAACGCCTGAAATTCGGCGTATTTGGACTGCCGCCACGCCCTCCAGGGACCATCGATCTGAGCAAGGTGTACGGCGCCAAGGAGCCCTCTCCTCCCTCTTCGACGTGCAATAACACGATCGGCCCCTAGCTATGCAGATTGAAAGATAAATGCAAACCTATTTTTGAGCCAACTGAAAAGGTATACGGTTTTGTTTATTTTAAACTGATTTCGACAATTAAAAGCATTGCAATCATATAAAAATCCTATCTTTTTCATTCGTGGTCGAAATCCAGTGAAACAAGAGACACCGGATCGTGACGACGTCTTCTACATTCTAAAAGAGACCGGGAAATTTTTAGAGCTTGCTACAATTTTTGGCAAAGCGAAAAGCAATGTGAGATTTCTAAATTCAATTTAATTTAGAAATAAAATATATTAGGATGTAGACGGAGTATAGAAACTCCCGACACCCGTCGTCCACAAACCATGGATGACTTGATTTTGGTTGACGTGAAATTTGGTTGATAAATGTGAATGATTGATATAGTTGTTTGTGGTTGTTGGAATGAAACAAAATTAGAATTTTTTGTGCAAAAATATTCATTATGATATGAAGGTGATCGAAATATGTAGATCACAGGAATAAGCCCCTTAGGGAATGCCGTGAGGCCTAAGGTAGTGCGAGGAGCCGTACTCGGGACGGTGCCGGTTTTAAACCCCCTACCGTTATGTTGCCGAAATTTTCTGAAATATTTATGTGTTTGATTTATATTCATGTGTTTGGTTTATATTCATGTGTTGATATATATTCATGAAGTTATAAAAATATTCATATATTGAATAAAATGTTAGAACGATAAAAATCACATTTTTATTGCTTGAATGAAGTTATAAAAATATTCATATGTTGAATAAAATATTAAAACGATAAAAATCACATTTTTATCGCTTGAATGAAGTTATAAAAATATTCATATGTTGAATAAAATATTAGAACGATAAAAATAACATTTTTATCACTTGATTGAAGTTATAAAAATATTCATATGTTGAATAAATTATTAGAACGATAAAAATTACATTTTATCGCTTGTATGAAGTATAGAAAATATTTATATGTTGAATAAAAGATTTAAACGATAAAAATCACATTTTATCGCTTGAATGAAGTTATAAAAATATTCATATGTTGAATAAAATATTAGAACGATAAAAATCACATTTTTATTGCAAGTATAGAAAATATTCATATGTTGAATAAAATATTAGAACGATAAAAATCACATTTTTATCGCTTGAATAAAGTTATAAAAATATTCATATGTTGAATAAAATATTAGAATGATAAAAATCACATTTTTATCGCTTGAATGAAGTATAGAAAATATTCATGTGTTGAAATAAACATTTTTTGGTTAAAAAGAATATTTTTAACTTGTATATGAAGTAAAAGTGGTTTAGAAATCGAAGAATGAATTAATTTTTTTATATATATAAATATAAATTAAAATTAAACGAATAACGACGCTACAGTTCGCGTTTTGGAATCGTAATTTTAAATGATTATACCGAGAAACCCGACCATCTGATTTTCCTAAAACTGGAACCATTGGGTCTGCTTTGAAAAGACCTTTCCAATGATATAAAGTTTGTAAAGATCCAACGCCTAGATTTTCAGATATGTTTAATTCAAATCTAAATAAAAACAGCACCAGAATGAATTATATTTACATATATATAAATATAAATTAAATTAAAACGAATCGAGTCCCCCGCAGTTCTAGTTTTGAAATCATAAATTTAAACGACTATACCGGGAGATCCAACCGTCGGATTTTCCCAAAACTGTAACAACCCGTATTTTTGATAACCTGTTATATCGTAAATCGAGGCAGAATTTAATTTATAAATCTGAATCAAGGGAAACGGGCTATGCCATTGCGTTCGTCTCGGAAAAATACGCGAAATAGAGTCCGAGTTTTCGAAAATCGGAGTCCGTATGAACCGGTTAAGGCCCGAAGAAGTTTTCTGAAAATTCAAAGTGCAAAACAGATTTAAAATTCAGGTTCAAATTTCGAAATTGGGGCCATTGGGCGCAGGTGGGAAAATTCCCGCCTAGCTACCCCAGTCGACAGGCCTGTCGACTGGGCAGTCGACTTGGCTAGGACCAAGTCGACAGCCCTGTCGACTTGGGTGTCGACAGGGGGTGCTCGGCCAGTTTGGCCTGATGCACCATTTTTGGGTTGGGCTGTGTTTTGGGGCTGTTTTCTGGAAGCTTCCGAGATCTGATGGTCCTAATCTAACCTAGGGTTAATCTAAGGGTCTAAATCACATCCTAATCCTATAAATAAGCCCCTAACCTAACCCTAAATCATCATTATTCATTCAAGTAACTAAACTATGGCAAAATCATTCCTCTCATGGCCTCCACTCTCTTAATAAAATTCTTAAGTTATTTCTATGAGAGATTTTCAATGCATACAAGTGTTTTCAAGCTTGTATGAGCATCATTAGCTTACATTCAAGTCAAGCTTCCATATTTACATCATAAAGCAAGGGTTTTGATCATTTTGGCTCAAGGGTTTTTCTATTAGAGCTTGCATTTTGGGTCTATTTGATTGCATAAGGGCTTTGTCATAAAGCATTGTAAGCCCTTTTCTACTTTCATATTTAAACTCTAAAGTTAAATGAATGATGCAAGTTTGGTTGATCATTATGATATGCAAGTTTGCCATGATATGCAAGTTTACCATGTCATGTTATGCAAGTTTGATATGTTATGCTATGCAAGTTTGCCATGTTATGATATGCAAGTTTATCATGTTATGTTATGCAAGTTTGATATGCAAGTTTGTCGTATGATATGCAAGTTATGTTATGCAAGTTTGGGTTGATCATTTTGTTCATGTTATCATGTTATGCAAGCTTATCTTGGGTTTATGAGCTTAAAGCTTCAAGCTTTATGCTAAAGGTTGCATTTTGGCAACATGTAAGTTATCATATCTCTTATGATAACTTGCATGTGAGGCTAAATGCGAACTTATGGCCATTTCTACATGTCATTTATCACCATGTATCACCAATATGCTAAGTTTGGTTTTATGCATGCTTTTGAGGCCTAAAAATGTAATATGCAAGTATATGAACATATGTACATTTCATATGCCACCATGTTAAACTTGTGGCTTCAACACCTTTATGTCATGATTATGCCAAGTTCCCTCTTTCTATCCTTTATGCGCTATTGCGATATGTAAGCGATGGGATTGCGTTTGGGGTTAGGTAAACTTAAAAGACATAAAAACATAAGATTGGGAATTTACCTATTAAGTTAGGTCTACCCAAAATTCTTGAAAACTTGTAACATGTTTTGGAAACAAAATGGACATGACACTTAGAAAATATAAGTGTGACCAACTCGAGGTTGGGTTGAGTTTGTAGCATAAATCTACCCGGAACCAACCGGCTTAACTAGTGGCTACAAACAATAGGACCCAATGTGAGAAGTTGGTCAAGTTGTGCTTGAACCCGAGGTTAGACTAGGTTGTGGTGTAAAGCTACCCGGACCGGCCCGGCTTAACTAGTAACCACAACAAGGTCTAATGTGAGAGGTTAAGGTGCATTAAATTAATTAATGCTACATGATAAGGTTAAGAAAATTTGATGTATGACACTTAACCAATTTGACATGAATGGGTAGGTTAAGTGATACCGGGCTTGATTTCTTAATGACACTTAACCGTAAAATACGACTAGTGGTTGGGGTTAAGTTAACCTACACTTAACCAATCTGAACTCGGTAATTTAACAGGGTTAAGTTGAACTATACTTAACCAATCCAACTCAGTAATTTGATAAGGCTGAGAACCGATTTGATACCTGGTCTGGATAAACTAACTTGATTAATAAATTAAACGAACCTGTTTTGCGGATCTGTAGGACCCTCACCAAGTTAGGCAAGTTTGTAAATCTTTTATCTGATCTGTTAGTCTGAAAACTGATTCATCTGAACTTTGTACGTCTGAACTCTGTTAATAAGTTAATCTGAATCTGACAGTCTGGGGACACAAGGGGGAATACTTGTGTCATTTGTTGTTTGGGACCCATATTAGTCAGTAACCCTTTCTGGTATCAAAACTTTGACCCAACTGTAGGTAGGGTCCGGGCACGCTTACTGAACTAATTATTAGTGGTTCATTTTGATAATGGCGATGGGTGTTGATGGTGCGTTCCAACCGGGTCATGTGCGTGCATGGATCCCGGTCTGCCTCTGAGGATGTAAGACGCCGTGACATCTGTAAATATGCCTGTGCCAATTGGTTACCACTTTAGGGAGTGATACATCCTATCGTGGGGCCGACACAGGGTGTTTATGTATTAGGGAGCCGATCGCTTGGGTAGGATTTAGGGCACACTTAGCTCTGTCTGATTCTGTTGGTACCGTCTGTTTTGTTGGGTGGTAACACCCGTCTGTTTCTGCGTGGTACCGTTCTGTTAGGATGGTAAAAGCCCATTTTTCCCAAACACTATCTCTGTATGGACCATTCTGTTCCGTCCTGTTTCGATGTAAACATTGGGGTAACACCTAATCCTGTTATACTAGAATTGGTACCAAGAAGTTGGATCTTGATTTAAGTCAAACACCTGATACTGGGCCAATATTAGGCCAAGGGATAAATTCTTGTTTATACATGACATGTTAGAATGCTGGTACACCTGTGGTGAAAAACCTTAAACCTGATTATGCGACGACACCTTTATCTACCTTGTTAGTTAATCATCATGCTAGTATGTTGTTATCCTTATGTTCATCCTTGCTTCTCATGCCAGTTAACTTTATCAGTTTACATTGATTGTAGTAGGGCTTACTCAGTCTTTTTGACTGACCTGTTTTTCTTTCGCCTCTTTTCTTCCGTTTCCCCCCCCCCCAGGTTCTCAGGGTGGGAATAGTGGAGCTTAGCTTGGATTTCTGATCGCTTGCTTGTGGGATTTTAGCTCATGTACGGTCTTGACATGAAGCTAGCTATGGTTATCACTTATTTTGGGGATAGTACTTATGTATTTCAGTTTTTCAGTTGAAGTTGTTTTTATCTAGACTTGTTTATTTGGGAAGTTAACATTATGTTGTACCAGACTTGTTTTGAAATGGTTTGAAATCTTCCGCTGTTTTATCTATGTTATTTACTCTGTTTACATATATACATATGTTCTTGTTCTGCCTTGATATATCATTATGCATGTTTATCCGATTCAAACGCCCCTCCAAAGTCAGAGTGCTTGCAAGAGCCACCCTGGCGGAGGTGGGGTGTTACATTTGGTATCAGAGCATATGGTTTACGAGAAGGAACAAAAAGTTTTTTTTTTAAAAAAAACTTTTTGGAAAACTATTTTCAAAACCAAGTATAAAGTATTTTCCAAAGAAAAGTCTAGTTTATTTTAAAGGCTATTCCCCAAAAAGCCATTAGCAAAATTCCTTCGTTTTTCTCCATTCTGAATCTGTCTTTTTCTTCGTTTTCATTATGGCCGATAACTTTGTTATCCCAGAGGAGTGCAAGTTCCTGTTTGGTATAGGAGACTTATGGAGGCTAGGGCGACCGAAGCCGGCCCCGCAAATGTTACTCCTCCTCCGGTGGTTAATGTTCCTCCTCCTCCTGTCGCTGAGGTTCCTCCTCCTCCTCCCCCTCAGCATCCTCCAGTAGAGTTCACGAAGATTTGCAAGGACTTCAAAGCAATGGGTGGCAAGGACTTTCTAGGTACCGAGACTTTTGTAGAGGCCCGGAATTGGTTGAAAGAGACCGAGGATTTATTTTCTATCTTTGGGTTAGACGATCAGAGGAAGATCCTGTTGGCGGTTTGGCTTATGAAGGATGAAGCCGCTTATTGGTGGGAAGTCACCAATGGTACTAGGCCTGTTGAGACTTGGGCCGATTTCAGGACAAGATTCGGGCTTAAGTTTCTGTCTTCTGCTGAAGAGAATTTGCAAATGGAGAGGTTTATTGCTTTGAAGCAAGGAGACATGTCTGTCAAAGAATATGTGAACAAGTTCAATCAGTTAGCTCGTTTTGGCTTGGATATGGTGAGTACTACTCAGAAGAAGGCTCTTCGTTTTGCTAGAGGATTGAATGAGCCGTTACAGGAGTTAGCTATGTCTCATGTGCCCATGGGGGCCACGTTTGAGAGTTTGGTAGATATGGCCGTACTCAATGAAGAGAACAAGAGTGCAAAGAAGGAGGTCAAGGTGAATGAGTCTCAAAACAAGAAAACGGGGCCCAAAAAGGAAATGCAAAAGAAGGAGGAGAAGTCTGAAGATAAGAAGGAAAAGAAGTGCTTTACTTGTGGAAGCTCAACTCATCTAAACAAGGATTGCAGAAAGAGGAAGGGCACTTGCTTTAACTGTGGAGAGATGGGACACTTCACTAGGGACTGCCCGAAGAAGAAAGGGACTACATCGGAAGGAACGGTGAATACTCGCATGGCGAGTGAATAGATTAGGGCTAGAATAATTTGTCTGTAGGATGTTTAATTTTCCTTGTCTAATTTTCAGTTGAAACTCTTTTTCTGGTATTTTGATTCTGTAATGGAAACTCGGTACTTTAATGCTAGTCTTGCTTCTGATCTGGTAATAGTCTCAAACTCCCTGAAAGTTATAACCCATCTGTTTGTGATAAATTGGGGTTTTAGAGTATCTGTGTTGGGCATGAGGGTGACTATGACGAATACATTCTGGGTTTCTACCATGCTTAGTTTCCTAAGAATCATTTGGGGAAATCTGATCTGTACTAGTAGTCTGTAAGTATATGTACCAAGTTTTTGTTTTATCTGTACTCGCTTCCATCACTCGACTGTATCTTGTTGAGATAGGAATCCTATGGATGTAAACATGTGTTTGAGACATGTTATGTTTGATGGTTGCAAGTGGATGCAAGTGGTTGCTAGTGGTTGCTCGTGGATGCATAAACACACACTAGGCACTAGATCGGCTTGAAATACACTCTCATATTGCATATGGACGTGTGTACATTATCAATTCTTATGGTTGCAAGATGGTTAATTCAGCACATGGATGTTGCATATGGACGAATGTTTGTGCACACATATAGTATTATATGATTAGGACTATTTGCATACATAATGGATTCATTTCACTAACATACTTTGCATTGATGATCTTTGCATTAGATAAGAACATATACACACACCTTTTGCATATGTTCATACCGCATTAGAATCTTTAAGGACAATGATTGCTCGTGAATGATGATTTGAGTAGATGGATGATGGATGGTAGGAGGCGTTCTTCCTAACTTGAAGATTTCGAGGACGAAATCCTTTAAGGAGGGGAGAATGTAACAACCCGTATTTTTGATAACCTGTTATATCGTAAATCGAGGCAGAATTTAATTTATAAATCTGAATCAAGGGAAACGGGCTATGCCATTGCGTTCGTCTCGGAAAAATACGCGAAATAGAGTCCGAGTTTTCGAAAATCGGAGTCCGTATGACCCGGTTAAGGCCCGAAGAAGTTTTCTGAAAATTCAAAGTGCAAAACAGATTTAAAATTCAGGTTCAAATTTCGAAATTGGGGCCATTGGGCGCAGGTGGGAAAATTCCCGCCTAGCTACCCCAGTCAACAGGCCTGTCGACTGGGCAGTCGACTTGGCTAGGACCAAGTCGACAGCCCTGTCGACTTGGGTGTCGACAGGGGGTGCTCGGCCAGTTTGGCCTGATGCACCATTTTTGGGTTGGGCTGTGTTTTGGGGCTGTTTTCTGGAAGCTTCCGAGATCTGATGGTCCTAATCTAACCTAGGGTTAATCTAAGGGTCTAAAACACATCCTAATCCTATAAATAAGCCCCTAACCTAACCCTAAATCATCATTATTCATTCAAGTAACTAAACTATGGCAAAATCATTCCTCTCATGGCCTCCACTCTCTTCATAAAATTCCTAAGTTATTTCTATGACAGATTTTCAATGCATACAAGTGTTTTCAAGCTTGTATGAGCATCATTAGCTTGCATTCAAGTCAAGTTTCCATATTTACATCATAAAGCAAGGGTTTTGATCATTTTGGCTCAAGGGTTTTTCTATTAGAGCTTGCATTTTGGGTCTATTTGATTGCATAAGGGCTTTGTCATAAAGCATTATAAGCCCTTTTCTACTTTCATATTTAAACTCTAAAGTTAAATGAATGATGCAAGTTTGGTTGATCATTATGATATGCAAGTTTGCCATGATATGCAAGTTTGCCATGATATGCAAGTTTACCATGTCATGTTATGCAAGTTTGATATGTTATGCTATGCAAGTTTGCCATGTTATGATATGCAAGTTTATCATGTTATGTTATGCAAGTTTGATATGCAAGTTTGTCATATGATATGCAAGTTATGTTATGCAAGTTTGGGTTGATCATTTTGTTCATGTTATCATGTTATGCAAGCTTATCTTGGGTTTATGAGCTTAAAGCTTCAAGCTTTATGCTAAAGGTTGCATTTTGGCAACATGTAAGTTATCATATCTCTTATGATAACTTGCATGTGAGGCTAAATGCGAACTTATGGCCATTTCTACATGTCATTTATCACCATGTATCACCAATATGCTAAGTTTGGTTTTATGCATGCTTTTGAGGCCTAAAAATGTAATATGCAAGTATATGAACATATGTACATTTCATATGCCACCATGTTAAACTTGTGGCTTCAACACCTTTATGTCATGATTATGCCAAGTTCCCTCTTTCTATCCTTTATGCGCTATTGCGATATGTAAGCGATGGGATTGCGTTTGGGGTTGGGTAAACTTAAAAGACATAAAAACATAAGATTGGGAATTTACCTATTAAGTTAGGTCTACCCAAAATTCTTGAAAACTTGTAACATGTTTTGGAAACAAAATGGACATGACACTTAGAAAATATAAGTGTGACCAACTCGAGGTTGGGTTGAGTTTGTAGCATAAATCTACCCGGAACCAACCGGCTTAACTAGTGGCTACAAACAATAGGACCCAATGTGAGAAGTTGGTCAAGTTGTGCTTGAACCCGAGGTTAGACTAGGTTGTGGTGTAAAGCTACCCGGACCCGCCCGGCTTAACTAGTAACCACAACAAGGTCTAATGTGAGAGGTTAAGGTGCATTAAATTAATTAATGCTACATGATAAGGTTAAGAAAATTTGATGTATGACACTTAACCAATTTGACATGAATGGGTAGGTTAAGTGAAACCGGGCTTGATTTCTTAATGACACTTAACCGTAAAATACGACTAGTGGTTGGGGTTAAGTTAACCTACACTTAACCAATCTGAACTCGGTAATTTAACAGGGTTAAGTTGAACTATACTTAACCAATCCAACTCAGTAATTTGATAAGGCTGAGAACCGATTTGATACCTGGTCTGGATAAACTAACTTGATTAATAAATTAAACGAACCTGTTTTGCGGATCTGTAGGACCCTCACCAAGTTAGGCAAGTTTGTAAATCTGTTATCTGATCCGTTAGTCTGAAAACTGATTCGTTTGAACTTTGTACGTCTGAACTCTGTTAATAAGTTAATCTGAATCTGACAGTCTGGGGACACAAGGGGGAATACTTGTGTCATTTGTTGTTTGGGACCCATATTAGTCATTAACCCTTTCTGGTATCAAAACTTTGACCCAACTGTAGGTAGGGTCCGGGCAAGCTTACTGAACTAATTATAAGTGGTTCATTTTGATAATGGCGATGGGTGTTGATGGTGCGTTCCAACCGGGTCATGTGCGTGCATGGATCCCGGTCTGCCTCTGAGGATGTAAGACGCCGTGACATCTGTAAATATGCCTGTGCCAATTGGTTACCACTTTAGGGAGTGATACACCCTATCGTGGGGCCGACACAGGGTGTTTGTGTATTAGGGAGCCGATCGCTTGGGTAGGATTTAGGGCACACTTAGCTCTGTCTGATTCTGTTGGTACCGTCTGTTTTGTTGGGTGGTAACACCCGTCTGTTTCTGCGTGGTACCGTTCTGTTAGGATGGTAAAAGCCCATTTTTCCCAAACACTATCTCTGTATGGACCATTCTATTCCGTCCTGTTTCGATGTAAACATTGGGGTAACACCTAATCCTGTTATACTAGAATTGGTACCAAGAAGTTGGATTTTGATTTAAGTCAAACACCTGATACTGGGCCAAGTTTAGGCCAAGGGATAAATTCTTGTTTATACATGACATGTTAGAATGCTGGTACACCTGTGGTGAAAAACCTTAAACCTGATTATGCGATGACACCTTTATCTACCTTGTTAGTTAATCATCATGCTAGTATGTTGTTATCCTTATGTTCATCCCTGCTTCTCATGCCAGTTAACTTTATCAGTTTACATTGATTGTAGTAAGGCTTACTCAGTCTTTTTGACTGACCTATTTTTCTTTCGCCTCTTTTCTTCCGTTTCCCCCCCCCCCCAGGTTCTCAGGGTGGGAATAGTGGAGCTTAGCTTGGATTTCTGATCGCTTGCTTGTGGGATTTCAGCTCATGTACGGTCTTGACATGAAGCTAGCTATGGTTATCACTTATTTTGGGGATAGTACTTATGTATTTCAGTTTTTCAGTTGAAGTTGTTTTTATCTAGACTTGTTTATTTGGGAAGTTAACATTATGTTGTACCAGACTTGTTTTGAAATGGTTTGAAATCTTCCGCTGTTTTATCTATGTTATTTACTCTGTTTACATATATACATATGTTCTTGTTCTGCCTTGATATATCATTATGCATGTTTATCCGATTTAAACGCCCCTCCAAAGTCAGAGTGCTTGCAAGAGCCACCCTAGCGGAGGTGGGGTGTTACAAAAACTGGAACTGTTGGGTCCGCTTTGAAAAGATCTTTCCAATGATATAAAATTTGTAAAGATCCAATGGTTAGATTTTCAGATATGTTTAAATCAAATCTAAAGAAAAACAGCTCCATGGCTGTGTTATGGCCTGAAGCATCGTTTAATTAAAACGGGCTATTTTTAAATAAATAAAAATAGCGATATATCGTTATAAAATATTATAAACGATACGGAATGGAAATAAACCGATTCTGCTTGGTTTATTCGATATTTTGATGGTTGGATATGTTTGACATGAAAATCACATTAATGAACTAAAAATGTATGTCAGATAATTTAACCATGAAATGAATTTATTTGAATTCTAAATATACGTGAATTATTTGCAAAGGCCGAGTTAATTCTCATTTCAAATAATTGACCGACGATAAGAAGTCGAAGATGAAGACGGTGGTTGAAGATCGGAGGTCTTCACATCGTTTGGATGATTACTGATGTCTTGATTGGGAGCATCCCAAGGCAAGGTAATAAGTGGTGGTCGTCCAGACGTACTTGGAGATCGACAGGGTATGCAAGGGCCTCTCTCCTATATTGGACACATGGGACGAGGAATAAGGTGCCTCTGGTTTCGTTCAGACCCAGAACGGACTTGTAAATGGACTGTGTTTCTGACATAGGATTTTATTCTATGCTGATCGATTTCTATTAAATATACATCTGCTTGGTGAAGGATAATTTATTCTCTTACTTGACCCTTCTCCGAGACATACGGGATCAGAGGTTGTGTATAGATAGACAACAGTTGCATGGAATGAATTGCCTGTGTGTCATGCCTGAGTGGAAAATGATCAAAGCTTTTGTTGAAAAGCAGAGCCTTGTGGTTGATGATCAAAGCATAGCTTTAATATAGCTCTGCTTTGTGTATAGCGTTAATTCTCAAGCCTCACATCTCGTTGTGAACCAGAAACGGAAGAAGGATCCAGGGAGGACATGCGTTCTTTCTAGCTGGAGGTAGTGCCAGGGTTTCACATGCCCTGACATTTATATATTTTTACCTATGTGATTGTTGGAATGCGAGGCGCCTCAGATATATCGATCACTGCGGTGCCGATGGTTTTACGCCCCATGGGGCGGGGAGACGTATTGTTTAGGGATTTTTAATCCACAACGTGTGGACCGGCCCTGTGGCTCCTAAGGGCTTGACAAAGTAGTTGTCCTGAGACATGGTAGGCTAGATTTTCTCGAAGCGGTATGGACGATTCCTTGCCTTGGTTCACGATGGAAATCAACTTCCAATACGACATGTGCAGCTTTGATTGTAAACCTATATATGGCGACATGATTGATGGCACCCATGCCATCTAGGATTGACATATTACGATTGAATGGGTTTTGGAACATATAAACACAAGTAATAATATCAAATGACTTTGTTTTATACGTATTAAGCATATTTTGGCCAGTATAAGGTAAAACTCTATCCTTCGGTTTGCGTTGCATTGTGTGATGGCACTTGAGTCTTATATTGGCTTTATTTTATTAAAAAGCATTGCGTTGTTTAAATAACTTACTTTATTCATGCACTGGCAATCACTGGAGTAAACCCATTCCGCGTTAGCGGCGTGGTCCTATGATTTGCCTTGTTATTGTTGTTTAAACAACTAAGTAGATTTCTCATACCAGTCCCATGACTGACTCGTAGTTTGTTTCACTTGCAAACTCAGGTGCCCCTATTTTCTACACGAGCAGCCTTGTATTCATATTTTAGCAGACTCATTCTGGATAGTTATGGAGATGGAGATGGATTCCATTATTTCTATTTTACTGCTTCAGACTTCATTATGTATATTATATTTGATTCCGCTGCATACATTGTATATTGAACTGAAACCATATTTTGTGCTAAGTATGATCATATTATGTTGTGTAACTCTGATGATTACTATTTCCAGTGTAATTTGATGTACATTATCTGGTGTAATTATATATTTCTGTTCTGTTCTTATTTGTTTATGTGTTATATTCCACTGATTATCCTTTCCACCGTCACACGGGGGTTTGGGTCGTCGCAGTTGGTAACAGAGCTTTGGTTAATCTTAGCTCAAGAATATAACATATTAACGAACTCATCAGAAATAGAACCAGTTGTGTTCTAGGGCGAATAACTCATTACAGATAGGACCAGTAAGGTCCTAAAATGAGTATAGCAGAATAAAATACACCCCGATATACACATTTACATTCAAGTATATGTCTCTATGCTTTACAATACCATTTCTGTTGACCTGACACTTTGTCTGCTATTTGCAGACATAATAGAAAATGAGTGGTAGAAATAGAAGAAGTAACTCTATGGTTCAACAATCTAATGAGCCAGTCGTGATCCCTCAACCAAAACCAGATCTAGATGCTCTAGTAAAGAAATATCGAAATGTGGGTGGAGTACAGTTCTCGAGCAAAGAATATGTTATTCAAACACAAGCGTGGATGCGTTCTTCGAAGAGAATTTTTCGAGGCTTAAAGCTGAGAGATTATCAGTATTACTGGCATCTTGGGCACTCAAAGAAGAAGCTTTAATCTGGTTGGATTTGATCGAGATGGGAAATCCAGAAGGTAATATTACCTGGGATAGATTTAAAGAACTTTTCGAAGAAAGATTTATTCCCGAACAGGATGTTGAGTAGCTATTTGATGAGTTCTACAATTTGGAAAAGGAGATATAACCATTCAGGAGTATCAGAATAAATTCGAGGAACTTTCTCGTTTCGGCCTGCATCTAATTCAGGATTCTAAGAGGATGAATTGGATATTTATTAACGGTCTTCAAAGAAAACACCAGAGTAGTGTAATGGCACATCTGAAGCTTCCTTCCTTAGTGGTGATAGAAATGGCTTGTCTCTATGAGGATCTGGATAAGCAAGGTCTTCTAGACAATGAAGAGGATGGCAGTTCTAGCAGCAAAAGGAAATTTGAAACTAATAGCCTTGAGGCAAGTACGAAGCCTGAGGTCAGTAAGAAGCCTAAAGCCAACTAGAATAAGGCAAGGACTGTCATATGTCTCATGTGCAATAAGCAAGGACATTCGATAAGGAACTATAAATCATCGAAGAAGCAGAAGAGAAAAGAATTTAAATTCGACAAGAACCCACATGGTGAAAGGAAATGCCATAATTGCGACCAAGCAGGGCATATTGCAAGGGTGTGCCTGCTATTAAAGAAATCTCATAGTAGTGGGAAATGCTATAAATGCCATCAGGCTGGTCACCTTGCAAAGGATTGTCTATTACTAAGGAAGGCTGCAGTAACTCATGTAAATGAAGTAGCAGAAACTCCAGCACCCTCAGCTAGTCAGGAAAGGCCAGACGTATTGGAAGGCACGCTTACTGTCAAAGATATTCTAGTTAAAGTACTGTTTGATACAGGTACATCACGAAGCTTTATTTCGACTACTATGGTTAATAAGTTGGATTTGAAATTAAAAAAGCTCAAAGAACCCATGAGTGTCCATAATCCGATTGGGGGTTCCATCGATCTTAGTTGGATTTGAAGAGTGCCCGTCTCTTTCTCCCACTATCGATTTCCTTGTATCTTGATCGTCATGAATTTCTCCGAGTTTGGTATCATTCTTGGATAGGATTGGCTAACTAAATACGAGGCCGTAGTTAAATGCGCAG
Source organism: Allium sativum (assembly GCA_030737875.1). Lineage (NCBI taxonomy): Eukaryota > Viridiplantae > Streptophyta > Magnoliopsida > Asparagales > Amaryllidaceae > Allium > Allium sativum. The sequence continues at coordinate 154,934,564 of CM060918.1, read as the reverse complement.
AAAGAGTAGTTAAAGTTACAATGGAGCTTGCCAATATAATTATACCATGTGAAGGTCCAAATTCAAATAGAAAGGAATTTTGGTCAGCTCTTGATGTTTCTCCTGCTCCAATAGAAAATACTCCTGCTTCTGTAGAAAATATTCCTGCTGCTATAGAAAATATTCCTGTCGTCAAGAACTATGCGGATGTGTTCGAAGAAGTAGATAGCTTACCTCCGCAAAGAAAAATCGAATTCGGGATCGATTTAGTTCCGAATGCCAGGCCAGTAGTGCATCCAATTCGGAGGATGACCCTGAAGGAAAAGAGAAGAGTTGGGCGACCAAACTCAACAGCTTTTATGGAAAGGTCTAATCAGGCCTAGTTTTTCTAATTGGGGAGCTGCTGTGGTGTTTGTTCCAAAATCAGGCGGTACCCTCAGGCTATGCGTCGATTATCGTGATTTGAATAAGAAGACACTAAAGAACAAATATCCATTTCCATAAATCGATGATTTATTGGATTGTCTAAATGGGGCTCAAGTATTTTCAAGGATGGACCTAGCCACAGGTTTCCACCAACTTCGTAATGCCGAGGAGTGTGTTCCTTTGACAACATTCAAAGGTCCAGACCCATTCTATGAGTGGTTAGTAATGTCGTTCAACTTATGTAACGCTCCTGCATACTTCATCGATTTAATGAACAAAGTGTTCCGTGATGTCTTGAATAAATTCGTGCTGGTGTTCATTGATGATATTCTAATCTTCTCAAAGTCAAATGCCGAGCATGAGAAACATTTGGAACAAGTGTTAGAGATTCTGAGAAAGAATGTCTTGAAAGCTAAATTTTCCAAGTGTATATTCTGGTAAGATGAAGTGAAGTTCCTTGGTCACGTCGTATCAAAAGAAGGAATTTCTGTGGATCCAAGCAAAATCACAACTATTTAAGTTTGGAAGCAGCCAACTACACCCGCAGATGTCCGAAGTTTTCTTGGATTGACTAGTTATTATCGGAAATTCCTTAAGGATTTTTCGAAGATATCTGGTTCATTAACACAGCTTATTAAGAAACATTTAAGGTTTAAGTGGACTCCAAAATATGAAACGGCTTTCCAAGAGCTGAAATTAAGATTGACCACTCTCCAATATTAACGATAATCGATGGCAATCTGGATTTGACGGTCTGGACGGATGCTTCTATTGGGGGTCTTGGTGCAGTATTAATGCAAAGAGGCCAAGTGGTTGCTTATGCTAGCCATCAGTTGAAGCCACATGAGAAGAGATACGCAACTCATGATCTTGAGTTGTTAGCCATCGTGTTCACTTTGGAAATATGGAGGCACTATCTTTTAGGTGATAAATTCGAACCATATACCGATAATCAAGCATTGAAGTATTTGTTCACCCAGAAAGAGTTGAACTAGAGACAGCAGCGTTGGCTAGAATTTCTTGCAGCATACGATTTTGATATTTTGTACACTCCAGGGAAAGCCAATGTTGTGGCTGATGCGTTTAGTAGAAAGAATGTAATCATCGCCAGTCTTATTATTACGTCTTCATTGATTGATAAGATCTCTGCTCTTCAGAAAGATGATCACTTTATTCAGAGGATCAGAGAGAGAATTCAGAAAGGCGAACCCTCAAGTTTTTAGATAGATAACAATGGGGTTTTGAGGTTAAAAGGTCGAATATGTGTTCCAAACATTTCTGAGCTCCGGGGAGAAGTACTGGATAAATGTCACAAATCCAAACTTAGTATCCATCTAGGAGTGAGTAAAATGTATAATGTTATCAAACGCACCTTTTGATGTAGATCTATGAAAAATGACATTTCTTTATATGTTAGCCGGTGTTCCACCTATCAACAAGTCAAAAGCGATCAACAGAAACTTGCCGGATTATAACAACCGTTGGAAATTCAAAATTGTAAGTGGGAACAATTTTCTATGGATTTCATAGATGGTTTGCCCAGAACCAGGAAAGGAAATGACAGTATTTGGGTGATCGTAGATCGTTTCATGAAGACCGCCCACTTTATACTGGTCAGATCAAATAGAACCGCTCAGAGCCTGGCGCAGATTATTTCAAAGAAATTGTTAAACTGCATGGAGTCCCCATTAGCATAGTCAGTGATAGAGGCCTGATGTTTGCTAGTAAATTCTGGGAAGCATTCCAAGCAGAATTGGGAACAAAGCTGAACCTGAGCAACACGTACCATCCTCAAATAGATGACCAAACTGAGAGGGTGAACCGTATTCTAGAAGATTTATTACGGGCATGTATTATTGATTTTGGCGGATCATAGGATGATCACTTGCATTTGGCCTAGTTCTCATACAACAACAATTAACAAGCAAGCTTGAAAATGTCACCATTCGAAGCCTTGTATGGTCGACCATGCAGGTCTCCCTCTTGTTGGGTGGAACCTGACAATAGACTTGTGTTGGGACCTAATATGATTCGTGATGCTTTTGACAAAGTTGATTTCATCAAGAAAGCTCAAAGCCGACAAAAGAGCTATGCAGACTCAAGAAGAAGTGATTTAGCATTTTCTGTTGGTGATTATGTGTACTTGAGAGTTTCTCCGATGAGAGGAGTAGTCCGATTTGGCAAAACAGGGAAGTTAGCGCCTAGATTTATTGGTCCATTTCCTATACTTGAACGGATTGGAACTCTCGCTTATAGAGTTGAATTACCTGACTGGTTTCCTCGGGTACATGATGTATTTCACGTATCTCAACTTATAAAGCTTGTACATGATCCGGACTTGATTGTGGAAGAACCCGCACAATAGGACTTGGAAATTACTCCAGAATTAGCTGTAAGAAGAGAGCCGATAAAGATTATTGGGAAAGAAACTAAGGAGCTGAGGAACAAGAAGGTTCACTTAGTCAAAGTGTAGTGGAGTGGAGATCTGTGAGACTGTACTTGGGAAACTGAAGAGAGCATTAAACAAGCTTATCCCAACTGCAGAGTGGATATCTCTTATTAACCCTGGTGCAAGGTACATTTACTGTACTTTGCATTTCCATTTTATTTCTACTTTCCTATTGTTTTCTACTTTACTATTGTTTTCTTTTCATGGCCGAAAACTTTTAATTATATATAATCCACATTGAATCAAATATTTGATGATTGAAAGTATTATTTTTAACATGTATATGATGTGTTAAAAATAACTGTGTGGTGAAATAAATGTTTGTTCGCTAAAAATATTATTCTTAGCTTAGATGTGCATATATATACACATTGTTAAATAGGTAAATGTATTTGCTGTTGAGTGAAGAATTTATTTGCGTGCCTGACAAATGGGTAAACCTTAATGAGTTGGATGCGCAATTTTATTTACTATACAACTACTGTGAATGCCATTGGATGCGGAGTGCTGGTTGTTCTGTATGAGATTATTAATATCGCCAAAGGATAGCAAAAATTAATTTTGAACTATACTACATGGCATACTGTGTGAAGATTGCATACTCCATCATATACCCCATAAGCATTTGGAGCTTATGTGACGAGGTTGATGATTACCACACAAGCAAGAGGCTTGTATGGCGATGACTATATTTCAGGTTGAACCGAAGACTGATATAGACTATATAAATTGTAACGATAAATTGCCAGATTAATAAAAACCCCACACGGGTCTAGAGTAGACAATAGTCACGTCTCTCTTGTCATTAAGGCACAAAAACTATTTATAGGGTGATGAGAATTTATTCTCTGGAGTTATGATCTATACACACTCCCTTGTGGACACAAGAATATATCACTATAAATATGTGTATGCTTTATAGGATTTATTGGGTGCCTAATACTGCCCAATAAATTTCCAAACCCCTCTCCGTACAAAGGAGGTTACGACGAAATTTTTCGAAAATTTAGGGTGTTTGCCAAATTTTTAAAGAATTTGAAAAGTTTTTAGAAATTGAAAAGTTGAAGTTCTTAAGCTATAATTAAAATAATGAAAGTTGAGTTGTTTAGTTAAGAAACTTTCAGATCCGTTCCTTTTCGAGGAAGAAAAGATTTTAAGTGGGGGAGATTGTAACAATACGGAAAATCAGAGGAAATTTAAAATTTTTATTTTAGCAATTTTAATGAATTTTGAATATTTAAAATGAATTATTTTAAATAATAACAATGAGAAATTTATTTTGAATGGAAGTAGAACATATATATTTATTTGAATCGATGTTGGAATATAAATATTTATTTTAATTTTAAAAGGAGTTAGAAATAGCGCGACAGTTTGAAAATTCAACTTTGAACTTTGACTTAATGTACATGATTCAAAATTAAACGGATTTTAGTGAAACTAAAAATATTTAAATCTGTTTAAAAATATCTTTCTAACGAATCTGGAAAATCGAAATTTCATAGCGAGAATCAAAAGTGATGGACAACTGAATATTCAGAATGGTCGCTATGGAATAAATATACCCCGTAAATATAGACATTTTGCAAACGACCTCCGTTTTCGACGAATCCACTTTGGTTGGATCCGGAATGTCAAATTATTGCTAGATTTCAAATACCATAATTTTTGGAATTAATATGTGAGCGTGGCAATGGAAAACGCATTTGGTAATTTCAATTTGAATTGGATCGACCAGAAAAAGTCCATTTTTCAAACGGTATCCAAATTCGACGAAATCAGTTTTTTTGGTACCGTATCATCCCAACATAGCCAGATTTATTTTTCTGGAATTTTTTAAATTAGTATGTGGCCTCGGCAAATTAAAATGTACGTTCAAATCCATATTTGAATGTTTTATATTTTAATTTGAAGAATAACTGACTGAAATAGTCGAATGGGCCTACGAAACATGTTCCATTGTGTCCGGAATGGGGGTATTTAGCTAGGGGTGACAGTTGTTGGATTTGATTTGGAGTTCGTATGGAGCGAGGGGTATTTTTGGATTTAAAGAAATTTAAATTAATTATAAATTCCACGGGTCAATCACATTTCTCCTTCCATTCGGCGTTGACCAGAAACCCGCTCCATCTTCTGAATCTGACGGTGGAAACCACTTTCACCTTCTCTCCTCTTTTTCTCTCCAATCTCACCACGAAACCAAGTGCTCCAGTTGGGAAATTTATAGATCTCCTCTCAAGCTTCCCATCCATATAAAATTCACCAGTTATCGTCGAGTATCGGAGGTGAATCAACACCTGAAAGACGGCGCGCTTGGACCGCTACCACTCCCTCCAGGGACCGTCAATCTGAGCAAGGTGTACGGCGCCGAGGAGCCCTCTCCTCCCTCTTTGACGTGCAATAACCCGATCGGCCCCTAGCTACGCGGATTGAAGGATAAATGCAAACCTAGTTTTGAACCAACTGAAAAGGTATATCGGTTTGTTTATTTTAAACTGATTTCGACAATTAAAAGCGTTGCAATCATATACAAATCATATCTTTTTCGGTTGTGGTCGAAATCCAGTGAAATAAGAGACACCGGGACCGTGACGACTACTTCTACATTCTAAAAGAGACCGGGAAATTTTTAGAGCTCGCTACAATTTTTGGCAAAGCGAAAAGCAATGTGAGATTTCTAAATTCAATTTAATTAGAAATAAAATATATTAGGATGTAGACGGAGTTTAGAAACTCCTAACACTCGTCGTCCACAAAACATGGATGACTTGATTTTGGTTGACGTGAAATTTGGTTGATAAATGCGAATGGTTGATATGGTTGTTGGAATGAAACAAAATTAGAATTGTTTGTGGAAAAATATTCATTATGATATGAAAGTGATCGAAATATGTAGATCATAGGAATAAGCCCCTTAGGGAACGCCGCGAGGCCTAAGGTAGTGCGAGGAGCCGGACTCGGGACGATGACGGTTTTAAACCCCTTACCGTTATGCTGCCGAAATTTTCTGAAATATTCATGTTTTTGATTTATATGCATGTGTTGATATATATTCATGAAGTTATAAAAATATTCATATGTTGAATAAAATATTAGAATGATAAAAATCACATTTTTATCGCTTAAATGAAGTTATAAAAATATTCATATGTTGAATAAAATATTAGAACGATAAAAATCACATTTTTATCACTTGTGTGAAGTATAGAAAATATTCATATGTTGAATAAAATATTTAAGCGATAAACTCACATTTTTATTGCTTGAATGAAGTTATAAAAATATTCATATGTTGAATAAAATATTAGAACGATAAAAATCACATTTTTATCGTTTGTATGAAGTATAGAAAATATTCATATGTTGAATAAAATATTAGAACGATAAAAATCACATTTTTATCGCTTGAATAAAGTTATAAAAATATTCATATGTTGAATAAAATATTAGAACGATAAAAATCACATTTTTATCGCTTGAATGAAGTATAGAAAATATTCATGTGTTGAAATAAACATTTGTTGGTTAAAAATATTATTTTTAACTTGTATATAAAGTAAAAGTGGTTTAGAGATCGAAGAATGAATTATATATATATATATATATATATATATATATCTGTAAATATAAATTAAAATTAAACAAATAACAACGCTGTAGTTCGCGTTTTGGAATCATAATTTTAAACGATTATACCGAGAAATCCGACCATTGGATTTTCCCAAAACTGGAACTGTTGGGTCCGCTTTGAAAAGTCCTTTCCAACGATATAAAGTTTGTGAAGATCCAATGGTTAGATTTTCAGAAATGTTTAATTCAAATCTGAATAAAAACAACGCCAGAATGAATTATATTTTTTTATATATAAATATAAATTAAATTAAAACGAATCAAGCCCGTGTAGTTCGCGTTTTGAAACCGTAACTTTAAACGACTATATTGGGAGATCCGACTGTCAGATTTTCCCAAAACTGGAACCGTTGGGTCCGCTTTGAAAAGATCTTTCCAACGATATAAAATTTGTAAAGATCCAACGGTTAAATTTTCAGATATGTTTAAATCAAATCTGAAGAAAAACAGCGCCATGCCGCGTTATGACCTAAAGCGTCATTTAATTAAAACGGGCTATTATTATATAAATAAAAATAGTGATATATCGTTATAAAATATTATAAACGATATGGAATGGAAATAAACCGATTCTACTTGATTTGTTCGATATTTTGATGGTTGGATGTGTTTGACATGAATATCACATTAATGAACTGAAAATGGATGTCAGATAATTTAATCATGAAATGAATTGATTTTAATTCTAAACATACGTGAATTATTTGAAAAGGTCGAGTTAATTCTCATTTCAAATAATTGATCGACGATAAGAAGTCGAAGATGAAGACGATGGTTGAAGACCGGAGGTCTTCACATCGTTTGGATGATTACTGATGTCTTAATTGCGAGGCATCCCAAGACAAGGTAATAAGTGGTGGTCGTCCAGACGTACTTGGAGATCGACCGGATATGCGAGGGCCTCTCTCCTGTATTGGACATATGGGACGAGGAATAAGGTGCCTCAGGTTTCGTTCAGACCCAGAACAGACTTGTAAATGGACTGTGTGTCTGACATAGGATTTTATTCTGTGCTGATTGATTTCTATTAAATATACATCTGCTTGGTGAAGGAGAATTTATTCTCTTACTTCACCCTTCTCTGAGACGTACGGGATCAGAGGTTGTATATCTATAGACATCGGTCGCATGAAATGAATTGCCTGTGTGGCATGCCTGAGTGGCAAATTATCAAGGCTTTTGTTGAAAAGCAGAGCCTTGTGGTTGATGATCAAAGCATAGCTTTAATATAGCGCCGTTTTGTGTATAGCGTTAATTCGCGAGCCTCACATCTCGGTGTGAACCAAAAACGAGAGAATGATCCAGGGAGGACATGCGTTTCTTTCAAGTCGGAGGTGGTGCCAGGGTTTTACACGCCCTGACATTTATATATTTTTACCTATGTGGTTGATGGAATGCGAGGCGCCTCAGATATATTGGTCACTGTGGTGTCGATGGTTTTACGCCCCATAGGACGGGGAGACGTATTGTTCAGGGATTTTAACCCACTACGTGTGGACCACCTTGTGGCTCCTAAGGGCTTGACATAGTACTTGTCCTGAGACATGGTAGGCTAGATTGTCTCTAAGCCGTAAGGATGATCCCTTGCCTTGGTTCACGGTGGAAATCCAACTTCCAATACGACATGTGAGGCTTTGATTTTAAACCTATATATAGCGACATGATAGATGGTACCCATGCCGTCTAGGATTGATATATTATGATTAAATGGTTTTCGAAACATATAAACACTAGTAATAATATCAAATGACTTTGTTTTATACGTATTAAGCATATTTTGGCCAATATAAGGTAAAACTATATCCTCAGGTTTGCGTTGCATTGCGTGATGGGATTTGAGTCTTATATTGGCTTCATTTTTATTAAAAAGCATTGCGTTGTTTAAATAATTTACTTTATTCATGCACTGGCAATCACTGGAGTAAACCCATTCCGCATTAGCGGCGTGGTCCTATGATTTGCCTTGTTATTATTGTTTAACCAACTAAGTAGATTTCTCATACCAGTCCCATGACTGACTCGTAGTTTGTTTCACTTGCAAACTCGGGTGCCCCTATTTTCTACACGGGCAACCTTGTATTCAGGTTTTAGTAGACTCACTCTGGATAGATATGGAGCTGGAGATGGATTCCATCATTTCTATTTTACTGCTTCAGACTTCATTATGTATATTATGTTTGATTCTGCTGCAGACATTGTATATTGAACTAAAACCGTATTTTGTGCTAAGTATGAACCTATTACGCTGTGTAACTCTGATGATTATTATTTCCAGTGTAATTTGATGTACATTATCTGGTGTAATTATATATTTGTGTTCTGTTGTTATTTGTTTATGTGTTATATTCCACTGAAAATCCTTGCCACCATCACATGGGGGTTTGGGTCATCGCAAAAATATGGCACTTAAATTTAGCTGCTGATCTCCAATTGAACTTTAAGATGAATAGTAAATTCGGAAAACCCTAAAACACTATTCTAAACCTTTGATATACAAATTCCTATAAATTAATGGAATGTTGATTGATTGAAGTTCACCGTCAAAATCATATAGATTTAATGTTGTCAACAGATTTGAAGTGATTCAGATGAATAAAAGTAAATTTGTATTTGTGTCTTTAAAGTCATATAAATTTCATTCTGTGTAGTGTTTTAGAGTTAACTTAACTGAATGTGTAAACGAATCATAAACGGGTTGATATATAGTCAATCGGTTGTACCAAATTTGCAAAAATAGGGATATGATAAAACTTGAAATTGTATATAGATAATTGCTTAAAAGTATGATTATGCTAATTCAAGAGCAAACTTGAACTAAGGAAACTAGATCTAATGATAAATAATCAAATCCAAGCTAAAACAAAAAATGTGGTAAGTTGGAGAGCTAGTTATTTTTACAAAGAAGTCGATTAAATGCGTGGAACGGTTGAATGAATGCTTCAGATGAAATTCTGGGGTAAACACATGTCAAACCCATGGAAAAAATGTTCATTTTTGGCTAGACAATTAATTAAGTACAACTACCAGTCGATTGTACCCTTACCAAGTCGATTGTTAGACTTAATTATCGCCAAATCACTATTATTATGTTATAACATTATGGTTATGTGTTCATGGTTATGATTATTGTGACGACGAAGACATTTTCGTACTGTTTAAGCTGACATTTGACCCCACATGTCCAACTCAAAAGCACATAAAAGTGGATAGTTAGGAGAAAGAAGTTAGAGGGCAAGAAAAAGAAAGAAAGAAATGTTAGAATAGAAAAATAAAAACATTAACACAACAAAATCAAGTTGAATAGAATCTCACAAAGGAACGAACAAAATATAATATATCAATACTCTTTACATAAAGAGAAAACTGTATATATATGATGATACAATCCGATTACACAAGTAGATCAGCCTGTATAACACACACAACAAAAATAAATTAATACCAGAAAATACGAGAATACATCTCGATTCCATCTTCCCTTCTGAAGCTCTAAGTAAGCCTAAATGCTACCTGGTCCGTCTGAGCCGAGCATATTTTGAGGAAAGCAAAATCACCCGAATCAGTCTGGAATACTTTTAGTTATAAATTCACATCACAGACAACTTGTTAACTTTTAGAAATTCATTTTAAAGAATGGATGTGTCGTATGACACGACCACACATAAACATGACACGTGTTTTTACCTTACTATAACTAAATCACATTTTAATAAAATCTGGTGATATTATAATAACGTCTAACAATTCAAAAAAAAAATAGGAATATAGCCGAAAAATTTGCGTCTCACTTTTCAACATAGCTGGTTTACAACTAAAAAAATATGGTTCGTATTTGGATTTCAAACATGACTAAGTATGGAATAACCTTCCGATCAGTGTTCTCTAGAGATAAAACACCGGGGTTCAACAAGAACATCTTACAACCCGACCATACAATACCGACCACTCATTCACCTTGAATGTACCGAAATATCATCAACATGGTTGGGATCAGCAGCTGTATCATTTGAAGCATACAAAAAGGGACAACCGATTTCTCTATATCAGGTGATGATACACCCTAATGGGTATGACCCACATAGCCCTGTTGTCTACCCGATTTCAGTCATTTCCCGGTTGATGAGGCTTGAGGTCATGGTTACATTTTTTAAGCATCACATTCAACTTTGAATGTCACGATGTCAAATCCGTCAATCACTAATTGATTTGTTTAAGTATAACCTAGGTACTAAGTTAAAAGAAGTTACCTTCTTCGCCGCCATAATTGGTATATTTGTAAAAATCAACGGATGTGGTCTTAGGAAATACTTTGTCAGACATTCATTCAAACAAATTCATTCTAGGACTGAACGAAACCGAAGATACCCTGGAAACGTCGGGATTACAACTACCAAGTTTAATCCTGGTAATTAACCAGAGACATCAGCGAGTATCCCTCTCGCTTCGAAGTTCCATGTCTGCATAGGCATTCATGCAAGTTAGTTTTCATACAAAATGTCGATTTGAAGTGGTTTAGGGTCCAGTTCCCATCCCGGTATCCTCGAACTAACACGTCAGAAGTCCAACAGCAATATTTATTGATACTCGGGTTTTTAACCATCAGATCAAAACAGTACAGACTAGTACATCACCAGCTTAGGCCATTTTAATTAAAACCATTTATTAAACCATTTCATCGATTCTATAATCTTACCTCAACCGATAATCATATTTTCAAATATTTCATGTTTGCGTTACTTTGAAAACAATTATTGTATCCTTAACTCTTCATAATAAACATACTCCCAAAACCATCTCTTTATTTCTTTTACCTTAAAAATATCTCCATAATTTTACAAAACCCACTTTTATTTCCATTACTTTGGAAACATCATTATAAGTTCACAAAACATCTTTTTATTACCTTTACTTTAGAAAATATTGCTATATATACATAGCTAACTGGTATATATTAAATCACCAAATCTTATACGAGGGAAATAATACAATTCAATCATTGTTTATATAAAATCTCAATCCGACTTATTTAACTTCAAAATGTGCATATTTAAGTTTAATATTTTACTTATGGAAATAATAATTCAACTTACAATTCTCCTTCCGTTCCCAAACCAATTATAACCTCTTGATTCATCTTCCTCGAAAACCCTAGCCATTTACTTATTTCATGGAATAAGTGTGTTTCTGAAACCATCCTATTTTCATTACTCAGAAAATAGTGCTATATACTTAACAAAATGGTATAAGTATAGATCACACTTCATATCAGGGCCAATAACGTCAAGTAATACATTGTTTACTATAAAACCCAATGGTTCCATTTAAATTTATAAATTTTGCAAAATAACATTGCAATGCTTCTTATGGAGATAATAAACTATTTCCAATATTATTATAGTTCCAAACCATCCATTGGATAATAATGAAGTCGTTTAAGTTATGGTATTTTATTTACCTCTCATACCTTCACTCGACAACATTCTTAACCTGAGATGGTAAAAGTTTGTAACTCAAAAACTAATATTAATTATAATATCACAAAATCTCATTTACTAATCCATTTAAAATATGGTTTTATAAATTATTCTTATACTTGAAAATCTCCTTCTACATTTAGTCACTTTTACTTAATTGGTTTATTAAGTAAATACTTACTAAAAATACACCTTTCGGCCTTAAACCGTTTAATTCATTTTGTTTACAACTTGGAATTAAAAACCCATTTATCAAATCCTTTACCCAAAAACCCTTAAGCGCCTTGTTATAAAGCTTAATTTGAATTTATCACTGCAAATCCATTTACTAAATCCTTTATAAAACCATTTAAACAACTTACCTTTGCATTTTGAAAATCTCTTTTCAATTTCAATCGGCTTTACTTAATTTAAATATTAAGTAAACGCTTTTTTGAAATCGTTGCATTCGCTTAAAATCTCTTTATAACACTTGCTTATAAACATGGGTTTATTATAAAATCCTTCTATATAACCCTTTACAAAATTTAATTAAATATCAATACAAACTTGACAACTTCCTTTAATGAATTCCATTTCAATAAGGTATTATTAACTAAAATAATAATTAAATTCAATATTAAATAAAATAAAAGTAGTTAACTTCATTATTAACTAAAAATTGAATAGTTAATCTCTTTTAAAATATTATTAGAATAATAACCAACTTCATTAATAATAAAAAAATTGATAATTAACATTAATCCTAGTAATTAAAAGATTAATTATCTTTTAAGAAAATTCATTATGTTTAAGTAACTAATTGTCAAAACCATTTCTATTGGATTAACAAATTAATCTAATAACTAATTTTAATTAAATATAGTTGACTTAGTCAACTTGGAAACATCAGTTAATCTATTAATTGATTTTCACTAATCCTTAATTTTAAATTAATTTATAATATATTAAATTTAATAATATCGCCTAATTGTTTCATTAAACAATTACTCCAAATTATTAACCCGTTGGTTAATTTCTGACTTCATTGCTTATAAAACTTATTAAAACATAAGAAACTGCTATATAAATCATTTTATAATACTTTATGAAAATCAATTATGAATATTTATTTATAAAAATTCTACCTTAGTATAACTTATAAAAATATAATTGAAAATCTTGTTTCAGTTATAAAAATAAATTTTATAATTAAACTTCATCAATTCGCCTGACGGCAAATCAACGTCTTAGGAAGATGGATTTTAGGCCATGTGTTGTCAATCACTTAATCAATACAATTTATTGATTAACAACACAACAACGTTGAATTCAATTTAATAATAAACATCCAATTCAGCTATCAGCATCGAAATAAATTTAGCGTTACTTGGATTAAATAATATGAATCAAGTAAAATACAAAATATTTGGAAATCTTGTTGGATCCCTCTAACCTGTTTTCCTTACATCACAACTCATAATATCACTTAGTAACTGCGTATGAAATAGAAATACTATCTAAATCATTTAAATGATAGAAATGTAAATATCATCAATTATCAACCAAACAACAATCATTCAAACATCCAAACATCAAATTTATTTTAATAATTATAATTATATGATATTTTCCATATCACAGTATTTCAGAAAGCATGAGAGTTAACTCACATTTCATTTTGATTTGACGATTGCACGTCGTTTCATTTAATTTTAAATGGTCATTTAAAATTAAATGAAATTCCATGCAGATCTAAACTTGACCAAGCCAACTTGTAGACGTAGCTTTCATTAACACGATTCCGGTGAACATTGTTTCATCTAATTCTATTTACGTGTGACATAGTTATTTTATTTACAAGTTATACGATTTTAAATAAATTCAAACATCATTAACATTTTAACTAATTTATGGTTTACCTCTTAATCAACATAATTGTTAACCATGTTCATAATCTTCTTCCACAATTATAATTTGTGAACCCGTTACATGCTTCAACCATGGCCACTACTTCATGCTCCTTTCTCGAGCCCATCTCCCCATGAATGCTGAATCTGAACAGACATTCACCTCCTCGTCTCGTCCGCTCTGAAACAACAGCTGTCGCCCCTATTGCAATGCATGATCAAAATATATCACCAAACATCTCCAAATTTTAAAACCTGACTTGCCTGGCCACCCGAGAAAACCCCGTCACTTCAGAACCGCCTTCAGCTTCCCTAAATACAATCGTGACCCAATTCTAGGTGCACTGCCTGAAATGGAGCAAACCAAAATTGTGATGACCCTCCTTCGTGCCTGATTTAATCCGACTTAAATCGATCAACAAGATGTACCCTTTAGGTATACAACACGTAAGAACTGAAAAAAAAACCTTTCATTATTATTGCAATAACTTTCCCATCAGAGTTCAAAAATGTATTATAATACAGTAGTAAATACACGCATAGTAAAAAAATACACAGCTCAGCGGAAGAAATAAAATGCTCTGGACACAGTGCTAGCTTCAATCCAGCACCTACTCTATAAAATGTCTGCAAACCAAAACTACTAGGCTGCCCGTGTGGAAAATATGGGCACCCAGAGTTTAGGTGAAAGAACAATAAACTCCAAATCAGTCATGTGACTGGTGTGAGAACTAAAACCATTGTTTACTTTATTTAAATTTAGGAAAGTCATAAGACCACACCATATAACACAAAACGGGTTTCCCCTTATGAGTACCAGTCATATAACTCCCAACGCTTTTTTGAAAATGAAGCTACCATAAGACTCGAATCCCACCGCATAATGCAAATACACACCATAAGGAGAAAGTTTTACCTTATGATAACCAAATATGCTTAATACACAAAGGTCACTTTTATTATTATTAGTGCATAATATGGAAATCAATTTCGAAAGTAAATGTATAAATCTTAGAAGGCGTTGGTACCTATATATTAAGTCTATATACATAGACCACAACTAAAACCGCAAAGGTTCATATTGGAAGTTGGGATCCATCAATGACCAAGGAAAAGGATCTTCCTTAACTGCGACTTGGACCACCTCCAGCGGGATGTTCCAGTATCAGCAAATGCTCCTTCTGTATTGTCAAAGCCGGCCCACCACTATTTTAGGTGATGTTGGGGTTACTCATGAACATAACATCTCCTATTTGTTATTGACCATTATCCGAGGTGCCTCGATCTATCATCCATTACGTAATCTGCCTCGGCTCTTGTGACGACCCACCCTCTCAATACCTGGCATATCGACATTCCAAGTTCGAGAAGAACATATTTCCTTTAGAGTGTAATGCATTACATAACAATGGAAATAAATATTGCATTACAACATCATGATGTACAACATATTACACCAATAATACATCAGAGCTTAATATAACTGATAAGGTTCAATAATACAGAATAGAGGAAATAATAAATAAGTGCACAACAGAAATAGCAACATGATAGAGTCTTCAGAGGGAATCCAAAAAGAACAGCCAGCTTCTGCTCTTGCTCCAAATCCAAAACCATTTCCATAGATAGCTTCTATACGTAGCTCCAAAATGAACTAAACTACTAATTCGAATACTAAGTTTCCCACGTGGAAACAAGGGACCCGAGTTTGCAAGGGAAAAACAAGACTACAGGTCGGTCATGGGACTGGTATGAGAAACCAAAAACAGTTGTTTATAAAAGGGTAATAAGGTAAATCATAAGATCACACTGCTTAACACGAAACGGGTTTCTCCTTATGAATACCAGTGCATAAAATTCCCAAAGCTTTTTGAAAATGAAGATACCATAAGACTCGCATCCCGTCACATAATGCAAGAATAGACCATTAGGAGCAAGTTTTGCTTATGTTAACCAAATATGCTTGATATGCGAAAATCATTTGATATTATCATTGATGTTTATCTTTGAAAACATTTCAAAATAAATGTATAGATCTTAACAGACGTAGGTCCCATATATTACGTCTACATACATAGGTTGCAACTAAAATCATAAAGATTCGTATTGGAAGTTGGGTTCCATCAATGACTAAGGCAAAGGATCATCCTTTCTGCGTTTCTGAACACCTCTAACAGGATGTTCCAGGATCAGCAAATGCTCCTACTATGTCGGCAAAGCCGACCCACCTGTACTAGGTGGCCTTCTGGTTTCTCCTGAACGTAATGTCTCTCGGTCGTTGTCGACCATTATCCGAGGCGCTTCATTCCATTATACACTTAAGTAAATTTCCTGGGTTCCATACCATAGCATCGCTTCTTAGATAGAAGGAAACGTTAGCCCTTAACTCTACTGTAATTTATCTTGTTTTGGATCTTTACTTGTTGTGAGGTTGCGAGTCACATTCCATAAAGCTCTGCTTTGTAACGAAAGCTTTGATCTATCAACCATCAGCAGTTAGCATGTGACACTGTCAATTCACAAGATATAATCAATAATCACTAACCATATAACCTTTGAGCTCGTACGACTCAAAGAGTGTAACTCCCCGTAGTTTAAAGAATACTATGATGATAAACTAAAGAATACTTAATTAAATATTGGAAACTAAGTAAAATAGACTACACTATTGCGTTCGTCTTGGAAATTCACTTAAGATAGACTCCGAATTTGCGTAAAATGGACATCGTATGAGAAAGTTATTAGAAGTTTGTATACGTATAAGAGAAATATATATAAACAAAATCAAAACACAAATTTCAAAATCGTTTGAAATTGAAGTGGGAAAGGGACACGGGATTGAGTCCCGTTAGGATTCGACCTACGCCCTAGGGGTGTCGACCCATGGGTGGACACATTAAAGGGGGTCTCGACCCACCCCAGATCCATCCATGTTCATTTCTGAACCTGGACTTATTTATGAACAAGATTAATGGCTTAAGGCTATAAATAGGACCTTATTTCTATTGTTTAACACATCAAAAACATTGGAGACAACGAGATGTTGTACCTTCTTAAATTGAGTTAGCCTATTTATCTTCAACAACAGCTTATACACATACAAGAAATTCTTCTTCAACATCTGCTTGTTATTCTCTGTTCTTTAGATCCAGTCTCTGTGAGTTCATGTTATTTTTAGATATAAACATTTAACAAGTAGTCCTGACATGTTTATAAATCTGGATCTAAACCTATGCCTGTTAAGAATCTAATTTATACCTAAACAGAGCTGTCGTTACATGTACACCTGATCTACTATTCAGTTCTTATATGCCTATTTCGGATATGCCTATTTTTTTTATCATATGCCTATTATGTTATTATGCCTATTTCTGTTCTCTTCCCACCCTCTTTCCCTTTTTATTTTCATAGCCTGGGCTACCTTCCAGTCTAGGCCTATCTCTGAAATATATGAACGAACAAAATTGGGAATGGTCAGGAAGGATAAATTAGGGCATATCCTATATTATGAATTATGACATGAGGGTTGGGGTATGTAAATCTGTAGGCTTAATTTATAGATTAAGCACAACATGTAATGAAACCTTAAACAACACGTGAAACCTGTTTAGATCTGTGGGGGTTATATGAACCTATTAACCTGTAATACTTAACCTATTTAAATCAGTAGGGATTATACGAACCTGTTAAATATTGGGGCGTTAAGTAAACATGTTTGATTCTGTGGGGGTTAAGTAAATCTGTTAAACCTATGGGGGGTTATACGAGCACGATAAACTTAACCTGTTTTATCTGTTGGGGTTTTGCGGGCTTGTTAACCTGTTATGCCTAACCTGTCAAAATCCTAGAGCCTAGAGTGTGGCTTGTGTCATCTGCTGTGTGGGAACGTATCAGTTAGTAACCCATTCTGGTATCAAAGGGGGACTCCGAACTAGGTAGGGGGCAGGGCACGCTTACTGAGCTGATTATAAGAGGTTCATATGGGTGGAGGTGTTCTAATAGCATGTTCCAATGGAGTCATGTGCGTGCATGGGTCCGGCTTACTAGGGAAAATAAGACGCCATAACACCAGTAAATAGGTTTGTGTCCTTTTGGGGGTTTCCACTTTAGGGAGTGATACATCCTACTATGGCGATGGCACTAGTATTTACGGGATAGGGAGTCGATCGATTGGGGTAGTAATTAGGGTACATCTAGTCCTGCTTGTTTAGGTTCCCGTGGTTTATGGTTGGGGTAACACCCATTATTTATGTTGGGGTACTTATTATTATTGTTTGAGTAAAACTCATTACTAGAAGTACACCTAAGTCTACCATATATTTCAATTGGGATCATATCTTTTATACTAGTATTGGTGCAAAGAAAAGTATTTGAGAAGCGTAATCTGTTCAGTTCATTTTGCTTATCCTGTACAAACCAGCTTTATGATACATTATCTCTCATCTAGTTTATATGCCTGCCATGATGCTTTTGCTTATTTATATGCTAAAAGTAATTGGACTATCCAGACTTTTTGTCTGACCCATTTTATTTCCTTTTCTCCCTCTTCCTTTTCCCTTCGGGTTCTCGAGGTGGGAATGCTCAGGCTTGATTAGGATTCCCTCTCTTCTGTTTCAGCTTGGATTTTGGATATCGCTTAGATGTACCGCTTGGACTACCTATCTACTTATTTATGGCTACTTATGAGGACTTCGGCTTTTTACTTCTGTACTCTGATGGTTTTTAGCACAAGACAGATGCTTTCATTTAATGTATTTTATTCCAGTATTTTGTAACTTGATTTTTGGACCATGATGTTTTCAGTTTGAAAATAAAGTTTTAAATTTCCACTGCTATTTTATATATCTATCTTGTGAGATTCTATTCTGTTTACCTATAACGCTTCATGAAACTTAATGCATTCTGTTAGAGAGTGACATTAATGGACGTGGGGTGTCACATTTGGTATCAGAGTTGATGGTTACAAGATCAGGTAAAAGATTTTGAAAATTGTTTTCAAAAGGTTTCAAAAAGAAAGTATTTTCAAAGGAAAGTCTGTTTTTGAAAAACATATTCCCTAAAGCCATATGAAATATCTTTTGATTCTCTGTTTGAATCCCTTTTCCTTTTCTTTTCAACATGTCTGGGGAACCAAATATTCCCGAGGGCGTTTAAATACCGGCTTGGTTCCGTAGATATCTCGAGGTTACGACACCTGCCGTAGGCCAAGCAAACGCCCCTCCCCCAGCTGCAGCCGCTGTTCCTCCTCCTCCGCGAGCGGATTATTTCTCCAACATATGCAAGGATTTTTGTTCTATGGGAGGAAAGCCTTTCCGAGGAACTGAACCTTTGTGGAAGAAAGGAATTGGCTTAAAGAGACGGAGGATTTTTTTGGGATCTTTGAGGTTGACAACCGTAGGAAGATTCACTTGGCCGCTTGGCAACTGAAAATGAGGCTTCATTCTAGTGGGAAGTGACGCAAGAAGGCCGTCCAGTTGAGACTTGGAATGATTTCAAACAGGGATTTGAGCTGAAGTTTATTTCTCAAGCAGAAGAGAATATGCAAATGGAAAGGTTTCTAACACTTAAGCAAGGAAGCATGTCTATCAAGGAGTATGTCAATAAGTTCAATCAGTTGGCAAGGTTTAGAGCAAGTGAATACCCCACACAAGAAATCTTTGAGGTTTGTAAGAGGATTGACTGAACCACTCCAGGGATTGGCTATGTTTCATATTCCGATGGGGGAAACTTCTGAGAAGCTCATTGATATTGCATTGATGCATGAAGAAGATAAAGGTGAAAATAAAGCGGCTACGACTGATGAGACGCCAAACAAGAAAGTGTGGCCTAAGAAAGAACAACAACAGCAGAAGAAAGGCAGAAAGAAGGACAAAGCTCAAGGCAATAGGAAATGTCATGGTTGTGGAAGAGTGGGTCATTTGATCAAAGATTGCAGAAAAAAGAAAGAATGCTTGTTTCCATTGTGGTGAGGTCGGACACTATTCTAGGGAGTGCCCGAAGATGAAAGGACAGGGCCAAAGGGCAGGATCTTCTGGACGGTAGGTTTATGCTCTCGAGGCTAGTGTACTAGACAGAGGTAGGAAAGTTTATGTTGAAGGTTTGATTTCTCTTTCCGATCATCCTGTTAGGACTCTTTTTGATTCCAGTGCTTCATATTCTTTTATATTTGATTCTGGGGTTGAGTCTCTGCACATTAGTACTAGTATGGTTTCAGATCCCGTTGTTGTCTCAAACCCCATCGAGGGCACGACTCATCTGTCTATGATTTGTCGGGGTTTGAGAATATATGTGTTGGGCTTCGAGTTTAAGTGCGACACATATGTGCTTGGTTCTATGGGCTATGGTTTGATTCTAGGGATGGATTGGCTAGCCATGTATGGTGTCATTCTAGACTGTGAAAAGAGGTCATTAGACTTTTGACTTTCCATGGGAGGACACCCGAGATTTCTAGTGACCCAAAGGGGTTTGTCATGCTTAGTTTCCTAGAATTACTTGATGCTTCTGTCAATGATTTGCGATCTGTACCGGTAATCTGTGAGTACTCGAATGTTTTTGAGGAGGTTAGCGGGTTACCTCCAAGGCGCGAGAATGATTTCTGGACATACTTGGTGGACACTGCGAAGCTAGTTGCATTGCATGTGCGCCACATGGCTACTAGGGAAAGGAGGATCTCAGCAAGCAAGTAGGGGAGCTACTTGAGAAGGGGTTTATTAGGTGAAGCATATCTGAATAGAGGGATCTAGTTGTCTTTGCAACTAAGGCAGACGGCTCCATTCGCTTATGTGTGGATTACAGGGAGTTGAAAAAACTCACTAAGAAGAATAGGCAGCCACTTTCGAGGATAGATGATCTGTTCGACCAACTTATTGGTGCATCCGTTTTCTCTTAGTTAGACTTGACCACGGGTTTTCATTAGTTGAGGAGCCGAGGATAGTATAAACCAGACCGCTTTCAGAACTCCAGGTGGTTTCTTCGAGTGGTTAGTCATGCCTTTTGGGTTGACGAATGCACCTACGTATTTTGTAGATCTGATGAGTAGGGTGTTTCGGGAGTTTCTGAATAAGTTCGTAGTGGTCTTTGTGAATGACATTCTTATCTTCCCGAAGAGCGAGGAAGAGCATTCCCTACATTTAGGGGAGGTTTTGAAGACTCTTCGAGCGCACCAGCTTAAGGCGAAATTCACCAAATGTCATTTTTGGAGAGAGGAAGTGAGATTTCTAGGGCATGTAGTCTCCAAGGATGGGATAATAGTGGATCCCGCGAAAATAGTTGCAGTTCAAGATTGGAAGGTTCCAAAGAATGCAATGAAGATGAGGAGTTTTCTTGGTTTAGCGGGCTATTATAGGAACTTTATTAAGGACTTCGCTAAGGTATCATCCCCACTCACTAGACTAACAAATAAGAATCTGACCCTTTCTTGGGATATTGACTGTTAGGATGCTTTTCAGCGATTTAAGAGGGCTTTAACAATAGCCCCAGTTTTGTCTTTGCCTGATGGGAACAAAGTGTTCACAATGTATACCGATGCATGTGGTACAGGGCTTGGTGCCTTCCTGATGTAAGAGGGATGGGTAGTATGTTATGGTAGTAGACAGCTGAGAGTTCACGAGAAGAACTAGCCCATCCATGATTTAGAGTTGGCAGCAATAATATTCGTGGTTAAGACTTGGCGACATTATCTGCTTGGAGAGAGGTTCGAATTATACGTGGACCTTAAGTCAGTCAAGTATCTATTCTCGCAAAAGGATCTCAATTTGAGACAATAGAGATGGATGGAGTTCCTAGCGTCCCATGATTTTGAGATAGCTTATGCCCTTGGCAAGGGTAATGTGGTGGCGGACGCATTGAGTAGGCAGAGGATGAATTTAAGTCCTCTATTCATAGAGAGGTAGAGTTTGGAGTACATATCAACCTTCGATTTTAGGCCATCTACGGATTTTATACCTGGTTTGTTAGCATCCTTCGAGGTGTGACCTACTCTTATGGATCAGGTAGGATCTTCACAGCGAGAGGACGCACAGATAGCAGACATCTTGGATAGGCTCAGTAGGGGGGAGACACATAGTCACCTAAGTAGATACTCCACGGATGATAGAGGGTGGTTGCGACGGAATGGAAGGCCTTGTGTTCCCCGAGTTGGAAGTCCGTTGAAGACAGTCCTTGAGGAAGCCAATCATTCTGTAAAGATAATCCATCCAAGCGGTGATAAGATGTATAAGGATATGAAGAGGGTTTTCTTTTGAGCTGGGATGAAGAAAGATGTAGTGGAGTTTGTCTTCGATGGTTAGTTTGCCAGCAAGTCAAAGCTGAGTAAAGGAAGCCCGGTGGTTTACTTCATCCTTTGGAAGTCCCACATTGGAAGTGAGAGAGCGTCTCTATGGATTTCGAAAAATGGTTTTCCTAGATCAAGGAAGGGAAACACTAGTATCTGGATTACAGTAGACAGGCTTACTAAGAGTTCTCAATTCATTCATGTTAAGAGTAAAAGAACTACAACATGGTTGACATCATATTATCTTCGTGAGGTAGTCCATCTACATGGAGTACCTTCTGGCATAGTGAGTGATCATGACCCCATCTTCACTAGTGAGTTCTAGAGGAGCCTACAAGAAGCATTAGGTACACAGTTATGTTTGAGCACCGTATATCACCCTCAGTCTGATGGGTAGACTGAAGGGTGAATAGAGTTCTGGAGGATCTTTTGAGGTTGTGTATCCAATACTTCGTAGGGACTTGGGAGGAGCATCTTTTGTTATTTGAGTTTGCCTACAACAACATTTATTAGGCTAGTACTGGTATGGCACCCTTTGACGCATTGTACGGACGACCTTGTTGATCACCAACTTATTGGTGGGACTCCACAAATAGGCTCCTACTTGGACCAGAGATGATTAGAGAAACCTAAAAAAAGATTGATCTTATCCGTAGGTGCATGAAGACAGCTCAGGACAAGCAGAAGTCATACGCATATAAGAGAAGGACCAATATTGAGTTTGAGGTGGGAAACATAGTTTTCATCAAAGCATCACCTCAGAGTAATGTGGTTTGCTTTGGATCTTTAGGGAAACTGGCGCCAAGGTTTGTAGGGCTATTTCCCGTGGTGGAAAGGATAGGTTAAATGGCCTATACGGTGAAGATGCCCAAACGATTGGTGGGTGTTCATGATGCTTTCCACGTTTCTCATTTGCAGAAGTGTCTGCATGACACAGCAAAGGTAGTTGAGCTGAGTATGCTTGAGGAAGTAGAGGTAGAATGGAAGGCAATAGTTAGACGGGTTCCTACCTGTATTCTTGGATCAGAGGATAAGAAGCCTCGCATCCGAGAGGTGAAATCGATGAAAATTTAATAGGGAGAAGACCGTGAGGATGCAACTTGGGAGACTGAAGACAAGATTAGCGCCTTGTACCCTTTTCTTTTCAAGGGTATGTTCTTAACTTTTTTCCAAAGCTTTTATTCATACTTGCATCTTTCATGTAATTATATCCTATCGATCGAATCTTCGACCTTTAGGTAGAAAAACAATGGGTGTAAACATGTGTTTGAGACAAGTTATATTTGATGGATGCAATTGGATGCAAGTGTTTGCTCGTGGATGCATATACACACATTAGGCACTAGATCAGCTCAATCACTCACATATTACATATGGATGTGTGTGCATTTTAAATTTTATGGATGGAATCACTGTATCATCATATGGATGTTACATTAGGATGCAAACATATTGGGTTTAAGATGATATACTAGGACTATTTGCATACATGTTGGATTCATGGCACTAACATACATTGCATTAAGGAGGTCGACTGAATCAGTAGACTGCCTGATCCTTCGCATTAGTATAGGAACATATACACACACCTTTGAATATGTTCATATAAACATTAGAAATCTTTTAAGGACAACAAATTCCTGTGATTGATGGATGAGTAGATGATTGATGGATGTTAGGATATAAATTCTTCTTAACTTGGAGATTTCGGAGACGAAATCCTTTAAGTAGGGTAAAATGTAACACCCCGTAATTTTAAAGACACTATAATGATAAACTAAAGAATACTTAATTAAATATTGGGAATTAAGTAAAACGGACTACACTATTGCGCTCGTCTCGGAATTCTGTTTAAGATAAACTCTGAGTTTGCGTAAAACAGACATCGTAAAGTTATTAAGCTTAGAAGTTTGTATATGTATAAGAAAAAATATTTAAACAAAATCAAACCATAAATTTCAAAACCGTTTGAAACCGAAGCAGGAAAGAGACGCGGGATTGAGACCCATTGAGGGTCGACCCACGCCCCAGGGGTGTCGACCTAAGGGGGTGTCGACCCATGGGTCGACACACTCAAGGAGGTGTCGACCCTAGGCTTGACACCGGGGTCGACCCACCCCAGATCCATCCAGGTTCATTTCTGAACCTGGACTTGTTTCTGAACGAGATTCGTTAGATTAAGGCTACAAGTAGGACCTCATTTCTATTGTTTTACACATAAAAAACAATGGAGACAACGAGATGTTGCCCTTACTTGGATTGAGTTAGCCTATTTTTCTTCAACAACAGCTTATACGCATACAAAAATTCTTCTGCAACATCTGCTTGTTATTCCCTATTCTTTAGATCTTGTCTCTGTGACTTCATGTTATTTTTAAATATAAACATTTAACAAGTAATTCTGACATGTTTATAAATTTAGATCTAAACCTATGCCTGTTAAGAATCTAATTCATACCTAAACAGATCTGTCATTACATGTACACCTGATCTAATATTAAGTTCTTATATGCCTATTTCTGATATGCCTATTTTTGTTATCATATGCATGTTCTGTTATTATGCCTATTTCTGTTCTCTTCTCTCCCTCTTTCCCTTTTTATTTTTATAGCCTGGGCTACCTTCAAGCTTAGGCCTATCGCTGGAATATGTGAATGAATGAAATTGTGAATGGTTGGGAAGGATAAATTGGGGAATATCCTATACTGTGAATTATGACTTGAGGGTTGGGGCATGTAAATATGTAGGCTTAATTTATAGATTAAGCACAACATGTAATGAAACCTTAAACAACATGTTTAGGTCTTTAGGGGTTATATGAACCTAGTAACCTGTAATACTTAACCTGTTTAAATCAGTAGGGATTATATGAACCTATTAAATAGTAAGGGGTTAAGTAAACTTGTTTGATTTCATGGGGGTTAAGTAAATCTATCAAATCTGTGGGGGGGTATACGAACCCTATAAACTTAACCTATTTTATCTTTTGGGGTTATGTGGGCTTGTTAATCTGTTAGGCATAACCTGTCAAAATCCTAGTAGTTAGGGATACAAGCCTAGGGGGTGGCTTGTGTCAACTGTTGCATGGGACCCGTATCATCAGTTACCCATTCTGTTATCCAAGGGGACCCCTGAACTAGGTAGGGGTCAAGGTACGCTTACTTAGATGATTATAAAAGCTTCATTTGGGTTGAGGTGTTCTGATAGCATGTTCCAACGGAGTCATGTGCGTACGTGGGTCCTGCTTGCTTGGGAAAATAAAACGCTATAACACCAGTAAATAGGTCTGTGTCCTTCTGGGGTTTGCCACTTTAGGAAGTGATACATCCTACCGTGGGGCTGGCACAGGGTATTTACGGGATAGGGAGCCGATCAATTCGGGGTAGTAATTAGGGTACATCTAGTCCTGCCTGTTTAGGTGGCCAAGTTTTATGGTTGGGGTAACACCCGTTATTTTTGTTGGGGTACCTATTATTACTGTTCAGGGTAAAACCCATTACTAGAAGTACACCTAAGTCTACCATATGTTTATATTGGGATCATATCTCTTATACTAGTATTAATGTAGAGAAAAGTATTTGAGAAACGTAATCTGTTCAGTTCATTCTGCTTACCCTATTCATACCTTTTTTATGATACTATTCTCTCATCCAGTTTATATGCATGTTATGATGCTTCCACTTATTTATATGCTAAAAGTAACTGGACTCGTCAGACTTTAAGTCTGACCCGTTTTGTTTTCTTTCCTCTCTCTCTTCCTTTCCCCCTAGGTTCTCAGGGTAGGAACGCTCAGGCTTGATTAGAATTCTCTCTCTTTTGTTTCAACTTGGATTTTGGATATTGCTTAGACGTACCACTTTGACTACCTATCTACTTGTTTATGGCTACTTATGGGGACTATGGTTTTTTACTTCTGTACCCTGATGGTTTTTAGCACAAGACAGATGCTTTTATTTGATGTATTTTATTATAGTATTTCAGTTTGATGTTGTAATTCGATTTTTGGACCACGATGTTTTTTGTTGGAAAATAAAGTTTTAAATTTTTGTTGCTATTTTACATATCTGTCTTATGAGATTCTATTTTATTTACGTATAACGCTTCATGAAACTTAATGCATTCTGTTAATGAGTGACATTAATGGACGTGGGGTGTCACAAAGAGGGTGTTAAGTTGAGATAACCTCTCAACCACCAACTGAAGTATGTTTAATAAAATGCAATCAATACGTTTTAAAATACAATGTCAGACACACATCCAATACCACTGCATTTATGCAATAATGGAGAGAGACTCTTGCATATCCAGACAATGAATAGTATGTCAGGATTACTTCCACTTATAACCTTATAATGAGGGCTACCCAAGGCAACAACAAGTAGCCCATTCGATGTGAAGATTCCCAATCTTCCACCATCTTCAATATTTTCAACTTCCAACTCGTCATATCATTATTTGAAATGGGTTGGACCGATTCTTTTTGAAATAATCAACATCAAAACAATTTCCTTTTTGAATTATCGGATCTCCAATTAAGTCTCTTTTAATTGGAAAACATTTCATAAGATTTAATCTTATTCTTAAACATTATTAAGCTATTGAGCTTACAACATCATCTTTAATATTCTTTATTAGCCTTATAAAAGGTTTACTAAGGTTTAGATTCAATTTGGGAAATTAAAACCTTTAACTCAAAACGTTTCTTGAAAACCGTTACAAAAGGCGTTGCAAAATAGCCTATTTCTAGTGAACAAGTTTTTATCATTCAAACCCTCATATATTTGGTTCAAAACTCTTTTATCTCATTTATTATGATTTATCACAATTTATTTCTATTTTTAAACATTTAAAATTAGTCCATTTCAATAAAATCCCATTTCGGGTTCTATACTACACTGGCGCTGTTTTATTCAAATTTGATTTGAACTTATTTCAAAATCTAACCATTGGATCTTAAAACTTTTCTTTTCATTTGAAAACTCTTTTCATTCCGAATCAAACATTTTTCATTTGGGGAAAAAATCCAATGGTAGGATCTCCCGGTACGCCAGTTTGAAGTCAACGTTCAAAATTCGCGAACTACCGCTGTGCGACCAGTCCTATTTAGACCCAGCTTTGACTTATGTTTTAAACCAAGTCGAATTACTTCTAAAATAGTTTATTAATTATATAAAACTTATATAATAATTTTCAAAAACTATATTTCCAATATTCAACTTCAATTTCAAATATTTAATTATTTAAAAAATATAATATTATTTAAATCATTAAAATAATATTATTTTTCAAACTATAATTTTTGAAATCCAAACTTTCTTGAAATTCATTACAAAAATAAAATAAGATAGTTTGGAAAAGAAAATCCAATTAGAACAATTCTTATATATCTAAACCAAACTTCACTTTTCAAAGTTATTATTCATTTTTAATTAAAACGTGGACTTGCTTAATTACTAGAAAACTGTATCAAATAAATTAGTTTCCTTTATAAATGTTTATCGTAATAAATTAAACTTCGTTTCTATCAAAGGTTGGATATCAACTTAAAATTTTATTTTCACTCATTATTTAATTAATAAAAAATTCAATTAAATAACTTCATTAAACACAGACTTAATTGTTAACCCAATAATCCAATCTTTGGGTATAATTAATTACATGGTCATATATCATGTCATGAACAATCCTTATAACAATCCACATCAATCAAACAAGGTGCTATTAACTTAGCAAGGTAATATCCATTAATTGATTCCTATTTGAAATAATATTCAATCACAATCAATCATTCAATATCCACAAAATCATCTTCATAGGGTGTCATTAACTTAAGTGTCATATCTTTATTACTTAAAAATCAGAATTTTACTTCACTAATCATTATTAAATCAAAACATGATTTGATATCAATAACCCTACACTACTTATCATTTTACGTACGTAGTTTCTCAACGATTTATCCACTCCTTCGTAACTTCGAATGTAAGACTCCTCTGCTATTCCGATTCAATCTGGTAGCCTTTCGACGTTAGCATACAATATCAGTTTTTCCGTGGACAAGGCTTCAACACGTACGAGTTTTATAAGTAGCACTTGAACTTATGTGGGTATATATTAATTTTAGGGACAAAAGGTCGGATCTTTGGTCAAGGGGGTACGGCCTGGGGGTGTATTGTCTATATAGGGGCTGATATGGCCTTTGGGGTCCATGTGTAGGGTAATTTTTGGTTAAAGGGGTGTAAAGTTGTGGCCTTTAAGTGGTTTAAGAGGGATTAGAGGCGGTTTTGGAGTGCTAGGAGGTGATGGGGTCCATGGAAAGGAGAAGG
The DNA here is from genome assembly GCA_030737875.1 of Allium sativum. Classification (NCBI taxonomy): domain Eukaryota; kingdom Viridiplantae; phylum Streptophyta; class Magnoliopsida; order Asparagales; family Amaryllidaceae; genus Allium; species Allium sativum. Next base: position 154,906,119 of record CM060918.1, on the reverse strand, counting down.
GGGTGCTTGGGCTGACATGGCAACAGGGGGAAGGCGCGCTGGCTTGGTGGGCCTCACGGTCATGTGGGGAGAGGGAGAAAATGGGAATAAGGCGAAAGAAAAGATAAGGAAAAGGGAATGGAAATGGAAGAAAAGCGAGGGAGAGGGGATCTATTTATACACAAAAGCTAAGGTGTTGAGTGCATAATGTCACCTTGGTGTCGTCGTGAGAGGGGATAGCTTCATGGTGAAGTATGGACTCTAAAACAGTTTTCCCTTCCATGGTTTATTAATTAATTCAAGTATTAATATTTGTGTTGTCCTCTTATATAAAGTGAAAAACATAATCATCACATAGACTAGCCATCGTAGAAGAGTGCACATAAGGGTTGGTGAGATGTCATGGAAGGAGTGAATTAAGGAAACATGTCTTTGATTTGTTTAAGATTGCATGTAATAAAAAGACCTTTTACGTTTTCTATGTTGGAGAATGGAGTTTTGATGACAACAACCTTATCAATATTAATTGATTAAAAAAATATACTAACACCTCTATCTAAAATATGTATGTATACACATATGTAAGATTTATATACAGGAAATATTACTAAAGACTGTACAGCTTAAAGATGTTAGAGATTCAGAATTTAGAAATATTTCAGGACTCATGAGTATTCAAGATTTCAAGAGTTCAAGATAAATATAATTATAGAGTATAAATTATGTAAGACTCTGAATAGCACTCCAGGTTCAAATTCTGTTTTTCAAATTCTATTTTTTCAAATTCTGTTTTCAAATTCTGTTTTCAAATCTATCTTTAATCTCTTTCTTCTCTATTTTACTTTCTATTTTTATTTGATGTTAAACTTAAGTTTTATAGATTTATACGTTATAAGTTTTATATATTTATATTTTATATACTTTATATTTATATAGTTTTAAACTCTATAATTTTCTTATATGCTTATATAGTTTATATTTATATATTTTATATACTTTATATTTATATAGTTTTAAACTCTATAATTTTCTTATATGTTTATATAGTTTATATTTATGTTTTCATATGATTTTCTACATTATTACATTTATTTATAACACTATATTTTAATTAAAGGATTTCCAGAATTATATATATATATATATATCAAAACACTTGAAAAATATTCAAATTTCAATTTTGTTCATATATATGTCGATATACATATATATACATTTTGACATATAACTGTCATTTTTTCAAATTTGAAAGGAATCATCTTTTCACTATTTATGACGGTTCTGAGACATTGCAACCTTTCATACATTATAAAAAAGGGCAGATTTCGAATTTTTAATCATTTCTTCTTCTCCATCTTCATTCCCTTTCATTACACCATTATTCTTTATCATTTTTATGATTTCCACACCTATACTCTGCCGAATTCAATTCTGTTTTCACTAATCTTCTTCTCTCTACACTCTCTACTCATTACTCTCTGAATCAAGTGCTATTGAAGAGTTATAGGGCGGTTTGTAATTGTTCAGGTTGTGTGAAATAGGTGGTATCCCTCGTAGCTGTGGAATCAAGGACAGGTAATCAGTGGTATCCCTTATAGCCATGAAATCAAGGAAAGTATACTTGATCAAGTGTATGCAGATAATCAGTGATATCCCTTGTAACCGTGAAATCAAGGACGGATAATCGGTGATATCTCTTGTAGCCGTGAAATCAAGGATGGTAAACTTGATTATGTGTATGTGTGTGGAATCGGTGGTATCTCTTGTAGCCGTGAAATCAAGGATGGTTGTAATTGGATATTGATATAGTAAATAAAACTCTGCACAATCCAGCGTTGTGCGGGACTGGACGTAGGAGCAATTCCAAACCAGTATAAAATCGGGATGTGTTCTTTCCTTTTCAGTACTTTATTTTTGTTTATCTTTGCGTTTATGTTTGATACTGTGTCTGTGATCGTTTCTGTAGTGTTTGATTCATATAGTAGTTCATATAAGTTTAGATTTTGTTTAATTTCTCAAAAACATTATTCACCTCCCCTCTAATGTTTGTTTTGCCTTAACGATCCATTCCACAATCCCTAACAATTGGTATCACAGTAAGGTCTTTCAAAAAGTTCATAATCAGATTTTCGAAAATTTTAAAATGGAAAATTTTGGAATTTCTGTTAACACTAGTATCAATTCATGCATTATATCAATATTGTTGAAAGAGTCTGCATATAATTATGTTGAAAAGTCGTGTGATATACTGAAATATTGTTCAATTCAGGAAAAGATGCGTTTTATGACTTTTGAAAAGTCAAAAGTCGAAAAGATGGGTAAAGTGGTTTTTAACAATTCAAATTCGGAAATGGTGGCTTTTGGAAATTCAAATTATGAAAATGTGGCTGTTGGACATTCAAATCCCGAACTAGTATGTTACATGGCTATTGAGAATTCAAACTCTGGAATGCAATTGGTGGAAATGAAAAAGGACAAATGGTTACTGGATAGTGGCTGTTCGAGACATATGACGGGAAATCCTGAATTACTCAATAATCCGAAATATGAAGATTGTGGAATAGTGAACTTCAGAGATAACTCTAAAGGATACATTATTCGAACCGGCAATGTCAGTAACTCCGAAACTCGTACTATTTTTGATGTTTTACTAGTTAGGAATTTAAAACATAACTTGCTAAGTATAAGTCAACTCTACGATAGGGGTTATAAGATACACTTTGAAAAGGATAAATGTTTTATAGAAGGTAGAAATTCAAAAGTAATATTCAAAGGAGACAGAAAGAAGAATATCTATATACTGAATATGAAAATCTCCAGCAATAACCTTTGTCTTATGGCTAATGTAATGACCCAAAATTTCCGTAACATCAGAGTTGACTATATACATCATACGTCCAACCCAAATATCATGAATATACGAAACTTTTTTTTTAAGAAGAAAGAGATAGAAGAAGAACAGAAATAACAACACAGAATCTCACATCGCAGCGGAACAAACTATAATATATTATAACTTTTGAAATACAAAATCTCAACTGTATAACATACACTTATCAGAGTACAACACTTACAACACAGCGGAACAGACTCTATATAACTAACGCTGAAGCCTCCTGCTCCAAGCTCCTTTAGATAGATCTGTAAAATCCTGAACTACTTCACTGCCCGTACAAATTTAGGCACCCAAGAGTTTAGGTAGAAAAAAACAAATAAACTCCGGGTCAGTCATGGGACTAGTATGAGTAAACAGTTTAAAACAGTATCAGAAAACTAAATGATATCTCATAAGACCACGCCGTATAACACGGAACGGGTTTTTCCCTTACGAGAATCCAAACACTTGATTTAACATTTCAAAATCCCTTTTGAAAGGAAAGATAATCTTTATATCAAAACTCTTTTGATATTATAATAATGTCTAAATCAAGTAGATAACAGTCTAGCGGAACGTTTGCATCTCACGTTCCACATATACAATCAAAACCGCAAGCACGTATTGGGTATTTGATTTCCAACTATGACAAGGTATGGAACCACCTTCCGCTGGTATATCTCTAGAGGAGAATACACCGAGTTCAACAAGAACATCTTGCAACTCAGCCACACATGACCGACCACTCATTTGGCTTGAGTGTATCGAATGTATATCACCAACGGTTGGGATCAACAACCGTTTCCCGAATGGGACAGCATCGACAATAGATTTTTAGAAGTAAATGAAACTCTAGATCTGGTGATTATACACCCTAATAGGTGCGACCTACATAGACATGCTGCCTTCCCGATTTCTGTCATTTACCGGATGATGAGGCTTGAAGCTACGCTTTATCATCACACCAGATTCACTTCGAACGTCACATCGTCAGATCCACCAAAATCACTAATTGACGTCTACAACAGTACATTACGTGTTAGCTAAAGAAGTTTCCTTCTCCGCTTCCACTCTTGGTACGGTTGAAGAAATCAATGTACGTGATCTTTCTGGAAATACTCCGTCAGACATTCCTCCATACAAGTCATCCAGGAACAGGATGAACCGAAGGCACAATTTCTATAAATAGAAAAAGTCCTTGCACTCTACTCCATCTTCGGTTATCTTTATATAATATGATTCACAACGCTACTGCCAATACGGAGTGGTTCTTCGGATAATAATCCAACCGGTCTCTCCATATTGACAACGATGGTCAAAACTTCGATAGTATGTGATTTAACTATCGAATAAAAACAAGTGTTTCGATAGTAGATGATTTAACTATCGAAGAAAACAAGTGTTCATCCAATAATCAAACAATGACTAAGCTCTTAATTAATATTCCATTAATTAAATCACTTCTCTATTTCTTTATCAATATTTGTTAATCAAATATTTACATATATCGCCTCCTTTTATTTTCTGTACTTAGAAAATATCTTCTATTTATAATTGGAAAATATTCCAATTACTTATCTCTTCCCTGACAATTCATTTTTAGACTTAGGAAATATTTAATATCATATTTCCACTTACTTGGGTTAAAACGAATATTGTGTAAAACATCGTTACGACAACCCAAATACTATATTCAACTAACTCTTATCCTATATTGATCTTCGAGCCTGAAATCTTACTATTTATTTGTTAATAATGAAATCAATCAAGTTGGGGTATAACTACCTCTCAGACCTTGACTGAATAACATTTATAACGTCAAACAGATAAGACTACTTACTCGAATAATCAATACCATACAACTACTTATTCACTTTTAAACACATATACTCTTTCTCTTTCTATTCTTACTATATTTTATTCTAGACTTCCTTTTTGATTATACTATTCTATTTCTAAGTTCGTTTCCTTATCGACTTCTATATATATTGATATATAGATTTCTAACTATCAAATTATCTTAAAAATATTCTAACTCCTTAAATTCTCGGAAAAATTCGCCATAACCTCCTTTGTACCGGGAGCTTCGGGATATTTCAAATAGCCTCCCATGGCCCTTACTAATCCAAAAAGAAAAAGAAAAGCCAAGTGGCTAGCCGATACGGCGCATAAAATCTCATATGGAAATTAAACGTGTACCTTTTTGTCGGGCATTCTATTTATATCACTTCTATACTTTATTCCAAACTTGTCTCCTGTATTTCTATACCTGCCCAATCTATTTTAACTATACCAACAGTTTTAACTCAATTTGTTAATTAAATCTGTTAATTAACTTCTTAGTCTATTCCACTTCTATTTATCCAAATCTATTATCTTCTATTATTCAAATCCTATAATATAAATTCTATTTGAATTCTATATTCAAATTCTATATTATAAATCCCATTTGAATTTCTATATTCAAATTCTATAGTTAAACTCCATTTGAATTTCTATTATTCAAATTCTATAGTTAAACTCCATTTGAATTCTATTATTCAAATTCCATATTTTAAATCCCATTTGAATTCTATGCCTTATTTATAAACAATGTTTATAACTTCACTTAAAATCCCCCGTTATATATTTAAAAACAAAGTTTACAAATTCAATTCAAATCCCACATTTTCATTTATAAACAAAGTTTATAAATTCAATTCAAATCCCACATTTTCATTTATAAACAAAGTTTATAAATTCAATTCAAATCCCACATTTTCATTTACAAACAAAGTATATAAATTCAATTACTTGTTTTATATATCTTCAAAACAAGTTAATATTTTCTATAGTTTATTTAAAATTCAAATTCTATTTATAAAAATAGAATTCCCTTTTTAAATCTCAAATACCCTTTCAGGGTATTTTATAAATCAATATTCCAAGCCCCAGTGATATTTTAAACAATCAAATCAACCAATTTCAATCGTTTGATTTTATTTAACACATCATATATGAATATACATATGAAACCAAACAAACAAACAAACAGATATATATATATATATATATATTTGAGGAATCCAGATGGATTCCTCCAACCTGTTTTCCTGCATCCACAGACGTTAGTCAACATAATAATACCCATCCTGCTTCAAGGCAGGATATCGCGGTATAGAAGGTCACCCACTAATCATAGTGTGGGGCGCATAGGGTAATCATCCGCTAATGAAACCGTGGGCATCCGCTAATGAGACTGCGGGAATCCAACCAATCATCAACCCAATATATATATATATATATATCCTAAATAACTAATATATATTTTAAAACAATCAGACAACATTCAAACAAGCACAGACAATTATTTTTAACTATATAAAAATAATTTCTAAATAAAAGATGAGTGAGGTTTACTCACCGATGATTTTCATTTGTCGAGCATTCTCATTCCAAATTGATGCGTTTACGAATTTACTCGAGTCGTTTTGAATGGATTTTATTTGCACCTTAATCCCCCTTTATATATTTTATCTTTGCTGTTTCTTCCCCAAAACTCCATCGCCTTGACTTTCTCCAATCTCGCACTGCCAAACCCGAGCAAACCCACCCAACTCCTTCTAGAATCGCACTCCCCAATTCACCACTGCCGCACAGGAACTCCCCTTGTCGACATCGATCTGAACCTTCCAGCGTCAATCAATTTACTGCCCTAATCCAAACAGCAGCAAACTCCACTCCAGTTCAACCCTAAGTAAATCGAACTCCTCCGATACCTAGATGATGCACTGCTCTTCCAGTGACCGGAGTATCACCAACCACCATCGATAGTCGCTACTTCCATTTCCGACTTCCCCCTTTTTGATTATGATTTGAAAGCCTTCGCACCCATCTAAACCTCGACCGGACCACAGAATTGAATTCGAGATTGAATTCAATCTCCTAATTTGCTTTGAATGGACTTAGAATTTGGGAATTAAGGAGGTCGGGGCCATTTTGGTTTCGATTTCAAAGTCCATGGTTATTTTTCCTTTTATTTGTTCTGAAAGAATATGGCGAGGAAAAGAAAGAATGAAATGAAGGAAGAGGGAATACACGGTTTATAAAGGAGATAAAAGGGTAGGTGCGATTTGTGGTAAATGAAGGAGCACGGTAATATGTCTGGTTGGAAGAAGGAATGCCACTTGAATTGTATTTATTAGTTTTTTTTTTAAATTTACCAATATCCTTAAATTAAACACGCCTTGAGTCCGAACTCCTTTCTGACCCCAATAACTGTCAATTCTAGGTTTTAACCCCCATTCCGAACACACTGGGATAGGTCACGAAGTCCAATTTGATCATCTGTGAAAGATATTAATTTAAATCGATATAAATTAAATTTCAAACTATTTAAACTCTTAGATAATAATTTAATATTATTATTCTAATTTAAACAGAATTTCGTATTGATCATCTGAACTGATTCGATTTAGTTATATATATTTAAATTAAATTATTACTGCATTACGATAATTTAATTTATTCGACGTTAAATAGAAATCGATTATTAAATTAATAACTTTAATATAAATATTTATTTATTTTATCCACCCAATATTTAAATCCGTATTAAATATTTTAAAATTAACCCATAAGAATCCGTGTCATTACAATCTTCCCCACTTAAAATAATTTCGTCCTCGAAATTGCTAAGGTAGTAAAAGTGCTACAAACCCATTTATTTTTTTTCAAAACTTATTTATGTTGATACTCAACATTTCAAACTTCCTTACGTAACTCTCTTTCGAATAAATCCCTATTTGATAACTCCTCCCTTCGAATAACTATATTTGATAATCTCTCTTTCGAATAACTAGATTCGAAAACCTTTCTTCGAATAAACTATATTCGATTTACTCCTTTAATTCTATTCGAATAAACTATATTCGATAACTCCTTTAATTCTATTCGAATAAACTATATTCGATAACTCCTTTCGCTTGACTGTAGATCGCAACGATCACAATGGTTACGCCTAATTCCCACAGGAAACATCCGACCGTCCTAGGCTATCTGCAACCCTGCGAATTATGCTAGCTGTCGTACGAAATGGCAACTTATCCTGAGTAACTATGTTTGACTAACTCTATCTCAATAACTATATTCGATCAACTTTAATTGAATAACAAACATTCAATTAAATCCTAATTCGATTAACTATGTTCAATTAACTCTATTTGGTTAACTCTTAATTTGAATAACAAATATTCGATAAATTCTAATTGAATAACTAATATTCAATTAACTCTACGGATTAACCCTAACAGTTTAACTCTAACTGGTTAATTCTTACTCTAATCGATTTATTCTAACTCTAATCGATTATTTCTAACTCTAATTGACTTCTCCAATTCGAATAACTCCTATTGGATAACGTTTATTCATTTATAAAGATTTACTTTTAGTAACAGTTCTTCACTTTATAAATGTTCTCTTTAATAACGTTACTTCACTTATACAAGTGTTGCGTAGCCCTTATATTTAAAACTATCGGTGTTAAAAACCAATATCTCCTCTATATAAGTTCAGACTTATATATTCCATTTATCGAATGATAAATATTTAATTTAATTTATAAACTGTCATTTTATAAATTAATCCTTTCTATTTATCTGTTAAAACAAATTTCCATTTTCTATTCGTCTTCTAAATATTCCTTTGATTAAATTCTATTTATTTAACAAATAAATATCTCATTTATAACATTCTATTTATTTTCTATAAATAAATATTTCCATTTAATCTATTTGTAATTGTTTTACAAATATTTCCTTTTAAATTCTATTTGTAAATGTTTTTACAAATATTTCTCCTTCTATTTGTTTGCACATAACTTCATTTGTATTTGTTTTTCAAATATATTTTCTTTATATTTGTTTTACAAAATTTTTGTTTTAACTCTTTTGGTTTTTCCTTTATTCACACCCAATTCATATTTCATTCACATTGATTTTACTCAATTTATTATTTCGATCCATTTAACTTACTTAAGTTAAATTTAATTTCAATCATTCAAATTCCCATTAACTAGTTGCTAATTAACCGTTTTTCCTATTTCACCTTTTTTATTTGAATATAACTTGTTCAAATATATGTCAACTTAATTATAAACTAATCTAATTATATTTTCAACTCGAGTTATATATTCTATTTCGAATATAAATTCTCAATCTCTTTCACTTATCCAAAAACCCAATTTCAATTCAAATTTCCTTTAACTAATTATTCTCCAATTTAGTTAATTTTATTTAACCATTTAAAATATGATTTTTGTCTTAAAAATAATTTCACTCACTTCACTGGAGTTCATATTTATTTTATATCTCCAGTCTGGATTTTTTTAATGCCAATTCGGATTTTATTTCCTAAAAATCCTTTTTGTAACAACCCGGAAATTCTGAGCCAGTTTAAAATTTTTATTTTGGCAACTTTAGCGAATTTTGATCATTTAAAATAGATTATTTTAAATAATATCGACGAGAAATTTATTTTGAATAGATATAGAACGTATATATTATATATGTCGTCGTTAGAATATAAATAATTATATATAAATATAAATAAAATTGAAAATGGCACGGTAGTTCGATATTTCGATAATTCGATTTCAAACATCAATTGAATGTACCGGGTGCAAAACAATCCGGATTTTAGTGAAACCAAAAACATTAGGATCTAATTGATAATATATTTCCAACGAATCTGAAAAATCGAAATTTCATAGCGGGGATCAAAAAATATGTCCAGTTGAAAATTCTGAATAGTCGCTATGGAATTCAGGCCCTTGAAAATAGACATTTTGCAATCGACCTCGGATTTCGACGAAACCACTTTTGTTGGATCCGCAATGTCAAATTATTGCTAGATTCCAAGTTTCATAATTTTTCGAATCAATATGTGAGCGTGGCAAAGGAAAACGCGTTTCACCAGTTTCAGTTGATTTTAATCGACTGGAAAATGGCCATTTTTCCAACGGTCTCAGAATTCGACGAAACTAGTTTTGTTAGGACCGTATCGTCAATACGAAGCTAGAAAATATTTTTCTGGAATTTTTTGAGTTAGTATGTGACCCCAGTAAATTGAAATGCGCGTTCAAATTCAATATATAGAGTTATACGTTGATTTTGACGAAAACTGATCGAAACAATCGAATCAGCTTACGATACATATCCCATTGTGTTCGGAATGCGGGTAATTAGCTATGGACGACAGGCGATGGGCCTCGTTTAGAGGTCGTATGTGAAAGTCAACTTTTTGAAATTAAAATAATAAAATTATATTTATACTTAACCCCCCCTTTTCCTCTTCATTCAGAAATGAAAAAAAAAGAACGAGGAAGTCGTTCGAATCCGCTGCCCTCCAGGCGGACTGCCGCCGCCGCGCCTTCGTCGGAGGCCCTCCGACTTACCCCCTCCCCCCTTGCTCGCTCCACTCTCCTTCTCCCCTTCTGAAAGACGAGCCCCCCTTCTCGCGAAGACCCTCCACCGACTGCAGAACCCGACGCAACCCTAACCCCCTGCGCCTCCTCCTCAGCATGCCACCCGACCTCCCTCCGGTCACCTGAACGCCCCGCGCCCCCCTCGCATCAGCCCAGAGCCACCTCCGGCGAACCTCCCCAACCAACGACGAACGCTAGCAGATCCTTCTCCCCCCCTTTTCTTTGCTGAAAAACAGTAAGTTCTATTTGTTTTGATTTAATTTATTTAATTCTTTTATATATGATTAACAAACAAAGAAAATCAGTTTTATTTGTTGTACATAGTAAATTAAAGACGCGATTTTTTATTTTTATTTTAGAAAAGATTAGATTTTTAAAATAGAATAGATTAGATTTTTAAAATTGAAAAGATTTAATTTTTGATATAGAGAGAGATTAAATTTTAGATATAGAATTTTAGAATAAAGTAAAGAAGTTAGAAAAATAAAAATAAAATCTTTATATAATGTATAGGATAAAAATTTGATTTTTATATAAGGCTTGAAATAAAAAGGTAATTTTTATTATAGTAGAGAGTTAAAAATATAATTTTTATTTGAATAGCAAGATAAAAATTCGATTTTTCTATATAGGAAGTTGAAGTAAAAATTCGATTTTTATATATTGAATAGCGAAGTAAAAATTCGATTTTTATATATTGAATAGCGAAGTAAAAATTCGATTTTTATATATTGAATAGCGAAGTAAAAATTCGATTTTTCTATATCGAATAGCGAAGTAAAAATTCGATTTTTATATATCGAATATCGAAGTAAAAATTCGATTTTTATATATTGAATAGCGAAGTAAAAATTCGATTTTTATATATTGAATAGCGAAGTAAAAATTTGATTTTTATATATTGAATAGCAAAGTAAAAATTCGATTTTTACATATGTAGAGGATACGAGCAACGAAAGTGGCAAAAGGCGAGAACGACAAGATTTTCTACAATAGAAGTGTTGTGAAGTTGGGATAGCTATCGGTGAGAATTTCTCACTCTTCAATTTCTTTTCTAGTTGTATATATATACTAGGATGCAGACGGTGTTTAGTAGCACCCGACACCCGTCATCCACAGACCATGGATGGCTTGTTTGTTAAATTGTTTGGATGTGTAGTTGGTTAGTTTATTTGGTTTGAATTGAATTGTTTGGTGAAATGGAATGGATTGGATTAATGTGTGAATGGCGTGGGCCTTCACTAGACCGGGGATAAGGCTAGGCCTTGTCCCGTTTCTAGTATCGTGCCGTTATGCCGCCGAAATTTTCTAAAATAAGTTAGAAAAATAAAAATATAATTTTTATTTTGTAAATGAACTGAATAAAAATTCGTGTGTAAAAATAAAATGTTTTATCGTTAAAAATATAATTTTTAACGTGAATGTGAATAAATAAATATTCATTTACAAATCGGACGGTTTGTTTATGTACACCTATTTGAATGACATTGATTGGGACGATAAATTTTGTACATCGCCCAACTGCACAAATAAAAATATGTGTTTGATTGTTTGAAACCCCACACGGGTATTGGAATAAAATACGGTATACTCTAATCCCAATAATTAGTTGTATGTCGATCGATTGATTGACAGGCTGTTATAAGCTTTAGATATCTATATTTGATGCTTATACAGTGTAGTGCACTTTGGATGATGGTTGATTATTTAACGTTGCTATTATATACATTTGTTGTATGGAATCCATATAATTAACTTTACATGGTAATTGATTGGGCCTCATTCCAATCGGAAAAATAAAGAATATTATAAAATAAAGGTTCATGTGTTGACCGTACTCATCCGTTGAGATTAGTCATGTGTTGAACGAAATATTTTAATAATAAAATTTACATCTTTATCAATATAAAATAAAGGTTCATGTGTTGACCGTACTCATCCGTTGAGATTAGTCATGTGTTGAACGAAATATTTTAATAATAAAATTTACATCTTTATCAATATAAAATAAAGGTTCATGTGTTGACCGTACTCATCCGTTGAGATTAGTCATGTGTTGAATGAAATATTTTAATAATAAAATTTACATCTTTATCAATATAAAATAAAGTTTCACGTGTTGACCGTACTCATCCGTTGAGATTAGTCATGTGTTGAACGAAATATTTTAACAATAAAATTTACATCTTTATCAATATAAAATAAAGGTTCACGTGTTGACCGTACTCATCCGTTGAGATTAGTCATGTGTTGAACGAAATATTTTAATAATAAAATTTACATCTTTATCAATATAAAATAAAGGTTCACGTGTTGACAATACTCATCCGTTGAGATTAGTCATGTGTTGAACGAAACATTTTGATAATAGAAATATTTGAAATAGAATATTTGAAAATAGAAATATATGAAGCCGTGTTGATTAGATTGACACCATTTTGACGTGAACGGTATTTATATCGATTTTATTCATTTTAAAATGAATATTGAAAAGCGATTTCGAAATCGAATATTTTGAAATGAAATTTGAATCGAATTGAATCGAAAACCAATTTGAATTGAAAACGAATTGAATTTGATTTGAACAGATAACGAATTCGAATTGAATTGAATATATAACGAATTTGAATTGAATCGAATTGAAAACCAATTTGAATTGAATCGAATAGAAAACCAATTTGAATTGAAAACGAATTGAAATGAATTCAAATTGAATTGAAATTTGAATTGAATAGATAATGAATTGAATTTGATTTGAATAGATAACGAATTCGAATTGAATTGAATATATAACAAATTCAAATTGAATTGAATATATAACGAATTTGAATTGAATCGAATAGAAAACCAATTTGAATTGAATCGAATAGAAAACCAATTTGAATTGAATCGAATAGAAAACCAATTTGAATTGAATCGAATAGAAAACCAATTTGAATTGAATCGAATAGAAAACGAATTTGAAATGAATTGAATATGAAACGAATTTGAAATGAATTGAATATAAAACGAATTCGAAATGAATTGAATATGAAACGAATTCAAATTAAATTGAATTCAAATTGAATTGAAATTTGAATTGAATAGAAATGAACTTTAAAACGAACTTATAAGGAAAAATTCAATTTTGATTTGAATTGAAATGGAAGTTGAAATTGTTTTTGAAACGAATTTAAAACTATTTATACAATTCGTTTTAAATAGAAATCGATGAAATATATATTGTATATATTATATATATAATATAATGGCCAGAATAGAACGCGCCGCGCCGCGGCAGTTCGTGAATTTCGACCATTTATTTCAAACGGACATTACGGGAGATCCGACCGTCGGATTCTCCTAAAACCGGAACCGTTGGGTTCGTATCGAAAAGAGCTTTCTAACGAATATTAGAAATTTAAAATCTAATGGTGGGATTTGGAGATACGTCCAAATCAAATTTGGAAAAGGTCGTTGTAAGTGCAGTTCAATGACCGTTGATGGAAATCGACTGTACGGGCCTTGATAAAATTATTAAAAATATCAATAATTTGTGTAAAATCATAAGAAATGATTGGGAAAAATTGGGGTGAAAAACTCCATATTTGAAAAGATAAAAATAGATTTGTACCAAAATGAACTAGTTTTGAATTAAAATTAAAACCCATTCATTTTCAAATAAATAAATTGGATTTGAAATGAATTTTAAATAGAATTGATTTGTGGGTTTATCGTGAACTGTGTTTTAAATAACACTAGTTCTTTAACCCAGTAAAGAGAGTTTTAATGAATCTGTAATTAGATTGAAATGTGAATTGATAATCTAAATTATCAAATTTAGAAACTGAGCGAGAATGGAGTATCACCAGTTTTGCTCCAAGCGATAGTTAAATCTTTAATTAGATTTGAACATGAAATGGTATTAAATTTTACCGATAACACTGTGGTGTTAGATATGAAGTATTACCAGTTTTGCTTCATGGGATGAATAGGTTGGGATTGGGAAATAAAATAAATAATTACTTCGGTGTGGTTCGCTAATCTCGACTAGTTTGCAAAAACCATAATTTGGTTTGAAATGACATCCAAAGGATAAATTTTAAAGAATTTATCTTGGATAAAATTAATGGGAACCTTTCCCTAAGAATGTGATTTCGTGAATAAAAGGACATTCTGCATTGGAATGAGGCGTATGTTGTGTTTGGGTAACATTTGTTTTTAATATACGCAGGTTGTTCAGAAAGGCCGGGTTTATACCCATTCTGAATAACCGATTTGACGATATGTCGAAGACGGTGGTCGAAGACCAGAAGTCTTCACATCGTCTGGATAATTACTGATGATCCTGATTGGGCTGTACATCCAAGAGGATGGAAATAGTTGGTGGTCGCCCAGACGTACTTGGAGATCGATGGATATGCGAGGAAAGTGCCTCCGGTTTCGTTCAGACCCAGAAAGAACTTGTGAATGGATTGTGTGTCTGACATTGGATTTTATTCCGTGTTGATTGATTTCTGTTAAATATATATCTGTTTGGCGGCGGAGGATTTATTCTCTTGCTTAACGCCCTTCTCTGAGACGTACGAGCTTAGAGGTTATATATCGATAGATATCAATCGCATGGCATGAATTGCCTGTGTGGCACGCTGAGTTGCATTGATCAAGGCTTCTGTTGAAAAGCAAAGTTTTGTGGTTGATGATCAAAGCACGACCTTTGTGGCGTAGCTTTGTGTATAGCGTGAATTCGCGAGCCTCACACCTCGTTATGAGTCAAAAACGGGATACGGACCGCTGGGAGAACACGACGTTTCTTTCTAGCTTTGGTGGTGTCAATGACTTACCAGCCCTGACATTTATATACTTTTCACCTTTGTGGTTGTTGGAATGAGGCGCCTCGATATTAGGTCTGTAAGGACCGGGAAACGTGTGTTCAGGAATTGCCAATCCTCAAACGTAAGAGAGGACCGGCCCAGCCGAATCCGGGGTTGCCCAGAGTGTGTAGTCCCGAGGCATTTGCTAGAGTGTCTCGAAGCGGAGAGGATCTTGCCCCTTGCCTCGACTCATGACGGAGATCCAATTTCCAATACGTGTATTGCGGTTTTAATTGTAGATGATATATGGTACCCATGCCGTCTATGATTTATATTTATGATTGAAATGTTTTGACACTATACACTTATTATAGTATCAAATGATTTGTTTATACGTACCAAGCATGTTTGGCTATTATAAGGGAAAACCCTATCCTCCGGCTTGCGTTGTATTGTGTGATGGGACCTGGGTCTTATAATAGCTTCATTTTTCGAAAAAGCATTGTGTTGTTTATTCTATGCACTGGTATTCTTGGGAGGAAACCCGTTCCGTGTTATACGGCGTGGTCCCTTGAATTACTCTCTTTTAAAGTAAAGCTTTAAATAACTGTTTTAGTTCTCACACCGGTCACATGACTGACCTGGAGTTTATTGTTTTAACCTAAACTCTGGGTGCCCCTATTTTCAACACGAGCAACTAGTAGTTTTGGTTTTGCAGATTTAAATTCACAGGATCCTGATTTACAACTGGAACGATGCTCGGAAAGCTCTGTATCCGTGCATTACTTTCAGTTGTGTTTTATATTATTTTCCGCTGCTATGTAATTTATTGTAATCTCTGATATTTATCGAATGTAATTTATTCATTTATACTCTGTATATTCTTGTATCTGATGAAATTGTTGTAATAACAATGAAATGTTCTTCCGTCTGCGTTCTGATTTGTCCTGTTCTCAAAACGATCAGGGGTTTCGAACGGTCTAGATCGGTTTAACGACTGATTCAGATCGAGCGAAATTCCAGGCCGTCACATTTGGTATCAGAGCTTTGGTTCACAGAGCTCGAGAACAAGACACATTAGAACCATACGAAAGAATTCATCAGATATTGGATTAGTAATATCCAATTAGAATGACTCGTTAGAGATAGGATCAGTAGTATCCTAGAACGGGTGTGAAGAGTATATTTTTCAAATGAAAACAATTTGGTTTTGAAAATATAAATCGTTTTAAACGTATTTGAATATTTATTTATTTTGAACTTGGACAATCCATTATATAAAGGTTTTGCATATACGCGTCTTGAACGTATATTCGAAGTTTTAATATACTGGATAGATATAGAATCACGCTCTAGTCGCCCAGAGATGATGTTGATAATGACCATGGCATCATCAATATTTATGTTCGTGTTTCGAAGGTGTGATATCTATATATTTCCATTAGACTGGTGTGAGAACCAAAACTTATATAGATAGATTTATTTATTGTGATTTGGCATCAAAAACATGATTTTCTGTATATGTATCAAAATTATGAATTTGAAACTCTAATTCACTAATTGATTGATGTTTGTGTTGTTTGTCTATTTGTTTGCTAATTTTTAACCATTTAGCCTAATTGAATCAAATATTGAATTATATTGAAAATTGGTCGCATTTGCATGCATATACATGTATATCATTGAACAGGTCATAGCAAGGAGGCTAGAGCAGAGAATAAAATTTGTTTGCCCGACAAATAGGTACATGTTTACTATATAATTTACTGTTTCATTTGGGTGATGATGATTTTATGAGCCTATTGGCTAGCCGCTTGGCTTTTTCTTTTTCTTTTTGAGATCAGAAGGCCTATATGGAAATTTCGGGATGTTCCCGTGGCTCCCGGTGCAGGGGAGGTTATGGCGAAATTTTTCGAAAATTTAGGGTGTTAGCCAAATTTTTGAAAATTAGAAAATTCTCAGAAACTGAAAAGTTGGAGAATGAAAGCCAGATCGAAAGTAGAGTTGAATAATCAAACCACTTTCGACTTTGTTCCTTTTCAGGACGAAAAGTTTTAAGTGGGGGAGATTGTAGCAACCCGGAAATTCTGAGCCAGCTTAAAAATTTTATTTTGGCAACTTTAGCGAATTTTGAACATTTAAAATAGATTATTTTAAATAATATCGACGAGAAATTTATTTTGAATAGATATAGAACGTATATATTATATACCTCGTCGTTAGAATATAAATAATTATATATAAATATAAATAAAATTGAAAATGGCGTGGTAGTTCGATAATTTGATTTCAAACTTCAATTGAATGTGCCGGGTGCAAAACAATCCGGATTTTAGTGAAACCAAAAACATTAGGATCTAATTGATAATATCTTTCCAATGAATCTGAAAAATAGAAACTTCATAGCGGGGATCAAAAGATATGTCCAGTTGAAAATTCTAAATAGTCGCTATGGAATTCAGGCCCTTGAAAATAGACATTTTGCAAACGACCTCGGATTTCGACGAAACCACTTTTGTTGGATCCGTAATTTCAAATTATTGCTAGATTCCAAATTTCATAATTTTTCGAATCAATATGTGAGCGTGGCAGAGGAAAACGCGTTTGACCAGTTTCAGTTGATTTTAATCGACTGGAAAATGGCCATTTTTCCAACGGTCTCGGAATTCGACGAAACTAGTTTTGTTAGGACCGTATCGTCAATACGAAGCTATAAAATATTTTTGTGGAATTTTTCGAGTTAGTATGTGACCCCAGTAAATTGAAATACGCGTTCAAATTCAATATATAGAGTTATACGTTGATATTGACGAAAACTGATCGAAGCAATCGAATCAGCTTACGATACATATCCCATTGTGTTCGGAATGGGGGTAATTAGCTATGGACGATAGGCGATGGGCCTCGTTTAGAGGTCGTATGTGAAAGTCAACTTTTTGAAATTAAAATAATAAAATAATTAAATTATATTTATACTTAACCCCCCCTTTTCCTCTTCATTCAGAAATGAAAAAAAAAGAACGAGGAAGTCGTTCGAATCCGCCGCCCTCCAGGCGGACAGCCGCCGCCGCGCCTTCGTCGGAGGACCTCCGACGTACCCCCTCCCCCCTTGCTCGCTCCACTCTCCCTCTCCCCTTTTGAAAGACGAGCGCCCCCTTCTCGCGAAGACCCTCTGCCGACTGCAGAACCCGACGCAACCCTAACCCCCTGCGCCTCCTCCTCAGCATGTCACCCGACCTCCCTCCGATCACCTGAACGCCCCGCGCCCCCCTCGCATCAGCCTAGAGCCACCTCCGGCGAACCTCCCCAACCAACGACGTACGCTAGCAGATCCTTCTCCCCCCCTTTTTCTTTTCTGAAAAACAGTAAGTTTCTATTTGTTTTGATTTAATTTATTTATTTCTTTTATATATGATTAGCAAACAAAGAAAATCAGTTCTATTTGTTGTACATAGTAAATTAAAGACGCGATTTTTTATTTTTATTTTAGAAAAGATTAGTTTTTTAAAATAGAATAGATAGATTTTTAAAATAGAAAAGATTTAATTTTTGATATAGAGAGAGATTAAATTTTAGATATAGAATTTTAGAATAAAGTAAAGAAGTTAGAAAAATAAAAATGAAATCTTTATATAATGTATAGGATAAAAATTTGATTTTTATATAAGGCGTGAAATAAAAAGGTAATTTTTATTATAGTAGAGAGTTAAAAATATAATTTTTATTTGAATAGCAAGATAAAAATTCGATTTTTCTATATAGGAAGTTGAAGTAAAAATTCGATTTTTATATATTGAATAGCAAAGTAAAAATTCAATTTTTATATATTGAATAGCGAAGTAAAATTTTGATTTTTATATATTGAATAGCGAAGTAAAAATTCGATTTTTATATATTGAATAGCGAAGTAAAAATTCGATTTTTCTATATTGAATAGCGAAGTAAAAATTCGATTTTTATATATTGAATAGCGAAGTAAAAATTCGATTTTTACATATGTAGAGGATACGAGCAACGAAAGTGACAAAAGGTGAGAACGACAAGATTTTCTACAATAGAAGTGTCGTGAAGTTGGGATAGCTATCGGCGAGAATTTCTCACTCTTCAATTTCTTTTCTAGTTGTATATATATACTAGGATGCAGACGGTGTTTAGTAGCACCCGACACCCGTCATCCACAGACAATGGATGGCCTGTTTGTTAAATTGTTTGGATGTGTAGTTGGTTAGTTTATTTGGTTTGAATTGAATTGTTTGGTGAAGTGGAATGGATTGGATTGATGTGTGAATGACGTGGGCCTTCACTAAACCAGGGATAAGGCTAGGCCTTGTCCCGTTTCTAGTATCGTGCCGTTATGCCGCCGAAATTTTCTAAAATAAGTTAGAAAAATAAAAATATCATTTTTATTTTGTAAATGAACTGAATAAAAATTCGTGTGTTAAAATAAAATGTTTTATCGTTAAAACTATAATTTTTAACATGAATGTGAATAAATAAATACTCATTTACAAACCGGACGGTTTGTTTATGTACACCTATTTGAATGACATTGATTGGGACGATAAATTTTACACATCGCCCAACTGCACAAATAAAAATCTGTGTTTGATTGTTTGAAACCCCACACGGGTATTGGGATAAAATACGGTATACACTAATCCCAATAATTAGTTGTATGTCGATCGATTGATTGACAGGCTGTTATAAGCATTAGATATCTATATTTGATGCTTATACAGTGTAGTGCACTTTGGATGATGGTTGATTATTTATCGTTGCTATTATATACATCTGTTGTATGGAATCCATATAATTAACTTTATATGGTAATTGATTGGGCCTCATTCCAATCGGAAAAATAAAGAATATTATAAAATAAAGGTTCATGTGTTGACCGTACTCATCCGTTGAGATTAGTCATGTGTTGAACGAAATATTTTAATAATAAAATTTACATCTTTATCAATATAAAATAAAGGTTCATGTGTTAACCGTACTCATCCGTTGAGATTAGTCATGTGTTGAACGAAATATTTTAACAATAAAATTTACATCTTTATCAATATAAAATAAAGGTTTATGTGTTGATCGTACTCATCCGTTGAGATTAGTCATGTGTTGAACGAAATATTTTAATAATAAAATTTACATCTTTATCAATATAAAATAAAGGTTCACTCGTTGACCGTACTCATCCGTTGAGATTAGTCATGTGTTGAACGAAATATTTTAATAATAAAATTTACATCTTTATCAATATAAAATAAAGGTTCACGTGTTGACCGTACTCATTGTAATAACCCGGAAAATCTGGGCCAGTTTAAAATTTTTATTTTGGCAATTTTAGCGAATTTTGAATATTTAAAATAGATTATTTTAAATAGTATTGACGAGAAATTTATTTTGAATATAATTCGAACGTATATATTATATACGTCGCCGTTAGAATATAAATAATTATATATAATTATAAATAGAATTGAAAATGGCGCGGTAGTTCGATAATTCGATTTCAAACTTCAAATGAATGTACCGGGTGCAAAACAATCCGGATTTTAGTGAAACCAAAAACATTAGGATCTAATTGGTAATATCTTTCCAACGAACCCGAAAAATCAAAATTTCATAGCGGGAATCAAAAGATATGTCCAGTTGAAAATTCTGAATAGTCGCTATGGAATTCAGGCCCTTAAAAATGGAAATTTTGCAAACGACCTCGGATTTCGACGAAACCACTTTTGTTGGGTCCGTGACGTCAAATTATTGCTAGATTCCAAATTTCATAATTTTTCGAATCAGTATGTGAGCGTGGAAAAGGAAAACGCGTTTGACCGGTTTAAGTTGATTTTAATCGACTGGAAAATGGCCATTTTTCCAACGGTCTCAGAATTCAACGAAACTAGTTTTGTTAGGACCGTATCGTCAATACGCAGCTAGAAAATATTTTTTGGGAATTTTTCGAGTTAGTATGTGACCCCGGTAATTTGAAATGTACGTTTAAAATTCAATATAGTGATTTAAATGTAAATTTAACGGAAACTGATTGTAACAGCCGAATCAGCCTACGATACATATCCCATTGGGTTCGGAATGGGGGTAAAACGCTATAGACGACAGGCGGTGGGCCTCGTTTCGAGTTCGTATGTAAAAGTCAACTTTTTGCAATTAAAATAAATAAATAAATTAAAAATTAATACCCTCCCTCTTCCTATACATTCTGCCCCCCCCCTCTTTTCTTTCAAAACTGAAAACAAAATAAAACAAAAAAAAAAGAAAGGAGAAAGAGGCGGACGGGGGGAGACTCGTCCCCCCCCCCCCCCCCCGATGAGCGCCGCCGCGCCTCAGGCGGGCCACCCCGTCGCCCCTCCAACCTCCTCGCTCCCCTCTCCTCTTCTATCGAGCCTCGCGCCCCTAGACCCGAACCCGCAACCGCCTGCATCGACCCACCCACCTCGACGCAGCCCAGCCGACCACCGCCCTGCCGCAACCTCCAGCCCCCCTCCGATCCCTCTTCTTTCCCCCCCCCATTCGCTGTAAGCTTCCATCCTCTTTTATTTTATTTATTTATTTTGTTTTATGTTAATTTATTTTAAATATTTTGTTAGTTTAATCTGATTTTCGTGAATAAGAAAATAGAAGAGATATGATTTAGAAAGGAGAAAAGATTTTATTCAAGTGAAAAATATGATCTTTATATTTTTAAAGTAATAAAAATATGATTTTTATATTTTTAAAGTATTAAAAATATAATCTTTACTATATAGCGATTATAAAAATATGATTTTTATATTTTTAAAGTATTAAAAATATAATCTTTACTATATAGCGATTATAAAAATATGATTTTTATTTTTTTAAAGTATTAAAAATATAATCTTTACTATATAGAAGTGGTAGAAATATGATTTTTATATTTTTAAAGTATTAAAAATATAATTTTTACATGATAGGAATATTAAAATAGCATCTTTATATGTGTAGAAAAATAAAAATGTGATTTTTATAATGATATATTGGATAAAGGCGAAATCCATATTTTTGAAAATATAATTTTTATCTATATAACATCGTAGTAAAAATTCGATTTTTATATATTGAATAGGGAAGTAAAAATTCGTTTTTTATATATTGAATAGCGAAGTAAAAATTTGATTTTTATATATTGAATAACAAAGTAAAAATTCGATTTTTATATATTGAATAGCAAAGTAAAAATTCGATTTTTATATATTGAATAGCAAAGTAAAAATTCGATTTTTATATATTGAATAGCAAAGTAAAAATTCGGTTTTTGTATATTGAATAGCAAAGTAAAAATTCGATTTTTGTATATTGAATAGCAAAGTAAAAATTCGATTTTTATATATTGAATAGCAAAGTAAAAATTCGATTTTTATATATGGAATAACGAAGTAAAAATTCGATTTTTACATATGTAGTGGCTACAGCAACGAAGATGACAAAGATGCGATAACGACGAAGATTTCTATCAAAGAAGAGTCAAGATGATTGGATAGCTATCAGTGAGAATTTCTCACCTTTCAATTTCTTTTTCTAGTTATATATATATACTAGGATGCAGACGGTGTTTAGTAGCACCCGACACCCGTCTTCCACAGACCATGGATGGCTTGTTTGTTAAATTGGTTGGATGTGTAGTTGGTTAGTTTATTTGGTTTGAATTGAACTATTTGGTGAAATGAAATTGATTTGATTGATGTGTAAATGGCGTGGGCCTTCACTAGACCGGGGATAAGGCTAGGCCTCGTCCCGTTTCTAGTATCGTGCCGTTATGCCGCCGAAATTTTCTAAAATATGTTAGAAAAATAAAAATATCATTTTATTTAAAGAATGAACTGAATAGATATTCATATGTCAAAATAAAATATTTTATCATTAAAAATATAATTTTTAACATGAAAGTGAATAAAATAAAATATTGATTTACAAACCGGATGGTTTGTTTATGTACACTGATTTGACTGACATTGATTGGGACGATAAATTTCACACATCGCCCAACTGCACAAATAAAATCTGTGTTTGATTGTTTGAAACCCCACACGGGTGTTGGGATGAAATTTGAAGTTCACTCATCCTGATTGATTTAATATGTCGATCGATTGATTGACAGGCTGTTATAAGCATTATATATCTATATTTGATGCTTATACAGTGTAGTGCACTTTGGTTGATGGTTGATTATTTTTCAATGCTATTATATGCGTGTGATGTATGAAAATCCATATAATTAATATTATGTGGTGATTGATTGGGCCTCATTCCAATTTAGAAAATAAAGAATTCTATAAAATAAAAGTTCATGTGTTGACTGTACTCATCCGTTGAGATTAGTCATGTGTTGAACGAAATATTTTAACAATAAAATTTATATCTTTGTCACTATAAAATAAAAGTTCATGTGTTGACCGTACTCATCCGTTGAGATTAGTCATGTGTTGAACGAAATAATTTAACAAAAATAGTCACACGTGGACAGTACTCATTCGCTGAGATTAGTCGGGTGTTGACAAAAATAAATATTCATTTGTTGAATAGAATATTTGAAAATAGAAATGTATGAAGCCGTGTTGGTTAGATTGACGCCATTTTGACGTGAACGATATTTATACCGATTTTATTCATTTTAAAATGAATATTGAAAAGTGATTTCGAAAACGCATATTTTGAAACGAATTCAAATTGAATTGAATAGATAACGAATTCGAATTGAATTGAATAGATAACGAATTCGAATTGAATTGAATAGATAACGAATTCGAATTGAATTGAATAGATAAGGAATTCGAATTGAATTGAATAGATAACGAATTCGAATTGAATTGAATAGATAGCGAATTTGAATTGAATTGAATAAAAAAAAACCAATTCAAATTGAATTGAAAACAAATTCGAATTGAATTGGAAACAAATTGAAATGAATTCAAATTGAATTGAAACTTGAATTGAATAGAAATGAATTTTAAAACGAATTTACAAGGAAAGATTCAATTTTGATTTGAATTGAAATGGAAGTTGAAATTGTTTTTGAAACGAATTTAAAACTATTTATATAATTCGGTTTAAATAGAAATCGATGAAATATATATTATATATATTATATATATAATATAATGGCCTGAATAGAACGCGCCGCGCCGCGGCAGTTCGCGAATTTCGACCATTAACTTCAAATGGACATTACGGGAGATCCGACTGTCGGATTCTCCTAAAACCGGAACCGTTGGGTTTGTATCGAAAAGAGCTTTCTAACGAATATTTGAAAGTTGAAATCTAACGGTTGGATTTGGAGATACGTCCAAATCAAATTTGAAAAAGGTCGCTGTAAGTGCAGTTCGATGGACGTTGATGGAAATCGACTGTACGGGCCTTGATAAAATTATTAAAAATAGTAATAATTTGTGTAAAATCATAAGAAATGATTTGGGAAAAATTGAAATGAAAAACTCCATATTTGAAAAGATAAAAATGGATTTTTATCGAAATGAACTAGTTTTGAACTAAATTTAAAACCCAATTATTTTTAAATAAATAAATTAGATTTAAAAAGGGGTTTTAAATAAATCGGAATTTTTAATATATTTGGTTGGATTTGAAATGGGTTTGTCGTGAACTGTGTTTTAAATAACACCTAGTTCTTTAACCCAGCAAAAGGAGTTTTAACGAATCTGCAATTAGATTGAAATGTAAATCTATAATCTAAATTATCAAATTTAGAAACGAGCGAGAATGGGGTATCGCCAGTTTTGCCCCAAAGCGGTAGTTAAATCTTTAATTAGATTTGAACGTGAGATGGTAATTAATTTTACCGATAACACTGTGGTGTTAGATATGGAGTATTGCCAGTTTTGCTCCATGGGATGAATAGGTTGGGATTGAGAAATAAAATAAATAATTACTTCGGTGTGGTTCGCTAATCTCGACTAGTTGGAAAAACCATAAGTTGGTTTTAAATGACATCCAAAGGAAGATTAAAAGATAAATTTGAAAGAATTTATCTTGGATAAAATTAATGGGAACCTTTCCCTAAAAATGTGATTTTATGAATAAAAGAATATTCTGAATTGGGATGAGGCATATGTTGAGTTTGTGTAACATTTGTTTTAATATACGCGGGTTGTTCGGAAAGGCCGGGTTTATACCCATTCTGAATAACCGATTCGACGATAAGTCGAAGATGAAGACGGTGGTTGAAGACCGTAAGTCTTCACATCGTTTGGATAACTACTGACGATCCTGATTGGGCAGTACACCCAAGAGGATGGAAATAGTTGGTGGTCGTCCAGACGTACTTGGAGATGGATGGATAGGTGAGGAAAGTGCCTCCGGTTTCGTTCAGACCCAGAACGGACTTGTAAATGGACTGTGTGTCTGACATTGGATTTCATTCTGTATTGATTGATTTCTATTAAATATACATCTGTTTGGCGACGGAGAATTTATTCTTTTGCTTAACGCCCTTCTCTGAGACGTACGAGCTCAGAGGTTGTATATCGATGGACATCAGTCGCATATCATGAATTGCCTGTGTGGCACGCTAAGATGCAATGACCAAGGCTTCTGTTGAAAAGCAAAGTCTTGTGGTTGATGATCAAAGCACGCCTACGTGGCAGCTTTGTGTATAACGTGAATTCGCGAGCCTCACACCTCGGTATGAGTTAAAAACGGGATACGGACTGCAGGGAGAGCACGACGTTTCTTTCTAGCTTTGGTGGTGTCAGTGACTTACCAGCCCTGACATTTATATACTTTTCACCTTTGTGGTTGTTGGAATGAGGCGCCTCGATTATAGGTCTGTAAGGACCGGGAAACGTGTGTTCAGGCATAATTAATCCTCTAACGTAAGTGAGGACCGGCCCTGAAGCATCCAGGGGTTGCCCAGAGTGTGTAGCCCCGAGGCATTTGCTAGAGTGTCTCGAGCGCAGAGAGGAGCTTGCCCCTTGCCTCGACTCATGACGGAATCCAATTTCCAATACGTGATAATTCGGTTTTAATTGTAGAACTAGTATGGCGACATAGTAGATGGTAGCTATGCCGTCTATGATTGATATTTATGATTGACATGTTTTGACACTATACCCTTATTATAGTATCAAATGATTTGTTTTAAACGTATCAAGCATGCTTTGGCTGTTATAAGGGAAAACCCTATCCCCCGGCTTGCGTTGCATTGTGTGATAGGACCTGGGTCTTATAACAGCTTCATTTTTCTTTATTTAGCATTGCGCTGTTGTTTTATGCACTGGTATTCTTGGGAGGAAACTCGTTCCGTGTTATACGGCGTGGTCCCTTGATTTACCTAACTTTAAAAATCAATATTAAAAACAGTTTTAGTTCTCACACCAGTCACAGGACTGACCTGCAGTTTATTGTTTTAACCTAAACTCTGGGTGCCCCTATTTTCCGCACGGGCAGCTAGTAGTTTTGGTTTTGCAGATTTATATTCACAGGATCCTGGTTTCAGCTGGAATGATATCCGGAAAGCTCTGTATCCGTATATCACCTTCAGTTGTGCTTTGTATTATTTTCCGCTGCTATGTAATTTATTGTAATCCCTGATATTTATCGAATGTAATTTATTCATTTATACTCTGTATATTCTTGTATTCTGATGGAATTGTTGTAATAGCAATGAAAGGTTCTTCCGTCTGCGTTCTGATTTGTCCTGTTCTCAAACGATCAGGGGTTTCGAACGGTCTAGATCGGTTTAACGACTGATTCGGATCGAGCGAAATTCCCGGCCGTCACACTCATCCATTGAGATTAGTCATGTGTTGAACGAAATATTTTAATAATAAAATTTACATCTTTATCAATATAAAATAAAGGTTCACGTGTTGACAGTACTCATCCGTTGAGATTAGTCATGTGTTGAACGAAACATTTTGATAATAGAAATATTTGAAATAGAATATTTGAAAATAGAAATATATGAAGCCGTGTTGATTAGATTGACGCCATTTTGACGTGAACGATATTTATATCGATTTTATTCATTTTAAAATGAATATTGAAAAGTGATTTCGAAATCGAATATTTTGAAATGAAATTTGAAACGAATTGAATCGAAAACCAATTTGAATTGAAAACGAATTGAATTTGATTTGAATAGATAACGAATTCGAATTGAATTGAATATATAACGAATTTGAATTGAATCGAATAGAAAACCAATTTGAATTGAATCGAATAGAAAACCAATTTGAATTGAAAACGAATTGAAATGAATTCAAATTGAATTGAAATTTGAATTGAATAGATAACGAATTGAATTTGATTTGAATAGATAACGAATTCGAATTGAATTGAATATATAACGAATTCGAATTGAATTGAATATATATCGAATTTGAATTGAATCGAATAGAAAACCAATTTGAATTGAATCGGATAGAAAACCAATTTGAATTGAATCGAATAGAAAACTAATTTGAATTGAATCGAATAGAAAACCAATTTGCATTAAATCGAATAGAAAACGAATTTGAAATGAATTGAATATGAAACGAATTTGAAATGAATTGAATATAAAACGAATTCGAAATGAATTGAATATGAAACGAATTCGAATTAAATTGAATTCAAATTGAAATGAAATTTGAATTGAATAGAAATGAACTTTAAAACGAACTTATAAGGAAAAATTCAATTTTGATTTGAATTGAAATGGAAGTTGAAATTGTTTTGGAAACGAATTTAAAACTATTTATATAATTCGTTTTAAATAGAAATCGATGAAATATATATTGTATATATTATATATATAATATAATGGCCTGAATAGAACGCGCCGCGCCGCGGCAGTTCGTGAATTTCGACCATTTATTTCAAACGGACATTACGGGAGATCCGACCGTCGGATTCTCCTAAAACCGGAACCGTTGGGTTCGTATCGAAAAGAGCTTTCTAAACGAATATTAGAAATTTAAAATCTAACGGTTGGATTTGGAGATACGTCCAAATCAAATTTGGAAAAGGTCGTTGTAAGTGCAGTTCGATGGCCGTTGATGGAAATCGACTGTACGGGCCTTGATAAAATTATTAAAAATATCAATAATTTGTGTAAAATCATAAGAAATGATTTGGGAAAAATTGGTGTGAAAAACTCCATATTTGAAAAGATAAAAATAGATTTGTACCAAAATGAACTAGTTTTGAATTAAAATTAAAACCCATTTATTTTCAAATAAATAAATTGGATTTGAAATGAATTTTAAATAGAATTGATTTGTGGGTTTATCGTGAACTGTGTTTTAAATAACACTAGTTCTTTAACCCAGTAAAGAGAGTTTTAATGAATCTGTAATTAGATTGAAATGTGAATTGATAATCTAAATTATCAAATTTAGAAATTGAGCGAGAATGGAGTATCACCAGTTTTGCTCCAAGCGATAGTTAAATCTTTAATTAGATTTGAACGTGAAATGGTAATTAATTTTATCGATAACACCGTGGTGTTAGATATGAAGTATTACCAGTTTTGCTTCATGGGATGAATAGGTTGGGATTGGGAAATAAAATAAATAATTACTTCGGTGTGGTTCGCTAATCTCTACTAGTTTGGAAAACCATAATTTGGTTTGAAATGACATCCAAAGGAAGATTAAAGGATAAATTTTAAATAATTTATCTTGGATAAAATAAATGGGAACCTTTCCCTAAGAATGTGATTTCGTGAATAAAAGGACATTCTGCATTGGAATGAGGCGTATGTTGTGTTTGGGTAACATTTGTTTTTAATATACGCGGGTTATTCGGAAAGGCCGGGTTTATACCCATTCTGAATAACCGATTCGACGATATATCGAAGATGAAGACGGTTGTCAAAGACCGGAAGTCTTCACATCGTCTGGATAATTACTGATGATCCTGATTGGGCTATACACCCAAGAGTATGGAAATAGTTGGTGGTCGCCCAGACGTATTTGGAGATCGATGGATATGCGAGGAAAGTGCCTCCGTGTAACAACCCGAAAATCTGGGCCAGTTTAAAATTTTTATTTTGGCAATTTTAGCGAATTTTGATTATTTAAAATGAATTATTTAAAATGATATCGACGAAAATCTATTTTGAATATAATTCGAACGTATATATTATATATGTCGTCGTTAGAATATAAATAATTATTTATAATTATAAAAGGAATTGAAAATGGCGCGGTAGTTCGATAATTCGATTTCAAACTTCAATTGAGTGTACCGGGTGCAAAACAAACCGGATTTTAATGAAACCAAAAACATTAGGATCTAATTGATGATATCTTTCTAACGGATGTAAGAAACTGAGATTTCACTTTAAAAATTGAGAGATATGTCCAGTTGAAAATTCTGAATAGTCGCTATGGAATTCAGGCCCTTAAAAATGGACATTTTGCAAATGACCTCGGATTTCGACGAAACCACTTTTGTTGGGTCCGTGATGTCAAATTATAGCTAGGTTTCAAATTTCATAATTTTCCGAATCAATATGTGAGCGTGGCAAAGGAAAACGCGTTTGACCATTTCAGTTGATTTTAATCGACTGGAAATTGGCCATTTTTCATACGGTCTCAGAATTCGACGAAACTAGTTTTGTTAGGACCGTATCGTCAATACGAAGCTAGAAAATATTTTTCTGCAATTTATAGAGTTAGTATGGGACCCCAGTAATTTGAAATGTACGTTTAAAATTCAATATAGTGATTTAAATGTAAATTTAACGAAAACTGATTGTAACAGCCGAATCAACTTACGATACATATCCCATTGTGTTCGGAATGGGGGTGAAACGCTATGGACGACAGGCGGTGGACCTCGTTTAGAGGTCGTTTGAAAAAGTTGACTTTTTGAATTAAAATAAAATAATTAAATTAATAAAAAAAAATATATAATCCCTCTTCCCTCCCTATACCTCCAGGCCCCCCCCCCGATAATTCAGAATCGAAAAAGAAAAAAAAAAAAGAAAAAAAAAGGGAGATCGAAATCGCGTCGAAGCCCCCCCCCCCACGCCGCCGCCGGTGGCAGAGCCACCACCACCTCGCGCGCCCCCCCCCAGAGCCGTCGCGCAGCGCCCCTCCTCTTCC
The DNA here is from genome assembly GCA_030737875.1 of Allium sativum. Taxonomy (NCBI): domain Eukaryota; kingdom Viridiplantae; phylum Streptophyta; class Magnoliopsida; order Asparagales; family Amaryllidaceae; genus Allium; species Allium sativum. The sequence continues at coordinate 154,875,927 of CM060918.1, read as the reverse complement.
CTCTCCACTCTCCTCCTCCAACGTGAAGAACCCTAATTCCGCACCCCCTTGCTCACCTGAACCCTAGCCGCCGCAACCAGACCCCCTCCACCTCGCCTCGCAGCTCCGCTGCTCCCTCCTACTCGCGAACCCCCAAAGCGACGGAAGCCACAGCCCCCCCTGGACCCAAAACCGATGATGAACCCCCCCCCCTGTAAGTATTTTCTGATTTTATTTTATTTACTGATTTTATTTGTTTTATTAACTGAATTTTATTTGCTTATTAATCTGAATTTTTAAATTTTAAAAACTGATTTTATTTATTTTAAAACTGATTTTATTTATTTTAAAACAGATTTTATTTATTTATTTTAAGACGTGGCTTTTAAAACAGAAAAGATTTGATTTTTAAAAAGTAATATAATACGATCTTTATATTTTTAAAGTGATAAAAATATAGTTTTTATATTTTTAAAGAATTAAAAATATAATCTTTATAGGATAGAGAATATAAAAATATCATCTTTGTATATGTAGCAAAATAAAAATCTGATTTTTATTTTATATACGTTGAAATCAAGTGATGTCTTTAAATTTAAAAAGGTGAAATCTTTAAATTTAAAAAGGTGAAATCTTTAAATTTAAAAAGGTGAAATCTTTAAATTTAAAAAGGTGAGATCTTTAAATTTAAAAAGGTGAAATCTTTAAATTCAAAAAGGCGAAATCTTTATATGGAAAATAGCGGGATAAAAATATAATTTTTATCTATATAACATAGAAGTAAAAATTCGATTTTTATATTGAATAGCAAAGTAAAAATTCGATTTTTATATTGAATAGCAAAGTAAAAATTCGATTTTTATATTGAATAGCAAAGTAAAAACTCGATTTTTATATTGAATAGCAAAGTAAAAATTCGATTTTTATAATGAATAGCAAAGTAAAATTTCGATTTTTATATATTGAATAGCATAGTAAAAATTCGATTTTTAAATATATGAAGTGATTATAAAAGTATGATTTTTAAATTGAAAGTGAATAAATAAAAATGTGATTTTTATTTTAAAGACATCGAAATATAAAAATGTGATTTTTATATATATAGTGACTACGGGCAACGAAGACGATGAAGATGAAGATTTCTATCAAATGAAGTGCCGTGGAGCTTGGATAGCTTTCTGTGAGAACTTCTCACTCTTAATTCTCTTTTTCTAGATATATATATATATACTAGGATGCAGACGGTGCTTATTAGGAGCACCCGACACCCGTCCACATACCATGGACTTGTTTGATTGGATGTTTGGTGATTGATTGAGATATTGGTTTGAATGTGGTTTGTGGTGTGAAAAATCAAATCGATAAATTGGTTAGGATTAGACGTGCGCCGTTATAAGGCGAAGGAGTAAGGCTAGGTTAGACCCTTACTCCAAATTTTGTGGTTTGCATAACGAAAGTGAATTTGATTGATGTGTGAATGGCGTGGGCCTTCACTAGACCGGGGATAAGGCTAGGCCTTGTCCCGTTTCTAGTATCGTGCCGTTATGCCGCCGAAATTTTCTAAAATAAGTTAGAAAAATAAAAATAGCATTTTATTTAACGAATGAACTGAATAGAAATTGATATGTTAAAAATAAAATGTGTTATCGTTAAAAATATAATTTTTAACGTGAATGTGAATAAATAAATATTCATTTACAAACCAGACGGTTTGTTTATGTACACCTATTTGAATGACGTTGATTGGGTCGATAAATTTTACACATCGCCTAACTGCACAAATAAAATATGTGTTTGATTGTTTGAAACCCCACACGGGTGTTAGGATGAAATTTGAAGTTCACTCATCCTGATTGATTAAATATGTCGATCGATTGATTGACAAGCTGCTATAAGCGTTAAATGTCTATATTTGATGCTTATACAGTGTAGTGCACTTTGGTTGATGGTTGATTATTCATCGTTGTTGATATATACATGTGTTGTAGAAAATCCATATAATTAACATTATATGGTAATTGATTGGGCCTCATTCCAGTTTCGAAAAAAAAAAAATATTTGAAATAGAAATATTTGAAAAAGAAATATTTGAAAAAGAAATATTTGAAATAGAAATATTTGAAATAGAATATTTGAAAATAGAAATATGTGAAGCCGTGAGGATTAGATTGACGCCATTTTGACGTGAACGATATTTATATCGATTTTATTCATTTTAAAATGAATATTGAAAAGTGATTTCGAAATCGAATATTTTGAAATGAATTGAATTGAAAACGATTTCGAAATGAATGGAATTGAAAACGATTTCGAAATGAATTGAATTGAAAACGATTTCGAAATGAATTGAATTGAAAACGAATTCAAAATGAATTGAATTGAAAACGAATTCAAAATGAATTGAAAACGATTTCGAAATGAATTGAATTGAAAACGAATTCAAAATGAATTGAAAACGATTTCGAAATGAATTGAATTGAAAACGAATTCAAATGGAATTGAAAGCGAATTGAAATGAATTCAAATTGAATTGAAATTTGAATTGAATAGAAATGAATTTTGAAACGAATTTATAAAGAAGAATTCAATTTTGCTTTGAATTGAAATGGAATTTGAAATAGGTTTTGAAACGATTTTAAAACTATTTATGTAATTCGTTTTAAATAGAAATCGACGAAATATATATATTATATATATTATATATATAATATAACGGCCTGAATAGAACGCGCCGCGCCGCGGCAGTTCGTGAATTTCGACCATTTATTTCAAACGGACATTACGGGAGATCCGACCGTCGGATTCTCCTAAAACCGGAACCGTTGGGTTCGTATCGAAAAGAGCTTTCTAATGAATGTTAGAAATTTGAAATCTAACGGTTGGATTTGGAGATACGTCCAAATCAAATTCGAAAAAGGTCGCTGTAAGTGCAGTTCGATGGCCGTTGATGGAAATCGACTGTACGGGCCTTGATAAAATTATTAAAAATAGTAATAATTTGTGTAAAAAAAAAAAAAAAAATGATTTAGAAAGAATTGGGATGAAAAACTCCATATTTGAAAAGATAAAAATAGATTTTTATCGAAATGAACTAGTTTTGAACTAGAATTATAATTCTATTTATTTTTAAATAAATAAATTGAATTTGAAATGGTTTTAAAAATAACCAGAATATCCAATGATTGCATTGGAGTGGAATTGAATCGAAATTGTCTTCGGAATATTTCGATGTTGGAATTCGTGATTATACGGATGTTGATATGGAAATTTGAAAGATATATACATATATCGCTATTTCCAATACGACATTTGTTAGTCGTAGAATTCGATATTGAATATAAGCCGATATATTTCCTATTCAGAGCCTTGTATTGAATATCGAATGTGATTTGGGTTTGTCGTGAATGGTGTCTTCACTAACACTGTTCTTGAACCCAGTTGAGAAAAGATTAAATCTTTTTATTTAGATTTAATGAAGTGTACCAATTAAATAATATTTAATTGGAATTGAATTGATATTGATTTTTGGGTTTATCGTGAACAGTGTTTTAAATAACACTTGTTCTTTAACCCGATAATTAATGAATGTGATTTGGGTTTGTCGTGAATGGTGTCTTCACTAACACTGTTCTTGAACCCAGTTGAGAAAAGATTAAATCTTTTTATTTAGATTTAATGAAGTGTACCAATTAAATAATATTTAATTGGAATTGAATTGATATTGATTTTTGGGTTTATCGTGAACAGTGTTTTAAATAACACTTGTTCTTTAACCCGATAATTAATGAATGTGATTTGGGTTTGTCGTGAATGGTGTCTTCACTAACACTGTTCTTGAACCCAGTTGAGAAAAGATTAAATCTTTTTATTTAGATTTAATGAAGTGTACCAATTAAATAATATTTAATTGGAATTGAATTGATATTGATTTTTGGGGTTTATCGTGAGCAGTGTTTTAAATAACACTTGTTCTTTAACCCGATAATTAATGGAATGTGATTTTGGGTTTATCGTGAATCGTGTTTTTAAATGACACTGATTCTTTAACCCAGATAATGATTAAAACTAAGTGGAGTTTTAATGAATCTTTAATTAGATTGAAAAGATCGAGAATGGAGTATCACCAGTTTTGCTCCAGGCGATAGTTAAATCTTTAATTAGATTTGAACGTGAAATTTAGAAACTAACTGTCGGTTAGCCAAGCAGAATGGTTTTCTGGATATTGATCTGATGTTGGTTTCGGCCTTCGGGGTTAATATTTGGGGAATTATTCTCTTGATTAATTTACGGTTAGTGACTAATGAGTTGGAATGAGGCGTATGTTGTGTTTGTGTAACACTTTTATAATATATACGCGAGTTATTCGGAAAGACCGGGTTTATCCCATTCTGAATAACTGATACGACGATAAGTCGAAGATGAAGACGATGGTCGAAGACCGGAGGTCTTCACGTCGTTTGGGTGATAACTGATGATCTTGATTGGGCTGTACACCCAAGAAGATGGAAACAGTTAGTGATCGTCCAGACGTACTTGGAGATCGATGGATATGCGGGGTACTAGGTGCCTCCGGTTTCGTTCAGACCTAGGACGGACTTGTAAATGGACTGTGTGTCTGACATCGGATTTCATTCTGTGTGACTGATATCGGTTGCATAGGATGGTTTGCCTGTGTGGCATGCTAAGATGCAAATGATCAAGGCTTCTGTTGAAAAGCAAAGTCTTGTGGTGATGATCAAAGCACGGCCTTTGTGGCGTAGCTTTGTGTAACGTTTACCTCGCGTGTTTCGCACCAGGTATGAACCAAAAACGGGAGACGGACCTCAGGGAGGACTTGCGTTTCTTTCTAGCTAGAAGTGGCGTCAGTGGTTTTACACGCCCTGACGAGTTTGACTTATGTGGTTGTTGCTGTTGCGAGGCGCCTCGGTTATATCGGTTTCGGCCGAATGCATTCTGGTCGGCTGACGGACCAGACTTACACCCCATAGGGTGGGGAGACGTATTGTTCAGGCATAATAATCCACTCCGTGTGGACCGGCCCTGACGATCCAAGGCTTGCCTGCGCGCTTGCCTGAGACATGGGCTAGATTGTCTCGAATCGGTTGAGGACTATCTTTTGCCTCGGTTCATAGATGGAAACCCAATTTCCAAATACGAGACTTTGCGGTTTTGATTGTATATCCTATATATGGCGACATAGTGGGATGGGGCGCTCATGCCGCCTATGATTGATACTTATGATTTGAAGTGTTTTATATACTATGCACTTATAATAGTATCAAATGATTTGTTTTAAACGTATCAAGCATTCTTTGGCTGTTATAAGGGAAAACCCTATCCTCGACTGCGTTGCATTGTGTGATGGGACCTGGGTCTTATAACAGCTTCATTTTTCTTTATTTAGCATTGCGCTGTTGGTTTTATGCACTGGTATTCTTGGGAGGAAACCCGTTCCGTGTTATACGGCGTGGTCCCTTGATTTACCTAATGATTTGAAATAAAGATTAATAACTGTTTTAGTTCTCACACCAGTCACATGACTGACCTGGAGTTTATTGTTTTAACCTAAACTCTGGGTGCCCCTATTTTCGACACGGGCAGCTAGTAGTTTTGGTTTTGCAGATTTATATTCACAGGATCCTGGTTTACAGCTGGAACGATATCCGGAAAGCTTTGTATCCGTATATCTCATTCTAGTTGTGTATTGTATTATTTTCCGCTGCTATGTATTTAAATGTAATTTAAATCTCTGATATTTCTGTGTAATATTTATTCGTTTATACTCTGTATATTCTTGTAATCTGATGCATTGTTGTAATAACAATGAAATGTTCTTCTGTATGCGTTCTGTTTTGTCGTGTTCTCAAACGATAGGGCTTTTCGAACGGTCTGGGTCGGTTTAGCGACTGGTTCGGACCGAGCGAAGTTCCTTGCCGTTACACGTGGTATCAGAGCTTTGGTTTACAAAGCTCAGAGAACAAGACACATTAGAACCATACGAAAGAATTCATCAGATATTGGATTAGCAATATCCAATTAGAATGACTCGTTAGAGATGGGATCAGTAGTATCCTAGAACGAGTGTGAAGAGTATATTTTTCAAATGAAAACAAATTTCGTTTTGAAAATTTAAATCAATTATTCGTATTTGATTAGTTTTTATATTGATTTGGACAGTCCAGTATATAAAGATTTTGCATATACGCCTTGCAAACGTGTATTTGAAATTTTAATATATTGGATAGATATAGCATCACACTCTAATCGCCCGGAGATGATTTTGATGATGGAGCTCCATCATTAGAATTTATGTTCGAGTGACGAAAGTGGGTTTTCTATATATTTCCTATTGACTGGTGTGAGAACCAAAACTAGATAGGGCTTATTGTTGTGATTTGACATCAAAAATCTGATTTTTGTATATGTATCAAAATTATGAATTTGAAACTCTAAATCAACTAATTGATTGATGTTTGTGTTGTTGATTTATTTGTTTGCTAATTTTGAACCATTATGCCTAACTGAATCAAATATTGGATTATATTGAAAATTTGGTTGCATTTTCTTGCATATACCTATACTTATATTGAACAGGTCATAGCAAGGAGGCTAGAGCCAGAGAATAAAATTTGTTTGCCCGACAAATAGGTACATGTTTACTACATAATTTCCTGTTTTGTTTGGGTGATGATGATTTTGTGAGCCTATTGGCTAGCCGCTTGGCTTTTTCTTTTTCTTTTTGAGATCTGAAGGACCGGGGAAGCTATTTGAAATTCCCCGATGCTCCCATTGCAGGGGAGGTTATGGCGAAATTTTTCGAAAATTTAGGGAGTTAGCCAAATTTTTGAAATTTTGAAAATTCTCAGAAACTAAAGAGTTGGAGAATGGAAGCCTGATCGAACGTAGAGCTGAATAATCAAACCACTTTCGACTTTGTTCCTTTTCGGGGACGAAAAGTTTTAAGTGGGGGAGATTGTAACAACCCGAAAATCTGGGCCAGTTTAAAATTTTTATTTTGGCAATTTTAGCGAATTTTGATTATTTAAAATGAATTATTTAAAATGATATCGACGAAAATCTATTTTGAATATAATTCGAACGTATATATTATATATGTCGTCGTTAGAATATAAATAATTATTTATAATTATAAAAGGAATTGAAAATGGCGCGGTAGTTCGATAATTCGATTTCAAACTTCAATTGAGTGTACCGGGTGCAAAACAAACCGGATTTTAATGAAACCAAAAACATTAGGATCTAATTGATGATATCTTTCTAACGGATGTAAGAAACTGAGATTTCACTTTAAAAATTGAGAGATATGTCCAGTTGAAAATTCTGAATAGTCGCTATGGAATTCAGGCCCTTAAAAATGGACATTTTGCAAATGACCTCGGATTTCGACGAAACCACTTTTGTTGGGTCCGTGATGTCAAATTATAGCTAGGTTTCAAATTTCATAATTTTCCGAATCAATATGTGAGCGTGGCAAAGGAAAACGCGTTTGACCATTTCAGTTGATTTTAATCGACTGGAAATTGGCCATTTTTCATACGGTCTCAGAATTCGACGAAACTAGTTTTGTTAGGACCGTATCGTCAATACGAAGCTAGAAAATATTTTTCTGCAATTTATAGAGTTAGTATGGGACCCCAGTAATTTGAAATGTACGTTTAAAATTCAATATAGTGATTTAAATGTAAATTTAACGAAAACTGATTGTAACAGCCGAATCAACTTACGATACATATCCCATTGTGTTCGGAATGGGGGTGAAACGCTATGGACGACAGGCGGTGGACCTCGTTTAGAGGTCGTTTGAAAAAGTTGACTTTTTGAATTAAAATAAAATAATTAAATTAATAAAAAAAAATATATAATCCCTCTTCCCTCCCTATACCTCCAGGCCCCCCCCCCGATAATTCAGAATCGAAAAAGAAAAAAAAAAAAGAAAAAAAAAGGGAGATCGAAATCGCGTCGAAGCCCCCCCCCCACGCCGCCGCCGGTGGCAGAGCCACCACCACCTCGCGCGCCCCCCCCCAGAGCCGTCGCGCAGCGCCCCTCCTCTTCCCTCTCCACTCTCCTCCTCCAACGTGAAGAACCCTAATTCCGCACCCCCTTGCTCACCTGAACCCTAGCCGCCGCAACCAGACCCCCTCCACCTCGCCTCGCAGCTCCGCTGCTCCCTCCTACTCGCGAACCCCCAAAGCGACGGAAGCCACAGCCCCCCCTGGACCCAAAACCGATGATGAACCCCCCCCCCCTGTAAGTATTTTCTGATTTTATTTTATTTACTGATTTTATTTGTTTTATTAACTGAATTTTATTTGCTTATTAATCTGAATTTTTAAATTTTAAAAACTGATTTTATTTATTTTAAAACTGATTTTATTTATTTTAAAACAGATTTTATTTATTTATTTTAAGACGTGGCTTTTAAAACAGAAAAGATTTGATTTTTAAAAAGTAATATAATACGATCTTTATATTTTTAAAGTGATAAAAATATAGTTTTTATATTTTTAAAGAATTAAAAATATAATCTTTATAGGATAGAGAATATAAAAATATCATCTTTGTATATGTAGCAAAATAAAAATCTGATTTTTATTTTATATACGTTGAAATCAAGTGATGTCTTTAAATTTAAAAAGGTGAAATCTTTAAATTTAAAAAGGTGAAATCTTTAAATTTAAAAAGGTGAAATCTTTAAATTTAAAAAGGTGAGATCTTTAAATTTAAAAAGGTGAAATCTTTAAATTCAAAAAGGCGAAATCTTTATATGGAAAATAGCGGGATAAAAATATAATTTTTATCTATATAACATAGAAGTAAAAATTCGATTTTTATATTGAATAGCAAAGTAAAAATTCGATTTTTATATTGAATAGCAAAGTAAAAATTCGATTTTTATATTGAATAGCAAAGTAAAAACTCGATTTTTATATTGAATAGCAAAGTAAAAATTCGATTTTTATAATGAATAGCAAAGTAAAATTTCGATTTTTATATATTGAATAGCATAGTAAAAATTCGATTTTTAAATATATGAAGTGATTATAAAAGTATGATTTTTAAATTGAAAGTGAATAAATAAAAATGTGATTTTTATTTTAAAGACATCGAAATATAAAAATGTGATTTTTATATATATAGTGACTACGGGCAACGAAGACGATGAAGATGAAGATTTCTATCAAATGAAGTGCCGTGGAGCTTGGATAGCTTTCTGTGAGAACTTCTCACTCTTAATTCTCTTTTTCTAGATATATATATATATACTAGGATGCAGACGGTGCTTATTAGGAGCACCCGACACCCGTCCACATACCATGGACTTGTTTGATTGGATGTTTGGTGATTGATTGAGATATTGGTTTGAATGTGGTTTGTGGTGTGAAAAATCAAATCGATAAATTGGTTAGGATTAGACGTGCGCCGTTATAAGGCGAAGGAGTAAGGCTAGGTTAGACCCTTACTCCAAATTTTGTGGTTTGCATAACGAAAGTGAATTTGATTGATGTGTGAATGGCGTGGGCCTTCACTAGACCGGGGATAAGGCTAGGCCTTGTCCCGTTTCTAGTATCGTGCCGTTATGCCGCCGAAATTTTCTAAAATAAGTTAGAAAAATAAAAATAGCATTTTATTTAACGAATGAACTGAATAGAAATTGATATGTTAAAAATAAAATGTGTTATCGTTAAAAATATAATTTTTAACGTGAATGTGAATAAATAAATATTCATTTACAAACCAGACGGTTTGTTTATGTACACCTATTTGAATGACGTTGATTGGGTCGATAAATTTTACACATCGCCTAACTGCACAAATAAAATATGTGTTTGATTGTTTGAAACCCCACACGGGTGTTAGGATGAAATTTGAAGTTCACTCATCCTGATTGATTAAATATGTCGATCGATTGATTGACAAGCTGCTATAAGCGTTAAATGTCTATATTTGATGCTTATACAGTGTAGTGCACTTTGGTTGATGGTTGATTATTCATCGTTGTTGATATATACATGTGTTGTAGAAAATCCATATAATTAACATTATATGGTAATTGATTGGGCCTCATTCCAGTTTCGAAAAAAAAAAAATATTTGAAATAGAAATATTTGAAAAAGAAATATTTGAAAAAGAAATATTTGAAATAGAAATATTTGAAATAGAATATTTGAAAATAGAAATATGTGAAGCCGTGAGGATTAGATTGACGCCATTTTGACGTGAACGATATTTATATCGATTTTATTCATTTTAAAATGAATATTGAAAAGTGATTTCGAAATCGAATATTTTGAAATGAATTGAATTGAAAACGATTTCGAAATGAATGGAATTGAAAACGATTTCGAAATGAATTGAATTGAAAACGATTTCGAAATGAATTGAATTGAAAACGAATTCAAAATGAATTGAATTGAAAACGAATTCAAAATGAATTGAAAACGATTTCGAAATGAATTGAATTGAAAACGAATTCAAAATGAATTGAAAACGATTTCGAAATGAATTGAATTGAAAACGAATTCAAATGGAATTGAAAGCGAATTGAAATGAATTCAAATTGAATTGAAATTTGAATTGAATAGAAATGAATTTTGAAACGAATTTATAAAGAAGAATTCAATTTTGCTTTGAATTGAAATGGAATTTGAAATAGGTTTTGAAACGATTTTAAAACTATTTATGTAATTCGTTTTAAATAGAAATCGACGAAATATATATATTATATATATTATATATATAATATAACGGCCTGAATAGAACGCGCCGCGCCGCGGCAGTTCGTGAATTTCGACCATTTATTTCAAACGGACATTACGGGAGATCCGACCGTCGGATTCTCCTAAAACCGGAACCGTTGGGTTCGTATCGAAAAGAGCTTTCTAATGAATGTTAGAAATTTGAAATCTAACGGTTGGATTTGGAGATACGTCCAAATCAAATTCGAAAAAGGTCGCTGTAAGTGCAGTTCGATGGCCGTTGATGGAAATCGACTGTACGGGCCTTGATAAAATTATTAAAAATAGTAATAATTTGTGTAAAAAAAAAAAAAAAATGATTTAGAAAGAATTGGGATGAAAAACTCCATATTTGAAAAGATAAAAATAGATTTTTATCGAAATGAACTAGTTTTGAACTAGAATTATAATTCTATTTATTTTTAAATAAATAAATTGAATTTGAAATGGTTTTAAAAATAACCAGAATATCCAATGATTGCATTGGAGTGGAATTGAATCGAAATTGTCTTCGGAATATTTCGATGTTGGAATTCGTGATTATACGGATGTTGATATGGAAATTTGAAAGATATATACATATATCGCTATTTCCAATACGACATTTGTTAGTCGTAGAATTCGATATTGAATATAAGCCGATATATTTCCTATTCAGAGCCTTGTATTGAATATCGAATGTGATTTGGGTTTGTCGTGAATGGTGTCTTCACTAACACTGTTCTTGAACCCAGTTGAGAAAAGATTAAATCTTTTTATTTAGATTTAATGAAGTGTACCAATTAAATAATATTTAATTGGAATTGAATTGATATTGATTTTTGGGTTTATCGTGAACAGTGTTTTAAATAACACTTGTTCTTTAACCCGATAATTAATGAATGTGATTTGGGTTTGTCGTGAATGGTGTCTTCACTAACACTGTTCTTGAACCCAGTTGAGAAAAGATTAAATCTTTTTATTTAGATTTAATGAAGTGTACCAATTAAATAATATTTAATTGGAATTGAATTGATATTGATTTTTGGGTTTATCGTGAACAGTGTTTTAAATAACACTTGTTCTTTAACCCGATAATTAATGAATGTGATTTGGGTTTGTCGTGAATGGTGTCTTCACTAACACTGTTCTTGAACCCAGTTGAGAAAAGATTAAATCTTTTTATTTAGATTTAATGAAGTGTACCAATTAAATAATATTTAATTGGAATTGAATTGATATTGATTTTTGGGGTTTATCGTGAGCAGTGTTTTAAATAACACTTGTTCTTTAACCCGATAATTAATGGAATGTGATTTTGGGTTTATCGTGAATCGTGTTTTTAAATGACACTGATTCTTTAACCCAGATAATGATTAAAACTAAGTGGAGTTTTAATGAATCTTTAATTAGATTGAAAAGATCGAGAATGGAGTATCACCAGTTTTGCTCCAGGCGATAGTTAAATCTTTAATTAGATTTGAACGTGAAATTTAGAAACTAACTGTCGGTTAGCCAAGCAGAATGGTTTTCTGGATATTGATCTGATGTTGGTTTCGGCCTTCGGGGTTAATATTTGGGGAATTATTCTCTTGATTAATTTACGGTTAGTGACTAATGAGTTGGAATGAGGCGTATGTTGTGTTTGTGTAACACTTTTATAATATATACGCGAGTTATTCGGAAAGACCGGGTTTATCCCATTCTGAATAACTGATACGACGATAAGTCGAAGATGAAGACGATGGTCGAAGACCGGAGGTCTTCACGTCGTTTGGGTGATAACTGATGATCTTGATTGGGCTGTACACCCAAGAAGATGGAAACAGTTAGTGATCGTCCAGACGTACTTGGAGATCGATGGATATGCGGGGTACTAGGTGCCTCCGGTTTCGTTCAGACCTAGGACGGACTTGTAAATGGACTGTGTGTCTGACATCGGATTTCATTCTGTGTGACTGATATCGGTTGCATAGGATGGTTTGCCTGTGTGGCATGCTAAGATGCAAATGATCAAGGCTTCTGTTGAAAAGCAAAGTCTTGTGGTGATGATCAAAGCACGGCCTTTGTGGCGTAGCTTTGTGTAACGTTTACCTCGCGTGTTTCGCACCAGGTATGAACCAAAAACGGGAGACGGACCTCAGGGAGGACTTGCGTTTCTTTCTAGCTAGAAGTGGCGTCAGTGGTTTTACACGCCCTGACGAGTTTGACTTATGTGGTTGTTGCTGTTGCGAGGCGCCTCGGTTATATCGGTTTCGGCCGAATGCATTCTGGTCGGCTGACGGACCAGACTTACACCCCATAGGGTGGGGAGACGTATTGTTCAGGCATAATAATCCACTCCGTGTGGACCGGCCCTGACGATCCAAGGCTTGCCTGCGCGCTTGCCTGAGACATGGGCTAGATTGTCTCGAATCGGTTGAGGACTATCTTTTGCCTCGGTTCATAGATGGAAACCCAATTTCCAAATACGAGACTTTGCGGTTTTGATTGTATATCCTATATATGGCGACATAGTGGGATGGGGCGCTCATGCCGCCTATGATTGATACTTATGATTTGAAGTGTTTTATATACTATGCACTTATAATAGTATCAAATGATTTGTTTTAAACGTATCAAGCATTCTTTGGCTGTTATAAGGGAAAACCCTATCCTCGACTGCGTTGCATTGTGTGATGGGACCTGGGTCTTATAACAGCTTCATTTTTCTTTATTTAGCATTGCGCTGTTGGTTTTATGCACTGGTATTCTTGGGAGGAAACCCGTTCCGTGTTATACGGCGTGGTCCCTTGATTTACCTAATGATTTGAAATAAAGATTAATAACTGTTTTAGTTCTCACACCAGTCACATGACTGACCTGGAGTTTATTGTTTTAACCTAAACTCTGGGTGCCCCTATTTTCGACACGGGCAGCTAGTAGTTTTGGTTTTGCAGATTTATATTCACAGGATCCTGGTTTACAGCTGGAACGATATCCGGAAAGCTTTGTATCCGTATATCTCATTCTAGTTGTGTATTGTATTATTTTCCGCTGCTATGTATTTAAATGTAATTTAAATCTCTGATATTTCTGTGTAATATTTATTCGTTTATACTCTGTATATTCTTGTAATCTGATGCATTGTTGTAATAACAATGAAATGTTCTTCTGTATGCGTTCTGTTTTGTCGTGTTCTCAAACGATAGGGCTTTTCGAACGGTCTGGGTCGGTTTAGCGACTGGTTCGGACCGAGCGAAGTTCCTTGCCGTTACACTCCGGTTTCGATCAGACCCAGAACGAACTTGTGAATGGATTGTGTGTCTGACATTGGATTTTATTCCGTGTTGATTGATTTCTATTAAATATATATCTGTTTGGCGGCGGAGGATTTATTCTCTTGCTTAACGCCCTTCTCTGAGACGTACGAGCTTAGAGGTTATATATCCATAGATATCAATCGCATGGCATGAATTGCCTGTGTGGCACGCTGAGTTGCATTGATCAAGGCTTCTGTTGAAAAGCAAAGTCTTGTGGTTGATGATCAAAGCACAGCCTTTGTGGCGTAGCTTTGTGTATAACGTGAATTCGCGAGCCTCACACCTCGGTATGAGTCAAAAACGGGATATGGACCGCTGGGAGAACACGACGTTTCTTTCTAGCTTTGGTGGTGTCAGTGACTTACCATCCCTGACATTTATATACTTTTCACCTTTGTGGTTGTTGGAATGAGGCGCCTCGATATTAGGTCTGTAAGGACCGGGAAACGTGTGTTGAGGAATTGCCAATCCTCAAACGTAAGAGAGGACCGGTCCAGCCGAATCCGGGGTTGCCTAGAGTGTGTAGTCCCGAGGCATTTGCTAGAGTGTCTCGAAGCGGAGAGGATCTTGCCCCTTGCCTCGACTCATGACGGGAATCCAATTTCCAATACGTGTATTGCGGTTTTAATTGTAGAACTAGTATGGCGACATGATATATGGTACCCAAACCGTCTATGATTTATATTTATGATTGAAATGTTTTGACACTATACACTTATTATAGTATCAAATGATTTGTTTTAAACATACCAAGCATGTTTGGCTATTATAAGGGAAAACCCTATCCTACGGCTTGCGTTGCATTGTGTGATGGGACCTGGGTCTTATAATAGCTCCATTTTTCGAAAAAGCATTGCGTTGTTTATTCTATGCACTGGTATTCTTGGGAGGAAACCCGTTCCGTGTTATACGGCGTGGTCCCTTGAATTACTCTCTTTTAAAGTAAAGCTTTAAATAACTGTTTTAGTTCTCACACCAGTCACATGACTGACCTGGAGTTTATTGTTTTAATCTAAACTTTGGGTGCCCCTATTTTCGACACGGGCAGCTAGTAGTTTTGGTTTTGCAGATTTATATTCACAGGATCCTGAATTACAGCTGGAACGATGCTCGGAAAGCTCTGCATCCGTGAATTACTTTCAGTTGTGTTTTATATTATTTTCCGCTGCTATGTAATTTATTGTAATCTCTGATATTTATCGAATGTAATTTATTCATTTATACTCTGTATATTCTTGTATCTGATGAAATTGTTGTAATAACAATGAAATGTTCTTCCGTCTGCGTTCTGATTTGTCCTGTTCTCAAAACGATCAGGGGTTTCGAACGGTCTAGATCGGTTTAACGACTGATTCAGATCGAGCGAAATTCCAGGCCGTTACACTTTTGTTTATTTAATTAAACCGTTATGGTTTTATAATGGTTCTGGCGCTGCTTTTCTAAAAATTTGACTTTGATATAACTCAAAATCTATACGACGAAATCCAGATTTTTCTCTTTCATTAGAAAACTATTGTTCAACCGGTCCCGACGATTCCTGTTTCAAAGAATTCCGACTTCAGTTGAGTTCTATATACTAAATTGAAGTTCGAATCGCCAATTTATGAACTGTCGCGTTACGACTATAAACGTTTTAACTTTGTTTATAATAAATTCCACTCTATTCTGATATATTTTTAATATATATCAAATCCATTTTTCCATTTCAACATAATATTCTCGATCTATTTCACTTCTAATATTCAAATTCTATATATTTACAATATTCAAATTCCATTTGAATTTCTTTATTCAAACTCTATATTTGAATTTCCTTTATATTTGCAATATTCAAATTCCATTTGAATTTCTTATCTTCAATTTCTATTTGAAATCCTTTATTCAAAACCCATTTCAAATCCTTTATTCAAATTCCATTTGAAATCCTTTGTTCAATTTCTATTTGAAATCCTTTGAATTTAAATTCTATTTTAACTCCTTTGAATTCAAATTCTATTTCAAACTTTATATTTTCTTTGAATTCTAATAATCAACCTCCACTTTATATTCTCTTTGAAATTCTATTTAACCAAATTCCATTTGAATTCTAATATTCAAATCTCTATTTGACTTTTCTTTATTCAAATCCATTTGAATTCCTTTGAATTCAAATTCCATTTCAATTTTTCTTATACAATTTCTATTTGAATTTTCTTTATTCAAATCCTATTTAAATTTCTATGTTCAAATGTTATACTCACATTTTATTTGAATTACATATATTTAAAATTCCATTTCAAATTCTATTTGAATCCCTATATTTTACTTCTATTTGAAATCTATATTCCAATTTCCATTTCAAAATTCCTTTGAAGTAATATAAATATATACATATATTTATATCTATCTCAAATTCAAAACATTTGAATTTTCAAACAACTTGTTTCTTTTCAAACAAATTTCCATCAAAACTTTTCTAAGGCAATCATTCATCACCTAGAAACTCGAAAATGAACACTGATGATGTTGCGACCATCATCAGAATTATTTTCCAACTACTGAATGAGTCCAGTGCTATATTACTTGACATTCATTTAGAAAAATATTTTTCCAAACTCCAAGGATTTTGAATTTTGAATTCTGGTTTGAATTTAATTTCAATTTATCTCATTTGTATATTTGATTTCATATACAAATTCCATTGGTTATATATATAACTATTTTAGTTTTTATAATCTAATTTGATTATAATGCTAACAATCAACTAAACTATTTAAAACAATATCTTGTCCAATCTTCTATTTAAGTGTTTATAAACTCCTATCGACATCGTGGCGTCCCACGATTCGATCAGAATTCATAAGCCACTCAACAGACTAGTCAACACAATATAAAACAGTTTTTATATCAAATAACAAATACGCGCTCTCGTATATATATACACTCAACTCATTCTAGGATACTACTGATCCTATCTCTAATGAGCACATTCCAACAAGCCTAGGTATTTGCTCAACCTAAGCTCTGATACCAACTGTAATGACCCAAAATTTCCGTAACATCAGAGTTGACTATATACATCATACGTCCAACCCAAATATCACGAATATACGAAACATTTTTTTTAAGAAGAAAGAGATAGAAGAAGAACAGAAATAACTACACAGAATCTCACATCGCAGCGGAACAAAATATAATATATTATAACTTTTGAAATACAAAATCTCAACTGTATAACATACACTTATAAGAGTACAACACTTACAACACAGCGGAACAGACTCTATATAACTAACGCTGAAGCCTCCTGCTCCAAGCTCCTTTAGATAGATCTGTAAAATCCTGAACTACTTGACTGCCCGTACAAATTTAGGCACCCAAGAGTTTAGGTAGAAAAAAACAAATAAACTCCAGGTCAGTCATGGGACTGGTATGAGTAAACAGTTTAAAACAGTTTCATAAAACTAAATGATATCTCATAAGACCACGCCGTATAACACGGAACGAGTTTTTCCCTTATGAGAATCCAAACACTTGATTTAACATTTCAAAATCCCTTTTGAAAGGAACGATAATCTTTATATCAAAACTCTTTTGATATTATAATAATGTCTAAATCAAGTAGATAACAATCTAGTGGAACGTTTGCATCTCACGTTCCACATATACAATCAAAACCGCAAGCACGTATTGGGTATTTGATTTCCAACTATGACAAGGTACAGAACCACCTTCCGTTGGTATATCTCTAGAGGAGAATACACCGAGTTCAACAAGAACATCTTGCAACTCAGCCACACATGACCGACCACTCATTTGGCTTGAGTGTATCAAATGTATATCACCAACGGTTGGGATCAACAACCGTTTCCTGAATGGGACAACATCGACAATAGATTTTTAGAAGTAAATGAAACACTTGATCAGGTGATTATACACCCTAATAGGTGCGACCTACATAGACATGCTGCCTGCCCGATTTCTGTCATTTATTTACCGGATGATGAGGCTTGAAGCTACGCTTTATCATCACACCAGATTCACTTCGAACGTCACATCGTCAGATCCACCAAAATCACTAATTGACGTCTACAACAGCACATTACGTGTTAGCTAAAGAAGTTTCCTTCTCCGCTTCCACTCTTGGTACGGTTGAAGAAATCAATGTACGTGACCTTTCTGGAAATACTCTGTCAGACATTCCTCCATACAATTCATCCAGGAACAGGATGAACCGAAGGCACAATTTCTATAAATAGAAAAAGTCCTTGCACTCTACTCCGTCTTTGATTATCTTTATATAATCTGATTCGCAACGCTACTGCCAATACGGAGTGGTTCTTCGGATAATAATCCAACCGGTCTCTCCATATTGACAACGATGGTCAAAACTTCGATAGTCTGTGATTTAACTATCGAATAAAAACAAGTGTTTCGATAGTCGTTGACTTAACTATCGAAGAAAACAAGTGTTCATCCAATTATCAAACAATCACTAAGCACTTAATTAATATTCCATTAATTAAATCACTTCTCTATTTCTTTATCAATATTTGTTAATCAAATATTTTCATATATCGCCTCCTTTTATTTTCTGTACTTATAAAATATCTTCTATTTATAATTGGAAAATATTCCAATTACTTATCTCTTCCCTGACCATTCATTTTTAGACTTAGGAAATATTTAATATCATATTTCCACTTATTTGGGTTAAAACGGATGTTGTGTAAAACATCGTTACGACAACCCAAATACTATATTCAACTAACTCTTATCCAATATTGATCTTCGAGCCTGAAATCTTACTATTTGTTTGTTAATAATGAAATCAATCAAGTTGGGGTAAAACTACCTCTGAGACCTTGACTGAATAACATTTATAACATCAAAACAGATAAGACTACTTGAATAATCAATACCATACAACTACTTATTCACTTTTAAACACATATACTCTTTCTCTTTCTATTCTTACTATATTTTATTCTAGACTTCCTTTTTGATTATACTATTCTATTTCTAAGTTCTATTCCTTATCGACTTCTATATATATTGATATATAGATTTCTAACTATCAAATTATCTTAAAAATATTCTAGCTCCTTAAATTCCCGGAAAAATTCGCCATAACCTCCTTTGTACCGGGAGCTTCGGGATATTTCAAATAGCCTCCCATGGCCCTTACCAATCCAAAAAGAAAAAGAAAAGCCAAGTGGCTAGACGATACGGCGCATAAAATCTCATATGGAAATTAAACGTGTACCTTTTTGTCGGGCATTCTATTTACATCACTTCTATACTTTATTCCAAACCTGTCTCCTGTATATCTATACACGCCCAATCTATTTTAACTATATCAATCGTTTTAACTCAATTTGTTAATTAAATCTGTTAATTAACTTCTTAGTCTATTCCACTTCTATTTATCCAAATCTATTATCTTCTATTATTCAAATCCTATAATATAAATCCCATTTGGATTCTATATTCAAATTCTATATTATAAATCCCATTTGAATTTCGATATTCAAATTCTATAGTTAAACTCCATTTGAATTTCTATTATTCAAATTCTACTGTTAAACTCCATTTGAACTCTATTATTCAAATTCCATATTATAAATCCCATTTGAATTCTATGCCTTATTTATAAACAATGTTTATAACTTCACTTAAAATCCCCCGTTATATATTTATTAACAAAGTTTATAAATTCAATTCAAATCCCACATTTTCATTTATAAACAAAGTTTATAAATTCAATTCAAATCCCACATTTTCATTTATAAACAAAGTTTATAAATTCAATTACTTGTTTTATATATCTTCAAAACAAGTTAATATTTTCTATAGTTTATTTAAAACTCAAATTCTATTTATAAAAATAGAATTCCCTTTTTAAATCTCAAATACCCTTTCAGGGTATTTTATAAATCAATATTCCAAGCCCCAGTGATATTTTAAACAATCAAATCAACCAATTTCAATCGTTTGATATTATTTAACACATCATATATGAATATACATATGAAACCAAACAAACAAACAAACAAACAGATATATATATATATTTGAGGAATCCAGTTGGATTCCTCCAACCTGTTTTCCTGCATCCACAGACGTTAGCCAACATAATAATACCCATCCTGCTTCGAGGCAGGATATCGCGGTATAGAAGGTCATCCACTAATCATAGCGTGGGGCGCATAGGGTAATCATCCGCTAATGAAACCGCGGACATCCGCTAATGAGACTGCGGGAATCCAACCAATCAGCAACCCAATATATATATTTATCCTAAATAACTAATATATATTTTAAAACAATCAGACAACATTCAAACAAGCACAGACAATTAATTTTAACTATATTAAAATAATTTCTAAATAAAAGATGAGTGAGGTTTACTCACCGATGATTTTCATTTGTCGAGCATTCTCATTCCAAATTGATGCATTTACGAATTTACTCGAGTCGTCTTGAATGGATTTTTTTGCACCTTAATCCCCCCTTTATATATTTTATCTTTGCTGTTTCTTCCCCAAAACTCCATCGCCTTGACTTTCTCCAATCTCGCACTGCCAAACCCGAGCAGACCCACCCAACTCCTTCCAGAATCGCACTCCCCAATTCACCACTGCCGCACAGGAACTCCCCTTGTCGACATCGATCTGAACCTCCCAGCGTCAATCAATTTACTGCCCTAATCCAAACAACGGCAAACTCCACTCCAGTTCAACCCTAAGTAAATCGAACTCCTCCCATACCCAGATGATGCACTGCTCTTCCAGTGACCGGAGTATCACCAACCACCATCGATAGTTGCTACTTCCATTTCCGACTTCCCCCTTTTTGATTCTGATTTGAAAGCCTTCGCACCCATCTAAACCTCGACCAGACCGCCGAATTGAATTCGAGATTGAATTCAATCTCCTAATTTGCTTCGAATGGATTCGGATTTTGGGAATTAAGGAGGTCGGGGCCATTTTGTTTTCGATTTCAAAGTCCACGGTTATTTTTTCTTTTACTTGTTCTGAAAGAATATGGTGAGGAAGAGAAAGAATGAAATGAAGGAAGAGGGAGTACCCGGTTTATAAAGGAGATAAAAGGGTAGGCGCGATTTGTGGTAAATGAAGGAGCACGGTAATATGTCTGGTTGGAAGAAGGAATGCCACTTGAATTGTATTTTTTTTTAAAATTTACCAATATCCTTAAATTAAACACGCCTTGAGTCTGAACTCCTTTCTGACCCCAATAACTGTCAATTCTAGGGTTTAACCCCCATTCTGGACACACTGGGATAGGTCACGAAGTCCAATTTGATCATCTGTGAAAGATATTAATTTAAATCGATATAAATTAAATTTCAAACTATTTAAACTCTTCGATAATAATTTAACATTATTATTCTAATTTAAACAGAATTTCGTATTGATCATCTGAACTGATTCGATTTAGTTATATATATATTTAAATTAAATTATTACTGCATTACGATAATTTAATTTATTCGACATTAAATCGAAATCGATTATTAAATTAATAACTTTAATATAAATATTTATTTATTTGATCCACCCAATATTTAAATTCGTATTAAATATTTTAAAATTAACCCATAAGAATCTGGGTTATTACAGCTAATACAAGTTACCCTTGGATCTGGCATAAGGGATTTGGTCATATAAATTTCAAACACATTTCTAGAATTTATAATTTAGATTCAGTCAGAGGATTACCCAAAAGGAAATTTAAAGTTAATAACTTATGTGATGCTTGTCAACTAGGAAAATTAAAGTAAAGTTCATTTAAATCAAAAGAGGAAATCACTACATCAAAACCATTTGAGTTAATTCACATGGATTTATTTGGTCCATCTCAAGTTCAATCGATAAATCATAGTAAATATGTTTATGTAATAGTCGATGATTTTTCTAGATTTACTTGGACTTTGTTTCCTAAAAATAAAAGTGATGCTTTTGATCAATTTAAAACTTTTTCTAAAAGAATTCAAAATTTATTAACACTATAAATCAAAACAATACGAAGCGATCGTGGCGGAGAATTCAAAATGAAGTTTTTGAAAAATGTTGTAATAAAAAGGGAATAAACCATTAATTTTCAATTCTAAGAACCCCTCAACAAAATGGAGTAGTTGAACGTTAAAATAGGACGATACAAGAGTGCGCAAGAACCGTGTTATCTGATAGTGATTTCCTAGGGAATTTTTGGGCTGGGGCAGTTGCAACAGCTTGCTATATTATAGATAGAATTTCAATTAGATCTTTAACTCATAAATCCCCATATGAACTTTTATATAATAATAAACGAAAAGTATCACATTTTAAAATATTTGGAAGTAAATGTTTTGTACTTAATACTAAAGAAAATCTAGATAAATTTGACTCGAAACCCGATAAAGGAATATTTATTGGATATTCTAAAAGAAGTAAATCTTATAGAGTTTTCAATACTCGAACCAATACCATAGAAGAAAATTTAAACGTATCTTTCGACGAAAACTATAAGAGTATAAGTCAAAACAATGAAGATGAATGTGAAAATGAAATTAATGAAATTAATGAAATAAATCATGAAGATAATCAACCAAATAAAAGAATTAGATTACTTAGAGATTATCCTGTAGAAAATACAATAGGAGATATAGAATCTGTTATTAGAACCCGTAATTAATTGAATAATATGAGTAATACTGCATTTATTTCAACTATTGAACCTAAAAATACAAAATAACCATCTTCCGATTATTCATGGATACTTACTATGCAAGAAGAAGTGAATCAGTTTTGTAGGAATGATGTATGGAACTTGTTCCTAGACCAGAGGATAAGACTATAATAGGAACCAAATGGGTTTATAAAAATAAAATGAATGAACATGGTGAGATCGTAACAAATAAGGCATGACTAGTAGCACAAGGTTATACTCAATAAGAAGAAATAAATTACGATGAAACTTTTACCCCCGTAGCAAGACTAGAAGATATTAGGATTTTGCTAGCCTTTGAAAACCACAATAATGTCAAATTATATCAAATGGATGTCAAAAGTGCTTTTCTAAATGGATTTGTTAAAGAAGACGTATATGTAGAGCAACCACCTTTATTTGAAGACGAAAAATTACCAGATCACGTATATAAGTTAAAGAAAGCGTTATATGGACTAAAACATGCTCCTGGGTCTTGGTATGATAAGGTAAGAAATTATTTGTTACAATCAAATTTTTAAATAAGAAAATTAGATAATACTTTGTTCATTAAGAAAAATAAAAAAGGATATTCAATTAGTACAAATATATGTTGATGATATAATTTTTGGATCAACAAACGATAAAATGAATAAAGAATTTTCAGACATTATGACCTAAGAATTCGAAATGAGTCATATGGGAGAACTATCATTCTTTTTAGCATTACAAATTCGTCAATTAATTAATGGAATATTTGTTAATCAAGAAAAATATGCAAGAGATCTAACTAACAAATAAAATTTAACAACAACAAATGGGAGACCAACACATATGGCGACTAATATAACATTAAGTAAAGAATACATCTAAAGATGTGGATCAAAAACTATATAGAGGAATAATAGGATCATTATTCTATATAACTGCTAGTAGATCAGATATAACGCATAGAGTATGTCTCCGTGCAAGATACCAATAGCAACTTAAGGAACACATTTAAAAGCCGTAAAACGTATTCTAAGGTATGTAAAGCTCATATCAGACTTTGGATTATTTTACCCTAAGGATGATTCATTCAATTTAGTTCCTTACTGTGATGCTGACTACGCAGAATGTAAATCCGATTGTAAAAGTATTAGTGGAACATGTCACTTCCTAGGACATTCAATGGTCTCATGGTTTAGTAAAAAGAAAAATACTGTATCTCTGTCAACAACTGAAGCAAAATATATCTCTGCTGCTTTGGCTTGTTTACAAGTAATATATATGCAACAAACTCTAAATGATTTTGGATTAAAAATAAATAAATCACCGATATACTACGATAATACGAGTGCTATAAATATTTCTAAAAATCCAACTCATCATTCAAGAACTAATCGTATCGATATAAGACATCATTTTCTAAGAGATAATGTAAGTAAACAGAAATTTTCACTTGAATTTATAGAAACAGATAAACAAATAGCAGATATATTAACAAAACCACTAAAATAGAAGCAACATTTACTAAATTTAGAATAGAATTAGGAATACGTTCATTAAGTGAGTTAGAATAATTAAATATACTATTATATATATAAACACATAAAAATTCAAAAAATTAAATTTAAAACATAAGTATGTCGACATACATTTATGCATATGTCGACATATAACTACCACAACTTTTAATTTAATTCTCACCAAAAGTTAGTTATACTAATTATTTAAACATTCTACTTTGACTTTTCTTCTTCATTTTCATTTCTCTTCTCTGTAAAAATTATAAACTAAAATAAACAATGGCCTCCACTAATTTAAATACCCAAATCAACTCCAATTTATCCACTGGACCATCCAAAGGTCCTTTTCAATGATCTACACTCTCTTGTGTCATTAAAATTGAAGAAAAGATGAATTATGCTCTGCAAATGATGGATGAAATACAAATGCTATATATTAGGATGAGCTAAGAGAAAAATAGGCAAGGTAAAGTAATAAGGAGTCTTCTTAAATTCATAATGGATAATCAGGCTAATCTGATTATTATCGACGATGATAATCAAGCCATGGAAGAGGAGGAAGAACCATAAGAGGAAGAAGAAATGATGGAAGAAGAAGAGCCTCAACAAACAATTACGAAAAAAGACGATAAGGTTGTGTGTGTAGGAGATGTCTTGTTTGACCAAAATGGGAATGTGATTGAACAAATTAGAGATTTTTGGGCTCCATTATCCAAATTGTCCAATTCACAAATCTCCTATTGTAAAAAACAATTAGTATTTAAGGTTTTCATTGGTTTTTCTTTCTTACGATGTATCGTGCTTGTATAAATCCATGTACCATCGCTTGTAAAAATTCTAGTTTAATATAATAAATGATTATGTTTACCATAATAATAAGTTAAGTAATTAATTATACACCTTAGTATAAAGTAATAGGATATAAAAGAGAGTCTAAGAATTATTAAAAGGAGTATTTTACTTAGCGGAAATATTCTACTTAGTTACTTATAGTTTTTACTTAGTGAGTTATATGATTTAGGAGGAGTAGTTTTAGATTTTTTTTTTTTTTTGATAATGCCAAAGGGGGAGAAATTATAAAATATAGACATAATTTATAGGATTCATATAGACAGGGAGAGTATTTGAAGGATCATCATCAACATGTATATCAAGGCATGATATTTTATAAACTAAGGTTGTCATCATCAAAAAGGGGGAGATTGTTAGAGATTGCAGTTTTGATGACAACAACCTTATCAATTTTAATTGATTATAAAATATGTACTAACCCCTCTATCTAGAATATATATGTATACACAAATGCAAGATTTATATACAGGAAATATTACTGAAGATTGTACAGTTTAAAGAAGTTAGAGATTCAGAATTCAGAGATATTTCAAGACTCATGAGTATTCAAGAGTTCAAGAGTTCAAGACTTCAAGATAAATATAATTATAGAGTCTAGATTATGTAAGACTCTGAATAGCACTCCAGGTTCAAATTCTATTTTTCAAATACTGTTTTTTCAAATTCTGTTTTCAAATTCTATCTTCAGTCTCTTCCTTCTCTATTTTACTTTCTATTTCTATTTGATTTTAAACTTAAGTTTTATAGATTTATACTTTATAAGTTTTAAATATTTATATTTCATATACTTTATATTTATATAGTTTTAAACTCTATTATTTTATAAATATGTTTATACAGTTTATATTTATGTTTTCATATGATTTTCTACTTTATAATATTCATTTATAACACTATGTTTTAATTCAAGAATTTCCAAAATTATATATATATCAAAACACTTGAAAAATATTCAAATTTCAATTTTGTATATGTATATGTCGACATACATATATATATATATATACATGTCAACATATAATTATGATTTTTTCAAATTTGAAAGGAAGTGTCTTTTCACTATTTTTGATGGTTCAGAGACGTTGCAACCTTTCAAACATTATAAAAAGGGGCCAATTTCGAATTTTTAATTACTTCTTATTCTCCATCTTCATTCCCTTTCATTACATTATTATTCTTTATCATTTTTATGATTTCTACACCTATAATCTGCCGAATTCAATTCTGTTTTCACTATTATACTTCTCTCTACACTCATTGCTCTCTGTATCAAGTGCTATTGAAGTGTTAAAGGGTTGTTTGTAATTGTTTGGGTTGTGCGAAGTCGGTGGTATCCCTTGTAGCTGTGAAATCAAGGACTGGTAATCAGTGGTATCCCTAGTAGCCGTGAAATCAAGGAAGGTATAATTGATTAAGTGTGTGTGTATGGAATCGGTGGTATCCCTTGTAGCCGTGAAATCAAGAATGGGTAGTCGGTGGTATCCCTTGCAGCCATGAAATCAGGGAAGGTATACTTGATCATATGTGTGTGTGTGTGTAATCGGTGGTATCCCTTGTAGCTGTGTAACCAAGGAGGGTTGTAATTAGATATTGATATAGTAATAAAACTCTGCACAATCCAGCATTGTGTGGGACCAGACGTAGGAGCAATTCCAAACCAGTATAAAATCCGGTGTGTTCTTTCCTTTTATGTACTTTATTTTTGCTTATCTTTGCATTTGTCTTTGATTCTGCATCTGTGATCATTTCTGCAGTGTTTGATTCATATAGTAGTTCATATAAGTTTAGATATTGTTTAATTTTTCAAAAACACTATTCACCCCCCTTTAGTGTTTGCTTCGCCTTAACGATCCATTCTGCAATCCCTAACATTCTACTCGTATGATCAAACCGTAAGTCCGATCGATACGAAATTTGAAATCTTACTAAATTTCATCGATATGCATCCAGTGAAACCGGTCACGTCGAATTTGGAGACTTGTCACGATGAAAGCGGTTTCATCAAAATCCTAGATTGTATGCAAAATAGCTATTTTTGGGCTATTAAAATAATACTGAATTATCAACTTTTAATATATTTTACTTTTAATTCAATTTTTAAATTGGCTAAAATTTCAGGTCGTTACAATCTCCTACACTTAAAGAATTTCTGCCTCGAAATTGAAATGAAAGGGATACAGAATAGAAATAACATTCAAGAAATGAGTTTACCTTGCGAATGAGCTATTTCGAGATATCCACTCTATAATGGGGATAAGGCTTTTGTATACTGGCTTCTATTTCCAAGTGCAACCCCTTGGATCACCGCTCCATTGTACCTTGACTAGTTTCACCATTTTGTTTCTCAGTTTCTTTACATCCTTGCCAATAGTTTTTAAAGGATCTCTTGGAACTATCAACTCTGGTGTGATCTCTAAGTTTTGTTGTGCTGCTTCTTCAACGATCAAATCAGGATCATGAACATATCTTCGAAGATGAGGAACATGAAAAACATCATGTACACTTGACAACCAATCAGGTAGCTGAATTCTATAAGCCAAGGCTCCAATTCTTCCTAACACCGGGAAAAGGTCCAATAAATTTGGGCGATAACTTTCCAGTCTTTCCAAATCTGATGACTCCTCTCAATGGAGAAATTTTTAGAAATACCTGGTCACCCAGAGAGAATTCTAAGTCTCTTCTTCGATGATTAGCTTAAATCTTCTGCCTGCTTTGAGCTACTTTTAATTTCTTTTTAATGAAGTCCACTTTTTCAGTTGCTTCACTGATCATATCTGGACCCAATACAAGTCTATCTCCTGACTCTACCAACATGCTGGTGATTTACACGGTTGACTATACAACGCCTTGAAAGTTGACATAACTATACTTCCTTGATAACTGTTGTTGTAGGAAAACTCCACTATGTGTAAATGATCTTCCTACTATCCTCCAAAATCAAGAATGAAAATTCTCAACAGACCTTCAAAAATTCATTTTACTCTTTCCGTTTTCCCGTCTATTTGGAGATGGAAAGCAGTACTCAGATTTAACTTCGTTCCCAACACTGACTTAAGTGCTCCCCATAAATGACTGTTAAAGATCGGATCTCGATCACTTACCATAGGGCATCCCATGCAGTTGAACAATCTCTTTTATATATAGCTTCGCAAGACTGTTAGCTATTCTCATTGGCTTTACTAGAGGAAAATGGGAACTCTTTGTTAGTCCATCTACAATAAGCCAGATTCCTTTATTACCTCTTCGGGTTCGGGGGAACCCATTGATAAAGTCCATCGATATTTGGTCCCACTTCAACGTAGGAATCTTTAATGGCTGAAACAATCCATCAACTTTCTACTGATCGCTTTTAACTTGTTGACAGGTTGAGCACATGCTAACATAGATTGAGATATCTCTCTTCATCGACGTCCATTAAAATGTACGCTTCAAATCTTGATACATCTTGTGGATTCCGGGATGAATACTTAGCTTGGATTTATGATACTCATCCAATACTTCTCTTTTGCACTCCAAGATTTTTGGAACACAAATACACCCATTTAATCTTAAAATCCCACGATCATCAATCTTAAAACATGACCTCTCACCCTTTTCAAAATCTTCACAAATTCTAGGGATGAATTCGTCTGCCTTTTGAAGTATAATAACCTTCTCAATTAAGGTGGGTGTAATGATCATATGAACAATAATGCCATGCCTTCTGCGGAGCGCATCTGCTATAACATTAGCTTTACATGGGGGTATAAAGAATACCAGATCATATGCAGCCAGAAACTCTAACCATCGCTGCTGCCTTATATTCAAATCCTTTTGAGTAAAAAGTACTTCAACGATTAGTGATCAGTAAACAACTCAAACTTCTCACCTAACAAACAATGTCACCAGATCGTCAAAGCAAATACAATAGCAAGTAATTCCAAATCATGAGTTGCAAACTTACTCTCATGCAGTTTAAATTTCCTACTAGCATAAGCAACTACCTTTCCTTCTTGCATTAGTACTGCACCAACTCGTTCTTTACATGCATATGTATAAACAGTCGATCCTTTATTGCAATTAATAATCGTTAGGACTGGAGTAATGGTCAACTTCATTTTCAATTCTTGAAAGACTTCTTTACATATTACGATCCAAACAAATTTGGTGTTCTTCTTAGTTAGCTTTGTCAAAGGACCAGACAACTTTGAGAAATCCTTCACGAACCTTCGATAATAACCTGCCAGACCAAGCAAACGTCAAACCTCAGCGAAGTTTTTATGTTTCGTCCAACTCTGGATGGAAAAAACTTTATTCGGATCCATGTAAATTCCTTCTTTTGATACTACATGTCTGAGAAACTTAACTTCTTGTTCGCAAAAATGACATTTGGAGAACTTTGCATTAAACACATTCCTTCTCAGTATTTCCAAGACAGCTTCTAAATGTCCAACGTGCTCTTCTTCCATCTTAGAGAAACGAGAATATTATCAATAAAAACCAGCATGAATTTATTTAACATTTCTCGAAATACATGACTCATTAAATCCACAAAATAAGCAGGGGCGTTGGATAATCCGAATGACATTACTAGCCATTTGTAGAACAAATCAGGTCCGTTGAAAGCAGTTAGGTGAATATAATCTTTCGCAATCCTTAGCTGGTGAAATCCCGTAGCTAGGTCCATCTTCGAAAATACTAGAGCTCCACTCAGGCGATTTAACAAATC
This sequence comes from Allium sativum, assembly GCA_030737875.1. NCBI lineage: Eukaryota > Viridiplantae > Streptophyta > Magnoliopsida > Asparagales > Amaryllidaceae > Allium > Allium sativum. Next base: position 154,846,154 of record CM060918.1, on the reverse strand, counting down.
ATCGATACGAGGGAGAGGATATTTATTTTAAGAGTTTGCTTATTTAAATCTCTATAGTCCACACACATTTTTGAGAACCATCGAAATTCCGATCAAATACTTCCGTCGCTCCCCAACTCGAATTACTAAGCCTGATCAGACCTTTCTTCAAAAGCTCTTGAATATGGTCACTCAACTCTTCTTTCTTCTTCATAGCCATTTTATGAATCCCATGCACAACTGGTCTTGTATTCAAAACCAAATCAATTCTAAAATCAATCTCCCTTCATGGAGGAAGACTCTTAACTTTGTCAAACACATTCGCAAATCTCTTAACAACCAGAATAGTTTCTACAGTGGTGAGGGAAGCATCTATAGCATACCAGAAACTATCTGTACTTGTTTTTTGGCTACATACGGTATCTTTAGAAAATTTCCAAATCTTGCTTTTACTCTAACAATCCTTTTAATACAATCAACACTAGCTTTGTACCAGGTCAGCCAATTCATCCCAAGAATAATATCAAAATTGGTGAAATCCAAGACAATCAAAATAAAAGGAAATTGATAACGAGGATACGAAATAGGAACTTTACTGTGTAAAGATAAGTTGTGTAACAACCCGGAAATGCGAGCCAGTTTAAAATTTTTATTTTGGCAATTTTAGCGAATTTTGAATATTTAAAATGATTATTTTAAATAATATCGACGAGAAATTTATTTTGAAATGAATTCGAACGTATATATTATATGGATCGTCATTAGAATATAAATAATTATATATAATTATAGAAGGAATTGAAAATGGCGCGGTAGTTCGATAATTCGATTTCAAACTTCAATTGAATGTACCAGGTGCAAAATAATCCGGATTTTAGTGAAACCAAAAATAATAGAATCTAATTGTGAATATCTTTCCAACGAATCAGAAAAATCAAGATTTCATAGCGGGAATCGAAAGATATGTCCAGTTGAAATTTTAGAATAGTCGTTATGGAATTTCGGCCCTTAAAAATAGCCATTTTGCAAACGACCTCGGATTTCGACGAAACCACTTTTGTTGGATCCGAGATGTCAAATTATTGCTAGATTCCAAATTTCATAATTTTTCGAATCAATATGTGGGCGTGGCAAAGTAAAACGCGTTTGACCAGTTTTAGTTGATTTTAATCGACTGGAAATTGGCCATTTTTCAAACAGTCTCAGAATTTGACGAAACTAGTTTTGTTAGGACTGTATCGTCAATACGAAGCTAGAAATATTTTTTCTGTAATTTTTCGAGTTTGTATGTGGCCCTGGTAAATTGAAATGTACGTTTAAAAATAGAATATATAGAGTTATATTTTAAATTCAATGGAAACTGATCGTAACGGTCGAATTGGCCTGCGATACATATCCCATTGTGTTCAGAATGGGGGTGATTAGCTATGGACGACAGGCGGTGGGCCTTGTTTCGAGGTCGAATGAAAAAGTTACCTTTTGAAATTAAAATAATATAAAATTAAAATTAAAATAATCCCCCCTTCCATCTCCTTCATTCATTCAGCCCCCCCCGTTCGATTTAGTTTCAATCAGAAAGAAAAAAATGGGAAAACGAAGAGGGGGGAGGAGCGCCGTCGCTCCTCCCATCGGAGCGCCGCCGTGGATGGCGCCACCCTCCAGCCTCGCCCCCCTTCTTCCCCTCCTCCTCTCTCGCCTTCATCTCCTCCGCCTGGAACGCAACCGATCGCCCCCCCTAAACCGAAACCCTAGCATCGCCGACCCCCTCAGGCGGACCCGCCACATCCCCAAACCCCCCTCCACCTCTGACGAACCGCCACCTGACATGAAACCCCCTCCCCTCCTCGATTTCCGCGAAGAACCCCTCCTCTCCTTCAAAGACAATGTAAGTTTTAATTTCAAGTTTTATTTATTTTCCTTGAGTTAAAAACTGAATTTTTATTCGATAGGGAAGTTAAAGATAGATTTTTTATATGATAAGGAAGTTAAAAATATTTTTTTTTATCGTATGTAAAGGTTGAAAATATAATTTTCATATTATATAGATAATAAAAATGTGATCTTTATATGGTAGGATATAAAAAGACGATATTTTTATGTAGTGAAAGACGACATTTTTAAAGTAGGAAAAGGCGAAATCTTTATATTTGAAAAGGCGAAATCTTTATATTAGAAAAGGAGAAATCTTTATATTAGAAAAGGCGAAATCTTTATGTATAAAATAGCGTGATAAAAATATAATCTTTATTATATGAACACCGTTATAAAAATAGAATTTTTTATCCATATGGAGTGATTATAAAAATATGATTTTTAAATTGAAAGTGAACAAATAAAAATGTGATTTTTATTTTAAAGACAACAGTATAAAATTGTGATTTTTATATATGTAGTGGCTACAGGCAACGAAAGTGACAAAAGGCGAGAATGGCGAAGACTTCTATATAAGAAGAGCCGAGGCGTTTGGATTAGCTATTGGTGAGAACTTCTCACTTTAAATTTTCTTTTCTATTTAAAAATATATACTAGGATGCAGACGGTGCTTAGCAGCACCCGACACCCATCATGCACAGACCATGGATGGCTTGTATGTTTGATTGTTTGATGAGTTTTGAAAATTGATTGTGTGATGTGAGATAGAATAAAATATTTATATAGTTAAAAGTATTTGATCGTTAAAAATATTATTTTTAACGTGTGTGTATGAATAAAAATCTGTGTTTGTTGATGTGAAACCCCACACGGGTGTTGGGATGATATTTGGCATACACTAATCCCAATAATTAGTTGTATGTCGATCGATTGATTGACAGGCTGTTATAAGCGTTAGATATCTATATTTGATGCTTATAAAGTGTAGTGTACTTTGGATGATGATTGATTATTTATCATTGCTATTTATATACATGTGTTGTATGGAATCCATATAATTAACATTATATGGTGATTGATTGGGCCTTATTCCAACTGGGAAATAATGAATATTATAAAAGAAAATTCATGTTTTGAATAGAATAAATAGTCATGTGTTGACGATGCTCATGTGTTGAGAATTCATGTGTTGAAAGTGTATTCATGTGTTGAATAAAATATTTATACAATAAAATTTACCTTTTTATTGTAAGTAAGAAGAAATATAGATTCATGTGTTGAATGGAATAAATATTCATCTGTTGAATAGAATAACGAAGTGTTGAAATATATAAAGCCGTGTTGATTATAGTTGCGCTATTTTGACATGAGCGATATTTATATCGATTATATTCGTTTTTAAAATGAACATAGAAAAGGAAATGATTTCAAAATATAACGTTTTGAAAATATTATCATTTGTATATCGATGATGTGGAATATTCAATTTTGATTCAAAATTGAATATGAAGTTGAAATCGTTTCGAAAACGAATTTAAAACAATTTATAAAATACGTTTTGAAAGGAAATCGACGAAATATATATAATATATATATTTTATATATAATGGTCTGAATAGAATGCGTCGCGCTGCTGCAGTTCGTGAATTTCGACCATTGACTTCGAATTGACGTTGCGGGAGATCCGACCATCGGATTCTCCTAAAATCGGAAACGTTGGGTTCGTATCAAAAAGAGCTTTCCAATGAATATTAGAAATTTGAAATCTAACGGTTGGATTTGGAATTATGTCTAAATCAAATTTGGAAAAGGTCGTTGTAAGTGCAGTTCGATGGCCGTTGATGGAAATCGACTGTACGGGCCTTGATAAAATTATTAAAAATATCAATAATTTGTGTAAAATCATAAGAAATGATTTGGGAAAAATTGGGATGAAAATTTCCATATTTGAAAGGATAAAAATAGATTTTTATCAAAATAAACTAGTTTTGAACTAGAATTAAAATCAATTTATTTTTGAAATAAATAAATTGAATTTGAAAGTGGTTTTAAAAATAATCAGAATTACCAATATACGAATTGAAATGGATTTGAATCGAAATTATCTTCGGAATATTTCGATGTTGGGTTTCGTGATTATACAGATATGGTTGCGGAAATTTGAAAGATATATTTTATATCGTTATTTCCAATACGATATTTGTTGGTTTTAGAATTTGATATTGAATATAAGCCGGTATATTTTCTATTCAGAGCCTTGTATTTAATATCAAAAGTGATTTTGGGTTTATCGTGAATCGTGTTTTAGGTGACATTGGTTCTTTAACCCAGTTAAAGACAGGATATTGATTTTTGAAAAGATTAAAACTAAGTGGAGTTTTAATGAATCTTTAATTAGATTGAAATGTGAATTGATAATTTAAATTATCAAATCTGAAAGGTGATCGAGAATGGAGTACCACCAGTTCTGCTCCAAAGCGATAATTAAATCTTTAATTAGATTTGAACGTGAAATGGTAATTAATTTTACCGATAACACCGTGGTGTTAGATACGGAGTATTACCAGTTTTGCTCCAGGGGATGAATAGGTTAGGATTGGGAAATAAAATAAATAATTACTTCGGTGTGGTTCGCTAATCCCGACTAGTTTGAAATGATATCCAAAGGAAGATTAAAGAATAAATTTAGAAGAATTTATCTTTGATAAAATTAATGGGAACCTTTCCCTAAGAATGTGATTTTGTGAATAAAAGAATATTCTGAATTGAATGAGGCGTTTGTTGTGTTTGTGTAACATTTGTTTATTATATACGTGGGTTATTCAGAAAGGCCGGGTTTATACCCATTCTGAATAACCGATTCGACAATGTGTTGAAGATGAAGACGGTGGCGGAAGACCGGAAATCTTCACATCGTTTGGGTGGTTGCTGATGATCTCGATTGGGCTGTACACCCAAGAGGAGAGAAACAGTTGGTGATCGTCTAGACGTACTTGGAGATCGATTGATATGCGAGGAAAGTGCCTCCGGTTTCGTTCAGACCCAGAACGAACTTGTAAATGGATTGTGTGTGTCTGACATTGGATTTTATTCTGTGTTGATTGATCTCTATTAAATATACATCTGTTTGGCGGCGGAGAATTTATTCTCTTGCTTAACGCCCTTCTCTGAGACGTACGTGCTCAGAGGTTGTATATCGATGGACATCAGTCGCATGGAGTGAATTGCTAGTGTGGCACGCGTAAGTGGCAATTGATCAAGGCTTCTGTTGAAAAGCAAAGTCTTGTGGTTGATGATCAAAGCACGGCCTGTGTGGCGTAGCTTTGTGTATAACGTGAATTCGCGAGCCTCATACCTCGGTATGAGTCAAAAACGGGATAGTGACTGGAGGGAGAGCACGATGTTTCTTTCAAGGCTATGGGTGGTGTCGGTGCTTAAACTGGCTGACATTTATATACTTTTCACCTGTGTGGTTGTTCGATACGAGGCGCCTCGGATATAGGTCTGTTAGGACCGGGAAACGTGTGTTCAGGAATAACTAATCCTCAAAAGTAAGAGAGGACCGGCCCTGAAGATCCAAGGATCATAGTGGGGTCCTGAGACATTTGCTAGAGTGTCTCGAATCGGAGAAGAGCTTGCCCCTTGCCTCGACTCACGATGGAATCCAATTTCCAATACGCGATATTGCGGTTTTATTTGTAGAACCTAGTATGGCGACATAGTAGATGGTAGCTATGCCGCCTATGATTGATACTTATAATTGAAATTGTTTTGACACTATACACTTATAGTAATATCAAATAATGTGTTTTTGACGTATCAAGCATGCTTTGGCTATTATAAGGTAAAAACCCTATCCTCCGGCTTACGTTGCATTGTGTGATGGGACCCGGGTCTTATAATAGCTTCATTTTTCTTTATTTAGCATTGCGCTGTTTGTTTTATGCACTGGTATTCTTGGGAGGAAACCCATTCCGTGTTATACGGCGTGGTCCCTTGATTTACCGAACTTTAAAATAAAGATTAATAACTGTTTTAGTTCTCACACCAGTCACATGACTGACCTGGAGTTTATTGTTTTAACCTAAACTCTGGGTGCCCCTATTTTCCACAAGGGCAGCTGGTAGTTTTGGTTTTGCAGATTTATATTCATATGATCCTGATTTACAGCTGGAACGATGCCCGGAAAGCTCTGTATCCATGTATTACTTTCAGTTGTGCTTTGTATTATTTTCCGCTGCTATGTAATTTATTGTAATCTCTGATATTTATCGAATGTATTTTATTCATTCATACTCTGTATATTCTTGTATTCTGATGGAATTGTTGTAATAAACAATGAAATCTTCTTCTGCATGTGTTCTATTTTGTCGTGTTCTCAAGGTAATCCGGGCTTTCCTTACCGGGGAAGTTACGGGCTATCACAGTTTGGTATCAGAGCTTTGGTTTACAGAGCTCGAGAACAAGACACATTAGAACCATACGAAAGAATTCATCAGATATTGGATTAGTAATATCCAATGAGAATGACTCGTTAGAGATAGGATCAGTAGTATCCTAGAACGAGTGTGAAGAGTATATTTTTCAAATGAAAACAATTTTGTTTTGAAAATTTAAACCATTTTATACGTATTTGAATCTTTTATTTATATTGATTTGGACAATTGAGTATATAAAGATTTCGCATATACGCGTCATGAACGTATATTCGAAGTTTTAATATACTGGATAGATACAGAATCACACTCTAGTCGCCCGGAGATGATGTTGATAATGACCATGGCATCATCAATATTTATGTTCGTGTTTTGAAGGTGTGATATATATATTTCCATCAGACTGGTGTGAGAACCAAAATTTACTTAGGATTTTTTGTTGTGATTCGGCATAAAAAACATGATTTTCTGTATATATATATATATATATCAAATTATGAATTTGAAACGTTAATTCACTAATTGATTGATGGTTGTGTTGTTTGTCTATTTGTTTGAAATGTTGAACCATTTAGCCTAACTGAACCAAATATTGAATTGTATTGAAAATTAGTCGCATTTGCTTGCATATACAAGTACTTACATTGAACAAGTCATAGCAAGGAGGCTAGAGCAGAAGAATAAAATTTGTTTGCCTGACAAATAGGTACATGTTTACCATAATTTACTGTTTTGTTGGGTGATGATGATTTTATGAGCCGATTGGCTTTTTCTTTTTCTTTTGAGTTGAAGAAGGCCATGGGAGGCTATATGAAATATCCCGAAGTCCCTGGTGCAGGGGAGGTTATGGCGAAATTTTTCGAAAATATAGGGTGTTAGCCAAATTTTTGAAAAATTTGAAAAGTTCTTAGAAACTGAAAAGTTGAAGAACTTAAGCCGTAACGAAAATAATGGAAGTTGAGTTGATTAGTTAAACAACTTTCGGCTTCGTTCCTTTTCGGGACGAAAAATTTTTAGTGGGGGAGAATGTAACAACCCGGAAATGCGAGCCAGTTTAAAATTTTTATTTTGGCAATTTTAGCGAATTTTGAATATTTAAAATGATTATTTTAAATAATATCAACGAGAAATTTATTTTGAAATAAATTCGAATTTATATATTATATGGATCGTCGTTAGAATATAAATAATTATATATAATTATAAAAGGAATTGAAAATGGCGCGGTAGTTCGATAATTCGATTTCAAACTTCAATTGAATGTACCGGGTGCAAAATAGTCCGGATTTTAGTGAAACCAAAAAATAATAGAATCTAATTGTGAATATCTTTCCAACGAATCAGAAAAATCAAGATTTCATAGCGGGAATCGAAAGATATGTCCAGTTAAAATTTTAGAATAGTCGCTATGGAATTTCGGCCCTTAAAAATAGCCATTTTGCAAACGACCTCGGATTTCGACGAAACCCCTTTTGTTGGATCCGTGATGTCAAATTATTACTAGATTCCAAATTTCGTAATTTTTCGAATCAATATGTGGGCGTGGCAAAGGAAAACGCGTTTGACCAGTTTTAGTTGATTTTAATCGACTGGAAAATGGCCATTTTTCTAACGGTCTCAGAATTCGACGAAACTAGTTTTGTTAGGACCGTATCGTCAATACGAAGCTAGAAAATATTTTTTTTGAATTTATAGAGTTCGTATGTGGCCCTGGTAAATTGAAATGTACGTTTAAATATAGAATATATAGAGTTATATTTTAAATTCAATGGAAACTGATCGTAACGGTCGAATTGGCCTGCGATACATATCCCATTGTGTTCGGAATGAGGGTGATTAGCTATGGACGACAGGCGGTGGGCCTTGTTTCGAGGTCGAATGAAAATTTACATTTTGAATTTAAAATAATATAACATTAAAATTAAAATAATCCCCCCTTCCATCTCCTTTATTCATTCAGGCCCCCCCTCCCCGTTCGATTTAGTTTCAATCAGAAAGAAAAAAAAGGGGAAACGAAGAGGGGGGAGGAGCGCCGTCGCTCCTCCCATCGGAGCGCCGCCGTGGATGGCGCCACCCTCCAGCCTCGCCCCCCTTCTTCCCCTCCTCTCTCGCCTTCATCTCCTCCGCCTGGAATGCAACCGACCCCCCCCCCAAACCGAAACCCTAGCATCGCCGACCCCCTCAGGCGGACCCGCCACATCCCCAAACCCCCCTCCACCTCTGACGAACCGCCACGCGACGTGAAACCCCCTCCCCTCCTCGATTTCCGCGAAGAACCCCTCCTCTCCTTCAAAGACAATGTAAGTTTTAATTTCAAGTTTTATTTATTTTCCTTGAATTAAAAACTGAATTTTTATTCGATAGGGAAGTTAAAGATAGATTTTTTATATGATAAGGAAGTTAAAAATATAATTTTTTATCGTATGTAAAGGTTAAAAATTTAATTTTCATATTATATAGATAATAAAAATGTGATCTTTATATGGTAGGATATAAAAAGACGATATTTTTATGTAGTGAAAGACGACATTTTTAAAGTAGGAAAAGGCGAAATCTTTATATTTGAAAAGGCGAAATCTTTATATTGGAAAAGGCGAAATCTTTATATTAGAAAAGGCGAAATCTTTATGTATAGAATAGCGTGATAAAAATACAATCTTTATTATATGAACACCGTTATAAAAATAGAATTTTTATCCATATGGAGTGATTATAAAAATATGATTTTTAAATTGAAAGTGAACAAATAAAAATGTGATTTTTATTTTAAAGACAACAGTATAAAATTGTGATTTTTATATATGTAGTGGCTACGGGCAACGAAAGTGACAAAAGGCGAGAACGGCGAAGACTTCTACATAAGAAGAGTCGAGGCGTTTGGATTAGCTATTGGTGAGAACTTCTCACTTTAAATTTTCTTTTCTAGTTAAAAATATATACTAGGATGCAGACGGTGCTTAGCAGCACCCGACACCCATCATCCACAGACCATGGATGGCTTGTATGTTTGATTGTTTGATGTGTTTTGAAAATTGATTATGTGATGTGAAATGGAATAAAATATTTAGATAGTTAAAAATATTTGATCGTTAAAAATATTATTTTTAACGTGTGTGTGTGAATAAAAATCTGTGTTTGTTGATGTGAAACTCCACACGGGTGTTGGGATGATATTTGGCATACACTAATCCCAATAATTAGTTGTATGTCGATCGATTGATTGACAGGCTGTTATAAGCGTTAGATATCTATATTTGATGCTCATACAGTGTAGTGCACTTTGGATGATGATTGATTATTTATCGTTGCAATTTATATACATGTGTTGTATGGAATCCATATAATTAACATTATATGGTGATTGATTGGGCCTCATTCCAATTGGGAAATAATGAATATTATAAAAGAAAATTCATGTGTTGAATAGAATAAATAGTCATATGTTGACGATGCTCATGTGTTGAGAATTCATGTGTTGAAAGTGTATTCATGTGTTGAATAAAATATTTATACAATAAAATTTACCTTTTTATTGTAAGTAAGAAGAAATATAGATTCATGTATTCAATGGAATAAATATTCATTTGTTGAATGGAATAACGAAGTGTTGAAATATATAAAGCCGTGTTGATTATAGTTGCGCTATTTTGACGTGAGCGATATTTATATCGATTATATTCGTTTTTAAAATGAATATAGAAAAGGAAATGATTTCAAAATATAACGTTTTGAAAATATTATCATTTGTATATCGATGATGTGGAATATTCAATTTTGATTCAAAATTGAATATGAAGTTGAAATCGTTTCGAAAACGAATTTAAAACGATTTATAAAATACGTTTTGAAAGGAAATCAACAAAATATTTATAATATATATATTATATATGTAATGGCCTGAATAGAACGCACCGCGCTGTGGAAGTTCGTGAATTTCGATTATTGACTTCGAATTGACGTTGCGGGAGATCCGACCGTCGGATTCTCCTAAAACCGGAACCGTTGGGTTCGTATCGAAAAGAGTTTTCCAATGAATATTATAAATTTGAGATCTAACGGTTGGATTTGGAATTATGTCCAAATCAAATTTGGAAAAGGTCGCGGTAAGTGCAGTTCGATGGCCGTTGATGGAAATCGACTGTACGGGCCTTGATAAAATTATTAAAAATATCAAAAATTTGTGTAAAATCATAAGAAATGATTTGGGAAAAATTGGGATGAAAATTTCCATATTTGAAAGGATAAAAATAGATTTTTATCAAAATGAACTAGTTTTGAACTAGAATTAAAATCAATTTATTTTTGAAATAAATAAATTGAATTTGAAAGTGGTTTTAAAAATAATCAGAATTACCAATATGCGAATTGAAATGGATTTGAATCGAAATTATCTTTAGAATATTTCGACGTTGGGTTTCGTGATTATACATATATGGTTGCGGAAATTTGAAAGATATATTTTATATCGTTATTTCCAATACGATATTTGTTGGTTTCAGAATTTGATATTGAATATAAGCCGGTATATTTTCTATTCAGAGCCTTGTATTTAATATCAAAAGTGATTTTGGGTTTATCGTGAATCGTGTTTTAGGTTTCATTGGTTCTTTAACCCAGTTAAAGACAGGATATTGATTTTTGAAAAGATTAAAACTAAGTGGAGTTTTAATGAATCTTTAATTAGATTGAAATGTGAATTGATAATTTAAATTATCAAATCTGAAAGGTGATCGAGAATGGAGTACCGTCAGTTCTGCTCCAAAGCGATAATAAAAACTTTAATTAAATTTGAACGTGAAGTGGTAATTAATTTTACCGATAACATCGTGGTGTTAGATACGGAGTATTACCAGTTTTGCTCCAAGGGATGAATAGGTTGGGATTGGGAAATAAAATAAATAATTACTTCGGTGTGGTTCGCTAATCCCGACTAGTTTGAAATGATATCCAAAGGAAGATTAAAGAATAAATTTAGAAGAATTTATCTTTGATAAAATTAATGGGAACCTTTCCCTAAGAATGTGATTTTGTGAATAAAAGAATATTCTGAATTGGAATGAGGCATTTGTTGTGTTTGTGTAACATTTGTTTATTATATAGGTGGGTTATTCAGAAAGGCCGGGTTTATACCCATTCTGAATAACCGATTCAACGATGTGTCGAAGATGAAGACGATGGTGGAAGACCGGAAATCTTCACATCGTTTGGGTGGTTGCAGATGATCTCGATTGGGCTGTACACCCAAGCGGATGGAAATAGTTGGTGGTCGCCCAGACGTACTTGGAGATCGATGGATATGCGAGGAAAGTGCCTCCGGTTTCGTTCAGACCCAGAATGAACTTGTTAATGGATAGTGTGTCTGACATTGGATTTTATTCTGTGTTGATTGATCTCTATTAAATATACATCTGTTTGGCGGCGGAGAATTTATTCTCTTGCTTAACGCCCTTCTCTGAGACGTACGAGCTCAGAGGTTGTATATCGATGGACATCAGTCGCATGGAGTGAATTGCTAGTGTGGCACGCGTAAGTGGCAATTGATCAAGGCATCTGTTGAAAAGAAAAGTCTTGTGGTTGATGATCAAAGCACGGCCCGTGTGGCGTAGCTTTGTGTATAACATGAATTCGCGAGCCTCACACCTCGGTATGAGTCAAAAACGGGATAGTGACTGCAGGGAGAGCACGGCGTTTCTTTCTAGCTATGGGTGATGTCGGTGCTTAAACTGGCCGACATTTATACACTTATAGTAATATCAAATAATGTGTTTTTGACGTATCAAGCATGCTTTGGCTATTATAAGGTAAAAACTCTATCCTCCGGCTTGCGTTGCATTGTGTGATGGGACATGGGTGTTATAATAGCTTCATTTTTCTTTATTTAGCATTGCGCTGTTTGTTTTATGCACTGGTATTCTTGGGAGGAAACCCGTTCCGTGTTATACGGCGTGGTCCCTTGATTTACTAAACTTTAAAATAAAGATTAATAACTGTTTTAGTTCTCACACCAGTCACATGACTGACCTGGAGTTTATTGTTTTAACCTAAACTCTGTGTGCCCCTATTTTCCACACGGGCAGCTAGTAGTTTTGGTTTTGCAGATTTATATTCACAGGATCCTGATTTACAGCTGGAATGATGCCCGGAAAGCTCTGTATCAGTGTATTACTTTCAGTTGTGTTTTGTATTATTTCCCACTGCTATGTAATTTATTGTAATCTCTGATATTTATCGAATGTATTTTATTCATTCATACTCTGTATATTCTTGTATTCTGATGGAATTGTTGTAATAAACAATGAAATCTTCTTCTGCATGTGTTCTATTTTGTCGTGTTCTCAAGGTAATCCGGGCTTTCCTTACCGGGGAAGTTACGGGCTATCACAAGTTGGTAGAACCTCCTATCGGATTTCTAACACAAACGGGATTCTCAATATATCTGCACTTTAGATTTAATTCTCTAACCTTTTGCGTTGATATAAAACGATGCGAGGCACTAGTATCAAATAATGCTTTAACTGGGATATTTTTAAATAAAGTTTACCTTCAAGACTTCCTTTCCCTTCCCGCCAGGTGAGGTTGACGGTATATCTTGTATGGCATAGGCATGTGCTACCTCTGTCTTTTTTCATCGGTGGACAATACTTTGCAATGTGGCCGTCCTTGTGATAGTTGTAACATTCTCTGATATCTTAAGCTTTCTTCTTGGGTTCTTGATCTTTTTTTCTGGCTTCTTCGACTTTTTGCAATCAGTCGACAAATGCCCCTTTTCATCACAATTAAAACATGTGGCATTCTTCACCCAATCCACCTTGGGTTTCTTCTTCTCTTTATCTGACCCAACTTTTTATCTCCAAATTTCCTTTCCTTCCACAAATTTTCCATTTTGCTACCTACACCTTACATAACATTCTATTTGTCCAAGGATTCAATGTGATATGCCATATCTACCATATCCATAAATGATGATTTCACATAAGTTATTGTCATGTTCTGGTACTTCCTCTGCAACCCTTTAATAAAATTTCATTCTTCTTGACTGGATTATGGATCAGTGCTAGCCTAAAAAAAGAGAGTTAATTAAACTTATTCAGATATTTCTTAATAATCATATCTCCTTCTATCAGGTTAGAAAACTCATAGTATAAGCAAGCTATTCCTTCGAATGGTACAAACCTGCCTTCATAAACATTCTTAAAGTATTCCCAAGAGAAGTCTTTTTCGGATTCTTCCAATGTAACTATCTCCCACCAGACTAAGGCTTCATCCTTCAGTTACCAAGTTACCAAATACCTCTCCTGCACATCATTAAGCTTTAAGCCCTTGAAAATCCTTTCACACGCACGCAACCTTGCATGTGCCTCTACAACTGATTCTCCACCAAGATTCTTGTACTTCTTTAATAAAACTTCCAAATCTGTCTTAGGTTATTCTCGCACAATTGCTTCGTCTTTTGCTTCTGCTACTACGGAGGCTTGAACATTAGTTGTAGTGTTAACCCTTCTACTACCTCGTCTTCTTCTTCCACTCATTTTTCACTGTCTACATAGTAAGAAAAGAGTTAGGTAAGAAGACAAGATATCTTAGGGAGTACGATAAAGTATACGAATAAATACGAATGAAAAATGATTTGACGAGTGTGTTTCCTCCAACTGTACTCATTCCAGAGTGTTACTAACCCTATCTCTAATGAGTCACTCATCCTAGAATACTACTGATTCTATCTATGATGAGTCCTTTAATGAGTTCTACTCTAAAATCAAGGTTAATCCTCAGCTCTGATACCATATGTGATGACTCCACCCTCTTGGTACCTGGGATATCGACATTCCAATTGCCTGAAAGAACATACTGCCTTCAGAGTATAACACATTACATAACAACGGAAATAAATATTGCATTACAACATCATAATTTACAACATTTTACACTAAGAATGCATTAGAGTTTAATACAATCAATAAGGTTCAATAATACAAAACAATGAAAATAAGTGCATAACGGAAATAATAACATAATAGAATCTTCTGAAAGAATCTAAAAAGAGCATCTAGCTTCTGCTCTTGCTCCAAATCCAAAACCAGCTTCCACATATGTCCATACATAGCTTCAAAATGAACTTAACTACTAATATGAATACTTGTCGGCCTATGTGGAAGTAAGGGCCCCCGAGTTTGTAATAGAAAAACAAAACTATGGGTCAATCATAGGACTGGTATTAGAAACCAAAATAGTTGTGTCTAAAAGGGTAGTAAGGTAAGTTTGCAAAAGAAAAACAAAACTATGGGTCAATCATGGGACTGGTATTAGAAACCAAAATAGTTGTGTCTAAAAGGGTAGTAAGGTAAATCATAAGACCATGCTTCTTAACATGGAATGGGTTTCCCTTTATGAATACCAGTGCATAAAAACTAGTAATGATTTTCAAAAATAAAGATACAATAAGACTTGCATCCCATCACATAACGCACACACAAACTATTAGGAGCAAGTTTTACCTTATGATAATCAAATATGCTTGATACGCGAAAATCATTTGATATTATCATTAATGTATATCTTTGGAAACTTTTCAAAATAAAAGTATATATCTTAGAAGACGTAGGTACCATATATTATGTCTACATACATTGGTTACAACTAAAACCGTAAAGATTCATATTGGAAGTTGGGTTCCATCACTGACCAAGGAAAAGGATCTTCCTTTCTGCGATTCGAAACACCTCTAGCAGGATGTTATAGGATCAACAAACGCCCTTTTTGTATCGGCAAAGCCGGCCTACCTATACCAGGTGATGTTCGAGTTTCTCCTGAACATAACGTCTCCTAGTCGTTGTTGACCATTATCTGAAGCGCCTCATTGCTTCATCCACATAAGTAATTTGCCTTGGCTCCATACATTGGCATTACTTCTTAGCTAGAAGAAATTGTAGTCCTTAACTCTACGGTACTTCATCCTGTTTCGGCTCATTACTGGTTATGAGGTCATGAAGTCGTGTTCCACAATGCTCTTCTTTGCAAGAAAAGCTTAGATCTATCTACTATCAGCACTTAACATGCTATATTATTAACTCACAACATCTAATCGATAATCACTAACCATATAACCTTTAAGCTCGTACGTCTCAAATATTGTGTTAAGTTGAGATAACCTCTCAACCACGAACTGAAATATGTTTAATAAAAACCAATCGATACGTTATAAAATACAATGTCAGACACACATCTAATACAAGTTCGTTCTAGGTTATAAACGAAACCGAAGGCACCTTATTCCTCGTCCAATAAAGGAGAGAGGCCCTTGGATATTCGGATAATCAAGAAGTACGTCCAAACCACTGCCACTTATAACCTTATAATGGGAGCTACCCAAGGCATCAAAAAGCAATCCTTTCGATGTAAAGATACCCGGTCTTCCACCATCTACAATATCTTCAACATCCAACCCGTCGTGTAATAATTCAAAATGGATTGAATCCGGTCTTTTTGAAATAACTAGCATAAAAAACAAAATCCTTTTTGGATTATCAAATCCCTAATTAAGTCTCATTTAATTGGAAGACATTTCATAAGATTTGATCTTATTTTTAAACTTGGTTAAGCTATTGAGCTTCCTAAATCATCTTCAAAATTCATTATTAACCTTCTACAAAGGTTTACTAAGGTTAGACTCAATTTGGGAAATTAAAACCTTTAACTCAAAACATTTCTTGAAAACTGTTACAAAAGGCATTGCAAAATATCCTATTTCTAGTGAAAGGTTTTATCAACCAAAACCTCATATATTTGGTTCAAAATTTTTTTGAACCATTTATCATAATTTATCTCTATTTTTAATTATTTAAAAATAGTCCATTTCAATAAAATCCCATTTCGGGTTCTATATTGCACTAGCGTTGTTTTTATTCAAATTTGATTTGAACTTATTTCAAAATCTAAGCGTTGGATCTTAAAACTTTTCTTTTCATTCTGAACCAAATGTTTTTCGTTTTGGGAAAATCTAACGGTTGAATCTCCCGGTACGTCAGTTTGAAGTCAATTTTCGAAATTTGTGAACTACTACTGCGCAACTAGTCCTATCCAGACCCAACTTCAAGTTATATTTAAAACCAAGTCGAACTGCTTCTAAAATAGTTTATTAATTATATATAACATATATAATAATTTTTGGAAACTATATTTGCAATATTCAACTTCAAATTCAAATATCAGTTATTTAAATCATTAAAATACCATTATTTTTCAAACTTAAGCTTTTGAAATCCAAACTGTCAAGAAGTTCGTTATAAATATATATAAGGTAGCTTGGAAGAGAAAATTCAGTTAAAGCATTTCTCATATACCCAAACCAAACTTCACTTTTCAAAGTTGTTATTCGTTTTTAATTAAAAACTTGAACATGACGTAATTACTTGAAAACGTTTTCAAATAAATTTCTTTCCTTTAGGAATGCTTATCGTAATAACTTTATCTTTGTTTCTATCAAAAGTCGGATATCAAATTCGAACTTTTATTTTTCACTTATTATTTAATTAATAGAATATTCAATTAAATAACTTTATTAATCAGAGACTCAACCGTTAACCCAATAATCCAACTCTTTGGGTATAATTAATTAAGGTGTCATATATCATGTCATGAACAATCATTATAACATTCCCCATCAACCAAACAAGATGCTATTAACCTAGCAGGATAATATCCATTAGCCCTTTACTATTTGAAATAGTATTCAATCAAAACAATAAGGTTTATATCCATAATCAATCACAATCATCATCATAGGGTGTCATTAAGTTAAGTGTCATATGTTTATACTTAAAAATCAGATTTTTACTTCACTAATCATTATTTAACCCAAACGTGATTTAATATTAATAACCCAACAAAACTTATCATTTCAAGTACGTAGTTTCTTACTAAATTATCCGCTCCTTCATAACTTCGAATGTAGAACTCCTCTGCTACTCCAATTCAATCCGGTAGCCTTTCGGCATCATCATACAATATCAGTTCTTCTATGGACAGGGCTTCGACACGTACGGGTTTTATAAGTTACACTTGAATATATGTGGGTATATATTTGTTTTAGGAACAAAAGGTCAGATCTTTGGTCAAGGCGGTTCCGGACTAGGTGTATGGGGTCATGTGGGGCTAGAGTGGGTTGTGGGGTCCATGGTAGGGTAGTTTTTGGTTGAAGGGATGTAGATGTGGCCTTTAAGTGGTTCAGAGGTGGTTTAGGGGTGTTATTAGGTGATGAGGTTCACATAAAAGAGGATATATGTGTTTCTATTGACGTGGCAGCAAAGGGTAAGGGGGTTGGCTGTTAGCGTAGCTGGGTGAGGCCCACGACCGTAAGGGAAGAGGGAGAAAGGGGGAAGAAAAGAGAAGCAAAGGAAAAGAGAATGGAAAGGGATGAAAAGCGAGGGAGGGGGTTTATTTATAAAAAACAGCTAGGGTATTGAGTGCATAATGCCGCCTAGGGGTCATCATAAGAGGGAATTGCTTCATGGTGAAGTATGGACTTTCAAACAATTTTCCCTTACATGGTTTATTAATCGGTTGATGTATTAGTCTTTGTGTCATCATATTATTTTAAGTGAAAAAAACATAATAATTACATAGTCTATCCATCGTGGAAGAGTGCACACAAGGGTTGGTAAGGTGTCATGGAGGGAGTGAATTAAGGAAACATGTCTTTGATTTGCTTAAGCTTGCATTCGATTAAACGACTTTTTACATTTTCAACTCGTACGATCAAACTATAAGTCCAATCGATATGAAATTTAAATCATACTATATTTCATCGATACACATCCAATGAAACTGGTATCGTCAAATTCAGAGACCATTTGAAAAATGGTATTTTTCTAAGCTTTTATTAAGTTTCGACAGATTTTTCGATGCGCGTTTATATTGCGCACAATCACATACTAACTCCGATTAGTATGAAATTTTAATCTTATCGTATTTTAACGTTCCAGATTATATGGAAGTAGTTCGTCGAAATCCAAGAGCATTCGCAAAATGGCTTTTTTAGGCTATTAAAATAATACTGAACTATCGATTTTTAATATATTTTACTTTCAATACAATTTTTAAATTTTGTAAACTTTTAGGTCGTTACAACTCCATAAAAAAGCATCAACTAGAAGGAAACATTAGTTCTAAACTTTGTGGTACATCAACCTGTTTCGGCTCATTCTGGTTGTGAAGCCCTGAAGTCACATTTCTGCACAAAGCTTTGCTTTTCAAAAAAAGCTTTGATCATCAATAGCTCGTCACTTAGCATGTCACATTGCTAATTCAGAACATATAAACGGTATCTATTAATATATAACCATCTGAGTACATAAGTTTCGGATGAGGGTGTTAAGCTAAAAGGAAAATTCCTCCGCCACCAACTAATACATCATCAATAGAAACCAATTGGTTATGTCATAAAATACAATGCCAGGCACATATCCATTTACTAGTTCCTTCTGGGTTGCAAATGAAACAGAAGGCTCCTTATTCCTCGTCCAATAAAGGAGAGAGGCCCTTGCAAATCCGGACAATCTCCAAGGATGACCAGACCACTGCCATTTATAACCGTGTATTGGGTGTACACTCCAACCGAGATATCAACAATTCATCCAAAAGATGTAAAGATTCCCAGTCTTCAACCACCGTCTTGAATATCTTCAATACACATCATATAGTTATTCAGAATGGGTTGAAACCCAGTCTTTTCAAGTAACTAACACATCTTTGCAAACCATAATACATACATAAAATATCATGAGTCTCATTCCGTTTTGGAATATTCTTTTACTCAAATAATTTTTTATGTTGGGTATATCCATTTAAATCTTATCCAAGGTTTACATACTTTAAACTCTTATTTAATTTTTTCCTTGGAAATCATTTCAAATGATTATAAAATCACATTTCACAAATTTAAATCAAACTGAATTTTCTATGCTTTATCGGGATTGGTAAATCTCATGAAAAAGTAATTTGTAATATCATTATTCCATTCCCATCCTATTCATTCAATAGAGCAAAACTGGTAGTACACCATATCTAGTTTCCTTCGTATTTTGGTAAATTTAATTATCTTCATTAATTCCCTTTTTCATTCTAATTTTTTACTCAAAGATTTATTGAAAACTCTAACTTAGTTTTAAATCTTCAAATCATTTTGTAGTGATTACTTAACTTAAATCAAGGGTCAAATCTTTCAAACAATCCTTAATGATTGTTAGGTCTTATCTTTATGGGAAAACCCACTTACCTTATCCATACCATTCTTTAAACATTTATTATGGCAGGTTACTTTACTTTTCCATGATCAAAACTTTAGCCCCAAAATCATACTTTCGATTTCTTAATCTTATCATTAGGGAAAATATGTCTTATGTTTTAAACTGTCTTTAAACTTCGTTCCCACTATCGTTTGCTAAGGTAAACTCTTTCATTAAATCTTTATTGTCAAATTAAATAAAGATTCCATTTTAACTTAACTTGGGAAATTATCTTGTGACACCCCACGTCCGTTAATGTCACTCACAAAGGGAATGCATTAAGTTTCACAAAGCGTTATAGGTAAATAGAAACAAAAATATTACAAAACAGATATAAAATGACAGCGGAATTAAAAAAAATTGTTAATCATAAAGCATCGTGGTTCAAAAACATCACATATTTGAAATACACAAAAAACATCACATCATAAAAATTATTTTCTTGTACTTTAAAACATCAGAGTACATAAAAGAAGCAAAATTCCCCAAATAAAATATAGCCATAGTAGCAAGGATAGGAGCTTGAGCGATACATCTAAGCAGCTCCAGCAAAATGAAAGCAGAATCACGGCCAAGCCTGAGTATTCCCACCATGAGAAACGGGGGGAGGGGGAGGAACGGAAGAAAGAAGAGGGAACAAAAAGGGCCAGACATAAAGTGTAACATCCCACGTCCGTTAATGTCACTCACTAAAGGAATGCATTAAGTTCCGTCAAGCGTCATAGGTAAATAAGAACATAATAGCACAAGACAGACATGTAAAATAGCAGCGGAATTAAAAACTTAAAAAATAACTTTATTTAAATCAAAACATCATGCACCCAATTACTGAGTTTACATCACAAGTAACTAATTACATTAATAATCTGTCTTGCTAAGAATATCAGAGTACAAAAGCATAAGACCATATTTCCCTGTGAAGCCATAAGAGAGTTGACCAGAAGTCAAAGCAATACATCTATATCCAAAATCCAAGCTAAGCTGAAAGAATCCAAATAAACTCTAAGCACTTCCACCCTGAAAACCTGGGGGGGAAACGGAAGAGAGGGAAGAGGAAACAAAAAGGGTTAGACATAAAGTCTGGCAAGTCCAGTTACTTTTGAATATAAATAAATAAAAGTATCATAGCAGGTATATATAAAACTGGATGAACAAGATAACAGTAACAATAACAAGTGTGAACTGAGCAAGATAAGATAAATAGGATATATTACGCTTATTATATGCATTTCCCTGCACCGCGTAGATACTAGTATATCAGAAGTAAAATGATCCCTACTAATACTGTTCCATTGCATTCTCTTGATTATTAGGTTACTTGGGTTAATAGCACTCAAGGCTTACACGCGTATCGTACCCATTTACTTTACCGTGAATTCACCTAATACAATATATGTAGCTATCTCTCAATATTGAGATACACCCCATGGTAATCCACTCGCATGGTCTCCACCGAAATAAACTCAATCCCTCATCCTACGCCGGAGTGACGTACGTATCTCTATATAACAGTGTTTACGTTCCGCAAATGTGTGGATGCTGGATATGCTGGTCGGGTCCGGGCAGTCTTATTCCACAGTTGGGTCTAACCTCATGTCTTAGCCTGATTCATATTTGCACACTTAGACCTCTCACATTAGGTTCAACATTAGTGGCTGTTGGATATGTCGGTCGGGTCTGGGCAGACTTCCACTACTAATGCAACCTAACCTCGTGTCACAAGAGCAATTATAATTCCTAACTATAATTACTAGACATTCCATTTTTATCCAAATCTACATATGCCATTATAGGTGATTATTTCTCTTTTTTTCCCCATATTTAATTATATGCCCAATTCATTATTCAAATCATGAACTTTTACACCCTTTTTAATTCACCTTTTAATTATGCACCATATGCTCTTTTTCCCAAGTAATAAGTCAAGGCATATACGCATATGTATGTTATGCACAAACCCAAATCTACGTATTTTCCAATTTATGTCCTTAGTCCATATTCATCCATTTCAATACAAGTTATACCCAAACCCATATTCACATATTTTCCGATGTATGCCTAAAATTCATATTCACATGCATTCCAATTTATGTCCCAAATCAGTACTTACACATGTCCCAATTTATGCTCAAATTATATTTTCCAACTTATGCCTAAATTCATATTATCCAACAAGACATATGCCCCCAAACCCATATTCATATATTTCCAAATTTATGCCCAAATTTAGATCCATATTTTCCAATATCAATTATGCCCCAAATTATGTCTTTCCCCATTATTCCCAATTTCACACGTTTGCATTTTTTAGAGTTAGGCCTAGGCTCGAAGGTAGCCTGGCTATATAAAAAAATAAAAAGGGAAAAGAGAGAGAAGAGAATCGAGAACAAGCATAATAACGAATCAATATAAAAGCAGATCTGGTAGTTATGTCATAATCGAATTGATTGGGCACCGATTCAAGATCCAATTTTTACAGACATATCAAGATTACTATTTAAATATTTAGATCTAAAAATAACATGAACTCGCAGTGAATAGATCTAAGGAAATGGTTCCAAACTACTGCGAAGAACATGCTGAATGAGTTGTGTTAGCCATCGCTGAACTAGATTTGGAGTAGATTAGGTCGTTCAATCTTCGTTACAGCAGAGCTTTTCCATCACCATTGTTTTTAGATGAATATAACCTAGGTCAAGGGTCCTTTATATAGCCTAAGGTTCATGAATCTAGCTCCAAAATCGTCCAGGTTCTGAAAAGAAGTTTCCAGAGCCAGTGGTGGATCGATCCCCCTTCTTATGGGTCGACCCCTAGGTCGACCCTCTTCATGGGTGTCGACTCCTAGGTCGACCCGGGGGTCGACCCCCATGAGCCTGAGTCGACCCCTAGGTCGACCCAGCAGGGTCTCGGGTCGACTTCAAAATGTCGGCCCTTCCTCGATTTGCATGCCGGATATCTGGTTTTGCCGATTTCTGAATATTTTTGAATTTTATATGTGTATATATCTTTCCTATATGCATGCAAACTTCAAACCATAATAACTTCTTTATACGATGTCCGATTTACGCTAACCAGGTGTTTATCTTGACCAGAATTCCCAGACGAACGCAATGGCATGGTCCGTTTTACTTAATTATGAATATTTAATTAAGTTTTCCTTAATTCATTATTAACAGTGTATTCCACACTAATTATTCTGTTAATTCATCGTCTTTAGTGTTGTTAAAATTCCGGGGTGTTACATTCTCCCATACTCAAAGGAATTCATCCCCGAAATCTCTAAGTTAATAAGAACGTATATCCTAACATCCAACAATCATACATCCATCTAGCAATCACAAGCATCTATTGTCCTTAAGGAATTTCTAATGCTTTTATGAACATACGTAATAGTGTGTGTATATGTCCGTAAACTAATGCGAAAGATAAGGCGGTCTACTGATTCAGTTGACCTCCTTAATGCAATGTATGTTTGTGCCATGCAACCAAAATGTATGCAAATCATCCTAGTATAACATGTAATCTCTATATGTGTGCACAATAATCCATCCAAATGCAATGTCAATATAACGATAATCCCTAAGAATTTAAAAATGTACACACATCAATATGCAATATGTAAGTGATTGAGCCGATCTAGTGCTTATCGTGTGTGTGTATATGCATCCACGAGCAATCACTAACAACCACTTGCATCCATTAAAATAACATGTCTCAAACACATGTTTACAGTCATTAGTTTTCTACCTAAAGACTCGATTGACAGGAGATATTCAAACGATAGATACAAGTATTAATTCGAAGCTTGGAAAAGAAGTTAAGAACATATTCTCGAAAAGGAAAGGATATGAAGCGCGAATCTTGTCTTCAGCCTCCCAAGTAGCATCCTCACGGCCCTTTCTCCATTGCACTCTTACTAGCTTCACTTCTTTGTTGCACTATTTCTTAACCTCCAATCCAAGTATGCAAGTCAGAACTCGTCCTATCATTGCTTCCTTCTATACTTCCACTTCCTATCGCAAGTTTGGCTTCATTACCTCGAACTCTATTCTTTTTTTTTTGCTGCTGGGATGAATAGTCGCCTTAGAATGATGGGCTTCCTCAAGGACTATCTTCAATAGGTTTCCCATCCTGATATGACTCTCCTATCAAACCTCTTCTCAAGTAGATCCCCTACTTGCTTATCAAGTTTCCTCTTTTCTTTTAGGAGTCACTTGTTGCAAATCGTCAATAGATATATCAAGAGGTTCTAGGAGACTAAGCATGATAGACCCCTTTGGGGTCATAAGAAATCTCGAGAGTCTTTCTATGGCAAGTCAGAAGTCTAACGACCCTCGTCTCACAATCTAGAATGGATCCATATAACTAATCCATCCCTAGAATCAAACCGTATCTTATGAAAGTAAGAACATATGTGTCGTAACCAAACTCGACGCCTAACACAGAGATTCTCAAACCCCGACAAATCCTCGATAAATGAGTCGTACCTCCAATGGGGTTTGAGGCAATAACAGGATCCAAAACTATACCAGTATCTAGGTGCAGGGACTCAACTAAAGGATTAGATATAAAAGAATGCGAAGCGCTAGGAAAAGAATCCTAATAGGATGATCAGAAATAGAAATCAAACCTTCAATGGAAACTTACCTACCCCTATCCGGTCCGCCAGCTATGAGAACATTAGCTTGCCCCTTAGAAGTTCCTGCCCTCTGGCCTTGTCTTTGCCTCTTTGGGCACTCCTTAATGAGGTGTACTGCCTTACCAAAGTGGTAACAAACGCCTTTCCTCTTTCCATAAACCTTATCCAGATGACCCACCGTTCCAAACTTATAGTATTTCCTCTTTTCTTCTTTTATTTATATTCCCTTCTTAAGCCACCATTTTCATTCATCTTTGGGCTGTGCTCCTTTGCCCTAATTCCCTTATTCTCCTTATTACCATCCTTGTGTAACATGTTAACAAGTCTCTTGAAAGTTACCTCCATCGCATGGAAATTCTTACGAGGCTTGAGAGAAAATAAGACGCAGGTTAAACCACTGTGGCTAAAGATGGAGGTTGGGCACTTCTTTTCCCTTCGACATGTACCGTAGTTTTAACATGCCTACGGAACCATGCCGAAATAGGGATTCCCTTTCAGGAAGAAACGGTTCCCCGAATAAAAAGGAAAATGAATCAAGTGGAGAATCAAGAAGATATTTCTGGCTTTGGGAAATATGCTTTTCAAAAACTGACTTTTTATTTCAAAATACTTTGTTTTTGAGACCTTTGTAAAAACCATTTTCAAAATACTTTGTCCGATCCTATAACCATATGCTCTGATACCAAATGTAATACCCTACATCCGTTAATGTCACTCACTAAGGGAATGCATTAAGTTCCGTGAAGCATTATAGGTAAATAAGAACATAATAGCACAAGACAGACATGTAAAATAGCTGAGGAATTAAAAACTTAAAAAAAATTATTTAAATCAAAACATCATGGTCCCAATTACTGAGTTTACATCATAAGTAACTAATTACATTAATAATCTGTCTTGCCAAAAATATCAAAGTGCAAAACCATAAAACCATGTTTCCCTGTGAAGCCATAAGAGAGTTGACCAGAAGTCAAAGCAATACATCTATATCCAAAATCCAAGCTAAGCTGAAAGAATCCAAATAAACTCTAAGCACTTCCACCCTGAAAACCTTGGGGGGAAACGGAAGAGAGGGAAAAGGAAACAAAAAGGGTCAGATATAAAGTCTGGCGAGTCCAGTTACTTTTGAATATAAATAAATAAAAGTATCATAGCAGGTATATATAAAACTGGATGAACAAGATAACAGTAACAATAACAAGTGTGAACTGAGCAAGATAAGATGAATAGGATATATTACGCTTCTTATATGCATTTCCCTGCACCGCGTAGATACTAGTATATCAGAAGTAGAATGATCCCTACTAATACTGTTCCATTGCATTCTCTTGATTATTAGGTTACTTGGGTTAATAGCACTCAAGACTTACACGCGTATCGTACCCATTTACTTTACCGTGAATTCACCTAATACAATATATGTAGCTATCTCTCAATATTGAGATACACCCCATGGTAACCCACTCACACAGTCTCCATCGAAATGAACGCAGTCCCTCATCCTACGCCGGAGTGACGTACGGATCTCTATATAACAGTGTTTACGTTCCGCATATATTTGTCATTACTATGCTACGTAAGCATACAGACTGCCACCATCGATCGAATCAGATTCCATATCGGAATAATGCCTTCTAGTCTACGATACAACATCCAGGGCTGATATGCATGTATCTAGACTGTCCTACATATGTACTGTAATTGTAGCTCGATGCCTCAATCGCACGTCCTCTAATGTGCACTGAGTTCCGTGGCCGGGCTAAATAAGAAACACGGAACTTAGCCGGGAGCTTTTCCATACCTGTACAGGCCGCCTTTATGTTCCTTCAAATACAGATATTCCTTGAGTCTGTTTTCCATGGTGGCTATGGCCCCAATTTGGCCCCACCCTCAATTAGTAAAGAATATAAGAGCTAAGCTACCGCCCCTAATACAACCAATCTAAACATCCATGTGGCGTCTACCCTGTGAAATGATATCTTGGGTTTAGCTCTAGTCTTTGGCATCCCGCTGACTGTCGATGACGGATATCCAACGGTATATTATCCTTGTTGGTCGTGACCCTCTCTACCTCCTCGTGAGGCAACCGTCGAATCACCTTGGTGTCACCTCGTCACAGCATTCTGACTGCATAGCTACATCTGCAGTCAAGGCCCACCCCTAGTAGTTAAGTGCAGACCCAACCTTTGCGAGTACAGCCTAAGACATATGTCACTGCACAGATTATTACTAGGAGCACCTTACGTATTTCAGGAAGCTGCATGCTCCCTCTTCCAGTCCTTTGGAGTCGTCATAACAATCAGATGAATGTGCGCTCACCTCGTGTCCTATAACACCTCGATGATCCACCCCGTTGGGTTACTCACCCTCAAACGTACGAACAGGTCCAAGCACCTTTCTTTTATATGTTGTTCGACCCTATGTCTAAACATTCTTTTACGCGCTTGACTTGCCTCACCCGGTTCCCATTTAAGTTGGTTATTCCCATTCATATTGAATTCTTATTCCAATATACCAATTTTCTCTTGCTTATTAATTTCAATCAAATAACTTAATCCATTTAAGTTTATTAATAAGCCCACAACATGTTATTCCCTAGATTATGGCCCAAGGTATGTAATCCAAAATCTATTTTATATTCTTGCTTGGTTACGTCATTACAATAACATGTTCTCGTTAATATTATCTCAATTAACATGCTTCCTAATCACTTACCATTTAAATATAACTTGTTTATTTTACAAGTTTTCCTCATTCTTTCTCATTTAATCATAAATTCAATTTACACCGTCACTACAACTTATCGTTGTTTACTTAGCAGATTATTACGCATATCTAATTCTATCATTTCTACAAGTTATGCTTACCCTACAAGGGTGTCTTTAATTACATAACTTTATTATATTTTCCACAGGGTTATTTATACCACTAGGTGTCTTTAATTACATTGGGTTAAGTTCGTGGGCTTATATGTAAATATTACCCATCGTCCCTCTATTTTACTTAACCCACCCACTATCGATCCAATTTTACTTAACCCTAACTTAAGTTCATAATCACATAATCCTTATGAATTAAATTAGGTTAAGTAGTCCAATTCATTACCTTGTCCAATTATGGTTATAATGGGGTAGACCTCCCACATTAGGCCTACAACGTGTGGATGTTGGATACATCGGTCGAGTCCGGGCAGTCTTATTCCACAGTTGGGTCTAACCATGTGTCTTAGCCCAATTCGTATTTGCACACTTAGACCTCTCACATTAGGTTCAACATTAGTGGCTGTTGGATATGCCGGTCGGGTCCGGGCAGACTTCCACCACTAACGCAACCTAACCTCGTGTCATAAGTGCAATTACAATTCCTAATTGTAATTACTAGACATTCCATTTTTATCCAAATCTACCTATGTCATTATAGGTGATTATTTCTCTTTTTCCCCATATTTAATTATATGCCCATTTCATTATTCAAATCATTAACTTTTACACCCCTTTTTAATTCACCTTTTAATTATGCACCATATGCTCTTTTCCCAAGTTATAAGACAAGGAATATACATATACATATACATATATATATATACACACACACATATATATATATATATGTGTATGTAATGCACAAAACCAAATCTACATATTTTCCAATTTATGTCCCTAGTCCATATTCATCCATTTCAATACAAGTTATACCCAAACCCATATTCACATATTTTCC
This sequence comes from Allium sativum, assembly GCA_030737875.1. Classification (NCBI taxonomy): domain Eukaryota; kingdom Viridiplantae; phylum Streptophyta; class Magnoliopsida; order Asparagales; family Amaryllidaceae; genus Allium; species Allium sativum. The sequence goes on along the minus strand of CM060918.1, from coordinate 154,818,225 downwards.
ATTGTATGCCTAAAATTCATATTCACATACGTTCCAATTTATATCCCAAACCAGTACTTACACATGTCCCAATTTATGCTCAAATTATATTTTCCAATGTATGACTAAATTCATATTATCCAACAAGACATATGCCCAAAACCCATATTCATATATTTCCTAATTTATGCCCAAGTTTAGATCCATATTTTCCAATATCAATTATGTCGCAAATTATGTCTTTCCCCATTAGTCCCAATTTCACACGTTTGCATTTTTCAGCGTTAGGCCTAGGCTCGAAGGTAGCCTGGCTATATAAAAAAATAAAAAGGGAAAAGAGGGAGAGAAGAGAATCGAGAACATGCATAATAACGAATCAATAATAAATTGATAGAAATAGGCAAAAACTGAATAGGAATATTATGAAAAGATTTAATATGGCGGCAGTATGAACACATAAAAGCAGATCTGATAGTTATGTCATAATAGAACTGATTAGGCACCAATTCAAGATCTAATTTTTACATACATATCAAGATTACTATTTTAATATTTAGATCTGAAAATAACATGAAATCACAGTGAATAGAACTAAGGAAATGGATCCAAACTACTGCGAAGAACATGTTGAATAAGTTGTTGTAGCCATCGCTGAATTAGATTTGGAGTAGATTAGGCCATTCAATCTTCGTTGCAGCGGAGCTTCGCCGTCACCATTGTATCTAGATGAATAAAACCTAGGTATAGGGTCCTTTATATAGCCTAGGGTTCATGAATCTAGCTCCAAAATCATCCAGGTTCAAAAAAGAAGTTTCCAGAGCCATGGGTAGGTCGACCCCCACTTCAGGTGGGTCAAACCCTAGGTCGACCCCCTTCATGGGTGTTGACCCGAAGGTCGACCCTGGGGTCGACCCCCATGAGCTTGAGTCGACCTCTAGGTCTACCCAACAGGGACTCGGGTCGACTTCAAAATGTCGGCCCTTCCTCGATTTGCGCGCCGGATTTCTGGTTTTAATGATTTTTGAATATTTTTGAATTTTATATGTGTATATATCTTTCCTATATGCATACAAACTTCAAACCTTAATAACTTCTTCATATGGTGTTCGATTTACGCAAACCAGTTGTCTATCTTGACCAGAATTCCGGCACAGACGCAATGGCACGGTCCATTTTACTTAATTCTGAATATTTAATTGTTAACAGTGTATTTCACCCCTAATTATTCTTTTAATTCATCATCTTTAGTGTCGTTAAAATTCCGGTGTGTTACATAAAGTCTGGCAAGTCCATTTACTTTTAACAAGTAAATAAGTAATAGTAGCATGACAGGCATATAAAGTGGATAAGAAAGATAACACCATAAAAGGTAGGTATGACAAGGTAAACATGATAGAGTGTACACACTTCTCTAAAGATTCTATGATTCTCTGCACTAATAGTAGTATATCCATAATGAGATAATCCTAACAACTGTCAAATGGTAGACTTAGGCATACGTCCAGATATGTCCTAACTACTACCCTAATCGATCGGCTCCCTACTCTTAGATACTCTGTGCCAGCCCCATAGAAGGAGGTATCACTTTCCTAAAGTGGCAACCCTTCGTTGATGTGCACAACCATATCTACTGGTGTCATGGTCGCCTTATCCCCCTCTATCCGACCCATGCACATACATGTCCCTGGTCGGTTTGCGCCACCAACAACATCGTTCTCATTTGGATCTCTTACAATCAGTCCAGTAAGCGTGCCCCAACTCCGACCTAGGGCGGAGTCCTCGTTTGATACCGTTATATTGATTACTGACTGAAACGGGTCCTACACACAGTACGATACAAGCTCTCCCCTTTTTCTTACATCCCGTCTAGGAATTCCATCAGTTATACTTATAGGTGTCTTTAATTGCATAGCCCTATCATATCGACAAGTTATGCTTACCCTAAGGTGTCCTTAATTACATAACCCCAACATTTCCACAGGTTATGCTTAGCACTAGGTGTCTTTAATTACATAACCCCCTCAGGTTAAGTTTGTGGGCCTATATATAAATATTATCCACCCCCTCAGATTTACTTAACCCACCCACTGTTCAAACATATTTACTTAACCCCTATTGAAGTTCATGTTCATACAATCCCTATGGATTCGATTAGGTTAAGTATTCAAGGTTTATTACCATATTTTCATTTATAGTTACAGTATGCTAGACCTCACACATTAAGCCTACTATTTGCGGATGCTGGACGTGCCAGGCAGGTCCGGACAAGCTTATTCCACAAATCGGGCCTAACCTCGTGTCTTAGCACATCTCGTATTTGTGCACTTAGGCCTCCCACATTAGATTCACCACTTGTGGTCGCTGGATATGCTGGTCGGTTCTGGGCAGACTTCCACCACAAGTGCAATCTAACCTTGTGCCTAAGCGTGGTTTACAATTTCAAATTATTGTAGGTTACAGGTTATAGGTTTCATGCCCCTTTTTCCCTTAATTATGTTCATAGTGAAATATATGTCCAAATTCATATACATATACACTATTCAAATTATGTCAATTTTTCACCTTTTTACCAATTATGCCCTAAATTCCCAATTCACAAGATATGCCCAATTTCAATGTTTTTCCCCTCATTCCCGATCGAACATAATCGCATAATTTAGCGGCATGCCTAGGCTCGAAAGTAGCCTGGCTATATAAAATAAAAGGGAAAGGTGAAGGGAAGATGACAAAGATGATTATTCTAACAGATTTGACATAAACTTTTCATGGCATAATGTTAAGATGAACATATAAGAACATATCGGTGAACTTGTGATAATAAATGGGTTCTAACATAGTAGGGGTGTCACAATAGGAATGATTAGATCTAAACTAGGATTTTGATGTCCAACACTTGACAGATCCAAATTAACCATAGCATGATAGGTACAAGATGATCTAAATATTAAATTGTATCTATAATCGAAAATAGATCTGACATAATAAAGGTTAAGATCCAAGTCATAGTATGTTAAAATATCACAGATTCACATGTTATTACAGATCTGAAGTGATTCAAGGATTAACATGCATAGTTCCAAATTACAGTCCTATCATGTTTACTTTTTATTTATTTAAATCTAAAAGAAACTTGAAACTCACAGCATTTGGATCTAGAAAGGTAGAAGAAGAACATATCTACATTTGAATCTCTAACTTTGATTTGCAAAAGAAGAAAGGGATTTGATTCAGTCCAGGCACCGATAGCATTTGGGCCTCCATTGATTTTCCGTGAAGAAAACAAGAGAAATAAGCCTATATTTATTGCTCCCAGCCCCAGAATTCGACCTACCACCTCATCCCTAGAGGGTCGACCCATGGTTCAACACCTCCCTTGAGGGGTCCACCCTAGGGTCGATACCCCCTTTAGTGGTCGACTCCCTTGGGGCGGGAATTTTGCTGCCTCTTCATACGGTGTCTGTTTCACGCAAACCAAATGTCTATCTTGACCAGAATTTCGAGACGGACGCGATGGCGCAGTCCATTTCCTTAGTTCTGAAATTAAATTAATTATTATTTAATTTATCCTATTTTTGTATTATTAAAATTACGGGGTGTTATATTCTCCCCTACTCAAAGGATTTCTTCCCCGAAATCTCCAAGTTAAGAAGAATGTATATCCTACCATCCATCACCCATCTACTCATCCACCAATCACAGGCATCCATTGTCCTTAAAGACTTCTAATGCTTATATGAACATATGCAACGGTGTGCGTATATGTCCCAATACTAATGCGAAGATCAGGCGGTCTATTGATTCAGTCGACCTCCTTAATGCAATGCATGTTAGTGTCATGATTCCAACATGTATGCAACAATCCTACTATAACATGTAAGTTGTACATCGGCACACAAACATCCGTCCAAATGCAACATCCATATGATGATACATTCAATTTCATCCATAAAAAGAAAAGAAAATGCACACATATCCATATGAAATATGAGAGTGATTGAGCCGATCTAGTGCCTAATGTGTGTGTATATGCATCCACGAGCAACCACGAGCAAACACTTGCATCCACCCAATATAACATGTCTCAAACACATGTTTTCATCCATAGGATTCCAACCTAAAGGTAGAAGATTCAATTGATGATAGAAACAAGCATAAATAAAAGCTTTGGAAAAAGAAGTTAAGATCATACCCTCGAAAAGAAAAGGATATGAAGCACGAGTCTTGTCTTCGGTCTCCCAAGTTGCATCCTTCGGGTTGTCTACAATTAAGATCCTTCTACAAGAGTAAATACTTGAGAGATTTATGATCGGTATACAACTCGGACCTCTCTCCCAGCAAATAATGAAGCCACATCTTAAGCACGAATACTATGGCAGCTAGCTCTAAATCATGGGTAGGGTAGTTCTTCTCATGGGCTCTTAGATGTCTACCCCCATAACACACTACCTTCCCCTCTTGTATCAGAACCACACCAAGCCCTGTACCACATGAATCAGTGTAAACTGTAAATACTTTGTTCCCATCGGGGAAGGTCAAGACTGGGGCTATTGTCAGAGCCCTCTTCAGTCGTTGGAAAGCAACATCACAATCTATATCCCATGAAAACGCCAAATTCTTCTTCATCAGCCTGTTGAGTGGGGCTTCTATCTTCGCGAATTCCTTAATTAACTTCCTATAATAACCTGCCAATAAAAGAAAGCTTCTCACCTTTATTGCATTTTTGGAATCCTCCAGTCTTGAATAGCAACCACCTTTGCTGGATCTACTGCTATCCCTTCTTTAGAAACCACATGCCCTAGGAATCTCATGTAACGACCACGAGATTTTCGACCCCAAGGATCAACACAAAACACCATGTTGACTATTCGAGCATCGAAATACTGGTCATTAATAAAAGAGGCTAGAGGGTGAGAAATAGAAAGAAAGGAATTTAGAATAGAAGAAGACGAACACAAATAAACAAAATCAGAGTAAACTCTAATCTCACAGCGGAATGAATAAAACATATTATGTAACATAACTTTTGAAATACAAAATTATATCGATATATACATACCATTTCAGAGTGCAACTCATAAATTCATAGCGGAAAAAACTCTGTATATAACTAATGTTAAAGCCTCCTGCTCCAACCTCCTCGAAGGGTATCTGAAAAAAATCCCGACTACTTGACTGCCTGTACAAATTTGGACATCCAAGAGTTTAGGGAAAACAAAACACAATAAACTCTGGGTCAGTCACTGGACTGGTGTTGTAATAACTCGGAAATCTGAGCCAACTTAAAATTTTTATTTTAGCAATTTTAGTGAATTTTGATTATTTAAAATGAATTATTTTAAATAATAACGACGAGAAATTTATTTTGAATAGAATTAGAGTGTATATATTTATTTGAATCTTCGTTAGAATATAAATATTTATTTTAAATTATAAAAGGAATTGAAAATGGCGCGGTAGTTTGAAATTTCGATTTCAAAGTTCAAATGAATGCACAGGATTCAAAATAAACCGGATTTTAGTGAAACAAAAAATATTAGAATCTAATTGATAATATCTTTCCAATGAGTCCAAAAAATTGAAATTTCATAGCGAGGATAAAAACTTATGCCCAGTTGAAATTTCAGAATAGTCGCTATGGAATTTTGGCCCTTAAAAATAGCAAATTTGGAAACGACCTCGGTTTTCGAAGAAACCACTTTTGTTGGATCCGTGATGTCTGGTTATTGCTAGATTCCAAAATTCGTGATTTTTGGAATCAATATGTGAGCGTGGCAAAGGAAAACGGGTTTGACCAGTTTTAGTTAATTTTAATCGACTGGAAAATGACCATTTTTCAAACGATCTCAGAATTTGACGAATTTAGTTTTATTAGGACCGTATCGTCAATACGAAGCTATGAAATATTTTTTGGGAATTTTTAGAGTCCGTATGTGGCTCCTGTAAATTGAAATGCGCATTCAAATTCAATATATAGATTTATATTTTGATTTTGACAAAAACTGATCGAAACGATCAAATAAGCTTACGATACATATCCCATTGTGTTCGGAATAGGGGTAATTAGCTATTGACGACAGGCGGTGGGTTTATTTCGAGTTCGAAATAAAATGTTGCTTTTTGAAATATAAAAATTAAATTAAATAAAAATGTCAACCCTCATTTACATTTAAACCCCCCACCTTCGTTATCTTCAAAACAGAAAAGAAAAAAGAAAAAAAGAAAAACCAACGAAGAAGCCACCGCCCTCCATCCCGTTCACCGCGGCCCCTCCGGCGATCGGCCCTCCCCAGACCCCGCCCCTTCCTTCTCCTCCGCTGGCTCTTCAACCCATCCCCCTCTCCTCTTCTGAACACCGAACCCCCTCTAGCCCTAGATTGAAGACCGCCGCCACCATGCTGGAGCACCGCCGTGCCATCCCCTTCCCCTTCTCAGTCCAACGCAACGAGCCCCCCTTTTTTCGCCTTTAACATTAAGTGATTTTTCTTTTTATTTTATTTTTATTTTATTTATTTACTTAAGGCACTGTTTTAAAAGGTTAATTCTTTACATGAACGGTTTAAAAATAAAAATAGAATTTTCATTCATATTTATAGAGAATAAATATATATATATATATATATTTTATGTAAAAGATTATATTTTTATATGTAAAAGGTTATACCTTTATAAGAAAAAAAGAGTGATTTATAAAAATATAAAGGTGTGATTTTTAGATAGATAAAAATATGATTTTTATAGCGATGTTGAATAGGTAAAAATACGATTTTTATAGCGATGTTGAATAGATAAAAATACGATTTTTATATAAAGAGTTGAGATAAAAATGAAAAGAGAGATATTAAAAATAGAATTTTTATCTATATAGTAGCGGTATAAAAATGTGATTTTTATCCATATAAAGTGATTATAAAAATGTGATTTTTATATACGTAGCAACAATATAAAAATGTGATTTTTATATGTAGTGGCTACGGACAACGAAAGTGACAAAAGGCGAGCACGGCGTAGATTTTCTACATATGAAGAGTCATGGCATTTAGTTTAGCTAATCGGTGAGAACTCCTCACCTTTAATTTATTTCTAGTTGAAATATATACTAGGATGCAGATGGCGTTTAGTAGCACCTGACACCCATCGTCCACAGACCATGGATGACTTGTTTGTTTGGTTGCTGTGTTGTGAAATTTGATTGTGTGATGTGCAGTGAAATAAAATATTTTATAGTGGAAAATATTTTATAGTTAAAAATATAATTTTTAACATGTATATAAAATAAATATTTATAAACAAATTGGACGATTTGTTTATATACACTGATTTGACTGATATTGATTGGGCTGATAAATTTTACACATCGCCCAACTGCACAAATAAAATGTGTGTTTGATGATTTGAAACACCACACGCGTATTGGGATCATATTTGACGTACACTAATCCCGATTGTTTAGTTGTATGTCAATCGATAGGTTGACAGACTGTGTAAGCGTTAATTATTTATATTTATTTCTTATGCAGTTGTGTGGCGCACTCTGGATGATGGTTGATTATTTATCGTTGCTATTATATACATGTGTCGTAGAAAATCCATATAATTAACATTATATGGTAATTGATTGGGCCTCATTCCAATATACAAAATAAATTCATGTGTTGAATAGAAAATAGATTCATGTGTTGAATAGAAAATAGATTCATGTGTTGAATAGAAAATAAATTCATGTGTTGAATAGAATAAATATTCATGTGTTGAATAGAATAAACATTCATGTGTTGAATAAAAGCCGTGTTGATTAGATTGACGCCATTTTGACGTGAACGATATTTATATCGATTTTATTCATTTTTATAATGAATATAGAAAATAAAGTGATTTCAAAATATAATGTTTTGAAAATATTATGATTTGTATATCGATGATGTGGAATATTCAATTTTGAATAGAAATTGAATATGAAGTTGAAATCGTTTTGAAAACGAATTTAAAACGATTTATAAAATACGTTTTAAAAGGAAACCAATGAAATATATATATGTATATATATATATATATATAAATATATATATAATGGCCTGAATAGAACGCGCTGCGTCGTGGTAGTTCGCGAATTTCAACCATTGACTTCGAATGGACGTTACGGGAGATACGACCGTCGGATTCTCCTGAAACCGAAACTGTTGGGTTCGTATCGAAAAGAGCTTTCCAATGAATATTAGAAATTTGAAATCTAATGGTTGGATTTGGAATTATGTCCAAATCCAATTTGGAAAAGGTCGCTGTAAGTGCAGTTCGATGGCCGTTGATGGAAATCGACTGTACGGGCCTTGATAAAATTATTAAAAATAGTAATAATTTGTGTAAAATCATAAGAAATGATTTGTGAAGAATTGTGATGAAAAACTCCATATTTGAAAAGATAAGAATAGATTTTTATCGAAATGAACTAGTTTTGAACTAGAATTAAAATCCATTTATTTTTAAATAAATAAATTGGATTTGAAATGGTTTTGAAAATAAACAAAATTTCCAATAATTTAATTGGAATGGATTTCAATCGAAATTATCTTTGGAATATTTCGATGTTGGATTTCGTGATTATACAGATATTGTTATGGAAATTTGAAAGATATATCTATATCGTTATTTCCAATACGATATTTGTTGGTCCAAGAATTTGATATTGAATATAAGCCGATATATTTTCTATTCAGAGCCTTGTATTTAATATCAAATGTGATTTGGGTTTGTCGTGAATGGTGTCTTCATTAGCACTGTTCGTAACCAAGTTGAGAAAAAGATTAAATCTTTTTATTCAGATTCAATGAAGTGTACCAATTAAATGGTATTTAATTGGAATCGAATGTGAATTGATTTTTGGGTTTATCGTGAGCGGTGTTATAAATAACACTCTTTAACCCGATAATTAATGGAATGTGATTTTGGGTTTATAGTGAACCATGTTTTAAATGACATTGGTTCTTTAACTCAGTTAAAGGCAGGAGGTGATTTCCCAAGTTAAGCAATCATTAATATGCTTTTTGGGAAGATTAAAACCCAATGGAGTTTTAATGAATCTTTAATTAGATTGAAATGATCGAGAATGGAGTATCACCAGTTTTGCTCCAGGCGATAGTTAAATCTTTGATTTGATTTGAACGTGAAATGGTAATTGAATTTACCGATAACATTGTGGTGTTAGATATGAAGTATTACCAGTTTTACTTCATGGGTTGAATAGGTTGGGATTGGGAAATAAAATAAATGATTACTTCGGTATGGTTCGCTAATCCCGACTAGTTTGAATTGATATTCAAAAGAAAATCAAAGAATAAATTTAAAGAATTTATCTTTGATAAAATTAATGGGAACCTTTCCCAAAGTATAAGAATATTTGAATAACAAAATATTCTGAATTGGAATGAGGCGTATGTTGTGTTTGTGTAACACTTGTTTATTATATACGCGAGTTATTCAGAAAGACAGGGTTTATCCCATTCTGAATAACTGATTCGAAGTGGTGTCGAGGATGAAGACGGTGGTCGAAGACCAGAGGTCTTCAACGTCGTTTGGGTGATTACTTATGATCTTGATTGGGACGTACACCCAAGAGGAGGGAATCAGTTAGTGGTCATCTAGACGTACTTGGAGATCGATGGATATACGAGGTACAAGGTGCCTCCGGTTTCGTTCAGACCCAAAACGAACTTGTAAATGGACTGTGTGTCTGACATTGGATTTTATTCTGTGTGATTGATTTCTATTAAATATATATATTTGTTTGGCGGCAGAGAATTTATTCTCTTTCTTAATGCCCTTCTCTGAGACGTACGAGCTCAGTGGTTATATATTGATGGATATCAAATGCATGGAGTGAACTGCCTGTGTGGCTTGCCTAAGTGGCAGTTGATCAAGGCTTCTGTTGAAAAGCAAAGTCTTGTGGTTTCTTGTGGTTGATGATCAAAGCACAGTCTGTGTGGCATAACTTTGTGTAGCGTTGATTCGCGAGCCTCACACCCCATTTGTGAACTAGAAACGGGAGAGGACATCAGGGAGGACATGCGTTTCTTTCTAGTTAGAAGTGGCGTCGGTGGTTTTACACGCTCTGACGAGTTTAACTTATGTGGTTGTTGCTGTTGCGAGGCGCCTCGGATATATCAGTCGATCCGGGACCGATGGAGTCAATGGGCTCATTTACGCCCCATAGGGCGGGGAAACGCAGTGTCCAGGGTTTAAGTTTAATCCACATCGGTGGACCGGCCCTGTTGCTCCAAGGGCCCACCTGAGTCTGGGTCCTGAGACATGGTAGGCTAGATTGTCTCGAATCGGTAGAGGACGATCCCTGGCCTCGGTTCACAGATAGAAATCCAACTTCCAATACGTGGCTTTGCGGCTTTATTTGTAGAGCTTAGTATGGCGACATAGTGGTATGGGGCACTCATGCCGTCTATGATTGATACTTATGATTGAAATTGTTTTTGACACTATACACTTATAGTACTATCAAAATAATCTGTTTTAAACGTATCAAGCATTCTTTGGCTATTATAAGGTAAAAACCCTATCCTCCGGCTTGCGTTGCATTGTATGATGGGACCTGGGTCTTATAATAGCTTCATTGTTCTTTATTTAGCATTGCGCTATTGTTTTATGCACTGGTATTCTTGGTAGGATACCCGTTCCGTGTTATACGGCATGGTCCCTTGATTTACCTAACTTTAAAATAAAGATTAATAACTGTTTTAGTTCTCACACTAGTCACATGACTGACCTGGAGTTTATTGTTTTAACCTAAACTCTAGGTGCCCTTATTTTGACACGGGCAGGTGGTAGTTTTGGTTTTGCAGATTTATATTCACAGGATCCTGGTTTACACCTGGAACGGTACTCGGAAAGCTCTGTATCCGTGTATTACTTCTAGTTGTGTTTTGTATTATTTCCCGCTGCTATGTAATTTATTGTAATCTCTGATATTTTCTGTGTAATATTTAGTCGTACTCTGTATATTCTTGTATTCTGATGGAATTGTTGTAATATACAATGAAATGTTCTTCTGTTTGCGTTCTGGTTTGTCGTGTTCTCAAAACAATCAGGGGTTTCGAACGGTCTTGGTCGGTTTAGCGACTGATTCGGATCGAGCGAAATTCCCGATTGTCACAGGTGTGAGTAAACTCCAACCATTTGGTTTAACTTGAAAAATCCTTTTAAAAGAAAAGGATAATAGTAAGACCAGCCCACACATAAACATTGACGGTTTTTACCTTACTATGACCCAAAACATTTTCAAAATCAATACTTTTCTGATATTATAACAGTGTCTAATCACAAGTAAATAAAGTCTGGCAGAATGCTTGCATCTCATGCTCCACATATATAATATACAAGCAAAACCGCAGGCTCTTATTGGAGATTGGATTCTGACTATGAAAAGGTATGGGACCACCTGCCGATAGTGTATCTCTAGAGAGGAATACACTAGGTTCAAAAAGAACGTCTTGCAACCCGGCCACACTTGACCGACCACTCATTTCTCTTGAGTGTATCGAATATATTATCACCTACGGTTGCCAGCAACATAACCGTTCCCGAGAGATACAAAAGCGAAAAGAAGTAACAAATATGAATATTCTCTAGATGGTGACAATACACCCTAATGGGGGCGACCCACATAGCCATGCTGCAAACCCGATTTTTGTTATTTCCCTGTTGTGAGGCTTGAGGTCATAACGTATCTTTTATCAGATCACATCTTCATTTACTTTGAATGCCACATCGTCACTCCCTCCAAATCACAAATTGATTTCCCCAAAAATACCATGGGTATAAAGCTAAGAGAAATGAATTCCTCCTCCACCAATGTAAATACGTTTGAAAAGATCAACTTACGCGATTCATTAGATATATTCTGTCAGACATTCGCCCATATACATTGTCCTGAGACTGGACAAACCGAAGGCACTATTCTATAAACAGAACATCCCTTGCACAACTCCATCTTCAATATAATTGATTCCCACGCTAATGCCCATACAAAGTGGATTTAAGATAATAAATCTGATCCCGGTCTCTCTGTATTGATAACGGAAAAATGGCCAAAAACTTTGATAGCCGGTGATTTAACTACAAAAGGAAAACATCCATTCAATCAACGATATTATTTCCAAATGGAAATATTACCGACCAAACATCAGTCAACACTGAACCCGCCTTAAATTAATTATCAATATTTTATTCATTTTCCCAATTTCCTGTTCCCACATTTCCCCAAATATTTCTCAAAACCCGTTTTGCCTCCCATGATCCCTGGAAAAACATCTCCATTCATTTTAAACTATTTATTTTCTATATTTAGAAAACATCCTTTCCTTTTTACATCGAGAACTAATTCCATATGTTCCCAACTATATGTTTAGAAAATATACGTTATTAATATCGAAAAACATTTCCATTACTTATTCACGCATCACTATTCTTCCCCATTCATCGGTCTCTAACTGTAAATTAGTAAGAGATTAATTCCCTAAGTATCAACCCCAAAGGCCGAAACCAACATCAGATCGATACTCGAGGAACCCTTCACCTTAATTATTCTCCAGTCAGTTTCCAATTTCCTTAACTCCATTCATATTATTTCTTATTTACAAAATTGTTTACACAATTCTCATATTTAGTTTACGAATCTACTTCTTTACGAAAGTCTTTGATTATGACAACGTTATAATCCCTGCTTTTGAAATATTTAATTTTAAAAAATATAACTTTTATTTAAATAAATAAACAACTAATTAATTAATTAGTAAAATAAATAAATCTTGATTACACCCGGAAAGTAAATGGTACTTTCCTAAATTCGATAGAATCGAATTCCCACGTATAACTCTCTCCTGAATAATATCCATTCCATTATCGTTCCGATCTTTGAACTAGTATACCATCTTAGGTTAACTCCATTTCTAAATTCACTTTTGAATTTGTCACTTCCAAACATTTATCTATTCTGTTTTCTACCCATTTCCATTTTGCAAAACATTTGCTTTCAAATCACTATTCACATTACAATGTGAATATTATTCCTTTACATAAATTTGGAATCATTATATTAATATAATCTTCATCTTTATTTAAAAAAAAACCCTTTAAAGGTTCAAATTCTCTTTATTGAGTTATTTTTTATTTCCATTCCACTTTCTAAACTCCGTTTATAAGTCAACTTCTCGTTAAATAAATATCAAGTTAATAACTAAATTTCGATTACATATTTTATTATAGATTATTGGTTATAAACCTAATATTTCTATGTTTCCAAATTCTGAATTATAAAATATATAAGTTCTAAAAATAATAACATTCAACAAAGTTGAATTCAAATTACAAATCCTTATAGCTTAAATTCAATTTTATCTATATTTAGAACATCGAAATAAATACATTGTTTTCCCTTTTAAATGATTTCCCAATTTCTTTTTTGAAATTACATTTCCAAATTTTCTAATTATTCCGCTCCTTTTATAAGCATCGTTTATAAAACAAATATTTGTTTCATTATAATATTCTAGTCCAATAAAAATTCAACTTCTGTTTGAAATAGAATTTTCCTTTTCAAAATCCGAACCATTTTCCAATTATATTTTAAGGTATTTTAAATATCAGATATTTCCGACCAATGTCGTTCAACCCTCCAAACACATAAAATCAAATAACAGATTATTTGCCACCTCATATAATGCAATACATGAAAATCAACAATAAAATTGTTGAGGAATCCAGTTGGATCCCTCCAACCTTTTTCCCTGCATCCACAGATGTTAATCAAAAGGATTAACATATCAATATGAAATATTAGAATCAATATCTAAGCAACGGTTCATAACGGTATTTATAATTTCAACCAATCAATTAGCCAATCATCCAAACAACCATCACACACAACATTCAACCATTTTTATCAAAATTAAATAATGTTTATAAAATTATAAAAATGGATAGAGTTAGTGAGTTTACTCACCTTGGTTGTTTATCGTTAAATAACACGATGATTCGATTCAAACGTTCTATTATGCTGTAATTTGTAGCGAGCTCCAAATTGCCCCAAAATTCATAGGCTCGTAGCATTTTCCAACACAATTCCAATGACATTTGTTTCGTCAGAATCTGTGCACGTATATGTAAGATATTGTGATTACAAGTTTGCATTTATTTTATAATTAAACTTTTAATTGGGCCTTACCGGTTTAAATTCACTTTGGCCCATCACCGTAAGAACTCACATCCGCTTTTACTCCCCTTCCTCCTTCTGCAGTCGTGTCTACACGCCGCCAAGAAAAACATGCTGAATGCTTTTAAATCCCATCCATGCTACTTCACATTTCATTGTTTAATCCCCTTTTTTTCGAAACTTTGTCTACCGGATTGTTAACTACCGCCTCCCTTTCACCTTGCATTCACGCACCAACATGCCTCTGTAGTCCAAACGTCCTCTCCCCAGCACATTCACGTCCCACACAAATTCACGCCTTTTATTTTTTTCTATTAAATTAAAAACTGGGCTCAAAATATCAAAAAAAAAAAATTGATCAACCCATCCCCACTTTGACATATATCCAGACCCAAACACTACAGGAAGTCATCTTCCTCATTCATGCAAATGATAATCCGCTCCTAGTAAAAGCTTCGAATGCCATAGCGGAACCTTACCCATCCCATTCCTTAACCAAAAAAAGAAAACCAGTATCACCGTTCTTTACCTCATCCCATTCCTCTCCTCCAACCCTTCACCACAAATAGTGAAACCACCCTTGATAAATTTTCCTTCACCAGTACTTCTCTCCTAATCCATAAGTCGCTACTTCCAGTAAACCATATATCATCATTTTGCTACTTCCTATTCATCTCTCTACTCCTCCTCTCTGCCCAAATACCATACGTCCTCACGCAGCTCCTCTTGCTATTCTTCCTTCGTATTCGTGTATTTTCAGTCTCTACCCTTTTAATCTTTTCATTTTCTTTACTGTTTCTTTTTGCCACACTGGGTCATGCTGTACCCACTACTGTTTCGGATGCACGTACCACCCATATGTGCCACTGTCCATAATAAATGCCACTACAAGCTTTAAACCTAAACAAATGCCTAAATTATTGAAATACCGAACCCAAGCTATTCAAATTTCAGCGAAAACCAACGACGTGAAATCCTACAATCTTGTATATAAGGTTATAGAGAACCCTTGTAGGAATTTAAATGTACCTGCTTTGGAATTTTTCAGAGGAGTACGAATTTTATTTAGATATTTTGATCACCCTTAAACTCCCTGTTTAAAATATGAAGCAAAGAAGGACCGAACGCAGCGTATTTACATAGATGGAGGAAGGGATAGAAACCACATTATTTCAGAGTAGCTGAAGCTTCATAGATCTGCTGATTTGAACTGTCGGCCATGATTTGAAAATACATAGCTGTATATTTAGGGTGGTGATTGTGCATGAGTTATGTTGGCTTCAGCGTTGGCATGTGGGTTTTGTATAAGTTTTTACAAGCAGTTGACTTCGGCTGCATATGGCTTAGGTATACATTTGCACGTGAATGGTAAGGGTGGGGTATCCGTGAATATTCTAGATTTAAGTATAGTATATTTATTAGTTGTATACCTATGATCTATCTAGCTCTAAATAACTGTTATGTTCAATTAACTACCTCCCATGATTTCATGTGTTAATGTAACACGCATCATGAGAAATATATATGTAATTATTGATTGGCTGCGTTGGATGTAAATCTAACTAATGATAATATTATTGAAGTGAAAACTTTGGAATCAGAATAGCAACGTTAAATAATTTAGAAGACAAGATTTAGTTTGGAAACACATCAAGTTGTATGTACAGATTTACTCTTCTTCTTAGCATTAAAAAAAATCGTTAATTTGCTTTGTTTTTAATTTCAATGTCCAGAATTTTACCCTTTTGCTTGCGAATTGATTAGGGAGGTGACTCCTTTATAACACTGGTATAGGGTAGTCATGCAGTAGGTAGCTATGTTGGAACCTAGCACAAAGCATAAGTCTGTCCTTTCTATTTTCTTTCAGTCGGCATGAATGGTCTGTGTCAAAGACTTAAGATTAGGGTAGCTTGGCTAAATAGGTTTGCAAAACATAAAATACATACCAAAGGCATGTGTGTGTGTGTAATATGGTTTAAGTTACAATGTTTTGTGTATCCCGCTATAGAAATTCCATTCATATACAGACTGCTATAGACAAAAATAAAAATATCGTTGAGACAGGAAATGTGTCACAGTTCCAAAAATATAAATAAACAGACAAGTTAACTTATTCTGTGAAATTCCAAAACGCCGATATATGGTGTAAAATACTCCAGATAAAAAGTTGCTTATTTTCCCAAATAAAAATTACAGTAAATTCTAAAAATTAAATTATAACTACATCTCAAAAATCATATCCAAATGCGAAATAAATAATTAATTACAATTAAAAAACCGTTATGCTTTATAAACGATTCCATAGCCCCTTTTTGAAAATTTGATTTGGACATAACTTACAATCTGTAAGCCGAAATCCCCATTTTTCACTTCCATTAGAAAAATACAGTTCAATAGATTTGAACGCTTCTCATTTCATAGAAATCTGACTTAAAACGAATCCTGTACACTTAGTTGAAGTTCAAAACGTTAAATCACGAACTACCACGACATTACGAGCTCGATTATAATTATATTATAATTAATACGTTCGAACGTCGTATATAAATATATTTGTTAATATAATACAAATCTAAACTTAATTAAATCTCAATTAAATATCTCATATTATCAAGTTTACATAATATTGCCAGTTCTACTATTTTCGGCTATTTCGGAATTTGAATTTATTATTCCGATATTTAGATTAATTAAATATTCAAAATATTACAAATTCGAATCATTTTCATTACTAAACCACTATTTAAATTAATTAATTAATTATTAAATAGTTAAAAAATACGGGACGTTACATCTCACCTCTTTTCTCCAAAAATGTCATTTTGAGAACTTTGCCTTAAGTTGATGCGCACAGAGAGTTTTCAAAACTTCTCCCAAATGTTGGGCATGCTCTTCCACACTCTTTGAGAAGATCAAGATGTCATCAACAAAGATCATGACGAATTTATTTAGAAACTCCCGAAACACCCTACTCATCAGATCAACAAAATAGACGGGTGCACCTGTCAACCCAAAAGGCATAACTAGCCATTCAAAGAAACCATCTGGAGTCCTAAAAGCGGTCTTATCTATACTGTCTTCAGCCACCCTCAACTAGTGAAACTTCGTGGCCAAGTCTAACTGAAAAAATACTGGGGCACTAACAAGCTGGTCAAATAAGTCATCTATCCATAGAAGTGGGTGCCTATTCTTCTTTGTGAGTTTGTTAAACTCTCTATAGTCCACACACAAACAAAGCGAACCATCTGCCTTAGTCGCAAATACTACTGAAGCACCCCATTCAGATATGCTTCGCCTGATAAACCCTTTCTCAAGTAGCTTCCCCACTTGCTTGCTAAGCTCCCTCCTTTCCCTTGGAGCCATATGGCGCACTTGTAATGCAACTGCCTTTAAATTGTCTACCAAATATATACGAAAATCGATTTCGCGCCTCGGGGGTAAGCCCTGTAACTCATCAAAAACATCAGAATAATCTCGGACTACTGGAACAGATTGTAGATCATCAATAGATGCATCAAGAGATTCTAGGTAACTAAGCATAACAGACCCTTGTTGGTCACATTAAATCTTGAGGGTCCTCCCATGGCAAGTCAAAATTCTAACGACCATCCTCTCGTAATCTAGAATGGCACCATACATGGTTAGCCAATCCATCCCTAGAGTCAAACCGTAGCCATAAAACTGAGCACATACGCGTCGCAATCAAACTCGACGCCTAAGTAGATATTCTCAAACCCTGACAAATCATAGACAAATGAGCCGATCCACCAATGGGGTTTGAGACAACAATGGGATCCACTACCATACTAGTATTTAAGTGTAGAGATTCAACCTCAGAACTAGATATAAATGAATGTGAAGCAACATAATCAAAAAGAGTTCTAATAGGATGAATGGAAAGAGAAATCAAAACTTCCATAGAAATTTTCCTACCTCTGTCCGGAGCACTGGTCGCAAGAGCATGCACCTAACCTCCAGAAGCTCCTGCCCTTTGACCTCATCCTCGTGGTCCCTGATTCTTCGGGCAATCCCTTGCAAATTTTCCGACCTCTCCACAATTGAAGCAAGTATTCTTCCTTCTTTTGTAGTCCTTGACCAAGTGACCCTCTCGTCCACAGCTGTGACATTTCGTCTTATCCTTAGCCTTGTCATTCTTTCCATCTTTCTTCTGTTGTTGTTGTTGTCCTGGCTGCTGTCCTTTCTTGGGCCATACCTTCTTATTTTGTGTTGTTTCCTCAGCTTTCACTTCCTTCCTTTCTCCCTTGTCTTCCTCATGCATCAAGGCCATTTCAACTAGCCTTTCAAAAGTAGCTCCCATTGTAATATGGGACATAGCTAACCCATGAAGGGGTTCATTTAGCCCTTTAGCAAACCGCAAAGCTTTCTTATGCGGAGTATCTACCAATTCCAATCCAAATCTTACTGGCCGGTTGAATTTGTTCACATATTCTTTAACAGTCATGTTTCCTTGTTTGAGCGCCAAGAACCACTCCATTTGCCTTCTTTTCTCGGCTTGGGAAAGAAAATTCATTTCAAACCTCATTCTAAAATCATCCCATGTCTCTATCGGACGTCCATCTTGGGTTACTTCCCACCAGAATTAAACTTAATCTTTCAGTAGCCAGACAGCTAGTTGAATCCACCTTCAATCTTCCACTTCAAAGATTACAAACAAGTCCTCGGTCTCGTTGAGCCAATTCCTTGCCTCTACGAATGTTTCGGTTCCACGGAATGGCTTACCTCCCATGGCACAGAAATCTTTGCAGATCTTAGCGAAATTATCTGCTCTTGGAGGAGGAGGAACAACGGATGCAGCTGGGGGAGGATTGTCAGCTTTACCTTCGACAGGTGTCGTGGCCTCTAGATACCTACGGAACCAGCCTGGTATCGTAACGCCCTCAGGAATATTAGGTTCCCCAGACATGCTGAAATGAAAAGGAAGGAGATTTAGATAAAGGATCGAAGGACATTACCTCTGGCTATGGGGAATATGTTTTTCAAAATAGACTTTTCTTTTTGAAAATGCTTTCTTTAAAACCCTTTTTAAAATTAGTTTTCAAAGACTTTTATCTAATCTGGTAACCTTCAGCTCTGATACCAAGTGTGACACCCCACGTCCGTTAATGCCACTCACAAATGGAATGCATTAAGTTTAGTGAAGCGTTATAGGTAAACAGAAACAGAAATATTAAAAGACAGATATAAAATGACAGCGGAATTAAAAACTTTATTAATCATAAAGCATCGTGGTTCAAAATCATCACATGTCTAAAATACACAAAAACCATTACATCATAAAAACTACTGTCTTGTACTTTAAAACATCAGAGTGCATAAAAGAAGCAAAATTCCCCAAATAAAATATAGCCATAGTAGCAAGGATAGGAGCTTGAGGCATACATCTAAGTAGCTCCAGCAAAATGAAAGCAGAATCATGGTCATGCCTGAGTATTCCCACCCTGAGAACCTTGGGGGGGGGGGGGAACGGAAGAAAGAAGAGGAAACAAAAAGAGTTAGACATAAAGTCTGGCGAGTCCATTTACTTTTAGCAAGTAAATAAGTAAGAGTAGAAAGACAGGCATATAAAGTGGATAAGAAAGATAACAGCATAAAAGGTACGTATAACAAGGTAAACATGATAGAGTGTATACGCATCTCTAAAGATTCTATGATTCTCTGCAATAATAGATTCTATGATTCTCTGCAATAATACTAGTATAACCAGAATGAGATGATCCTAACAACTACAAGATGGTAGATTTAGGCATACGTCCAGATGTACCCTAACTACTACCCTAATTGATCAGTTCCCAACTCCATAAATACTCTGTAACGGCCCCACAGTAAGAGGTATCACTTTCCTAAAGTGGCAACCCTTCGTTGATGTGCACAACCATATCTACTAGTGTCACGGTTGTCTGATCCCTCTCTACCCAGCCCATGCACGCACATGTCCCCGGTCGGTTTGCGCCGCCCACACCATCCTTCTCGTTCGGATCTCTTACAATCAGTCCAGTAAGCGTTCCCCGACTCCGACCTAGGGCAGAGTCCTCATTTGATACCGTTATATGGGTTACTGACTAGAATGGGTCCCACGCATAATACGATACAAGCTCTCCCCTTTATCTTGTATCCCCCCAAGGATTTCCACCGGTTATGCCTATACTAGGTGTCTTTAATTACATAACCCTATCATTTCCATAAGTTATGCTTACCCTAAGGTGTCTTTAATTACATAACGCTAACATTTCCACAGGTTATGCTTACCATTAGGTTTCTTTAATTACATAATCCCCTTAGGTTAAGTTTGTGGGCCTATATATAAATATTACCCACCCCCTCAGATTTACTTAACCCCACCCACTGTTCAAACATATTTACTTAATCCCTATTTAAGTTCATGTTCATACAACCCCTATGGATTCTACTAGGTTAAGTATTCAAGGTTTATTACCATATTTTCATTTATGGTTACCGTATGGTAGACCTCCCACATTAAGCCTACAATTTGCGGATGCTAGACCCGCCGGGCGGGTCCAGGCAGGCTTATTCCACGAATTGGCCTAACCTCGTGTCTTAGCACGTCTCGTATTTGTGTACTTAGTCCTCCCACATTAGATTCATCATTTGTGGTCACTGGATATGCTGGTCGGTTCCAGGAAGACTTCCACCACAAGTGCAATCTAACCTCGTGCCGAAGCGCGGTTTACAATTTCAAATTATTGTAATTCTAGGCATTTCTTTACTAGCCAATTCTTACCTATGTTGTTATAGTTCATGCCCATTTTCCCCCTAATTATGTTCATAGTGAAATATACATCCAAATTCATATACATTATTCAAATTATGCCAATTTTTCACCTTTTTACCAATTATGCCCCAAATTCCCAATTCAAAAGATATACCCAATTTCAATGTTTTTTCCCTCATTACCAAACAAACGTAATCGCATAATTTAGCGGCATACCTAGGCTCAAAAGGAGTCTGGTTATATAAAATAAAAGGGAAGGGGTGAAGGGACGATGACAGAGATGATTATTCTAACAGAATTGACACAAAATTTTCGTGGCATAATTTTAAGATGAACATATAAGAACAGAGCGGTGAACTTGTGATTGTAAATGGGCTCTAACATAGTAGGGGTGTCACAATAGGCATGATTAGATCTAAACTAGGATTTAGATGTCCAACACTTGACAGATCCAAACTAACCACAACATGACAGGTACAAGATGATCTAAATATTGAATTGGATCTATAATCAAAAGTAGATCGGACATAATAAAGGTTGAGATCTAAGTCACAGTATGCCAAAATATCACAGATTCACACATTATTACACATCTGAAGTGATTCAAGAATTATCATGCATAGATACAAATTACTGTTCTTTCATGTTTACTTTTATTTATTTAAATCTAAAAGCAACTTGAAACTCATAGCATTTGGATCTAGAAATGTAGAAGAAGAACAGATCTACACTTGAATCTCTAACTTTGATTTGTAGAAGAAGAAAGGGATTTGATTCAGTCCAGGCACCGACATCATTTAGGCCTCCATTGATTTTCAGTGACGAAAACAAGATAAATGAGCCTATATTTATAGCTGCCAGTCCCAGAATTCGACCTACCACCTCAGCCCTAGGGGGGTCGACCCACCCCTTAGGGGGTCGACCCATGGGTCAACACTCCGGGGTCGACACTCCTCTTAAGGGGTCGACTCCCCTAGGGCAGGAATTTTGCCGCCTCTTAATTTTCGAATTTTGAACACTTTTCTGATTTGTGATTTAAAAATATATATATATAATATTACCTTACGCGTATACAAACTTCAAACCCACCTAACTTCTTCATTTGGTGTCCATTTTATTCAAACCAAATGTCTATTTGACCAGAATTTCGAGAGGGACTCAATAGCGCAGTCAATTTCCCTTAATTTTGAAATTAAATTAATTATTATTTAATATATCCTCTTTTAATATCAAAGCTGAAAGTCACTAGATTAGATAGATTTTTTTGAAAAATAATTTTAAAAAGGTTTTAAATGATAGCATTTTTCAAAAAGAAAAGTCCGTTTTGAAAAACATATTCCCCAAAGCTATGTGTAATGTCCTTCGATCCTTTGTCCAAATTTCTTTACTTTTCATTTCAATATGTCTAGGGAACCAAATATTCCTGAGGGCGTTATGATACCAGGCTGGTTCCGTAGTTATTTAGAGGCCACGGTGCATGCCGACGGTCAAGCTGATGTTCCTCCCCCAGCTGCACCCGTCGTTCCTGCTCCTCCAAGAGCAGATAATTTCACAAAGATCTGCAAAGATTTTTGTGCCATGTGAGGGAAGCCATTCCGTAAAATCGAAACATTCATAGTGGCAAGGAACTGGCTGAAGGAGTCCGAGGACTTGTTTGTAATCTTTGGAGTGGAAGATTGAAGGAAGATTCAGTTACCTGCCTTGCTACTAAAAGATGAAGCTTCGTTCCGGTGGGAAGTAACCCAAGTTGGACGTCTGGTGGAGATATGGGATGATTTTAGAATGAGGTTTGAAACGAACTTTCTTTCCCAAGCTGAGAAAAGCATGCAAATGGAGAGGTTCTTGGCGCTCAAATAAGGAAACATTACCGTTAAAGAATATGTGAACAAATTCAACCAGCTAGAAAGGTTTAGATTGGAATTAGTAGATACTCTGCATAAGAAAGCTTTGTGGTTTGCTAAAGGGTTGAATGAACCCCTTCATGGGTTAGCTATGTCTCATATTCCAATGGGAGCGTCTTTTGAAAGGATAGTTGATATGGCCTTGATGCATGAGTAAGACAAGAGAGAAAAGAAGGAAGTAAAAGCCGAGGAAACAATGCAAAATAAGAAGGTATGGCCCAAGAAAGGACAGCAGCAACAACAGAAGAAAGGCAGAAATAATAACAAGGCTAAGGATAAGAGGAAATGTCACAGTTATGGACGAGAGGGTCACTTGGTCAAGGACTACAAAAGAAGGAAGAATACTTGCTTCAATTGTGGAGAGGTCAGAGACTTTTCTAAGGAGTGCCCGAAGAAACAGGGACCACAGGGACAAGGTCAAAGGGCAGGAGCTTCTGAAGGGAAGATGTATGCTCTCGCGATCAATGCACCGGATAGAGGTAGGAAAATTTCCGTGGAAGGTTTGATTTCTCTTTCCAGTCATCCTATTAGAACTCTTTTTGAATCTAGCGCTTCACATTCATTTATATCTAGTTCTGTGATTGAATCTCTGCACTTAAATACTAGTATTGTAGTGGATTCCGTTGTTGTCTCAAACCCCATTGGTGGTTCGGCTCATTTGTCTATGATTTGTCAGGGTTTGAGAATATATATTTTAGGCGTCGAGTTTAAGTGCGATGCGTATGTGCTCGGTTTTTGGGCTACGGTTTGATTCTAGGGATGGATTGGCTAATCATGTATGGTGCCATTCTAGATTGTGAGAGGAGGGTTGTTAGACTTTTGACTTGCCATAGGAGGACCCTCGAGATTTCTTATGACCCACAAGGGTCTGTTATGCTTAGTTTCCTATACTCTCTTGATGCATCTATTGATGATCTGCAATTTGTTCCAGTAGTCTGAGATTATTCTGATATTTTTGATGAGGTACGGTGCTTACCCCCGAGGCGCGAAATTGATTTTCGTATATATTTGGAAGACAATGCAAAGCCAGTTGCATTACTAGTGCGCCATATGGCTCCAAGGGAAAGGAGGGAGCTTAGCAAGCAAGTAGGAAAGCTACTTGAGAAAGGGTTTATTAGGCGAAGCATATCTGAATGGGGTGCTCCATTAGTATTCGCGACTAAGGAGGATGATTCACTTCATTTGTATGTGGACTATAGAGAGCTGAACAAATTCAAAAAGAAGAATAGGCAACAACTTCCGAGGATAGATAACTTGTTTGACCGACTTGTTAGCACCTCGGTATTTTCTTCATTAGAATTAGCCATGGGTTTCATCAGTTAAGGGTGGCTGAGGACAGTATAGATAAGACCGCTTTTAGGACTTTAGATGGTTTCTTTGAATGGCTTGTTATGCCTTTTGGGTTGACAAGTGCACCTGCCTATTTTGTCGATTTGATGAGCAGGGTGTTTCAGTAGTTTCTAAGTAAATTCGTCGTGGTCTTTGTTGATGATATCTTGATCTTCTCAAAGAGCGAGGAAGAGCATGCCCAACATTTTAGAGAAGTTTTGAAAACTCCCATGTGCCTCTGCTTAAGGAAAAGTTCTCCAAATGCCATTTTTGGAGAAAAGAGGTGAGATTTCTAGGGCATGTGCTTTATAAAGAAGGGATAGCAGTGGATCCCGCAAAGGTGATTGCAGTTCAAGATTGGCAAGTTCCGAAAAATGCAACAGAGTTGAGAAGCTTTCTTGGAATAGCAGGCTATTATAGGAAGTTCATTAAGGACTTCGTGAAGATATTAGCCCCACTCACTAGGCTAACAAAGAAGAATTTGATGTTTTCATGGGATATAGATTATGATGTTGCTTTCCAACAACTGAAGAGGGCTCTGACAACAGCCCTAGTCTTGAGATTTCCTGATGGGAATAAAGTGTTTATAGTTTATATCGATGCATGTGGTACCGGGCTTGGTGCGGTTCTGATGCAAGAAGGGAAGGTAGTGTGTTATGGGGGTAGACAACAAAGAGTTCATGAGAAGAACTACACACCCATGATTTAAAGCTAGTTGCCATAGTATTCGGCTCAAGATGTAGCGTCATTATTTGCTTGGAGACAGGTTCATGTTGTACATCAATCATTAATCTCTTAAATATTTGTTCTCAAAGAAGGATCTTAATTTAAGGCAACAAATGTGGATGGAGTTCCTAGCTTGTTATGATTCTGAGATTTCTTATACTCCTGGGAAGGGTAATGTGGTGGCATATGCACTGAGTAGGCAGAGAATGGCCTTAAGTCCTTTGTTTGTGGAAAGGAAAAGCATGGAGTACATGTCGACTTTTGATTTTAGACCCTCCACCGACTTATTGCCTGGATTGTTTGCATCACTGGAGATACGACCTACTCTTATGGATCAGATAGGAGCTTCGTAGCGAAATAATCCATATATTTCAGACATCATGGATATGCTTAGTAAAGGGGAGACTTTTAGTCACCTCAATAGATATTTCATTGACGATAAAGGGTAGTTGCGACGAGATGGATGGCTTTGTACCTCAAACTGGAAGTTTGTTGAAGGTAGTCCTAGAATGAGCCCATCATTCCAAGATGACTATTCATCTAGGTAATGATTAGATGTACGAGGACATGAAGAGGGTTTTCTTTTGGGCTGGGATAAAGAAAGATGTGGTAGAGTTTGTTTCTCAATGTTTAGTTTGTCAGCAAGTCAAAGCTGAACAAAAGAAGCCCCGTGGTTTGCTTCATCCTTTGTAGGTTTCATAGTGGAAGTGCCAGAGCGTCTCTATGGATTTCATAGATGGGTTGCCTAGATCAAAGAAAGGCAATACCAGTATTTGGGTGGTAGTAGATAGACTTAATAAGAGCGCTCATTTTATTCCAGTTAAGAGTAAGAGGATGACAGCTTGGTTGGCAACAATTTATGTTTGTGAGATAGTCCATCTTCATGGAGTACCTTCCAGCATCATAAGCGATTGTAACCCCATTTTTACAGTGAATTTTGGAGGAGCTTATGAGAAGCATTAGGTACACGGATATGTTTGAGCACCTGTTAGACCAAAATTTGGGCCTAACACCCAAATGCAGATCACAAATCACATAATGCAGAAAAAAGTAAATAAAGAGGAGACACATGAGGTTTTTATAGTGGTTCGGCTGTAGATGTAGCCTACGTCAACTTTATAATCTTATTGTTATACCGACATATTACAAGAATCAGTTACATGCAAACACACAATCCGTGTGTTAATTGAGATTACAAGAAGAGAATTTATGTGTAGAAAGGTGCAAAGTCCTTGCAGTCGGTATTGGCAGAGGCTATCTAGATGTAGGAGAAAGTCTCACCCAAAAAGTCAAAGAGAAAAAATCTCTTAAAATTCCATGTAGAGGTGTATTTATAGCTGTAGGAGAGCTTCTGGGAAGACCGGTTCGTGATGGGGTACGTGGCACCTGATCCAGAAAAGTAGGAGCAAGATGTGGCATGAGAATAGGTCAAAAGAGTTTGTGTATCAGCAGGTGCAGGTGTCGTTTCATGGTCATGGGATCGGATCGTGATATGGGCTTCACAAACCGAGGTCCGATCGTGAGTTGTATGGTGAAGCTGGTGTGTCACGAGCGGGTTGTGATCAGGAGGTGTACCACGAACGGGTCATGGTCTGAGGGTGCGCCATGATCCGAGGGGGTTGATCCGATGAAGGACAAACCGAGGGTGCACCACGAGCCAAAGAGGATGCACGAGCCGTACTCCGATCGTGTGACGCTTTGTCGCTTTATCCAGGAAATTGTCAGATTACACCCATTCACAGAAACGGGCGTAACTTTCAAACTGTAAGTCCGATTGAGCCAAACCAAAGCTCAAACTGAAGATAATTCAGAGATCTACAAGAATTGTAGAGCTCAACTTTGTAACTGCTGTTTTCGGGCCCAAAAAAGGTCGTCTGATAGGAGTTTCGGGCCTTTCTTGGTTCGCGATGCGACTTTGACCAAATCGGTGCCTGTCTTCTGATGTTGTTCTCCATATCCGAGCACGATGCTATCCAGATATTCTGTGTGACGGCTTTTACCAAAAAGTATGTCAACATGTTTGCCCCCTAGAACATATCTTGCTGGTTGAAGGAAGATGTGTTCTGGATAATCTGAGAAATCCAATCCCAGAATGTGACGATCACGCCGGATCGTATTAAGGCCAGAAAACCGACGATCACATGGGATCGTATTAAGGCCAGAGAATCCAAGAAGACCAGGAGTTTGTACCTGCTAGAAGATAGAACAAACAATGCAAGAATATTTCCTAGATGGCCTTACTAGAGTAAACCATCTGAGGAGATGTTAGAGGTGTTCCACGATGGCCTTACCGGAGTAAGACAACCAACGAAATGCCATGAAAATTCCAAGACGGCCTTACCGGAGTAAGACGACCAAGGAAAAGCACATGAGGTTCCATGACGGCCTTACCAGAGTAAGATGACCAAGGAAAAGCAAATGAGAATTTGTTTATACTGGACGGAACTAGTTGGGAGCCGAAGCTCATGTTTTTTACTAATTCTTGAAAATGCAGCGGTCATTTGTCGGACACGACTGGAGACCACAAGCCGGTTCCGTGCATGTGGGCCGATGCGACCGCTCTTATTACATGCAGGGAAAACAAAGAAGGGCAAGAAGTCGCCTAAAAGCCTAAAAACATGAACTACGAACCGGAGTTCGCCAAATTGAAGGGATCCGCTGAGTGGGATCAGTTGATAATAATCCCGCGATTGCTTAATCCAGGATCATTCCTTCTCCGGGAAGTTGGTGGTGGCAGCGCAGGGGCAGATGCAAGTGTTATTGGTTGAATGACGTACTTAAGTAGTTCTCCTTGCCTAACCCGATCCTCCATAAGGTCTCGCAAATGTCTGCAGTCATCAGTGTTATGACCATCCATGTCATGAAATATGCAGTATCTGCCAGAATTGCATTGTGCTAGTGTTGTTTCCCTCTTGGGAGGCCTTGGATATGAGGCAGCACCCCATGTATCTACATAGATATTGCTCAGGGTGTCATTCAGTTCAGTGTTTTTGTCGTATCTGGACCCTCTCTGGGGTGGAGCATTACGATCATTCTTTGCATTGGCTGCTCCTTTGCAATTTCCAGAATCAGATGGTTCTTTGAGCATGTTGACTTCGAGGGTTTTCTTCTCGGAAGTTGCATCTTCTTCCCATAGAAATCTATCTTCTTCAGGATTTTTTAAACTCCGAGCTATCTAGAACGCCGGATACTGCTGCCATTAGTACCATCGATGGTTCAGGGCGATCAACTGATGCTGCTGCAATGTTGAATCTTTACAGGAATGAGCGCAGAGTTTCTCTGGGCCTCTGCATGATTGTGGTGAGGGACATGGCATTCTTGGGTCGTGCGATGTGGACCCGAAATTGTTCAAGGAAGCGTGCGACCAACATGTTCCAATTGTTGATCGATTCTGTTTCTAGCTGTCGAATCCATATGGATGCTATATCAGTTAGAAAGAGGGGAAAACATTTAGCCATGATGCTTTCCGATGCCGATTGAACTTCCATATGCCGTTTATAGCGCATCAAGTGCATGATAGGATCTGTCCAGCCATTGTAGGGCTCCAGTTGTGGAAGTTTGAAATCCGGGGGATTGCAAGAATTCCTTATTTCTTGTGTGAATGGTTTGTGATTGACATCATCCACATCGTTCAGATAAGTGCGGCCTCTTGAGAGGCGTTGAATCAGATTTGCGAGCCAATCACCTTAAAAAAGTTGCTGTAAATTGCCAAGATCAGAGCTGGTGCCTCCAGCGTTGAATGCAAGAGTGGATGGAAGCTATTGGTGAGCTGCCGGGAGCAGATCGTGGGGGCTGGTTCGTGGAGCATGGGTCTCGCGGTTCGCGGCTCGCGGGTCGAGGTGGAGTGTATCATGGTGGTCGGTTCGTGGTCCATGAGGTGTGATCCGATCGGTTCCTGGAAGTAGGTCACGAACCGGTTGATGTTGAGCAGGCGGGAGCAAGTTGCTGGGATCGGCTCGTGAGCCTGGTGGAGCGCCACGATCCGGGTCGCGGTTCAGAAGTGTATCACGAGATGGTCGATGCTGTTGATGAGCAGGAGCTCGCAATCCGGTGTTCATCTGATCTGGAGCTGAAGTAGATAGCAGTGCATTTCCAATGGGGGGTTGCCCCCCGAGTCCATGTGATGCATGAGCTGCTTCTATGTTTTCATTTCCAATGACTTTAGCGTTGCTCGGCCTTCCATCCATCCGAGCGAAGAATTGGTTGATCATTTCCTGTTGCTTCCTAAGGAGATCATCTTGCTTTGCCATTTGATCCCTCAATTCAGCAAGAACGTCGTCCATCTCTTCTCTGGTCAAGTATGTTGATGGGTCTTCTTGGGAGGAAGCCTCCAGGCTTGCCTCATTCCTTGCTTCTTCAGCGTCAGCATCATCGGCATGAGTAAAAGTTTCAGTCTTCTTCCTTTTGTTTGCCATTTATCCAATAGTCAAAAAATCCAAGAAGAAATTGAAGTTGTCGTGTGCCCCCTACCTGGCGCGCCAAAATGTTAGACCAAAAGCTAGGCCTAACACCTAAATGCAGATCTCAAATCACAGAATGCAGAAAAAAATAAATAAAGAGGAGACACACGAGGTTTTTATAGTGGTTCGGCTGTAGATGTAGCCTACGTCCACTTTATAATCTTATTGTTATACTGACAGGTTACAAGAATCAGTTATATGCAGACACACAATCCGTGTGTTAATTGAGATTACAAGAGGAGAACTTATGTGTAGAAAGGTGCAAAGTCCTTGCAATCGGTAATGGCAGGGGCTGTCTAGATGTAGGAGGAAGTCTCCGCCAAAAAGTCAGAGAGAAAAGATCCCTTAAAATTCCTTGTAGAGGTGAATTAATAGCTGTAGGAGAGCTTCTAGGAAGACCGGTTCGTGATGGAGTACGTTGCACCCGATCAGGAAAAGTAGGAGCAAGATGTGGCATGAGAACAGGTCAAAACAGTGTGTGTATCAGCAGGTGCAGGGTTTGGTTCGTGGTCATGGGATCAGATCGTGATATGGGCTCCACGAACCGAGGTCCGATCGTGAGCTGTATAGTGAAGCTGGTATGTCACGAGCGGCTCGTGATCAGGAGGTGTACCACGAACGGGTCATGGTCTGAGCGTTCGCCACGATCCGAGGGGAGGCGATCCGATGAAGGGCAACCCGAGGGTGCACCACGAACCAAAGAGGATGCATGAGCCGTACTCTGATCGTGTGACGCTTCGTCGCTTTATCCAGGAAATTATCGGATTACACCGATTCACGGAAACATGCGTAACTTTCAAACTGTAAGTCCGATTGAGCCAAACCAAAGCTCAAACTGAAGCTAATTCAGAGATCTACAAGTCTTACAAAGCTTAGCTCCATAATTGTTGTTTTCGGGCCCAAAAAAGGTCGTCTGATAGGAGTTTCGGGCCTTTCATTGTTCATGATGCGACTTTGGCCAAATCGTTGCTTGTCTTCTGATGTTGTTCTCCATATCCGAGCACGATGCTATCTAGATATTCAGTGTGACAGCATTTACCAAAAAGTGTGTCAACATGTTTGCCCCCCAGAACATATCTTGCTGGTTGAAGGAAGATATGTTCTGGATAATCTGAGAAATCCAAACCCAAATTGCGATGATCACACCGGATCACACGGGATCGTATTAAGGCCAGAGAAATCCAAGAGGACCAGGAGTTTGTACCTACAAGAAGATAAAACAAATAATGCAAGAATATTTCCTAGAAAACCTTACCAGAGTAAACCATCTGAGGAGATGTTAGAGGTGTTCCAAGATGGCCTTACCGGAGTAAGACAACCAACGAAATGCCATGAAAATTCCAAGACGGCCTTACCGGAGTAAGACGACCAAGGAAAAGCACATGAGGTTCCAAGACGGCCTTACCAGAGTAAGACGACTAAGGAACAACACATGAGAATTTGTTTATACTGGACAGATCCAGTTGGATGCCGGAGCTCATGTTTTTTTACTAATTCATGAAAATGCAGCGGTCGTTTGCCGGACACGACTGGAGACCACAAGCCGGTTCCGTGCGTGTGGACCGATGTGACCGCTCTTATTACATGCAGGGAAAACAAAGAAGGGTGAGAGGTCGCCTAAAAGCCTAACAACATAAACTACGAACAGGAGTTCGCCAAATTGAAGGGATCCGCTGAGTGGGATCAGTTGATAATAATCCTGTGATTGCTCAATACAGGATCATTCCCTCTCCGGGGAGTCGATGGTGGCAGCGCAGGGGCAGATGCAAGCGTTGTTGGTTGAATGACGTACTCGGGTAGTTCTCCTCACCTGACCCGATCCTCGATAAGGTCTCGCAAATGTCTACAGTCATCAGTGTTACGACCATCCATGTCATGAAATATGCAGTGTCTGCCATAATTACATTGTGCTAGTGTTGGTTCCCTCTTGGAAGGCCTTGGATATGAGGCAGCACCCCCGTGTCTACGTAGATATTGCTCAGGGTGTCATTCAGTTCAGTGTATTTGTCGTATCTGGACCCTCTCCAGGGTGGAGCATTACAATCATTCTTTGCATTGGCTGCTCCTTTGCCTTTTCCAGAATCAGATGGTTTCCATCTTTGAGCATGTTGACTTCGAGTGTTTTCTTATCGGAAGTTGCATCTTATTCCCGCAGAAATCTATCTTCTTTAAGGTTGAATTCGTTGAGATTTCATGGTGGATCTCGGTACAAGGATTTTTTAAACTCCGATTTATCTAGAACACCGGATACTGCTGCCATCAGTACCATCGATGGTTCAGGGTGATCAACTGATGCTGCTACAACATTGAATCTTTACAGGAATGAACGCAGAGTTTCTCTGGGCCTCTTCTAGATTGTGGTGAGGGGCATGGCATTCTTGGGTCATGCGAGGTGGACCCGAAATTGTTCAAGGAAGCGTGCGAGCGACATGTTCCAACTGCTGATTGATTCTGTTTCTATCTATCAAATCCACATGGCAGCTATATCAGTTAGAAAGAGAGGAAAACATTTATCCATGACTTTTTCTGATGCCGATTGAACTTCCATATGCCGTTTGTAGCGCATCAAGTGCACGGTAGGATCTGCCCTGCCATTGTAGGGCTCCAGTTGTGGGAGTTTGAAATCCGGGGGATTGCGAGAATTCTTGATTTCTTGTGTGAATGGGTTGTGATTGACGTCATACACATCGTTCTGATAAGTGCGGCCTCTTGAGAGGCATTTAATCCGATTTGCGAGCCAATCGCCTTCAAAAAGTTGCTGTAAATTACCAAGATCAGAGCTGGTGCCCCCAGCGTTGAATGCAAGAGTGGATGGAAGCTGTTGGTGAGCTGCCGGGAGCGGATCGTGGGGGATGTTTCGTGGAGCATGGGGCTCGCGGTTCGCGGCTCGCGGGTCGAGGTGGAGTGTATCATGGTGGCCGGTTCGTGGTCCATGAGGTGCGATCTGATCGGGTCCTGGAAGTAGGTCACGAACCGGTTGATGTTGAGCAGGCGGGAGCAAGTTGCTGGGATCGGCTCGTGAGCCTGGTGGTGCGCCATGATCCAGGTCGTGGTTCAGAGGTGTATCACGAGATGGTTGATGCTGTTGAGGAGCAGGAGCTCGCAATCCGGTGTTCATCTAATCTGGAGCTGACGTAGATAGTAGTGCATTTCCAATAGGGAGGGGGTTGCCCCCGAGTCCATGTGATGCATGAGCCGCTTCTGTGTTTTCATTTCCAATGACTTGAGCGTTGCTCGGCCTTTCATCCATACGAGCGAAGAATTGGTTGGTCGTTTCCTGTTGCTTCCTGAGGAGATCATCTTGCTTTGCCGATTGATCCCTCAATTCAGCGAGAACGCCATCCATATCTTCTCTGATCAAGTATGTTGATGGGTCTTCATGGGAGGAAGCCTCCAAGCTTGCCTCATTCCTTGCGTCTTCAGCGTCAGCATCATCGGCTTCAGCAGAAGTTCCAGTCTTCTTCCTTTTGTTTGCCATTTATCCAATAGCCAAAAAATCCAAGCAGAAGTTGAAGTTGTCGTGTGCCCCCCACCTGGCGCACCAAAATGTTAGACCAAAATCTGGCCCTAACACCTAAATGCAGATCACAAATCAAAGAATGCAAAAAAAAGTAAATAAAGAGGAGACACACGAGGTTTTTATAGTGGTTCAGTTGTAGATGTAGCCTATGTCCACTTTATAATCTTATTGTTATACTGACAGATTACAAGAATCAGTTATATGCAGACACAAATTCGAGTGTTAATTGAGATTACAAAAGGAGAATTTATGTGTAGAAAGGTGCAAAGTCCCTGCAATCGGTAATGGCAGAGGTTGTCTAGATGTTGGAGAAAGTCTCAGCCAAAAAGTCAGAGAGAAAAAATCCATTAAAATTCCATGTAGAGGTGTATTTATAGCTGTAGGAGAGCTTCTGGGAAGACCGGTTCGTGATGGGGTACGTTGCACCCGATCCGAAAAAGTAGGAGCAAGATGTGGCATGAGAACAGGTCAAAACAGTGCGCGTATCAGCAGGTGCAGGGGTCGGTTCGTGGTCATGGGATCAGATCGTGATATGGGCTCCACGAACCGAGGTCCGATCGTGAGCTGTATGGTGAAGCTGGTGTGTTACGAGCGGGTCGTGATCAGGAGGTGTATCACGAACGGGTCATGGTCTGAGGGTGCGCCATGATCCGAGGGGGGCGATCTGATGAAGGGAGACCCGAGGGTGCACCGCGAGCCAAAGAGGATGCACGAGTCGTACTCCGATCGTGTGACGCTTCGTCGCTTTATCCAGGAAATTGTCATATTACACCCATTCACGGAAACGGGCGTAACTTTCAAACTGTAAGTCCGATTGAGCCAGTCCAAAGCTCAAACTGAAGCTAATTCAAAGATCTACAAGAGATACAGAGATAAACTATGTAATTGCTGTTTTGGGGCCCAAAAAAGGTCATTTGATAGGAGTTTCGGGCCTTTCTTTGTTCGTGATGCGACTTTGACCAAATCGCTGCCTGTCTTCTGATGTTGTTCTCCATATCCAAGCACGATGCTATCCAGATATTCAGTGTGACATCTTTTTACCAAAAAGTGTGTCAACAACCACTTATCATCCTCAGATCGATGGACAGACGGAGATGGTGAACAGAGTTCTAGAGGATCTTTTAAGGCTGTGTATCCTAGACTTCAGAGGTACTTGGGAAGAGTATCTTCCTTTAGTAGAGTTCGCCTATAACAACCGTTTTCAAGCAAGCATTGGCATGGCACCCTTCGAAGCATTATACGGACGACCCTGCAGATCACTGACTTATTGGTGGGAATATACTGAAAGACTATTACTTGGACCGGATATGGTAAGAGAAACGTCCAAGAAGATTGATCTCATTTGATGACGAATGAAGACCGCTCAAGATAGGCAGAAATCCTACGCAGATAAGAGAAGGATTGACATCGAATTCGAAGTAAGAGATATGGTCCTGATTAAAGTGTCACCTTTGAGGTATGTGGTTCGCTTCGGATCTGGAGGGAAGTTGGCACCAAGATTTGTAGGGCCATTTCCCATAACAAAAAGAATTGGCCAAATGGCCTATAGAGTGAAGTTACCCAAGAGATTATCTAGCGTGCATGATGTTTTCCATGTTTCTCAATTGAGGAAGTGCTTACATGATATCGTGGAAGCTATAGAGCCAAGTATGTTAGAGGAAGTGAAATGGAAGGCGACAGTTAAATGAGTTGCTACCCATATTCTTGGATCAGAAGTTAAGAAGCTACGCAACAAAAAAATCAAGTTGATGAAGGTTCAGTGGGGTGGAAACCCAGAGGACGCAACTTGGGAGACCGAAGACAAGATTCGTGCTTCATATCCTTCTCTTTTCGAGGGTATGACCTTAACTTCCTTTTCCAAAGCTTTTATTTATGCTTGTTTCTATCACTTAAGTATGCCCTATCGATAGAATCTTCTACCTTTAGGTAGGAATCACATGGATGTAAACATGTGTTTGAGACATGTTATGTTTGATGGATGTAAGTGGATGTAAGTGTTTACTAGTGGTTGCTCGTTGATGCATATACACACACATTAGGCACTAGGTCGGCTCAATCACTCTCATATTGCATATGGATGTGTGTGCATTTTGTTTTCTTTTTATGGATAAAATTGAATGTATCATCATATGGATGTTGCATTTGGACGGATATTTGTGCATCTATGTAGAACTTACATGTTATAATAGGATTATTGCAGACATGTTGGATTCATGACACTAACATCATTGCATTAAGGAGGTCGACTGAATCAGTAAACCGCCTGATCTTTGCATTAGTATTGGGACATATAAACACACCTTTGCATATGTTCATATAAGCATTAGAAGCCTTTAAGGACAATGGATGCCTGTGATTAGTGGACGAGCAGATGGGTGATGGATGGTAGGATATACATTCTTTTAAACTTGGAGATTTCGGGGACGAAATCCTCTTAGTATGGGAGAATGTAACACCCCGTAATTTTAATAAAACTAAAAGAGAATAAATTAAATATTAATTAATTTAATATTTATAATTAAGGGACGGACAATGCCATTGCGTCCGTCTCTAAATTCTGGTTAAGTTAGACATTTGGTTTGCGTGAAACAGACATTGTATGAAGAAGTTACGAGGGTTTGAAGTTTATATACGCGTAAGGTAATTGTGTATATATATTTATAATTGAATCAGAAATTAGAAAAGCGTTCAAAATCCAAAAATTAAGAGGAGGCAAAATTCCCGCCCTAGGGGAGTGACCCCTTAAGGGGGGTGTTGACCCCGGAGTCGACCCCTCAAGGGGGTGTCGACCCATGGGTCGACCCCCCTAGGGCTGAGGTGGCAGGTCGAATTCTAGGGGATGGAGCTATAAATACAGGCTCATTTCTCTTGTTTTCTTCACTAAAAATCAATGGAGGCCTAAGTGCTGCCAGTGCCTGGACTGAATATATCTTTCTTCTTCTGAAATCAAAGTTAGAGATTCAAGTGTAGATCTGTTCTTCTTCTACCTTTCTAGATCAAATTGCTGTGAGATTCATGTTGCTTTTAGATTTGAATAAATAAAAAGTAAACATGATAGGATAGTAATTTGTATCTATGCATGTTGATCCTTGAATCACTTCAGATCTGTAATAACTTGTGAATCTGTGATATTTTGGCATACTACGACTTGGATCTTAACCTTTATCATGTCAGATCTACTTTTGATTATAGATCTAATTCAATATTTAGATCATCTTTTACCTATCATATTGTGGTTAATTTGGATCTGTTAAGTGTTGGACATCTAAATCCTAGTTTAGATCTAATAATGCCTATTATGACATCCCTATCATGTTAGAACCCATTTGTTATCACAAGTTCACCGATTTGTTCTTATATGTTCATCCTAACATTTTTCCATGAAAAGTTTATGTCAATTCTATGAGAATAATCATCTCTGCCATCTTCCCTTTACCCTTTCCCTTTTATCTTATACAGCCAGGCTATTTTCGAGCCTAGTCATGCTGCTAAATTATGCGATTACGTTAGGTTGGGAGCGAGTGGAAAAACCTTGAAACTGGGCATGTCTTGTGAATTGGGAATTAAGGGCATAATTGGTAAATGAGGTGAAAATTGACATAATTTGAATAATGTATATGTATATGAATTTGGATATATATTTCACTATGAACATAACTAGGGGAAAAAAGGGCATGAAACCTATAACCTATAATGACATAGGTAAGAATTGGCTAATAAAGAAGTGCCTAGAACTATAATAATTTGAAATTGTAAACCTTGCTTAGGCACAAGGTTAGACTGCACTTATGGTGGAAGCCTGCCCGGAACTGATCGGCATATCCAGCGACCACAAGTGGTGAATCTAATGTGGGAGGCCTATATGCACCAATACAAGACGTGCTAAGACACGAGGTTAGGGCCGATTTGTGGAATAAGCCTGCCCAGACCCGCCTGGCACGTCCAGCGTCCACAAATTGTAGGCTTAATATGGGAGGCCTAGCATACTTTAACCATAAATGAAAATATGGTAATAAACCTTGATTACTTAACCTAGTAGAATCCATAGGGATTGTATGAACATGAACCTGAATAGGGGTTAAGTAAATATGTTTGAACAGTGGGTGAGTTAAGTAACTCTGAGGGGGTGGGTAATATTTATATATAGGCCCACAAACTTAACCTGAGGGGGTTATGTAATTAAAGACACCTAGTGGTAAGCATAACCTATGGAAATGTTGGAGTTATGTAATTAAAGACACCTTATGGTAAGCATAACTTGTGGAAATGATAGGTTATGTAATTAAAGACATCTAGTGGTAAGCATAACCGGTGGAAATCCTAGAGGAGATACAAGATAAAGGGAAGAGATTGTATTGTATTATGTATGAGACCCGTTTCAGTCACTAACCCATATAACTATAACAACCTGAAATTTCGGGCAGTAAATATTTAAATATTGAGGTTATTTAAATATTTGAATGTTGGAATTAATATTATAAACATGGTTTTATAACCTTGATTAAATCCCTTTATAAATAATAATTAAAGAGAAGAAAACATGTTGTTGAGTTTTTGATAAGTAGTTCAAAGAAAAATCGATAAAGTGACCGAAAACAGAATTATCGATAAACGATTTTTTGCTTATTAAAAGTTGTTGGAATATCATGTGCATGTAGTAACGTTAGAAGAACACATATGTGTATGTAAATATCATAGAAGTAACATACAAATGGTATATGTGTGCATGTTCTAGAATATGATAAATGACTTAAAATGATAGGGACACGTGTCATCAAATAAAAGTAACACATGTCTTGTAAGTAAATAAGGTTAAGACACATACACACATTAGGTGTCCACGTGTAGAAACATCTAAAGACACCTAAGTGGTCATGTGTCTTCATCCTAAAGCATGGTTGTATGTATTCATGTGAGGGAAAATAAATATGGAGAGGCTTATTATGTAAGATAAAAGATATAAATTTAAAAAGCGAAGCTTATCATGTAAGCTAAATGATATAAATTTAAGAGAAGCTTATCACGTAAGCTAAATGATATAAATTTAAAAAGAGAAGCTTAT
The DNA here is from genome assembly GCA_030737875.1 of Allium sativum. Taxonomy (NCBI): domain Eukaryota; kingdom Viridiplantae; phylum Streptophyta; class Magnoliopsida; order Asparagales; family Amaryllidaceae; genus Allium; species Allium sativum. Next base: position 154,780,285 of record CM060918.1, on the reverse strand, counting down.
CATGTAAGCTAAATGATATAAAATTAAAATGAGAAGCTTATCATGTAAGCTAAAAAATATAAATTTAAAATAAGAAGCTTATCATGTAAGCTAAAAGAAAAGGAAAAAGAAAAGTTATAAGGACACATAACCCTCTTAGGTGTCCATGTATAGAAAAAACTAAAGACACCTAAGTAGGCATGTGTCTTCATCCTAAAGCATGCATGAAGATAAGGAGGACAAGTGTCCCAAAACCAAATTACCAAACTAGACTTGAAAACCACTATATAAAGGGTGGAAATGTTCATTCTATTTCATGGATTCAAAAATGAAAATTAAGATCAGAAAAATAAGAGAGGTTAAGGAGAAGATAAGAGTAGGAACACAAGTTCAATTTTTAAGTCTAAGGTGAATAAAATTATTTAAGTTCATGTATTCATTTAATATTTTGAAGAAAAGTTGAGAAATTTATGAATGAATGATTGGACTTGAAACCCTGAAAATGACGTTCGGTATTTTGGGCATAACTTTTGCAATTTTTAAAGAAATTACGACATATCTATCAATTTGGAAAGCTATTTCAGAGGGATACAACTTTCACCTATGGCACTTTTTTCTAATTCGGCTGTTTGCATGCCTTAAAACTGGATACAATGTGAGGTAAAAATCAGCCCGAAATGGACATGTTAAAAATGCTTCATGATGTTGAATTTTATATATTTAATTGATGAATGATTTTGAGGTTTTCTTTTTATGATAATTAAGTAGACAAAGAGAGCTTCTTACTATAGAAAACTTGGAGTCAAAAACTATTTTTATCATAGAGAAATAGCGTCATACATTTTGCTCAAAAACTGGCCGAAAATCTGAGTTTTGGAACTTTTAGTAGCATTTTAAAATGCAATCTTTTCTTTGAGTTATTTGTAAAGCATATTAAAGCTACGCAAAACTTTTCATAGCATTGTAGAGACGCTATAGTAAGCAGTTTTTAGTCTAAAATCATTATAAACCACCCAGAACTTGTCATAGCATTTCTGGAAGCGCTGTCTTTTGATGAATTGACTGTGATGTACTTTAAAACAAACATAACTTTTCATAGCGTGATAGAAACGCTGTAATAGCTGTTTTGAGTTTAAAACTATTATAAACTATCAATAACTTTTCATAGCGTAACTGAAACGCTATAATAGATGTTTTGAGTATAAAATCATGATAAACCGCTCCAAATCCTCTTAAATTTTATATGACATTTGACGTGACATTTGATGTGACTTCTGACGTGACATTTGAAAGGAAGTTTATCTTTTGAAAGGAAGTTCTATAAGAGATATATAGATGTCTTTCAAAATAAAAGACCGGAACGTTCTAGGGTGACAGAGAGGATAATGTCTATGCTTGGGTTTGGAAAATATAGTTTCCTGCTCTCCCTAGCTATCCCTAACTGATCCGACGGACGGGATGGTTAATTTCAAATTTTGATTTGAAATTATTTGAGTTTAGAAATAATGTAGAATTTTATGTAATATTAAAGAAAAGTAATTTAAGATTACTTTTGAGAATCTCTACATGATATAAAGAGTATTTTGAAAGTAAATGTTTTGTAAAGAAGAACTGCGTTGGCTTGATCCTTTATCTAATTGCTTAAACACATAGATAAATGTACGTAGGCAGTCACAAGTGGTAGTGATGTAGCAGCTATATTAATAAAAATATTTTTTATTACTTGTTATTGCATCTTGTGTTGGTGCATCTTTTATGTGTTATCATTTATGTCATGCTAACGTGTTTATCAAGTATGCAGGAATCAATATCGATGATCATCTCACTAGAGTCGCATAATAGTCGATTTATGGTAATAAAGTTTAATTCGTATTTGAGCCTGCCTTGTGAATTAGGTGAATATTTATTAAATGGAATTTATTTAAATTATATCCAATGCATTTAGTGATGTAATTATACAATACGATGGTAGTTGTCATTGATTGTTTTTGGACGCATGGGATTTTTCGGCAATTTTGACTGGTCTGAAATTCCGAGGCGTCACAAATGGTATCAGAGCTTAGGTTAGGTGCCTAAATAAAATTTCACATAAGATTAGAAAATCGTCCTAATTTTTTTTAAATGAAGTTACTTTAATTTGATAAATATAACAGGATAGGGTAAGGCACCATTCCTCCAACCAGGGTTATGAGTAATATTTATTTTGTGTGTTTAACTTTTGTTTATTGTTTATACTAATAATACATTGATTCATTTTCGAGCACCACATAAAGAGGTATAACGAATTTGTAAGTGCATATAATTAGTTATAAAGTAGCGAAGGTATGAAGTGGTTTATAAAGAAAGGTATGTGGTAGCATGAAATCGATGCAATGGAGTGGCTTAAAAGTAATGTGTGATAACAGCATGCCAAGGAAGGGACTAAATGAGCTTAAGCAAAAAAAGTTGAGGAAGATCAAAATGAGTAAATTGAATACCGCATTCATGCAAAACCAAGGTAAGAAAATTTATTAAATTATTATATCATTACATAACATGATATCAGAGTTGTTTAGTACTGATGTTGTTATCTTAAAGCTGCTAAAACATCTATCAATGATCCAGTCATAACTTTTGATTCCTTGATTTGGGTTTAGACGAAGTTAATCTCATTGGGAAGCTAGACTAATTATCTAGAATACTTAACATCACACACATTTTTTTTTTAAAGTTTGCCATCTCAAAAAAACATTTTTGCAAACTGACTATGTATAAAACGAGGTTGATGTCATTTAGTGCAAATGCCGTAACTAGTGCCCTATATTAAATTTTCGAGATATGTAGAGTAATATGACAAGATTGATGCAAAAAAAAAGGGTTTATACTTAAGATGATTTTTGAAGTTGAGAGAATGGATTTCCAAAATGAAATGATTATCCATATGGAAGTAATGATTACAAAGTATAAAAGTGCTTTGAGAGAATACTTTGTTTAAACTTATTAAAGATTTTCATGGATTATTTCATCAATGATGGATACTTTCGGATGATGATGACGACGACGATGACGATGTGGTATAAGACAATAGATCTTGGGTAGTGCACTATTATTCTATGTTGGTATCGAGCCGAGTAGAGTTCATCCTATTTGATGACGGGATGCCGGCATAAGATAATAGATCTTGGTTAGTGCTACTATTACTCTACATTGGTATCGAGCCGAGTAGAATACGTCCTATTTGATGACGGGATGCCGACTAATGGGATAAAATATCCTAAATTGAGTGTGGATCCACTTTGATGAATAATCATATTATATATAAAAAAATTAAAGATATTATTTGAGATGTCTATTTTGAAAGTATTACTATCCGGTACATTTTGATGGGTACTGCAACAAGGAGAGTAATTCATTATTAGACGAGTTGACTTTGATGACTATAATAATATTATATATGTATATATATATATAAAATTTAAGGTATGTATTACTCTCTGGTACATTTTGATGGGTATTGCAACAAGGAAAGTAACTCATTATTCGACGAGGTGACTTTGATGAATATAATCATCTTTTTAGAAAATAGAAAAGAAAATGAAGATATTATATGAGATGTATAACTTGAAAATATTACTATCTAGTACATATTGTGTAACACCCCGTTTTCCAATGAACATTAAAGTAAAGAATTAAGGGAAACGGGTTACGCCATTGCGTTCGTCTCGGAATTCTACATGAGATATAGTCCGAGTTTGCATAAAGCAGACACCGTATGAAGAAGTTATGGCGCTTAGAAGTTTCAGGAATTTAAAATAAAAACCAGCCCGAATTCAAATTTAAAGTTTCGAAATTCAAATCACACATCTGGGCTAGGCGGGAAATTTCCTGCCCAGGACCCAGGTCGACCAGGGGGTCGACTTGGGTAGAACAGGTCGACCATGTGGTCGACCTCCCCCCTTTTCTAGATTCGTGGACAGATTTGTTTTGTGCATTTAGACGCCTATTCTGACCAGATTCTTTGCTCCTAAGCTATTTAAACACCCCCAAACCTCACTTTCTCTCCACACAACTTCAGTACGTCTATACTCTACCCGAATTCATATCAAAATAAATCAAAGATGGGGTTATGCTGCTCAAGTCCTTCGTAGAAATCAAGTTTAAAATTCTAGTAGAGATTGAAAAGCTAATTCAACGACTTCAACAACTATTTCTAAGAATCAAAACAAATAGTCCACTTCAAGGGAGAGCTATTCAGTTTTAGAATACAGATCCCAGAATTCAAGACCTTTCTGTAATTTGTAAGTTCACGTTATTTTCAGAAATAAAAGTTAATTGTGATTTTGACATTGTAATAAATCTGGATATGAGATTATGCATGTCTTTCTATATCCTTTGGATCTATCTCATTGATAATATTATGTCCGTTCTTTGTCTTTTCTTTCCTTCTTCCCTTTTTGTTTTATAGCCAAGCTACTGCGAGCCTGAGCCAGATTTCGTAAGAGATGAACGTACGTTGGAAATAAAATGGGCATAATTGAGTTTTAACTGATTTGAGGACATAACACATTCGAAACATAAAGTATCGAACATATGACTTGGGATTTGAAGCATAAAGTATTGAAAGTATGACTTGAGATTTAAGGCATAAAGTATTGGACATATAACTTGAGATTTGAGGCATAAAGTATGGAATGTATGACTTGAGATTTGAGGCATCAAGTATTGGACATATGACTTGAGATTCAAAACATAAAGTATTGGACATAGGACTTGGGATTTGGGGCGTAAATTAAACTGTAAATATAAGGCATAGTACACGTTGTGGCTTAAGATCTAAAAATTGGGGCATATATATATATATATATGATAGTTTGTGATTTGGAAGAAGAAGATTAGGGTGTATAGTGATGTATGGCTTAGGCATGAAAACAAGATTTGCCTTTGTTCTGTAAGCCGGTTACTTTTTAGATTTGAACACCTAAATCTAATTGTGACGTGTAATAAAATGGATATGAGAATATGTATGATGTAAGCTATCCTTTCATTGAAATTTGCGCTTGAGTATATATATCTTTGGGAATCATTTTTAACTATGAAACTTGTCCAATCATATCTATCCTTGTTGTATATCGGAATTGCAATCCTTTTTAAGTTCATGATATAATTCTTATCATATCTATATGTCTACGAAGTATTCCTTGCAAAACTTGTCTTTTTAGTAAATCAAGTTTATTGGACCAGTAGTTCTTATCATCATATGACTATGCCTATTCTTACGATGTTCCATCTTGCTTCTCCCCTTATATTATGAATCTTGAGTTGAATCTCGAAATATGTACGTTATGAATGCGGGGGAAATTGGGTATAACATGGAATTGACATTATTTGGCATAATTTGGAACATGTAATATGGCATGACTGTTAAGATGCAATTTGGGGTAATTTGACATGAATTATGGGAAACGTAATTTGACATATTGAACCTAGAATTGGCATGAACGACAAAGTATGAAATTGGGATATAAATCAAGTTTTGGGCAAAATTGTTATTGTTGCGAATTTGGGAAAACTTGAGCATTAAATCTAGATTGGGCGTAAAATGTAACATGACTAGTTTTGGTGAATATGGTAATTAGCATGTAAAATCTAGATTTGGGTATATAGGGTAAATGTATAGATTAAAGGTGAATATGCCTAACCCGAGGTTAGATTGAGTTGTGGTGTAAAACTTCCCGGAACTGCCCGGCACATCCAGTAACCACAACAACACCTATCTAATGTGAGAGGTTAGCGCATAATGCCCAAGAAAAACCCGAGGTTAGATTGAGTTGTGGTGTAAAACTTCCCGGAACTGCCCGGCGCATCCAGTAACCGCAACAACACATATATAATATGAGAGGTTGGTGCATTAATAAATCAATTAATGCTAATGAACAAGATGAATGAGTAGGGTTAAGTTCATAAGAACACTTAACCAATATAACATGAATGACTAGGGTTAAGTAATGAGAAACACTTAACCAACATGACAAGATGGATGACTAGGGTTAAGTTAATAGGAAACACTTAACTTGTATAGCATGATAAATGGAAAGGGTTAAGTTAACAATTAACCAATATAACTTGATTTGTGCTAGGGTTAAGTTAATAGGAAACACTTAACCGGTATAGCATGATAAATGGAAAGGGTTAAGTTTACACTTAACCAATACAACTTGATTTGTGGTAGGGTTAAGTTAACACAAGAAGGCGACACTTAACCAAAGTAACATGACATGATGAGTAAGTTGGTTAACTTAACTTGAATTGACTGATGACGCTTAACCAATACAACAAGACGAACACATGGTGTTAAGTAACAAGGAAACACTTAACTAATATAACTTGATGAATGGACGGGGTTAAGTAAATAAGGAACACTTAACCAACATGACACGATGAATGGGTGGGTTAAGTTAACATGAATGGACAACACTTAACCAATATGACATAATGTGCGAGAGGGTTAAGTACATATCAGGTTGGTGGGTAATATTAGTAAATATAAGCCCACAAAACTTAACCGTTTAATAAACATGCTTGAATCGATGGGAGGGTTAAGTACATCTCGTGTAGGTGGGTAATATTAGTACATATAGCCCTACAAAACTTAACCGTTAAATAAACATGCTTGAATCAGTGGGAGGGTTAAGTACATATTGGGTTAGTGGGTAATATTAGTAAATATAGGCCCACAAACTTAACCAATAGGAAACCCTAGTAATGGGGACCTATTTCAGCAGTAACCCACATAGATGTATCACGGTACCCTAGACTAGGCAGGGTGGGGCACGACTACTGGGCTGATTGTAAGCGGTCAGATAAGCGGCAGGGGGTACGTCAGTGTTGGTTCCAACGTTTTACAGGCGTGCACGTACTCCGAAGTGGGAAAAAGCAGGCACTGGGTACTAGTAGTTATACACTGTGCATCTTGAATTTTGTCGGGTTGCTATCATAAGGATTGATACACCTTATGGTAGGACCAGCACAGGGTTTCTACATGCAAGAGAGGGCCGATTGACACAAACATAAGAGAACATTAATGCAAGTAAGGAGCTGATCGATAAGGTAGTAAGGGTACATCTAACGTGTTCATGGCAATTAGGCTGACTGAGGTGGAATCCTCATGATAGATGTACACCTGAAGGCTACCACAATTATGGGGATTGGGTTCACGATATCATTTTATACAGATTAACAGTTGGGACACTAGTTAGGTGGTGCAGAGATAGATATAGAAATCAGAATAACAAAGTAGTAGCGAAGCAGAGAAAGAGTAGAAGCACATTCAGTTTATCTTTCCTTGTCATACCTTATGCTTATCTTATGTTATCTTGTTATCCCTGTTATCATGATATTATCTTATATTCAGTTTATTCATGTCATGATACTTTTGCCTGTTTATATGCTGAAAGTCACTGAACTTACAAGACTTATGTCTGACCTAGTTTTGTTTCGCCTCTTTTCTTCTGTTCCCCCCTAAAGGTTCACAGGGAGGAAAGTTACTGCTTAGCTCAGTTTTCTTTCCAAGCTCGAAGATAGTCGATGTATTTCTTGGACTCTCTCTTCCACTACTACGGCTGGTTCACGCTTTATTGGGGAATATCATTGTTATTTTCTTATGCTTCTTTTATACTTGGAAGTTTTGGAATCAAGACAGAAGTTCTATGTATTACTTTTTGAGACAACTGCTGTAAAAGCTTGACTGAACCATATTATTTATAAAATGACTTTATTTTCTTCTGCTTTATTTATCTGTCTTATAATTTATCTGCATCTTTTACCTAAAATGCTCCACCAAAGTTAAGGCATTCCCTTTATGAGTGACCTTAACGGAGGTGGGGTGTTTCACTTGGTATCAGAGTTGAAGGTTACCGGATCAGATAAAAGATTTGAAAAATTATTTTCAAAATGATTTTAAAAGAAGCATTTTCAAAAGAAAAGTCTTGTTTTAAAGGCATATTCCCCAAAGCCATATGCACCATCTTTTGATCCTATGTTTGAATCCTTGTTTCCTTCTTTCCTGAGTCTCCGGGGCTCCCGGATTTCTAGGAGGTAACCACATTGCGGCATAGTTCCGTAGGCTTGATGAGACTACGACACTTGTCAAAGGGCAAATAAGTGCCCAACTTCCATCTATAGCCGTTGTAGTTTCACCTGCGGCTAATTTTATTTCGAGCTTTGTAGAGTTTTCCATGCAATGGTGGCATCTTTCAAGAGACTTATCAACAAGTTAAACAAGGATGGCAAAGATGAGAACGAGAGAGTTTGGCTAAGGAGCACAACCCAAGGATGAAGAACTCATGGATATAGACTTGGTTCACAAAGGAGGGGAGGAAACAATAGTAAAACCTAAAATAAGAGGAAGTGTCTTTATTATGGTATAACGGGTCATATAATTAAATACCAGGGGCAAGAACAAAGGACAGGATTTTCAGAAGGGCAAATACATGCTATCACTACCAGTGTACCTGAAAGGGAGGTAGTAAGGTTTCTGTTGAAGGAGTTTAGTTTTTCCTCTTTGATCATCCTGTTAGTACACTTTTTGATGTTAGCGCTTCACATTCGTTTATATCTGCTTCCGTAGTTGAGTCTCTGCAACCTAGTACTTGTATAGTAGAAGATCCCATTATTGTCTCAAATACAATTTGTGGTTCGGCTCATTTATATTTGGTTTGTGAGGATTTGAGAATAGCTATATTAATGCTTATGTTTTTGGTTCCATGGGCTATGGGTTGATTCTAGGCATGGGATGGTTAGCTAGTAATTGCAAAAGGAGGGTAGTTAGACCTTTTACTTGCCTCGGGAATACCCTCGAGATTTCATGCGATCCTAAGCGATCAGTTAGGCTTAGCTACCTAGAATCACTTGATGTATTTGTCGACGATTTTTGATCCGTTGGAGTAGTCCATGAGTACGTGGATGTTTTGATTTGGTTAGGGGTTTTCCCCCTAAAACTCGAGAAAGACTTCCGCATATATCTAGTTGACAATGGAAAGCCAGTTATGCGATCAATGATAATTTTGGAACAAGATTAGCGAGGATAGCCAGAGTTGGTTAAGCGCTCAATTGTTTGGTTGTTTTGCTAGTATCATCTCACATAAATCATCCAAATTCGGAGGAGGTATTCCTTGGGGGCTTGTCTGATATTGGTTTAGGCCTTTGGGACTTGTACTTAAGGGATGTCAAGTTCGACTAGGATGGTTTGCGTGAGAGATATCGACCCTCAGATTTGTGACATGATGGATAAGCTAAGTAGAAGAAAGACCTCTAATCATCTTAGTATATACACTTGGTATCATGGTTAACATCTGTTTATCTTGGAAAGATAGTTCGACTACATTGGATGCCCTGTAGCATAGTAAGTGATCGAGGTCCTATCTTTACTAGTGAGTTTTGTAAATGGAAGTCAAGAAGCTTCGCAATCATGAAGTTAAATTAGTTAAGGTACAGTGGAGTGAAGCTCAAGAAGGTGCAACTGAAAAGACTAAAGACTAGATACGCGCATCATACCTTTTTGAGGGTATACCCTTGATTCCACTTTTTCTGTAATATTTATTTTGCATGTTAGCCTTTATCTTTTAGGTATATCCTCTCGGTCCTATCCTCGATCCTTAGGTAGAAGCCAATGAATGTAAACATGTGTTTGAGACATGTTATGTTTGGTGGATGCAAGTGGTTGCAAGTGTTTGCTAGTGGTTGCTTGTGGATGCATATACACACATTAGGCACTAGATCGGCTCAGTCACTTTCATATTGCATATGCATATGAATGTATTTGTATATGAATTGAAACTTGTTGTGTTATCATATGGATGTTGCGTATGGATGAGTGAATATGCACACATATAGTATTTCCATGATTAGGGATATTTGCATACATGATGGACTCATGGCACTAACATGATTCGCATTAAGGAGGTCAATTGGATCAGTAGACTGCCTGATTTTGCATTAGATAAGAGACATATACACACACTCTGCATATGTTCATACGGCAATAGAAATCTTTTAAGGACAATGGATGCCAGTGATTGAATGGTTGAGTAGATGGTTGTTGGATGTTAGGATATACGTTCTTCCTAACTTGAAGATTTCGGGGACGAAATATTTTAAGGAGGGGAGAATGTAACACCCCGTATTTCTAGTAAACATTAAAGTAACAAACCAAAGTATACTTAATTTTTAAGAGAATAATTAAGGGTAACGGGTTACGCCATTGCGTTTGTCTCGAAATTCTTCTTGAGATAAAGTCCGAGTTTGCATAAATCGGATACGTATGAATAAGTTATGGCACTTAGAAGTTTCAGAAATTTAAAATAAAAACCAGCCTGAATTCAAATTTAAAGTTTCGAAATTCAAATCACACATCTGGGCTGGGCGGGAAATTTCCTTCCCAGGACCCAGGTCGACCTGGGTAGAACAGATCGACCTAGGGGTCGACCTCCCCCCTTTTCCAGATCTGTGGACAGATTCGTTTTTCTGCATTTAGACACCCGTTCTGACCAGATTCGTTGCTCCTAGGCTATTTAAAAAACCCCAAACCTCACTTTCTCTCCACACAACTTCATTACACCTATACTCTACCCTAATTCATATCAAAATAAATCAAAGACGGGGTTATGCTGCTCAAGTCCTTCATAGAAATCAAGTTTAAAATTCTAGTAGAGATTCAAAAGCTAATTCAACGACTTCAACAACTCTTTCTAAGAATCAAATCAAATAGTCCACTTCAAGGGAGAGCTATTCAGTTTCAGAATACAGATCCCAGAATTCAAGACCTTTCTGTAATTTGTAAGTTCACGTTATTTTCAGAAATAAAAGTTAATTGTGATTCTGACATTGTAATAAATCTGGATCTAAGATTATGCCTGTCTTTCTATATTCTTTGGATCTATCTCATTGATAATATTATGTCCGTTCTTTTTCTCTTCTTTCCTTCTTCCCTTTTTGTTTTATAGCCAGGCTACTGCGAGCCTGAACCAGATCTCATAAGAGATGAACGTACGTTGGAAATAAAATTGGGCATAATTGAGTTGTAACTGATTTGAGGACATAACACATTCAAAACATAAAGTATCGAACATATGACTTGGGATTTGAAGCATAAAGTATTGAACATATGACTTGAGATTTGAGGCATAAAGTATTGGACATATGACTTGAGATTTCAGGCATAAAGTATTGAACGTATGACTTGACATTTGAGGCATAAAGTATTGGACATATGACTTGAGATTTAAAACATAAAGTATTGGACATAGGACTTGGGATTTGGGGCGTAAATTGAACTGTAAATATAAGGCATGGTACACGTTTTGGCTTAAGATCTAAAAATTGGGGCATATATATATATATATATATATATGATAATTTATGATTTGGAAGAAGAAGATTAGGGTGTATAGTGATGTATGGCTTAGGCATGAAAATAAGATTTGCCTTTGTTTTGTAAGCCAGTTACTTTTTAGATTTGAACACCTAAATCTAATTGTGACGTGTAATAAAATGGACATGAGAATATGCCTGATGTAAGCTATCCTTTCATTCAAATCTGCGCTTGAGTATATATATCTTTGGGAATCATTTTTGACTATGAAACTATTCCGATCATATCTATCCTTGTTGTATATCGGAATTGTAATCCTTTTTAAGTTCATGATATAATTCTTATCATATTTATATGCCTGCGATGTATTCCTTGCAAAACTTGTCTTTTTAGTACATCAAGTTTATTGGACCAGTAGTTCTTATCATCATATGACTATTCCTATTCTTACGATGTTCCATCTTGCTTCTCCCCTTATATTATGAATCTTGAGTTGAATCTCGAAATACGTATGTTATGAATGCGGGGGAAATTGGGTATAACATGGAATTGACATTATTTGGCATAATTTGGAACATGTAATATGGCATGACTGTTAAGATGCAATTTGGGGTGATTTGACATGAATTATAGGATATGTAATTTGACATATTGAACATAGAATTTGCATGAACGACAAAGTATGAAATTGGCATATAAATCAAGTTTTGGTCAAAATTGTTATTGTTGCGAATTTGGGGTAACTTGAGCATTAAATCTAGATTGGACGTAAAATGTAACATGACTAGTTTTGGTGAATTTGGTAATTAGCATGTAAAATCTTGATTTGGGTATATAGGGTAAATGTGTAGGTTAAAGATGAACATGCCTAACCCGAGGTTAGATTGGATTGTGGTGTAAAACTGCTCGGAACGGCCCAGCACATCCGGTAACCACAACAACACCTATCTAATGTGAGAGGCTAGTACATCTTGCCCAAGAAAAACCCGAGGTTAGATTGAGTTATGGTGTAAAACTGTCTGAAACCGTCCGGCACATCCAGTAGCTGCAACAACACATATCTAATGTGAGAGGATGGTGCATTAATAAATCAATTAATGCTAATGAACAAGATGAATGAGTAGGGTTAAGTTCATAGGAACACTTAACCAATATAACATGAATGACTAGGGTTAAGTAATGAGAAACACTTAACCAACATGACAAGATGGATGACTAGGGTTAAGTTAATAGGAAACACTTTTCCGGTATAGCATGATAAATGGAAAGGGTTAAGTTAACACTTAACCAATATAACTTGATTTGTGGTAGGGTTAAGTTAATAGGAAACACTTAACTGGTATAGCACGATAAATGGAAAGGGTTAAGTTAAAACTTAACCAATATAACTTGATTTTTGGTAGGGTTAAGTTAACATAAGAAGGAGACACTTAACCAAAGTAACATGACATGATGAGTAGGTGGGTTAAGTTAACTTGAATTGACTGATGACGCTTAACCAATACAACAAGACGAACCCGTGGGTTTAAGTAACAAGAAACACTTAACCAATATAACTTGATGAACGGACGGGGTTAAGTAAACAAGGAACACTTAACCAACATGACACGATGAATGGGTAGGTTAAGTTAACATGAATGGACAACACTTAACCAATATGACATAATATGCGGGAGGGTTAAGTACATATCGGGTTGGTGGGTAATATTAGTAAATATAGGCCCACAAAACTTAACCGTTTAATAAACATGCTTGAATCGATGGGAGGGTTAAGTACATCTCGTGTAGGTGGGTAATATTAGTTAATGTAACGACCCAGATTTTTGAACAGTTTATTTTAAATATTTAGTATGATTTTTAAATATTGAATATATAATATAAATGAATTTTTATTATTTTATCGATTTAATAATCGATATATGGTTTAATAGCAAATATATTGAATAATCATATACGAAGAAAAACCAATCGGATTTAGAGTCAAAACTATATTGAAAAACAATTTAGCCGATTTATATAAATTTTATATTGAATTAGAAAAGATTGTTTGGAATTGATTTATATTTTAAATTTAATTTAAATTGTTAATTTAAATTGTATCTCTTATATACAAGTCGAATTAAAATTCAGAATGGGTTCCATTGGGTTCAGAATGACATTATAATCTTATAACGTCGGTCATTTCGACTAGATAGCAGTTAGGACACTAAGCTAGGGGACTGCGAGATATTTTAGTTATTTAATAAAAAAATAAAATCAAATAAATTACCTAATCTAATCATGGCCACTCTAAGTTAAATCAGCCGACCTAAATGTTTTCACGTCGCAGCTATTTTTTTCTTCGAGCTGATTAAATTGTCTCCCATCCTCAACATCGAACAAACAGCAAATTAATGGCCAAATTTAATGCCGCAGACATTCTGTCTGTTTTAGCTTCTATATATTAGCCTATCAGCTTCATATACCCGTTCCATCCTTTTCACTCTTTCGTTCTACCTCCCAGAAAATCGAAACCACAAAAAGGGAAAAAAGAAAAAATGAGTAAAATCAAATCAAAAATCACGAAATCATGTCGCGATAAACGCTGGATCTCCCTGATGCTCGGCGGCAAGATGAAGGGGGTTGCGATGTGATTCTGAGGGGGAAATCGGCGCTCGAACAGTGGCGACGTGGATGTTCAAAGGGGAGGTGGTTGTTGTTGGCTATAGTTGAGCGGAGTTGCAGAGGGTTTTCGACTGTGTTGAGGGGTGCGAGAGTAGAGTAAGCCATGGGGTTCTTAGGGGGTCGCGATGCGTCGTGAATCGCGAAGTGCGATGGGATTCTGATGAAGGTCGAACTGAGGAGCTGGGTTTTGGTTCCAAGTTCTGCGTTGATTTGAGGATAAGGTAACTAAGGTGAAAACCGATTTTCCTTGTTTACTTAAATTATACATTAAGATCAGTTTTAAATTAAGTAATTAGATTTTAATTACATTAAAATCAATGGCTTTAAAGAAGACATTGTCTGAGAGAAATCAAGTGGAAATACCATCCGGGTTATATCTAAAGGAAAACTGGAAATAAATTTTTGAAATAAATCATTTTGTAAATAGATCATTTTAATTGTAAATCATTTTATGGTTAAATAAAATGATTATGATGTTGGAAAATTGGTTTAAATAAAAAGGAATTTGTTAAGTAAAATTTCAGTTAATAACCATTTAAAAGAAGGAAAAATATAGGAAAGTTATTTATTCGTTTAAATAGTTAATTTAAATAAATAAATGTTTAATCAATAGATTTAAATTGATTATCATAGGTGAGATGAATTCAATTGAGATTGTTCGAATAAATGCATAGCTGGGAAATATGGAAATAAACAGGATATTCGACAACTGCAATCCTGGTGAGTAAATCTCGCTCACCTTTAGAATTATTTTTATCTCATTAAAAATAATTGTCTGTTGCTTGTGTGAATGTTTTCTGGTTGTTTTATATATATTAGTTATTTAGGCTATTATATATATATATTGGGTTGATTGATTGGTTGGATTCCCGCAGTCTCATTAGCGGATGCCCGCAGTTTCATAGCGGATGATTACCCTATACGCCCCACGCTATGATTAGTGGATGACCTTCTATACCGCGATATTCTGCCACGAAGCAGAATGGGTATTATTTATGTGCTAACATCTGTGGATGCAGGAAAACAGGTTGGAGGAATCCAACTGGATTCCTCAAAAATATATTATCTGTTTGTTTATTTGTTTGTATATATATTGTTATATATGATGTGTTAGAAAAATAAATAATTGGTTGCTTTGGGTGTTTTATCACTGGGCTTGAGTAATGATATTTAAAAATATCGTAAAAAGGATATTGGAAATTTAAAAAGGAAAATTCTATTTTTAAATTTGAATTTTTAATGGAATAAAAATTATAAACTTGTTTTTGAAAAATAAAACAAGTAGTTTCTTTTTAAACGAAGTTTATAAATAGTTCTTTTATAACGAAGTTATAAATGAAGTGAAAAGAATTATCATTTGATAATTCAGAAATAGAAATACAGGTGTGAAATTGGGATTTGAAATGAAATTTCAAAACAGATGTGAAATGGAATTTTTAAATATATAACTTGAATGAAATTTGAGTATAACATTTGAATTTTAAAGGAAGTTTAAATATTTGAAAAGGAAAAAGGAGATGGAATTTTAGAAATTCAAATGGAAGTTCAAATAGAATTTGAATAGACGAAATTAGAATAGACGAAATTAGAATAGAATTTGAATTCAAGGAATTAAATAAGATTTGAATTCAAAGGAATTCGAATAAAGAAATTCGAATAGAGATTTGAATGTAGAATTTCAAAATAGAATTTGAAATAAACTTTGAAATAGGATTTTTCAAAGTAGAATTGGAAATAGAATTTCAAATAGGATTTTAAAAATAGGAAATCCAAATGGTTTGGAAATGGAATTTGGATTCAAGGGCATTCAAATAAATTTGAGTGAAGAAATTCAAATGGTGTAAAAAAACAAGTTTGAATATTAGAAATTCAAATGGGGTCGGAAATGGAAAATGAAATTCGAATGTAAAAGATTCAAATTGAATTCAAATAGGAATTAATCTATGGGATTTGAATATGAAATTCAAATGGGTTTCTAACTATGGAATTTTGAATATAGAATTTACAAGGAGTTTGAATATTTGAATTCCAATAGAATCCAAATATAGAAATTGGAATATAGAAAGTTCAAATGGAATTTAAATATGGAGTTTGAATAAGGGAAATCAAATAGAAATTCAAATATTGAATTTGAATATCAAATAGAAAAGGAATTGGAATTTGAATTTAGAATTCAAATAAAAGTGAGATTTGAATTTGAATCAAGGAAGTCAAATAGAGTAAAATGGAATTGAATTCATTTTGAATGAAGTTTAAAAAGTTTATATATATAAATATAATTAAAACGAACTCGCCGCAGCGCTGCAGTTCGAAAAATAGCGACTCGAACTTCAATTGAATATACAGAACGCAATTGAAGTCGGAATTCTTCGAAACAAGAAACGTCAGGACCGGTTTGATAATAGTTTTCTAATGAAAGAGAAAAATCTGAATTTCGTCGTATAGATTTTGAGTTATGTCAAAATCAAATTTTCAGAAAAGCAGCGCCAGAATCGTTTTAAAACCATAATGGTTTATTTAATATTATAAAAGGATTTTAAGCAAATAAAATCCGAAGTTCTATTTAGAAAATTTCAGAGTTAAATTGTAAAGTATAGGCGAATTCAAAGTTGTGTAAATGAACATGATTTTTGAAACAGAAATCTTATTTTGGATTATTGAATAGAATTAACTGATTTGAATAGAAATTAGTTAATGAAATGTTAAAACGGTATTGGACTTCGAATAAGTAAATTCGATTTGAAAATTTATATTCGACATCAAAAAGGAAACTAGAATTGAAATTGAAATTCAAATTGGTTGTGAGCAAGTTAAAACATTTTATTTGAACGTGTTATGTTCAAACAAAGAAGTGAAATAGGCAAAAGGGCTAATTAAAGAATAAATGAGCGAAACTGAATTCAAACGAATGGATTAAGTTGAATTGATTTGGAAACAGGTGAACAGATGTTAGACAGGTATGGGATGAAGTATATGGAGATTTTAAATTTATGTGCTCGACAAAAAGGTACATGTTTAATTCATATATGGGTTTTATGCGCCGTATCGGCAAGCCGCTTGGCTTTTTCCTTTTTCTTTTGATTGAGGAAGATACCGGGATGCTATTTGAAATTTCCCGATGCTCCCGATACAGGGGAGGTTATGGCGAAATTTTCCGGAAATTTAAGGAGTTAGAATATTTTTAAGAAATTTGACAATTAGAAATCTATATATCGATATATATAGAATTCGATAAGGAAACGAAATCAAAAAATAGCGAAAAGAGCCAAGATGATTATTGAAAATATTTGTTTAACAAATATTGATAGAGAAAATGGAGAAGAGATTTAATTAATGAAATATTAATTAAAGAGCCCAGTGATTTGTTTGATATGTTTGGATGAACACTTGTTTTTATTCGATAGTTAAATCACAGACTATCGAAGCTTTGACCATCGTTGTCAATATGGAGAGACCGGTTGGATTATTATCCGAAGAACCACTCCGTATCGGCATTAGCGTTGCGAACCAAGTATGCTGAATATATTGAAGACGGAGTGAAGTGCAAGGGCTTTTTCTATTAATAGAAATGGTGCCTTCGGTTTCGTTCAATCCCAGGACGAACGTAAATGGACGAATGTCTGACAGAGTATTTCCAATGATCAAATGGGTTGGTCTGTATGAATATATGTGGTTGCAACGGATTTATCCCTTAGCATAACATCCAGAATATTTGTGCAAACTCAACTAGTGATTAACGGATCTGACAATGTGGCATTCAAAGTGATTGTGCTATCAATGAATGGTAAGTATTCGTAGCCTCAGGCCTCAACAACCGGGAAAGGACAAAAATCGGGCAGGCAGCATGGCTATGTGGGTCGCTCCCATTAGGGTGTATAATCACCTATCTAGAGAAATCCCTTTTGTTTCTAAATCTATCGATTCTGCCCATTCGGGAAACGGTGGTTTGAGTCCAACCGTTGGTGATATACATTCGATACACTCAAGCGAAATGAGTGGTCGGTCATGTGTGGGCCGGGTTGCAAGATGTTCTTGTCGAACCCAGGTGTATTCGCCTCTAGAGATACACAGTCGGAAGGTGGTCCCATACCTTGTCCTGTTGGAAATCCAATCTCCAATAAGCGCCATGGGGTTTTTGATTTTATACTATATATGTGGAGCGTGAGATGCAAGCGTTCTGCTACTTGGTTATTTACTTGATGTAGACATTATTATAATATCATTGGATTTGATATCAAAGTGTTTTGGGTTATAGTAAGGTAAAAACCGTCCATGTTTATGTGTGGGCTGGTCTTACTATTATCTTTTCTTTTGAAAAGAGTTTTGAAAGTTAAACAAGTGGTTGGAGTTTACTCACACCAGTCCCATGACTGACCCAGAGTTTGTTTTGTTTTGTTTTTCCTAAACTCTTGGGTGCCCAAATTTGTACGGGCAGTCAAGTGTTTCAGGCTTTTACAGATACACTTGGAGGAGATTGAAGCAGAAGGCTTCAACGTTAGTTATTTAGAGTTACTTCCGCTGGATCAAATGTTATGTGTGCTCTGATGATGGTATGTATATATGTACAAACAGATTTGTATTTCAAAGCTTATGTTATATAATATATGTTTTCGTTCCGCTGTGAGTTGTGATCTTCGTTTTTTCTTCTATTCTAATATTTCTTTCTTTCTATTTCTCATCCTCTAACTTCTTTCTATTAATGGTTCGTAATTCTGTGTTATTTGGGTTGGACGTGTGGTGTATTTAGTCAACTCAGATAGTACGGATTTGCGGGTCGTTTCAGTTGGTATCAGAGCTTGGGTTGAGCGAATACCTAGGCTTGTGTGGCATGTGCTCATTAGAGATAGGGTCAGTAGTACCCTAGAATGAGTTGAGTGTATATATATGAGAGAGCGTATTTGTTAGTTGATATAAATAGTTTTATATTGTGTTGACTAGTCTGTGGGTGGTTTATGAATTCTGGTCGAATCGTGGGACGCCACGACGTCGATAGGAGTTTCTAAATACTTGAACAGAAGATTGAACACAGTATTGTTTTAAAGTGGGTGAATGAAATAATTTTACCCAAAATTCTATTTTGATATAGAAAGAATAATTTTCTGAAATATTATAATATATGGATGTGTTGATTGTTAGGATTATAATCAATGAGATTATAAAATTAGAATGGTTAATTATAACCAAAATGGAATTTGTATAGGAATTAAATATACAAATGAGATGAATTAGAATTAAATTCAAACCAGAGTTAAGAATTCAAAATCCTGGGAAGTTGAAAATATTTTTCAAAGTATATTAAAATAATATAGATTTGTTTTAAAGGATTTGAAAGAAAATCATGGATTTTGAAATAATAAGGCACTGAACTCACTTCAGTGGCTGGGAAATAATTCTGATGATGATTGCAACATCATCAGTGTTCATTTCCGAGTTTCTAAGTGATGGATTTGCTACCTTAGAAAAAGTTTTTGATGGAAATATGTTTGAAAGAAAACAAATTGGTTTGAATATTCAAATGTTTTGAATTTGAAATGAAAATAAATATATGTGTATATTTATGGGATTTCAAAAGAATTTGAAAAGAAAACCCAGGGATTTGGATTCTGGAATTGGAATTTAACTTAAACTAGTTAAATGGATTGATCGTAGATCATTCGAATCAAATGAAGGAAGACCAAAAGTTTTGGTTGAAATTAAAGTCATAGAAATATGAGGAGTTGAGTTTCAACATAAGTGAGATGTTGAAAAGAAATAGATTTGTACCCTTTTTCCTACCTTAGCAATTTCGAGGACGAAATTATTTTAAGAGGGGAAGAATGTAACGACCCAGATTTTTGAACAGTTTATTTTAAATATTTAGTATGATTTTTAAATATTGAATATATAATATAAATGAATTTTTATTATTTTATCGATTTAATAATCGATATATGGTTTAATAGCAAATATATTGAATAATCATATACGAAGAAAAACCAATCGGATTTAGAGTCAAAACTATATTGAAAAACAATTTAGCCGATTTATATAAATTTTATATTGAATTAGAAAAGATTGTTTGGAATTTATTTATATTTTAAATTTAATTTAAATTGTTAATTTAAATTGTATCTCTTATATACAAGTCGAATTAAAATTCAGAATGGGTTCCATTGGGTTCAGAATGACATTATAATCTTATAACGTCGGTCATTTCGACTAGATAGCAGTTAGGACACTAAGCTAGGGGACTGCGAGATATTTTAGTTATTTAATAAAAAAATAAAATCAAATAAATTACCTAATCTAATCATGGCCACTCTAAGTTAAATCAGCCGACCTAAATGTTTTCACGTCGCAGCTATTTTTTTCTTCGAGCTGATTAAATTGTCTCCCATCCTCAACATCGAACAAACAGCAAATTAATGGCCAAATTTAATGCCGCAGACATTCTGTCTGTTTTCGCTTCTATATATTAGCCTATCAGCTTCATATACCCGTTCCATCCTTTTCACTCTTTCGTTCTACCTCCCAGAAAATCGAAACCACAAAAAGGGAAAAAAGAAAAAATGAGTAAAATCAAATCAAAAATCACGAAATCATGTCGCGATAAACGCTGGATCTCCCTGACGCTCGGCGGCAAGATGAAGGGGGTTGCGATGTGATTCTGAGGGGGAAATCGGCGCTCGAACAGTGGCGACGTGGATGTTCAAAGGGGAGGTGGTTGTTGTTGGCTATAGTTGAGCGGAGTTGCAGAGGGTTTTCGACTGTGTTGAGGGGTGCGAGAGTAGAGTAAGCCATGGGGTTCTTAGGGGGTCGCGATGCGTCGTGAATCGCGAAGTGCGATGGGATTCTGATGAAGGTCGAACTGAGGAGCTGGGTTTTGGTTCCAAGTTCTGCGTTGATTTGAGGATAAGGTAACTAAGGTGAAAACCGATTTTCCTTGTTTACTTAAATTATACATTAAGATCAGTTTTAAATTAAGTAATTAGATTTTAATTACATTAAAATCAATGGCTTTAAAGAAGACATTGTCTGAGAGAAATCAAGTGGAAATACCATCCGGGTTATATCTAAAGGAAAACTGGAAATAAATTTTTGAAATAAATCATTTTGTAAATAGATCATTTTAATTGTAAATCATTTTATGGTTAAATAAAATGATTATGATGTTGGAAAATTGGTTTAAATAAAAAGGAATTTGTTAAGTAAAATTTCAGTTAATAACCATTTAAAAGAAGGAAAAATATAGGAAAGTTATTTATTCGTTTAAATAGTTAATTTAAATAAATAAATGTTTAATCAATAGATTTAAATTGATTATCATAGGTGAGATGAATTCAATTGAGATTGTTCGAATAAATGCATAGCTGGGAAATATGGAAATAAACAGGATATTCGACAACTGCAATCCTGGTGAGTAAATCTCACTCACCTTTAGAATTATTTTTATCTCATTAAAAATAATTGTCTGTTGCTTGTGTGAATGTTTTCTGGTTGTTTTATATATATTAGTTATTTAGGCTATTATATATATATATTGGGTTGATTGATTGGTTGGATTCCCGCAGTCTCATTAGCGGATGCCCGCAGTTTCATAGCGGATGATTACCCTATACGCCCCACGCTATGATTAGTGGATGACCTTCTATACCGCGATATTCTGCCATGAAGCAGAATGGGTATTATTTATGTGCTAACATCTGTGGATGCAGGAAAACAGGTTGGAGGAATCCAACTGGATTCCTCAAAAATATATTATCTGTTTGTTTATTTGTTTGTATATATATTGTTATATATGATGTGTTAGAAAAATAAATAATTGGTTGCTTTGGGTGTTTTATCACTGGGCTTGAGTAATGATATTTAAAAATATCGTAAAAAGGATATTGGAAATTTAAAAAGGAAAATTCTATTTTTAAATTTGAATTTTTAATGGAATAAAAATTATAAACTTGTTTTTGAAAAATAAAACAAGTAGTTTCTTTTTAAACGAAGTTTATAAATAGTTCTTTTATAACGAAGTTATAAATGAAGTGAAAAGAATTATCATTTGATAATTCAGAAATAGAAATACAGGTGTGAAATTGGGATTTGAAATGAAATTTCAAAACAGATGTGAAATGGAATTTTTAAATATATAACTTGAATGAAATTTGAGTATAACATTTGAATTTTAAAGGAAGTTTAAATATTTGAAAAGGAAAAAGGAGATGGAATTTTAGAAATTCAAATGGAAGTTCAAATAGAATTTGAATAGACGAAATTAGAATAGACGAAATTAGAATAGAATTTGAATTCAAGGAATTAAATAAGATTTGAATTCAAAGGAATTCGAATAAAGAAATTCGAATAGAGATTTGAATGTAGAATTTCAAAATAGAATTTGAAATAAACTTTGAAATAGGATTTTTCAAAGTAGAATTGGAAATAGAATTTCAAATAGGATTTTAAAAATAGGAAATCCAAATGGTTTGGAAATGGAATTTGGATTCAAGGGCATTCAAATAAATTTGAGTGAAGAAATTCAAATGGTGTAAAAAAACAAGTTTGAATATTAGAAATTCAAATGGGGTCGGAAATGGAAAATGAAATTCGAATGTAAAAGATTCAAATTGAATTCAAATAGGAATTAATCTATGGGATTTGAATATGAAATTCAAATGGGTTTCTAACTATGGAATTTTGAATATAGAATTTACAAGGAGTTTGAATATTTGAATTCCAATAGAATCCAAATATAGAAATTGGAATATAGAAAGTTCAAATGGAATTTAAATATGGAGTTTGAATAAGGGAAATCAAATAGAAATTCAAATATTGAATTTGAATATCAAATAGAAAAGGAATTGGAATTTGAATTTAGAATTCAAATAAAAGTGAGATTTGAATTTGAATCAAGGAAGTCAAATAGAGTAAAATGGAATTGAATTCATTTTGAATGAAGTTTAAAAAGTTTATATATATAAATATAATTAAAACGAACTCGCCGCAGCGCTGCAGTTCGAAAAATAGCGACTCGAACTTCAATTGAATATACAGAACGCAATTGAAGTCGGAATTCTTCGAAACAAGAAACGTCAGGACCGGTTTGATAATAGTTTTCTAATGAAAGAGAAAAATCTGAATTTCGTCGTATAGATTTTGAGTTATGTCAAAATCAAATTTTCAGAAAAGCAGCGCCAGAATCGTTTTAAAACCATAATGGTTTATTTAATATTATAAAAGGATTTTAAGCAAATAAAATCCGAAGTTCTATTTAGAAAATTTCAGAGTTAAATTGTAAAGTATAGGCGAATTCAAAGTTGTGTAAATGAACATGATTTTTGAAACAGAAATCTTATTTTGGATTATTGAATAGAATTAACTGATTTGAATAGAAATTAGTTAATGAAATGTTAAAACGGTATTGGACTTCGAATAAGTAAATTCGATTTGAAAATTTATATTCGACATCAAAAAGGAAACTAGAATTGAAATTGAAATTCAAATTGGTTGTGAGCAAGTTAAAACATTTTATTTGAACGTGTTATGTTCAAACAAAGAAGTGAAATAGGCAAAAGGGCTAATTAAAGAATAAATGAGCGAAACTGAATTCAAACGAATGGATTAAGTTGAATTGATTTGGAAACAGGTGAACAGATGTTAGACAGGTATGGGATGAAGTATATGGAGATTTTAAATTTATGTGCTCGACAAAAAGGTACATGTTTAATTCATATATGGGTTTTATGCGCCGTATCGGCAAGCCGCTTGGCTTTTTCCTTTTTCTTTTGATTGAGGAAGATACCGGGATGCTATTTGAAATTTCCCGATGCTCCCGATACAGGGGAGGTTATGGCGAAATTTTCCGGAAATTTAAGGAGTTAGAATATTTTTAAGAAATTTGACAATTAGAAATCTATATATCGATATATATAGAATTCGATAAGGAAACGAAATCAAAAAATAGCGAAAAGAGCCAAGATGATTATTGAAAATATTTGTTTAACAAATATTGATAGAGAAAATGGAGAAGAGATTTAATTAATGAAATATTAATTAAAGAGCCCAGTGATTTGTTTGATATGTTTGGATGAACACTTGTTTTTATTCGATAGTTAAATCACAGACTATCGAAGCTTTGACCATCGTTGTCAATATGGAGAGACCGGTTGGATTATTATCCGAAGAACCACTCCGTATCGGCATTAGCGTTGCGAACCAAGTATGCTGAATATATTGAAGACGGAGTGAAGTGCAAGGGCTTTTTCTATTAATAGAAATGGTGCCTTCGGTTTCGTTCAATCCCAGGACGAACGTAAATGGACGAATGTCTGACAGAGTATTTCCAATGATCAAATGGGTTGGTCTGTATGAATATATGTGGTTGCAACGGATTTATCCCTTAGCATAACATCCAGAATATTTGTGCAAACTCAACTAGTGATTAACGGATCTGACAATGTGGCATTCAAAGTGATTGTGCTATCAATGAATGGTAAGTATTCGTAGCCTCAGGCCTCAACAACCGGGAAAGGACAAAAATCGGGCAGGCAGCATGGCTATGTGGGTCGCTCCCATTAGGGTGTATAATCACCTATCTAGAGAAATCCCTTTTGTTTCTAAATCTATCGATTCTGCCCATTCGGGAAACGGTGGTTTGAGTCCAACCGTTGGTGATATACATTCGATACACTCAAGCGAAATGAGTGGTCGGTCATGTGTGGGCCGGGTTGCAAGATGTTCTTGTCGAACCCAGGTGTATTCGCCTCTAGAGATACACAGTCGGAAGGTGGTCCCATACCTTGTCCTGTTGGAAATCCAATCTCCAATAAGCGCCATGGGGTTTTTGATTTTATACTATATATGTGGAGCGTGAGATGCAAGCGTTCTGCTACTTGGTTATTTACTTGATGTAGACATTATTATAATATCATTGGATTTGATATCAAAGTGTTTTGGGTTATAGTAAGGTAAAAACCGTCCATGTTTATGTGTGGGCTGGTCTTACTATTATCTTTTCTTTTGAAAAGAGTTTTGAAAGTTAAACAAGTGGTTGGAGTTTACTCACACCAGTCCCATGACTGACCCAGAGTTTGTTTTGTTTTGTTTTTCCTAAACTCTTGGGTGCCCAAATTTGTACGGGCAGTCAAGTGTTTCAGGCTTTTACAGATACACTTGGAGGAGATTGAAGCAGAAGGCTTCAACGTTAGTTATTTAGAGTTACTTCCGCTGGATCAAATGTTATGTGTGCTCTGATGATGGTATGTATATATGTACAAACAGATTTGTATTTCAAAGCTTATGTTATATAATATATGTTTTCGTTCCGCTGTGAGTTGTGATCTTCGTTTTTTCTTCTATTCTAATATTTCTTTCTTTCTATTTCTCATCCTCTAACTTCTTTCTATTAATGGTTCGTATTTCTGTGTTATTTGGGTTGGACGTGTGGTGTATTTAGTCAACTCAGATAGTACGGATTTGCGGGTCGTTTCAACATATAGGCCCATAAAACTTAATCGTTAAATAAATATGCTTGAATCAGTGGGAGGGTTAAGTACATATCGGGTTGGTGGGTAATATTAGTAAATATAGGCCCACAAACTTAACCAATTGGAAACCCTAGTAATGGGGAACCATTTCAGCAGTAACCCACATAGATGTACCACGGTACCCTGAATTGGCAGGGTAGGGCATGATTACTGGACTGATTGTAAGCGGTCAAAGCAGTGGCAGGGGGTACGTCGGTGTAGCTTCCGATGATTTACGGACGTGCACGTACTCCGGAGTGGGAAAACGCAGGCCATGGGTACCAATAGTTATACACTGTGCATCTTGAATCATGTCAGGTCGCTGTCATAAGGATTGATACACCTTATGGTGGGAACATCACAAGGTATTTACACGCAAGAGAGGGTCGATTGACACAGACACAAGAGAACATTAATGCAAGCAAGGAGCCGATCGATAGGGTAGTAAGGGTACATCTAACATGTTCATGGCAATTAGGCTGATTGAGATGGAATCCTCACAATAGATGTACATCTGAAGGCTACCACAATTATGATGATTGGGATCACGATATCATTTTATATAGATTACTAGATGGGACACTAGTTAGGTGGTGCAAAGATAGATATAGAAATCAGAATAACAAAGTAGTAGCGAAGCAGAGAAAGAGTAGAAGTGCATTCAGTTTATCTTGCCTTATCATACCTTATGCTTATCCTATGTTATCTTGTTATCCCTGTTATCATGGTATTGTCTTATATTCAATTTGTTCATGTCATCATACTTTTGCCTGTTTATATGCTGAAAGTCACTGAACTTACCAGACTTATGTCTGACCTAGTTTTGTTTCGCCTATTTTCTTCCGTTCCCCCCTAA
Organism: Allium sativum; assembly: GCA_030737875.1. Lineage (NCBI taxonomy): Eukaryota > Viridiplantae > Streptophyta > Magnoliopsida > Asparagales > Amaryllidaceae > Allium > Allium sativum. The sequence goes on along the minus strand of CM060918.1, from coordinate 154,753,947 downwards.
AGGTTCACAGGGAGGAAATGTTACCGCTTAACTCAGTTTTCTTACCAAGCTCGAAGATAGTCGATGTATTGCTTGGAGACTCTCTTCCACTGCTATGGCTGGTTCACGCTTTACTGGGGAATATCATTGTTATTTTTTATGCTTATTTTATACTTGGAAGTTTTTGAATCAAGACAGAAGTTCTATGTATTACTTTTTGAGACAAATGTTGTAAAAGCTTGACTGAACCATATTATTTATAAAATGACTTTATTTTCTGCTGCTTTATTTGTCTGTCTTGTAATTTATCTGCATCTTTTACCTAAAATGCTCCACCAAAGTTAAGGCATTCCCTTTGTGGGTGACCTTAACGGAGGTGGGGTGTTTCATATTGATGGGTACCACAACATGGAGAATACATCCTTGCTTGATGATGAAGAGTTGGAAAAGGCAGAGTACGATGAATCTTTGGTGCATTAAATGGGAACCACACAAGAAGAGTATGTCTTTACTGGATGATCAGAGTGTATGTTCACGGGATGGAGGCTGGGTATCAATGTGGATTGCAAAGAACATAATCCTGAATTTGGGCATAAAAAGAAACTGCAGCGGGCCTGGTCCAGTAATAGCTTGTAGATTTGATGGAATGTTGGTCACAAATTGTAAGGTCTGGGTATGTCTTAGAATTTCGATTTATGAAATTGTTTTGAAAGTATCCTTTCAAGAAAATGCCTTGAATACTTAGAGTATTTTGTGTGGAACTTTTGTCATTCTTTTGATTAAGTATTGCATAGAATTTCGGGGACGAAATTCCTTTTAAGGGGGAAAGAATTTAACAACCTGAAATTTCGGGCAGTAAATATTTAAATATTGAGGTTATTTAAATGTTGGATTTAATATTATAAACATGGTTTTATAACCTTGATTAAATCTCTTTATAAATAATAATTAAGGAGAAGAAAACATGTTATTGAGTTTTTGATAAGTAATTCAAAGAAAAATCGATAATGTGACCGAAAACAGAATTATCGATAAACGAGGTTTTGCTTATTAAAAGTTGTTGGAATATCATGTGCATGTAGTAACATTAGAAGAACACATATATGTGTATGTACATATCATAGAAGTAACATACAAATGGTATATGTGTACATGTTCTAGTATATGATAAATGGCTTAAAATGATAGGGACACGTGTCATCAAATAAAAGGAACACATGCTTTGTAAGTAAATAAGGTTAAGACACATACACACGTTAGGTTTCCATGTGTAGAAACATCTAAAGACACCTAAGTAGGCATGCGTCTTCATCCTAAAGCATGGTTGTATGTATTCATGTGAGGGAAAAGAAATACGAAGAGGCTTATTATGTAAGATAAAAGATATAAATTTAAAAAGAGAAGCTTATCATGTAAGCTATATGATATAAATTTAAGAGAAGCTTATCATGTAAGCTAAATGATATAAATTTAAAAAGAGCAGCATATCATGTAAGCTAAATGATATAAATTTAAAATTATAAGCTTAACATGTAAGCTAAAAAATATAAACTTAAAATAAGAAGCTTATCATGTAAGCTAAAAGAAAAAGAAAAGTGATAAGGAAACATAATCCTCTTAGGTGTCCATGTGTAGAAATATCTAAAGACACCTAAGTAGGCATGTGTCTTCATCCTAAAGCATGCATGAAGACAAGGAGGAAAAGTGTCCCAAAATCAAATTACCAAACTAGACTTGAAAACTACTATATAAAGGGTGGAAAGGTTCATTCTTTTTCATGGATTCAAAAATGAAAATTAAGATAAGAAAAGGAAGAGAGGTTAAGGAGAAGACAAGAGAAGGAATACAAGTTCAATTTTCAAGTCTAAGGTGAGTAAAATTGTTTAAGTTCAGGTATTCATTACCTATTTTGAAGAAAAGTTGAGAAATTTATGAATGAATGATTGGACTTGAAACCATGAAAATGACGTTCGGTATTTTGGGCATAACTTTTGCAATTCTTAATGAAATTACAACTTCTCTATCAATTTAGAAAGCTAATTCAGATGGCTACAACTTTCTTTTGGCACTTTTTTATAATTCAGCCGTTTGCATGTCCTAAAACTAGATACAAAGTGAAGTAAAAATAAGCCCGAAATGGACAGGCTAAAAATGCCTCACAATGTTGAATTTCATATATTTAATTAATAAATGATTTTAAGGTTTTCTTTTGATGATAATGAAGTAGACAAAGAGAGCTTCTTACTATAGAAAATTTGGAGTCAAAAACTATTTTTATCACAGAGAAATAGCATCATACATTTTGCTCAAAAACTGGCCAAAAATACAAGTTTTGGAACTTTAAGTAGCATTTTAAAATGCTATCTTTTCTCTGAGTTATTTGTAAAGCATATTAAAGCCACTCAAAACTTTTCATAGCATCGTAGAAACGCTATAGTAAGCTCTTTTTAGTCTAAAATCATTATAAACCACCCAGAACTTGTCATAGCATTTCTGGAAGCGCTGTCTTTTGATGAATTGACTATGATGTACTTTAAAACAAAGTTAACTTTTCATAGTGTGATAGAAACGCTCTAATAGCTGTTTTGAGTTTAAAACTAGTGTAAACTACCCACAACTTTTCATAGCATAACAAAAACACTATAATAGATGTTTTGAGTATAAAATCATGATAAACCGCTCCAAATCCTCTCAAATTTTATGTGTCGTTTGACGTGACATCTGATGTGACATTTGATATGACATTTAATAATAAATGTTTGATGTGACATTTGATTTGATATTTGATGTGACATTTGAGGATATTTATGATTGAGTAAGAACTTATTAGAAAGATATAAAGGCGGTTTGAGAATTGAGAATAAAGGAGTTTCTGCATAATGAAGATGATCGACATTTAAAATAAAAGGTGTTTATCTTTTGAAAGGAAGTTCTATAAGTGATATATAGATGTCTTTCAAAATAAAAGACTGGAACGTTCTAGGGTGACAGAGAGGATAGTGTTTAGGCTTGGGTTTGGAAAATATAGTTTCCTGCTCTCCCTGGCTATCCCTAACTGATCCGACGGATGGGATGGTTAATTTCAAATTTTAATTTGAAATTATTTGAGTTTAGAAATAATGTAGAATTTTATGTAATATTAAAGAAAAGTAATTTAATATTACTTTTGAGAATCTCTACATGATATAAAGAGTATTTTGAAAGTAAATGTTTTGTAAAGAAGAACTACGTTGGCTTGATCCTTTATCTAATTGCTTACCCAAGTAGATAAAGGTATGTAGGCAGTCACAAGTGGTAGTGATGTAGCTGCTATATTAATAAAAATATTTTTTATTACTTGTTATTGCATCTTGTGTTGGTGCATCTTTTATGTGTTATCATTGATGTCATGCTAACGTGTTTATCAAGTATGCGAGAATGAATATCGATGATCATCTCACTAGAGTCGCATACTAGTCGATTTATGGTAATAGAGTTTAATTCGTATTTGATCCTACCTTGTGAATTAGATGAATATTTATTAAATGGAATTTATTTAAATTATATCCAGTGCATTTAGTGATGTAATTATACAATATGATGGTAGTTGTCATTGATCGGATACATGGGTTTTTAGGCAATTTTGACTGGTCCGAAATTCCGGGGCGTCAGAATAATGGTATCAAACGAGGACTCCGCCCTAGGTCGGAGTCAGGGCAGACTTACTGGACTGATTGTAAGAGATCCAAACGAGAATGATGTAATGGTTTTTACGATCAGTAGAATTGTTGCATACATGTATTCATGACACCAATATATATGGTTGTGCACATCAACGAAGGGTTGCCACTTTAGGAAAGTTATACCTCCTACTGTGGGGCCGGCACAGAGTATCTACGTAGTAGGGACCCAATCGATTAGGGTAGTGGTTAGCGTACATCTGGACGTATGCCTAAGTCTACCATCTTATAGTTGTGGGGATCATCTCATTCTGGTTATACCAGTATTAGTGTAGAGAATCATAGAATCTTTATAAAAGCATATACACTCTATCATGTTTACCTTGTCGCACCTACCTTTTATGGTGTTATCTTTCTTATCCACTTTATATGCCTGTCATGCTACTTTTATTTATTTACTTGCTAAAAGCAACTGGACTCGCTATACTTTATGTATGACCCTTTTTGTTTCTACTTTTTCTCGTGACACCCCACGTCCATTAATGTCACTCACAAAGGAAAGGTTTGTGGAGAAAAGAAGGAAGTAAAAGATGAGGAAACAATGCAAAACAAGAAGGTATGGCCCAAGAAACGGCAGTAGCAACAACAAGAACAATAGAAAGGTGGAAAGACTGACAAGGCTAAGGATAAGAGGAAGTGTCACAGTTGTGGACGAGAGGGTCACTTGGTCAAGGAATACAAAATAAGGAAGTATACTTGCTTCAATTATGGAGAGGTCGGACACTTTGATAGGGAGTGCCCGAAGTAACAGGGACCACATGGACAAGATCAAAGGATAGGAGCTTCTGGAGGGCAGGTGCATGCATGTGGTATAGGGCTTGGTGCGGTTCTGATGCAAAAAGGGAAGGTAGTGTGTTATGGGGGTAGACAACTAAGAGTCCATGAGAAGAACTACCCTACCAATGATTTAAATCTAGCTGTCATAGTATTCGCACTCAAGATGTGGCGTCATTATTTGCTACAGAAAATTTCGAGTTGTACACCGATCATAAATCTTTCGAGTATTTGTTCTAGCAGAAGGAACTTAATTTAAGGCAACAAAGGTGGATGGAGTTCCCAGCTTCTTTTGATTTCGAGATTGCTTATACCCCTGGCAAGGGTAACGTGGTGGCAGACGCACTGAGTAGGCAGAGGGTGGCCTTAAGTCCTCTGTTTGTGGAAAGGAAAAGTTTGGAGTTCATATCGATTTTTGATTTTAGACCCTCCACCGAGTTATTGCCAGGTTTGTTTGTATCACTAGAGATTCGGCCTACTCTTGTGGATCAGATAGGAGCTTCGCAGTGAAATGATCCATAGATTTCAGACAACTTGGATAGGCTCCGCAAAGGGGAGACTTCTAGTCACCTCAATCGATATTCCATTGATGATAAAGGGTGGTTGCGAGGAGATGGAAAGCTTTGTGTTCCTCAAACTAGAAGTTTGTTGAAGGCAGTCCTAGAAGAAGCTCATCATTCTAAGATGACTATTCATCCAGGTAGTGGTAAGATGTATAGGGACATGAAGAGAGTTTTCTTTTGGGCTGGGAAGAAGAAAGATGTTGTAGAGTTTGTTTCTCAATTTTTAGTTTGTCAGCAAGTCAAAGCTGAACAGAAGAAGCTCAGTGGTTTACTTCATACTTCGGAGGTTCCAGAGCGGAAGTGGGAGAGCGTCTCTATGGATTTCATAGATGGTTTGCCTAGATCAAAGAAAGGCAACACCAGTATTTGGGTGATAGTAGATATACTTACTAAGAGCACTCATTTTATTCTAGTAAAGAGTACGAGGACGGCAACTTGGGTGGCAGCAATTTATGTTCGTGTGATAGTCCATCTTCATGGAATACCTTCCATCATCGTAATCAATCGTGACCCTATCTTCACTAGTGAATTTTTGGGGATCTTGCAAGAAGAATTAGGTACACAGTTATGTTTGAGCACCGCTAATCATCCTCAGATCGATGGACAGAAGGAGAGGGTGAACAAAATACTTTAGGATCTTTTGAGGCTATGTATCCTAGACTTCGGAGGGACTTGGGAAGAGCATCTTCCTTTAGTAGAGTTTGCCTATAATAAGAGCTATCAAGCTAGCATTGGCATTGCACCCTTCGAAGCATTGAACGGACGACCCTGTAGATCACCAACTTTGTAACACCCCATGTCCATTAATGTCACTCACAAAGGGAATGCATCAATGTCCATGAAGCGTTATTATTTTATAGAACAGATAAATTACAAGAATAAATAAATAAACAATCACAGCGGAAGATAAAACTTATTTCATAGCATCATAACTCAAAACAAGCTTACATAAGTAGTTTCCAAAACCATTACAACAGGATCAATAGTCTTTTCCAAAAACTTCAAAGTACATAAAGAAGCAAATACTTAAATAACATAAATGCATAAATACCCACTGAGCATAAGCAAAGCCATAAAGATGAGAGAGTCCAAAGCGATACATCTACTCTTTTCAAGCAACTGAAAGAAATAGGCACTAAGCTGTAGTATTCCCTCCTTGCAAACCTGAGGGGGCGGGGGGGGGGGGGGAGATAAGAAAAGATGTGGAAACAAACGGGTCAGACATAAAGTCTGGCGAGTCCAGTGATTTTAATAAATAATAGGTAAGGTAAATGATCAAGACATAAATTGGCATCATGATATGGCTGTAACATAGATAAGGTAGATAAAAAGGATGGACAAGATGATTTCATTCCTAAGTACTAAGACAATCCTACACCTTGGCTAAGCGAACAACCCTCCAAATATTAACCCCAAAGACCGAAGTCAACATCAGACTAGCACCCAAAGGACTATCCAACTCAACCAACATGTATCTCGTTACATCGCACTTTTGCTAAGTTACACCACATTACTTAATTACACCGCACATCTACTAGTCTCTTTTACTCAAGGTTGATCCCTTCCCACTAACTGTACCCACGTGACAAACTTGGTAGTTACTTGTACCTAGCTGCTATCGTAGGTGCCGGCTTCCTCCTACCACCGCTAAGGTACCCTTACTCTACCCATTCGATCGGCTCCCTAAACCCCGTAGGCACCCGTGCTGGCCCGACAGTAAGGTGTATCACACCCTAAAGTGGCAACCCCGATACCAACATGAAACGCACGACCATACCTACACGATACAACAACGTCTTACCTACCAGCCCGGACCTATGCATGCACATGAACCCGTTGGACTTGCGTTGCCACCGCTATTCACGTTTTGACCTCTTATATTCAAGCCCAGTAAGCGTGCCCCCAACCCCGGCCTAGTACCGGGCCAAATTAGATACTCAAACGGGTTACTGGTTGAAACGGGTCCCCTTCCGACACAAGCCTCCCACCTATGCTTGGCCCCCACTAGGTTTTTCTCCCACTTAACCATTTTAATTTAAATGTCCATGTCTTACACATGCTATGGTTAAGTCCATACTTACATGTCATAATTTACATGCCTTATCTTATTCCGGTTAAGTCCATATTTACATGTCACCCCACTTAACCCTCTAACCATACTCATGTCTTATTATGGTTAGTATTCCTTAATTCATTCCTTATGACTAACGGTGCATGACCTCCCACATTAGACCGAACACTTTTTGGCTGCTGGATTTGCCGGGCGGTTCCGGGCAGTCTTACGCCACAAACCGGGTCTAACCTCGTGTCACCCATCGTTACGCCTACAGTTCATGCCTTTGACCTCTCATATTAGACGTCCAATTGTGGTAGCTAGATTTGGAATGCGGTTCCGAGCAGTCTTACACCACAATTGCGCCTAACCTCGTGTCAAAGGTTTATTAGTAATCGTATTTCACCCAAACCCCAATTTTCATGTCATGTGTTTCCAATTCAACATATAATCATGTTTACACTTTTTGCCTATTCCAACTTGTCATTAATTATACTAATTACATATTAATTAGCCTCAATTACAAATTTCCAATTTCCAATTATAGGCAATTTCATCAATTCCATGCAATTCATACCCAAATATGCCAATTTCACATATTATCCAATAATATCCAGTTTCCCATATTCCCAATATTCCCCATCATTCCCACGTATTCGCATTCGTGCGTATTTTTAATATAGGCTCGAAGGTAGCCTAGATCCACAAATAAAAGGAATAGGGGTAAGAAGAGAGAATCAATTCATAGAAAATTGGAATAAAACATCAACATGAAATAAAGAGGCATATAGACTGGCATAGAGGCATAATAAAAGATTCAACATGAATAAACTGATAAAAGGTATGAACTTTACATAGAAACATAGGCATATGATGACATGAATCAAAAGGTGAAGACTTGGTGAGATTTTCATTACAAACATATATATGAATCCTTTTCACAACTTTTTCATGTTACTTTAAAACCTATTATACTGTGAAAATAACTGTACTCACCTTTCACGGCTAAAGAAAAGAATTATAAACTGAAATTGATGTAGAAACGTTGCGGTGATGTTGATTGATCTCCTTTAATTGTTGTTGAAGTTCTAAAATTTTCTTTGAATTTTGTATGAACACTTGAGATTTGATTAGAGGCAGCGGCTAGGGTTTAGGAGAGAGAGTTTGACAGCATAATGGTGTCTTAGAAATTATTTTATGAATTAGGGTTAGGTTGATGACATATTTGTAACAACCCATGTCCATTAATGTAACTAACAAAGGGAATGCATCAATGTATATGAAGCGTTATTGTTGTATAGAACAGATAAATTACAAGAATAAATAAATAAAACAACACAGCAGAAGTTAAAACTTATTTCATAGCATCATAACTCAAAACAAGTTTACATAAGTAGTCTCCAAAACCATTATATCAGGATAAATAGTCTTTTCAATAAACTTCAAAGTACATAAAGAAGCAAATACTTAAATAACATAAATGCACAAAATCCCCACTGAGCATAAGCAAAGCCATAAAGATGATAAAGTCCCAAGCGATACATCTATTCTCTTCAAGCAACTGAAAGAAATCGGCACTAAGCTGTAGTATTCCCTCCTTGCAAACCGGGGGGGGGGGGGGGGGAGAAAAGAGGTGGAAAGAAAAGGGGGTCAGACATAAAGTCTGGCGAGTGCGATAACTTTAACAATATAACTATCAAAATAACTAGGATAAGGCATAAGCTGGAAAATAAGGAAATGACTGTGAACAATTGGGTATGACAGAGCAAACAAGGAAATAAGATGAACAAAATAACGTTAAAGGCGCACCTAATCACCATAGGATAATTACTATACTGCACCACCACTAGTCACCCTAAAGGTTGATCCCGCCTACAAAACTTAATACTGCTAATGGTAGTTTCGTGTACCCCTAGCTACCTCAATAGGTGTCGTCTGCCCCTATCTCCACTAGGTGTACCCACTACCCCCATTCGATCGGCTCCCTAACTCGTAGATACCCGTGCTGGACCCACGGTGGGGTGTATCACTCCCCCAGTGGCAACCCGATACAACCAAAAATGCACGGCTTATATCTACACGATGCAAAAACGTCTTACCTACCAGCCCGGGCCCACACACGCATATGAACCCGTTGGACTTGCGTTGCCACCGGTGACCCGTTTTGACCTCTTACAATCAAATCCAGTATGTGTGTCCTGTCCTCAACTTGGGTCGAGCCCACAAAGATACTTAATGGGTTACTGGTTTGAAAAGGGCCCCCATGCATGACGCAAGCTTTCCACCTATGCTTGGTCCCCTCTAAGGTTTTTCCCCCCACTTAACCCCATTCTTATTCATGTCTTCTTACATGTTTCAATCTTGGTCAAGTGCATCTAATCGTATTTCAAATGCCACCCAAGGCACCCATTAAATTCCACATGCCACCCAAGGCACCCACTTAACACCCTCATGTCACCCTACATGTTTATCTGGTCAAGTGTTTCTTAATTCATTAAGACCGTAACCTTGTAATGACCTCCCACATTAGAATGGCATTTGTGGCAGCTGGATTTACCGGGCGGGTCCGGGCAGTCTTACACCACAAACGAGCCTAACCTCGTGTCTTTACAACTGTTACGCATTTAATTTATGCCTAAACCTCCCACATTAGACTGGCATTTGTGGCAGCTGGATTTGTCGGGCGGGTCCGGACAGTCTTGCACCACAATCGAGTCTAACCTCGTGTCTTAGGCGGTTTATTATTACACATAATTAATTACCTGCAATTTGAATTAATTTCCCTATTCAAATTGTCAATCAATTACAAATTTAACTATATCCATAATTATCACCTTAATTATGTCCATCTATTTATGGTATATAAAAATTATACCAATTAACATCACATTTAAGGCATTTATGCCAATTCTAAATATTAAATCTTATGCCAATTCTAAATATTAAATCTTTTAATATTATCCCAGTGACCCACGTTGTACGTTCGTTCATTTAACGTGAAATATTCGTTAGACTCGAATAGTCTAACTTATGGAATAAAGAGAAAACATCACAACATGCATAGAATATAAATTAGATCTAACTTACGAACAAAAGTCATAACATGAATTAGCATATAGATCAAAACATAAGGGGTGAACTTTCATATGTGAATAAGGTGTTTCATCTAAACTTGCATAGACAATGGGTGTATGACACATGTACTTTCATAACTTATGTAGTTTTAACATAAAGGTTTGAACTTGCATAGGAATCTCAAACTTTCATTACATGATTCATGCCCCCAAACATATATAAATATACTTACATATGTGATTTATGCAACATAAATTATGATGTAAACTTGCATCTAACTCACACATGTCATAGCCTAAACTTTAGATCCAATCTTACACATAAAATAGAAGTCATGAAACATATAAGGTGGTATATGATTCTCATTAACTTGCATATGATTTATATCTAAATTAACATCCAAACATGCATATAGAATTATCAAGTTAAACTTACATATGATTTAACATATGAATTAGTTCCAACAACATAACTAAACTAGCGTATAAAGCATCATTGTGAATTGATTGTACATAAGCCAACAATTAACATAGAATTTCAACATAGATAATAACATCACAGCTTTACAACATAGATAATAACATCATAGATTTACAACATAGATAATAACATAACGGTCAATGATTCACAACATAACCATATAACCCAAATCATAACTCAACCTAATTAAATTGTTAATTATCTTATTAAAGAAATCAAACTCACAACTCAAAGAAGGTCTTGAGTTCTGAAATCTGAGTTCTGAAATTTATTTAGCTCTCCGTTGAAGAAGACAAATTCGTTGTTGTTTAGATTTGAGTTGAATAGAATTGAGTTGATTAGCTTTTCTTCCTCTCTAATTGGTGGCGGCTACTCTAGGTTGCAAAGTGATAGTATGACGGCCATGGTTCTAATTTTTATTTGATTTTAGGGTTTGAGTCTACATGTGTTTATATAGAGTTTAGAATTAATTTAGGCCATCTGATCAACCCAGAATTAACCACAGCCATTCAGACCAGATCAGAAACCCTAATGACTCAGCAAACAATCACCAAATTGTCATCTTTCAAATCTTCCCGGGGGGGGGGGGGGGAGCAGGTCGACCTGGCCCTGGCGGGAATTTTCCCGCCTAGCCCAATCTGAGTCTGAATTCGAATTTTTGAAATCTGTTTGAATTTTTCTGAAACTTCCGATCGCCATAACTTCTTCATACGAAGTCCAATTCACGCAAACTCGGACTCTATCTCAACCAGAATTCTGAGACGAACACAATGGCGCAACCCGTTTCCCTTGATTCTCACATTTGAATTTAAATATTCTTTAATTAGTTACTTTAGTGTTAATAGAAATATGGGGTGTTACATTCTCCCCTACTTAAAGGATTTTGTCCTCGAAATCTCTAAGTCAAGAAGAACGTATCCTACCATCGAATCATCCATCTACTCAACCATCAACCACCAGCAACCATGGTCCTTACAAGATTTCTAATGCTTTTCATGTACATATGTATAGTGTATGTATATGTTCGTATACTAATGCAAAATCAGGCGGTCTACTGATTCAGTTGACCTCCTTAACGCAAATCATGATAGTGCCATGCGTCCATTATGTATGCGAACAACCCTATACATATCATTACTACATGTGTGCATAACCAGTCATTTAAATGCAACATCCATATGATACACCCATTCAATGTACATTCATTTTACCAAATACATCCATTTTTATGCAATATGCATTATGAAAGTGACTGAGCCGATCTAGTGCCTAAATTGTGTGTATATGCATCCACGAGCAACCACTAGCAAACACTTGCATCCACATGCATCCACCATACATAACATGTCTCAAACACATGTTTCACCCATCGGACGACCCTATCTAAAGATCAAAGATACTAGCGAGAGGACATACTAAAGATAGAATAAGTACAAGCTAAGTGATAAAGGAGAAATTAAAGGACATACCCTCGAAAAGAAAAGGGTACAATGAACGCATATTCTCTTCCGTTTCCCAAGTAGCATTGCTCTCATCATCTCCTCATTTCACATTGACTAGCTTGACCTCTCGATTCCACAACTTCTTAATCTCCGACCCAAGAATGCATGTAAGAGCTCGTCGAATTGTCGCCTCACGCTCTATCTCCGCTTCTCTAAGCAAGCTTGGCTCTACCACTTTCGCGGTCTCATGAGAGCATTTCCTAAAATGTGATACATGGAATACGGCGTGTACACCACTAAATCTCTCGGGTACCTCCACTCTATACGCCATATGTCCAATCCTCTCCTTAATAGGAAACAACCCTACGAACCTTGGTGCTAACTTCCCAATGGACCCAAAGCGAACAACATTCCGTAATGGAGACACGTTGATAAAAACCATGCCCCCCATATCAAATTCAAGATCTGTCCTCCTCTTGTCCGCATACGATTTCTGCCTATCTTGCGCCGTCTTCATCCTCCTTTGAATCAAATTGATCTTTTCCGAAGTCTCTCTAATCATATCGGGCCCAAGTAAGATCTTATTCGTAGATTCCCACCAGCATGTAGGTGAACGACAAGGCCTTCCATAAAGAGCCTCGAAAGGTGCCATGCCAATGCTAGACTGAAAGCTATTATACACGAACTCCACCAAGGGAAGATGGTCCTCCCATGTACCTCCGAAGTCTAAAACACAAAGCCTCAAAAGGTCCTCTAGAATACGATTCACCCTCTCGGTCTGGCCATTCGTCTGAGGATGATATGCGGTGCTCAAACATAACTGAGTCCCTATCGCCTCTTGCAAGCTCTTCCAAAACTCGCTAGTAAAGATAGGGTCGTGATCGCTTACTATGCTAGAAGGAACACCGTACAAATGAACTATCTCTCGAATGTATACAGAGGCTAACCATGGAGCAGTCCTCTTACTCTTCACGGGAATGAAATGGGCGCTCTTAGTAAGTCTGTCTACCACAACCCAAATCCCCGTATTACCCTTCCCCGATCTCTGTAACCCGTCAACAAAGTCCATCGAGACACTCTCCCACTTCCATTGTGGGACCCCCAATGGGTGAAGCAATCCACCGGGCTTCTTTTGCTCTTCTTTTACTTGTTGGCACACCAAGCATCTAGCGACAAACTCGGCCACATCCTTCTTCATACCGGCCCAAAAGTAAACTCGTCTCATGTCCATGTACATCTTGTCCCCGCCGGGATGAATGGTCATCTTCGAACGATGTGCATCATTAAGAATGGTCTTCGTTATGTTCTCGTCTCATGGTACACAAAGTCAACCGTCCCTACGTAACCAACCCTTATCATCTAGGGTATACCTACTGAGATGGCTCGATGACTCCCCCCTTATGAGCTTCTCTACTAACTCAACCAACTATGGGTCATCTCGCTGTGCCTCACCAATCCGTCCTGAAAGCGCAGGTCTGACCTCTAAGGATGCTAGCAAACCGGGTACAAAGTCAATGGTAGGTATAAAGTCAAACGTAGAGATGAACTCTAAGCTTTGCTTCTCAACAAACAACGGACTCAAGGACAACCTTTTCCAACTTAAGGCGTCTGCCACCACGTTATCCTTGCCAGGGGTATATGCTATCTCGAAATCGTAGGACGCTAAGAATTCCATCCACCTTTGTTGCCTTAAGTTCAAGTCCTTCTGAGAGAACAATTATTTTAGCGATTTGTAGTTTGTGAACAATTCGAATTTCTCGCCAAGAAGATAATTGTGCCAAGACTTAAGTGTGAAAACAATAGAGGCCAACTCTAGGTCATGTGTAGGGTAATTTCTCTCATGCACTCTCAACTGCCTTCCTCCATAGGCTATTACCCTCCCCTCTTGCATTAAGACTGCGCCTAGTCCTGTTCGACAAGCATCGGTATAAACAGTAAATGGCTTACTCCCATCTGGCAACACTAAGACTGGGGCTGTGGTCAATGTTATCTTTAAATGTTGGAACGCATCATCATAATCTACGTCCCACGTGAAAACTAGGTTCTTCTTCGTTAAGCTTGTCAATGGGGCTGATATCTTTGCGAAGTCCTTGATAAACTTCATATAGTAGCCTGCCAACCCCAAGAAACTCCTCACCTCAGTAGCATTTTTAGGGACCTTCCAATCTTGGATGGCCACCACCTTCGCGGGATCCACAGCTATCCCTTCTTTGGAAACCACGTGCCCTAAGAATCGCACTTCCTTCCTCCAAAAGTGACATTTAGAAAATTTAGACTTAAGGTTATGCGCTCGAAGGGTCTCCAGTACTTCCCTAAGATGTAGGGCATGCTCTTCCTCGCTCTTAGAAAAGATCAAGATGTCATCCACAAAGACCACCACGAATTTATTAAGGTACTCCCTAAACACCCTGCTCATCAACTCAACAAAGTATGCGGGGGCGTTTGCAAACCGAAGGGCATTACAAGCCACTCATAGAAACCGTCTGGAGTCCTAAAGGCAGTCTTGTCTATGCTATCCTCAGCCACTCTCAACAGATGGAAACCAGTGGCTAAGTCCAACTGCGAAAACACTAAGGCCCCAACTAACTGATCGAAGAGATCGTCAATCCTCGGCAGTGGGTGCCTATTCTTCTTAGTAAGTTTTTTAAGTTCTCTATAGTCCACACAAAGTCTAAGGGACCCATCTGCCTTCGTGGCAAATACTACTGGAGCACCCCACTCTGATACTCTACGTCTTATGAACCCCTTCTCAAGCAACTCCCCTGCTTGCTTATTGAGTTCTCTCCTCTCACGAGGAGCCATGTGGCGTACTGGCAGAGATACTGGTTTTGCATTGTCTACAAGATAAATACGAAAGTCTATCTCACGTTTTGGGGGTAGACCCCTCACCTCATCGAAGATATCAACATATTCACGGACTATACGAACAGAATGTAAATCATCATTGGATGCGTCAAGTGACTCAAGATAACTAAGCATCACCAATCCTCTAGGGTCACAAGAAATATCAAGGGTCTTTCCACTACGAGTCAACAATTTTACTACCCTTCGTTCACAATCTAGGATGGCACCATATCTGGCTAGCCAATCCATCCCTAGAATCAACCCATAGCCCATGAAACCAAGCACAAAAGCATTACATTCAAAACCAATGCCTAAGATAGACAATCTCAAATCCCTACAAACCATGGATAAATGAGCCGACCCACCAATAGGATTTGAGACTACAATGGGATCCACAACAAGACTAGTATTTAAGTGTAGTGTTTCAACTAATGATGTAGAGATAAACGAATGTGATGCGCCAAAATCGAATAAAGTACGGACAGGATGATCAAACAGAAAAACTAAACTCTCAACGGAAATGTTTCTACCTCGTTCTTGCAGCGGTGAGACCGCGAGAGCTTGGACCTGCTCCCTTGCCTGCCCAGGTGCCATGAGAGCCTGAAGCTGCCCTCCAGAAGTTCTTTGCCCTTATGCCTGTTTCCTTGGGCAGTCCTTAACTAGATGACCTGCCACTCTATAGTGGAAACAGCCAGTCTTCTTCTTTTTCCTACAGTCTTTACCCAAATGGCCTGGGGTCCCATAATTAAAGCACTTCTTCTTTCCTTTTCCATTATTGTTCTTTCCGCCCTTCTTGTTTTGTTGTTGCTGCTGCATTTTCTTTTGATCCCCTTTCTTCTTGGGTGCCTTATTAGCATTGGCGCCCTTCTCCTCTTCGTGCATAAGCGCCATATCGACCAGTCTCTCAAAGTTGGCCCCCACAGGGATGTGGGTCATAGCTAACCCATGTAGTGGCTCGTTCAAACCCTTAACAAATCTCAGGGCCTTCTTTTCGGGTGTATTCACCAAGTCCAAGCCAAATCTCGCCAACTGATTGAACTTGTTGACGTATTCTTTCACTGATAGATTCCCTTGCTTCAACGCCAAAAATCTTTCTATATATAAATTCTCTTCAGCCCTTGAGAGAAACTTTGCCTCAAACCTACGCCTGAAATCCGGCCATGTTTCAACTGGACGGTCTCCATTAGTGACCTCCCACCAAAACGAAGCTTCGTCCTTCATCAACCAAGCAGCCAATTGGACCTTCTTACAATCGTCCAAATTGAAAATGGCAAACAGATCCTCCACTTCTTTCAACCAATTTCTAGCATCAATGAACGTTTCAGACCCACTAAAAGATTTTTCGCCTATCGAATGAAATTCTTTACATATCTTGGAGTAAGTATCTCCACGCGGAGGGATGACTGGAGTTGGAGGAGGAGGAGGAACGTTGGCCGGACCCGCGGCAGCGGCCCTAGCTTCGAGATATTGACGAAACCAACCGGGAACATGAACACCCTTTGGTATCTCAGATGCTCCAGACATGCTGAAAAGAAAAGGAAAGAGTTTCAAAACAAGGGAAGTGAAAGAGGGATGTATGGCTTGCGGGGATTATGCTCTTTAAAGTAAACTTTCCTTGAAAATAGCTTCTTTAAAACAAGTTTTTGAAAATACTTTCTAGGAAAATAATGCTTTTGAAAACATTTTTCAAAACTTTTTTTTATCTATTCTTGTAACCATAGCTCTAATACCACGTGTAACACCCCATGTCCATTAATGTCACTCATAAAGGGAATGCATCAATGTCCATGAAGCGTTATTGTTATATAGAACAGATAAATTACAAGAATAAATAAATAAAACAACATAGCGGAAGTTAAAACTTATTTCATACCATCATAACTCAAAACGAGTTTACATAAGTAGCCTCCAAAACCATTACATCAGGATCAATAGTCTTTTCCAAAAACTTCAAAGTACATAAAGAAGAAAATACTTAAGTAACATAAATGCATAAATCCCCACTGAGCATAAGCAAAGCCATAAAGATGATAGAGTCCCAAGCGATACATCTATTCTCTTTAAGCAACCGAAAGAAATCGGCACTAAGCTGTAGTATTCCCTCCTTGCAAACCTGGGGGGAAAGGAAGAAAAGAGGTGGAAAGAAAAGGGGGTCAGGTATAAAGTCTGGCGAGTGCGATAACTTTAACAATATAACTATCAAAATAACTAGGATAAGGCATAAGCTGGAAAATAAGGAAATGACTGTGAAAAACTGGGTATGACAGAGCAAACAAGGAAATAAGATGAACAAAGATAACGTTAAAGGCGCACCTAATCACCATAGGATAATTACTATACTGCACCACCACTAGTCACCCTAAAGGTTGATCCCGCCTACAGAACTTAATACTGCTAATGGTAGTTTCGTGTACCCCTAGCTACCTCCATAGGTGTCGTCTGCCCCTATCTCCACTAGGTGCACCCACTACCCCCATTCGATCGGCTCCCTAACTCGTAGATACCCGTGCTGGCCCCACAGTGGGGTGTATCACTCCCCAAAGTGGCAACCCTATACAACCAAAAATGCACGGCCTATATCTACACAATGCAACAACGTCTTACCTACCAGCCCGGGCCCACACACGCATATGAACCCGTTGGACTTGCATTGCCACCGCTGACCCGTTTTGACCTCTTACAATCAAGTCCAGTATGCGTGTCCCGTCCTCGACTTGGGTCGAGCCCACAAAGATACATAATGGATTACTGGTTTGAAAAGGGCCCCCATGCATGACACAAGCTTTCCACCTATGCTTGGTCCCCTCTAAGGTTTTTCCCCCGCTTAACCCCATTCTTATTCATGTCTTCTTAAATGTTTCAATCTTGGTTAAGTTCATCTAATCATATTTCAGATGCCACCCAAGGCACCCATTAAATTCCACATGCCACCCAAGGCACCCACTAAACCCTCTCATGTCCCCCTACATGTTTATCTGGTTAAGTGTTTCTTAATTCATTAAGACCGTAACATTGTAATGACCTCCCACATTAGACTAGCATTTGTGGCAGCTGGATTTGTCGGGCGGGTCCGGGCAGTCTTACACCACAAACGATCCTAACCTCGTGTCTTTACAACTATTACGCATTTAATTTATGCCTAAGACCTCCCACATTAGACTGGCATTTGTGGCAGCTGGATTTTCCGGGCGGGTCCGGGCAGTCTTACACCACAAACGAGTCTAACCTCGTGTCTTAGGCGTTTTATTATTACACATAATTAATTACCCCTAATTTGAATTAATTTCCCTATTCAAATTGTCAATCAATTACAAATTTAACTATGTCCATAATTAACACCTTAATTATGTCCATCTATTTATGGTATATAAAAATTATACCAATTAACATCACATTTAAGGCATTTATGCCAGTTCTAAATATTAAATCTTGTAATATTATCCCATTGCCCCACGTTGTACGTTCGTTCGTTTAACGTGAAATATACGTTAGACTCGAATAGTCTAACTTATGGAATAAAGAGAAAATATCACAACATGCATAGAATATAAATTAGATCTAACTTACGAACAAAAGTCATAACATGAATTAGCATATAGATCTAAACATAAGGGGTGAACTTGCATGTGTGAATAAGGTGTTTCATCTAAACTTGCATAGACAATGGGAGTATGAGACATGTACTTTCATAACTTATGTAGTTTTAACATAAAGGTTTGAACTTGCATAGGAATCTCAAACTTTCATTACATGATTCATGCCCCAAACATATATATATATATATATATATATATATATATATATATATACTTACATATGTGATTTATGCAACATAAATTATGATGTAAACTTGCATCTAACTCACACATGTCATAGCCTAAACTTTAGATCCAATCTTACACATAAAATAGATGTCATGAAACATGTAAGGTGGTATATGATTCTCATTAACTTGTATATGATTCATATCTAAATTAACATCCAAACTTGCATATAGAATTATCAAGTTAAACTTACATATGATTTAACATATGAATTAGTTCCAACAACATAACCAAACTAGCATATG
Source organism: Allium sativum (assembly GCA_030737875.1). Taxonomy (NCBI): domain Eukaryota; kingdom Viridiplantae; phylum Streptophyta; class Magnoliopsida; order Asparagales; family Amaryllidaceae; genus Allium; species Allium sativum. The sequence goes on along the minus strand of CM060918.1, from coordinate 154,734,949 downwards.
AAGCATCATTCTGAATTGATTGTACATAAGCCAACAATTAACATAAAATTTCAACATAGATACATCACAGCTTTACAACATAGATAATAACATCATAGATTTACAATATAGATAATAACATAACGGTCAATGATTCACAACATAACCATATAACCCAAATCATAACTCAATCTAATTAAATTGTTAATTATCTTATTAAAGAAATCGAACTCACAACTCAAAGAAGGTCTTAAGTTCTGAAATCTGAGTTCTGAAATTTATTTAGCTCTCCTTTAAAGAAGACAAATTCGTTGTTATTTAGATTTGAGTTGAATAGAATTGAGTTGATTAGCTTTTCTTCCTCTCTAATTGGTGGCGTCTAATCTAGGTTGCAAGGTGATAGCAAGACGGCCATGGTTTTAATTTTTATTTGATTTTAGGGTTTGAGTCTACATGTGTTTATATAGAGTTTAGAATTAATTTTGGCCTTCCGATCAACCCAAAATTAATCACAGCCATTCAGACCAGACCAGAAACCCTAATGACTCAGCAAACAGTCACCAAATCGTCATCTTTCAAATCTGCCCGGGGGAGGGGGGCAGGTCGACACCCTGGTCGACCTTTATGGGTAGGTCGACCCCTGGTCGACCTGGCCCTAGCGGGAATTTTCCCGCCTAGCCCAATCTGAGTCTGAATTCGAATTTTTGAAATCTATTTGAATTTTTCTGAAACTTCTGATCGCCATAACTTCTTTATACGAAGTCCAATTCACGCAAACTCGAACTCTATCTCAGCCAGAATTCCGAGACGAACACAATGGCGCAACTTGTTTCCCTTAATTCTCACATTTGAATTTAAATATTCTTTAATTCATTACTTTAGTGTTAACAGAAATACGGGGTGTTACAATATTTATAGGTGTAGGAAGTTATTTAGGCCTTAGGATTAACCCTAGAACTGATCTGGACCATCAAAAATCGTCCCGGGCCCAAAAATCGCACCACGCAGCAAAACTGGCCGAACCAGGTTCGACCTCCCAAAGGGGGAGGTCGACCCCCATGTCAACCTGGGGGTACCCATGTCGACACCATGGTCGACCTCCCCCTTGGGAGGTCAACCTCCCTGGTCGGCCTGCTCACATATATATATTGTTATCTTCCGAGGGTCATATCTCCTTCGTCCGGACTCCGTTTTTCGAAAACTTGGACTCTATTCCATGCAGAATTCCGAGACGAACGCAATGGTGAAACCCGTTTCCCTTCATTTCTCATTTAAAAATTAAGAAAAAGTTCTTAAATTTAGTTAATTCGATCATTCAAAATTCGGGGTGTTACATTCTCCCCTACTTAAAGGATTTCGTCCTCAAAATCTCTAAGTCAAGAAGAAAGTATCCTACCATCCAATCATCCATCTACTCAACCATCAACCACTAGCAACCATTGTCCTTAAAAAAATTCTAATGCTTTTCATGTACATATGCATAGTGTGTGTATATGTTCGTATACTAATGCAAAATCAGGCGGTCCACTGATTCAGTCGACCTCCTTAATGCAAATAATGATAGTGCCATGTATCCATCATGTATGCAAAGAACCCTATACATATCATTACTACTTGTGTGCACAACCATTCATTTAAATGCAACATCCATATGATACACACATTCAATGTGCATTCATTTTACTAAATACATCCATTTATATGCAATATGCAATATGAAAGTGACTGAGCCGATCTAGTGCCTAAAGTGTGTGTATATGCATCCATGAGCAACCACTAGCAACCACTTGCATCCACATGCATCCATCATACATAACTTGTCTCAAACGCATGTTTCAACCATAGGACTACCCTATCTAAAGGTCAAAGATACTAGCGAGAAGACATACTAAGATAGAACAAGTACAAGCTAAGCGATAAAGGAGAAATTAAAAGACATACCCTCGAAAAGAAAAGGGTACAATGAACGCATCTTCTCTTCCGTCTCCCAAGTAGCGTCGCTCTCATCATCTCCCCATGGAACTTTGACTAGCTTGACTTCTCGATTCCTCAACTTCTTAATCTCCGACCCAAGAATGCATGTAGGAGCTCGTTGAATCGTCGCATCACGCTCTATCTCCACCTCTCTAAGCAAACTCGGCTCTACCACTTCCGCGGTCTCATGCAAACACTACCTCAAATGTGATACATGGAATACGTCGTGTACACCACTAAGTCTCTCGGGCAACTCCACTCTATACGCCATCTGTCCAATCCTCTCCTTAATAGGAAACGACCCTACGAACCTTGGTGCTAACTTCCCAACGGACCCAAAGCGAACAACATTCCGTAATGGAGACACCTTGATAAAGACCATGTCCCCAGTATCAAATTCAAGACCTGTCCTCCTCTCGTCCGCATATGATTTCTGCCTATCTTTCGCCGTCTTCATCCTCCTTCGAATCAAATCGATCTTTTCCGAAGTCTCTCTAATCATATCAGGCCAAGTAAGATCTTATCCGTAGATTCCCACCAACATGTAGGTGAACGAGAAGGCCTTTCATAAAGAGCATCGAAAGGTGCCATGCCAATGATAGACTGAAAACTATTATTATATGCGAACTCCACCAAAGAAAGATGCTCCTCCCATGTACCTTCGAAGTCTAAAACACATAGCCTCAAAAGGTCCTCTAGAATACGATTCACCCTCTCAGTCTGGCCATTCGTCTGAGGATGATATGCGGTGCTCAAACATAACTGAGTCCCTACCGCCTCTTGCAAGCTCTTCCAAAACTCGCTAGTAAAGATAGGATCGCGATCGCTCACTATGCTAGGAGGAACACCGTGCAAACGAACTATCTCTCGAATGTAAACGGAGGCTAACCATGGAGCAATCCTCTTACTCTTCACGGGAATGAAATGGGCGCTCTTAGTAAGCCTGTCTATCATGACCCAAATCCCCGTATTACCCTTCCTCGATCTCGGTAACCCATCAACAAAGTCCATCGAGACACTCTCCCACTTCCGTTGTAGGACCTCCAATGGGTGAAGCAACCCACCGGGCTTTTTTTGCTCTGCTTTTACTTGTTGGCACACCAAGCATCTAGCGACAAACTCGGCTACATCCCTCTTCATACCAGCCCAAAAGTAAACTCGTCTCATGTCCATGTACATCTTGTCCCCGCCGGGATGAATGGTCATCTTCGAACGATGTGCATCATCAATAATGTTCTTCCTCAAGTTTTCATCCCGTGGTACACAAAGTCTACCATCCCTACGTAACCAACCCTTGTCATCTAGGGTATACCAACTGAGATGGCTCGATGACTTCCCCTTTATGAGCTTCTCTACTAACTCAACCAACTGTGGGTCATCTCGCTGTGCCTCACCAATTCGTCCCAAAAGCGTAGGTCTGACCTCTAAGGATGCTAGCAAACCGGGTACAAAGTCAATGGAAGGTCTAAAGTCAAACCTAGAGATGAACTCTAAGCTTTGCCGCTCAACAAACAACGAACTCAAGGACAACCTTTTCCTACTTAAGGCGTCTACCACCACGTTACCCTTGCCAGGGGTATATTCTATCTCGAAATCATAGGACGATAAGAATTCCATCCACCTTTGCTGCCTTAAGTTCAAGTCCTTCTGAGAGAACAAGTATTTTAGCGATTTGTGGTCTGTGAACAATTCGAATTTCTTGCCAAGAAGATAATGGCGCCAAGACTTAAGCGAGAAAACAATAGCGGCCAACTCTAGGTCATGTGTAGGGTAATTTCTCTCATGCACTCTCAACTGCCTTTCTCCATAGGCTATTACCCTCCCCTCTTGCATTAAGACTGCGCCTAGTCCTGTCCCACAAGCATCGGTATAAACGGTAAATGGCTTACTCCCATCTGGCAACACTAAGACTGGGGCTGTGGTCAAAGCTCTCTTTAAACGTTGGAATGCATCATCACAATCTACATCCCACATGAAAACTAGGTTCTTCTTCGTCAAGCGTGTCAATGGGGCTGATATCTTTGCGAAGTCCTTGATAAACTTCCTATAGTAGCCTGCCAACCGTAAGAAACTCCTCACCTCAGTAGCATTTTTAGCAACCTTCCAATCTTGGATGGCCGCCACCTTTGCGGGATCCACAACTATCCCTTCTTTGGAAACCACGATCCCTAAGATTCGCACTTCCTTCCTCCAAAAGTGACATTTAGAAAATTTAGCTTTAAGGTTATGCGCTCGAAGGGTCTCCAACACTTCCCTAAGATGTAGGGCATGCTCTTCCTCGTTCTTAGAAAAGATCAAGATGTCATCCACAAAGACCACCACGAATTTATTAGGGTACTCCCTAAACACCCTGCTCATCAAGTCAACAAAGTATGCGGGGGCGTTTGTCAAACCGAAGGCCTTACAAGCCACTCATAGAAACCGTCCGGAGTCCTAAAGGCAGTCTTGTCTATGCTATCCTCAGCCACACTCAACTGATGGAAACAAGTGGCTAAGTCCAACTGCGAAAACACTGAGGCGCCAACTAACCGATCGAAGAGATCGTCAATCCTCGGCAGTGGGTGCCTATTCTTCTTAGTAAGCTTATTAAGTTCTCTATAGTCCACACAAAGTCTAAAGGACCCATCTACCTTCGTGGAAAATACTACTGGAGCACCCCACTCCGATATACTACGCCTTATGAATCCCTTCTCAAGCAACTCCCCTACTTGCTTATTGAGCTCCCTCCTCTCACGAGGAGCCATGTGGCGTACTGGCAGAGATACTGGTTTTGCATTGTCTACAAGATAAATACGAAAGTCTATCTCACGTTTTGGGGGTAGACCCCTCACCTCATCGAAGACATCAACATATTCACGGACTATACGAACTGAATGTAAATCATCATTGGATGCGTCAAGTGACTCAAGATAACTAAGCATCACCGATCCTCTAGGGTCGCAAGAAATATCAAGGGTCTTTCCACTACGAGTCAACAATTTTACTATCCTTCGTTCACAATCTAGGATGGCACCATATCTAGCTAACCAATCCATCCCTAGAATCAACCCATAGCCCATGAAACCAAGCTGTGAAGGCCCGCCTCGCACCAGCCTGTGTTTCCTCCAAAAGTGCGCTGTACACATGCCCGACTAGCACAAGACGGTCGTCATAAGAAAGGAAAGAAGGGAATGAGCTAATCAAAGAAACCTGCAGAATGTCTCACAGCGCATGGAATAAAATATAATAATAACATACTTGACACAAAACAGGCGAGACAGTGCATAAGCTGATAACTAAAATCAACATCAATCATCAAAGCAGCGGAAATCCAAATACAGCTTATTACAATTTTCCAAATTTACTGTCTCTAAACAAAAGAAAGCTGAAGTAGAAGATACACCAACAATGCCCAAGCAGTGATCTTCAACAACACAGGGAGAATACTAAATATATATATATCACGTGGAAGCCTCCTGCTCGTCTTCGGATCATCTACCCGTGCATCACCAGCTAACCTGTCTCTAGTCTGCTCGTGTGAGCACCCAGAGTAATAAGAAGAGACATAAAACTCTAGGTCAGACATAAAGCCTGGTGTGAGCGATAAGCAGCTAAACAAAACAGAACAATAACAGGTATAATCCAATCATACCTGAACCTGGACCTGCAACCAAAGAGTTAGCACTACATACCGTACAATACTCTAAGGTGCCGCTAACATATGGTGTAAAGAATACGGGGGTGGGGGTGTGTATGTCATAGTGATGTCAAACAATCAAGCATAACAACCAACCTCACTTCTCTCACTCAGTGCGTAAAGCATACGATATCCACTACTTTGGTCACCTAATACTTTGGGCCATGGCGGAATCCAATCCCGTGTAACTATCACTACAAGCCCACTATCCATCTCTCAGTGGTGAGCCAAAGTTATGAATACTGACAACTCCTTAGCACACGTCCCACAGCAAAGCCCAACCATGAAGTGAACTCATTTGTTCCCATCCGAATCCTGAGCTCTAACTTCTCACTTGGACTTCCTTTGCATCTCGGGTTTGGTCGAATTGGAGTGGGTCTTCAGAAAAGTTGTCGTGCAGCAGCAGCTCTAGAATTCGGTTCGGTTCGGTAGCGCCGGTTCGGGTCGGTCTTCTATCCTTGCCATCTTTCCTCTGGTTCGGGTCGGTTACTCCACTCCGGGTCGGGTCGGGATCCTCCTCCTCCGGGTCGGGTCGGGGTGCTGTCCTCCTTCGAGTTCACGCTCCTCCTTCGATCAGCTTCCTCGTTTTCCATCTACTCCGATCCGATCCGATCCCTTCGTCTTGCTCCAGTCGTAGCCTCCCATTCGTGAGTCGATCCGGTCTGGCCTCTATTATGCTTCCGATCCGATCCGCTCTCTCCTACTCCGATCCGATCCTGCTCCATAGTTCCGATCCGATCCTGTTCCATAGTTCCGATCCGATCCCCCTGTCCACTCCAACTCTAAGTAAACGGCCTTCCTTTTTGCCAAGTCACTTATGTGCCAAACTCCAGTTCGGTTCGGATTACCTTGCCCAGTTCACATGTCCGATCCGAGCCCCCCATCCGATCCGATCCGAAGCTCTGCACAGCTTTCTGCAACTTTTCCAGCGAGTGTTTACGCCATTCGACGACGTTTTCGACCATTCTAACTATTGAAATCAATCACAAAGCATTTCATACAGTCATAGCAGCATGCATAATCAACCACAAACACCAAAACAACAATATGATAGGTTAAAACGGATCAAACATACCCAAAAATCCATATTTTCCCCTTAAGCATGTTTAAGAACAACTATTGATAGGATTAGTAAAACTTAACCAAATTAGCCAAATTTTCTAACAGAGGTCTAAAACAATGTTTATGAATTTCTGAATATTTTTCCAGAATTTTGTCACGCTTAATTTCGCTAATTAACACTAATCACCCCTTAATCCCCTAAAGCATGGTCTAACCATACTATTAGCAAAACATGTCCAAATTAACCCAAATTTTTATCAGAGCCGTAAATTATTATTTTAGAATTTTAGGGATTTTTCTAGATTTTTCTGAGCCATAATTTCGCTAATTACCCTAATTAGCCGTAATTAGTGAAAAACAATGCAAATCACTCACCTTGGCCACAAATGAAATTCTCAGAACTGAAACTCCTCTGATTTGGGGCGAATACTGATGTCTAACAGCAGCTCTAACCTTGCTTTGGTGCTTTTTCTCCTTAATTTGGTGTTGTTAAGCCTAATCTTCAATTAGAGAGTGATTTGGGGTGTTTTAGATGTAGGAAGCCATTACTAAGGTCTCAAGGAGGTTTGTGGCGGCTCAAAACTGAAATGAAAGTGATAACCTAACCCTATTCAGTCCTCCTATACCTCTAAACCCGAAATTCCCCTTGGGCCTAACTGCTAATCACCCGGTTAAGCCCAATTAAGCTGTCTTTCACCATCTGAAACTTGTTTCAGCCATATCTCCCAAACGGTGAGTCCGTTTGGCTAATGTGACCACTCTACGGAAAGAGAAACTATCATTCAAAGCCAATGGAAGTGGTTTCAGGTCAAAATTCATTTCCAGTCAAAAGTTATGGCCAAAACAGTGCCAACTAGGGGTAAAATGGTCATTTAAAAATCGGGAAAAATCATGAACATGGGAAATGACCCCAATAGTCGTCTCCCAAAGTTACATGACCATACGACTTCGTATGTGAAAGAAATAAATATTCTACGATCCCATGATGCGTAGAATGCGGGTCGTTACACTCTCCCCCCCTTAAGAAATTTCGTCCCCGAAATTCCTTAACCCCAAAACATACACAGGATCCCGCATGCCTAACACCCACATACAACAATCAAACATGCAAAGCAAGCAAACAAGTCTATCCTAGCATGCGGAAAACTAACAAGGGAAGAACCATCGCCCCTTGGACTTTCACTAATTTCGCCGTCTCTCTTCGAAATTTCTTCGTATCGTCCTCGACAATGCGAATCGGTCTCGCGGTTCCCAACCGCCTTGGGTTTTATTTCGATATCGTCCAACCGGTATGGCGAACTAGCTAAATCAAAATCATGCATAAACTTCCTTAACTGAGAAACATGAAATATGTCATATTCTCTTGGCATCTTTTTAGGTAACCCAACCCTATCCATCAAATTACCAATTACATTCCAAATGTCCTTTCAAGTCTAACCCGAATCTTGCCTACATCCATACTGCATGTCCAACGTATATTCACCTCCTAGAGGCAAACTGGATCCATCCAATGACCCTAGGCACTACATCCATATCTGTACTGTACGTCCAACGTACATTCACCTTCCAAAGGTGAACTAGACCCATCCAATGAATCCAGGTACTCCACCTATATCTGTACTGTACGTCCAACGTACATTCACCTTCCAAAGGTGAACTAGACTCATCCAATGAATCTAGGTACCCTACCTATGAGTCCAAGTCCCACTTGAAACTCCTATATCCACTGAATCTCCAAGACCAACGGACGCTCCACAATTCCCAAGCATACTTCAAGTCTAACGTAAAGTATCTTCGTATCTGTTATATCACCATGACTAACGAACTCGTCCCATTTCCATTCAACAGAATCCTACAGGTGATAGTCTACTCAAGAGAAGAAAGGTAGGAACAAACATAACAACCATAGCATCCATCAAACAAGTCCTATCTATCACCTGCTAAAAGCCATGAATACATCAACACCTATATGTCTGGTCCAACCAACATCAATAACTAATGGAAGCCCAGCCTCCAAACGGACTACCGTACGTCCAACGCACGTTTATCCTCCAAGGATAACTAGATCACGTCCAACGGATCCAAGGTAACGGGCGTCCCCAGATACCCCTGCTTTTAGTCCGCCTGAAACACTCGAGTCCCACCCAAGTCTATCCATTATCTTGCTGCCCTCTCGAGTCCAACTCGAGCCAATCCAATTCCTCGCAGCCTCCTCGAGTCTAACTCGAGTCAATCTATTACACATCCATACTAAGACCCAGTCTTGAGTATCCATTACCTACAAACTCTAGTCCAACGTGAGTCGTCTCCCTATTCGTTGCATCTCTAAGATCAATCGAACATCTATTTTCTTTTACGAGTTCAAGTCCAACTTGAATCGTCCTAACCTTCGTTGCATATTCCTTGACCAATGAACACATCCTATTCTTTCAAAAAGAACATCAACATAGGGTCCTAAACAATCCATTACTTCGCATCTTTCTCGAGTCCCACTCGAGTCATCACATACCCTTATTGAGTCTAACTCGGGAAATCTATACCATCGAACATTCCTACCATGTTATGAGCTGCACATCAATCCCCGAGTGCACCAAGATATCATCCAATGAGAGTCACAACAACCACTTATCTCTCACGCAAACCATCCTAGTCGACCTCGACATTCCCCAAGCACAAGCCCCAAAGGCCTAAACCAATATCAGACAAGCACCCAAGGAACATCTCCTCCGAGTTCAGACAATCTACGTGAGATGATATGAGCAAAACATCCGAACACTCAAGCATCCATAACTGACTTTGGCTATCCTCGCCAATCTTGCTTGAAACTATCGTCGATCGCATGACCAAGTCCTGAACAAACTACTGTACATCCAATGTACATTTGCTTCTCTAACTCCCGTTATCATCTTCATCATAAAGTAGGCGATCCAATACCACCTTTCGTCCATCATCCACTCTAACGGTCGTCAAAGACTCTTCGCAACCTACTATCGCTCTATACCTTTGGAGTTGATCGGCTCCTAAAAATCAAGCCAAACCTAGTAAAGCTCGAAATAATGCAATCACAACAAACATACATCCATGACTCGATAAGACCAAATTACGACAAATCCAACAAAGGCTAGTCAAACCACCTATCGGGTTTGTCACTACTAAAGGTCTATCGACTATCTTGGGTTCCAATTCCAACCTATCTACCAGGTCACTAGGTACGAAGGAATGGGAAACCTTATTATTAAACAAAACTCGAACAGAAACATCTTAAATAGAAAGCATACCTCGAATAACGACACCTTTTTCCTTCTGCGCCGCAGTTGGGGCATTCGACGAAGAAGGAATAGCGTTGATAGCATATGCTTTCACGATTTGCTTCTCCCTAGGAGATTGTGGACATTCATTCTTGTGATGTCCTGCTTGGCCGCAATTAAAGCACTTCCTTTCCCCAGGCTTTTCTCGACAATCTCTGGCATAGTGGCCCTTCTTGCCACAGCTAAAGCACTCGCCATCTTTCTTATTCTTCTTACTTTGGCCATCCATGGTTTGGTCTTGTTTCCTCTTAGTTTGGGAATTATTCTTGCCTCCGCCGCCTGCTTGCGGCTTTGGCTCTATTGTAGATGCAGTAGTGACCTCAGTCTTAGGCTTAGGGTAAAGACTTTCTGACCTTAATGCCTTTCCTACAATCGATTCAAACGTCTCATCGATGTGGTTTATAAGCCTTTCCCCCAAGTACCCATCTAAACCAGTTATGAACTTCTCGTTCTTCTTCTCGGCAGTTTCGATAAGAGATAACCCATATTTCGATAAAGTATCGAACTCAGCAACATACTCTGAAACTGCCCTTCCGTTCTGCTTAAGCTCCAGAAACTTTCTAAACAATTCTGACTTCTGAGCGGCCGGTATAAACTTATCGCAAAAACGAGCCTTAAACTGATCCCATGTAATCTGATCCTCTGGAGTTGCTGCCTTAATAGCATTCCACCAATTCATTGCTCGTCCTTGAAGCTGACGGGATGCTAGCTTCCTCTTCATGGCATCTTCGATACCCAAATCCTCGAAGATACGTTCGCAACTATCCACCCAATCTTGAACATCCGTAGCCGACTCCGTTCCGTGGAATGGCTTCCCACCAAGACTAGTATAGTCCTTATTCAGCTTGGCGAAGTCGACTCTTGGCGCCTGCACTATTGGACCACCACCATTTCCACCATTGGGAGCTTCCCTCTGTACATCTCTAAGCATCTCTCTCATGAGGTCAGTAAACATCGTCCTCATGTCAGCAGCATTCCCATTATTGGCTCCCCTACCAGCACCTCTAGTATCTCGGCTCATCGTCAATCTGAAAAAGGAAACGATTAACGACTCCATAGTGGTGCTAGTGCAGTACGACTTCATCCTTATACTACTAATGGTATATATATATAGCTTTTTTTTTTAAAAAAACAAAGTAATCACAAATACGCTCTCTCGTATACGTATATTATCTCTCCCTGATAGCTTCCCTAGGTTAACTACGCAACCTAGAGCTCTGATACCAAGTGTGAAGGCCCGCCTCGCACCAGCCTGTGTTTCCTCCAAAAGTGCGCTGTACACATGCCCGACTAGCACAAGACGGTCGTCATAAGAAAGGAAAGAAGGGAATGAGCTAATCAAAGAAACCTGCAGAATGTCTCACAGCGCATGGAATAAAATATAATAATAACATACTTGACACAAAACAGGCGAGACAGTGCATAAGCTGATAACTAAAATCAACATCAATCATCAAAGCAGCGGAAATCCAAATACAGCTTATTACAATTTTCCAAATTTACTGTCTCTAAACAAAAGAAAGCTGAAGTAGAAGATACACCAACAATGCCCAAGCAGTGATCTTCAACAACACAGGGAGAATACTAAATATATATATATCACGTGGAAGCCTCCTGCTCGTCTTCGGATCATCTACCCGTGCATCACCAGCTAACCTGTCTCTAGTCTGCTCGTGTGAGCACCCAGAGTAATAAGAAGAGACATAAAACTCTGGGTCAGACATAAAGCCTGGTGTGAGCGATAAGCAGCTAAACAAAACAGAACAATAACAGGTATAATCCAATCATACCTGAACCTGGACCTGCAACCAAAGAGTTAGCACTACATACCGTACAATACTCTAAGGTGCCGCTAACATATGGTGTAAAGAATACGGGGGTGGGGGTGTGTATGTCATAGTGATGTCAAACAATCAAGCATAACAACCAACCTCACTTCTCTCACTCAGTGCGTAAAGCATACGATATCCACTACTTTGGTCACCTAATACTTTGGGCCATGGCGGAATCCAATCCCGTGTAACTATCACTACAAGCCCACTATCCATCTCTCAGTGGTGAGCCAAAGTTATGAATACTGACAACTCCTTAGCACACGTCCCACAGCAAAGCCCAACCATGAAGTGAACTCATTTGTTCCCATCCGAATCCTGAGCTCTAACTTCTCACTTGGACTTCCTTTGCATCTCGGGTTTGGTCGAATTGGAGTGGGTCTTCAGAAAAGTTGTCGTGCAGCAGCAGCTCTAGAATTCGGTTCGGTTCGGTAGCGCCGGTTCGGGTCGGTCTTCTATCCTTGCCATCTTTCCTCTGGTTCGGGTCGGTTACTCCACTCCGGGTCGGGTCGGGATCCTCCTCCTCCGGGTCGGGTCGGGGTGCTGTCCTCCTTCGAGTTCACGCTCCTCCTTCGATCAGCTTCCTCGTTTTCCATCTACTCCGATCCGATCCGATCCCTTCGTCTTGCTCCAGTCGTAGCCTCCCATTCGTGAGTCGATCCGGTCTGGCCTCTATTATGCTTCCGATCCGATCCGCTCTCTCCTACTCCGATCCGATCCTGCTCCATAGTTCCGATCCGATCCTGTTCCATAGTTCCGATCCGATCCCCCTGTCCACTCCAACTCTAAGTAAACGGCCTTCCTTTTTGCCAAGTCACTTATGTGCCAAACTCCAGTTCGGTTCGGATTACCTTGCCCAGTTCACATGTCCGATCCGAGCCCCCCATCCGATCCGATCCGAAGCTCTGCACAGCTTTCTGCAACTTTTCCAGCGAGTGTTTACGCCATTCGACGACGTTTTCGACCATTCTAACTATTGAAATCAATCACAAAGCATTTCATACAGTCATAGCAGCATGCATAATCAACCACAAACACCAAAACAACAATATGATAGGTTAAAACGGATCAAACATACCCAAAAATCCATATTTTCCCCTTAAGCATGTTTAAGAACAACTATTGATAGGATTAGTAAAACTTAACCAAATTAGCCAAATTTTCTAACAGAGGTCTAAAACAATGTTTATGAATTTCTGAATATTTTTCCAGAATTTTGTCACGCTTAATTTCGCTAATTAACACTAATCACCCCTTAATCCCCTAAAGCATGGTCTAACCATACTATTAGCAAAACATGTCCAAATTAACCCAAATTTTTATCAGAGCCGTAAATTATTATTTTAGAATTTTAGGGATTTTTCTAGATTTTTCTGAGCCATAATTTCGCTAATCTTCGCTAATTACCCTAATTAGCCGTAATTAGTGAAAAACAATGCAAATCACTCACCTTGGCCACAAATGAAATTCTCAGAACTGAAACTCCTCTGATTTGGGGCGAATACTGATGTCTAACAGCAGCTCTAACCTTGCTTTGGTGCTTTTTCTCCTTAATTTGGTGTTGTTAAGCCTAATCTTCAATTAGAGAGTGATTTGGGGTGTTTTAGATGTAGGAAGCCATTACTAAGGTCTCAAGGAGGTTTGTGGCGGCTCAAAACTGAAATGAAAGTGATAACCTAACCCTATTCAGTCCTCCTATACCTCTAAACCCGAAATTCCCCTTGGGCCTAACTGCTAATCACCCGGTTAAGCCCAATTAAGCTGTCTTTCACCATCTGAAACTTGTTTCAGCCATATCTCCCAAACGGTGAGTCCGTTTGGCTAATGTGACCACTCTACGGAAAGAGAAACTATCATTCAAAGCCAATGGAAGTGGTTTCAGGTCAAAATTCATTTCCAGTCAAAAGTTATGGCCAAAACAGTGCCAACTAGGTGTAAAATGGTCATTTAAAAATCGGGAAAAATCATGAACATGGGAAATGACCCCAATAGTCGTCTCCCAAAGTTACATGACCATACGACTTCGTATGTGAAAGAAATAAATATTCTACGATCCCATGATGCGCAGAATGCGGGTCGTTACACAAGCACAAAAGCATTACATTCAAAACCAACGCCTAAGATAGACAATCTCAAATCCCTACAAAACCATGGATAAATGAGCCAACCCACCAATAGGATTTGAGACTATAATGGGATCCACAACGAGACTAGTATTTAAGTGCAGTGTTTCAACTAATGATGTAGAGATAAACGAATGTGATGCGCCAGAATCGAATAAAGTACGGACAGGATGATCAAACAAGAAAATCAAACTTTCGACAGAAATTTTTCTACCTTCTTCCTGTCCCGGAGCCATGAGAGCGTGAATCTGCCCTCCCGAAGTAGAACCTTCCCTCTGCCCTTGCTTCTAAGTACAGTCCTTCACAGCATGACCCGCATCACCACAATGATAACAAGCGAACTTCTTCTTCTTCCTACAGTCTTTCTTCAAATGGTCGGGTTTCCCACAGTTGTGACACTTCCTCTTTTCTTTACCACCTTTCTTTTGTTATTGGGCTTTCTATGGATCCTCCTTCTTATCTTGTGGCCTAAAAGTACTTACACCCTTCTCTTCTTCATGCATGTATGCCATATCAATAAGCTGCTCATACGTAGCCCCCATTGGAATGTGTGACATAGCCAAACTGTGAAGCGGTTCATTTAGGCCCTTTGCAAACCTTAAGGCCTTCTTGTGAGGCGTATTCACCAACACTAGCCCAAATCTCGCTAAGTTATTAAATTCGGTTACATATTCCTTCACGGTCAAGTTTTTCTGCTTCAATGTCAAGAACCTCTCCATGTACATACTTTCCTCAGCTTGAGAAAGGAATTTCAACTCAAACCTTCCCCTAAAATCTGCCCATGTCTCTACAACATGCTCTCCATTAGTAACCTCCCACCAAAACGAAGCTTCGTCCTTCATCAACCAAGCAGCCAATTGGACCTTCCTATAATCGTCCAAATTGAAAATGCCAAACAGATCCTCCACATCTTTCAACCAATTTCAAGCTTCAACGAACGTTTAGACCCACTAAAAGGTATTCCACCCATCGAACGAAAGTATTTACATATCTTGGAGAAAGCATCTCCACGCGGAGGAATGACTGGAGCTGGGGGAGGAGGAGGAATGTCGGCAGGACCCGCGGCAGCAGGCCTAGCCTCGAGATATTGAAGAAACCAACCAGGTACATGAACACCCGCTGGTATCTCAGATGCTCCAGACATGCTGAAAAGAAAAAGAAAGAGTTTCAAAACTAGGGAAGCGAAAGAGAGATGTATGGCTTTTGGGGATTATGATTTTTAAAGTATACTTTCCTTAAAAATAGCTTCTTTAAAACAAGTTTTTGAAAATACTTTCTAGGAAAATAATACTTTTGAAAACACTTTTCAAATCTTTTTATCTGTTCTTGTAACCATAGCTTTGATACCATGTGTAACACCCCATGTCCATTAATGTCACTCACAAAGGGAATGCATAAATGTCCATGAAGCGTTATTGTTGTATAGAACAGATAAATTACAAGAATAAATAAATAAAACAATCACAGCGGAAGATAAAACTTATTTCATAGCATCATAACTCAAAACAAGCTTACATAAGTAGTTTCCAAAACCATTACAATAGGATCAATAGTCTTTTCCAAAAAATTCAAAGTACGTAAAGAAGCAAATACTTAAATAACATAAATGCATAAATCCCCACTGAGCATAAGCAAAGCCATAAAGATGAGAGAGTCCAAAGCGATACATCTACTATTTTCAAGCAACTGAAAGAAATCAGCACTAAGCTGTAGTATTCCCTCCTTGCAAATCTGAGGGGGGGAAAGGAAAGAAAATAGGTGGAAACAAACGGGTCAGACATAAAGTCTGGCGAGTCCAGTGATTTTAACAAATAGTAGGTAAGGTAAATGACCAAGACATAAATAGGCATCATGATATGGCTATAACATAGATAAGGTAGATAAAAAGGATGGACAAGATGATTTTGTTCCTAAGTACTAAGACAATCCTACACCTTGGCTAAGCGAACAACCCTCCAAGTACTAACCCCGAAGACCGAAGTCAACATCAGACTAGCACCCAAAGGACTATCCAACTCAACCAACATGTATCTCGTTACACCGAACTTTTGCTAATTACACCACATTACTTAATTACGCCGCACATCTACTAGTCTCTTTTACTCAAGGTCGATCCCTTCCCACTAACTGTACCCACGTGACAAACTTGGTAGTTACTTGTACCTAGCTGCTATCGTAGGTGCCGGCTTGCTCCTACCACCGCTAAGGTACCCTTACTCTACCCATTCGATTGGCTCCCTAAACCCCGTAGGCAACCGTGCTTGCCCCACAGTGGGGTGTATCACTCCCCAAAGTGGCAATGCCGATACCAACATGAAATGCACGGCCATACCTACACGATGCAACAAGGTCTTACCTACCAGCCCGGACCCATGCACGCACATGAACCCGTTGGACTTGCGTTGCCACCGCTATTCACGTTTTGACCTCTTATATTCAAGCCCAGTAAGCATGCCCCAACCCCGGCTAGGTTGAAACGGGTCCCCTTTCGACACAAGCCTCCCACCTATGCTTGGCCCCCACTAGGTTTTTCTCCCACTTTACCATTTTAATTTAAATGTCCATGTCTTACACATGCTACGGTTAAGTCCATACTTACATGTCATAATTTACATGCCTTATCTTATTCCGGTTAAGTCCATATTTACATGTCATAATTTAATGTCACCCCACTTAACCCTCTAACCATACCCATGTCTTATTGTGGTTAGTATTCCTTAATTCATTCCTTATGACGAACGGTGCATGACCTCCCACATTAGACCGAACACTTTGTGGTCGCCGGATTTGCCGGGCGGTTCCGGGCAGTCTTACGCCACAAACCGGGTCAAACCTCGTGTCACCCATCGTTACGCCTACAGTTCATGCCTTTGACCTCTCACATTAGACGTCCAATTATGGCAGCTGGATTTGCCGGGCGGTTCCCGGTAGTCTTGCACCACAATTGCGCCTAACCTCGTGTCAAAGGTTTATTAATAATCGTACTTCACCCAAACAACAATTTTCATGTCATGTGTTTCCAATTCAACATATAATCATGTTTACACTTTTTTCCTATTACAACTTGTCATTAATTATACTAATTACGTATTAATTAGCATCAATTACAAATTTCCAATTAAAGGCAATTTCATCAATTCTATGCAATTCATACCGAAATATGCCAATTTCACATATTATCCAATTATCCAATAATATCCAAGTTTCCCATATTCCCAATATTTCCCATCATTCCCACGTATTCGCATTCGCGCGTATTTTTAATATATGCTCGAAGGTAGCCTAGATCCATAAATAAAAGGAATAGGGGTAAGAAGAGAGAATCAATTCATAGAAAATTGGAAAAAAACATCATCATGAAATAAAGAGGCATATAGACTGGCATAGAGGCATAATAAAAGATTCAACATGAATAAACTGATAAAAGGTATGAACTTTACATAGAAACATAGGCATATGGTGACATGAATAAAAAAGGTGAAGACTTGGTGAGATTTTCATTACAAACATATATATGAATCCTTTTTACAACTTTTTCATGTTACTTTAAAACCTATGTGAAAGTAACTGTACTCACCTTTCGTGGCTAAAGAAAAGAATTATAAACTGAAACTCATGTAGAAACATTGCGATGATGTTGATTGATCTCCTTTAATTGTTGTTGAAGTTCTAAACTTTGCTTTGAATTATGTATGAACACTTGAGATTTGATTAAAAGCGGCGGCTAGGGTTTAGGAGAGAGAGTTTGACAGCATAATAGTGTCTTAGAAATTATTTTATGAATTAGGGTCAGGTTGATGACATGTTTATAGGTGTAGAAAGTTATTTAGGCCTTAGGATTAACCCTAGAACTAATCTGGACCATCAAAAATCGTCCCAGGCCCAAAAATCACACCACGCAGCAAAACTGGCCGAACTAGGTTCAACCTCCCAAAGGGGGAGGTCGACCCCCAGATCGACCTGGGGGTACCCAGGTCGACACCATGGTCGACCGACCTCCCTGGTTGTCATGCTCACATATTTTTTTTGTTATCTTCCGAGGGTCATATCTCCTTCGTCCGGACTTCGTTTTTCAAAATCTTGGACTCTATTCGATGTAGAATTCCGAGACGAACGCAATGGTGCAACCCATTTCCCTTCATTTCTCTTTTAAAAATTAAGTGTTCTTAAATTTAGTTAATTCGATCATTCAAAATTCAGGGTGTTACAAACTTGTTGGTGGGAATCTAGAGAAAGACTATTTCCTAGACCAGATATGGTTAGGCAAACGTCCGAGAAGATTGATCTTCTTAGATGACGAATAAAGACCGTTCAAGATAGGCAGAAATTGTATGTAGACAAGAGGAGGTCTAACATATAATTTGAAGTAGGAGATATGGTTTTCATTAAAGTGTCACCTTTGAGGAATGTTGTTCGCTTCGGATTTGTAGGGAAATTAGCCCCATGATTTGTAGGGCTATTCCCCATAACAAAAAGGATTGGCCAAATGACCTATAGAATAAAGCTGCCAGAGAGACTATCCAGCATTCATAATGTTTTCCTCATTTCTCACTTGTGGAAGTGTTTGCATGATACCACGGAAGTAGTTGAGTCGAGTGTATTGGAAGAAGTAGAGGTGGAACGAAAGGCGATAATCAGACGAGTTCCTTCCCGTATTCTTGGATCAAAAGTTAAGAAGCTATGCAATAGAGAAGTGAAGTTAGTGAAGGTTCAGTGAGGAGATAACCCATAGGATGCAACTTGGGAAATCGAAGATAAGAATCGTGCTTCGTACCGTTTTCTTTTTAAGGATATGTTCTTAGCCCCTTTTCCAAAACTTTTATTTATGATTGTTTCTATCATTTAAGTGTATCCTATCGATTGAACCTTCGACCTTTAGGTAGGAATCTCGTGGATGTAAACATGCGTCTGAGACATGTTATGTTTGATGGATACAAGTGTTTGCTAGTAGTTGCCAGTGGATGCATATACACACACATTTGGCACTAAATCGGCTCAATCACTCTCATACTGCATATGGATGTGTATGCATTTTTTTCTTTATGGATGAAAATTGATTATCATCATATAGATGTTGCATTTGGACGGATGCTTGTGCACACATATAGAACTTATATGATAGGATTGTTGCATACATGTTGTATTCATGACACTAACATACATTGCATTAAGGAGGTCGACTGAATTAGTAGACCGCCTAATCTTCGCATTAGTATTAGGACATATACACACACCTTTGCATATGTTCATATAAGCATTAGAAACCTTTTAAGGACAATGGATGCCAATGACTGGTGGAAGAGTAGATGGATGTGGATAGTAGGATATACATTCTTCTTAACATAGAGATTTCGGGGACGAAATCCTTTGAGTAGGGGAGAATTAACACCCCATAATTTTAAAAACATTAAAGAGGATAAATTAAATAATAATTAATTTAATATTCAGAATTATGGGAAATAGACTGCACCGATGCGTCCGCCTCGAAATTCTGGTCAAGATAGATATTTGGTTAGCGTAAAACGGACACCGTATGAAGAAGTTATGAAGGTTTGAAGTTTTTATATGCACAAGGGGGTTATATATATATATATATATATAAAATCAGAAAATCAAATTTCAGTTCAAAATTCGAAATTCTGTAGGCGGCAAATCTCCACCCCATGGGTGTCGACCCCCTAAGAGGGGGGTCGACCCGCCTAGGGCTGAGGTAGCAGGTTGAATTCTGGGGCTGGCAGCTATAAATATAGGCTCATTTCTCTTATTGTATTCACTGAAAATCAATGGAGGCCTAAATGCTATCGGTGCTTGGACTGAATCAAATCCATTTTTTCTTCTACAAATCAAAGTTAGAGATTCAAGTGTAGATCTGTTCTTCTTCTACCTTTATAGATCCAAATGCTATGAGTTTCAGGTTGCTTTTAGATTTAAATAAATAAAAAGTAAACATGATAGGACTATAATTTGGATCTATGCTTGTTAATCCTTGAATCACTTCAGATTGTAATAACTTGTGAATCTGTGATATTCTGGCATACTATGACTTGAATCTTAACCTTTGGCATGTCAGATCTACTTTTGATTATAGATCTAATTCAATATTTAGATCATCTTGTACCTATTATGTTGTGGTTAATTTGGATCTGTCAAGTGTTGGACATCTAAATCCTAGTTTAGATCTATTCATGCCTATTTTGACATCCCTACTATGTTAAAACACATTTATTATCACAAGTTCACCGATCTGTTCTTATATGTTCATCTTAGCATTATGCCATGAAAAGTTTATGTCAATTCTATGTGAATAATCATCTCTCCATCTTCCCTTTACCCTTTCCCTTTTATTTTATATAGCAAAGCTACTTTCGGGCCTAGGCATGCCACTAAATTATGCGATTACATTAGTTTGGGAACGAGGGGAAAAACAATGAAATTGGACATATCTTGTGAATTGGGAATTTGGGGCATAATTGGTAAAGAGGTGAAAATTGACATAATTTGAATAATGTATATGTATATAAATTTGGACATATATTTCACTATGAACATAATTGGGGGAAATAGGGGCATGAATCCTATAACCTATAACGACATAGGTAAGAATTGGCTAATTAAGAAATGCCTAGAATTACAATAACTTGAAATTGTAAACCGCGCTTAGGCACGAGGTTAGATTGCACTTGTGGTGGAAGTCTGCCTGGAGCCTACCGGCATAACCAGCGACGGCCACAAGTGGTGAATCTAATATGGGAAGCCCACGTGCACTAATACGATACGTGCTAAGACACGAGATTAGGCCCGATTTGTGGAATAAGCCTTCCCGGACCCGCCCAGCATGTCCAGCATCCGCAAATTGTAGGCTTAATGTGGGAGGTCTAGCATACTATAACCACAAATGAAAATATGGTAATAAACCTTAAACACGTAACCTAGTAGAATCCCTAGGGATTGTATGAACATGAACTTGAATAGGGGTAAAGCGAATATGTTTGAGTAGTTGGTGGGTTAAGTAAATCTAAGGGGGCGGGTAATATTTATATATGGGCCCACAAACTTAACCTGAGGGGGTTATGTAAGTAAAGACACCTAGTGTTAAGCATAACCTGTGGAAATGTTGAAATTATGTAATTAAAGAACACCTTGAAGTAAGCATAACTTATGGAAATGATAGGGTTATGTAATTAAAGAAACCTAATGGTGAGCATAACCGGTGGAAATCCTAGCGGGGATATAAGACAAAGGGGAGAGATTGTATCGTATTGCGTGTGGGACCCATTTCATTCAGTAACCCATATAACAATACTAAATGAGGACTCCGCCCTAGGTCAGAGTCAGGGCATGCTTACTAGACTGATTGTAAGAGATCCAAACGTAGAGGACAGTGTGGATGACGCAAACCGACCAGGGACATGTGCCTACATGGGCCGGGTAGAGGGGGATAAGACGACCGTGACACCAGTAGATATGGTTGTGTACATCAACAAAGGGTTGCCACTTTTGGAAAGTGATACCTCCTACCGTGGGGCCAGAATAGGGTATCTACAGAGTAGGGAGCCGATCGATTAGGGTTATGGTTAGGATACATCAGGACGTATGCCTAAGTCTACCATGTTATAGTTGTTGGGATCATCTCATTCTGGTGATACCAGTATTAGTGCAGAGAATCATATAATCTTTAGAGAAGCATAAACACTCTATCATGTTTACCTTGTCACACCTACCTTTTATGGTGTTATCTTTCTTATCCATTTTATATGTCTGTCATGCTACTTTTACTTCTTTACTTGCTAAAAGTAAATGGATTCGCTAGACTTTATGTCTAACCCTTTTTGTTTCCTCTTCTTTCTTCCATTTCCCCCCAGTTTATCAGGGTGGGAATACTTAGGCTTGATCATGATTCTACTTTCATTTTTTATTGAGCTGCTTAGATGTATAACTCAAGCTCCTATCCTTTCTACCATGGCTGTATTTTATTTGGGGGATTTTTCTTCTTCTATGTACTATGATGTTTTAAAGTACAAGACAGTAGTTTTTATGATGCATTGGTTTTTTTGTGTATTTCAGACATATGATATTTTTAAACCACGATGCTTTATGATTAAAAAAGTTTTAATTCCACTGTTATTCTGTATCTACCTTGTAATATTTCTGTTTTTGTTTACCTATAACGCTTCATGAAACTTAATGCATTCTTTTGTAATATTTCCTTTGACGCAGCAGAAGCGTGGTGGGCCCATAACTCACAGGTCCCAGGATCGAAACCTGGCTCTGATACCAAGTGTGACACCCCACGTCCAGTGTGACACCCCACGTTTGTTAATGTCACTCACAAATGGAATGCATTAAGTTTCGTGAAGCGTTATAGGTAAACAGAAACAGAAATATTACAAGACAAATATAAAATGACAGCGGAATTTTTTTTTTTATTAATCATATAACATCGTGGTCCAAAAACATCACATGTGTGAAATACACAAAAAACTATTACATCATAAAAACTATTGCCTTGTAAACATCAGAGTACATAAAAGAAGAAAAATTCCCCAAATAAAATATAGCTATAGTAGCAAGGATAGCGGCCTAAGTCAGACATCTAAGCAGCTCCATTAAAATGAAAGCAGAATCACGTTCAAGCCTGAGTATTCCCAGCCGGAGAACCTAGGGGGAACGGAAGAAAGAAGAGGAAACAAAAAGGATCATACATAAAGTGTGGCGAGTCCAGTTACTTTTAGCAAGTAAATAAGTAAAAGTAGAATGATAGACATATAAAGTGAAAAAGAAATAAAACACCATAAAAGGTAGGTGTGACAAGGTAAACATGATAGAGTGTATATGCTTCTCTAAAGATTATATGATTCTCTACACTAATACTAGTATCACCATAATGAGATGATCCCAACAACTATAAGATGCTAGACTTAGGCATACGTCCCGATGTATCCTAAACACTGCCCTAATCGATTGGCTCCCTACTCCGTAGATACCCTGTGTCGGCCCCACCGTAGTAGTAGGGTTGTCAATTTCCAACACAACCCGAAACCCGACCCGAAACCTACATGGGAAATTAGGGGGTTGACCTGACCCGTTTAATAATGGGTCATTTTAGGGTCAACCCGACTTTGACCCGTTTATAAATGGGTGGGTTTAGGGTTGACCCGACTAACCCGTTTATGAGCTTTATATTATTGTAAAATTCTCATCTTAGCTTAAAAATGAAGGATGTTTTCATTATTCAATTGTTCATACACACTAACCCTTAACAATTTTTTACGTTTTCATGTTTATTCCCACATTAACAACTTTTTCTATTTTTATTCTCATCTTAACTTGCAATAAGTGAATGACAATAATACCCTTATTTCATGTTTTCATGGTCATTCACATCTTTTTATACAAATATTTTTCTTAATGGGTTACACGAATCAAACTCGAAACCCGCACGGTTATAAATGGGTATACCCGAAACCGGCCTGTTTAATAAATAGGTTGAGCTGACCCGACCGGAACTCAACCCGAACACGACTTGACCCGACTCGAACCGGACCCATTGACAACCCTAAGTAGGAGCTATCACTTTCCTAAAGTGTCAACCCTTCGTTCTGTGCACAACCATATATACTGGTGTCACGGTCGTCTTATCCCCCTCTACCTGGGCCATGCACGCACATTTCCCCGGCCGGTTTGCGCCGCCCACACCGTCCTCCATGTTTGGATTTCTTACAATCAGTCCAGTAAGCGTGCCCCGACTCCGACCTTGGGTGGAGGCCTCGTTTGATACCGTTATATGGATTACTGACCGAAACAAGTCTCACACACAATATGATACAAGCTCTCCCCTTTGCTTGTATCCCCACTAGGATTTCCACTAGTTATGCTTACCACTAGGTCTATTTAATTATATAACCATATAATTTCCACAAGTTATGCTTACTCTAAGGTGTCTTTAATTGCATAACTTCAACATTTCCACAGGTTATGCTTACCACTAGGTGTCTTTAATTACATTACCCCCTCAGGTTAAGTTCGTGGGCCTATATATAAATATTACCCACCCCCTCAGTTTTACTTAACCCACCCACTGTTCAAACATATTCACTTTACCCCCATTCAAGTTCATGTTCATACAATCCCTATGGATTCTACTAGGTTAATGATCGCTACTTTTCTATGAACTAGAAAAGCGCGAAATTTTAAAATAAATTTTGCAAGCGCACAGATCGTGTAGTATTGACACGACCCGAACTTCCCCGTGAGGGAAAGAGCGGATAGCGTTGAGTACAAGACAAAATAGAACGCAGACGGAAGAACATTTCATTGTATATGACAACAATTCCATCAGATACAAGAATATACAGAGTATAAATGAATAAATTACATTCGACAAATATCAGAGATTACAATAAATTACATAGCAGCGGAAAATAATACAAAGCACAACTGAAGGTGATATACGGATACAGAGCTTTCCGGATATCATTCCAGCTGTAAACCAGGATCCTGTGAATATAAATCTGCAAAACCAAAACTACTAGCTGCCCATGCGGAAAATAGAGGCACCCAGAGTTTAAGTTCAAACAATAAACTCCAGGTCAATCATGTGACTGGTGTGAGAACTAAAACGGTTATTAATCTTTATTTTCAAAGTTAGGTAAATCAAGGGACCACGCCGTATAACACGGAACGGGTTTCCTCCCAAGAATACCAGTGCATAAAACAACAGCGCAATGCTAAATAAAGAAAAATGAAGCTGTTATAAGACCCAGGTCCTATCACACAATGCAACGCAAGCCGGGGGATAGGGTTTTCCCTTATAACAGCCAAAGCATGCTTGATACGTTCAAAACAAATCATTTGATACTATAATAAGTGTATAGTGTCAAAACATTTCAATCATAAATATCAATCATAGGCGGCATAGCTACCATCTACTATGTCGCCATACTAGTTCTACAATTAAAACCGAATTACACGTATTGGAAATTGGATTCCATCATGAGTCGAGGCAAGGGGCAAGCTCCTCTCCGCATTCGAGACACTCTAGCAAATGTCCCAGGGCTACGCACTCTGGGCAACCCCTGGATGCTTCAGGGCCGGTCCTCACTTACGTTAGAGGATTAGTATTCCTGAACACACGTTTCCCGGTCCTTACAGACCTAAAATCGAGGCGCCTCATCCAACAACCACAAAGGTGAAAAGTATATATATGTCAGGGCTGGTAAGTCACTGACACCACCAAAGCTAGAAAGAAACGTCGTGCTCTCCCTGCAGTCCGTATCCCGTTTTTAACTCATACCGAGGTGTGAGGCTCGCGAATTCACGTTATACACAAAGCTGCCACGTAGGTCGTGCTTTGATCATCAACCACAAGACTTTGCTTTTCAACAGAAGCCTTGATCATTGCATCTTAGCGTGCCACACGGGCAATTCATGCCATGCGACTGATGTCCATCGATATACAACCTCTGAGCTCGTACGTCTCAGAGAAGGGCGTTAAGCAAAAGAATAAATTCTTCGCCGCCAAACAGATGTATATTTAATAGAAATCAATCAACACAGAATAAAATCCAATGTCAGACACACAATCCATTTACAAGTCCGTTCTGGGTCTGAACGAAACCGGAGGCACTTTCCTCGCATATCCATCCATCTCCAAGTACGTCTGGACGACCACCAACTATTTCCATCCTCTTGGGTGTACAGCCCAATCAGGATCGTCAGTAATTACCCAAACGATGTGAAGACTTCCGGTCTTCAGCCACCGTCTTCATCTACGACATATCGTCGAATCGGTTATTCAGAATGGGTATAAACCCGGCCTTTCCGAACAACCCGCGTATATTAAAACAAATGTTACATAAACACAACATACACCTCATTCCATTTCAGAATATTCTTTTATTCACAAAATCACATTTTTAGGGAAAGGTTCCCATTAATTTTATCCAAGATAAATTCTTTAAAATTTATCTTTTAATCTTCCTTTGGATGTTATTTAAAACCAAATTATGGTTTTTCCAACTAGTCGAGATTAGCGAACCACAATGAAGTAATTATTTATTTTATTTCCCAATCCCAACCTATTCATCCCATGAAGCAAAACTGGTAATACTCCATATCTAATACTATGGTGTTATCGGTAAAATTAATTACCATTATACGTTCAAATCTAATTAAAGATTTAACTATCGCTTTGGAGCAAAACTGGCGACACTCCATTCTCGCTCATTTTCTAAATTTGATAATTTAGATTACAAATTTACATTTCAATCTAATTGCAGATTCGTTAAAACTCCTTTTATTGGGTTAAGGAACTAGGTGTTATTTAAAACACAGTTCACGACAAACCCAAATCAAATCCAATCAAATATATATTAGAAATTCCGATTCATTTAAAACCCCTTTTTAAATCTAATTCATTTATTTAAAAATAATTGGGTTTTAAATTTAGTTCAAAACTAGTTCATTTCGATAAAAATCCATTTTTACCTTTTCAAACATGGAGTTTTTCATCCCAATCCTTCCCAAATCATTTCTTATGATTTTACACAAATTATTACTATTTTTAATAATTTTATCAAGGCCCGTACAGTTGATTTCCATCACTGGCCATCGAACTGCACTTACAACGACCTTTTTCGAATTTGATTTGGATGTAACCCCAAATCCAACAGTTAGATTTCAAATTTCTAATATTCGTTAGAAAGCTCTTTTCGATACGAACCCAACGGTTCCGGTTTTAGGAGAATCCGACGGTCGGATCTCCCGTAATATCCATTTGAAATAAATGGTCGAAATTCGCGAACTGCCGCGGCGCGGCGCGTTCTGTTCAGGCCATTATATTATATATATAATATATATAATATATATCTCGTCGATTTCTATTTAAAACGAATTATATAAATAGTTTTAAATTCGTTTCAAAAACAATTTCAACTTCCATTTCAATCCAAAGCAAAATTGAATTTTTCCTTATGAATTCGTTTTAAAATTCATTTCTATTCAATTCAAATTTCAATTCAATTTGAATTCATTTCAATTTGTTTTCAATTCAGTTTGAATTCGTTTTCAATGCAATTTCAAAGTCGTTTTCCATTCGATTCAATTTCGTTATATATTTAATTGAAATCAAATTCGTTTTCTATTCAAATCAAATTCGTTATATATGCAATTGAAATCAAATTCGTTATATATTCAATTCATTTCGAAATCGTTTTATATTCAATTCATTTCGAAATCGTTTTCAATTCAATTAAATTCGGTTTCCTATTCGTTTCAATTCAAATTTCATTTCAAAATATTCGATTTAAAAATCACTTTTCAATATTCATTCCGAAATGAATAAATCGATATAAATATCGTTCGCATCAAAATGGCGTCAATCTAATCAACACGGCTTCATATATTTCTATTTTCAAATATTCTATTTCAAATATTTCTATTTTCAACAAATGAGTATTTATTTTTGTTAGCACACGACTAATCTCAACGAATGAGTACTGTCCACGTGTGACTATTTTTGTTAAATTATTTCGTTCAACACATGACTAATCTCAACGGATGAGTACAGTCAACACATGAACCTTTATTTTATAGTGATAAAGATATAAATTTTATTGTTAAGATATTTCGTTCAACACATGACTAATCTCAACGGATGAGTATTGTCAACACATGAACCTTTATTTTATAAAATTCTTTATCTTCTAAATTGGAATGAGGCCCAATCAATCACCATATAATATTAATTATATGGATTTTCATACATCACACGTATATAATAGCATTGAAAAATAATCAACCATCAACCAAAGTGCACTACACTGTATAAGCATCAAATATAGATATCTAACGCTTATAACAGCCCGTCAATCAATCGATCGACATATTTAATCAATCAGGATGAGTGAACTTCAAATTTCATCCCAACACCCGTGTGGGGTTTCAAACAATCAAACACAGATTTTATTTGTGCAGTTGGGCGATGTGTAAAATTTATCGACCCAATCAATATCAGTCAAATAGGTGTACATAAACAAACCGTCCGGTTTGTAAATGAATATTTTATTTATTCACTTTCACGTTAAAAATTATATTTTTAACGATAAAATATTTTATTTCAACATATGAATTTCTATTTAGTTCATTTCTTTAAATGAAATGATATTTTTATTTTTCTAACTTATTTTAGAAAATTTCGGCGGCATAACGGCACGATACTAGAAACGGGACGAGGCCTAGCCTTATCCCCGGTCTAGTGAAGGCCCACGCCATTCACACATCAATCAAATCAATTTCATTTCACCAAACAATTCAATTCAAACCAAACAATCTAACTAACAACATAGCCAAACAAACAAGTCCATGGTCTGTGGACGATTGTGTCGGGTGCTACTAAACACCGTCTGTATCCTAGTATATATATATAACTAGAAAAGAAATTGAAGAGTGAGAAATTCTCACCGAAAGCTATCCAATCATCTTGACTCTTCTTTGATAGAAATCTTCATCGTTATCGCATTTTTGTCATCTTTTGTCGCTTTCGTTGCCCGTAGCCACTACATATATAAAAATCGAATTTTCACTTCGCTTTTCAATATATAAAAATCGAATTTTTACTTTGCTATATGGATAAAAATTCCATTTCAAAAATATACATTTCGTCTTTATAAAAATAAAGATTTCGCCTTTATAAAAATAAAGATTTCGCCTTTATAAAAAAAAAGATTTCGCCTTTATAAAAAAAATAAAGATTTCGCCTTTATAAAAATATAATTATAAAAAATCACATTTTTATTTTGCTACACATATAAAGATGATATCTTTACTATTCCTATCGTGTAAAAATTATATTTTTAATTCTCTACATAAACAAAAATCATATTTTTACATCTTCTATATAGTAAAGATTATATTTTTAATACTTTAAAAATATAAAAATCATATTTTTAATTGAATAAAAATCTTTTCTACCTCTTCCTTATATAAAAATCACGCCTTTCTCCACTTAAAAATCTCGTCTTTTCTTTTTTAAAAATCTATGCATAGTCTTATTCATAAAAATCAAATTTTTAATTCAAAATCATATACATAAAAATTGAATTTTTATCTCATAATCCTATATATAAAAGGAAAAATCAGTTTTAATTCCTAATAAAATCAGCTTTTATATAATCTAAACATCATAGAATAAAAGAAAATAAAAGGAAAGAAAACTTACCGTATTTGCTTTGAGAAAAGAGGGGGGGTCTTCGCTGCGGCGCCGGAGGATGGTGGGGGAAGGCGCGGGGGTAGAGGAGGTAAGGGGAAGGCGGCGCAGGGGGGTGTGCGGCGGTGGAGGAAAGGGGGGGCTCTCGCTGCTGCGGCGCGGCTCATCGGGGGGGGGGGGGGGCTCTTGATCCGACGAGGGGGGGGGGGGGCAGGGCTTCGGAGGTGGCGCCCTCCCTTGAGGCGGCGACGGCGATCATCAGGGGGGCCAGAATGATTTAAGGAGAAGGAGAGAGAGGAAATTTTTATTTTTAATTATTTAATTTCTAAAAAGGTACTTTTACATACGACCTCGAAACGGGGCCCACCGCCTGTCGTCCATAGCGTTTCACCCCCATTCCGAACACAATGGGATAGGTATCGTAAGCTGATTCAATAGTTACAATCAGTTTCCGTTGAATTTACATTTAAATCATTATATTGAATTTTAAAAGTACATTTCAAATTACCGCGGTCGCATACTAACTCTATAAACTCCATAAAAATATTTTCTGACTTCGTATTGACGATACGGTCCTAACAAAACTAGTTTCGTCGAATTCTGAGACCGTTTGAAAAATGGCCATTTTCCAGTCGATTAAAATCAACTGAAACTGGTCAAACGTGTTTTCCTTTGCCACGCTCACATATTGATTCGGAAAATTATGAAATTTGGAATCTAGCAATAATTTGACATCACCGACCCAACAAAAGTGGTTTCGTCGAAATCCGAGGTCGTTTGCAAAATTCCCATTTTTTAAGGGCCTGAATTCCATAGCGACTATTCAGAATTTTCAATTGGACATATCTTTTGATTCCCGTTATGAAATTTTGATTTTTCGGATTCATTGGAAAGATATTATCAAATAGATCCTAATGTTTTTGGTTTCGCTAAAATCCGGATTGTTTTGCACCCGGTACATTCAATTGAAGTTTGAAATCGAATTATCGAACTACCACGCCATTTTCAATTCTATTTATAATTATATATAAATATTTATATTCTAACGACGACGTATATAATATATACGTTGAATTATATTCAAAATAAATTTCTCGCCGATATTATTTAAAATAATCTATTTTAAATATTCAAAATTTGCTAAAATTGCCAAAATAAAAATTTTAAACTGGTTCAGAATTTCCGGGTTATTACAATCTCCCCCACTTAAAACTTTTCGTCCTCGAAAAGGAACAAAGTCGAAAGTGATTTGATCAATCAACTCTACGTTCGATTCGGCTTCCATTCTCCAACTTTTCAGTTTCTGAGAATTTTCAAATTTTCAAAAATTTGGCTAACACCCTAAATTTTCGAAAAATTTCGCCATAACCTCCCCTGCACCGGGAGCCACGGGAAAATCCCGAAATTGCCATATAGGCCTTCTGATCTCAAAAAGAAAAAGAAAAGGCCAAGCGGCTAGCCAATAGGCTCATAAAATCATCATCACCCAAACAAAACAGTAAATTATGTAGTAAACATGTACCTATTTGTCGGGCAAACAAATTTTATTCTCTGCTCTAGCCTCCTTGCTATGACCTGTTCAATGTAAGTATATGTATATGCGAGCAAATGAGACCAATTTTCAATACAGTTCAATATTTGATGCTATTAGGCTTAATGGTTCAAAATTATCAAACAAATAAACAAACAACACAAACATCAATCAATTAGTGGATTAGAGTTTCAAATCCATAATTTTGATATATATACAAAAAATCTTGTTTTTGATGCCAATTCACAACAATGTGTTTTAACTATATTAGTTTTGGTTCTCACACCAGTCTAATGGAAATATATAGATGTCACATCTTCGAAACACGAACACAAATTCTGATGATGATATATCAATCATCAGAACCATCTCCGGGTGTCTAGAATGTGATTCTATATCTATCTAATATATTAAAACTTCGAATATACGTTCATGACGCGTATATACAAAACCTTTATATATTGGATTGTCCATATTCAAAATAAATAAATATTCAAATACGTATAAAACGATTAAAATTTTCAAAACAAAATTGTTTTCCATTGGAAAATATACTCTTCACACTCGTTCTAGGATACTACTGATCCTATCTCTAACGAGTCATTCTATTGGATATTACTAATCCAATATCTGATGAATTCTTTTGTATGGTTCTAATGTGTCTTGTTCTCGAGCTCTGTAAACCAAAGCTCTGATACCAAACTGACACGACCCGAACTTCCCCGTGAGGGAAAGAGCGGATAGCGTTGAGTACAAGACAAAATAGAACATAGACGGAAGAACATTTCATTGTATATTACAACAATTCCATCAGATACAAGAATATACAGAGTATAAATGAATAAATTACATTCGACAAATATTAGAGATTACAATAAATTACATAGCAGCGGAAAATAATACAAAGCACAACTGAAGGTGATATACGGATATAGAGCTTTCCGGATATCATTCCAGCTGTAAACCAGGATCCTGTGAATATAAATCTGCAAAACCAAAACTACTAGCTGCCCGTGCGGAAAATAGAGGCACCCAGAGTTTAGGTTAAAACAATAAACTCCAGGTCAGTCATGTGACTGGTGTGAGAACTAAAACGGTTATTAATCTTTATTTTCAAAGTTAGGTAAATCAAGGGACCACGCCGTATAACACGGAACGGGTTTCCTCCCAAGAATACCAGTGCATAAAACAACAGCGCAATGCTAAATAAAGAAAAATGAAGCTGTTATAAGACCCAGGTCCTATCACACAATGCAACGCAAGCCGGGGGATAGGGTTTTCCCTTATAACAGCCAAAGCATGCTTGATACGTTTAAAAAAAATCATTTGGTACTATAATAAGTGTATAGTGTCAAAACATTTCAATCATAAATATCAATAATAGGCGGCATAGCTACCATCTACTATGTCGCCATACTAAATCTACAATTAAAACCGAATTACACGTATTGGAAATTGGATTCCATCATGAGTCAAGGCAAGGGGCAAGCTCCTCTCCGCGTTCGAGAGACTCTAGCAAATGTCCCAGGGCTACGCACTCTGGGCAACCCCTAGATGCTTCAGGGCCGGTCCTCACTTACGTTAGAGGATTAGTATTCCTGAACACACGTTTCTCGGTCCATACAGACCTAAAATCGAGGCGCCTCATCCAACAACCACAAAGGTGAAAAGTATATATATGTCAGGGCTGGTAAGTCACTGACACCACCAAAGCTAGAAAGAAACGTCGTGCTCTCCCTGCAGTCCGTATCCCGTTTTTAACTCATACCGAGGTTTGAGGCTCGCGAATTCACGTTATACACAAATCTGCCACGTAGGCCGTGCTTTGATCATCAACCACAAGACTTTGCTTTTCAACAGAAGCCTTGATCATTGCATCTTAGCGTGCCACACAGGCAATTCATGCCATGCGACTGATGTCCATCGATATACAACCTCTGAGCTCGTACTTCTCAGAGAAGGGCGTTAAGCAAAAGAATAAATTCTTCGCCGCCAAACAGATGTATATTTAATAGAAATCAATCAACACAGAATAAAATCCAATGTCAGACACACATTCCATTTACAAGTCCGTTCTGGGTCTGAACGAAACCGGGGGCACTTTCCTCGCATATCCATCCATCTCCAAGTACGTCTGGACGACCACCAACTATTTCCATCCTCTTGGGTGTACAGCCCAATCAGGATCGTCAGTAATTACCCAAACGATGTGAAGACTTCCGGTCTTCAGCCACCGTCTTCATCTACGACATATCGTCGAATCGGTTATTCAGAATGGGTATAAACCCGGCCTTTCCGAACAACCCGCGTATATTAAAACAAATGTTACATAAACACAACATACGCCTCATTCCATTTTAGAATATTCTTTTATTCACAAAATCACATTTTTAGGGAAAGGTTCCCATTAATTTTATCCAAGATAAATTCTTTAAAATTTATCTTTTAATCTTCCTTTGGATGTTATTTAAAACCAAATTATGGTTTTTCCAACTAGTCGAGATTAGCGAACCACAACGAAGTAATTATTTATTTTATTTCCCAATCCCAACCTATTCATCCCATGAAGCAAAACTGGTAATACTCCATATCTAATACTACGGTGTTATCGGTAAAATTAATTACCACTATACGTTCAAATCCAATTAAAGATTTAACTATCGCTTTGGAGCAAAACTGGCGACACTCCATTCTCGCTCATTTTCTAAATTTGATAATTTAGATTACAAATTTACATTTCAATCTAATTGCAGATTCGTTAAAACTCCTTTTACTGGGTTAAAGAACTAGGTGTTATTTAAAACACAGTTCACGACAAACCCAAATCAAATCCAATCAAATATATATTAGAAATTCCGATTCATTTAAAATCCCTTTTTAAATCTAATTCATTTATTTAAAAATAATTGGGTTTTAAATTTAGTTCAAAACTAG
This sequence comes from Allium sativum, assembly GCA_030737875.1. Taxonomy (NCBI): domain Eukaryota; kingdom Viridiplantae; phylum Streptophyta; class Magnoliopsida; order Asparagales; family Amaryllidaceae; genus Allium; species Allium sativum. The sequence continues at coordinate 154,701,325 of CM060918.1, read as the reverse complement.
TTCATTTCGATAAAAATCCATTTTTACCTTTTCAAACATGGAGTTTTTCATCCCAATCCTTCCCAAATCATTTCTTATGATTTTACACAAATTATTACTATTTTTAATAATTTTATCAAGGCCCGTAAAGTCGATTTCCATCAATGGCCATCGAACTGCACTTACAGCGACCTTTTTCGAATTTGATTTGGACGTAAACCCAAATCCAACCGTTAGATTTCAAATTTCTAATATTTGTTAGAAAGCTCTTTTCGATACGAACCCAACGGTTCCGGTTTTAGGAGAATCCGACGGTCGGATCTCCCGTAATGTCCGTTTGAAATAAATGGTCGAAATTCGCGAACTGCCGCGGCGCGGCGCGTTCTGTTCAGGCCATTATATTATATATATAATATATATAATATATATTTCGTCGATTTCTATTTAAAACGAATTATATAAATAGTTTTAAATACGTTTCAAAAACAATTTCAACTTCCATTTCAATCCAAAGCAAAATTGAATTTTTCCTTATGAATTCATTTTAAAATTCATTTCTATTCAATTCAAATTTCAATTCAATTTGAATTCATTTCAATTTGTTTTCAATTCAGTTTGAATTCGTTTTCAATGCAATTTCAAAGTCGTTTTCCATTCGATTCAATTTCGTTATATATCTAATTGAAATCAAATTCGTTTTCTATTCAAATCAAATTCGTTATATATTCAATTCATTTCGAAATCGTTTTATATTCAATTCATTTCGAAATCGTTTTCAATTCAATTAAATTCGGTTTCCTATTCGTTTCAATTCAAATTTAATTTCAAAATATTTGATTTAAAAATCACTTTTCAATATTCATTTCGAAATGAATAAATCGATATAAATATCGTTCGTGTCAAAATGGCGTCAATCTAATCAACACGGCTTCATATATTTCTATTTTCAAATATTCTATTTCAAATATTTCTATTTTCAACAAATGAGTATTTATTTTTGTCAGCACACGACTAATCTCAACGAATGAGTACTATCCACGTGTGACTATTTTTGTTAAATTATTTCGTTCAACACATGACTAATCTCAACGGATGAGTACAGTCAACACATGAACCTTTATTTTATAGTGATAAAGATATAAATTTTATTGTTAAGATATTTCGTTCAACACATGACTAATCTCAACGGATGAGTATTGTCAACACATGGACCTTTATTTTATAAAATTCTTTATCTTCTAAATTGGAATGAGGCCCAATCAATCACCATATAATATTAATTATATGGATTTTCATACATCACACGTATATAATAGCATTGAAAAATAATCAACCATCAACCAAAGTGCACTACACTGTATAAGCATCAAATATAGATATCTAACGCTTATAACAGCCTGTCAATCAATCGATCGACATATTTAATCAATCAGGATGAGTGAACTTCAAATTTCATCCCAACACCCGTGTGGGGTTTCAAACAATCAAACACAGATTTTATTTGTGCAGTTGGGCGATGTGTAAAATTTATCGACCCAATCAATATCAGTCAAATAGGTGTACATAAACAAACCGTCCGGTTTGTAAATGAATATTTTATTTATTCACATTCACGTTAAAAATTATATTTTTAACGATAAAATATTTTATTTCAACATATGAATTTCTATTTAGTTCATTTCTTTAAATGAAATGATATTTTTATTTTTCTAACTTATTTTAGAAAATTTCGGCGGCATAACGGCACGATACTAGAAACGGGACGAGGCCTAGCCTTATCCCCGGTCTAGTGAAGGCCCACGCCATTCACACATCAATCAAATCAATTTCATTTCACCAAACAATTCAATTCAACCCAAACAATCTAACTAACAACACAGCCAAACAAACAAGTCCATGGTCTGTGGACGATTGTGTCGGGTGCTACTAAACACCGTCTGCATCCTAGTATATATATATATAACTAGAAAAGAAATTGAAGAGCGAGAAATTCTCACCGAAAGCTATCCAATCATCTTGACTCTTCTTTGATAGAAATCTTCATCGTTATCGCATTTTTGTCATCTTTTGTCGCTTTCGTTGCCCGTAGCCACTACATATATAAAAATCGAATTTTCACTTCGCTTTTCAATATATAAAAATCGAATTTTTACTTTGCTATATGGATAAAAATTCCATTTCAAAAATATACATTTCGTCTTTATAAAAATAAAGATTTCGCCTTTATAAAAATAAAGATTTCGCCTTTATAAAAAAAAAGATTTCGCCTTTATAAAAAAAAATAAAGATTTCGCCTTTATAAAAATATAATTATAAAAAATCACATTTTTATTTTGCTACACATATAAAGATGATATCTTTACTATTCCTATCGTGTAAAAATTATATTTTTAATTCTCTACATAAACAAAAATCATATTTTTACATCTTCTATATAGTAAAGATTATATTTTTAATACTTTAAAAATATAAAAATCATATTTTTAATTGAATAAAAATCTTTTCTACCTCTTCCTTATATAAAAATCACGCCTTTCTCCACTTAAAAATCTCGTCTTTTCTATTTTAAAAATCTATGCATAGTCTTATTCATAAAAATCAAATTTTTAATTCAAAATCATATACATAAAAATTGAATTTTTATCTCATAATCCTATATATAAAAGGAAAAATCAGTTTAATTCCCAATAAAATCAGCTTTTATATAATCTAAACATCATAGCATAAAAGAAAATAAAAGGAAAGAAAACTTACCGTATTTGCTTTGAGAAAAGAGGGGGGGTCTTCGCTGCGGTGCCGGAGGATGGTGGGTGAAGGCGCGGGGGTAGAGGAGGTAAGGGGAAGGCGGCGCAGGGGGGTGTGCGGCGGTGGAGGAAAGGGGGGGGCTCTCGCTGCTGCTGCACGGCTCATCGGGTGGGGGGGGGCTCTTGATCCGACGAGGGGGGGGGGGGGGCAGGGCTTCGGAGGTGGCGCCCTCCCTTGAGGCGGCGACGGCGATCATCGGGGGGGGGGGGGGGGGGGGGCGAGTTCCCCCCCCCCCCCCCGTCTTCCTCTTCCCTTTTTTTTTCCTTTATTTTGTCTGATCGGGTTTGAAATAAAAAGGGGGGGCCAGAATGATTTAAGGAGAAGGAGAGAGAGGAAATTTTTATTTTTAATTATTTAATTATTTAATTTCTAAAAAGGTACTTTTACATACGACCTCGAAACGAGGCCCACCGCCCGTCGTCCATAGCGTTTCACCCCCATTCCGAACACAATGGGATAGGTATCGTAAGCTAATTCGATAGTTACAATCAGTTTCCGTTGAATTTCCTTTTAAATCATTATATTGAATTTTAAACGTACATTTCAAATTACCGGGGTCGCATACTAACTCTATAAACTCCATAAAAATATTTTCTAGCTTCGTATTGACGATACGGTCCTAACAAAACTAGTTTCGTCGAATTCTGAGACCGTTTGAAAAATAGCCATTTTCCAGTCGATTAAAATCAACTGAAACTGGTCAAACGCGTTTTCCTTTGCCACGCTCACATATTGATTCGGAAAATTATGAAATTTGGAATCTAGCAATAATTTGACATCACGGTCCCAACAAAAGTGGTTTCGTCGAAATCCGAGGTCGTTTGCAAAATTCCCATTTTTTAAGGGTTTGAATTCCATAGCGACTATTCAGAATTTTCAACTGGACATATCTTTTGATTCCCGTTATGAAATTTTGATTTTTCGGATTCATTGGAAAGATATTATCAAATAGATCCTAATGTTTTTGGTTTCGCTAAAATCCGGATTGTTTTGCACCAGGTACATTCAATTGAAGTTTGAAATCGAATTATCGAACTACCGCGCCATTTTCAATTCTATTTATAATTATATATAAATATTTATATTCTAACGACGACGTATATAATATATACGTCGAATTATATTCAAAATAAATTTCTCGCCGATATTATTTAAAATAATCTATTTTAAATATTCAAAATTCGATAAAATTGCCAAAATAAAATTTTTAAACTGGTTCAGAATTCCCGGGTTATTACAAGTATGCAGGTCGAACACAGGGAGGTAAATTAAATCAAATTATTTATATAATTTCGTGGGCGAGTTAGATAAATGTTGAAGATGGGATAAAATTGAAATTACAATTCAGTTCAGAAAAAATATAATTGAACCGATAACTAAAGTTGTAATTATCAATAAAAACAAGTAAAACTGCAATTGATTGAATTATAGATTTGAATCTAATCGAATCTGTAATCAATTCAATGATTAAAAATAAAACAGATTGTGGGAAATAAAATTGCAGAATAGAAATAAATTAACAGGAAAATAAAATTAGGATTACCGCTGAATCTAATCAGACGGTCAATCACTAATGAATATTAAAATTGCAATAGCAATTGTGTTCTAGCAAATCTAATTGACTAGACAACACATATTGCCATGAAAATAAAAATTACAGAATTAAAAGAAAAGAGAGCTTTATTAATAGAGAATAGAATATAGGAAAATTAGGATGGTATTTACAATGGATACAAGGTGTATTTATAAGAATGTAGTCCCCTTTCTGTGAAAATAATAAGGCCAAGAATGATATAAATTCTTTCCACAGATAAAGGAATATTCATTTCATGGTGCTTGATTTGAAAAATTGTAATCAATGTATTCCTTTTTATGTGTGGCACGGTTAGTGGGAAGATAAGCATATGCTTAATTGGAGATTTGTAATCAAAGCCTTCCCTTTCTCTTTGCATGGAAATTAAATGTGGTTGATTGGATTTGAATTCTTGGAGAGGGTTGCGCCAAATTAAATGTGAGCTACAACTTCTTTTGCAATTGAGATAGCGTTAATATGGAGAAGTAGCTTTTTCTTTGAAATTGGCCTTTAATTGAAATGAATGAGACATTTATTGATAACCTGTGAAATACACCAAAAATACCAAAAGTAGTATTTATTTATTTACAAAAGATAAAATATAAGAGCATAAAATAAACACATTTCTATGTTAATCAAATACCCCCACACTTATCTTTTACTCATCCTCGAGTAAAACAAGAAACTAAAAACTAAACTAGATAGGTCACACTTTCGTAGGGAACACGATTGCATTGTGCTTATGCAACAAGCCCTTAAACCTCTAGGTGTCCCTAGTAGGACGAGTGGTGTCTAATGAGGGTTTTCAGCGGATACTACCCACAAAATCCACATGCAGTATGCTATGATTCTAATGAAACTACATGAATGCAACGGACATATGCAAAATAAAAACAAAAAATGAAATCAAGACTTGTTTAAAGTGGTACAACAAATTAAATTAACAATATCTAGTCAGTTGATTTTATTTTAGATATCTCAACTTGTCACAAATTTTCAATATAAATCAAGTTTTCAAATGTTAAATTCCAGTTTGGCCAGTTAGTTCGGTCGATAACATAGTGCAACCATGAAATAAATTCTTAGTTTGCTTATCACAGTTTGTAAAGTGGTATTCTAATTTCCTTGTGTATGGCTAGTCAAATCAATAAGGTCAAGAAATGTTTGGGCAACATAACTCATTCTCTATCGCTGTAAAATTAAAATTTATGATCAAGTACATACACCTAACTCAGAAGACCAAGGTTTACCATCCATGCACTGCATCGCGGACTAATGGAGAGTGGGTAAAGAGCTTGGCGGATTGTGCAGACCGACTTTGACTTTGTCAACAACGTGTCAGTAATCCTTAGGTGTCCAATCTCATAAAATGAGACCAAGATATTCTAACGCTGACTTTGTCAATAACATTTCAGATAGAGCTTGGCGGGTTTGCACACCAACGCTTGATATACAAGAAGTGTTGGATACCCTTGGATTACTATTATTATTATTATTGAAAATTTAAGAACAAGAGAGATTACACGAATTCAGCTTAACGCAACTTAGTTTTAAAGATTCGAAAAGCCAATATAAGTATTTTAAGTCATCCACTTATTTAATCAAAGACTACAATATAGAATAAACTTCATAGCCATCACCTAAGAATCTCCCTATGTACCAGTTACACTATTATCCTTCAATATTCAACTTTTCATCATATTTCTTATTTGATCTTAGTTGAGAGAGAAAAATACTATCAACTGACTAAAAATTGTAAAAAAAAATTGTCGTATCAATCGAAAATGAGTCATAATTCCCAAAAAAAAATGGCATGTTACTACAATCTAAAATGCATGATAGTCCAATTTAAATGGATGAAAATGAAAAGAAAGAAAACAATAAAGAAAAAAAAACGAAAATGAATGAAATGCAGGCTCCCTCCCCCCCACACTTGGACAAAATAGTGTCCACACTGTAAACACGTTCCCTAAATGTGAAAGATAGAACCCAAAGATGGATTAAATGTAAAATGATTTGTAAAACGAAATGCAATTTAACTATATGTAAGAATGGATCATATATACAATGATATATGTGTTTGCGATGCATGTGATGCAAAGAATGCCACCAACTTTTCCCCCCACACTTGGATCTAGCCCGATGAATCAGACTCCCATTATGTCTAGGCATGTTTTCTAATAAGCAAAGGTTTTTGAAAACCATCTCATCCTTATACCTAGATTTATAGTCCAGCAGATAAATTTCTAGGATCATCCTAACATGAAGTTTTTCAACCAAGCTAACATTCCAAACATAATTCATGTGTTCCACAAATTTATCAGTGTAATTGTTCAAAAATTTGTGATCGTACGTAAACTCACTTGCAATTGTGAATTTTAAATTCTGAGTGTTTTTCAAGACTATGGGATCACATTTCTCAATTTCATTCATTGACAATGTATTTTCAACACTAACAACTTCAAATTCATCAGAAGTTTCCTCATTTGGAAACTCATCCTCATACAATCCAAAAAATTCGTGTTCATTAAAATCCTTTTCCACTTCTGAGTTTTTGAAAAATTCAATATCCTGATTTTGTTCAATTTCTCGGATTTCAAATTTTTCGCAGCCTGAAAGAGGAAGATCAAAATCTGCGCTTAAATCTTTTTTCTAAAAAGAATCAAAGTTCAAACCATTTACTGAATTGTGAACAACTTCATTTAGATGGTTATTCTCAATTTCCAAAGTTGTAATCTGAAAATTTTCACTATCAATAAAGAGTGGATTATTTTCCGATTCATCGCTTGTTTGAATTTGATTTTGTTGCTCTCGTTGTTCTTTCAAAGATGTCTTTAAACAAAGAAGTTCATCCATCTTTTTATCTTTTTCATCAAGCTGTCTGTCTTGCTTTTCTACCCTCTCTCTAAGAATGTTAAGATGATATTCTTCAGAATCGTTGATTTGAGAGCTCTCGTTTTGGATTTCTTGATTCTCAAAATTATAGTCTACATCAATTTCACAATCAATATTATTTCCAATGTGGTGGTTGTTTGAATTTTCAAAAAAATGACAGTGAAATCATTTTGATTGTAAAAATTATGTTCGTAACCAAAACTGTTGGAATTTGAGGGAAAATTCAAATTTTGTCATTTTCAAGATGTTGATATGGGCTATAACTTTGGAAATTTTGGTTCACAACTCCATATTGATGTTGATCAAAGCTAAATTGGGATTCAAAGTTGTTTTGATGAGGGTGTGGCTCATAATCGAAATCTTTGAAATTTGAGTTGATGTCGTCATTTCGATCATATCTATGATTTTGAAAATGTTGGTCATTTGAATTTTTTTGAAAATTGTTGACATTGGACTCACGAAATTTTGGAAAATTTTGCATCATGAGTTGTAATTCATAGTCATATTTTTCAGGAGGATGTCTATTCCGATTATTATCCCACATTTCTCTCAATGTTTTTTTTGAATCAGACATTTTAAAGAAGTCAACAGAAGACAGAAATTATTCTTAGTTCAGAACAATATAAAAGAATGAGTTGTGCTCTATTAACTAACTGACTCAATTGGAAGGGGAAAGAGGGTCTTATGGTCGTTCACGTATAGTATAAATACTAAGGGATATGACCAATGTTTTACGGGTAGTATGCAACCTCTTTTGCTAATAGTTCAATAAATTGAACTACTATATATCCGTGATCCAATTATACGAGATAGTCAACTACACAAAGCACCACTTTTCAATTATATTATTTTGTAACATCTATTTTTATTGTTGAAAACAATGAGAGTGAAGATTTCAGTTATGAAAATCCGTTCCTCACCAAATTAATCAGAATTTTCAGTCACAGAACAATCACAGAATAATAACTGCAGAATTAAAAAAATTGTACAAGCAAGCCGCTGCCCCTGCAGAAGATTTTTACAAGCAATTTCTATATTTTTTAGCAACTGCAGCACCTGTAGAGTTCATAAAATTTACAGTGGAGGTATGGCAGTCTGTCCAGAGAAATTGAATAGCTTGAACTATGGTCCTTGTTCGCTTTGCTTGAAATCTTTCTTCCTTTGATTTGAATGGTGCCTCTTTTTTTCTTTTCTTTCTTTTTTTTAAGAGAGAGAGAAGAAAAAAATAAAACAAACAACAATGAAAAATAAAGTAAAAAAACTAAATTAGAAGGAGAAGGAAAAAAAAACTAACAACTGACTTGACTAAAAAAAATATAAACCAAACTAACTAACTTAGCTAGAAGAATAAAATAGAAGTTTAGCCTACAAAGAAAGTAAAAAAACTCACTTTTTTTGTTTTTCTTTTTTTTCCTGTAAGGAAATAAATGGATTGCAAAATGAAAATAAGAAAATAAAATAAATAAGGAAAACAACTAAATTGGATACGAGCTCAACAAGTGAAAACGAATAGCAAACAGGAAACAAAATCTCAAAGATATACTAGGCCAAAACTATACGCTTCACTCAAATTGCCAAGCCATCGTTCAAAATGACATGCCAAATTCCCAGAACATGCTAAAAAAAATTCACGGCTCTTTTCTTTGAAGAACAATTCACCCCAACCCTTATAAATGTGGAAACAATTTCAACTCCCAAAATGATTCATGCTTCCCCCTTTTTTTCTTTTTCTTCTTTTCTATTCTGTTTCTCAGACAGTCAAAAACCCACAAAGAAAAAAAAAATTGAAATCCTTTTCTCTCTTTTTTTTTCTTCGAAATCGAGATTTGATGACAGTGGTGCGATTTGAAACGGTGGTGGAGGGGTGATCTGTGGTGCTGTGCGATGAACTGGGGTTGTAGAGTTTTGGGGTATGAATGTGGTTTGCGGATAGAATAGGAAGAAGACGTGAAGATGGTCGGGGTTTTGAAGTTGTGGTGAAAGAGGATGAATGTGTAAGCGTTGTTTGGGTATTGGACTGTGATGGATGGTGATGTTTGTTGAACGGTGATGGTGTTAATTTTTAGTGTGGTTCGGTTGAGGTAGTACGGTTGCGGACTGCAATGGAGATGAGGCTGCGCTGAATTACTGGGAGAGGACTGTGGTGGAAAGTTGCGGTATTCCAAGAGGAGGTGGACGTTGCGTGAAGATGATTCAGGAAGTAGAAGGTTGCTGAATTTGATTTATGTGAGGATGTAGATGAACGTGAAACATGGCGGATAACAGTGGGATGAGAGGTTAGTGATAAAAAGAGAATTTGCGGCAGCAATACATGAAGAAGGTTTAGAAAAAGGGAACTTTTGTAATTTTTTTATTGTAAAAGAGGAAAGGAATTGTACAAAGAAGGAAGGAAATCAATGGGAAAACAGGAAACAAAATGGAAAAGAAATAACAAAATGGCAAGATTTTTTTTGTGCATGGAGAATGAGGATTTAAGGCAGAGTACACAAAAGAGGAAAGTAAAGGAAACAAAAAAAAGCAATATTGGTTTTTTTTACAAGACTTGGAAAAGAAGAAAGTATGTAATGGATTAGAAAGAAAATATAAGGAAAGATATTGAAGAAAATTGTCAGTTTTTTGTTTTGTTTTGTTTTTTTTAAAGAGAAAAGAAAATAGAGCAAATGTATTGAAAAGAGGAAAGGAGATTGAAATAAGGAAAGAAATAAAAGAGAAGACAAAAACAAAAAGATTTTTTTTAATTGTTGTAAAATTAGAAGAGAGAGAAAAAAATGAAAAAGGAAAAAATTTAAAAAGGGGAAAGAATTAAATGAAAAGAAAAGGAAATAAAATCAAGGAATTTTTAAGAAGCGTTTTTTTTCTCTTGTTATGGAGATTACAGTATCAATATATAATACCAAATAACACCACTCAGGATTTTTTTTAATATATATACAGGAAAGCAAAAGAAAAAAATAAAATAAAAACTAACACGAATCAGAAATTAAATAAATAATAAAATTTAAATGTTACCTCCCCGGCAACGGCGCCAAAAACTTGATCGATACTTTTCTATGAACTAGAAAAGCACTAAATTTTAAAATAAATTCTGCAAGCGCACAGATCGTGTAGTGTGCAGGTCGAACACAGGGAGGTAAATTAAATCAAATTATTTATATAATTTCGTGGGCGAGTTAGATAAATCTTGAAGATAGGATAAAATTGAAATTACAATTCAGTTTAGAACAAATCTAATTGAACCGATAACTAAAGTTGTAATTGTAACACCCCACCTCCGTTAAGATCACTCACAAAGGGAATGCCTTAACTGGAGCATTTTTGTAAACAGAACAGAAACTTACAAGACAGATATAAAAATAGTATTTGAAAAAAAACTTATAACTTTATTGCAGCGGACATAAATCAGTTTGGTTACAACTTTACCCAATAACTCAAGTACATATATATCAGCCATGTTCAAAAGCCATCAGAGTACAAAACTTTAAAATCATAATCCCCACAGAACAGAAGCTATACAGAGCCAAGCCATACATTAAGCACTTCAAGTAGAAGAAATTCGGATCTAGCTAGAGTATTCCCTCCTTAGAAAACCTGGGGGAGAACGGAAGAAAAGAGGCGAAACAACAAGGGCCAGACATAAAGTCTGGCAAGTCCAGTGACTTTCAGCATATGAACAGATAATAATAATATGACATGAACATAAAACTGGATGAGAGATAACTGTAACAGGTGTAGCAGGTATAACATAAGAACAGAATGATATAAGCTATTGCTTTACACTTCTCTGCACCAATACTAGTATAACAGAATTAGGTATCACCCTAATGTCTAAACTGAAACAGAAACGGGTACAGAATAATTTCCACAGAAGAGAATGCTAGTAATGGTCCTTTACCACCCGAACAGAAATAGACAGAAGCAGAACAGATTAATCCGACAGAAATAGAATGTAGAATTAGGTGTACACTAGTAATTGGCCTTTACCACCTGAATAGACGGTACCACACAGAGACAGACAGGTGTTACCACCCAACAGAAATAGACGGTACCAACAGAAACAAACAGAACCAAGTGTACCCTAAAACCCTACCCCAAGCGATCGGCTCCCTAATACATAAATATCTTGTGTCGGCCCTACAGTAGGGTGTATCACTCCCTAAAGTGAAACCAATTGGCACAGACCTATTTACAGATGTCACGGCGTCTTACATCCTCAGAGGCTGACCGGGATCCATGCACGCACATGACCCGGTTGGAACGCACCATCAACACCCCTCGCCATTATCAGAATGAACCACTTATAATTAGTTCAGTAAGTGTGCCCGGACCCTACCTACTGTTGGGTCAAAGTTCTGATACCAGAAAGGGTTACTTACTAATATGGGTCCCAAACAACAGATGACACAGTAATTCCCTTCCTATCCTTGTGTCCCCAGACTAACAGATTTCAGATTAACTTGTTTACAAGTTCAGACATACATAGATCAGATTTATTAGTTCACAGATCAGAAAATCAAATCAACAAGTTTTCAGACTAACGGATCAGATGTACAGATTTAACAGACTTACCGATTAACCAGTTACAGATTGACAGACTTACAGATTTGTCAAACATTGTAATTGGGCCTACAGATTCACGGAACAGATTTATTAAATTCATCAGTCTAGTGGGTTTAACCTTATCTGCCCAACACGTTTTAGACATCATATTTATCTCAGATTTTCATTAATTAAATATTAATGCCCAGACCTATCACATTAGACTGACTGTTTGTGGCTACTGGTTAGGCCGGTTGGTTCCGGGCAGATTTCTGCCGCAAACTGAGTCTAACCTCGGGTTTCAAGCACGTTATGACTAACTTCTCACATTAGAACCTATTGTTTGCGGCCACTGGAATATGCCGGGCGGTTCCGGGCAGAATTACGCCGCAAACTCATTCTAACCTCGAGTTAGCCATGTTTATCTTTGCAGCCAATTAATTAATAATTTACCATTTATGCCCACGCTTAATATACATGTCAATTATTCATAGCTAATTCAGATTATGTCAATAACAGACTGAATATATCAACTTAACGGATTCAGCAGATTAAGCAACTAGCAGATTTAGCAGATAACAGATTAGGCATCTCAACAGATTTAGTTTGGCATTTTCAACAGAATTAGCAGATGACAGATTTGGCAGATGAACAGATCTAGCAGACTAGGCAGTAGATTAGGCAATATAACAGGACTAGCAGATTAGGCAAATATAGCAGAACTAAATATAACAAATTTAATCATTCTTTAAAGTTTCACAAACATATCTTGCCTAAATATAAATCTTGCCTAAGTTCACGTGCATAAATAATAGTCATGACTCAAAATATGATCACATACCCCATGTTTACATTAAATTTACACAGCACAGATTATGGTCATAATTTACCACATATCATATGTTTCAATTTTTATTAAACTTGCATAGTACAGAAGATCCATATATAATTTATACAAAATATAGCCATAGATTACTATGCATGTCATATATCCCAAAGGTCCCTTACTTAGGTGTTTATTTACATTAATAGATATCCTACTTTCATGCAAATCTTTATACCTAAGCCATATTCTTTTTATCTCAAATCATATGTTCAATACAGTCTATATTTATGTCCAATTATGTACCTTTTGTGTCGTGTCCACAAATCATATGTTCAATACCCTTTATGTTATAAATATAACATGTCCAGTCATATATCTCATATTTATGTTCTAGTTACAGTCCATGTTCTTTCCTCAAATCAGTCACCTATTGGTCATGCCCAATTCATGCATCATTCATTTTTGTTGTCCCAAATATTTTAGCGTATGTTAATCTCTTATGAGATTGGCTCAGGCTCGTGGTAGCCTGGTTATAGAACAGAAAGAGGAAAGAGATACAGAATAAGATAAGTCTAATCAGAACAGAACAGATATAACCTTAGATTCAGATTTACAATTCATGTCACAATCAAAATTACCGTTTATATCAGAAAATAACTGTACTTGCCTTGGTTGGATTAAAGAAAGAACTCTAATTGATGTAGAATCATTGCAGAAGCTTTAATCTCTAATTTGAATTGAGTTGCTTAGGTTGATGTTGATTAGCTTCTAGTTTTGATTCCAGCAGAGTAGCGACGCCATTTTTATTTTTATTTAGAACAGAGGCAGAGAAGAAGCAGAATAAAATTGTGTGTAGGGAAGGCTAGGTCTTAGGTTGTTTTTATAGGTGTAGCAATTCATTTCAGCCATCAGATTAACCCTAAAACCAATCCAGACCATCAAAAATCGTCCCTGGGCTTCAAAAACGTGTTCTGGACCGAAACAGGCCGACCAGGTCGACCTGTAGGGGAGAGATGACACTATAGTCGACCCCGATGGGGGAGGTCGACACCCAGGTCGACCTAGCCCCCAGGTCGACCCCCAGGTCGACCTGCCCAGTTCTGTGCTGACCGAAACCTTCTGAATCTTCTACAGGCCATAACTTCTTCATCCGGACTCCGATTTTCGAAAAATCGGACTCTTTTTCATGTAAAATTTCGAGAGGAACGCAATGGTGATGTCCATTTTACCTAATTCCTGATTCTTAAATTAATTATTTTCATTTTACTATCTTTTCCGTTACACACACCGTTATCGAACTAATTTTTTCTTCTCTTTCATGTATTAATTAATTCTTCTTATGCATCACCATTATTTACCTATCGTAAGCATATTTTCATATATTTTATTTAATTTTTAATTATACTTAAAAATGCGGGGTGTTACATTCTCCCCTCCTTAAAGGATTTCGTCCCCGAAATCTTCAAGTTAAGAAGAATGTGTCCTACCATCCAATCATCCATCTACTCAATCACCAATCACAGGCATTCATTGTCCTTAAGAGATATCTAATAATGTATGAACATATGCAAGAAGTGTGTGTATATGTTCCTTGTCTAATGCAAAGATCAGGCGGTCCACTGATTCAGTTGACCTCCTTAATGCGAATTATGCCAGTGCCATAAGTCCAACTTGTATGCAATTTTCCTACTCGATACATATCATTTCTATATGAGTGCACAACCATTCAGTCATATGCAACATCCATGTGCTGAGTCAATCATTTTGCATCCACAAAAATTGAAAATGCTCACACATCCATATGCAGTATGAGAGTGTTTTCGAGCCGATCTAGTGCCTAGTGTGTGTATATGCATCCACGAGCAACCACTAGCAACCACTTGCATCCACTTGCAACCATCAAACATAACATGTCTCAAACACATGTTTACACCCATTAGTTTCTACCTAAAGTTCCAAGATTCGATCGATAGGATACAGTCGAATGATGGAAGCGAGTGCAGATAAAACAAAAACTTGGTTCCCATTAGACATGGGTCCTAAGTATCGGCCCCAAAGACCGAAACCAGCATCAGATTGACACCCAGAGGATTACCCTCTTTAGACAATGTCAGAACTAGGAATCAGAATTATTCAGATATTTACAGACTACCAGTACAGATCAGGTCCCCTAATGATTCTTAGGAAGCTAAGCATGATAAAATCATATCCCACGAAAACTCAGAATGTATGCGTCATACTTGACGTCTAACACAGATATCCTCAAACCCCAACCTATCACCAGCAGATGAGTCGTAACCCCTATGGGGTTTAAGACTATAACCAGATCAGAAACAAGACTAGTATTAAAGTGCAGAGACTCGACTACAAAATCAGAATGTCGTAATCGGAAAAAGTTCTAACTCAATATTCTGATAAGGAAACTAAACTCTCTACGGAAATTTTCCTACTTCTATCCTATCCACCAACTATGAGAGCATTCACCTGCCTTCCCGAAGTAGGTCATGTCCTCTGTCCTTCCTCTTGAGTCAAGCTTCCATAAGTAAAGCACTTTTCTCCTCCTTTATCTTCAGGTTTTTCTTCCTTCTTTTGTGTTTCCTTTTTGCCTCCTTTGTGAACCAAGTCCATGTCCATGAGTTTCTCATCCTTGGGTTGTGCTCCTTAGCCAATCTCCCTCATTCTCATCTTTTACTATCTGTGTGTAACACGTGGACAAGACCCTCGAAAGCTGCCTCCATCGCCCTGAAAATCCGACAAAGCTCGAAAGAAAATTAGCCGTAGGCGAGACTACTGTGACTACAGATGGAAGTCGAGCGTTTATTTTCCCTTTGACTAGTGTCGTAGTCTTATCAAGCCTACAGAACCATGCCGCGATGAGGTTACCTCCCAGAAAGCCGGGAGCCTTGGAGAAAGAAGGAAACAAAGATTCAAACGGAGGATCAAAAGATAGATATATGGCTTTTGGGGATTATGTTTTTCAAAAATAGGCTTTACTTTCGAAAATACTTCCTTTTTAAAACCTTTTTGAAAATAGTTTTCAAAAACATTTATCTAATCTGGTAACCTTTAGCTCTGATACCACGTGTAGCACCCCACCTCCGTTAAGATCACTCACAAAGGGAATGCCTTAACTTTGATGGAGCATTTTAGTAAACAGAACAGAAACTTACAAGACAGATATAAAAATAGTATTTGAAAAAAACTTATAACTTTATTGCAGCGGACATAAATCAGTTTGGTTACAACTTTACCCAATAACTCAAGTACATATATATCAGCCTTGTTCAAAATCCATCAGAGTACAAAACTTTAAAATCATAATCCCCACAGAACGGAAGCTATACAGAGCCAAGCCATACTTTAAGCACTTCAAGTAGAAGAAATCCGGATCTAGCTAGAGTATTCCCTCCTTAGAAAACTTGGGGGGAAACGGAAGAAAAGAGGCGAAACAACAAGGGTCAGACATAAAGTTTGGCAAGTCCAGTGACTTTCAGCATATGAACAGATAATAATAATATGACATGAACATAAAACTGGATGAGAGATAACTGTAACAGGTGTAGCAGGTATAACAGAAGAACAGAATGATATAAGCTATTGCTTTACACTTCTCTGCACCAATACTAGTATAACAGAATTAGGTATCACCCTAATGTCTAAACTGAAACAGAAACGGGTACAGAATAATTTCCACAGAAGAGAATGCTAGTAATGGTCCTTTACCACCTGAACAGAAACAGACAGAAGCAGAACAGATTAATCCTACGGAAATAGAATGTAGAATTAGGTGTACACTAGTAATGGGCCTTTACCACCCGAACAGACGGTACCACACAGAAATAGACAGGTGTTACCACCCAACAGAAACAGACGGTACCAACAGAAACAGACAGAACTAAGTGTACCCTAAAACCCTACCCCAAGCGATCGGCTCCCTAATACATAAATATCCTGTGTCGGCCCCACAGTAGGGTGTATCTCTCCCTAAAGTGACAACCAATTGGCACAGACCTATTTACAGATGTCACGGCGTCTTACATCCTCAAAGGTTGACCGAGATCCATGCACGCACATGACCCGGTTGGAACGCACCATCAACACCCCTCGCCATTATCAGAATGAACCGCTTATAATTAGTTCAGTAAGCGTGCCCAGACCCTACCTACTGTTGGGTCAAAGTTCTGATACCAGAAAGGGTTACTTACTAATATGGGTTCTAAACAACAGATGACACAAGTAATTCCCTTCCTATCCTTGTGTCCCCAGACTAACAGATTTCAGATTACCTTGTTTACAAGTTTAGACATACATAGATCAAATTTATTAGTTCACAGATCAGAAAATCAAATCAAAAAGTTTTCAGACTAACAGATCAGATGTACAGATTTAACAGACTTACCGATTAACCAGTTACAGATTGACAGACTTATAGATTTGTCTAACATTGTAATTGGGCCTACAGATTCACGGAACAGATTTATTAAATTCATCAGTCTAGTGGGTTTAACCTTATCCGCCCAACACGTTTTAGACATCATATTTATCTTAGATTTTCATTAATTAAATATTAATGCCCAGACCTGTCACATTAGACTGACAGTTTGTGGCTACTGGTTAGGCCGGTTGGTTCCGGGCAGATTTCTGCCGCAAACTGAGTCTAACCTCCGGTTTCAAGCACGTTATGACTAACTTCTCACATTAGAACCTATTATTTGCGGCCACTGGAATATGCCGGGCGGTTCCGGGCAGAATTACGCCGCAAACTCATTCTAACCTCGAGTTAGCCATGTTTATCTTTGCGGCCAATTAATTAATAATTTACCATTTATGCCCACGCCTAATATACATGTCAATTATTCATAGCTAATTCAGATTATGTCAATAGCAGACTGAATATATCAACTTAACAGACATAGCAGATAACAGATTTAGGCGACTTAAAGGATTCAGCAGATTAAGCAACTAGCAGATTTAGCAGATAACAGATTAGGCATCTCAACAGATTTAGTTTGGCATTTTCAACAGACTTAGCAGACGACAGATTTGGCAGATGAACAGATCTAGCAGACTAGGCAGTAGATTAGGCAATATAACAGGACTAGCAAATTAGGCAAATATAGCAGAACTAAATATAACAGATTTAACCATTCTTTAAAGTTTCACAAACATATCTTGCCTAAATATAAATCTTGCCTAAGTTCACGTGCATAATTAATAGTCATGACTCACAATATGATCACATACCCCATGTTTGCATTAAATTTACATAGCACAGATTATGGTCATAATTTACCACATATCATATGTTTCAATTTTTATTAAACTTGCATAGTACAGAAGATCCATATATAATTTATACAAAATATAGCCATAGATTACTATGCATGTCATATATCACAAAGGTCCCTTACTTAGGTGTTTATTTACATTAATAGATATCCTACTTTCATGCAAATCTTTATACCTAAGCCATATTCTTTTTTATCTCAAATCATATGTTCAATACAGTCTATATTTATGTCCAATTATATACCTTTTTGTGTCGTGTCCACAAATCATATGTTCAATACCCTTTATGTTATAAATATAACATGTCCAGTCATATATCTCAGATTTATGTTCTAGCTACAGTCCATGTTCTTTCCTCAAATCAGTCACCTATTGGTCATGCCCAATTCATGCATCATTCATTTTTGTTGTCCCAAACATTTTAGCGTATGTTAATCTCTTATGAGTTTGGCTCAGGCTCGTGGTAGCCTGGCTATAGAACAGAAAGAGGAAAGAGATACAGAATAAGATAAGTCTAATCAGAACAGAACAGATATAACCTCAGATTCAGATTTACAATTCATGTCACAATCAAAATTAACGTTTATATCGGAAAATAACTGTACTTGCCTTGGTTGGATTAAAGAAAGAACTCTAATTGTTGTAGAATCGTTGCAGAAGCTTTAATCTCTAATTTGAATTGAGTTGCTTAGGTTGATGTTGATTAGCTTCTAGTTTTGATTCCAGCAGAGTAGCGACGCCATTTTTATTTTTATTTAGAACAGAGGCAGAGAAGAAGCAAAATAGAATTGTGTGTAGGGAAGGCTAGGTCTTAGGTTGTTTTTATAGGTGTAGCAATTCATTTCAGCCATCAAATTAACCCTAAAAACAATCTGGACCATCAAAAATCGTCTATGGGCTTCAAAAACGTGTTCTGGACCGAAACAGGCCGACCAGGTCGACCTGTAGGGGAGAAATCGACACTTTAGTCGACCCCCATGGGGGAGGTCAACACCCAGGTCGACCCCCTGGTCGACCTGGCCCCCAGGTCGACCCCCAGGTCGACCTGCCCAGTTCTGTGCTGACCGAAAACTTCTGAATCTTCTACAGGCCATAACTTCTTCATCCGGACTCCCTATTTTTGAAAACTCGGACTCTATTTTATGTAAAATTTCAAGAGGAACGCAATGGTGATGTCCATTTTACCTAATTCCTGATTCTTAAATTAATTATCCTCATTTTACTATCTTTTCCGTTACACACACCGTTATCGAACTAATTTTTTCTTCTCTTTCATGTATTAATTAATTCTTCTTATGCATCACCATTATTTACCTATCGTAAGCATATTTTCATATATTTTATTTCATTTTTAATTATACTTAAAAATGCGGGGTGTTACAGTAATTATCAATAAAAACAAGTAAAACTGCAAATGATTAAATTATAGATTTGAATCTAATCGAATCTATAATCAATTCAATGATTAAAAATAAAACATATTGCAGGAAATAAGATTGCAGAATAGAAATAAATTAACAGGAAAATAATATTAGGATTACCGCTGAATCCAATCAGACGGTCAATCACTAATGAATATTAAAATTGCAATAGCAATTGTGTTCTAGCAAGTCTAATTGACTAGACAACACATATTGCCATGAAAATAAAAATTACAGAATTAAAAGAAAAGAGAGCTTTATTAATAGAGAATAGAATACAGGAAAATTGGGATTGTATTTACAATGGATACAAGGTGTATTTATAAAAATGTAGTCCCCTTTCTTTGAAAATAATAAGGCCAAGAATGATATAAATTCTTTCCACAGATAAAGGAATATTCCTTTCATGGTGCTTGATTTGAAAAATTGTAATCAATGTATTCCTATATATGTGTGGCACGGTCAACGGGAAGATAAGCATATGCTTAATTGGAGATTTGTAATCAAAGCCTTCCCTTTCTCTTTGCATGGAAATTAAATGTGATTGATTGGATTTGAATTCTTGGAGAGGATTGCACCAAATTAAATGTGAGCTACAACTTCTTTTGCAATTGAGATAGCGTTAATATGGAGAAGTAGCTTTTTCTTTGAAATTGGCCTTTAATTGAAATGAATGAGACATTTATTGATAACCTGTGAAAATACACCAAAAATACCAAAAGTAATATTTATTTATTTACAAAAGATAAAATATAAGAGCATAAAATAAACACATTTCTATGTTAATCAGTTAAGTACTCAAGGTTTGTTACCATATTTACATTTATGGTTATAGTATGCTAGACCTCCCACATTAAGCCAACAATTTGCGGATCCCGGACATGTCGGGCGAGTTCGGATAGGCTTATTCCACAAATTGGGCCTAACCTCGTCTCTTAGTAGGTCTCATATTTTTGCACTTAGGCCCCCCACATTAGATTCACCACTTGTGGTCACTGGATATGCCGATCAGTTCCGGGAAGACTTCCACCACAAGTGCAATCTAACATAGTGCCTAAGCACGGTTTACAATTTCATGTTATTGTAATTCTACGCATTTCTTTATTAGCCAATTCTTACCTATGTCATTATAGGTTATAGGTTTCATGCCCCTTTTTCCCCCAATTATGTTCATAGTGAAATATATGTCCAAATTCATATACATATACGTTATTCAAATTATGCCAATTTTCACCTCTTTACCAATTATGCCCCAAATTCCCAATTCACAAGATATGCCCAATTTCAATGTTTTTCCCCTCGTTCCCAAACTAATGTAATCGCATAATTTAGCAGCATGCCTAGGCTCGAAAGTAGCCTGGCTATATAAAATAAAAGGGAGAGGGTGAAGGGAAGATAGCAGAGATGATTATTCTCACAGAATTGACATAAACTTTTCATGGCATAATGTTAAGATGAACATATAAGAACAGATCGGTGAATTTGTGATAATAAATGTGTTCTAACATAATAGGGATGTCAAAGTAGGCATGCTTAGATCTAAATTAGGATTTAGATGTCCAATACATGATAGATCCAAATTAACCACAACATGATAGGTACAAGATGATCTAAATATTGAACTAGATCTATAATCAAAAGTAGATCTAACATGATAAAAGTTAAGATTCAAGTCATAGTATGCCAAAATATCACAGATTCACAAGTTATTACAGATGTGAAGTGATTCAAGGATTAACATGCATATATCTAAATTACAGTCCTATCATGTTTACTTTTTATTTATTTAAATCTAAAAGTAACTTGAAACTCACAACGTTTGGATCTAGAAAGGTAGAAGAAGAACAGATCTACACTTGAATCTCTAACATTGATTTGTAGAAGAAGAAAAGGATTTGATTCAGTCCAGGCACCGACAGCATTTAGGCCTCGATTGATTTTCAGTGAAGAAAACAAGAGAAATTAACCTATATTTATAGCTGCCAGCTCCTGAATTCAACCTTCCACCTCAGCCCAAGGGGGGTCGACATGCCCCTTGAGGGGTCGACACCACCTCTATGGGGTCGACTCCCTTGGCACGGGAGATTTGCCGCCTACGGAATTTCGAATTTTGAACTGAAATTTGATTTTCTGATTAACTATATATATATAATTCCCTTGCACGTATACAAACTTGAAACCTTCATAACTTCTTCATATGGTGCCTTTTTTCGCAGACAAAATATCTATCTTGACCATAATTTTGAGGCGAACGCAATAAAGCAGTCCATTTCCCTTAATTCTGAATAATAAATTAATTATTATTTAATTTATACTCTTTAATGTTGTTAAAATTATGGGGTGTTACATTCTCCCCTACACAAAGGATTTCATCCCCGAAATCTTTAAGTTAAGAAGAATGTATATCCTACCATCCACATCCATCTACTCATCCACCAATCATTGGCATCCATTGTCCTTAAAACATTTCTAATGCTTATATGAACATATGCAAAGGTGTGTGTATATGTCCCAATACTAATGCAAAGATTAGGCGGACTACTGATTCAGTCGACCTTCTTAATGCAATGTATGTTAGTGTCATGAATACAACATATATGCAACAATCCTATCATATCAGTTCTATATGCGTGCACAAACATCCATCCAAATTCAATATCCATATGATGATACATCAATTTTCATCCATAAAGAAGAAAATGCACATACGTCCATATGAAGTATGAGAGTGATTGAGCTAATCTAGTGCCTAATGTGTGTGTACATGCATCCACTGGAAACTACTAGCAAACACTTGCATCCACTTGCATCCGTCAGACATAACATGTCTCAAACGCATGTTTACATCCATGGGATTCCTCCCTATAGGTCGAAGATTCAATCGATAGGATACACTTAAATGATAGAAACAAGTATAAATAAAAGTTTTGGAAAAGGAGTTAAGAACATACCCTTAAAATGAAAAGGGTACAAAGCACAAATCTTGTCTTCGGTTTCCCAATTTGCATCCTTTGGGTTATCTCCCAACTGAACCTTCACCAACTTGACTTCTTTATTGCGTAGCTTCTTAACTTCTGATCTAAGAATATGGGAAGGAACTCGTCTAACTGTCGCCTCCCATTCCACCTCTACTTCTTCCAATACACTCGGCTCAACTACTTCCACAGTATCATGCAAACACTTCCGCAAGTGAATAACATGGAAAACATCATGAACGTCAGATAGTCTCTTTGTCAGCTTTACCCTATAGGCCATTTGGCCAATCCTTTCTGTTATGGGAAATGGCCCTACAAATTTTGGTGCCAATTTCCCTGCAGATCCGAAGCGAACCACATTCCTCAAAGGTGACACTTTAATGAAAACCATATCTCCTACTTCAAATTCAATATCCATCCTTCTCTTGTCTGCATAGGATTTCTTCCTATCTTGAGTGGTCTTCATTCATCTCTAATAAGATCAATCTTCTCGAACGTTTCTCTAACCATATCTGGTCCAAGCAATAACCTTTCTGTAGATTCCCACGAACAAGTTGGTGATCCACAGGGTTGTTTGTACATTACTTTGAAGGGTGTCATGCAATTGCTAGCTTGATAACTGTTGTTATAGGCAAACTCTACTAAAGGAAGATGCTCTTCCCAAGTCCCTCCGAAGTCTATGATACACAGCCTCAAAAGATCCTCAAGTATTCTTCTCACCCTCTTCGTCTCTCCATCGGTCTGAGGATGATAAGCAGTGCTCAAACATAACTATGTACCTAATGCTTCTTGCAAGCTCCTCCGAAATTCACTAGTGAAGATGGGGCCACGATCGCTTACGATGATGGAAGGTATTCCATGAAGATGGACTATCTGATGAACATAAATTGTTGCCAGCCAAGCTACCATCCTCTTACTCCTAACTGGAATAAAATGAGAGCTCTTAGTAAGTCTATCTACTATCACCCAAATACTGGTGTTGCCCTTCTTTGATCTAGGCAAACCATCTATGAAATCCATATAGACGCTCTCCCACTTCCACTGTGGAACCTCCAAAGGATGAAGTAAACCACCTGGCTTTTTTTGTTCAACTTTGACTTGTTGACAAACTAAACATTGAGAAACAAACTCTGCCACATCTTTCTTCAACCTAGCCCAAAATAAAACCCTCTTCATGTCCCTATACATCTTATCACCACCTGGAAGAATAGTCATCTTAGAATGTTGGGCTTCTTCTAGGACTTCCTTCAACAAACTTCCAGTCTAAGGAACACAAAGCGTTCCATCTCGTCGCAACCACCCTTTATCGTCAATGGAATATCTATTGAGGTGACCAAAAGTCTCCCCTTTACTGAGCCTATCCTAGATGTCTGAAATTTGTGGATCATTTCGCTGTGAAGCTCCTATATAATCCATAAGTGTAGGTCGAATCTCTAGCGATGCAAACAAACCAGGCAATAACTCGGTGGAGGGTCTAAAATCAAAAGTCGACATGAACTCCAAGCTTTTCCTTTCCACAAAAAGAGGACTTAAGGCCGCCCTGTTCCTACTTAGTGCGTCTACTACCACGTTACTCTTGCCAAGGGTATACGAAATCTTGAAATCGTAAGAAGCTAGGAACTCCATCCACCTTTGTTGCCTTAAATTAAGATCCTTCTGCGAGAACAAATACTTGAGAGATTTATGATCGGTGTACAGCTCGAACCTATCTCCAAGCAGATAATGACGCCAGATAATCACTTGGGTAACTTCACTCTATAGGCCATTTGGCTAAGTCTTTATGTTATTGGAAGTGGCCTTACAAATCTTGGGGCCAACTTCCCTGCAGATCCGAAGAGAACCACAATCCTCAAAGGTGACACTTTAATGAAGACCATATCTCCTACTTTTAATTCGATGTCAGTCCTTCTCTTGTCTACATTGGATTTCTGTGTATTTTGAGTGGTCTTCATTTGTCGTATAATGAGATCAATCTTCTCGGACGTTTCTCTAGGCTTATCCTGTCCAAATAATAGTCTTTCTATAGATTCCCACCAATAAGTCGGTGATGTTTTAGAGTACAAGACAGTAGTTTTTATGATGTAATGGTTTATTTTGTGTATTTCGGACATGTGATTTTTTTGAACCACGATGCATTAGGATTAATAAAGTTTTTTTAATTCCGCTGTCATTTTATATCTGTCTTGTAATATTTCTATTTCTGTTTACCTATATCGCTTCACAAAACTTAATGTGTTTCCATTGTGAGTGACATTAACGGACGTGGGGTACGCGTATACAAACTTCAAACCCTCATAACTTCTTCATACGGTATCCGTTTTACGCAAACCAAATGTCTATCTTGACTAGAATTTCGAGGCGGACGCAATGATGTAGTCCATTTCCCTTAATTCTAAATATTAAATTAATTATTATTTAATTTATGATCTTTTAGTATTATTAAAATTACAGGGTGTTACATATCTTCTCCTTTAAATGGGTTAAAGGACAATATTATTTAAAGCATCATTCACGATAGACCCAAAATCATATATTCATTTCTAAATGAAATCTTCATGGAAATCATATCAGCTTAAAATCGATAAGAATTTTCTTATTAGACTAATACTATAAGCAGAATAACAACAAAGCCTTTTAAATTCCATAAATAGTAAAGGTCTTCATCCACGGAGACCTATCTCAATTATCACTTAATTGATTCCCATTCAATTCCCATTCAATTCATTAATTGGAAACTTAACTTTGGAAAACTTAATTAAATCTTAATTAAAAGATTTGTCATTACTTTCTATTTCCAAATCGTATCTTCACCTTTAACTAGGTTAAAGAAAGATGTGGTTGAAGACACAATTCACAACAAACCCAAACTCAATTGGTATCAAATATAAGATTCTAATAGAATTTACATTAACTTATATTCAACACCAATTCACGTAATCAAAGAATACCATAAGTGGAATAACGAGATAAATATCTTCCAAATTCCTCAAAATTGTAAACGTCTACAAAACGGAAATCAATACCAAATATCTGAGGATCATTTCTATCCAAATCCAATTTATTCAAATTGGAAAACTTTTCTAAATCAAAATATAAACCAATTCATAACCTTTGAAATGACATTTATATTTGATAAACAAAATAACTTAAGTTCATTTAACTTAAATTCCCGAAACGTTATTTTACCGTATTCATCAGGTTAGGCCAAAAACACAAAAATTGAAATATAGTTCAAAATTCATATTTCTTTATCAAATCACTTTGAAACCATTTATTATGATTTATCATAATTTTTCCATATTTTTAATAATATTTATAAGGCCATTTCGATCGATTTCTGATTATGGTCATCGTACTTCATTTACAACGATCTTTTCAAAAATAGATTTAAAAACAACTTAAAAACTATAAGTTGAAAGCCAAAATTTCTTATTTCATTTGAAAGTTACTATCAATAAAAAACAAACATTTTTCATTTCAGGAAAATCCGATTTGAATTGCATTAGTTATGGTCGTTTCAAGTTTATGGTCGAAATTCACGAATTGTCGTTGTGCGACACGTCCTAATCAAATAATATTATTATTTAGAACAAAAATGGTCCAATTCAATCCAAATTTATTCTATAAAACATTTATAAACTCGTTTAAAAATGATTCTAACTTCAAATCTAATTTATAAATAAATATTTAATATTCTGTTATTATAATATTAAAATAGTAAGTTTTCTCAAAATTAAATCTTTTGAAATCCAAACTGTTCAAAAATCCATTTAAACGTTATAAAAATAAAGGAATAATCAATTTGATTTAAAATAGTCGTTTATATATCTAACTCAAATTCACTTTTAAATTTACTATTCAAATTCAATCACAATTTAGAATGAGCTATTTCTAATTCAAAACTCTTTTAAATTCAATTCAACCTTTTCAATAGTTGTTTGAAATTGTTTCAATTTCATTTCCAAATCGTTTCAGATATAATAATCCATTTTGCATTTTCATGTCTTATTTCACTTAAATGAAGAATATATTTTTATTTAATATTTCAAATGGAACAAGCCTCAATCAGTCCCCAAATAATTCCAAATTCGTGGTACAAATTTTTGAACAATTATAATAACAACCACAATAATTATCATCCATCAAACAACAGTTATAATATAAGCGTTATAACCTTCGAAGCTTATACATACATACACAATAAATATAAACTGTAATAACATCCATCGTCCACGAAGTCACCATAGAAACCAAATGCAATAAGTATATAATCAAATAACGATTATAAGTAACTTTTCAAATTAAATCAAAAGAGTTCTCACATTGATGTTTGATCATTGCTATAACGATCATTTTAAATTAAATTGAACATGGGTTCAATTTAACTCAAAATTCCAGTTAGCTCCAATCTCCTCCAAATCGGTTCCACAAAGTAGTATTCTTCACTATGATTCCATAACAACTTGTTTCGTAGAATTTTGTTTATATATGAGCAAGATACAGTTGTTTAAACTTAAAACGATTTAATTACGTCATCAATGAACTAATTAAATAATTTATTTACCTAATTCTTCTTCATCACCACAATGTACGTTTGTTCCCCATCCCCCATGCCTCGCCGTCGTCACCAGAGGCCATCGGCCGACCGCCCCAGACCACTCCCAACACCGCCGATCCACGGCAACGCCAAGCCCGCTAGCCCTACAACCGAAGTCGCCCTCGACCACCTGAATTTCGAAGTCAATCAGAAAACCATTCGACTGCAATTGCCATAGTCTTAAGCCACCATCGGCTATGTACTACCTCCATTCGATGCGCCGGCACACCCCTTTCCACCTTTCTGTTGGCCACTTCACCTGAAAGTGACCCAAATTGCTGGAAAGTGGTCAAACCCATTCGAAATAATCCAAAATCTATCGTCTCCAATCATCTTTACAACATGGCCACCACAATCGTTTTCAGGCCAACCGATCAACATCAAAGTTATAGCCCATCCTCCCCTCTCCAACTTCCCTTTAAATACCAATACCTAATTCTCTACCATTTGCATGCCAAACGAGAAAATCGGAAAGTTACCATTTCACGTTTTCGGTTAGAACCCATCCACCTTAGGTGTCCTTTGGCCACTACAACTATCTTGCTGGACACTTCCCTCAATTCTCACTCGTTTAGGAATTAAAATTTAAAAGGTTGTATTTGCAAATATAGAAATTAAGGAGGGTGGTGGCTGCAAAATATGGAGAAGAAGGAGTGAATAAGGGTTAGGAAGTTAAAGATATTATATAAGTGAGATATTTGGGTTTAATA
This sequence comes from Allium sativum, assembly GCA_030737875.1. Lineage (NCBI taxonomy): Eukaryota > Viridiplantae > Streptophyta > Magnoliopsida > Asparagales > Amaryllidaceae > Allium > Allium sativum. The sequence goes on along the minus strand of CM060918.1, from coordinate 154,673,719 downwards.
ATATTTTATTCTATTATTATATTATTATGTGTCTATCACCCTTTTCATTCGACGTTTATTAACTCGTACGATCTTATACGAATGTCCATGTTGAAAATGGCGTGCAGCTATAGTTTGTCATTACAGTTCCAATGAAACTTGTTTCGTCAAAATCCGAGTCCATTTGCTTAAACAGCGCTAGTTTGAGTTCAAATTGTTGATTTTATGTTCATACGTATTTACATTGAACATTTATAGCTCGCACGGTCACATACTAACTCCGATTGATCCAAAATTTGGAATCTTACAATAATTTAACGTTTCGGATCTGATGAAAGTGATATCGTAGAAGCCCGAGATGGTTTGCAAAATAGCTATTTTCCAATATTCAATTAAATTGGTAAAATATAACTTATTTTCAAAATAGTCAAATTCATTGAAAAATAAATTATTATATATATATATATATATTCAAATAAAACTTCATATAGACTCAAAATAAACTACATTGGATTTTAATTTGATACATCCATTTTCAAGAAAAATTGGTATTCAATTTATTTTAAAATCCCTTTATATTATTAAATAAATCATTATGGTCTATAAACGATTCCATAAGGACTTTTTGAAAATTTGATTCGGACATAACTCACATTCTACAAAACGAAAACTCGATTTTTCTACATTATTAGAAAAATATAGTTAAATAGATTCGAACTATTCTTGTTCCAATGAATTCTGACTTATATTGGATCCTATACATTCATTTAAAGTTCAAAACGTAATATTACGAATTTCCGCGCCGCTGCGAGTTTGTTTTTAATTATATTATAAATTATACATTCAAACCTTAAATTAAATAAATTCCAGGTCATTAATTCTTAGAATAAATCGTATTAAAATATTTAAATTAACTTAAATATTCCTTAATAAAAGCTTTGTTGTTACAATCTCCTCCACTTAAAAAAAAATTCATCCTCGAAATCGAAGACGAAAGTGAAGGTCATTTACTTAACCAACAAAGCCTTTATTCTAACTAACTTTAGTACTTTATTTTTAATTTCTTAAAAGTTTCCTAACTTTCGAATTATATTTTACGCCTTAAATTTAAAAAAAAAATCGCCATAACATCCTTTGTATGACTCAATCCATACAACTGCAACTCACCTCTCTAGGCCCTCACCAATCAAAAAGAAAAATGAAAAGCTAAGCGGCTTGCCGACTAGGCTCATGAAATCATCAAACCCAAATAATACAGTAAATATGTACCTTTTAGACGAGCATTCAGTTTTAGCTTCCATTCAATAACCTGTTCAATATATATGCATCTAATTCCATGTGGTATATTCCAAATCCAATCCAATTCCATTTAACTTCACTTCAGTTAAATTTTAATTCATTTGATTCACTTTTATATTTCAATTTATTTAGCTTTTACTAATTAAATTTAAAACTCGAATCAATTTAATCATTTCCCAAATTACATAAATTCAATTTTAATCAAGTTTTTAGCTTAAGGCTATTCTTTCCATTATCTTAGCTATTCGAACCATTTTCGAAAACTTATCTAAATGGGTTTAAGTATATCTTGACATTTCAATTGGAATCATATAGTCATCCCACTTTCGAAACTCGAAAATAAACACTGATGATGTTGTAATTATCAATAAAGTCATTTTCAAGCGACTAGAATGTGATTCTGTATCTATCTTGTATATTTAAGACTTCGTATATGCATTAGCAAGCCATATATTCAAAATTTCCTTATACTCGATAGTCCAAACTCGACATCAAATAAAATACTCAAAACTCTTATTATAAGATAATCAGGTAGGTTATCCATACATACTTTTTTTAAACCCCCTTTTCAAAAATATACTCTTTCAAAACCAAATTCATTTTTATAAATATGTAAATTCGTTTTCTTCTACATATTATACTCTTCAAACTCATTTTAGGGCATTACTAACCCTTTCTCTAATGAGTCGCTCTTCTAGGATATTACTAATCCTATATCTGATGAGTTCTTTCCTTCTTTTCAACTGAGTCGTACCCCAAAACTTTGTATAAACCAAATCTCAAATACCAGATGTGATGACCCGCCTTCCAACCTTATTCAAATCGATAATTGAATCGACTTAAACCGATCAACAAGTCGTATCGCCTTTGGGTATACAACACATAATAAAAAACAACCTTTCATTATTATTACAATAACTTTTACATCAGAGTACAAAAATGTATCAGAGTACAATAGCATACACATGAAAATGCACAACTCAGCAAAAGAAATAAAATGCTCTGGACATAGCTCTAATTTTAATCCAGCACCTACTCTATAAAATAACTGCAACCCAAAACAACTAGGCTACTCATGTGGAAAATATGGACACCCAAAGTTCAGGTGGAAGAAAAATAAACTCCGGATCAGTCATAGGAGTGGTGTGAGAACTAAAACAGTTATTTACCTTATTTTAAAGTTATGTAAATCATAATACCACACCATATAACATAGAACATGTTTCCCCTTATGAATACCAGTCATATAACTCGCAACGCTTTTTGAAAATGAAGCTACCATTAGACTTGCATCCCATCACATAATGCAAACACACACCATTAGGAGCAAGTTTACACTTAGGATAACCAAATATGCTTGATATACGAAGGTATATTTTATTATTATTTGTGCGAAGTATGGAAATCACTTTCGAACGTAAATGTATAAATATTAGAAGACGTAAGGACCTATATATTACGACTACATACAAAGAGTACAACTATAACTGCAAAGGTTTGTATTGGAAATTGGGTTCCTTCAGTGACCAAGGAAAAGGATCTTCCTTAACCACGATTCGAAAAACCTCTAGCGGGACGTACCTGGATCTACAAATGCCCCTTCTGTATTGGCAAAGCCGACCCACCTTTATTTCAGCTAATGTTTGGGTTACTCCTGAACATAATGTCTCCCAGTCTTTTTTGACCATTATCTAAGGCTCCTCGATCTATCATCCACTAAGTAAACTGTCTAGACTCCATACCATAACATCACTTTCTTAACTAGAAGGAAACGTTAATCGTTAACTCTATGTACTTCATCCTGTTTCGAGTCATTCCATTTGTGAGGCCCTGAAGTCACGCTTTCGCACAAAGCTTTGCTTTTCAACAAAAAGTTTCTATCATCAATAACTCATCTCTTAGCATACCACATTGTCAATTCACAACATGCAATCAGTGTTAATTAATATATAACCCTATAAGTACATAAGTTTAAGATAAGGGTGTTAAGCTAAAAGGATAAATCCTCCACCACTAACTGATATATCATCAATAGAAATCAATAGGTTATGCCGTAAAATACAACGTTATGCACACATCCATTTAGAAGTTCATTCTGGGTTGTTAATGAAACCAAACGCACCTTATTCCTTGTCCAATAAAGGAGAGAGGGCCTTGCAAATTTGTACAATCTCCAAGTACGTCCGGACCACTACCACTTATAACGTAATGACTCGACTTTTTCCCCAATTTTCGCCGGTAATTTATCTGACTCAAGCCGTTCATAAAGACAGATTATTAGGGATACTTACACATTTGCACAAAAGTAAAAGAACTTTTCCATTACCATTACAATAATATTACATCAGAGTTACAAGAAATATCAGAGTACAACAAATATATAGAAAAACAAAATAAAAATATACTTTCTGTGGAAGAAGAATGATCCAAAGTATAACTCTATCTCCAATTTTGAATCCATCTTTTGAGAAAAAAATCTGCAAACCAAACTACAAGCTGCCCATACGGAAAATTATAGACACCCTGAGTTTAGGTATGGGACCAATAAACTCCAGGTCAGTCATGGGACTGGTGTGAGAACTCAAAAACATTTGTTTTTATGGTTTATTTTAAAGTTAGGTAATTCACCGGACCACGCCGCTAAACATGGAATGGGTTTACTCCATGTGAACATCAGTGCATAGAAATTCACGATGACTTTTTAAAAAATAAAATTAACTTAAGGTCTCGCAGCACACACACATTGCAAATGCATACATTGAAGAGGTTTCTCCTTATGATAGTTAAAAAATGCTTTTGATACGTGAAAATCCTCTTTCATATTATTATTAGTGCACAGTGTGAAAACCTTTAGAAAGTAAATATATTAAACTAGGCAACATAATGCCCAATCCCATTATATTGACGTAATCCTGCCAGTAACCAGTTGGCTATAAAATAAAAACCGTACAGGCTCATAACAGAGATTGGGTTTTCAACAATGACCAGGCAAAGGAAATTCCTTACCGAACCTAATTTGAACACCTCTAGAGGGAAGTTCGAGGATCAACTCGTGCTCCTCAAGCTACAAAAGGCCGGGTTACCTCTGTATCTAGGTACTTAGAGGATGATGAGTATGTCATCTCCCAGTCGTTACCAACCATTCCGAGTGTCTGCCAACAACAACCAGAAAAGTATATGTTTTCCACATAGATACCTGGCTCCATACCACGGTACACCTTTTATCTAGAAGGAGACAACACACTCTTAACCCTAAGGCATTTCATCATGTTTTGGCCATTTACCGGGGTGTGAGGTTTGCCAAGTCGCGATATACACAAAGCTACGCTTTAACAAGCCATGCATTGATCATCAATAGCTCATCACTTAAGTATGCCACATTGTTAATTCACAACATACCACTGATGTCTATCAATATATAACCTTTAAGCTCTTGTGTCTTATAGAAGGGTGTTAAGCTAAGATAATAATTTCTCTACCACCAAGCAGATATATATTAATGAAGATCAGTGCTACGCAGTCAATTACAATGTCAGACACACAACACATATAAGTCCATTATGGGTTTGAACGAAACAACAATTCAGAATTTATCCAAATACGTTCGGACTACTTGTCTCTTAACTGATATAAAATCCATCTGCGAATGGGAGCCAACCATTCGTACATTCAACAAGCCTTCCTTACGACGTGAAGGGTTACGGTCTTCAATATCGAAATCAATGTTTTTATTTCTCCATAACATCGTATTATTATTTTGAATGGTTTTCGGGCATAAGTCCAATCCCGATCTTTCCAAATAAGAAGCATAATTTTAAAAAGACAATTATGGACCACACAGGCTATCAACCAAATCTCCTCCAATAATCGGTTAACCAAAACCTCTTATAGATTCATTCTTAAGCAGTTCTCAATTTCTTTCATTTGATAACATAGAAATCAAAACTCAGTTCCTTCGAAAATCATTAATCCACATTCATAATTTCAACCCTGATTCCGACTTAGAAGGATCACCCAAAATTCCATGCTTTAATCTCACTTAAAAGATTACGACTCTTCACAAATTCCCTTGCTTTCAAATTTTCCTCAAATCAAAGATTTGATTAATTTACCAATTACAATATAAATTTCCACAACTCAATCTCACTGGTTTCAAAAATGAAGATACCATCACAACAAAAACACAAATCAATCGATATTGAACATAAGTACACATAAATTGTATCTACTTATATTCGATACCAATTCTCATAATCAATGAATATTATAAGCGGAATAACGATATAATAATAATATCTTCCCAATTCCTCAAATAGTATACATTTGCAACATGAAATTTCATATTGAATATCCAAAGATTATTTCTATCCAACTTATCTCAATCAAATTGGGAAACCCTTATCTTAGTTTGAAAACTCATCAAACCCGTTAATATTAGATTTGGACAGAAATTCATCAACTTATCCTTAACATTAATCTTTGTATCCAACTCATATTATAAGCGGAATAACAGTTACTACCTTCTAAATTCCTCAAACAGTAAGAGTCATCATCTACATAATTAATATCAAACATCCGAAGATTTATCTCTAACCATATCCAATTTATCTAGGGGTGGGCATAAACCACACCGCAATGAGGAAACCGCCCAGACCGAACCACAAAAACGGTGCAGAAAAACGCACTGGATTCTCTCTCTAAAGCAAACAACCCAAACCGAACCGCCTCGCATGATACGGTTCGGTTGCGGTTTGAACTTTTACCAAACCGTATTAAACCGAACCGAACCGCATAGCTACACCGACAATGTTATAATAAAAAAAGTTAACAAATTCCTATCTAACTTTTAATTTAACGCCATATATTCTATTTTCAACGTATTATGTAGTTATATTAATTAAAGATAACACTATGTGTTTTAACCTTCAGATAACACAACGTCATAAAATCGTAAATTGTTTGTTGATGAAAGTAATTTTCTTGTTTCATATTTAATACGGGTTCAAACCGAACCGAACCAAAACCGAACCGTATTACATCGAAACTGAACCATTTGAACGGTTAGTATAATGGTTTGTATTTTTGATCAACCGTTTGATGCGGTGCGGAAGCGATTTGAGCTTCAAACCGCATCGAACCGAACCGCGCCCACCCCTAAATTTATCTATAATTGGAAAACCTTTTTTATATTGAATAAACCAATTTAAATTCAATATTAAATAATTTAATAAAATAAAACCTTTGAAAATATTTCAAAAATTATTTAAAAATGATTATTTATAGTTTGGATAATAGTTTGCGGGTTAAGAACTTTAAAAATGATGGTTTTCAAAGAAGCGTTATAACAGCCTTTCAAAACTGTTATGAAACAGTTTATTTTGGCTAGTCTGATAGAAGTAACCTTTATATTATTCAAACCAAAATTTTCCAATTCAAATATTTTTAAATAATTTATAATTATTTTACAAACAATTTTCATATTTTTGAAACATTTAAAATAGCCGTTTACAACTACAGTCGACAAACTGCGCCTACATCGACCTTTTCGAAAACTATTTTATAAATATCTTGAAAATTTTAAATCAAAATCTGAAAATTCCTTTTTTCATGAAAGCTAATAAAATTTGGGACTAAACATTTCTGGTTTCAGGAAAACTCAATTTGATTTACTTAAGTTATAGCCGTTTAAAGTTAGCGGACAAAAACGCGAACAACCGATGCGCGACACATTCTATTTTTGATCGTGATATAACTTAACATAAAAATAATTCCAAAATACTTCAAAAATAATTTAGAAAACCAATATAAATTTTTAAAACCATTTAAAAATATATTTTTTAATAGGAAAACCAAACTTCACTTTTTTAAAACAAAACCTGTTTTGATCATTTTAAACAAAACCGTGTTTAATGTCAAAAACTTATTTAACAAAATATTCTTTTTTTGAAAGTTGTTCGTATATTTTTCCTTTATATTTCCAAAATATTTCAAATTTCAAATCTAATTTTTTTAAACCAATTTTCCATATTAAATAATATTATTTACGTTTTCGACTATGGAGAAGATTTAACCGATCATCTATGCTCCGATGGTGGCGCAGCGAACTAGGCGCTCCGATGGTGGTTGAAAACAAATGCAATGGCGCTGAATTTGAGTTGAGATTTCGATCCAATTACGCAACGATAATTCCCCATTTCGGTTTCAATTTGAAGAGCTAAGAAATCTCCATAGCATTTGTTTTATAATTTTCTGAAATTATTGAGAGAATCGAACACGATTGAGGAATTAAAATTGGAGCTTTTCTCATCGTCGATCGCGTTTGGGGGAGGGACCGAAGACCGCGCTGACCAAGGTAGAGCATTGGTTAGGGTTTGACCGTAGATGAGGGGTATATGCTAATATACATATTTTTATTCGTTTTAAAAGTAAAAATCATCACGAACTCCAAATTGATCCCAACGACTGTTGCATAAGCCAATATCCCCATTCTGAACACAATGGAATATGTTTCGCAAGCCAATTTGACTGTTTTGAACTGTTTTTATCAAAATTAAGTTATAAATCAATGTATATTAAATCCAAACATACATTTTAATTTATCGGGGCCAAATACTGACTCCAAAAATTACAGAAAAATAAATCTAGCTATGTTTTGATGATACAGTCCTAACAAAACAAATTTTGTCGAATTTGGAGACCGTTTTAAAAATGGCCTTTTTCTGGTCGATCCAATTGAACTAAATATTGCAAAACACGTTTTAATTTGCCACGCTCACATATTAATTCCAAAAATTATGAAAATTAGAATCTAGAGCAATAATTTGACATTCCAGATCCAACAAAGGTGGTTTCATTGAAAACGGAGGTCGTTTGCAAAATGCCTATTTTCAAGGGTTATATATATAATAAAATATAAATAAATTCTATAGCGAGTATTTTAAATTTTAAACTGGACATAACTTTCAATTTGTATTATGAAATCTGGATTTTTCACATTCTTTAGAAAGATATAATTAAACAGATTCAGTTCTTTCTAGTTTTACTGAAATCTGATTTATTTTGAATTCTGTACATTCATTTCAAAATTAAAACCGAATTTTTAAACTACCGCGCCATTTCAGGCTCGTTATATAATTAAAATAAATTTATACGTTCTAACTTCAATTAAAATAAGTTTTTAAACGTTATTATCTAAAATAAATCATTTTAAATATCCAAAATCCATTAAAACAGCTAAAATAAAATTTTTATATTGGTTCTGAAAATCCGAGTTGTTACAATCTCCCCCACTTGAAATCTTTTCATCCTCGAAAAGGAATGGAGCTAAAAGTTGTTTAACTAACCAACTCAACTTTCATTCTGGCTTTCATTCTTCAACTTTTCAGTTTCTAAGAATTTTCTAATTTTTCAAACATTTGGCTAACACCCTAAATTTTCGAAAAATTTCGCCATAACCTCCTTTGTACGGGTTGACATTTAAAACCGCAACTAGCCTCACAAGGCCCTCATCAATCCAAAAGAAAAAAAAACCAATCGGCTCATAAAATATCAAAACCCAAGAAAATAGTAAACATGTACCTATTTGTCAGGCATACAATTTTATTTCTCTTCTTAGCTTCCATGTTATGACCTGTTCATTGTATATACATGTATATGCATGCAATTTCAATCATTTTTCAATTCAGTTCAATATTAATTCAGTTTGGCCAAGTTCACCATTCATTCACATATTGGATAAATTAATTATCATACCAATATTTTTACTAGTTAAACTAATAATCAAATAACACAACCAGCAATCAAATGGTTGATTAGCTTTTCAAACATATATTTTAATATATATACTCAAAAATCCAATTTTTAGTGCCAAATCACAACAATAAATCCTATCTAAGTTTTGGTTCTCACACCAGTCAATTGGAAATATATAGATATCTCACCTTCGGCACTCAAATACAAATGCTGATGATGTCCAAACTATCATCAGAATAATCTCCAGGCGACTAGCATGTGATACTATATCTATCTAGTATATTTGAGACTTCAAATGTACGTTCATGATGCGTATATGCAAAATCTTCATATACTCGATTGTCCAAATTCAATATAAAATCAAAAACTCAAATACGTATAATAGGATTTTAAATTTCAAAACAAAATTTGTTTTCACTTTTATTTTAAAAATAACACTCTTTGAAACTCATTCTAGGATATTACTGATCGCATATCTAATGAGTCATTCTCATTGGATATTACTAATCCAATCTCTGATGAATTCTTTCGTTCGGTTCAAACGTGTCTTGTTCTCGAGCTCTGTAAACCAAAGCTCTGACACCACGTCTGAAACAACTTAAACTCGCCCTTACGGGAAAGCCCGGATTGAGCTGAGAACACGACAAATCAGAACACGAACAATAGAACATTTCATTGCTATTACAACAATTTACATCAGAGCATAAGATATCAGAGTATAAATAAATAATATACAACAGAAAAATACCAGAGATTTAAATTACAAAGCAGCGGAAAATCATACATAACACAACTGAAAGAGATACACGAATACAAAGCTTTCCAAATATAGCTCCGGTTGTAAATCTAGGATCCTACGAAAATAATATCTGCAAAACTAAAACTACTAGCTGCCCGTGAAGAAAATATGGGAACCCAGAGTTTAGGTTAAAATAATAAACTCCAGGTCAGTCATGGGACTGGTGTGAGGACAAAAACAGTTATTTAAAACTTTACTTTAGAAATAAAGTAAATCAAGGGACCACGCCGTATAACACGGAATGGGTTTTCTCCCACGAATACCAGTGCATAAATCAATTTATAAATGGCGCAATGCTTTTTGAAAAATGAATCCATTATAAGACTCAGGTTCCATCACACAATGCAATGAAAGCCAAAGGATAGAATTTCCCTTATAATAGCTAAACATGCTTGGTACATTTAAAACAAATCATTTTGGTATTACTATAAGTGTATTGTGTCAAAATAAACTTCAAATATAAATGTATCAATCATAGACGACATGGGTACCATATATCATGTCGCCATACTAGGCTCTACAATTAAAACCGAAATGTCATGTATTCGAAATTGGATTCAATCAATGAGTCGAGGCCAGGGATGACTCCACACCGATTCGAGACACTCTAGCAAATGCCTCAGGATCCCTGGCAGTGAACCCTTGGATGCTTCAGGGTCGGTCCCCCTTACATTTAAGGATTACTTATTCCTAAACACATGTTTCCCTGTCCTATCGGACCTATCCATCGGCACCGTAGTGACCGATATATCCGAGGCGCCTCGCAATCCATCATCCACATAGGTAAAAAAATATCAATGTCTGGGCCCCATACCATGATACCACCCATAGCTAGAAAGACCAGCAGTCCAATCCCGTTTTTGACTCATACCAAGGTGTAAGGCTTGTGAATTAACGCTATACTCAAAGCTATGTTATTTAAAGCCGTGGTTTGATCATCAACCACAAGACTCTGCTTTTCAACAAAAGCTTTGATCATTTGCATCTCAGCATGCCACACTGGTAATTCATGCCATGCAACTGGTGTCTATCAATATATAACCTCTAAGCTCGTACGTCTCAGAGAAGGGTGTTAAGTAAGAGAATAAATTCTCCGCTACCAAACAGATATATATTTAATAGAGATCAATCAACAAAGAATAAAATCCAATGTCAGACATACATCCATGTACTAGTTCGTTCTGGGTCTGAAAGAAACCGGAGGCACCTTATTCCTCCTCCCATATGTCCAATACAGGAGAGAGGTCCTCGCATATCCGGTCGATCTCCAAGTACGTCTGGACGATCACCACTTATTACCTTGTCTTGGGTGTACAACCCAATCAAGAAATCGGTAATCTTCCAAATGATGTGAAGAACTCCAGTCTTCAACCACCATCTTCATCGTCAACTTATAGTCGAATCAAATATTTAGAATGGGTATAAACCCGGTCTTTCCGAATAATTCATGTATCTTATAATCAAGTGCTATAAAAACACAACATATGCCTCATTCCAATCCAGAATATTCATTTATTCAAATAGTCTTTTCGCAATTTAAACCAAATTATGGTTTTCCAAACTACTCGGGATTAGCGCACCTTACCGAAGTAATCATTTGTTTTATTTCCTAATCCCAACCTATTTATCGCATGGACCAAAACTGGTAATACTCCATATCTAACACCATAGTGTTATTGGTAAATTTAATTACCATTTCACGTTCAAATCAAATCAAAGATTTAACTATCGCTTGGAGTAAAACTAGTGGTACTCCATTCTCGATCATTTCCTAAATTTCATAATTTAAATTACCACATTCACATTTCAATCTAATTAAAGATTCACTGAAACTTTACTTAGTTTTAATCTCACAAATCATTACTTAATGATTATTTAACTTTGGGAAATCAAACATGCCACATTGGCAATCTACACCGTACCATTGATTTCTACCGATATATAACCTCTAAGCTTATACATCTCAGAGAAGGGTGTTAAGCAAGAGAATAAATTCTTCGGCACCAAACAGATATATATTTAGCAGAGATCAAGAATACAGTTTGAAATATAGTGTTAGACATGTAATCCTGTCTTTAACTGGGATAAAGAATCAATGTCATTTAAAACACATTTCACGATAAACCCAAAATCATATTCCATTAACTATGGAATCTTCATGGAAAACAAATCAATATATAATCGATATCAATTTCCGTATCGAACTAATAATATAAATGGAATAACGACAAAGCCTTTTAAATTCCATATATATTAATAGTCTTCCTCCACAAAAGCTCACTTTGATTATTACCAAATCGATTTCCATTCAATTCCAATTTATTATATTAAATTAGAAACCTTTACTTTGGAAAATTTCCATTAAATCTTAGTAAAAGATTTATGTATTCCCAGTCACATTTCACTGTTAATCGGGTTAAAGAATGAATGTTTTTAAAAACACAATTCACAATAATCCCAATTCACATACCATTTTATTCCAATTACTAAATATAACTGGAACTCTAATAATCTTAATTAAAATATTTATTCTTTTCATACGGAGTTTAAGAACAGTGTTACTGAAGGCACCATTCACAACAAACCCAAAATCCACTTCAATATTAAATATAAGGCTCTAAACAGAAATTATATCGGCTTGCATTCAATATCAAATTCTAAAACCAACATATATCGTACGGGGAATAACGATATATATCTATCTTCCAAATTCCTCCATAATATGCGTAAAGTCACGGAATCCAATATCGAAATATCACGAAGATGATTTCTATTCGAATCCATTCCAATTTGTACATTGGAAATTTCTAGTTATATAAAAACCCTTTATAAATCCAATTTATTTATTTAAAAATTATTGAATTATCTTTCTAGTTAATAACTAGTTCATTTTGATAAAAATATATTTTTATCCTTACAAACATAGAATTTTTCATCTAGATTCTTTCCAAATCATTTATCACGATTTTACACAAATTATTAATATTTTTAATAATTTTATTAAGGCCCTTTCAGTCGATTTGAATAAATGGTCATCGAACTGCATTTATTGCGACCTTTTCTAAATTTAATGTGGACATGATTCCAAATCCAACCATTCAAATTTAAATCTCTTATATTCTTTGGAAAGCTCTTTCCGATACGAACCCAAAGGTTCTAGTTTTAGGAGAATCTGACAGTCGGATGTCCTATAATGTCAATTCGAAGTCAATGGTCGAAATTCGTGAACGATCGCAACGTGAAACATTCTATTCAAGCCATTAATATATATATAATATATATATTTTTCAAAACGTATTTTATAAATTCATCTTAAAAACGATTCGCACTTCCATTTCAATTGTAAATCAAAATTGAGTATTCCTTATCATTATAATATTTAAATGATAATATTTTCAAATTATCACATTTTGAAATTATTTCCTTTTCGATATTCATTATAAAAATGAATAAAATCGATATAAATATCATTCGCGTCAAAATAGCGCAAATCTAATCAATACAGCTTCATATATTCCAATATTTTCGTGTCATCCAAAATCGGACATCAAATTCACATTTTAATCCTTTACTAAATATTATTTTAAAATATTCCTTATTTTAAAATATTCATTATTTTAAAATATTCATTATTCGTTATTTTAAAATATTCGTCATTCGTTATTTTAAAATATTCATTATTCGTTATTTTAAAATAATCATTTTTTTTAAATATTCATTCCTTCTGAATTGGAAGCAGACCCAATCAGTTACCATATAATATTAGTTATATGGATTTCCTAGAACACTTGTACACAACTACAACGATAAACAATCATCCATCATCCAGAGTGCGTTACACAACTGCATAAGCATTAAATATAAACAATTATCACTTACAACAGTCTGTCGACCAATCGATTGACATACAACTAAACAATTGGGATTAGTGTACGTCAAATATCATCCCAATACCCATGTGGGGTTTCAACCAACAAATCTGAATATTATTTGTCCAGTTGGGCGGTGTGTAAAATTTATCGTCCCAATCAATGTCAGCTAAATGGGTGTACATAAGCAAATCGTCTGATTTGTAAATGAATATTTATTTTCATTTCAGGAGAACTTTATGTCGTTCATATATACGTTAAAAATGATATTTTTAATGAATAAATATTTATTTCAGAAAAATTTGGTATTATAACGGCGCGATATTAGAATCGGAGTAATGTCTAACATTACCCCTCTCCTGATACTGGCTCGCGCCATACACATTAATCACAACCAGTTCAAACAATCACACAATCAATTTTACAATCACAATCCAAATTTCCACAATACAATCCAAACAAACAACTATGATTTGTACAATAAATAGTGTCGGGGACTTCTAAGCCCCGTATGCATCCTAGTATATATTTAACTATAAAATAATTTGAGTGAGAAGGTGTTCTCACCAATTGTTTCCACTCCGCCATTCTTTAGCGGACAATGGTTTTAATATTTTTTTGCTTCCAGTCAGTTCCATCCCGTAATGTTCTTCACTGTGATTCCAACGCAATCCGTTTCACGTAGTTTATATTAAAAATTAGATTTTTTATAAGGATGTTTTTGTTAAAAATCCCATTTTTAAAACAATGCTATATAATTTAAAAATCACATTTTTTTAAATCAATGCTATATATAAAAAATTATATTTTTATTTTAAACTATTTCATTAAAAAATCACATTTAAAAACAATGCTTTTTATATAAAAATTACATTTTTATCACAATGTTATTTACATTTAAAACAATGTGATTTATATTTTAAAAACAATTCATATAGTAATTAATAAAAAAAGGAACAACCTTAATCACCATCATTATGAATGCTTCAGACCGAAGTCGAAGTGGAGCTCGAAACTAGGTCTCCTATTTGCTCGTAGTACAAAGCACCAGATGATGATTGAATGGCACCACGTGAAGGAGCTACACGAGGCGCAACCATGGACGATGGCGCAGCGAACTCGACGCTCCGATGGTGGCTGAAAACGAGTGCGACGACGCTTTGAGTGGAGGTTTCTGTGACGCCTCTAAACCCCCGTTCCACGGTGGCAAGGGTAATCTTTGGAATATAACACACAAACAAGTAACAGCAGAACAGAAATAAATAAATACATTAGATAATTTACAACAGAGTACACTGGATAGACATAATCATCAGAGTTACATGGTATATAGGATCATACTTAGTACAAAATATAGTTTCAGCTTTACATAAAATGTCTACAGCGGAATCAAAACATAATATGTACAACAGGAGCTGAACAGCATAAAAAGAAAGAAGTGATAGAATCCATCTTCAGCTCCATAGCTATCCAAAAAGAGACTGCTAAAACCTGAATACAAGGCTTCTCGTGTAGAAATAGGGGCACTCGAGTTTGCAAGTGAAACAAACTACGAGTCAGTCATGGGACTGGTATGAGAAATCTACTTAAATTATTTTATAATAAGGCCAATCACAGGACCACACTGCTAACGCGGAACGGGTTTACTCCATTGGATTTCCAGTGCTTAAAACAAGTAAATCTTTTAAACATCGCAATGCTTTTTATAAAAAAATGAAGCCATTATAAGACTCAGTTCCCATCACATAATGCAATGTAAACCGGAGGATAGAGTTTTACCTTATAATGGCCAAAGTATGCTTGATACGAATAAAACAAAAGCATTTGATATTCTTACTAGTGTTCATATGTTTCAAAAACAATTTCAATCATAAGTATCAATCATAGATGGCATGGGTACCATATATCATGTCGCATTATATAGATTTACAATCAAAACCGCATTATGTCGTATTTGTAAATTGGATTTCCATCATGAACCAAGGCAAGGGATCATCCTTACCGCTTCGAGACGCTTTATCTTGCCCCTCAGGCAAGTACTCTGTCAAGCCTTTGGATCGTCAGGGTCGGTCCATACAGATTGGATTAAAATGCCTGAACACTGTGTTTCCCCGCACTATGGGGCGTCAAACTGGTCATATCCCGACCAGACCATCGGTCCCGTAACGACCGATATAACCGAGGCGCCTCGCTATCCACCATCGACATAAGTAAAATGTCCGGGCGTGTAAAACTCAAAACACCACTCCTAGCTAGAAGGAAACACATGTTCTCCCTGAGGTCCTCTCCTGTTTCTGGTCCATACCGGGGTGTGAGGCTCGCGAATCAATGCTAAAAACGAACCTAGCTATTTAAAGCTCTACTTTGATCATCAACCACAAGGCCCTACTTTTCAACAAAAGCCTTGATCATAGCATCTCTGTATGCCACGTTGTCAATCTACAACGTCAGACACACATCCATTTACAAGTTCGTTCTGGGTCTGAACAAAACCGAAGGCACCTTATTCCTCTCCCGTATGTCCAATAGAGGAGAGTGGTCCCCGCGCATCCGGTCGATCTCCAAGTATGTCTGGACGACAACCACCTATTACCTTGTCTTGGGATGCCTCCCAATCAAGACATCAGTAATCATCCAAACGATGTGAAGACCTCTGGTCTTCAACCATCGTCTTCATCGTCGATCTCTAATCCTCGACCAATTATTTGAAATGAGATTTAACTCGGCCTTTTCAAATAATCCATGTATATATAGAATTCAAATCATTTCATTTCCATGGTTAAATTATTTGACATCAATAATTCAGTTCATTAATGTAATTTTCACGTCAAACACATTCAACCATCAAATATCCCATAAATCGAGTAAATTCGGTGTATTTCCATTCCATATCATTTATAATATTTTATAATGATTTATTGCTATTTTTATTTATTTAAAAATAGCCCATTTATTCAAACGACGCTTCAGGCCATAATGCGGCCAAGGCTCTATTTTTCTTCAGATTTGATTTACACATATCTGAAAATCTAACCGTTGGATCTTTACAAATTATATACCATTAGAAAGATCTTTTTAAAACGGATCCAATGGTTCTAGTTTTGGGAAAATCCGACGATCGGATCTCCCGGTGCAATCGTTTAAAGTTACAATTTCAAAATACGAACTGCAGCGTCGTTATTCGTTTTATTTTAATTATATATATATATAACATAATTCATTCTGGCATTGTTTTTATTCAGATTTGAATTAAACATTTCACATAATCTAATCGTTGGATCTTTACAAATTATATACAATTAGAAAGATCTTTTCAAAGCAACCCAACGGTTTCAGTTTCGGGAAAATCCGACAGTCGGATCTCCCGTAATAATCGTTTAAAATCACGGTTTCAAAATACGAACTACAGCATCATTATTCGTTTTATTTTAATTATATATATATATAAATATAATCCGTTCTTCCATTTTCGAACCATCTTCATTTCATATATTCGATAAAAATAATATTTTTACCCAACAGATATTTATTTCAACACATGACTACTTTTAATGCTTCATATATATAATAAAAATGTGATTTTTATTGTTAAAACAAATTATTAAAAAAATGAATATTTTAGCGATTCATATATATAATAAAAATGTGAATTTTATTGTTAAAATAATTTATTTCAAACATGAATATTTTAGCGATTCATATATATAATAAAAATGTGATTTTTATTGTTAAAACAATTTATTTCAAACATGAATATTTTATATACTTCATATACATGATAAAAATGTGATTTTTATTGTTAAAACAATTTATTTCAAATATGAATATTTTTAGCGATTCATATATATATTATAAACCTGTGATTTTTATTGTTAAAACAATTTATTTCAAACATGAATATTTTTAGTGATTCATATATATTATAAAAACGTGATTTTTATTGTTAAAACAATTTATTTCAAACATGAATATTTTCCATCACATGAATATATTTCAATACATGAATATAAATCAAACACATAAATATTTCAAAAAAAATCGACAGCAAAACGACAGGGGGTTAAAAACCGGCACCGTCCCGAGTACGGCTCCTCGCACTACCTTACGCCTCGCAGCGTTCCCTAAGGGGCTTATCCTTATAATCTAAATATTTTGATCATTTTCATATCACAATGGATATTTCCACAGACAATTCCAATTTTGTTTCAACCATAAACAATCATTATCAACCATTCGCATTTATCAACCAAATTTCACGTCAAATAAAATCCAAACAATCACAATCAATGTATATCGTCCATGGTCTGTGGACGAGGGAGTGTGTGTGTGTGTGTGTGTGTATATATATACGTATACAAATATATTTCGATTTCATTTCAGCTCCATTCAACACATATATAATTTTTACGACGCATATATAACTTATACATCGCACATATAATTCATACAACGCTTATACATGAGGTGTACAGTGCTTATATAACTTATACATCGATTATATAATTTATACATCGCCATTCCATATCGTTTATAATTTAGAAATCTCACATTTCTTTCGCCTTACCAAAAATCGTAGCAAGCTCTAAAAGTTCTCCGGTCTCTTCTGGAATGTAGAAGACGTCGCCACGAGTCCAATGTCTCTTGTTTCACTAGATTTCGACAACATAGCAAAAAGATATGATTTTTATTGTAAAATCATAATTCGTAGCGCTTTAAAGTGCTATAATAAGTTTAGAAATTTACCAACCGTTAACTATCTGAAACTGTTCAAAACTAGGTTCTAGTTTTTCGTGAAATCCGTAGCATGAGGCGACGATCGGGCGGTGCCACGTGAAAGGGCTTGGAAGTGTGCCTCAGGCACTGGTGGTCCCGTCAGGTACGACGGCGAGGTGCAGCTCCGGCGGGTCTTAAAACTGGTCGACTTCGACGAGGTGATTCGCGACGAAAACTTGACGATGGGAGGAGCTGTTTATATAGATTTGAAGAGGGATGTGAGTACTATAAAAAGTTTAACTGGGGCACGAGATAATATTGCGTGGTTTGGCCGAAATTTGGTCGGGAAGGGTGGAAGGGCTGATCATCGTTAGCGATAGAAGGGGGATCGGGTTTTGTTCCTGGTCAACGAGAAAGAGAATGAAATTTGATTGGCCCATGTTTTATAATTTTAATTTTTAATTCTTTTATTCGGAAAATACCCTCTAATCCATACGAACTCCAATTCAAATCCAACGATTGTCGCCCCCAGCTAAATACCCTCATTCCGAACACAATGGAATATATTTCGTAGGCCCATTCGACTATTTCAGTCAGTTATTCTTCAAATTAAAATACAAAACATTCAAATTCTATTTTGAACGTACATTTTAATTTTCCGGGGCCACATGTTGATTCTAAAAATTCCCGAAAAATTAATCTGGCTATATTGGGATGATACGGTCCCAAGAAATCTGATTTTGTCAAATTTGGAGACCGTTTGAAAAATGGGCATTTTCTGTCGATCTAAATTGACTGAAACTGTCAAAACACGTTTTCCTTTGCCACACTCACATATTGATTCCAAAAATTATGCGATTTGAAATCTAGAAATAATTTGACATCTCGGATCCAACAAAAGTGGTTTTGTCGAAAACGGAGGTCATTTGAAAAATGTCTATTTTCAAGGGCTATATAAACTCCATAGCAATCTTTCTAAAAATTCATTTGGCCATAACTTTTGATTCCCATAATGAAATTTCAATTTTTCAGATTCGTTAGAAAAATATTCATAAACAGCTTTAAATATTTTTGGATTCACTAAAATCCGTTTTAGTTTGCTTCCGGTACAGTCAGCCAAATTTCAAATTCAAATTTTCAAACTGCTGCGCCATTTCAAGCCTTGTTTCATAATTTAAATAAATATATTCGCTATAACTTTGATCCAAATAGATTTTTGGTCGTTATTATTTAAAGTAATTTATTTTAAATATTCAAAATTCACTAAAATAGCCAAATTAAATTTTTTAAATTGGTTCTAATTTTTCGGGTTGTTACAATCTTCCCCACTTAAAATCTTTTCGTCCCCGAAAAGGAACGACGCTGAAAGTTGTTTAATTAACCAACTCAATTTTCATTCTGGCTTTCATTCTTCAACTTTTTAGTTTCAAAGAAATTTTTAATTCTTCAAAAATTTGGCTAACACCCTAAATTTTCGAAAAATTTCGCCATAACCTCCTTTGTACGGGGAGAGGTTTGGAAATTTATTGGGCCGTATTAGGTACCCAATAAATCCTAATAAGCATACACATATTTATAGTGGTATATTCTGGTGTCCACAAGGGAGTGTGTATAGCTCATAACTCCAGAGAATAAATTCTTATCGCCCTATAAAAGGTTTTTGTGCCTTAATGACCAGAGAGACGTGTTTATTGTCATCTCTAGACCCGTGTTGTTTTTTTTATTAATCTGGCAATTTACCATTACATTTTATACAGTCCATGTCAGTCTTCAGTTCAACCTGTAATATAGTCATCGCAATACAAGCCTCTCGCTCGTATGGTAAATCTTCAACCTCGTCACATAAGCTACAAATGCTTATGTGGTATATGATAGAGTATGCTATCTTCAAGAAGTATGCCGTGTAGTGTAGTTCAAAATTAATTGTTACTATCCTATAGCGACATTTATTGTTTCACACAGAACAACTAGCACTACGCATCCAATGGCATTCACAGGAGTTGATGTAAAAATAAAAGTGCGCATCCAACTCATTAAGGTTTACCTATTTGTCGGGCACGCAAATAAATTCTTTACTCAACAGAAAATCCATTTACATGTTCAAACATATATAATGTACATGCATGTAGTTCTATCTATTTTAAATCAGTTTAATATTTGATTCAATTTGCATACATTTACCATTCATTCACTTTTTGATTGGATTTATTGTCATTCCAATATTTTGATTAATCCAATTCATAATCACACCACACAAACAGCAACCAATTTATTGATTAAATTTTCAAAAATATACTAATTAATTCATATGTTCTTTTGAAATCATTCAGACTATATAATTAAAAAAATTACATCCATGAGAAGGAAACAACAGCCAAGGCAGAAAACAAAATGGAAATGCAATATATGGTAAATGTACCTTGCACCAGAGTTAATCAGAGATATCCACCCTGCAATTGGAATAGGCTTTCTTAATGCTTTCCTCATTTTCCCAAGTACGGTCTCATGGATCTTCACTCCATTGCACTTTGACTAAGTGAACCTTCTTGTTCCTCAGCTCTTTAGTTTCTTTGCCAATTATCTTTATCGGCTCTCTCCTCATAGCCAATTCTGGAGTAATTTCCAAATCTTGTTGCGCGGCTTCTTCCACGACCATGTCTGGATCATGCACATGCTGAGATACGTGAAACACATCATGTACTCCAGGCAACCAATCAGGCAATTGAACCCTACAAGCGAGAGTTCCAATCTGTTCGAGCGTAGGAAATGGACCAATAAATTTGGGCGCCAATTTCCCTGTTGTACCAAATCGGACTACTCCTCTCGTCGGAGAAACCCTCAAATACACATAGTCACCAACATAAAAAGACAAATCTCTTCTTCTCGAATCTGCATAGCTCTTATGTTGGCTTTGAGTGGCTAGTAATCGTTTCTTAATGAATCGACTTTATCCGCAGCTTCGCAAATCATATCTGGTCCCAGTACAAGTCTATTACCAGGTTCTACCCGACAAGCGGGGGATCTGCACGGTCTACCATACAATGCTTTGAATGATGACATTTTAAGGCTCACTTGGTAGTTGTTGTTCTATGAGAACACAGCCAAATGCAAGTAGTCTTCCCATTATCCGCCAAAATCAATAACACAAGCCCGCAATAAATCTTCTAGAATACGGTTTACCCACTCAATTTGACCATCTGTTTGAGGATGATAAGTGGTGCTCAAGTTCAATTTTGTTCCCAATTCTTCTTGGAATGCTTCCCAGAATTTACTAGCAAAAATTGGATCACGATCACTAACGATACTCATGGAAACACTATGCAGTTTAACAATCTCTTTGAAATAAATGTGCGCCAAACTCTGGGCGGTTCTATTCGACCTGACAGGTATAAAATGGGCGGTCTTCGTAAAGTGATCTACAATCACCAATATACTGTCATTTCCTTTCCTGGTTTTGGGCAAACCATCTATGAAATCCATAGAAATTTGTTTCCATTTCCAACCTGGAATTTCCAACGGTTGCAACAATCCAGCGAGTTTCTGCTGATTGCTTTTGACTTGTTGACAAGTAGAACACCGGCTAACACACGAAGAAAAGTATCTTTTCATCGACCTCTATCAGAAGGTGCGTTTGATATCATTATAAATTTTTGCTCACTCCTGGATGAATACTCAATTTGGGTTTGTGACATTCATCCAGCACTTCTCTTGGGAGCTCAGAAATGTTTGGAACACAAATTCGGCCCTTTAATCTCAGAATCCCATCGTTAGCAATCTGAAAACTCAAGGCCTTGCCTTTCTGAATTCTCTCTTTGATCTTCTGAATGAAGTGATCATCCTTCTGAAGAGCAGATATATTATCAATCAATGAAGGCATGATTATAAGATTGGCAATAATTACATTCTTTCTGATGAGCGCATCAGCCATAACATTGGCTTTCCCCGGAGTATATAAAATATCAAAATCATATGCCGCGAGAAATTCTAACCAACGCTGTTGTCTCATATTCAGATCTTTCTGGGTGAATAAATACATCAATGATTGATGATCAATATATATTTCAAATTTCTCACCCAATAGATAATGTCTCCAGATTTTCATAGCAAACACGATGGCTAACAATTCAAGATCGTGAGTTGCTTAAATCTTCTCATGTGGTTTCAATTGATAGCTAGCATAAGCGACTACTTGGCCTCTTTGCATTAATACTGCACCAAGACCTTCTTTAGAAGCATCTGTCTAGACTTTCAAGTCTTGATTGCCATCAATAATTGTTAACAATGGAGCAATTGTCAGCTTTAACTTCATCTTTTGGAAAGCCTCCTCACATTCTGGACTCCAATTGAACCTTGAATGTTTCTTAGTAAGCTTTGTTAAGGAACTAGATATCTTCGAAAAATCTTTAACGAACTTCCGATAATAACTAGCCAATCCAAGAAAACTTCGGACTATTGTGGGTGTAGTTAGATGCTTCCAATTTTGAATAGCTATGATCATATTGGGATCCACCGAACTTCCTTCCTTTGATACAACGTGGCCAAGAAACTAGACTTCTTCTTGCCAGAATATACATTTGGAAAATTTGGCCTTTAAAACATTCTTTCTCAGAATCTCTAACACTTGTTCCAAATGTTTTTCATGCTCACTCTCTGACTTAGAGAAGATTAGAATATCATCTATGAAGACCAAAACAAATTTATTCAATACCTCTCTGAATACCCTGTTCATTAGATCGACAAAATAAGCTGGAGCGTTACATAAGCCGAACGACATTACTAACCACTCGTAGAATAAATCTGGACTTCTGAATGCTGTCAAAGGAATACAATCTTCGACAATACGAAGCTGGTGGAAACCTATAGCTAGGTCCATTGGTGAAAATACTTAAGCGCCATTCAATCGATCCAATAAATCATCAATTCGCGGCAATGGATATTTATTCTTTAATGTCTGCTTGTTCAAGTCATAATAATCCACACATAGTCTGAGAGTACCGTATGGCTTTGGGATAAACACTACTGCTGCTCCTCAATCAGAGAAACTAGGCCTGATAAAACCCTTCCATACAAGTTGTCGAGTCTGATTGTCTAATTCTTCTTTTTCCTTCAAGGTCATTCTTCGAATAGCGTGAACTACTAACCTTGCATCCGGAATTAAAGTAACCTTAAAATCTATTTCTCTATGCGGAGGTAAGCTAACAACTTCAAACACATTCGCATAATTCTTAATGACAGGAATATTTTCTACGTCGACCGGGGTATTCTCTGCAACGACAGGAATATTTTCTATTTGAGCAGGAGAAACATTCAGAGCTGACCAAAAGTCTTTTCTATCAGAATTCGGACATTCACATGGAATGGTTATATAGTCTCCTGATTTAATCTTCACCTTAACGACTCTGTCAGCACATTTAACCTCAGCTTCATACTTGGTTAACCGATCCAATCCCAAAATAAGATCAAATTCTATAAAATTCATGATGATCGCGATGGTAGGGAACCGATAACGGGAAAAAGAGACAGGCACCCCACAAATCCAACTAAGATCGAGGGAACCCCCAACCGAATTATGGACATTCATGGGTGCTTTGAGCTTTTTCAGTTTCAATGCCAATTTCTTAACCACATTACTTGCAATAAAGCTTCGCGACGCGCCTGTATCAAACAATACTTTAACTGGAATGTCTTTAACAGTAAGCGTGCCTTCTTAATCATCTGGCCTTCCCTGACTAGCTGAGGGTCCGGGAGTTTCTGCCACTTCATTTACATGTACCTTTTCAGGTTTCTTTGATAGCTGGCACTCCCTTGCAACAAGACCTTCTTGGTGGAACTCATGGCATTTCCTTTCTCCATGTGGGTTCTTTTGCTTCTTAGTGGGTTTAAACCCACTCTTCTTTCGTTTGTTCCAAGATTTGCAATTTATCGCTAAATGTCCTTGCCTATTGCAGCTTGAGCATGTAGCCGTCGTTACTGGCTCTTTCTCAAATATAACCTTTTTCCTATTGACTTTAGACTTCTTTCTGACCCCAGATGCCTTACTTGCCTCAGGCTGTGTACTTATCTCTAAGCTATCAGTTTCAAATTTCCTTTTGTTGCTAGAACTACATTTCTCCTCGTCGCCCAAAAGACCTTGCTTATCCAGATCTTCATACTGGTAAGCCATGTATATCATTTTAGAAAAAGGCTGTTGCACATATGGAGTTACACTACTTTGGTACTTTCTTTGAAGCCCATTAATAAATCTCAAAGTCTTCCTCTTAGGATCTTGAATTAGAGGCGGGGCAAAACGAGAAAGTTCAATGAATTTCTTATGATATTGCAGAATGGTCATATCTCCTTGAATTAGATAGTAGAATTCATCACTTAACTGCTCAGTTACTTCTGGAGGAATAAATCTTTCATTGATAATTTCTTTGAATCTATTTTAGGTAATATTACCTTCTGGATTATCTTTAATGACAGTGTCCCACCAGATTAAAGCTTCGTCTTTGAGTGTCCAAGATGTCAGTAATCTTTTATGGTCATCTCTAAGCTTTGAACCTTCAAAAATTTTCTCAGCAGAGTGCATCCACGCTTGTGTTTGAATAATGGATTCATTGCCCAAGAACGGTATTCCACCCCGATTTCGATACTTCTTTAATAGAGCTTCAATATCTGGTTCTAACCTACCTCTTCTACTTCTGCCACTCATTTTTTAATGTCTGCAAATAGCAGACAAAGTGTTAGGCCACCAGAAAAGGTATTTTAAAGCATAAATACATATACTTAAATGTAAATGTGTCTATCAAGGTGTACTTCATTCTGCTACACTCATTCTAGGATATTACTAATCCTATCTGAAATGAGTTATTCGTCATAGAATACTTCTAATTCTATTTCTGACGAGTTCATTAATATGTTATATTCCAGAACTAAGATCAAGCAAAGCTCTAATACCACGTGTGACGCCCCCAAACCCACATTTCACGGTGGTAAGGGTAATCTTTGGAATATAACACATAAACAGATAACAACAGAATAGAAATAAATAAATACACTAGATAATTTACAATAGAGTACACTGGATAAACATAATCATTAGAGTTACACAGTATACAGGATCATACTTAGTACAAAATACAGTTTCAGCTTTACATAAGATGCCTACAGCGGAATCAAAACATAATATGCACAACAGGAGCTGAACAGCATAAAAAGAAAGAGGTGATAGAATCCATCTTCAGCTCCATAGCTATCCAAAAAGAGCCTGCTAAAAACTGAATACAAGGCTGCCCGTGTAGAAATAGGGGCACCCGAGTTTGCAAGTGAAACAAACTACGAGTCAGTCATGCGACTGGTATGAGAAATCTACTTAACTTATTTTATAATAAGGCCAATCACAGGACCACGCCGCTAATGCGGAACGGGTTTACTCCATTGGATTGTCAGTGCTTAAAACAAGTAAATCTTTTAAATATCGCAATGCTTTTTATAAAAAAATGAAGCCATTATAAGACTCAGTTCCCATCACACAATGCAACGTAAACCGGAGGATAGAGTTTTACCTTATAATGGCCAAAATATGCTTGATACGAATAAAACAAAAGCATTTAATATTCTTACTAGTGTTTATATATTTCAAAAACAATTTCAATCATAAGTATCAATCATAGACGGCATGGGTACCATATATCATGTCGCCATGTACAGATTTACAATCAAAACCGCATTATGTTGTATTTGGAAATTGGATTTCCGTCATGAACCATGGCAAGGGATCGTCCTTACCGCTTCGAGACGCTCTGGCCCGTCCCTCAGGCAAGTACTCTGTCAAGCCTTTGGATCGTCAGGGCCGATCCACATGGAGTGTATTAAAATGCCTGAGCACTACGTTTCCCCACCCTATGGGGCGTCAAACTGGTCATATCCCGACCAAACCATTGGTCCCGTAACGACCGATATAACCGAGGTGCCTCGCTATCCATCATCCACATAATTAAAATGCCCGGGCGTGTAAAACCTAAAACACCACTCCTAGCTAGAAGAAAACGCATGTTCTCCTTGAGGTCCTCTCCCGTTTCTGGTCCATACCGGGGTGTGAGGCTCGCGAATCAATGCTAAACACAAAGCTAGCTGTTTAAAGCCCTGCTTTGATCATCAACCACAAGGCCCTGCTTTTCAAAAAAAGCCTTGATCACAGCATCTTTGTATGCCATGTTGTCAATCAACAACGTCTGACAGACATCCATTTAAAAGTCAGTTCTGGGTCTGAACGAAACCGGAGGCACCTTATTCCTCTCCCGTATGTCCAATTCAGGAGAGAGGTCCCCACACATCCGATCGATCTCCAAGTACGTCTGGACGACCACCGCTTATTACCTTGTCTTGGGATGCCTCCCAATCAAGACATCAGCAATCATCCAAATGATGTGAAGACCTCCGGTCTTCAACCATCATCTTCATCGTCGATCTCTAATCGTCGACCAATTATTTGAAATGAGATTTAACTCGGCCTTTTCAAATAATCCACGTATATTTAGAATTCAAATCAATTCATTTCCATGGTTAAATTATTTGACATCCATAATTCAGTTCATTAATGTAATTTTCACGTCAAACACATTCAACCATCAAATATCCCACAAATCGAGTAAATTCGGTTTATTTCTATTTCATATCATTTATTATATTTTATAACGATTTATCGCTATTTTTATTTAAAATAGCCCATTTATTCAAACGTCGCTTCAGGCCATAACGCGGCCATGGCGCTGTTTTTCTTCAGATTTGATTTTCATAGATCTGAAAATCTAACTGTTGGATCTTTACAAAATATAAACCATTAGAAAGATCTTTTCAAAACGGATCCAACGGTTCCAGTTTTGGGAAAATTCGACGATCGGATCTACCAGTGCAATTGTTTAAAGTTACAATTTCAAAATACGAACTGTAGCGTCGTTATTCATTTTATTTTAATTATATTTATATATATATATAATTCATTCTGGCACTGTTTTTATTCAGATTTGAATTAAACATTTCACACAATCTAACCGTTGGATCTTTACAAATTATATACCATTAGAAAGATCTTTACAAAGTGGACCCAACGGTTTTGGTTTCGGGAAAATCCGACGGTCGGATCTCCCGTAATAATCGTTTAAAATCACGGTTTCAAAATACGAACTGCTGCATCGTTATTCATTTTATTTTAATTATATTTATATATATATATAAATTTAATCCGTTCTTCCATTTTCGAACCATCTTCATTTCATATATTCGATAAAAATAATATTGTTACCCAGCATATATTTATTTCAACACATGACTACTTTTAACGCTTCACATATATAATAAAAATATGATTTTTATTGTTAAAAAAATTTATTAAAAAAATGAATATTTTAGCGAATCATATGTATAATAAAAATGTGATTTTTATTGTTAAAACAATTTATTTCAAACATGAATATTTTAGCGATTCATATATATAATAAAAATGTGATTTTTATTGTTAAAACAATTTATTTCAAACATGAATATTTTATATACTTCATATACATGATAAAAATGTGATTTTTATTGTTAAAACAATTTATTTAAAAAATGAATATTTTTAGCGATTCATATATATTATAGAAATGTGATTTTTATTGTTAAAACAATTTATTTCAAACACGAATATTTTTAGCAATTCATATATATTTTTAAAATGTGATTTTTATTGTCAAAACAATTTATTTCAAACATGAATATTTTCCATCACATGAATATATTTCAATACATGAATATAAATCAAACACATAAATATTTCAGAAAATTTCGGTAGCATAACGGTAGGGGGTTAAAAACCGGCACCGTCCCAAGTACGGCTTCTCGCACTACCTTACGCCTCACAGCGTTCCCTAAGAGGCTTATCCTTATAATCTGAATATTTCGATCATTTTCATATCACAATGGATATTTCCACAAATAATTCCAATTTTGTTTCAACCACAAACAATGATTATTAACCATTCGCATTTATCAACCAAATTTCATGTCAACTAAAATCAAAACAATCACAATCAATATATATCGTCCATGGTATGTGGACGAGGGGAGTGTGTGTGTGTATATATATATACGTATATAAATATATTTCGATTTCATTTCAACTCCATTCAACGCACATATAATTTTTACAATGCATATATAACTTATGCATCGCACATACAATTTATACAACGCTTATACATGAGGTGTACAATGCTTATATAACATATACATCGATTATATAATTTATATATCGCTATTCCATATCATTTATAATTTAGAAATCTCACATTGCTTTCGCCTTGCCAAAAATCGTAGCAAGCTTTAAAAATTCTCCGGTCTCTTCTAGAATGTAGAAGACGTCGCCACGAGTCCAATGTCTCTTGTTTCACTGGATTTCGACAACATAGCAAAATGATATGATTTTTATTGTAAAATCATAATTCGTAGTGCTTTAAAGTGCTATAATCAATTTAGAAATTTACCAGCCGTTAACTTTCTGAAACTGTTCAAAACTAGGTTCTAGTTTTTTGCGAAATCCGTGGCAAGAGGCGACGATCGGGCGATGCCACCTGAAAGGGCTTGGAAGTGCGCCTCTGGTGCTGGTGGTCCCGTCAGGTGCGACGGCGAGGAGCAGCTCCGGCGGGTCTTCAAACTGGCCAACTTCGACGAGGTGATTCGCGAAGAATACTTGACGATGGGAGGAGTTGTTTATATGGATTTGAAGAGGGAGGTGAGTACTACAAAAAGTTTAACTAGGGCATGAGATTATATTGCGTGGGTTGGCCGGAATTTGGTCGGGAAGGGTGGAAGGGCTGATCGTCGTTTGTGATAGAAGTGGGATCGGGTTTTGATTCTGGTCAACGAGAAAGAGAATGAAATTTGATTTGCCCATGTTTTATAATTTTAATTTTTAGTTCTTTTATTCGGAAAATACCCTCTAATCCATACGACTTCCAATTCAAACCCACTGACTATCACCCCTAGCTAAATACCCTCACTTTGAACATAATGAAATATGTTTCGTAGGCCCATTCGACTGTTTCAGTCAGTTATTCTTCAAATTAAAATATAAAACATTCAAATTCTGTTTTGAACGTACATTTTAATTTGTCGGGGCCATATACTGATTCTAAAAATTCCCAAAAAATTATTCTGGCTATGTTGGGACGATACGGTCCCAACAAAACTGATTTCGTCAAATTTGAAGACCGTTTGAAAAATGGCCATTTTCTGGTCGATCTAAATTGACTGAAACTGTCAAAACACGTTTTCCTTTGAAACACTCACATATTGATTTTAAAAATTATGCAATTTGAAATCTAGCAATAATTTGACATCTCGGATCCAACAAAATTGGTTTCGTCGAAAACGGAGGTCAATTGAAAAATGTCTATTTTCAAGGGCTATATAAACTCCAAAGCGACCTTTCTGAAAATTCATTTGGCCATAACTTTTGATTCCCGCTATGAAATTTTGATTTTTCAGATTTGTTAGAAAAATATTCATAAACAGATTTAAATATTTTTGGTTTCACTAAAATCCATTTTATTTTGCATCCGGTATAGTCAATCGAAGTCCGAATTCAAATTTTCAAACTACTACGCCATTTCAGGCTTGTTTTATAATTAAAATAAATATATTCGCTATAACTTCGATCCAAATAGATTTTTGGTCATTATTATTTAAAATAATTTATTTTAAATATTCAAAATTCACTAAAATAGCCAAATTAAATTTTTTAAATTAGTTCTGATTTTCCGGGTTGTTACAATTTCGATCCAATTACGCAACGATAATTCCCCATTTCGGTTACAATTTGAAGAGCTAAGAAATCTCCACAACATTTGTTTTATAATTTTCTAAAACTATTAAGAGAATCGAATGCAATTGAGGAATTAAAATTGGAGCTTTTTCCATCTCCGATCGCGTTTAGGGGAGGGGGGCTGAAGACCGCATTGACCACGGTAGAGCAT
The DNA here is from genome assembly GCA_030737875.1 of Allium sativum. Lineage (NCBI taxonomy): Eukaryota > Viridiplantae > Streptophyta > Magnoliopsida > Asparagales > Amaryllidaceae > Allium > Allium sativum. The sequence goes on along the minus strand of CM060918.1, from coordinate 154,643,315 downwards.
TGGTTAAGGTTTGATCGTATACGAGGGGTATATATACTAATATATATATATATATACATACATATATATATATTCGTTTTAAAAGTAAAAATCATCACGAACTCCAAATCGATCCCAACGACTATCGCCCATAGCCAAATACCCTCATTCTGAACACAGTGGAATATGTTTCGTAAGCCAATTCGATTGTTTTGAATTGTTTTTATCAAAATTAAAATATAAATCAATGTATACTGAATCCAAACATACATTTTAATTAACCGGAGCCACATACTGACTCCAAAAATTACAGAAAAATAAATCTAGCTATGTTTTGATGATACAGTCCTAACAAAACTAATTTCATCGAATTTGGAGAACGTTTGTGTTGGCTAGCTTTTTGACCAAGCCACCCAGGTTTACTCACAAGAAGAAAGTATGAAAATACGTTCCCTAAGTACATGAAGGAACGGATCGCACCATCGAATCGTCCCTCATCGGATCGCCCCCATTTCATCAGCAAAACGACACCTCTATGCGACTCGATCCGTACATACATTACTGCCCAGTATAGACCGATCCGATCCCCTGGTGCACGGCGAAGCCTCTGACCCGTTCAAACACGAGCTAGTCTTCGGCGATCTGAGACGCACGGATCCAGCGACACGTGTCCCCAACCATCATTTTGACTGATTCTCCCCATTTGCTCGATCCGATTTTCGAGGGGATCGCGACACCTGTCCACAACGGCTAATTTGACTATTTCTTCATCAGTTGCGATGCGATCCGATGTTCTCGGGATTCGTGCCATGTGTTACCACGATCCGCCTGACAAAATCAGCTATAAATAGTCCGGAGCTTGGCATTTTTTGGGATCCTTTTGGCAATATTGAGGACTGATTCCGCCATTATTGTCATACTACCATTTCTTATCAGTTTTATTAATAGATTACTGAGAGAAATCACAATTGTAAAAGTGAGCTAGAGAGAAATCATTGATTGTACCAGCATTTAAAGTATAATCAATAACATATAAAGTGGACGTAGGCTTGTTAACGCCGAACCACTATAAATTCTGTGTGTTATTTTCTTTTTCTTCATTCTTCAGTTAAAACTCTATAAGATTCAGAACAATTTGGGTGTTAGGTCCAAATTTTGATCTAACATTTTGGTGCTTTCACTGGGAAAACAGTCCTAAAGCTTCACTATTCAGTTCTTTGAAGATTCCAGCGACTCGGATATCATGGCTGGAAAGAGATCTAAGGAAGTACGAGCTTCACGAACCAATGAAACCGCGAATGAAGCAGTCGAAGAAAGTGTGCACGAGCTAGGCAATGAGGGAACTTTGGATCGTAGAGCGCCGGGGGCGAACCGATCCGATGAAGACGCCACGCTCCGAGTCGACGAGAACGAGGCGATCCGGACTGCTGAAGGGGTTGTTACTCGATCCCGAGATAACGCCTCGAATCCTCCGCGTACCATGACCACGAAACGATCCCAGGGGGGCGCTGCGAGCCACCATCCTCGATCCACAGCGATCCGAATTGATGATCGGACTACAACTCGACCTGGAAAGGAGCCTGTGGCTCGCTCCTACCGTCCTGGCCCCTCCGCTCGACCTGGCTCAAGCTCTTTGCGCATAAGAGAAAGTGGTGATGACCAATATGACCCTGCTGCTCCCGTTACTGAGGGGATCTCTCTCGCTTTTCCGAAATGTGGGAGAGACTGTTTGATGAATTGGCTGCCCAAAGGCAGGAAAGCTCCATTCTGCGACAAAATTTGACCGCTATGGATAGAAGGCTTAATGGTCTCGTAAGGCAAAGGACGCCGCCAGCTCGTCCGCTCACTCCAGGATATTCTTCTTCGTCAGAGGAATCGCCGAGACCTCCACGACGACCATATGAGAGACCCGAGAACATAGAGCAGCTTCGATTTGGAACCCTGCCATCATGGGAAGAAGAAGCACTGGATGCGGGGCCCTCAAACCGTAATGTGAACGATCACGCAGCAGCTCCCAGAGCTCGAGGTGTGGACAGTCCTGTACAGAACAGACTACCTCAGCCCCGTCACCGCGCAATTGCTCATGGTAACAGGGGTCAACGAACCCCAATCCGAGCCGCGGATTTTGTGACTGCTCCCGGAAGAGAGATTAGAGAACCCCGCCGAGCAAGAAGCACTGACCCTGAACCTCCGCTGACCAGTGCAAATGTTGCAGCTATGATCCATCAAATTCTGGCAGATAGCCGTGGACAACGGAATGAAGATTGGGGAATCGACCGCAGTCACACCCCTTTCACTGATGATATTTTGGATGCGACTTTCCCGAGGCGTTTCAATATGCCACAGATGAACCGATACGCGGGTAGGTCTGATCCCGTCCAGCATATGATGAGATATTCTTGGTCAATGACTGCTGCCGCAGCTTCTGACGCTGTCAAGTGCAAAGCATTTCCCATATTTTTGGAGGATGTAGCATTGTTATGGTTTACTCGCTTACCAGCAAGATCGATTTCTAGCTTCAGGGAGTTGAGTGAAAAGTTCGTAGAACAATTCCGCATCTATGCACAAAAGACAAAGAGTGTGATTGACTTGTTCCTTGTCAAGCAGCGACCAGGCGAGAGTTTGAGGATGTACCTAGACGGTTTCAACTTGGCCGCTACTGAAGTTAAAGATCCCCATGAGCCAACCGTTTTCGCAGCTCTGATTGATGGAGTAGATAAAGACACTGAATTTGGGAGATACCTGGCAGGAAAGCCACCCCATACTAGAGAGTTATTCTACGAAAAAGCTAACGTACATTTACGCCGGGAAGAAGTATATGCTAATCGAAAGGCAAAAACGGTCGATAAGGAGGAAATCCAGAGCAATGTCGCCATTAAGCAGACAGGAGACAGCTCGGGGAAGGTCGAGGTTAATGTCGGAAATCGGAATCAGGGTGGTCGTTAGTCAGGGAACAATGATAATAATAGTAATGGCAACAACCGGAAGAGGAACTGAGGGAATGACTCCCAGAGAAGGACTCGTCCCAGGGCCTTTGAGAGTTATATGCCAATAAATGATGCTCTGGAAAATATCTTCATGGATTCGTACAACGTCCTCCAGAATAAGAGGCCACCTCCCAGAGAGTCGACGGAGAAAGAACGTGAAACGGGGAAGTTTTGTCTCTTTCATCAGATTCATGGCCATTCGACAAATGAATGCCGTCACCTAAGAGATGTAGTCGAGAGGCTTCTTCGAGAAGGAAAATTAGATGAATACAGAGTAACGCCCAGAGATAGGGGGCAAGCCGTACCGGCCCCAAATCAGAACCAGAATAAACTTGCTGCCAGGCCAACTGCCCAGCAAAAGGGAAAGGACATCGTTATCAATACCGTAATCGGAGGGCTTTATCTCACCGGACATAGTTCCAAGGCATGGGATCAATATGTCAATGCAGCCCAGCAACACCTCGAGGTAGGGGAGTTTAGCGACCCCGAGGACAATATCCCGGTAAAGCAACAAAAGATGATGTCCGACGATGTCGTTTTCCGCGAACGAGAAAGCATTGGAGTCCATGCTCCGACTGAAGATCCATTTGTAATCACAGTACCCATTGGACCAGCCACTGTTCATAAGGTCTTGGTGGATAACAGGAGTTCCGTCAATATTCTTTTCAAAAGGACATTCGACCAGATGAACCTTGAAATAAAAGACTTGAAGCCCGGTCAGGGATGGATCCGTGGACTTAACGGAGCATCCACCGCTCCAATGGGTTATGTAGAGTTACCAGTTACGCTTGGGGAAGGAGAACGCCAGAGAGTGAGAATCCTTCCCTTCGTGGTTTTGGATGTTGAATCACCCTACAATGCCTTCTTGGGCCGACCGACCCTCGCAAAGTTTAGAGCCTGTATAGCCCCCTAGTGCTTATTATTGAAATTCCCCACAGAAGTTGGCGTTGGTATTGTCAGAGGAGATCAGGTTGCCGCACGAGCATGTTATGTTGCCGAGCTAAAGTTACTTCGCAATGGAGGGGACATAGAAACCAAGGGCGCTTCTCCCCCTACAAGGGCGGAGACCTTATAGCAACTAAAGAGGATAACCGTTGGAGAGTCGCCCAGAGAGTTGCCCGAGGATATAGATCCCAGAGAGGATCAAGAACCTGGGGGCAGAATGGCGACTCCCAACGAGACAACTGTGGATGTACCGATCGATGATAGTGACCTGGAGAAGGTCCTTAAGATTGGATCCCAGTTAAATCTGAATCTCTCTAAAGAACTGACATATTTCTTAAAAAATAACTTGGACGTATTTGCTTGGACCCACGCAGACATGTGCGGGATATCCCCATCAATCATGAGCCATTCATTAAGCATTAACCCTAAACATCCTCCGGTAAAGCAAAAAAGACGAATGCTGGGCCTAGAGAGGTCCGCTGCCTTGAAAGAAGAGGTTGGAAAGCTAAAGAGTAATGGATTTATCAGAGACTCAATCTACCCAGACTGGATTTCAAATCCAGTTCTGGTGAAGAAGGCTAATGGGAAGTGGCGAACGTGTATCGACTTCTCGGATTTGAACAAAGCCTGCCCAAAAGACAGTTTTCTGTTACCCCGGATCGACCAGTTGGTGGATTCGACGGCGGGTCATGAACTTCTCTCATTTATGGATGCTTACTTAGGATATAACCAGATTCCAATGCATGTTCCGGATCAAGAACACACTAGTTTTATCAGGGATCTGGGATTATATTGCTACGTAGTGATGCCCTTTGGTTTGAAGAACGCAGGAGCTATATATCAACGTTTAGTCAACAGAATGTTCTATAACCAGATCGGGAAAACAATGGAAGTATACGTCGACGACATGTTGGTTAAGTCCAAGCAATCCTCCCATCACACTACGGACTTGGCAGAGATGTTCGGCATTCTTCGAAAGTACGGAATGAAACTCAACCCAACAAAATGTTCATTCGGTATTGCCTCCGGAAAATTCTTGGGATTCATCGTCAGTTCCCGTGGGATTGAGATTAATCCAGACCAGATCGCGGCAATCAGAGATATTCAGGAACCTAGGCAAATTAAGGATGTGCAAAGCCTTGCAGGAAAAGTAGCCGCACTAAGCAGATTTATCTCCAAGGCTACAGACAAATGCGTCCCATTCTTCGAACTAATAAAGCGGGGAAAACGCCACTTCAAATGGACGATTGACTGCGTAGAAGCATTTCAGAACCTACTAAATCACCTGGAGAAACCTCCGATATTATCTAAGCCGATGGATCACGAGGACTTATTCGTGTATTTGGCAGTGTCATCCCACGCGATCAGCTCAGCGTTGGTAAGAGAAGAAGATAAAGTCCAAAGACCTGTGTATTACGTGAGCAAAAAATTGACGGCAGCAGAGCGTAATTATCCAAGGATAGAAAAGTTGGCGTATAGTTTACTGATCGCCTCTAGAAAGCTTCGACATTATTTTCAGGTGCATCCCATTACCGTATACACCGATCATCCACTCAAGAAAGTCCTACAGAGACTAGAGGCGTCTGGAAGGTTACTCAAATGGAACATTGAGTTAAGTCAATTTGATCTGAACTTTCAGCCCCGACGGTCAATTCGGGGGCAAGTGGTAGCCGACTTCATAGCAGAGTTTACCGTCCCGGAGGAGGATATAGCCAGCGAAGAAGTTGATCCTTCAAAATTACTTTTCGATCCCAATGCCTGGAGATTGTATACTGATGGCGCTAGGAACGACGAAAGATCCGGCGCTGGAATAGTGCTTGAAACTCCCGAGAAACGATTGATATCCTATGCTATCCGGATGGAGTTCCACGTCACTAACAACGACTCCGAATATGTAGCCCTGATAGTCGGACTAAGGATCGCAAAGGAGTTAGAAGTCACAAAGCTGAACATCTTTTACGACTCCAAGTTAGTTGTGAACCAGGTTACTGGAAAATTCCAAGCCAAAAGTGCAAGATTAATTCTATATTTGAAGAAAGTGAAGGAGTTGCTGAACGACTTTGATCACTACAGCATATCTCACATTCCGCGGTCAGAGAATCAGCAGGCGGATAAGTTGGCAAAGATGGCTAGTTCCGACAATCCTGAAGAGACCGGGCTAGCCCCCGTTGAAGTGCTTCGGTCCCCTAGTATAGATCAAATGGAAATCGATCCAATACTAGAGACGGAACCAGAAAGGGAGTCGTGGATGACCCCTCTAAAGAATTTCTTGATGAATGGAGCGCTTCCGACCAAGAAAAGCGAGAGGCATAAAGTAATTCGTAAAGCTGCCTGATACGTTCTGCAAGGCGGAGTTCTTTACAGACAAGGATTTTCGATGCCCCTTCTTCGGTGTATAGCCCACGATGACATCAAGCGTGTGCTGCAGGAGGTACACGAAGGTGAATGCGGCGATCACACTGGAGGGCAAACTTTGGCAAAAAAGGTGTTGCGGCATGGTTATTTCTGGCCTACCATAAACAAGGATGCGACAAAATACACACGACGGTGTGATGCGTGCTAGAGATTTTCAAAAATACCTAGAGCACCTCCTAATCAGTTAAAAACAATGACGAGCCCATGGCCTTTCGCTATGTGGGGAATTGATATCATTGGAAGTCTCCCCATAGCTAGGGGCGGAGCAAAGTTCGCTATTGTGGCCGTGGATTATTTCACTAAGTGGGTCGAGGCTGAACCACTGACTACGATCACAACCAAACGAGTGATCAATTTTATCGTTAGAAACATCATCTGTCGATTTGGGATTCCAAAGATTGTGATAACGGAACTCAGTTCGATAGCACTAAATTCAGAAATTTCTGCCAGAAATACCACATTGAGAATCAGTACACTTCTGTGGCGCACCCGCAATCGAACGGACAAGTCGAAGCGGCGAATAAAGTGATTAAGTCCATTCTGACAAGAAGACTGAAGCGGGCCAGAGCCATGTGGGCTGATGAATTGCCCTTGGCACTATGGGCCTACAGGACAACATATAAATCGGCAACAGGACATACCCCCTTCTCCCTTGCTTTTGGAACGGAAGCGGTCATCCCGGTTGAGATAAAGGTACCTTCTCACCGAGTGACTTATTACGATCCGATGACTAATAATGAATTGCTCCTTGAATCCCTGGATATGATCGAAGAAAAGAGGGATGAAGCAGACCTGCGTGCCTTGAGATGCAAACAACAGGTCGCTCGATACTACAACAAAAAGGTTCGAGCCCGAACCTTGGAACCCGGAGACTTGGTTCTGAAACGTGTCTTTCCACCCCCAACTTATATGGGTGCGAAATGGGAAGGACCGTACTCCATTCTGAGCAAGCTTGATAATGGAACCTTCAAGCTGGCAACCGTAGATGGAAAGGAAATCCCCAGAGTGTGGAATGCCCAACATTTACGGCCATACTTAACATAAAAGTTTCAAATATGTTCTTTTGCTTTATTGAGAACGATGTACAAGGCACGACATGCCTAGAATAGTCTGATTTCTTAAAGCAGAAAATTATAAAGTGGACGTAGGTCATGATTCGACCGAACCACTATAAAAATATTGTGTGTCGTCTACCTTTATTGCATTATTTATCTGTCTTTCCATTTTTATGAAAATTACTGTGAATCATGCAACGATCACAGAAGCATATAATTATAGATGCCTTCCATCAGAATGGAATGCAATCACTAGTCAAAATTCTGAGGATACAATAAAGTAAATTATATCGTTGATAACGCTCTAACTCTCCAGAGCCGAGAGAGCATAACGGACATGAAGCCGATGTCCTTAAGTCATGGCAGTGTACCATGATCGGAACCGCCTTGACGGAACTCTAACTCTCCGGAGAGAGAGAGAGTATAAAAGCGTCTCTGATTGAGCGCTGAGAAAGAGCTCCTTCCCCGCTGAAGGATCGGGGAGCGAATGAATTGCTGAGCTCGAACTCTAACTCTCCAGAGAGAGAGGGAGTATAAAAGCGTCTCTGATTGAGCGCTGAGAAAGAGCTCCTTCCCCGCTGAAGGATCGGGGAGCGAATGAATTGCTGAGCTCGAACTCTAACTCTCCAGAGAGAGAGAGTTTAAAAGCGTCTACGGTTAAGCACTAAGAAAGGTGCCAGAAATTCAGCACCACAAGAACAGTTATCTTATGAGATTTTCCAAGTCCCCCATATTCAGAAATAGGGGGCAACCTGCGAATAATGCTAATCAATCTTTAATAAGCCCTAGTTAAGCGCTACATTAACGATTGATTTGGGGCCATATGCATATATACATGAACTTTAATACAGCAATGCAGCACGAAAATTTTCTTTCTGTTGTTTGATTGATTTGTAGTTATAATTAAAGGTCTATGACTAAACATGGAAAGTTTATTTGAATACAGGTACACAATGATGCAAAAAGAGGTAAACTTTCCTTTATATACTGCAAGCCTACAAAGTGAAAAACAACCTAGAAAACAAAAGTGAGGGCTAGTCTCATAATTACAATCCCTGGCCACTGGAAAACCTAAAGACAAAATATAAACCAGCGACAATATCCTATTTACGCTTTGACCTCTTCTCCTGCTTCTGTTTCTCCAGCTTCGCCTTGTCAGCGTCGGATTGATCTCCTTTCTTCCTCTTCCTTTTGTCTATGAGGGGAACATCCGACTCTTCAGAAGATTCCTCTTCCGCCTCCTTTCTCTTCCTTTTATCATCAAGGGAAGCTGGGAAATCATCAGGATTCACAAAATGAAGTTGTCTGCTGATGGATTTGGGCTGGATTTTCAAAATCATCCCAGTTTTGGGATCAAGTTCCGCGATAGGGACTATGTTCAGAGGCTCTTGTCCCATTATCTTCAAAGCCATCTCCTTTCCCTGCCTAGCTTTACTGCTGGCCAAAGTTTCGTCGTCATTGTCTTCGGTCTCTTTGGCGCCAATGATATCCTCCGCATCCTCTACATGGCGCCCATCCATGTCTTTCAAGGCCTCGATGGTTTCAGCATCCTTGGGGACATCAGCACTAGGTGCCTGGACGCTTTTTTATGCTGTTGTATCCTCAGTCCGCATCGATATATCAACACCGGCACCTGGCGAGACAGCCTCCTTCTCCGCCTCTTTTCCTTTTTCAACACCCTTGTCGACGGGCTCACCACTTGTATTATGGGGAACACATGTTACTAATTCAATTGGTTGTTCTATCAGACGACGACAATTCACAATTGCTTTGACAAATTGTGAGGAAAAAAGGGAGATACCTTCCGCAGACCCTCCTTCTTGGGTAGCTGCAGGAGCTCCAACAACCACAGGAGTTAGGCTCAAAGGGATTAGTGGATCATCAGGATGGTATTCCTCAACTCCGGAGGTCTTGGGCTCCACGGCTGAACTCGAACCTTCGTCAGCTTTGCCTTTACCCTTAGCCAGGGCCCTCTCCTTTTCCATCTCCGCTTGAATCAGACGACGACCCTCTGCCAGGTCCTCGGGCTCGTTATCCCTCAAGATGCTCTTCATCAACTCATCTTCATCAATTTCTTCGACTCCCAATCTCTGCTTCTCACCCTCAACAATGGCATCCCATAAATTGGCTAAAGTAACGTGGTAATCCGGGATCCACGAGATGTTGCGGGTTTTGAGGACTTGGCCAAGGAAGTCAAAAATCATCTCTTCAAACCCCTCGATATCCTTCTCTCTCTCGAGGAGCTTGTTGTTAGAAGCAGTAGCCATTTCGATGGCACTTTCAACATTCTTTTCGGCGAGAGCTGCCCGTCTCTCCGCATCCGCGACTTGATCATTCAAGATCACCTTTTCCGCTTTGCCCAAAGCTAAATTTTCTTTCAAATTTTCTTTTTCTGCCTCCCAAGCAGCTCTCTCTGCTTCAAAATGGCCTTGTGCTGTTTTCAACTCAATGTCGGCCATTTTGAGATCTTCTACTTCCTTCTTTAAAGCCATCTTCTCTTGGCTATTGGAGTCAAGTTCCGAATGAAAGCGCTTCTTAGCATTTTCCAATTCAATCTTATAATTTTTGGCATCTCTCCGCGCTAAAGCAAGTTGGGATTGAGCATCTTCCAAGTCCTTCTCCATCTTTGTCCTGGCCCTTTCGTTGTTATCAAGTTTCGCCTTAGATCTATGTGCTTCTATTTCAAGCCTTCAAATGACTTCTGAAAGGTTAACTGCATGTTTCTTCATCATCTGATACTGTCTGGCTATATGGCGGATGTGCCCGTCAACTTCATTATCCCATTTCTTAGGGACCGGTTCCAAGGCCGGAACAAACGTCATCCTTTCGAAGAAAATGTCTGGGAATTGTTCCCGCAGCTTTTCCAGCCTACCTTGAATCTCGGGACCATGGATGTAATCCCGTGACCCGAGGGCAGCCAACTCTGGCTGGCTGGAAGGGACGATGTCACTCCTCTCCTTTTCAGACTCTTTGATTGGGTCCTTGCCTTTATCCTTAGACTCGTGATGCCTTTTTGACGACCTACTGTGAGAGGGTGCACTTTTCGGAGGAGTTAACTCTTTAGGAAGTTTCTTTCCCCCTGCAGGAACTACCGGATAACCGGGAAGCTTGGCAGATGTCGATTTCGGTGGAGACCGGGGTTGCGAGGAAGTCAGCTTGTGAGAAGGGCCGCTAGAGTGCTCAGTACCCGGACGAAGACTGGGTGTGCCCTCAAGAAGAGAACGATAAGAATAAGATCGCCTGCGGGACATCTTTCGTGCAAAAAAGAAAAGAGCATATTAAAACTTTGAATACTGACGATGTAAGAGTGCGGGGTCAGACAATATGTGTGATTTGTGCATCCCATATAATCCCCCCTAACGGACCCGGGCCTGAAGACAGGCTCATCTGACTAGTTTCTTGTTCTCTAGTTGGAGCGATGGTCTCTTCAGAAGCAGGGAAGAATGGCTCCCCTTCAAAGTCCCTCTCTGTGTATACATCATCGGGCAGAGGAATTTTGCTCAGCTCGTTGAATAACTGTTCTTCTGTCAAATCATCAGGAGTAGCGGGTTAGATTGGAGTAGGAACTGGGATTTTCTTGGACTTGTCACCGCGGGCCTCATCCCCTCTGTATATGTTCAGGACCTCATCGTCTTGGATGACTATCGGGGAAGGACTCTTGCGAAATTTAGTTGTTTCTACTGCTTGCGATGTTCCTTCTCCCTCCGTTGGGGGCACGTATCTATAGGGTTTGCCGCCAGCGCCTAGTCCAAATCTTATATCCAGAAGATGATGCTTATGAAGATTCTCATCAGTGATGCACTTTTTGATCCTTAGAAAGTCGGATCTGCTTTGTAGAAGAATAGACAATCGATTATTGTATAACTGGCCCTCCGTTTTCGGGAAGACGTGATCTGTTGAAAACAAAGAAAAAGGGGGGGAGAATGTTAATGCTTCGGCTTCTTGAACAAGATATTCAGTCAAAAGATTAAAGTTTACTTGATTTAAGCCATCTTCTTGAGCATCCGGCCTATTTCTTTATATAGAACCAATCAGACTTAGGATCCCCTATATTGCTGTATCCGTCATACAGAACCTTCCTATTCGCCACCGATTCAAAGAAAGAGAAATTTGGGGTTGCCGAGGAGCGATGCTTGAAAAGAAAGAAGAATGTTAAATCTCTAAATGTGAGTTCGGTATGTAGGATCTCTGCGTATGCAATATATAAGGTGTATATAGATGCGTAGGCGTTAGGATGAAGCTGCATCGGAGCGATACCCAGCCGTTTTAAAGTCTCGATGACGATTGGAGGAAACGGAGGAATAGCTCCTACCAAGCACATGGTTCGACTGACTGCCATGTACCCTTCCAGAGCTAAGTGGGGTCTATCTTCGCTATCGGGTGTCATCACATCATCCCAAGAGATCCCATGTCTCAGGCAGATTCTTTTAAGCTTTATATCATCGAGTTTAGATGCTAAAGAATCAGAAAATTTTTCTATCTCGAGCGCGCCAGGAATCTCGTCGGGAGCTCGCCTCTCTATCTCAGACTCTTCACTAGATGAAGTACTTTCAAACGGATCTGATTCCATTGCCTCGTATTCAGATCCAGAATCTTCACCTCCTGGGTTAATTGGAGGGACATCGGGGTTGTATTGATCAGGAACCTCGGACTTCATTTCTGTAACGGATCTTGAAGAAGATTGATTATCCGACATTACTGTTAGGCGAGAAAACATGAAAAATGAGATTAAAACTACCCGTCCCCCGTGTGTGCAAGTGCCGGTGTGTGTGCTTGTGCATGCATTAAAGATAAAGCATAAAAGTTATCAAGATCATCAAAATATTAGTCGTCATATGCAGTCAAATTATGTGGTCATTTAGTCCAGAAAGTCCGACATCAAGGCCCTAACCTAACTGTTCAGAATTTTATGGTGACAAGGCATCGTCTAAAGTTCAAAATTTGTTTGGATCGTGAACTACGAGTCGGATCGTGGTGTGTATAAAAGTTCGCCCTCCTTCGGATCGCAGGGCAGAGGGATCGCCCTCCTCTCGGATCGTGAGACAGTAGGGGTCGACCCTCTCGCGGATCGTGAAATTTCGTGGTCGGGGTCTTTGCCGGATCGTTGCAGCCCCCCACGATACACGCCTCTGCCGTCACCACGGCCCTCCGTCTCGCCACTGGCCTTCATCTTCTCCCTCTCCTCTCCTTGCCCACAATCCTAACCGGCCTTCTCTCTTCTCCTTCCTCCTCCGTTTCTCTCCTCTCCTTCTCATTTCCGAACTCCAACCTCTGAACCCATCAGCCATGGCGCCTCGCTGGTCCCCCCAAAAATCACAAAATTCCATCATTTCTTCCCTCAAACCAGTCGAAAAAACTCATAAAAACGAGAGCGATATCGAATAAGGATGCTTTCGGTAGAATTACCTTTATAAAAGTTAGGAAAACAATCGGATTTTTGGAGGTTTGAAAAACTAGGGTTCTTCCTTAATGGAGCTGGCGTCGCGATGCAGAAGCTAGAAGAAGAGGGAAAGTGAAGAGGGAGTGCGGTTTATATAGGTCACGAGGCGACCGTTAATATTCCAATTTTTGTTTTACTCGAACCGTGAAAGAAAATGGGCCATGAACCAAAAGCCCACCACGTCTCGAAGAGAAGCCCATCTCGTTCCGTTCCGTGAAGAAGCCCAAGTGCTCACCGAAGAACGAGGCGAATGACTTGCTAACAGACCGCGACTCGAGCACGCGATCCGAATCAATAAATGACCGACAGATCCAGTGATGAAGACTCTGAAAGATCCCAGAAAAGGAATTGTTCACTGATTTGCGTCTCGTTGTGAAAAGACGAATCTATAGCTTCGAAGCATGTTCCATCATCGATAAAACATACTTCGAGGGGGCAAAATGTTGGCTAGCTTTTTGACCAAGCCACCCAGGTTCACTCACAAGAAGAAAGTATGAAAATGCGTTCCCTAAGTACATGAAGGAACGGATTGCACCATCGAATCGCCCCTCATCGGATCGCCCCCATTTCATCAGCAAAACGACACCTCTATGCGACTCGATCCGTACATACATTACTGCCCAGTATAGACTGATCCGATCCCCTGGTGCACGGCGAAGCCTCTGACCCGTTCAAACACGAGCTAGTCTTCGGCGATCCGAGACGCACGGATCCAGCGACACGTGTCCCCAACCATCATTTTGACTGATTCTCCCCATTTGCTCGATCCAATTTTCGGGGGGATCGCGACACCTGTCCACAACGGCTAATTTGACTATTTCTTCATCGGCTGCGATGCAATCCGATGTTCTCGGGATTCGTGCCACGTGTTACCACGATCCGCCTGACAAAATCAGCTATTATAGCCCGGAGCTTGGCATTTTTTGGGATCCTTTTGGTAGTATTGAGGACTGATTCCGCCATTATTGTCATACTACCATTTCTTATCAGTTTTATTAATAGATTACTGAGAGAAATCACAATTGTAAAAGTGAGCTAGAGAGAAATCATTGATTGTACCAGCATTCAAAGTATAATCAATAACATATAAAGTGGACGTAGGCTTGTTAACGCCGAACCGCTATAAATTCTGTGTGTTATTTTCTTTTTCTTCATTCTTCAGTTAAAACTCTATAAGATTCAGAACAATTTGGGTGTTAGGTCCAAATTTTGATCTAACAGTTTGAAAAATGGCCTTTTTCCGGTCGATCCAATTCAATATTGCAAAACACGTTTTAATTTGCAATGCTCACACATTAATTCCAAAAATTATGAAATTGGAATTTAGCAATAATTTGACATTCCGGATCCAACAAAAATGCTTTCATTGAAAATGGAGGTCGTTTGTAAAATGGTTATTTTTAAGGGTTATGCATATAATGAAATATAAATAAATTCCATAACGACTATTTTAAATTTTAAACTCGGCATAACTTTCAATTTATATTATAAAATCTTAAATTTTCACATTCGTTAGAAAGATATAATAAAATAGATTCAGATATTTCTGGTTTTACTGAAATCCGATCTATTTTGAATTATGTACTTTAATTTGAAAATTAATATTGAATTTTCAAACTACTTAGCCATCAGGCTCGATATATAATTAAAATAAATTTATATGTTATAACTTCGATTAAAATAAATTTTTAGTCGTTATTATTTAAAATAAATCATTCTAAATATCCAAAATCCATTAAAATAGCTAAAATAAATATTTTAAATTCGTTTTGATAATCCGTGCTGTTACAATCTCCCCCACTTAAAATCTATTCGTCCTCGAAAAGGAATGGAGCTAAAAGTTGTTTAACTAACCGACTCAACTTTCATTTTGGCTTTCATTCTTCAACTTTTCAGTTTCTAAGAATTTTCTAATTTTTCAAAAATTTGGCTAACACCCTAAATTTTCGAAAGATTTCACCACAACCTCCTTTGTACGGGTTGATATTTAAAACCGCAACTAGCCTCACAGGCCCCTCATCAATCCAAAAGAAAAAGGAAAAGCCAATCGGCTCATAAAATCATCAAAACCCAAGAAAATAGTAAATATGTACTTATTTGTCGGGCGTACAATTTTATTCCTCTTCTTACATTCCATGTTATGACCTGTTCATTGTATATACATGTATATGCATGCTATTTCAATCAATTTTCAACTCAGTTCAATATTCATTCAATTTGGCCAAATTTACCATTCATTCACTTATTGGTTAAATTAATTATCATAACAATATTTTTATTAGTTAAACTAATAATAAAACAACACAACCAGCAATCAATTAGTTGGTTAGCTTTTCAAAAATATATTTTTAATATATATACTCAAAAATCCATTCTTTTAGTGCCAAATCACAAAAATAAATCCTATCATCAGAATCATCTCTGAGCGACTAGCGTGTGATACTATATCTATCTAGTATATTTGAGACTTCGAATATACGTTCACGACGCGTATATGCAAAATCTTCATATACTCAATTGTCCAAATTCAATATAAAATAAAATACTCAAATACGGATAATAGGGTTTAAAATTTCAAAACAAAATCTGTTTTCACTTTTATTTTAAAAATAACACTCTTTGAAACTCATTCTAGGATACTATTAATCGCATCTCTAACGAGTCATTCTCATTAGATATTACTAATCCAAACTCTGACGAATTCTTTCATTCGGTTCGAACGTGTCTTGTTCTCGAGCTCTATAAACCAAAGCTCTGATACCACGTCTGAAATGACCAAACTCGCCCTTACGGGAAAGCCCGAATTGAGTTGAGAACACGACAAATCAGAACACGAACAATAGAACATTTCATTACGATTACAACAATTTACATCATAGCATAAGATATCAGAGTATAAATAAATAATATACAGCAGAAAAATACCAAAGATTTAAATTACAAAGTAGCGAAAAAATCATACATAACACAAATGAAAGAGATACACGGATACAAAGCTTTCTGAATATAGCTCCAGCTGTAAATCTAGGACCCTGTGTAAATAATATCTGCAAAACCAAAGCGTATGGGCTCCCAGAGTTTAGGTTAAAACAATAAACTCCAGGTCAATCATGAGACTGGTGTGAGAACTAAAACAGTTATTTAAAACCTTACTTTAAAAGTAAATCAAGGGACCACGCCATATAACACGGAACGGGTTTTCTCCCAAGAATACCAGTGCATAAAACAATTTATAAACAACACAATGCTTTTTAAAAAATGAAGCTATTATAAGACTCAGGTCCCAACACACAATGCAACGCAAGCCGGAGGATAGAGTTTTCCCTTATAATAGCTAAACATGCTTGGTACACTTAAAACAAATCATTTTAATATTACTATAAGTGTATATTGTCAAAATCAACTTCAAATATAAATGTACCAATCATAGACGACATGGGTACCATATATCATGTCTCCATACAAGGCTCTACAATTAAAACCGAAATGTCACACATTGGAAATTGGATTCCATCTATGAGTCGAGGCCAGGTGTAATGACCCGTATTCTACGTATCGAAGGATCGTAGAATATTTGTTTCTTTTCCATATGAGGTCGTATGGTCGTGTAACTTTGGGGAACGACTATTGGGGTCATTTTCCATGTTCGCAATTTTTGCCAATTTTTAAATGAACATTTTCCCCCTAGCGAATCTTGTTTTGTCTATAAATTTTGATTGGTAAGGAGTTTTGACCTGAAACTACTTCCATTAGATCCGGATGATGGTTTACCTTTCCGTAGAGTGGTCACACTAATCAAACGGACTTACCGTCTGGGAGCTATGGCTAAATTAAGGTTTAGAAGAAGAAAAATAGCTTACTCGGGCTTAATCAGGTAATTAGCATCCGGGTCCATAGGGGGATTTCGGGATTAGGGGTATTTAAGGACTAAAAGGGACTGGAGAAACCCTTCTTTGTCATTTTTGCAGCCACCACTTTCATTCCTTCAACCCTAGTAATGGCTTCTACCTCCTAAAAAGACCTCTAATCACTTTCTAATCAAATATTTAAGCTAATCAACATTAAATCAAGTTAAAATATCATCAAATCAGAGTTTTAGCTGCTATGTTGCATAGAGATTCGATACAAATCAGATATATTTTCAGATCTAAGATTAATTTGTAGCTAAGGTGAGTGATTTGCATTGTTTTTCACTAATTACGGTTAATTATGGGTGATTAGTGTTAATTAGCGAAATTATGACTCAGAAAAATCTGGAAAAATTTGCAAAATTCTAAAATATTATTTTAGGGCTCTAATAAAAATTTGGCTTAATTGGGAGTAAGTTTGCTAATACTATCATTAGTTATAGTTAAACATGATTAAGGGGAAAACATAGGTTTTTTGGTATGTTTGATCCATATTGACATGTTAAATTGTTGTTTTGATGTTTATTGTTGATTCTCTATGTTGTCATGACTGTATAGTATGCTTTGTGATTGATTAGAAAATTTAGTATGGTCGAAAACGTCGTCGTATGGCGTAAAACAGTCGCTAGGAAAGTTACAGGAAATGTGCAGGGTTTCGGAACAGATCAGATATAGGGCTCGGATCGGATAGGAGAACCATGCAAGGGGATTCGATTTGGATAGGAATTTGGCACTAGAGGAGTCTTTGCAAGAAGGAAGGCCACTTGTATAGAGTTGGAGTTGGAGAAGGGACTGGGTTGGACTAAGGGCGTAGCATAGGATTGGAGCACCCGAACCGAGCCGAGTTAGAGGATGAGAGACCCGAACCGAACCGATGAGGACTAGAGTGCTATGCATATTAACCAAGGCGTGGGCTACGAGCATCGAACCGTATCCAAGCAGAGGCACCGAACCGAACCGAGTTGGAGGAAGGCACTCGAACCGAACCGAATGGAGGATGGCACCCGAACCGAACTGAATGGGGGAACTTGAATACCATACAACCGAACTGAACCGAACCAAGCGTGTACTTGAATTCTATGCAATGATTCTTTTGAAGAGCAACTCCAATTTGACCAAAACCCAAGATGCAAAGGTAGTCCAAATAGGAAGTAGAACTCAGGATCCAATTGGGAACCAACGAGTTAACTTCATGAGTTGGGCTTTGTTGCGGGACGTGTGCTAAGGAGTTATCGATGTCCATAACTTTGATTCACCACCAAGCCGGATGTTAGGCTACGGATCAGTGCAGTGGGGTAGTTATTAATCCATGGGCAGAGTGATCGTAGCATGTCTATGAGCCAGTGCAGTGGAGTCGTCATGACTTCATGGGGCAGAGTGGACATAGCAAGGGATTAGTGGCTATGGATTAGTGCAGTGGAGCCATCATGACTCCATGGGGCAGAGTGATCATAGCAAAGGATTTGGGTGGTCAAAGCGGTGGATATCAGATGCTTTACGCACTGAGTGAGAGATGTGAGGATGGTTGCTATGCTTGATTGTTTGACATCGCTATGACATGCACACCCCTCCCCGTATCTTTACACCATATGTTAGTGTCACCTTAGAGTATTGTACATCCTGTTGTGCTAACTCTTTGGTTGCAGGTCCAGTTTTAGGTATGGTTAGTTATACCTATTATTGTTCTTTTTTTCTGCTTATCGCTCATACCAGACTTTTTTTGACCCAGAGTTTTATGTCTCTTCTTATTACTATGGGTGCTCTTAAACGGGCAGACTAGAGAAAGGTCAGGTGATTATGCACGAGTAGTTGTACCAAAGACGAGCAGGAGGCTTCCACGTATGATATATATATATATATATATATATATATATATATATATATATATATATATAATCTACCTGTGTTGTTGCTGGTCACTACTTTGGCCATTAGTAGTGTACCTCTTTCTTTTGCTTTAAATACAGTATTTCAAAGTTGTAATAATGTTGGTGTGGATGATAAGCTGTATTTTGGATTTTCGCTGCTATAATGGTTTAGTTTCAGCTTATGCACTTCTCGCCTGTTTTATGTCAAAGTTATGTTATTATTATATTTTATCCCATGCGTTGTGAGACATTCTACAGGTTCCTTGTTAGTTCAAATTCCTTTCTTTTCCTTTCTTTGGCGACCGTCTCGTGTTAGTTGGGCATAGGCACAGTGCACTTTCAATGGAAATGTCGGCTGGTGCGGAGTGGGTCGTCACACTTGGTATCAGAGCTCTAGGTTGCGTAGTTAACCTAGGAAAAGACACCAGGGAGAGATAAAATGTATATGAGAGCGTGTATTTGTGATATTTTGGTTTTCAAAAGCTATATATATTATTAGTATATCTAAGGATGGAGTCACACTGCACTGGCACCACTGAAGAGATGGTTAATCGTTTTCTCCTTACAGATTGAACGATGAGCCGATATACGAGGGATACTGGTTCAGGAGCCAATAATAGGAATTCTCCTGATATAAGGACGATGTTCACTGACTTCATGAGAGTGATGCTTAGGGATGTTCATAGGGCAGCTCTGAATGCTGCAAATGGTGGTGGTGCAGCGGTGCAGGTGCCTAGGGCCGATTTTGCCAAGCTCTGTAAGGACTACACTAGTCTTAGTGGGGAAGCCATTCCAAGAAACAGAACCGGCTGCAGAAGTTCAAGATTGGCTTGATAGTTGTGAGCGTGTCTTCGAGGATCTGGGTATCGAGGACGCGATAAAGAGGAAGCTAACATCCTGTCAGCTGCAAGGACGGGCTATGAATTGGTGGAATGCTATTAAGGCAGCTGCTCCTGAGGATCAAGTTACATGGGATCAATTTAAAGCTTGCTTCAGTGACAAGTTTATCCCAGCTGCCCAGATGTCAGAGTTATTTAGGAAGTTCTTGGAGCTTAAACAGAATGGTAGGGCAGTCTCGGAATATATTGCTGAGTTCGATACTTTATCAAAGTATGGATTATCCCTTATTGACACTCCCGAGAAGAAAAATGAGAAGTTCATAACAGGCTTAGATCGGTACTTGGGGGAAAGGGTTATAAACCATATTGATGAGACTTTTGAATCGATTGTTGAGAAAGCATTAAGATTAGAGACTCTTTATCCTAAGCCCAAGGCTGAAGTTGTTGTCGCATCTGCAGAGGGGCCAAAGCCGCAAGCAAGCGGTGGAGGCAAGAATAATTCTCAGAATAAAAGGAAGCAGAGTCAGACCAAGGATGGTTAGAAAAAGAAAGACAGGGAAGATGTAGAGTGCTTTAGCTGTGGCCATAAGGGCCATTATGCTAAAGAATGTCGAGCAAAGCCAGCGGACAGGAAGTGCTTCAACTGCGGCCAAGTGGGACATCAAAAGGATAAATGTCTGCGACCCCCTAAAGAAAAGCAGATTGTGAAAGTATATGCTATTAATGTTGTTCCTTCTTCGTCGAATGCCCCAACTGCGGCGGAGAAAGGAAAGAATGTCGTCATTCAAGGTATGCTTTCTGTTTATGATGTTCCTGTTCGAGTATTGTTTGATACTGGGGCTTCCCATTCCTTCATATCCAGTGACTTGGTAGATAGGTTGGGATTGGAACCCGAGATAGTCGATAGACCTTTAGTGGTGACAAACCCGATTGGTGGATCGAATAGCCTTAGTATGATTTGTCGAAATTTGGTCTTATCGAGTAATGGATGTATGTTTGCTTGTAATTGCTTTGTTTTGGGCTTTACTGGGTATGGCTTTATTTTGGGAGTCGATTGGCTCCAAAGGTATTGGGTGGTGGTAAACTGTAAGGGATTTTTGGTGATTATTAGGGAGGATGATGGGCGGAGGGTAGTGTTTGGTGGCTTACCTAGTGATTAGATGATGGCTAGTTTTCTAAATTCCCTCGACATCCCGTAGGACGAGTTATCAGGGGTTCCCATTGTTGGCCAGTATCCAGATATCTTCGAGGAAGTGATGGACTTCCACCTCACCGAGAGATTGAGTTCCGTATTGATTTAGTGAAAGATGCCAGACCTATAGTGATGCCACTTCGTCGTATGGCACCAAGGGAGCAGAGAGCTCGGGGTGCAAGTGAGCGATCTTTTGAAAAAGGGATTTATCAGAAGAAGTGTTTCCGAATGTGGAGCACCAGTTGTATTTGCCACTAAGGCAGATGGTTCACTTTGTTTAAGTGTGGACTATCGCGAGTTGAATAAAGTGACTAGGAAGAATAAGTATCCTCTTCCGCGGATATATGATTTGTTTGATCAACTGGAGGGAGCAAGAGTGGTCTCCTAATTGGACCTCGTGAAAGGATTTCATCAGCTCCAAGTAGCAGCTGAGAGTATTCCTAAAACGGCATTTCGGTGGACGTCTGGATTCTATGAGTGGTTTGTCATGCCATTCGGGTTGACCAATGCACCATCATATTTTGTCGATCTTATGAATAGGGTGTTCAGGGATCAATTGAATAAGTTTGTTCTTGTGTTCGTGGACGATATACTTTTTTATTCGAGGATAGAGGAAGAACACAAGGAACATTTGAGAGCAGTGATGGAGGTGTCGAGAAAACACCAATTGAAAGCAAAGTTTTCTAAGTGTCACTTCTGGAGGAGGGAAGTGAGATTCTTGGGCCATGTTGTTTCAGAGAATGGTATTGCCATGGATCCTGTGAAGGTGGCTATGGTACAATATTGGTCTACGCCCAAGAATGCAACAGACTTAAGAAGTTTCTTGGGATTAGCTGGATATTATCGTAAGTTTATGTTGTATATAACGGTGTTGTATACACAATTATATGATTTTTGTTTGATGATAACAACCAAATATATATATGCATATAATTATAAATGTGTTTGTATAGTACTGTTTCATTTATACCATACAACAGACAAGACTATAATATTTATATTTAAATAAAATACGACTGTACAAAAATTCTAATATTAACAAAGTATTTTATTTAAATAGAATATTTTATTTCAAATATTCAAATAATATAACTATTTATAACTCCACTATTTGAACACATCACGTTTCATATACATTCACAGAAGATTGTACTTGTAAATAAACTGAATACGATTGACAAGTTTGTTTGACAACAATAAAATAATATTTTATTTCAAACAAAATTGTTTATTACAAATACCAGTACAATTCTCTCATTATACATTCATACACTGCTCCTCACTATAACATTGTCACTCGGTTTTATGTAAATTCTTTACATTTCATTTACATTTATACACTCTTTCACTGTCATCTTCAGTTTTCTGTCTTCACAGCTCAGTCCAGTCATCATCTTCATACATGTGATATACAGAAACACACACAGAGTATATGGAACAGAAATAATTTTCAAAATACATGTGAATATAAATTTTATTTTTAAAATTTTATTTGCCTCAGTTTTCTGGTGTGTTTCTCATCATTTTTCATGACTTGATCTGATTCATCTGTGTCTAGTCCGTTTGTATATAGTACGGGGACATGAAATCTTGTATGATGGCTGCATATAAACACGTGTATAAATATACACATGTGCACTGCCTCGCCAATCAGTGTGCAACTA
Source organism: Allium sativum (assembly GCA_030737875.1). Lineage (NCBI taxonomy): Eukaryota > Viridiplantae > Streptophyta > Magnoliopsida > Asparagales > Amaryllidaceae > Allium > Allium sativum. Next base: position 154,621,023 of record CM060918.1, on the reverse strand, counting down.
AGGAATAGCCACGTGGACCATCTCAACTTAGTGCACAATCAACAGAGGAACAATGCAAGCCAAAGTGACTGACATAATACAAAATCCAACACAGTTCAAAGTTGTCGAGCATATACAGATCATCCCAAAACAAGGTGATGTGGCAAATTCAACATGATTACATTCATGAATGGTGATCAAGTCCAAACACAAATGGTCAAGACAACAGCATGGTACGGTCCCAAGAATGCACAAGTAAAATTCAGTTTTCAAGTGTAAAGTAAAGTGGTCGAGCTAAATATTACAATAGCTCAATGTACATGGTGCAAACACAAAACTGGTACGACTACAGGGTCATGGCATGAACTATATGATCATGGGAGCATATACATGATTTCCAGCATCTAGAAACATGAAGAATTGGTCAAGCCATGGACAAGAGTCTATTATACATGCAGTAATATTTTATGAAGCAAGTGTGGACAAGTTCAAGTGTATAGTGTTCAGGCTAGCAGCATGGAAAGGGAAACATAAATGGCAGTGCTCAAATTCAGTAATGCATGGTTTAATATGAACCAAATGGAAGAACGGTAATTTCAGCAAGCATCAAAGTGGTGTATCATGCACAAGAGCAACTGAATAGTCGAGCTCAGTTAAATGAAGAACTACAGCATTTTTTATCGAATGCACAAGATGTATTTCAAACATATACATAGAGCATCTCAAAAATGTATTGATGAAGCAGCTTTTACATACATAGACATGGGTGAAGAAACATATACATGATACAATTTGGAAGTCAAGTCTGTTCAGACTTAAACAAATGGTTCAGGAAAAGCAAGTGCATGGAAGAAGCATTTCAGGAAACCAAATTTCATTCAGGGAAATTCAAATTGACAGAAACATTGCTGTTGAGAAACAAATAAAAACCTTTCAAATATTTCTCAATTTGGACAACTCAAAATCAGGGAAATTACGATTCAAAATTCCTTCCAAATATTCCTCAATCAAATCACGCAAAGCCAAAGGGAAACACGAGCGAAATCAGATCGAGCTACTAACGTGAAATCAGAGGTTACTAGGTTTTTAGTTTACCCTATAAGTTCACATCATATTCATCATCGGCAAAAATGGAAAAACAACAATCAATTCAGAAAAAGATATTTCCAGAATACTCACATTTTTTCAAGTGTTTTTCGATCGCAACCCCAAGTTAGTGTAATTGAAGGAGAATCAACTAATTCGAGCTTCAAGAGAATTTCTAGAACATTTTTAATCGCAAATCGATTTGGGGGAATTATCATTCAGGAACCCTAGTTCGGCTGCCATTCTTTTTCTCCAGAGAACAAAAAGAGATCGAGCAAATGAATTAGCAATGGGCCAACCAAGTTATTATGGACTTAAGTGCTTTAATTAAAAAGGGGATGACCCTTTCTTTTAACTCCTAGGGTTTTGTTTTAATTTTAGTTGTTTTTTAATTTGTTCTGAAAAATCGAGTCAAACAGTTTTTTCTAGTATCTGTAAAAAACTAGAAAAAACTAGGAAATCCAGTTGGGTTTTAGCTGGCAGTTTACTAGAGTCTGAATAATCTAGGGTTACGGATTATGGGTTTGTAATTCGGGAAAATTGGTCGAGAGGATATCGGCCAGTCTAGGGTTTTGAGTGTAGGATTAGAATAGGAGCGAGGGGTTCGTGAGTGTAAATGGTCTCGTATGTGGAATCTGTTCTTCTACCTAGTAGAAACCTTAGGAATGCAGCAGTAGGCAGGATTTTGCCGAAGCTGGGTATCTCTGTGTGTTATTTCCTATCTGCTTTTTATTTCTATTGTATTCTGTGATCTGTTTATTATTTAATATCCCGTCATATTTTTAATTCATGGATTAACTGTGATAAACACTATTCACCTCCCTCTAGGGTTAATCTAGATCCAACAAGTGGTATCAGAGCAGGTATTTTCTATTAACTCTAGAGTCATGGGTAACCCTAGTTAGCAGTCTGCCGAGAGTCAGTCCAGTAACATTCTACCTATTTTCAGTGGAACGGATTTCTTAAATTGGAAAATAAAAATGAAAATTTATTTAAAATCTGTTCATATTAAATATTGGAATATTATTATTAATGGAGGAGACCTGTCAGATAAAAAGAGTAAAGCTATCAATACTCGTGTTATGAACATTATTTTTTCTTGCCTTAGTATTGATAAATTAAAACTTATCTCCCATTGTTTAACTGCGCACGAAATTTGGAATACTCTCAATAAGAAGCATGGACAAATCGACAACAACTGCTCAAAACCCGAGAAAGTCAACTCAGATTCAGAGTTCTGCTTAACAGGATTTACAAATGAAAACTCAGATGGATCAGTCGATGAAGATTCAACAGACGATGAGATAGGAAATTTCTAATACGAAGATTTAGTTTATATGTGTGCTGATCTAACTAAGTCTGTTGATAAAATCCAATCTAAAAACAAATTTCTGAAATCTAAAAATCTTGAGTTGACCAGCAAAATTAATGATTTGGAATCACAACTTGAATATTTAAAAAATTCTTCAAATTTAGACTGCAAAAATTATTTGAAATTGGAAACCAATCTTGTTCATCTCAATAAAAATATCCAAAAGTTTGAAAATGAAATTTTGATCTTAAAAGAGAACAAGATTGAGTTATCAAGTTCGAATAATTTTCTGCAAAAAGAATTTGAAATTTTTAAGACTGTTATAAATTCCAAACTTGAAATTGCTGAAAATGAAAATTTGGTGAAAAGTGAATTGATTTTGAAAGAACTTAAAAATGAGATTGAAAAATCCAAGAATTTTGAGTTTGAAAAACAAAAACGATTTGAATTTGAAGTCTCAGAATCTCAAGCCAAAATTAAATTTCTTAAAGACGGAAATTTGGTTTTGAAAACTGATTTTGAAAATAATAAGATCATTAAAAACCGTTGTTTAGGTTTAATGAAAGAGAATGGTGATCTTAAATTTAAAATTCAACAACTTGAAGCAACTTTGGTTAAATTTTCTAACGGTGAAAAATCACTGAATATGTTTTTGAAAAATCAATTTTCGTCTGGAAATAAAAGTGGACTCGGCTTTGGGAAAAATAATGGTTTTGAAAAAGAGAAACCAAATGATTTTAAAAGTCCTTCAAATCATTTTGGAAATATTCGTTTTGAAAATTTAAATTCAAATAATTTCAAAGGGTTTTTAAATCGAAAGCGAAATCAGAATTTGTTTGATAATAATCAATTTAAACCATTTTGGACCCTAAAAAGAAATACCGTGAATTCATCAAAATTCAGACAAATATGGGTCCCTAAAGGTTCTTTGGTAAATTCTGATGGATTGTTATATAAACAAGTTTGGGTACCAAAACATATGAATACAACTGTGAGTGGTTTTACTAATTTTGTTAGACCACTCGATCCTTTAAACTATTAGGTACCGAAGGTGGCTGAGGAAATGCTGTGCTGAAAGGAAATTTGAAATCAAGCTGGTCTATAATTCTGTATCATTTACAGTTCCTTTAGCCAAGATCTAATGAGTTAGAGATTCTGTTGTTTACATCGATTTCAGGTATAATCTCTATACTCATCTTTGTAAGTATTCTCAGTTTCTATTTTCTTTGTTTATTCCTCCTTCTACCCCCCTTCTATTTATTTTCATTATCTCTTCTATTTTGCTTTGTCACTGTCGTATATTTTTTTTCTTCCTTAACTTCTAATTGCAGAATTCTTGATTTTCTGGAAATTTGCTTCACTTGAATGAAAAACTGATGTTTTAATTTCTTCCAGATCTTGAATATAAAGTTGTAAATATCTGCAATTTTTTTGAAGTTTATTTTCTGATTTATGAATTCATAACAGTGTTGATGTATTCTTGTCATATCGTGAACACTGTAAATTTGAATCCTAAATTTTTGAAGATCTGAATAATTAATGAAATTTCACACATCTTTGCTGTTTTGAGTTTCTTCTAATTCATTTTAGGAAAACTTGAAATAATATACTCATTACAGCACACTGCTACTTCTCAGTTGTGATAGTTTCATTGATTTTCAGATTGGCTTGGAAATTTTAAATTGTCTAGAATCTCAGTGATACATCTTGAAAATCATCGTTATTCATGATCATTATGGTTAGAATTTGTTTGTTTGAAATCATCTGAAATTATTAATATTTTGAATAATCACACACCTCCTAAATTTGAAATTATTAACCTTGTGTGACTGATTCATTATATTTCAAAACTCGACATTGATTCAAGTGATTTCAAATAAATTATTCTGGATCATGAATATCAATCTAACCTGATGTAAATGATCTGAATTTTTCTTTGGGCTTGTCAGAAATACTTGTGAAAATTTCTTTGAAAATATGATCTTAAAATTCTATGTAATTTTATGATTATTTGGTTTGAATAGCTATATGTTTAAAATCATTTGAAATTATTGGTTTATTGAATCTTACACATATCTCGAATCTGAAATTAATAATCTGGTGTGATCGATTCATTGAATCTTGAATTTTTCATATTCCTCAAATGATTTCAAATAAACGGTATTTTTAATCTTGGATCATGAATGATCTTTTGTGACCATCATCCTAACAAGTCTGATTTGAACTGATTCTTGTGTTGCTCTGATATTGGTTTGAAAATATTTTGGAAATTACTTGTTTTTGATCTAATTGTTGCTCTGATACTGTTTTCAAATAACTGCCTGTTTTAATCTGTCTGCTGCTTGCCTAATTTGTTATCTTGTCCGCCTAGGATTTAAATTATTTTCATCTGTGATACTCTTGTTTTGTCTCATGTGCCTTGTTACAATCCTCATTAATAGGGACACCAATTGGTATCAGAAGAGCTAATTTTTTTGTATATATTTTTTCTATTCCCTCTTGCTTTGTATAGAACCTTTCCATTTCCTCTTGTAATTGATTTTAAATTTTAAAATTATTTATTGATTATTCATTCAGAAATTGAAATCAATATCCAAATTGAACTGTAATTATAACTCATCAAAATAATTATCAGATTTTGAAATTGTGATGGGTTATGACTGCAATATATCTCACAACAAGGGGAGTTTTTATTTAGATTTTCATGATGGTTGAACATTTGTTATAATATCTTTGAATTGGCAATTATTTCATAACCATCTCCTTTATCTATCATCATTCTGAAATCCATGATAATTTTATATTAATGTGGAGAGTTAATATGTTTTTAAAATCTTTTTTAAAACAGTGGAAATTATCTGTGATATAAATGGGACTATGTTATTATTCAAAATTAGTGATAATTGAAAATTTTCAATGATCCCAGTACAGTCGAGCATATTTCATATTATAATTAATTTAGAAATTTATTTCACAGTCCATTTCTGTACCTACCACATTTTCTATCATCCATATATTGGTTTTGTATACCGAGGAGTTTTTCCTTTTAAAGCTAAGATGATAAATATGTATAATTAATATACAAGTGTGTCTTTAACTGCATTTAAAAATCCAAGCTCTGGTCATGCATGGTTAAGAGACAACTTATAATTTAAGCTGCGACTGACCTCATTTAAAAATCCAAGCTCTGGTTATGCATGGTCAGTGTGCTCTTAAATAAAAAATAAAAGGAAAGGAAATAATGTGCTATAAATTTAATCTGGAATTCTCCTTGGTGTATAAAAACCAGCCTATCAATCCATCTCTCTAATTTGTGAAATATGTAAATATTTTATGACGTATTATGATTTGTTGATTGATAGCTATTGGGATTTGAGATTATTCGATTTTGTCACTTAAATTGAATTATTAATTATAGTCTAAATCCATCACTGTTTTTTTGCTCAATTTTATAAAATTCTTATGAAAATAATTGAAATTCATTTTTTTTTTAACTCTCTCCATTTTATATAAAATTCAACGTAGATCCGTCATTTTCTACAATGTGAAATATGCCACCTGTTCTCAGAATATTATGATTTTTGTTTGACTGATTGAGATTTATGATGACTATTCTTTCTCTGAAGCTGAGATTATATTTTATTGTCATTTTTTCATCTATATTTAAAATTTTGAATCCATTTAATGATAACAAAAGGGGGAGAATAGGTTGAAATTTTGATTTATGAGTGAATATTTTATAAATATTTTAAATTGTGAAATTTTACCAATTTTCATTTTTTTTAACTTATTCACAGTTATAGGGGGAGTTTCTGTTGTAGGGGGAGCATTCAAATGGGGGGAGTTTCTGTTATTCACTGTAAAACACATTTATTATACTAAAAATCTTAATATTTGTTTGTCATCATCAAAAGGGGGAGACTATTGTATATAACGGTGCTGTATACACAATAATATGATTTTTGTTTGATGATAACAACCAAATATATATATAATTATAAATGTGTTTGTACTGTACATTTTCATTTATACCACACAACAGACAAGAATATAATATTTATATTTAAATAAAATACGACTGTACAAAAATTCAAATATTAACAAAGTATTTTATTTAAATAGAATATTTTATTTCAAATATTCAAACAGTATAACTATTTATAACTCCACTATTTGAACACATCACATTTCATATACATTCACAGAAGATTGTACTTGTAAATAAACTGAATACGATAGACAAGTTTGTTTGACAACAATAAAATAATATTTTATTTCAAACAAATTTGTTTATTACAAATACCAATACAATTCTCTCATTATACATTCATACACTGCTCCTCACTATAACATTGACACTTAGTTTTATGCACATTCTTTACATTTCATATACACTTATACACTCTTTCACTGTCTTCTGTCATCTTCAGTTTTCTGTCTTCACAGCTCAGTCCAGTCATCATCTTCATACATGTCATATACAGAAACACACACACACTATATGGAATAGAAATAATTTTCAAAATACATGTGAATATAAATTTTATTTTTAAAATTTTATTTTCCTCAGTTTTCTGGTGTGTTTCTCATAATTTTTCAGGTCTTGATCTGATTCATCTGTGTCTAGTCAGTTTGTATATAGTACAGGGACAAGAAATCTTGTATGATGGCTGCATATACACACGTGTATAAATATACACGTGTGCACTGCCTCGCCAATCAGTGTGCAACTGAGGAGTAGCCACGTGGACCATCTCGACTCAGTGCACAATCAACAGAGGAACAATGCAAGCCAAAGTGGCCGACACAATACAAAGTGCAACATAGTTCAAAGTTGTTGAGCATATACAGATCAGCCCAAATCAAGGTGATGTGGCAAATTCAACATGATTACATTCATGAATAGTGATCAAGTCCAAACACAAATGGTCAAGACAACAGCATGGTACGGTCTCAAGAATGCACAAGTAAAATTCAGTTTTCAAGTGTAAAGTAAAGTGGTCGAGCTAAATATTACAATAGCTCAATGTACATGGTGCAAACACAAAACTGGTACGACTACAGGGTCATGGCATGAACTATATAATCATGGAAGCATACACATGATTTCCTGCATCAACAAACATGGAGAATTGGTCGAGCCATGGACAAGAGTCTATTATACATGCAGCAATATTTTATGAAGCAAGTGTGGACAAGTTCAAGTGTATAGTGTTCAGGCTAGCAGCATGGAAAGGGAAACATACATGGCAGTGCTCAAATTCAGTGATGCATGGTTTAATATGAACCAAATGGAAGAACAGTGATTTCAGCAAGCATCAAAGTGGTGTATTATGCACAAGAGCAACTGAATAGTCGAGCTCTGTTAAATGAATATCTGCAGCATTTTTTTTAAAATGCACAGGATGTATTTCGAACATATACACAAAGCATCTCAAAAATGTATTGATGAAGTAGCTTTTACATACATAGACATGGGTGAACAAACATATACATGATACAATCTGGAAGTCAAGTCTGTGCAAACTTAAACAAATGGTTTATGAAATGCAAGTGCATGCAAGAAGTATTTCAGGAAACCAAATTTCTTTCAGCAAATAAAAACTGGTGCAAAAACATAATTCTATCCATGGCCAAGAAGTTCAGTTTCAAGCATGCAAGTTCAGATGATCAAGTTGTTTAAGTACTGCAACATGACAGTGGATAATCAGGGATAAATATGAACATGGTTTAGCAATCCATATACATGCACAAAAATGGGAATATGTTGCAGCAACTAGTGTGTACACAAATCAGTTTTCAAAATGGAAAATTATTTCCATTTTTACAGCAATCATTTTTGACAATGGTTAAAAGAAGCAAGTGATAATCATTCATCAATTTGGCAAAGATCTTTCTTTTGCTTGTACTAAATTAAGCAGATTCCAAAGATGGCAACATATTGGAAAAATGACAGAGCACACAAGAATTATGCAATCAGAATCAAACTCGGAAAGCTGTTACAAATATTGTTTTTTCAACAATGGGAATAAATCAAACCATGTTCTTGAAGAAAGAAAATTTCCAAATTCATTTCTTGTTTTTTTAAATTCGAATTGACAGAAACATTGCTGTTGAGAAACAAATAAAAACCTTTCAAATATTTCTCAATTTGGAAAACTCAAAATCAGGGAATTTACGATTCAAAATTCCTTCCAAATATTCCTCAATCAAATCATGAAAAGCCAAAGGGAAACATGAGCGAAATCAGATCGAGACACTCACATAAAATCAGAGGTTACTGGGGTTTCAGTTTACCCTATAAATTCACATCCTATTCATCATCGGCAAAAATGGAAAAACAACAATCAATTAAGAAAAAGATATTTCTAGAATACTCACATTTTTTCAAGTGTTTTTCGTTCGCAACCCCAAGTCAGTGTAATTAAAGAAGGAAAATCAACTAATTCGAGCTTCAAGAGAATTTCCAGAACATCTTTTAATCGCAAATCGATTTGGGGGAATTACCATTCAGAAACCCTAGTTCGACCGCCATATTTTTTCTCCAGAGAACAATAAGAGATCAGGCAAATGAATTAGCAATGGGCCGACCAAGTTATTGTGGACTTAAGTGCTTTAATTAAAAATGGGATGACCCTTTATTTTAAATCCTAGGGTTTTGTTTTAATTTTAGTTGTTTTTTAATTTGTTCTATAAAATCGAATCAAATAGTTTTTTCTAGTGTCTGTAAAAAACTAGGAAATCCAGTTGGGGTTTAGCTGGCAGTTTACTAGAGTCCGAAAAATCTAGGGTTACAGATTACGGGTTTGTAATTCGGGAAAATTTGGTCGAGAGGATATCGGCCAGTCTTGGGTTTTGAGCGTAGGATTAGAATAGCAGCGAGGGGTTCATGAGTGTACATGGTCTTGTATGTGGGATCTGTTCTTTTACCTAATCGAAACCTTAGGAATGCAGCAGTAGGCGGGATTTTGCCGAACTTGGGTATCTCTGTGTGTTATTTCCTATCTGCTTTTTATTTCTGTTGTATTCTCTGAACTGTTTATTATTTAATATCCCGTCAGATTTTTAATTCATTGATTAACTGTGATAAACCCTATTCACCCCCCCCCTCTAGGGTTAATCTAGATCCAACATTTTATCCCAGACTTCTCCAACATAGCGGCACCATTAACTCAGTTGACCAAGAAGAATCAAGCTTTAATTTAGGACGAAAGGTGTGAAAATGCATTCAAGAGCCTAAAGGAAAAGTTAACGTGTGCACCAGTGTTAGTCATTCCTAAAGGGAATGAAGAGATGACAGTATACACGGATGCATGTAGTACCAGACTAGGTGTTGTATTGATGCAAGGAGGTAGGGTTGTAGCTTATGCAAGTCGGCAACTGAAACTGCATTAGAAAAGATACCCTTCCCATGATTTGGAATTGGCAGCGATCATGTTCGCGTTGAAGATGTGGAGGCATTATCTCTTGGGAGAAAGATTCGAGTTGTTTACCGATCATAAATCGTTAAAGTATCTCTTCTCTCAGAAGGATCTAAATCTCCGACAGCAAAGATGGTTAGAATTCTTGGCTTCCTATGATTTCGATATCGCATATACACCAGGAAAGGGCAATGCGGTAGCTGATGCATTGAGTAGAAGACATGCCAGCTTAGGGGCTATGTTTCTTGAATGGAAGGAAATGGAGTATATCTCAGGTTATGATTTCAAACCAAAGTGCAAATTGGATCCAGAAATGCTAGCAAGTTTGACGATCAGACCCACTTTAATTGAGCGGATTGGTTCCAGTCAGAGGGACGATCCTAGTCTATTAGAAATCGTCTCCAAATTAAAGGATGAGGAGATGAACAAGTATGGCTTGATCGAGATGGATGGCTCAGAAAGAATGGGAGACAAGTTGTGCCTAATGTTAATGGATTGAGAGATGAAGTGCTTAGGGAATGTCATCACTCAAAACTGACTATACATCCCGGTGGTAACAAAATGTATCAAGACATGAAGCAAACCAACTATTGGGAAGGCATGAAGAGAGATGTTGGAAAATTTATATCCAAATGCATGAATTGCCAGCTAGTTAAAGCCGAGCAAAAGAAACCTAGTGGGTTATTACGACCATTGGAAATTCCCAAATGGAAATGGGAACAAGTCTCAACGGATTTCATTGATGGGTTACCAAGGACTAGATCGAGCCATGATAGTATTTGGGTGATTGAGGACCGATTAACCAAGAGTGCAATGTTCATACCGGACAAGTCGAATAGAACAACAGCTAAGTTAGCAGAACTGTATATGAAGTGGGTAGTGAGATTTCATGGAGTACCCAAAGGCATTGTAAGTGACCGAGATCCGTTGTTCATTAGTTGATTTTTGAAGAGCTTACAAGAGGCTTTAGGAACAGAATTACATCTCAGTACCGCGTATCATCCTCAAACCGACGGTCAGACAGAGAGGGGGAATCGTATATTAGAATATCACTTGAGAGCTTGTATATTGGATTTTGGAGGATCTTGGGATGACCATTTGCATCTGGTTGAATTCACATATAATAATAGTTATCATTCCAGTATTGGTATGGCTCTGTTTGAAGTTTTGTACGGAAGACCGTGCAATTCACCATTATGTTGGTTAGAAACCGGTGAGTAATATGTGCTCGGGCCTGATGTGATAAGAGAAACTTCAGACAAGATCAGGTTTATCCAATAGCGAATAAAAGCTGCTCAAGATAGGCAGAAGAGTTATGCTGATAAGAGGAAAAGAGATCTAAAATTCTCCATTGGCGACTTGGTGTCTGTCAAGATTTCTCCGTTAAAGAGCATGATTCGATTTGGCAGGAGAGGCAAGTTAGCACCAAGATTTGTTGGTCCATTCCCAGTGTAAAGACCCGTAAATTCCCGCTCTTTGGATCGACCATAAACCACACAAGTCTGACCCAAAGGTCGGAAATCCACGAATACTTTAACTTTGGGAATACAACACATTAGAACAAATACAACAGACTTTTATAACATCATAGTAAATGTTACATCAGAGTACAGAATATATATCAGAGTACATTAAATAAATTTAAAGCGGAAGATAATTTTACATTACTTTAATACAGTACAGCGGAAATAAAATAACTAAGACAGCGGAAGACTTTTCTAAGCTCTGGACACAGCTTTGAGCTTCAATCCAGGATCCTGTTAGAGAGATAAATATCTGCAAAAAGCTACTCGACTGCCCGTGTGGTAAAGAGGGCACCCGAGTTTGCAAAAGTGGAAACAAACAACGGGTCAGTCGTGGGACTGGTGTGAGAATTCTTAACTAATATAACTAATAGTAATAAGGCAAATCCAAGGACCACGCCGCTAACGCGGAACGGGTTTTATTCCAATGGATTGTCGTGCATAATTTAAGTAAATCGTCAAAACAACGCAATGCTTTGTAGAAAAATGAAACCATCATAAGACCCAAGTCCCATCACACAACGCAACGCAACGCAAACCGGAGGATAGGGTTTTACCTTATAATGGTCAAAAATGCTTGATACGATAAAAACGATATTATTATTAGTGTGTATATGTTTTAAAACATTTCAAAGTAAATGTATCAATCCTAGGAAGCATATGTACCATATGCTATGCCTCCGTACTAGTAATACAGTCAAATCCGTAGGGTCGTATTTGAAATTTGGGTTTCCATCTGAGTCAAGGCTAGGGAGGAGCTCCTACCGATTCGAGACACTCTAGCTAATGTCTCAGGATTCCCCGCGGAGAACCCTTGGATAGCTGCAGGGCCGGTCCGCAAATACAGTGTAACACCCCGTATGTTGAATACCTTGTTATAATAGAAACCAGGGCAGAATTAAATTTAATTATTTGAATCAGGGGAAACGGGCTATGCCATTGCGTTCGTCTCGGAAAAATACGCGAAATAGAGTCCGAAATTTTGTAAATTGGAGTCCGAAATCTGATGGTCCTAATCTAATTTGGGGCTAATCCTATGGTCTAAAAACACTACCTAATCCTATAAATAAGACCCCAACCCTACCCTAATTTATTCATAATTAGATCTTGTAACTAAACTATGGCAAAATGAAACTTGATCATGGCCTCCACAAATCAATGAAGAGAGTTGCAAGCTAATCAACCTCTAATCAACATCTTCTTCAACTAAAGCAACTAATTCCACTTCATAAGTTTGCTAATCTAGGTTTTGGTGAGTTTCTATCACTTTGATGATCAATTGCTAAATTAAGTAGATGAGATATGATGAGATCTATGGTTTTGCATGAGGATTAATGGGTTTTCAAGTCATATGATATGATGTGAATATGCTAATCTATGTTTAATATTAATCCTATGTTTATGCATGTTGAATATGTGGGTTTATGCAAGTTAAGTATGTGGGTTTATGCAAGTTAAGTGGTGGGTTTATGCACAATAAGTAATTGATTCTATGCATGCTAAGTATGTGGTTTTATGCGTGTTAAGTGTTTGGTATTATGCATAAATCATGACATGCATGTTTACCCTTTTAAATGTGATGCATACATATGCAAGATGACACCTTTATATGCTATGTATATATATATATATATATATATATATATATATACATATATATATATATATGCATGTTTACCCTCCTTTAAGATGCAAGTCATATATGCAAGTTCAACATGTTAAGCAAGTTATGTGTATGCTTATATGCAAGTTCAACATGTCATGCAAGTTATGTGTATGCTTATATGCAAGTTCAACATGTTATGCAAGTTATGTGTATGCTTATATGCAAGCTCAACATGTTATGCAAGTTATGTGTATGATGTTATGTAAGTTATGTGCATGTTGTTATGCAAGTTCATATGCAAGTTATATGTATGATGTTATGCAAGTTATGTGCATGATGTTATGCAAGTTATGTGTATGTTGATATGCAAGTTATGTTTATGATATTATGCAAGTTATGTGTGTGATGTTATGCAAGTTAACATGTAACATGTTGTGCAAGTTCACACCTTTAAGACACATGCAAGTTCACCTTTGTATAACCTATGAACACTTATGCAAGTTGCCTTTATATATGACATATGTATGTTCATGCAAGTTGGGTTATTTAGTAATGCTAGTTGGGTTAATATCATGATGTAAGTGGACACCTTTTAACCCATGTTAATGCTAATGTATGCTAAGTGAAACCCATGTTAATTGTGAAAGAATCTTCTCTTGGAAATATGAAATATGTCGTGTTAGCATAAGTACGTGGGAAACGATGGGGTTAATAGACATGTTAATGAAATGGTGTGAAATGGTTATGATTAAGCATACCATAAAGTGAATAAGCATAAGTGGGAATTTACCTATTGAGTTAGGTCTACCCCATGGGAATTTACCTATTGAGTTAGGTCTACCCATGTTATGGAATTGGGAATTTACCTATTGAGTTAGGTCTACCCATATTCTTGTAAATGTGAATATTAATTAGGGATAATTAATAAATATGGGGGTGATTACTTAGGTGTAATTAATCGACTAAGACACGAGGTTGGACTCATTTGTAGTGTAAAACTGCCCGGACCCTACCGGCTTAACCAGTTGCTACAAATGTTAGCCCAATGTGGGAGGTCTTAGGCACAAATTAAATACGTGATTAAAGTAAAGACACGAGGTTAGACTCTGTTATGACGTAAAACTGCCCGGACCCTACCGGCTTAACCAGTTGTCATAAAAGCCAGTCTAATGTGGGAGGTCTTTATGGGAGATCACGGTCTTAATTAATTAAGAAACACTTAACCATATTAGCATGTAGTGGGACATGAGGGGTTAAGTGGGTGCCTTGGGTGGCATATGGAAATTTAGTGGTTGCCTTAGGTGGCAATAGAAAATACGATTAGAATACTTAACCAAAGTGGAACATGTAATTAAAACATGGTTAAAGGGTTAAGTAAGTGCTTTTGGGTGGCATGTGGAAATCTAGTAGGTGCCTTGAATGGCAATTAAAATATGATTAATGACTTAACCAAAATTTATAACATGTAAGTGGACATGGTTAAAGGGTTAAGTGGGATTCACTAGAAATAACAAGCTTAGGTGGTAGCTTGTGGGGGCCCATTTCAACCAATATCCCAAACGTATCTTAGTGGGCTCGACTCTAGTCGAGTGACGGGACACGCATATTGGGCTTGACTATAAGAGGCCAAAACGGGTTAGCGGTGGCAACGCAGGACCAACGGGTTTCATATGCGTGTGTGTGCCCGGGCTGGTTGGTAAGTCGTTGTTGCATCGTGTAGGTATAAAGCCGTGCACCGTTGATATTATCAGGTTGCCACTTTGGGGAATGATACACCCCATCGTGGGACCAGCACGGGTATCTACGTAAGGGAGCCGATCGCTTGGGGAGTAGTGGGTACACCTATGTAGTCAGATAGGGGTACACGAAACTACTAAATTACTAAGTACACTTAGGGGGATCAACCTTTAAGTAGGAATGACTGGTGTGGTGCAGTGTAGTAATTATCCTTGGGTGGGGGGGATGCGTCTTTACGGTTATCTTAGTTTATCCTAAGTCTTCCAAGCTGCTTAGTGTAGCCATTCATCCCCAGACGTTACCGTATATCAAGCTTATGTCTTCTCTGGTTACTTTAATGATTGTATTGTTAAAGTTATAGGACTCGCTCAGACTTATGTCTGACCCCGTTGTTTTTATCTTTTTCCCAACCCTCAGGTTATCAGAGTGGGCCCAGTACGAGTGGGCTTTGATCAGGTTGCTTTATTCTCTTTTGGAGCTTGGACCATAGGTGTAGAGCTCAGCTTACCCTTTCTTTTATGGCTATCAGTTCATGTAATGGGATTATGTACTTTTATTTATCAGGATGGATATTTTGTACTTGACTCTTATTATGGTTTTGTGATGTAACCAAACATGTTTTACTTTCCGCTGCAATGAAATGAAATGATGTTTTAAAATTTTCAAGTATTACTTATATCCGTCTTGTTGTAATTTTTCTGTTCTATATTCACTTAAAATACTCCACCGATGTTATGACATTCCCTTAGCGAGTGACCATAGCGGGTGTGGGGTGTTACACGTGGTATCAGAGCAAAGGTTACCGGAACAGATAAAATTTTTGGAAAACTATTTTTCTGAAAACATTTTTGGAAGAGATATTTTCGAAAACATGTCTTTAAAGAGAAAAGTTTTTGAAAGAAAAGCATAATCCCCGATAGCCATATCTTTATCTTTCGAATTCTCCGGTTTGAACCCCTTCCTCTCTCGTTTTGAGCTTCCCCTCCGTGTATAGATGATCTTTCTAAGATAGATAAGAATGGAAAACCACTTCAAGGGACTTAGACGATAGTCAGATTAGAAGTTGGTTCAAGAAGGAGGAAGACTGGTAGGTATCCATTGGATAGACGATGGGAGGAAGGCTCAAATAGTTGTTTGGTTAATGAAGGATGAAACCTCATTGGTGGGAGGTTACGAGTGGAGAATGGGATGAAGAAGGCGAATAGTATCCTTTTGGGAGGAATAGGACATCTTATTAGGATTGTCCACAGAGGCAAGGGCAAGGTACGGAATCTCCTGGAGGGTGGTTGTATTCCCTCACGACTAGGGTACCAGATGGGGATAGGACCGTCTAGGTTGGAATTTGGATTTCTTTATTATCCGATTCAAACTTTATTTGATTCTGACGCATCGAGTTCGTTTATCTCATCCTTGTTAGTTGAGTCACTGCACTTAGACACCAGTTAGTAGATGATCCCTTAGTTGTTTCAAACCCAATTGGGGCTCCATGATGTGTTTGGGTTTGAAAGTTGCGATACTTAGCGTTGAGTTTAGATGTGATGCTTTTGGGCTTCACGAGCTATGGGTTAGTTTTGGGCATGGACTGGTCATCCAGTAGGGGTGCCGTTCTTGATTTTGAAGGGAGAGTTGTTAGGCTTATGACCCGCTTGAGTAACACTCTCGAGATCTTTTGTAATCCCATGGAATCTGTTATGCTAAGCTATCTAGAATCGCTTGACACGTCAGTCGAGGGTTTGCGAACTGTAAGGGTGGTCCGGGAATACTCGGATGTGTTTGAGGAGGTGAAGGGCTTACCTCCGGAGCGGGAGACTGACTTCCGGATATACCTGGTAGACAATGCCAAACCAGTATCTTGGCCAGTGTGCCACATGGCTCCTCGTGAGAGGAGGGAACTCCATAAGCAAGTAGGCGATTTGCTTGAGAAGGGGTTCATAAGACGAAGTATATTGGAGTGGGGTGCTCCAGTAGTTTTTGCTATGAAGGCGGATGGGTCCCTCAGACTTTGTTTAGGCTAAAGAGAACTAAATAAACACACAAAGAAGAATAGACACCCATTGCCGAGGATTAATGATCCCTATGATCAGTTGGTTGGCGCCTCAGTGTTTTCGTAGTGGGCTCAGCCACGGAGTTTCATCAGTTGAGAGTGGCTGAGGATAGTATAGAGAAGACTACCTTTAGGACTCCGGATAGTTTTTATGAGTGGCTGGTGATGCCATTTGGTTTGACGAACGCCCCCGCATACTTTGTTGATTTGATGAGAAGGGTGTTCAGGGAGTACCTAAATAAGTTTGTGATGGTCTTTGTAAATGACATCTTGGTCTTTTCTAGGAGCGGAATAAGTTTTCGTGTGTGCTCAATAGGCTGAGCAAAGCCAGTATGGGATAAACGATGGTTTTGGAGCGAGACTGGCGAGGACATCCAGAGTTGGACAAGGGCTTAATTATTTAGCCGTTTTTACTAGTATCATCGCACGTAGGTCGTCTGAATTCGAAGGAGGTATCCCTTGGGTGTTTGTCTGATATTGGTTTAGGCCTTTGGGGCTTGCATTTGGGGGATGTCGAGTTCGATTAGGATGGTCTACGTGAGAGGAGGATAGTTGTGACAATTGTGTATGGGGTAATATCCTGGTTTTCTCTGGAAGTGGAGTGAAGCATGCCCTACATCTTAGGGAAGTGTTGAAGACTCTTGGAGCGCATAGTCTTAAGACAGCAAAGGTGGATGGAATTCTCAGCATCCTATGTTTTTGAGATAGCGTATACTCCTGGCAAGGGTAACGGGGTAGCGGACGCCTTAAGTAGAAAAAGGTTGTCCTTGAGTTCGTTGTTCGTTGAACGACGAAGCTTGGAGTTTATCTCGATGTTTGACTTCAGACCTTCTGTTGATTTTGTACCCGGTTTGATAGCATCCTTAGAGGTTAGACCTACTCTTTCGGGACGGATTTGTGAGGCACAACGGGACGACCCACAGTTGGTTGAGTTTGTAGAGAAGCTCATAAGGGGGGAGTCGTCCAGCCATTTGAGTAGGTACACCCTAGATGATAAGGGGGTGGTTGCGTAGAGACGGTAGACTTTGTGTACCGCAAAACGAGGGTTTGAGGAAGGTTATACTTGGTGATGCACATCGTTCGAGGATGACCATACATCCCTGTGGGGATAAGAAGTACCAAAACATGAAGCAAGTTTTCTTTTGGGCCGGTATGAAGAAAGATGTGGCCTAGTATGTCGCTAGATGCTTGGTGTGCCAACAAATAAAAGAGCAAGGAAAGCCCGGTGGGTTGCTTCATCCTTTGGAAGTTCCGCTATGGAGGTGGGATAGTGTCTCGATGGATTTCGTTGATGGGTTACCAAGATCGAGGAAGGGTAATACGGGAATTTGGGTTGTGGTAGACAGACTTACTAAGAGCGCCCATTTCATACACGTGAAGAGTAAGAGGACTGCTCCATGGCTAGCTTCAGTCTACTTTCGAGAGATAGTTCGATTGCAGGGAGTACCTTCTAGCATAGTGAGTGATCGAGATCCCCTCTTCACTAGTGAGTTTTGGTATAGTTTGCAAGAGGCGGTGGGGACTCAGTTGTGTTTGAGCACCGCATATCATCCACAGACGGACGGTCAGATCGAGAGGGTGAACCGTACTCTTGAGGATCTTTTGAGGTTTTGTATCTTAGATTTTGGAGGTACATGGGAAGAGCATTTTCCATTGGTGGAGTTTGCATATAACAACAGCTTTCAGTCTAGCATTGGCATGGCACCTTTTGAAGCTCTTTATGGAAGGCCTTGTCGATCACCTACATGTTGGTGGGAGTCTACAGATAAGATCTTGCTAGGGCACGATATGGTTAGAGAGACTTCGAAGAAGGTCGATTTGATTAGAAGAAGGATGAAAGCGGCGCAAGACAGACAGAAATCTTACGCAGATAAGAGGAGAACGGATCTTGAATTTAATGTTGAAGACATGGTTTTGTAAGAGTATCTCCATTTCGGAATGACGTTCACCAAGATTTGTGGGGCCGTTTCCTGTTAAGGAAAGGATTGGACAGATGGTCTGTAGAATGGAGTTGCCCGAGAGACTTAGTGGTGTACATGATGTATTTCATGTGTCACATTTGAGGAAGTGCCTACATGAGACCGCAGAGGTGGTAGAGCCGAGCTTGCTTAGAGAAGTGGAAGTAGAGCGTGATGCGACGATTCGACGAGCTCCTACTTGCATCCTTGGGTCAGAGATTTGGAAGTTGAGAAACAGAGAGGTTCAACTAGTCAAAGTACAATGGGGAGATGAAGAGAGCGACGCTACCTGGGAGACGGAAGCGAAGATGCGTTCGAGGTACCCTTTTCTTTCGGAGGGTATGTCCTTTTGCTTCTCCTTCATCGCATATCTTGTGCTTATCTTATCCTTAGTATGTCCTCTCGTTAGTACCTTTGACCTTCAGATAGGATAGTCCTATGGTTGAAACATGTGTTTGAGACATGTTATGTATGATGGATGCAAGTGGATGCAAGTGTTTGCTAGTGGTTGCTCGTGGATGCATATACACACACTTTAGGCACTAGATCGGCTCAGTCACTTCATATTGCATATTGCATATTTATGTGTGTAGGTAGCTATATTAATGGATGTATAATGGTTGCGTTATCATATGGATGATGCATTTTGGTGTATGGTTGTGCACACATGTAGAAATAGTATGTGTCAATAGGGTTCTTTCGCATACATATTGGATGCATGGCACTATCATGGTTTGCATTAAGGAGGTCAACTGAATTGGCGGACCGCCTAATTTTACATTAGATAGGGAACATATACACACACTTTTTGCATATGTTCATACATCATTAGAATTATTGTTTTAAGGACAATGGATGCCCGTGGTTGATGGATTGAGTAGATGGTTGTTTGGATGGTAGGATATGCATTCTCCTTAACTTAGGGATTTCGGGGACGAAATCCTTTAAGGAGGGGAGAATGTAACACCCCGTATGTTGAATACCTTGTTATAATAGAAATCAGGGCAGAATTAAATTTAATAATTTGAATCAGGGGAAACGGGCTATGCCATTGCGTTCGTCTCGGAAAAATACGCGAAATAGAGTCCGAAATTTTGTAAATTGGAGTCCGTATGACCCAGTTATGGCCCAAAGAAGTTTTCAGAAAATTCAAAGTTAAAAACAGATTTAAAATTCAGTTCTAAAACAAGTTTGGAGCCAAAAGCTGAAAGAGCGGGAAAGTTCCCGCCTAGCCCCGTGTCGACAGGCATGTCGACAGGGGTGTCGACAGCCCTGTCGACAGGGGTGTCGACACAGGGTGTCGGCCCTGTTGATCTGGGTGCACCAGATCTGGTTTTTGGGTTAGTCTTGGGCTGTGTTCTTGAGGGTTCCGAAATCTGATGGTCCTAATCTAATTTGGGGCTAATCCTATGGTCTAAAAACACTACCTAATCCTATAAATAAGACCCCAACCCTACCCTAATTTATTCATAATTAGATCTTGTAACTAAACTATGGCAAAATGAAACTTGATCATGGCCTCCACAAATCAATGAAGAGAGTTGCAAGCTAATCAACCTCTAATCAACATCTTCTTCAACTAAAGCAACTAATTCCACTTCATAAGTTTGCTAATCTAGGTTTTGGTGAGTTTCTATCACTTTGATGATCAATTGCTAAATTAAGTAGATGAGATATGATGAGATCTATGGTTTTGCATGAGGATTAATGGGTTTTCAAGTCATATGATATGATGTGAATATGCTAATCTATGTTTAATATTAATCCTATGTTTATGCATGTTGAATATGTGGGTTTATGCAAGTTAAGTATGTGGGTTTATGCAAGTTAAGTGGTGGGTTTATGCACAATAAGTAATTGATTCTATGCATGCTAAGTATGTGGTTTTATGCATGCTAAGTGTTTGGTATTATGCATAAATCATGACATGCAAGTTTACCCTTTTAAATGCGATGCATACATATGCAAGATGACACCTTTATATGCTATGTATATATATATATATATATATATATATATATATATATATATATATATATGCATGTTTACCCTCCTTTAAGATGCAAGTCATATATGCAAGTTCAACATGTTAAGCAAGTTATGTGTATGCTTATATGCAAGTTCAACATGTCATGCAAGTTATGTGTATGCTTATATGCAAGTTCAACATGTTATGCAAGTTATGTGTATGCTTATATGCAAGCTCAACATGTTATGCAAGTTATGTGTATGATGTTATGTAAGTTATGTGCATGTTGTTATGCAAGTTCATATGCAAGTTATATGTATGATGTTATGCAAGTTATGTGCATGATGTTATGCAAGTTATGCGTATGTTGATATGCAAGTTATGTTTATGATATTATGCAAGTTATGTGTGTGATGTTATGCAAGTTAACATGTAACATGTTGTGCAAGTTCACACCTTTAAGACACATGCAAGTTCACATTTGTATAACCTATGAACACTTATGCAAGTTGCCTTTATATATGACATATGTATGTTCATGCAAGTTGGGTTATTTAGTAATGCTAGTTGGGTTAATATCATGATGTAAGTGGACACCTTTTAACCCATGTTAATGCTAATGTATGCTAAGTGAAACCCATGTTAATTGTGAAAGAATCTTCTCTTGGAAATATGTCGTGTTAGCATAAGTACGTGGGAAACGATGGGGTTAATAGACATGTTAATGAAATGGTGTGAAATGGTTATGATTAAGCATACCATAAAGTGAATAAGCATAAGTGCGAATTTACCTATTGAGTTAGGTCTACCCCATGGGAATTTACCTATTGAGTTAGGTCTACCCATGTTATGGAATTGGGAATTTACCTATTGAGTTAGGTCTACCCATATTCTTGTAAATGTGAATATTAATTAGGGATAATTAATAAATATGGGGGTGATTACTTAGGTGTAATTAATCGACTAAGACACGAGGTTGGACTCATTTGTAGTATAAAACTGCCCGGACCCTACCGGCTTAACCAGTTGCTACAAATGTTAGCCCAATGTGGGAGGTCTTAGGCACAAATTAAATACGTGATTAAAGTAAAGACACGAGGTTAGACTCTGTTATGACGTAAAACTGCCCGGACCCTACCGGCTTAACCAGTTGTCATAAAAGCCAGTCTAATGTGGGAGGTCTTTATGGGAGATCACGGTCTTAATTAATTAAGAAACACTTAACCATATTAGCATGTAGTGGGACATGAGGGGTTAAGTGGGTGCCTTGGGTGGCATGTGGAAATTTAGTGGTTGCCTTAGGTGGCAATAGAAAATACGATTAGAATACTTAACCAAAGTGGAACATGTAATTAAAACATGGTTAAAGGGTTAAGTAAGTGCTTTTGGGTGGCATGTGGAAATCTAGTGGGTGCCTTGAATGGCAATTAAAATATGATTAATGACTTAACCAAAATTTATAACATGTAAGTGGACATGGTTAAAGGGTTAAGTGGGATTCACTAGAAATAACAAGCTTAGGTGGTAGCTTGTGGGGGCCCATTTCAACCAATATCCCAAACGTATCTTAGTGGGCTCGACTCTAGTCGAGTGACGGGACACGCATATTGGGCTTGACTATAAGAGGCCAAAACGGGTTAGCGGTGGCAACGCAGGACCAACGGGTTTCATATGCGTGTGTGTGCCCGGGCTGGTTGGTAAGTCGTTGTTGCATCGTGTAGGTATAAAGCCGTGCACCGTTGATATTATCAGGTTGCCACTTTGGGGAATGATACACCCCATCGTGGGACCAGCACGGGTATCTACGTAAGGGAGCCGATCGCTTGGGGAGTAGTGGGTACACTTATGTAGTCAGATAGGGGTACACGAAACTACTAAATTACTAAGTACACTTAGGGGGATCAACCTTTAAGTAGGAATGACTGGTGTGGTGCAGTGTAGTAATTATCCTTGGGTGGGGGGGATGCGTCTTTACGGTTATCTTAGTTTATCCTAAGTCTGCCAAGCTGCTTAGTGTAGCCATTCATCCCCAGACGTTACCGTATATCATGCTTATGTCTTCTCTGGTTACTTTAATGATTGTATTGTTAAAGTTATAGGACTCGCTCAGACTTATGTCTGACCCCGTTGTTTTTATCTTTTTTCCCAACCCTCAGGTTATCAGAGTGGGCCCAGTACGAGTGGGCTTTGATCAGGCTGCTTTATTCTCTTTTGGAGCTTGGACCATAGGTGTAGAGCTCAGCTTACCCTTTCTTTTATGGCTATCAGTTCATGTAATGGGATTATGTACTTTTATTTATCAGGATGGATATTTTGTACTTGACTCTTATTATGGTTTTGTGATGTAACCAAACATGTTTTACTTTCCGCTGCAATGAAATGAAATGATGTTTTAAAATTTTCAAGTATTACTTATATCTGTCTTGTTGTAATTTTTCTGTTCTATATTCACTTAAAATACTCCACCGATGTTATGGCATTCCCTTAGCGAGTGACCATAGCGGGTGTGGGGTGTTACATACAGCTTAGCGGATTAGTTATACCTGAACACACGTTTTCCGATCCTATAGGACCTATCCGAGGCGCCTCATTCCATCATCCACATAAGTAAAATGTCTGGGCTCCATACCATGACACCACTTCTAGCTAGAAAGAAACGTGCTTCTCTCCCTGTGTTCCCTTCTCCCGTTTTAGACTCCACCGGTGTGTGAGGCTCGCGAAGTCGCGCTATACACAAAGCTATGACTAAATAGGCTATGCTTTGATCATCCCACAAGGCCTGCTTTTCAACAAAGCCTTGATCAAATGCATCTTAGCATGCCACATCGTCAATCCATACCGTACCATTGATTTCTACCAACATATAACCTCTAAGCTCGTACGTCTCAGAGAAGGGTGTAAAACACCAAGCAGATATATGTTTAGCAGAGAACAACGAATACAGTATAAAGGAATACAACGTCAGACATACAATCCATTTACGCGCTTATGCTCTGGGTTTGAGCGAAAGCCAAAACCGTGCAATCAACACTACGTCCGGGCGGCTACTACTGTCGCCCCTTCAAGGTAGCTACTCCCATCATGGGTCTCAATAGCAACACACCCATTCGATGTGAAGATCGTCGGTCTTCAATCACCGTTTTCAACTCTTCGAACGTCGTATCATTATTTGGAATGAGAGTAAACTCGGACTTTCCAAATAATTCTCGCATATATAAGTTTGGAAACAATTTCATATCGCTAATATTAATTTATAACGATCAATCTTTATTTTTATTTATATAAAATTATTAAATTCTATTTAACGACGTCTCATGTCAACAGGCGACTTTGGCGCTGTTTTCACTCAAATTTGTTTTATGCATTTCTCTAAATCTAACCGTGGGATTTTGACACAATACATATCATTGGAAAGATCTTCCCAAGGCGAACCTAACGATTTCAGTTTTGGGAAAATCCGACAGTCGGATATTTTGGTATGATCAAATAAAAGTACGATTCCAACAGGCGACTTTGGCGCTGTTTTCACTCAAATTTGTTTTACGCAATTCTCTAAATCTAACCGTGGGATTTTGACACAATACATATCATTGGAAAGATCTTCCCAAGGCGAACCTAACGGTTTCAGTTTTGGGAAAATCCGACAGTCGGATATTTTGGTATGATCAATTAAAAGTACGATTCTAAAATGTGAACTGCCACGCTCGATTCAAGTACTTTTAATTCATATATATATATATAAAAATATAATTCCTCGTCCATTTCATTTTACTATATTTTGCTAACAACAAACCTTCTTATTTATCTCCAATATTGATATATATATCATCACACGCAACATTGTTTTCTTTTATTTTTCAATATACTATACACAAAATGTATGTTTTGTGTATCACTTCAAATTACAACAAAAATAGGTATTTTTGTGTTTCATTTCCATTACAACACACATGCATATTTTGGTGTCCACTTCATTTCTATACAAATGAATATATTTTTGTTTGTTTAATTTCAATATAACAAAAATAATAATTTTGCTGTTCTTTTAAATGCCAAACAAAAATAATAATTTTTCTTATCTCTTTCAATTGTAAAACCAAAATGATCTTGACTATTTAGAATGGCAATGTAATTTCCGTTCTTAAGTTGCACCCTAAAAATGTAATTTTAATTTTCAACGTAATATCATACCTTAACTACATAATAAAAATGTAATTTTAATTTACAGTGCAATTTCTCATTCATAGTTACATAATAAAATGTAAATTTTGTTCGCTTGCCAAATTTCATGCAATAGTTATAAATAAAAATATAATTTTTATTTTCAATGCCAATTCCACATCATAGTTAAAATGTAATTTTTATTTGCAAAGCAAATATCATAGTTTTAGTTCAAATAAAAATGAAATTTTTATTTGCAATGCAAGTTCTCATTCTAAGTTACATAATAAAAATATAATCTTTATTATCAATGCACATTCCTACTTTTGTTTACATATAAAAATGCAAATTTTATTTACGATGCAAGTTCCTACTTGTTTTACATAATAAAAATGTAAATTTCATCGCTACCATTTTTCATTAACAAAGATATGATCTTAACCATGCATTTCATTTCATATGCAGTATATAACAAATAAATATATTTCCTTCATATGCAATACATGACATTACCAAATAAATATATCTTCTTTATATGCAGCATAACAATGAACTTTTTATTAACAAAAAGAAATGCAGCAAAAATGCAGTTATGAAATGTATTCATTTTACCATAACTCAAATGACGATAAGAATGAAATGTTAACATCGCTATTTTTATCGCACCAGAAATAACGATAAAAATGTGATATTAACATTTCTCTTTTACCGCATCAAAATATTGATAAAAATATAAACATTCCAATTTATACTTTTATTTACATCTGACATGTAAATAAAAATATGACTCTTCAAAACATGCTTTTACTTACATCTAAAAGGTAAGTAAAAATGCTACTGCTAAATTCATATTTTTTTTTTTACATCAAAAATGTAAATAAACAATGCAACCCTTTAATTCATCAATTTTGACACTAAAAAGGTGTCTACTTTTATCTAAACTATCATGACACAAAAAGGATTTTTTTTTATTTATTTTACATTGAAAAGAAATAACAATAAAAATGATTTTTTTAATGTTAAAAAGAATCAGCGACAAAAATGTTCCTTTTTACCATTAAGAAGAAATAGTGATAAAATGTTTCTTTTTATCGACAAAAGAAATATTGACAAAAAAAAAGTGATTTTGTCTTACAATGTAAATCATGTCTCAAATTACATAATAACAATGTAAACATAATTTACAGTGTAAAATCCTACCTTATTTACATTAATAAAAATGTAAATATAGTTTCAATGCAAATCCTACTTTTCATTTACATTATAAAAATATGTTAATGCATCCTACGGTTAAAATTACTTTTTAATATTAACATTAAAATGTTAATCTATACATGGGGTGAAATTGCTTATTATTAACATTAAAATTATGTTAATTGTTCATGCGGTGAAATTACTATTTATTTACATAATAAAATGTAAGTTTCATATCATCGCAAACTCATACTCAAATTTTATATAATTAAATATAAATTCATGTCATCGCAAATTTCTTACTTTAACTCTTCATAATTAAATGTAAATTTTACGTCTAATTCATACTTAAGTCTTACATAATTAGATGTAAATTCTTAAATATTAACATTTAAAATAATGTTAATGTCATACGGTGTAAATTTCTTAAATATTAACATTAAAATAATGTTAATGTTATACGAGGAGAATTCTAAATCTTTTTATTTCAATGTAAAAAAATTTAATCCTTTTGTTACAATGTAAAATTTTACTTTTTATACAATGTAAAAATTCACTTTTTATACAATGTAAATTTTTAATCTTTTTATTTTGAATCTATAAATTAGATCCATTCCATCTAACATGAGTGATGACATATAAATGATGACAATCATGACTTTCCTTTTGAATTAATAACTGAATCAATTCAGAATTTATCAAGGTGATAGCATACCCATGCGATAATCAAATTCCTTTTTATTCAACTTTTATTTGAATTGATAATTAGAACGATTCACATTTAACCAAGGTGATAACATATGATAACATGAAAATGATAACCATATAGATCCATACAGACTATGCAAACATAGGACAATCATCATCAATCAAGAACAAACAAATAGATCTGGACCTTATATTTAAATCACATCATGAACTGAATAATTCCTTTTAATATTAAATTTAAATAAAGAACTCTCACCTTGTTTAGATAAGAATTAAAAATGCCAAATAAATTCAGAATTTGTTCCAATACGTCTCAGTAAAGCCTATTCGTTGTCACGGTCTCGTCAGAACTGAAATTTTCATATTCGGGGTTCATACGAATCAGTTATCAACGTTTTAAATATACAGACTTTTAACAACTGCTGCAACAACGCTTAAAAGCGTCACAAAATCTGAAATAGAATTTTACCTTTATAGTTCAATTTTTTTCAGAATTTCAAATCCAGTTTTCGTGAGCTGTAGTTGATGAAACGACGAACCGTTAGTTGGAGGAGGACCGGCTCGGAGAGGCCGAGGTGTGGCCAGAGGGGGATTGCGTTCGGTGGCGCCTAGTGGGGCCCAGGGGGGCGCGACGGCGGCCGTTCGTGGGGTCGGGGCGAGCGATTCTGGCGACGGGGGGTGCTGGTTCAGGTGCCAAATCGACGAGCTCTGGACGGTCTTCGAAACGAGTATAAATTTGCTGATTTTTGTTGAGAGATGAGGGAGAAAAATGGAGATGAAGTTTTGAACAGTAATGGGTTTCGGCGGCTCTTGTTTGAACGGGGAAGAAGATGGGTTACTGTAGCGTATGGTGTATTTATACCGTATTCTAGGGTTTTTATTTATTTAATTTTTGATTTCAAAAATTCCAGAAATTAGTGTTTTCACATACGACCTCCAAACGAAGCTCAACGACTGTCGAACTTAATGTTTTGACGCCTTCTGAACGCGATGGCGCTATCCCCGAAGTCCACTTCTGAAGTTATAAGCATGTTTTTCTTTTATTTTTAAAATAAATCCTTTATTTTAATTCAAACGTAAATATAATTTAGCCAGGGCCCCATACGAAGTCAGAAAAATACGAAAAAAAATTATTTTTGGCTTTCTCATGACGATACGATCACAACAAAATTATTTTCGTTCTGAAAAATGGCTATTTTCAAGGCGTTCAAATTTAACTAAAAATAGTCAAAACACATTTTATTTCGCCACGCTCACATATTAATTCGAAAAATTCTGAAAATTGAAACCTAGCAATAATTTGACATTCCGGTTCCAACAAAAGTGGTTTCGTCGAAAACAGAGGTCGTTTGAAAAATGACTATTTTCAAGGCCAATACATTTAATATTAAAAATACATTTTTAAACAAATAATTTTCGAAACTCGAAATATATAAGTGTTTACTGTTTTCCAATGCAGAAACGTCATTCTGAACTCAATGGAAGTGGTTTCGAGTCCAAATTCCTTCGTATGTGAAAAGTAGCATTTTTGATCTTTATATATTTCATAGCGACCTTTCTAAATTTTAAACTGGGCATAACTTTTGATTCCCGCTATCAAATTTCTATTTTTCGGATTCGTTAGAAAGATATTTTTAAATAGATTCTAATATTTTTTATTTCACTAAAATCCGTTAAATTTTGCATCCTGTACGGTCAGTCAAAGTTCAAGTTTGACTTTTCAAAATACAGCGCTATTTCTAACTCCTTTTATAATTAAAATTAAATTATTCATTCTAACTTCAATTCTTAATCATTATTATTTTAAATAAATCATTTTAAATATCAAAAACTCATTAAAATTACTCAAAATAAATTTTAAATTTACCCCCAAAATTCTGGGTTGTTACACCCAGTTCTCGAGCAAGTTGGAAATTTGGCATATAAAGTTGAATTGCCCAGCAAGATGATGGGAGTTCATAACGTGTTTCATTTTTCCCAGTTAAGAAAGTTTGTGCACGACCCCGATATGACTATTTCACTGGATCAGTTGGATGACATCGAAGTAGAACCCGAGGCGGTTGGGAACCTCAAGCCGATCCGTATTGTCGAGGGCGATACGAAGCAACTTCGAAGGAAGGCGGTGAAACAGGTCAAGGTTCAGTGGGGCGAGAATGAGAGTGACTGTACTTGGGAAACAGAGGAGAGCATAAGGGAATCGCATCCAGAACTCTTTGCCTGGTAAGATTTTAATAGTGATAGTTTCTTCCATTGTTAGTAAACCGCATGTTAGGGTAGGCTTGTTGTGCATGTTGTGTATGTTTGATTGTTTGTGAATGACTGATAGGCATGCGGAACACCTTTGTATGTTTTTGGTTAAGGAATTTCGGAGGCGAAATTTCTTAAGCGGGGGAGAGTGTAACGACCCGCATTCTACGTATCGAAGGATCGTAGAATGTTTTATTTCTTTTTCATATGAGGTCGTATGGTCGTGTAACTTTAGGGAACAACTATTGGTCATTTTCCATGTTCATGATTTTTGCCGATTTTTAAATGACCATTTTGCCCCTAGCGAATCTTGTTTTGTCTATAACTTTTGATTGGTAAGAAGTTTTGACCTGAAACCACTTCCATTAGATCCGTATGATGGTTTACCTTTCCGTAGAGTGGTCACATTAATCAAACAAACTTATCGTTTGGGAGCTATGGCTGAATTAAGGTTTAGAAGGAGAAAAACAACTTAATCGGGCTTAATTGGGTAATTAGCAACCGGGCCCATAGGTGGTTTTCGGGATTAGGGGTATTTAAGGACCGAAAGGGACTAGAGAAACCCTTCTTTGTAACTTTTGTTGTCGCCACTTTCATTCCTTCAACCCTAGTAATGGCTTCTACCTCCTTAAAACACCTCTAATCACTTTCTAATCAAGGATTTAAGCTAATTAACATCAAATCAAGTTAAAATAGCATCAAATCAGAGTTGTAGCTGCCGTGTTGTATAGAGATTCAATCCAAATCAGAGATATTTTCAGATCTAAGATTAATTTGTGGCTATGGTTTGTGATTTGCATTGTTTTTCACTAATTATGGCTAATTTGGGGTGATTAGTGTTAATTAGCGAAATTATGACTCAGAAAAATCTAGAAAAATTTATAAAATTATAAAATATTATTTTAAGGCTCTGATAAAAATTTGGTTAATTTGGAGTAAGTTTGCCAATACTATCATTAGATATAGTTAAACATGATTAAGGGGAAAACATAGGCTTTTGGGTATGTTTGATCCATATTGACATGTTAAATTGTTGGTTTGATGTTTATTGTTGATTCTCTATGTTGCTATGACTGTATGGTATGCTTTGTGATTGATTAGAAAAAGTTAGAATGGTCAAAAACACCATTGTATGGCGTAAAACAGTCGCTGAGAAAGTTGTAGGAAATGTGTAGGGTTTCGGATCGGATCGGATATAGGGCCCGGATCGGGTAGGAGAACCATGCAAGGGGATTCGATTCGGATCGGAATTTGGCACTACAAGAGTCTTGGTAAGAAGGAAGGCCACTTGTATAGAGTTGGAGTTGGAGAAGGGACTGGGTCGGATTAGGGGCGTAGCATGGGATCGGAGCACCCGAACCGAACCGAGTTGGAGGATGAGAGACCCGAACCAAACCGATGAGGACTAGAGTGCTATGCATATTAACCAAGGCGTGGGCTACGAGCACTGAACCGTAGCCAAGCAGAGGCACCAAACCGAACCGAGTTAGAGGAAGGCACCCGAACCGAACCGAATGGGGGAACTTGAACACCATACAACCGAACCGAACCAGACGTGTACTTCTAATTCTATGCGATGATTCTTTCGAAGACCAACTCCAATTTGACCAAAACCGAGATGCAAAGGTAGTCCAAATATGAAGTAGAACTCAGTATCCAGTTGGGAACCAACGAGTTAACTTCATGAGTTGGGCTTTGCTGCGGGACGTGTGCTAAGGAGTTATCGACGTCCGTAACTTTGATTCACCACCAAGACGGATGTTAGGCTACGGATCAGTGCAGTGTGGTAATTATTACTCCATGGGGCAGAGTGATCGTATCATGGCTATGAGCCAGTGCAGTGGAGTCGTCATGACTTCATGGGGCAGAGTGGACATAGCAAGGGATTAGTGGCTATGGATTTGTGTAGTGGAGCCATCATGACTCCATGGGGCAGAGTGATCATACCAAAGGATTTGGGTGGTCAAAGCGGTGGATATCATATGCTTTACGCACTGAGTGAGAGATATGAGGATGATTGCTATGCTTGATTGTTTGACATCACTATGACATGCATACCCCTCCCCCGATCTTTACACCATATGTTAGTGTCACTTTAGAATATTGTACATCCTGTTGTGCAAAATCTTTGGTTGCAGGTCCAGGTTTAGGTATGGCTAGTTATACCTGTTACTGTTCTGTTTTGCTGCTTATCGCTCATACCAGACTTTTGTCTGACCCAGAGTTTTATGTCTCTTCTTATTACTCTGGGTGTTCTTAAACGGGAAGACTAGAGACAGGTCAGGTGATTATGCACGAGTAGCTGTACTGGAGATGAGCAGGAGGCTTCAACCTATGATATATATATATATACACATATATAATCTCCCTGTGTTGTTGTTGGTCACTACTTTGGGCATTAGTAGTGTACCTCTTTCTTTTGCTTTAGAGACAGTATTTCAAAGTTGTAATAACGTTGGTGTGGATGTTAAGCTGTATTTTGGATGCCCCGCACCAGCCAAAATGTCATGTATTGGAAATTGGATTCCATCTATGAGTCGAGGCCAGGGCTGGCTCTTTACCGATTCAAGACACTCTAGCAAATGCCTCAGGATCCCCCGTAGTGAACCCTTGGTTGCTTTGGGGCCGGTCCTCCCTCATGATTGAGGATTAGTTATTCCTAAACACATGTTTCCCCGTCTTATCGAACCAATCCATTGGCCCCGTAGTGACCGATATATCCGAGGCGCCTCGCAATCCATCATCCACATAGGTAAAAAAATACAAATGTCTGGGCTCCATACCATGACACCACCAATAGCTAGAAAGAAACGTCGTGCACTCCCTGCAGTCTAATCCCGTTTTTGACTCATACCGAGGTGTGAGGCTTGCGAATTAACTGTATACTCAAAGTTATGCTATTTAAAGTTGTGGTTTGATCATCAACCAGAAGACTCTTCTTTTCAACAAAAGCCTTGATCATTTGCATCTCAGCATGCCACACTGATAATTCACACAATGCAATTGATGTCTATCAATATATAACCTCTAAGCTCGTACATCTCAAAAAAGGGAGTTAGGCAAGAGAATAAATTCTTCGCCACCAAACAGATATATATTTAATAGAGATCAATCAACATAGAATAAAATTCAATGTCAGACATACTTCCATTTACTAGTTCGTTCTGGGTCTGAACGAAAGCATAGGCACCTTATTCCTCGTCCCATATGTCCAATACAGGAGAGAGGTCCTTGCATATCCGGTCGATCTTCATGTATGTCTGGACGATCACCACTCTTACCTTGTCTTGGGTGTACAGTCCAATCAAGACATCAGTAATCTTCCAAACGATGTGAAGAACTCCAGTCTTCAACCACCGTCTTCATCTTTGACTTATCGTCGAATCAATTATTCAGAATGGGTATAAACCCGGCCTTTCCAAATAATTCACGTATCTTATAATCAAGTGCTATAAAAACACAACATACGCCTCATTCCAATCCAGAATATTCTTTTATTCAAATATTCATTTCACAATTTAAACCAAATTATGGTTTTCCAAACTAGTCGGGATTAGCGCACCATGCCGAAGTAATCACTTGTTTTATTTCCCAATCCCAACCTATTCATCCCATGGAGCAAAACTAATAATAATCCATATCTAACACCACGGTGTTATCGATAAATTTAATTACCATTTCATGTTCAAATCTAATTAAAGATTTAACTATCGCTTGGAGTAAAACTGGTGGTACTCCATTCTCGATCATTTCCCAAATTTGATAATTTAAATTACCACATTCACATTTCAATCTAATTAAAGATTCATTAAAATTTTACTTAGTTTTAATCTCACAAATCATTACGTAATGATTATTTAACTTTGGGAAATCAAACATGCCACATTGGCAATCTACACCGTACCATTGATTTCTGCCGATATATAACCTCTTAGCTCATACGTCTCAGAGAAGGGTGTTAAGCAAGAGAATAAATTCTCCGCCACCAAACAGATATATATTTAGCAGAGATCAACAATACAGTTTGAAAAACAATGTTAGACATGTAATCCTGTCTTTTACTGGGTTAAAGAATCAATGTCATTTAAAACACAGTTCACTATAAAACTAAAATCATACTGCATTAACTATGGAATCTTCACGGAAAACAAATCAATATATAATCGATATCAAATTCCGTATCCGACTAATAATATAAATGAAATACTACAAAGCCTTTTAAATTCCATATATATTAACAATCTTCCTCCGCAGAAGCTCACTTCGATTATTACCAAATCGAATTCCATTCAATTCCAATTTATTATATTAAATTGAAAAACTTTACTTTGAAATATTTCCATTAAATCTTAATAAAATATTTATATATTCCAAATCACATTTCACTGTTAATCAGGCTAAAGAACGAATGTCGTTAAAAACACAGTTCATAATAAACCCAATTCACATACCATTTTATTCCAATTACTAAATATAACTGGAACTCTAATAGTCTTAATTAAAAGATTTATTCTTTTCACATGGGGTTTATGTGACGGCAAGGAATTTCGCTCGGTCCGAACCAGTCGCTAAACCGACCCAGACCGTTCGAAACGCCCTATCGTTTGAGAACACGACAAAATAGAACGCATATAAAAGAACATTTCACTGTATATTACAACAATGCATCAGAGTACAAGAATATACAGAGTATAAATGAATATTACACAGAAATATCAGAGATTTAAATTACATTTAAATACATCGCAGCGGAAAATAATACAATACACAACTAGAAGGAGATATACGGATACAAAGCTTTCCGGATATCGTTCCAGCTGTAAACCAGGATCCTGTGAATATAAATCTGCAAAACCGAAACTACTAGCTGCCCGTGTCGAAAATAGGGGCACCCAGAGTTTAGGTTAAAACAATAAACTCCAGGTCAGTCATGGGACTGGTGTGAGAACTAAAACAGTAAATCTTTATTTTTAAAGCTAGGTAAATCAAGGGACCACGCCGTATAACACGGAACGGGTTTCCTCCCAAGAATACCAGTGCATAAAACAACAGCGCAATGCTTAAATAAAGAAAAATGAAGCTGTTATAAGACCCAGGTCCTATCACACAATGCAACGC
The DNA here is from genome assembly GCA_030737875.1 of Allium sativum. NCBI lineage: Eukaryota > Viridiplantae > Streptophyta > Magnoliopsida > Asparagales > Amaryllidaceae > Allium > Allium sativum. The sequence goes on along the minus strand of CM060918.1, from coordinate 154,586,960 downwards.
AAGCCGGGGGATAGGGTTTTCCCTTATAACAGCCAAAGAATGTTTGATACGTTTAAAAACAAATCGTTTGATACTATTATAAGTGCATAGTGTATAAAACAACTTCAAATCATAAGTATCAATCATAGGCGGCATGAGCGCCCCATCCCACTATGTCGCCATATATAGGATTACAACTAAAACCGCAAATGTCACGTATTTGGAAATTGGATTTCCGTCTATGAACCGAGGCAAAAGATAGTCCTCAACCGTTTTCGTGACTGCCTAGCCCGAGCCACAGGGTCAGAGCGCATCGACCCTTGGATCGTCAGGGCCGGTCCACCGATGTGGATTAAAATGCCTGAACACTACGTTTCCCCGCCCTTTGGGGCGTAAACGAGCCAACGAATGACTCCATCGGACCCGGATCGTCCGATCTAACCGAGGCGCCTCGCAACAGCAACAACCACATAAGTCAAACTCGTCAGGGCGTGTAAAACCACTGACGCCACTTCTAGCTAGGAGGAAACGCAGGCCCTCCCTGAGGTCCGTCTCCCGTTTTTGGTTCATACCTGGTGTGAAACACGCGAGGTAAACGTTACACAAACCTATGCCACAAAGGCCTTGCTTTGATCATCACCACAAGGCTTTGCTTTTCAACAGAAGCCTTGATCATTTGCATCTTAGCATGCCACACAGGCAAACCATCCTATGCAACCGATATCAGTCACACAGAATGAAATCCGATGTCAGACACACAGTCCATTTACAAGTCCGTTCTGGGTCTGAACGAAACCGGGAGCACCTAGTACCCCGCATATCCATCGATCTCCAAGTACGTCTGGACGATCACCAACTGTTTCCATCTTCTTGGGTGTACAGCCCAATCAAGATCATCAGTTATCACCCAAACGACGTGAAGACTTCCGGTCTTCGACCATCGTCTTCATCTTCGACTTATCGTCGTATCAGTTATTCAGAATGGGATAAACCCGGTCTTTCCGAATAACTCGCGTATATATTATAAAAGTGTTACACAAACACAACATACGCCTCATTCCAATTCATTAGTCACTAACCGTAAATTAATCAAGAGAATAATTCCCCAAATATTAACCCCGAAGGCCGAAACCAACATCAGATCAATATCCAGAAAACCATTCTGCTTGGCTAACCGACAGTTAGTTTCTAAATTTCACATTCAAATCTAATTAAAGATTTAACTATCGCCTGGAGCAAAACTGGTGATACTCCATTCTCGATCTTTTCAATCTAATTAAAGATTCATTAAAACTCCACTTAGTTTTAATCTGTGACTGGGTTAAAGAATCAGTGTCATTTAAAACACGGTTCACGATAAACCCAAAGTCACATCCCATTAATTATCGGGTTAAAGAACAAGTGTTATTTAAAACACTGTTCACGATAAACCCAAAAATCAATATCCATTCAATTCCAATTAAATATTATTTAATTGGTACACTTCATTAAATCTAAATCAAAAGATTTAATCTTTTCTCAGCTGGGTTCAAGAACAGTGTTAGTGAAGACACCATTCACGACAAACCCAAATCACATTCATTAATTATCGGGTTAAAGAACAAGTGTTATTTAAAACACTGTTCACGATAAACCCAAAAATCAATATCAATTCAATTCCAATTAAATATCATTTAATTGGTACACTTCATTAAATCTAAATAAAAAGATTTAATCTTTTCTCAACTGGGTTCAAGAACAGTGTTAGTGAAGACACCATTCACGACAAACCCAAATCCCATTTGATATTCAATATAAGGCTCTGAATAGAAAATATATCGGCTTATATTCAATATCAAATTCTACGATTAACAAATGTCGTATTGGAAATAACGATATAAATATATATCTTTCAAATTTCCATAACAACACCTGTAATATCACGAATTCCAACATCGAAATATTCCGAAGACAATTTCGATTCAAATCCACTCCAATGCAATCATTGGAAATTTTGGTTATTTTCAAAACCATTTCAAATTCAATTTATTTATTTAAAAATAAATAGAATTATAATTCTAGTTCAAAACTAGTTCATTTCGATAAAAATCTATTTTTATCTTTTCAAATATGGAGTTTTTCATCCCAAACTTTCACAAATCATTTCTTATGATTTTACACAAATTATTACTATTTTTAATAATTTTATCAAGGCCCGTACAGTCGATTTCCATCAATGGCCATCGAACTGCACTTACAGCGACCTTTTTCGAATTTGATTTGGACGTGTCTCCAAATCCAACCGTTAGATTTCAAATTTCTCACATTCGTTAGAAAGCTCTTTTCGATACGAACCCAACGGTTCCGGTTTTAGGAGAATCCGACGGTCGGATCTCCCGTAATGCCCGTTTGAAATAAATGGTCGAAATTCGCGAACTGCCGCGGCGCGGCGCGTTCTATTCAGGCCATTATATTATACATAATATATATATAATATATATATCGTCGATTTCTATTTAAAACGAATTATATAAATAGTTTTGAATTCGTTTCAAAAACATTTTCAACTTCCATTTCAATTCAAATCAAAATTGAATTCTTCTTTATAAATTCGTTTTAAAATCCATTTCTATTCAATTCAAATTTCAATTCAATTTGAATTTATTTCACTTCGCTTTCAATTCAATTCGAATTCGTTTTCAATTCAATTCATTTCGAAATCGTTTTCAATTCTATTCATTTCGAAATCGTTTTCAATTCTATTCATTTCGAAATCGTTTTCAATTCAATTCATTTCGAAATCGTTTTCAATTCAATTCATTTCGAAATCGTTTTCAATTCAATTCATTTCGAAATCGTTTTCAGTTCAATTCATTTCAAAATATTCGATTTCGAAATCACTTTTCAATATTCATTTTAAAATGAATAAAATCGATATAAATATCGTTCACGTCAAAATGGCGTCAATCTAATCCTCACGGCTTCACATATTTCTATTTTCAAATATTCTATTTCAAATATTTCTATTTCAAATATTTCTATTTCAAATATTTCTTTTTTTTTCGAAACTGGAATGAGGCCCAATCAATTACCATATAATGTTAATTATATGGATTTTCTACAACACATGTATATATCAACAACGATGAATAATCAACCATCAACCAAAGTGCACTACACTGTATAAGCATCAAATATAGACATTTAACGCTTATAGCAGCTTGTCAATCAATCGATCGACATATTTAATCAATCAGGATGAGTGAACTTCAAATTTCATCCTAACACCCGTGTGGGGTTTCAAACAATCAAACACATATTTTATTTGTGCAGTTAGGCGATGTGTAAAATTTATCGACCCAATCAACGTCATTCAAATAGGTGTACATAAACAAACCGTCTGGTTTGTAAATGAATATTTATTTATTCACATTCACGTTAAAAATTATATTTTTAACGATAACACATTTTATTTTAACATATGAATTTCTATTCAGTTCATTCGTTAAATAAAATGCTATTTTTATTTTTCTAACTTATTTTAGAAAATTTCGGCGGCATAACGGCACGATACTAGAAACGGGACAAGGCCTAGCCTTATCCCCGGTCTAGTGAAGGCCCACGCCATTCACACATCAATCAAATCAATTCGTTATGCAAACCACAAACTTTGGAGTAAGGGTCTAACCTAGCCTTACTCCTTCGCCTTATAACGGCGCACGTCTAATCCTAACCAATTTATCGATTCGATTTTTCACACCACAAACCACATTCAAACCAATATCGCAATCAATCACCAAACAGTCAAACAAACAAGTCCATGGTCTGTGGACGATTGTGTCGGGTGCTACTAAGCACCGTCTGCATCCTAGTATATATATATAACTAGAAATAAAATAGAAAGGTGAGAAATTCTCACATATAGCTATCCTAGCTCCACGGCACTTCCAATGCAGGAAATCTTCACCGCTATCCCATCTTCGTCATCTTCGTTGCCCGTAGCCACTACATACATAAAAATCGAATTTTTACTTCGCTATTCAATATTTAAAAATCAAATTTTTAGTTCAAAGTTCAATATATAAAAATCGAATTTTTAGTTCAAAGTTCAATATATAAAAATCGAATTTTTAGTTCAAAGTTCAATATATAAAAATCGAATTTTTATTTCAAAGTTCAATATATAAAAATCGAATTTTTATTTCAAAGTTCAATATATAAAAATCGAATTTTTATTTCAAAGTTCAATATATAAAAATCGAATTTTTATTTCAAAGTTCAACATATAAAAATCGAATTTTTAGTTCAAAGTTCAATATATAAAAATCGAATTTTTATTTCAAAGTTCAACATATAAAAATCGAATTTTTAGTTCAAAGTTCAACATATAAAAATCGAATTTTTAGTTCAAAGTTCAATATATAAAAATCGAATTTTTATTTCAAAGTTCAATATATAAAAATCGAATTTTTATTTCAAAGTTCAATATATAAAAATCGAATTTTTAGTTCAAAGTTCAATATATAAAAATCGAATTTTTAGTTCAAAGTTCAATATATAAAAATCGAATTTTTAGTTCAAAGTTCAATATATAAAAATCGAATTTTTATTTCAAAGTTCAATATATAAAAATCGAATTTTTATTTCAAAGTTCAATATATAAAAATCGAATTTTTAGTTCAAAGTTCAATATATAAAAATCGAATTTTTATTTCAAAGTTCAATATATAAAAATCGAATTTTTATTTCAAAGTTCAATATATAAAAATCGAATTTTTAGTTCAAAGTTCAATATATAAAAATCGAATTTTTATTTCAAAGTTCAATATATAAAAATCGAATTTTTAGTTCAAAGTTCAATATATAAAAATCGAATTTTTAGTTCAAAGTTCAATATATAAAAATCGAATTTTTATTTCAAAGTTCAATATATAAAAATCGAATTTTTATTTCAAAGTTCAATATATAAAAATCGAATTTTTAGTTCAAAGTTCAATATATAAAAATCGAATTTTTAGTTCAAAGTTCAATATATAAAAATCGAATTTTTAGTTCAAAGTTCAATATATAAAAATCGAATTTTTAGTTCAAAGTTCAATATATAAAAATCGAATTTTTATTTCAAAGTTCAATATATAAAAATCGAATTTTTATTTCAAAGTTCAATATATAAAAATCGAATTTTTATTTCTATAGATTCCGCCTTTTCCATTTCAAAGATCTAATCTTTTCTTTTACTTTTCAAAGTTTAAATCTTTTACCTTTTTAAAATAAAGAATCAGTCTTAAACATTTAGAAAAAAACTGTTTTAACCTTTTAATTAAAATCAGTTCAGTTTTCTTTTCTGTTTTTAAAATTCTTTTAAAAATTTCTGTTTTACTTTCTTTTATAAAATTTCTGTTTTAAAAATTCTGTTTTTTTTTAAATTTCTGTTTTACTTTCTTTTATAAAATTTCTGTTTTTATAATTCTTTTAAAAAAAACCAGTTTTAAAATTCCTAAAACAATCAGTTTTTACTCTTTAAAAATCAGTCTATATAATAAAAAAAAAACAGTTAAACAGTTTTTTAAATTATTTAAAAAAAATACAGTTTTAAAACTATACTGTAAAACAAAAAAATAAAAACAAAAACGAAATAATTTAAACACTCACCTCAGGCTCGGTGGTGTTCGTCGGTGGCGAGCCTCAGGGGCGTCGCGAGGCGGTTTTCGAGGTGGAGGCTTCGATTGGGGGGGCTGCTTCGATTCGATGTCGGCGGCGTCTTCGTTGGGAGGAGGAGGTCGCGAGGGTGGTGGGGGCGTCGAAGTCTTCGTCGGCGGCAAGGGTTCAGGCGGTTCGAGGTCTGGGGGGGGGGCGGCGCGATTAGGTTTTAGGTTTTTTTTTTTTTTTTTTTTAAATCGTTTCTGTATAATGAAACGGGGGGGGGGGGGGCAACGAAGAAGAAAAGGGGGGAAAAGGAAATTAAAATAATATATTTTTTTTTATTTAATTTGCAAAAATGTTGACTTTTACATACGACCTCGAAACGAGGTCCACCGCCTGTCATCCATAGCGTTTTACCCCCATTCCGAACACAATGGGATATGTGTCGTAAGCCGGTTTGATCGTTACAATCAGTTTCCGTTGAATTTACAATTTAAATCCTTATATTGAACTCTAAACGTACATTTCAAATTACCGGGGTCACATACTAACTAGAAAATTTCCAGAAAAATATTCTCTAGCTTCGTATTGACGATACGGTCCTAACAAAACTAGTTTCGTCGAATTCTGAGACCGTTGGAAAAATGGCCAATTTCCAGTCGATTAAATTCAACTGAAATGGTCAAAACACGTTTTCCTTTGCCACGCTCACATATTGATTCGAAAAATTATGAAATTTGAAACCTAACAATAACTTGACACTGCGGATCCAACAAAAGTGGTTTCGTCGAAATCCGAGGTCATTTGCAAAATGTCCATTTTTAAGGGCCTGAATTCCATAGCGACTATTCAGAATTTTCAACTGGACATATCTTTTGATTCCTGATATGAAATCTTGATTTTTCGGATTCGTTGGAAAGAAATTCACTATTAGATTCCATTATTTTTGGTTTCACTAAAATCCGGATTGTTTTGCACCCGGTACATTCAATTGAAGTTTGAAATCGAATTATCGAACTACCGCGCCATTTTTAATTCTATTTATAATTATATATAAATATTTATATTCTAACGACGACGCGTATAATATATACGTTCGAATTTTATTGAAAATAAATTTCTCGTCGATATTATTTAAAATAATTCATTTTAAATAATCAAAATTCGCTAAAATTGCCAAAATAAAAATTTTAAACTGGCCCAGATTTTCCGGGTTGTTACAATCTCCCCCACTTAAAACTTTTCGTCCCCGAAAAGGAACAAAGTCGAAAGTGGTTTGATAATTCAACTCTACGCTCGTCCTGGCTTCCATTCTCTAACCCTTTAGTTTCTGAGAATTTTCAAAATTTCAAAAATTTGGCTAACACCCTAAATTTTCGAAAAATTTCGCCATAACCTCCCCTGCACCGGGAGCATCGGGGAATTTCAAATAGCTTCCCCGGTCCTTCAGATCTCAAAAAGAAAAAGAAAAAGCCAAGCGGCTAGCCAATAGGCTCACAAAATCATCATCACCCAAACAAAACAGGAAATTATGTAGTAAACATGTACCTATTTGTCGGGCAAACAAATTTTATTCTCGGCTCTAGCCTCCTTGCTATGACCTGTTCAATGATATACATGTATATGCAAGCAAATGCGACCAAATTTCAATACAAGTCAATGTTTGATTCAATTAGGCTAAATGGCTAAAAATTAGCAAACAACTAAACAAACAACACAAACATCAATCAATTAGTGAATTAGAGTTTCAAATTCATAATTTTGATACACATACAAAAATCATGTTTTTGATGCCAAATCACACAATTAGCCCTATCTAATTTTGGTTCTCACACCAGTCTAATGGAAATATATAGAAAATCACACCTTCGAAACACGAAGCTAATTACTAATGATGACGCGTCAACCATCAGAATCAGGTCCGTGCGAATAGGGTGTAATTCTATATCTATCCAGTATATTAAAACTTCGAATACACGTGGATCAGACGTATACCCAAAATCTTTATATACTGCATTGTCCACGTCAATATAAATAAATAACCAAATACGAATAATTGATTTAAATTTTCAAAACAAAAATTGTTTTCATTTGAAAAATATACTCTTCACACTCGTTCTAGGATACTACTGATCCCATCTCTAACGAGTCATTCCCATTGGATATTACTAACCCAATATCTGATGAATTCTTTCGTATAGTTCTAATGTGTCTTGTTCTCTGAGCTCTGTAAACCAAAGCTCTGATACCAACTGTGACGGCAAGGAATTTCGCTCGGTCCGAACCAGTCGCTAAACCGACCCAGACCGTTCGAAACGCCCTATCGTTTGAGAACACGACAAAATAGAACGCATATAAAAGAACATTTCACTGTATATTACAACAATGCATCAGAGTACAAGAATATACAGAGTATAAATGAATATTACACAGAAATATCAGAGATTTAAATTACATTTAAATACATCGCAGCGGAAAATAATACAATACACAACTAGAAGGAGATATACGGATACAAAGCTTTCCGGATATCGTTCCAGCTGTAAACCAGGATCCTGTGAATATAAATCTGCAAAACCGAAACTACTAGCTGCCCGTGTCGAAAATAGGGGCACCCAGAGTTTAGGTTAAAACAATAAACTCCAGGTCAGTCATGGGACTGGTGTGAGAACTAAAACAGTAAATCTTTATTTTTAAAGCTAGGTAAATCAAGGGACCACGCCGTATAACACGGAACGGGTTTCCTCCCAAGAATACCAGTGCATAAAACAACAGCGCAATGCTTAAATAAAGAAAAATGAAGCTGTTATAAGACCCAGGTCCTATCACACAATGCAACGCAAGCCGGGGGATAGGGTTTTCCCTTATAACAGCCAAAGAATGTTTGATACGTTTAAAAACAAATCGTTTGATACTATTATAAGTGCATAGTGTATAAAACAACTTCAAATCATAAGTATCAATCATAGGCGGCATGAGCGCCCCATCCCACTATGTCGCCATATATAGGATTACAACTAAAACCGCAAATGTCACGTATTTGGAAATTGGATTTCCGTCTATGAACCGAGGCAAAAGATAGTCCTCAACCGTTTTCGTGACTGCCTAGCCCGAGCCATAGGGTCAGAGCGCATCGACCCTTGGATCGTCAGGGCCGGTCCACCGATGTGGATTAAAATGCCTGAACACTACGTTTCCCCGCCCTTTGGGGCGTAAACGAGCCAACGAATGACTCCATCGGACCCGGATCGTCCGATCTAACCGAGGCGCCTCGCAACAGCAACAACCACATAAGTCAAACTCGTCAGGGCGTGTAAAACCACTGACGCCACTTCTAGCTAGGAGGAAACGCAGGCCCTCCCTGAGGTCCGTCTCCCGTTTTTGGTTCATACCTGGTGTGAAACACGCGAGGTAAACGTTACACAAACCTATGCCACAAAGGCCTTGCTTTGATCATCACCACAAGGCTTTGCTTTTCAACAGAAGCCTTGATCATTTGCATCTTAGCATGCCACACAGGCAAACCATCCTATGCAACCGATATCAGTCACACAGAATGAAATCCGATGTCAGACACACAGTCCATTTACAAGTCCGTTCTGGGTCTGAACGAAACCGGGAGCACCTAGTACCCCGCATATCCATCGATCTCCAAGTACGTCTGGACGATCACCAACTGTTTCCATCTTCTTGGGTGTACAGCCCAATCAAGATCATCAGTTATCACCCAAACGACGTGAAGACTTCCGGTCTTCGACCATCGTCTTCATCTTCGACTTATCGTCGTATCAGTTATTCAGAATGGGATAAACCCGGTCTTTCCGAATAACTCGCGTATATATTATAAAAGTGTTACACAAACACAACATACGCCTCATTCCAATTCATTAGTCACTAACCGTAAATTAATCAAGAGAATAATTCCCCAAATATTAACCCCGAAGGCCGAAACCAACATCAGATCAATATCCAGAAAACCATTCTGCTTGGCTAACCGACAGTTAGTTTCTAAATTTCACATTCAAATCTAATTAAAGATTTAACTATCGCCTGGAGCAAAACTGGTGATACTCCATTCTCGATCTTTTCAATCTAATTAAAGATTCATTAAAACTCCACTTAGTTTTAATCTGTGACTGGGTTAAAGAATCAGTGTCATTTAAAACACGGTTCACGATAAACCCAAAGTCACATCCCATTAATTATCGGGTTAAAGAACAAGTGTTATTTAAAACACTGTTCACGATAAACCCAAAAATCAATATCCATTCAATTCCAATTAAATATTATTTAATTGGTACACTTCATTAAATCTAAATCAAAAGATTTAATCTTTTCTCAGCTGGGTTCAAGAACAGTGTTAGTGAAGACACCATTCACGACAAACCCAAATCACATTCATTAATTATCGGGTTAAAGAACAAGTGTTATTTAAAACACTGTTCACGATAAACCCAAAAATCAATATCAATTCAATTCCAATTAAATATCATTTAATTGGTACACTTCATTAAATCTAAATAAAAAGATTTAATCTTTTCTCAACTGGGTTCAAGAACAGTGTTAGTGAAGACACCATTCACGACAAACCCAAATCCCATTTGATATTCAATATAAGGCTCTGAATAGAAAATATATCGGCTTATATTCAATATCAAATTCTACGATTAACAAATGTCGTATTGGAAATAACGATATAAATATATATCTTTCAAATTTCCATAACAACACCTGTAATATCACGAATTCCAACATCGAAATATTCCGAAGACAATTTCGATTCAAATCCACTCCAATGCAATCATTGGAAATTTTGGTTATTTTCAAAACCATTTCAAATTCAATTTATTTATTTAAAAATAAATAGAATTATAATTCTAGTTCAAAACTAGTTCATTTCGATAAAAATCTATTTTTATCTTTTCAAATATGGAGTTGTTCATCCCAAACTTTCACAAATCATTTCTTATGATTTTACACAAATTATTACTATTTTTAATAATTTTATCAAGGCCCGTACAGTCGATTTCCATCAATGGCCATCGAACTGCACTTACAGCGACCTTTTTCGAATTTGATTTGGACGTGTCTCCAAATCCAACCGTTAGATTTCAAATTTCTCACATTCGTTAGAAAGCTCTTTTCGATACGAACCCAACGGTTCCGGTTTTAGGAGAATCCGACGGTCGGATCTCCCGTAATGCCCGTTTGAAATAAATGGTCGAAATTCGCGAACTGCCGCGGCGCGGCGCGTTCTATTCAGGCCATTATATTATATATAATATATATATAATATATATATCGTCGATTTCTATTTAAAACGAATTATATAAATAGTTTTGAATTCGTTTCAAAAACATTTTCAACTTCCATTTCAATTCAAATCAAAATTGAATTCTTCTTTATAAATTCGTTTTAAAATCCATTTCTATTCAATTCAAATTTCAATTCAATTTGAATTTATTTCACTTCGCTTTCAATTCAATTCGAATTCGTTTTCAATTCAATTCATTTCGAAATCGTTTTCAATTCTATTCATTTCGAAATCGTTTTCAATTCTATTCATTTCGAAATCGTTTTCAATTCAATTCATTTCGAAATCGTTTTCAATTCAATTCATTTCGAAATCGTTTTCAATTCAATTCATTTCGAAATCGTTTTCAATTCAATTCATTTCAAAATATTCGATTTCGAAATCACTTTTCAATATTCATTTTAAAATGAATAAAATCGATATAAATATCGTTCACGTCAAAATGGCGTCAATCTAATCCTCACGGCTTCACATATTTCTATTTTCAAATATTCTATTTCAAATATTTCTATTTCAAATATTTCTATTTCAAATATTTCTTTTTTTTCGAAACTGGAATGAGGCCCAATCAATTACCATATAATGTTAATTATATGGATTTTCTACAACACATGTATATATCAACAACGATGAATAATCAACCATCAACCAAAGTGCACTACACTGTATAAGCATCAAATATAGACATTTAACGCTTATAGCAGCTTGTCAATCAATCGATCGACATATTTAATCAATCAGGATGAGTGAACTTCAAATTTCATCCTAACACCCGTGTGGGGTTTCAAACAATCAAACACATATTTTATTTGTGCAGTTAGGCGATGTGTAAAATTTATCGACCCAATCAACGTCATTCAAATAGGTGTACATAAACAAACCGTCTGGTTTGTAAATGAATATTTATTTATTCACATTCACGTTAAAAATTATATTTTTAACGATAACACATTTTATTTTAACATATGAATTTCTATTCAGTTCATTCGTTAAATAAAATGCTATTTTTATTTTTCTAACTTATTTTAGAAAATTTCGGCGGCATAACGGCACGATACTAGAAACGGGACAAGGCCTAGCCTTATCCCCGGTCTAGTGAAGGCCCACGCCATTCACACATCAATCAAATCAATTCGTTATGCAAACCACAAACTTTGGAGTAAGGGTCTAACCTAGCCTTACTCCTTCGCCTTATAACGGCGCACGTCTAATCCTAACCAATTTATCGATTCGATTTTTCACACCACAAACCACATTCAAACCAATATCGCAATCAATCACCAAACAGTCAAACAAACAAGTCCATGATCTGTGGACGATTGTGTCGGGTGCTACTAAGCACCGTCTGCATCCTAGTATATATATATAACTAGAAATAAAATAGAAAGGTGAGAAATTCTCACATATAGCTATCCTAGCTCCACGGCACTTCCAATGCAGGAAATCTTCACCGCTATCCCATCTTCGTCATCTTCGTTGCCCGTAGCCACTACATACATAAAAATCGAATTTTTACTTCGCTATTCAATATTTAAAAATCAAATTTTTAGTTCAAAGTTCAATATATAAAAATCGAATTTTTAGTTCAAAGTTCAATATATAAAAATCGAATTTTTAGTTCAAAGTTCAATATATAAAAATCGAATTTTTATTTCAAAGTTCAATATATAAAAATCGAATTTTTATTTCAAAGTTCAATATATAAAAATCGAATTTTTAGTTCAAAGTTCAATATATAAAAATCGAATTTTTAGTTCAAAGTTCAATATATAAAAATCGAATTTTTATTTCAAAGTTCAACATATAAAAATCGAATTTTTAGTTCAAAGTTCAACATATAAAAATCGAATTTTTAGTTCAAAGTTCAACATATAAAAATCGAATTTTTATTTCAAAGTTCAATATATAAAAATCGAATTTTTATTTCAAAGTTCAATATATAAAAATCGAATTTTTAGTTCAAAGTTCAATATATAAAAATCGAATTTTTAGTTCAAAGTTCAATATATAAAAATCGAATTTTTAGTTCAAAGTTCAATATATAAAAATCGAATTTTTATTTCAAAGTTCAATATATAAAAATCGAATTTTTAGTTCAAAGTTCAATATATAAAAATCGAATTTTTAGTTCAAAGTTCAATATATAAAAATCGAATTTTTATTTCAAAGTTCAATATATAAAAATCGAATTTTTATTTCAAAGTTCAATATATAAAAATCGAATTTTTAGTTCAAAGTTCAATATATAAAAATCGAATTTTTATTTCAAAGTTCAATATATAAAAATCGAATTTTTAGTTCAAAGTTCAATATATAAAAATCGAATTTTTAGTTCAAAGTTCAATATATAAAAATCGAATTTTTATTTCAAAGTTCAATATATAAAAATCGAATTTTTATTTCAAAGTTCAATATATAAAAATCGAATTTTTAGTTCAAAGTTCAATATATAAAAATCGAATTTTTAGTTCAAAGTTCAATATATAAAAATCGAATTTTTAGTTCAAAGTTCAATATATAAAAATCGAATTTTTAGTTCAAAGTTCAATATATAAAAATCGAATTTTTATTTCAAAGTTCAATATATAAAAATCGAATTTTTATTTCAAAGTTCAATATATAAAAATCGAATTTTTATTTCAAAGTTCAATATATAAAAATCGAATTTTTAGTTCAAAGTTCAATATATAAAAATCGAATTTTTAGTTCAAAGTTCAATATATAAAAATCGAATTTTTAGTTCAAAGTTCAATATATAAAAATCGAATTTTTAGTTCAAAGTTCAATATATAAAAATCGAATTTTTATTTCAAAGTTCAATATATAAAAATCGAATTTTTATTTCAAAGTTCAATATATAAAAATCGAATTTTTATTTCTATAGATTCCGCCTTTTCCATTTCAAAGATCTAATCTTTTCTTTTACTTTTCAAAGTTTAAATCTTTTACCTTTTTAAAATAAAGAATCAGTCTTAAACATTTAGAAAAAAACTGTTTTAACCTTTTAATTAAAATCAGTTCAGTTTTCTTTTCTGTTTTTAAAATTCTTTTAAAAATTTCTGTTTTACTTTCTTTTATAAAATTTCTGTTTTAAAAATTCTGTTTTTTTTTTAAATTTCTGTTTTACTTTCTTTTATAAAATTTCTGTTTTTATAATTCTTTTAAAAAAAACCAGTTTTAAAATTCCTAAAACAATCAGTTTTTACTCTTTAAAAATCAGTCTATATAATAAAAAAAAACAGTTAAACAGTTTTTTAAATTATTTAAAAAAAATACAGTTTTAAAACTATACTGTAAAACAAAAAAATAAAAACAAAAACGAAATAATTTAAACACTCACCTCAGGCTCGGTGGTGTTCGTCGGTGGCGAGCCTCAGGGGCGTCGCGAGGCGGTTTTCGAGGTGGAGGCTTCGATTGGGGGGGGCTGCTTCGATTCGATGTCGGCGGCGTCTTCGTTGGGAGGAGGAGGTCGCGAGGGTGGTGGGGGCGTCGAAGTCTTCGTCGGCGGCAAGGGTTCAGGCGGTTCGAGGTCTGGGGGGGGGGGCGGCGCGATTAGGTTTTAGGTTTTTTTTTTTTTTTTTTTTAAATCGTTTCTGTATAATGAAACGGGGGGGGGGGGGGGGGGCAACGAAGAAGAAAAGGGGGGAAAAGGAAATTAAAATAATATTTTTTTTTTATTTAATTTGCAAAAATGTTGACTTTTACATACGACCTCGAAACGAGGTCCACCGCCTGTCATCCATAGCGTTTTACCCCCATTCCGAACACAATGGGATATGTGTCGTAAGCTGGTTTGATCGTTACAATCAGTTTCCGTTGAATTTACAATTTAAATCCTTATATTGAATTCTAAACGTACATTTCAAATTACCGGGGTCACATACTAACTAGAAAAATTCCAGAAAAATATTCTCTAGCTTCGTATTGACGATACGGTCCTAACAAAACTAGTTTCGTCGAATTCTGAGACCGTTGGAAAAATGGCCAATTTCCAGTCGATTAAATTCAACTGAAATGGTCAAAACACGTTTTCCTTTGCCACGCTCACATATTGATTCGAAAAATTATGAAATTTGAAACCTAACAATAACTTGACACTGCGGATCCAACAAAAGTGGTTTCGTCGAAATCCGAGGTCATTTGCAAAATGTCCATTTTTAAGGGCCTGAATTCCATAGCGACTATTCAGAATTTTCAACTGGACATATCTTTTGATTCCTGATATGAAATCTTGATTTTTCGGATTCGTTGGAAAGATATTCACTATTAGATTCCATTATTTTTGGTTTCACTAAAATCCGGATTGTTTTGCACCCGGTACATTCAATTGAAGTTTGAAATCGAATTATCGAACTACCGCGCCATTTTTAATTCTATTTATAATTATATATAAATATTTATATTCTAACGACGACGCGTATAATATATACGTTCGAATTTTATTGAAAATAAATTTCTCGTCGATATTATTTAAAATAATTCATTTTAAATAATCAAAATTCGCTAAAATTGCCAAAATAAAAATTTTAAACTGGCCCAGATTTTCCGGGTTGTTACAGTTTAAGAACAATGTTACTGAAGACACCATTTATGATAAACCCAAAATCCACTTCGATATTAAATATAAGGCTCTAAACAGAAATTATACCGGCTTGCATTCAATATCAGATTCAGAAACCAACACATATCGTATGGGGAATAACGATATATACCTATCTTCCAAATTCCTCTACAATATCCGTATAGTCACGAAATCCAATATCGAAATATCCCGAAGATGATTTCTATTCGAATCCAATCCAATTTATAGATTGGAAATTTCTGGTTATATTAAAACCCTTTATAAATCCAATTTATTTATTTAATAATTATTGGATTATCTTTCTAGTTAATAACTAGTTCATTTTGATAAAAATATATTTTTATCTTTACAAATGTCGAATTTTTCATCCAAATTCTTTCGAAATCATTTATTATGATTTTACACAAATTATTAATATTTTTAATAATTTTATTAAGGCCCTTTCAGTCGATTTCCATAAACGGTCATCGAACTGCATTAGCAGCGACCTTTTCCAAATTTAATTTGGACATAATTCCAAATCCAACCATTCAAATTTAAATCTCTTACATTCTTTGGAAAGCTCATTCCGATACGAACCCAACGGTTTCAGTTTTAGGAGTATCCGACAGTCAGATCTCCCGTAATGTCAATTCGAACTCAACAGTCGAAATTCGCGAACGGTCGTGGCGCGGCACATTCTATTCAAGCCATTAATATATATATATATATATATATATATATATATATATCGCTCAAACGTATTTTATAAATTCATTTTAAAAACGATTCCCACTTCCATTTCAATTTTAACTCAAAATTGAATATTCCTTATCATTATAATATTTGAATGATAATATTTTCAAAATATCAGATTTTGAAATCATTTCCTTTTCGATATTCGTTATAAAAATGAAAAAAATCGATATAAATATCGTTCGCGTCAAAATAGCGCAAATCTAATCAATACAGCTTCATATATTTCAATATTTTCGTGTCCATCCAAAATCGGACATCAAATTCACATTTTAATCCGTTACTGAATATTATTTTAAAATATTCCTTATTTTAAAATATTCATTATTCGTTATTTTAAAATATTCATTATTCGTTATTTTAAAATATTCATCATTTGTTATTTTAAAATATTCATTATTTTAAAACATTCGTACCTTCTGAATTGGAATCAGATCAGACCCAATCAGTTACCATATAATGTTAGTTATATGGATTTCCTACAACACTTGTGCACAACTATAACGATAAACAATCATCCAGCATCCATAGTGCATTACACAACTTCATAAGCATTAAATATAAATAATTAACGCTTATAATTGTCTATCAACTAATCGATTGACATACAACTAAACAATTGGGATTAGTGTACGTCAAATATCATCCCAATACCCATGTCGGGTTTCAACCAACAAATACTGAATATTATTTATGCAGTTGGGCGATGTGTAAAAATTTTCGTCCCAATCAATGTCAGTTAAATGGGTGTACATAAACAAATCGTCTGATTTGTAAATGAATATTTATTTTCATTTCAGGAGAATTTTATGCCATTCATATATACGTTAAAATTGATATTTTTAATGAATAAATATTTATTTCAGAAAATTTCGGCATTATAACGGCGCGATATTAGAACCGGGGTAATGTCTTGCATTAACCCTCTCCTGATACTGGCTCGCACCATACACATTAATCACAACCAATTCAAACAATCACACAATCAATTATACAATCACAATCCAAATTTCAACAATACAATCCAAACAAAAAACTATGGTTTGTTTAATAAATAGTGTCGGGGGCTTCTAAGCCCCGTATGCTCACCATTGGTTTCCACTCCGCCATTCTTTAGCGGACTATGGTTTTAATTCCGTTTCGCTTTCACTCAGTTCCATCGTGTAATGTTCTTCACTGTGATTCCAACGCAATCTATTTCACATAGTTTATATTAAAAATCACATTTTTATATAACGCTATCTTTATTAAAAGTCCCATTTTTAAAACAACGCTATATAATTTAAAAATCACATTTTTAAATCAGTGCTATATATATATATAAGTCATATTTTTATTTTAAACTATTTCATTAAAAAAATCACATTTAAAAACAATGCTTTTTATATAAAAATTAAATTTTTATCACAATGTTATTTACATTTAAAACAATGCAATTTATATTTTAAAAACAATTCATATAGTAATTAATAAAAAAGGAACTACCTTAATAACCTTCATCATGAATGCTTCAGACCAAAGTCGAACTGGAGCTCGAAACTAGGGCTCCTATTTGCGCGTAGTACAAAGCACCGGACGATGATCGAATGGCACCATGTGAAGGAGCTACACGAGGCACACCCATGGACGGCGGTGCAGTGAACTCGGCGCTCTTATGGTGGCTGAAAACAGGTAAAATGGCGCTTACTTTGAATGGAAATTTCGATCCAATTACGCAACGATAATTCCCCATTCCGGTTTCAATTTGAAGAGCCAAGAAATCTCCACAACATTTGTTTTATAATTTTATGAAATTATTGAGAGAATCGAATGCAATTGGGAATTAAAATTGGAGCTTATTCCGTCGTCGATCGCGTTTGGAGGGGCGGGGGGTTGAAGACCACGGTAGAGCATTGGTTAGGGTATGACCGTATATGAGGCGTATATATACTAATATATACATTTTTATTCATTTTAAAAGTAAAGATCAGCACAAACTCCAAATCGAACCCAACGACTGTCGCCCTTAGCCAAATACCCTCATTCCAAACACAATGGAATATGTTTCGTAAGCCAATTCGACTGTTTTGAATTGTTTTTTATCAAAATTAAAATATAAATCAATGTGTATTGAATCCAAACGTACATTTTAATTTACCGGGGCCACATACTAACTCCAAAAATTACATAAAAATAAATCTACTGTGTTTTGACTATATAGTCCTAACAAAATGAATTTCATCAAATTTGGAGACCGTTTGAAAATGGTCTTTTCTGCTCGATCCAATTCAACTGAATATTGCAAAACACGTTTTAATTTGGCATGCTCACATATTAATTCCAAAAATTATGAAAATTGAAATCTAGCAACAATTTGACATTCTGGATCCAACAAAAGTGGTTTTGTCGAAAACGGAGGTCGTTTACAAAATGGCTATTTTTAAGGGCTATATATAATAAAATATAAATAAATTCCATAGCGACTATTTTAAATTTTAAACTGGACATAACTTTCAATTAATATTATGGAATCTGGATTTTTCACATTCGTTAAAAAGATATAATTAAACAGATTCAGATATTTCTGGTTTTACTGAAATTCGATTTATTTTGAAATCTGTACCTTTGTTTGAAAATTGAAATCGAATTTTCAAACTACCGCGCCATTTCAGGCTAGTTATATAATTAAAATAAATTTATACATTCTAACTTCGATTGAAATAAATTTTTAGTCGTTATTATTTAAAATAAATCATTTTAAATATCCAAAATCCATTAAAATAGTTAAAATAAAAATTTTAAATTGGTTTTGATAATCCGAATTGTTACAACTTAGTTCTGAACAAGATGAAGATAAAAAGATAATAGAGATATGAGGATGGCTATGGCATCCATGAATAAAGATCTGGATTGGATTTGATTTAACTAAAAGGAAAAGAATTTCATATCAACGTTTTTGCAGAAGAACCCTAATCGTTTGCAAGCCTACTAGAGCTAACTTTTTGGATGCATAAATTATAATCATGAGTTGTTTCAATATAAGCAGATGTCAAATAAAGGTGTGTGATTCTGGGCATACAATAACGCAACTGTCAAAATTGACGAAAATTAGGTGCATTTTAACTTGAAATTCATGTGAGATAAGACTCTAAAAAGCAAATCTCGAATCCCAAGTATTATTTCAAATATTGATGCATATTTTCCTGATTATTTTTAGTATTGGGGGGCAAATAGGCAATATTAAAGATGACATATTTAATCATGAGTTTAAGTCCAAGCACATATGATATTTACGCCAATTTCAATGTTAAACTTAAGTTCCATCAGGAAATTGTATATAGATATTTTATCATAGAAAACTAACATCAACAAAATTTGTAATTCAAGACTCCTATAGCAATTTTTTCATGTTTGTATCATCAACTTTCTTTTAATCAACCTCACATCACAAACGTCCACGACATGCACCCATCTCCAAAGAAACTTTTTATATCCATCTTTCATGTGTTGATTGGATTATTGGTGATTTCCATTCAATAGCAATAGTGTTGTTAGAAGTTAGAAATAAATTCTACAACTCAATTTTTATGTCGTTAATGCCAAATAGGTATCATATTTCCCTTGTCGTTTGGTTTTGCCACCACATTCGCCATGTAGTGTGTTGTGTTCAGTTTATGTTGTTGCCCAATTTGAAATAAGGTTGTTAGATGCATGTTTATCATCCTTAAAACTATCAACATCGTAATGTAGCTTTTTCGTTGATTGATATTATAGATACACGTATATTCTTTCAAAATTAGACTAATTCCTTTATTTCTAAATTCTAATCGAAATATTTGCACTAAAAAAAGACTAAATAAGATTAGTAGTTTCTTCACAACCATGTTATTACGTTGTCGATCATTGTCTCTGTATCATTTTGCCAGCATTGATCGATAAATAATACAAAAATTACCTTTTGATATCAGATTGATATCAGATCTCTAATCATCTTTATGAAAGAAAATTGATTAGCTTAACATTTGTACTTTTCGCCTCTTTTTTGGAAATTTTAGGCTACTAAGCCTAGATATTCTTCCTACTACCTATTTAGCCTAAAAAATGATTTCAATTAAACAGTTATAAATATGTATCCAACAATAAATCTAATAGTGAAATAAAAACCCCACATCCAATCCAAAATTAAATGTGTCGTACTGAAGGAATCAATCCTACATTTTCATTTAAGAGACTCATAAAATTTGTCGATTGGAAAGTCAGCCAGGCCAACCAAACAAAAAACCTCAAGATTCTAACTAATCTGATTTAGTTGAGTAATTATAATCCAAAAGAGTAGAAAATTAACACTTAAACAATTCAAATCCAAATACTTATTCAATATTCCACTTGTTATTTTGAGCTAGCACTTGACCTGGTACGACCGTTCAAGCGAGAACCCGGATTCACCATCAAAGTACATTGTAAATCTATTGGTATTAGGTCCAAAGTCATAGATAGTGGCACTGATAACTGTAGGGTATTAGAATGTAGAGTGGATGTCGTAGGCTTGCCTCCACAAAACTGTGTTAATTCTGTAATCGATGATTGGATGGGTGAAACTTATGATGATGAAAGAGCCGAGGGGATTTATAGGCAAGAAACGAAAGAAATTGCGATGCCTAAAAGGATGCAGAAATTTAAAGAGACAATATTTTGAGATATGTATACAAGGAGAGGTGGAGATTGATGAATAGGAAGAGGCATAAATTAAAAGCAGAAGAATATTTAGAGGCTGAAGGGAAAGAAAGGATAGGATAAAAGATGCGAAAGAAAGATAAAATACGCGTGCAACCGTTGAGTTCTAAATTTGTTAAGAGAGCCTGCGAGCTTTCGAAATCAAACTCAATTTTCAAAGTATAGTATAGGTAATGTTTGTGGAAAGGGAAAGAGAGTTGGTGGAAGGAGAAAGAATCAAGAATGTGAGATGAAAATCATGAAGTTATAGGGATGTTGTACGGTTTGAGATGCTTTTGATCCTATTTCATACGTATATATATACATATATACGTGTGTGTGTGTATATATATATATTGAGTGGCTATTGGTACACGAAATTAAACACAGAATTAGAGACACAAACTTTGGATCGTAGGATTTGTTCGTCTTTATATGGAAGGTGTAATTTAGAGAAAGATATAGTGGTTGAGATTGCTTGTGTCGTCCCATTACGTGGATCATTTTGATGACATTAGATAAGCAGTTTATGAATATGGCACGTGGAACGTTTAATTTTAGCCCATTGGCTTAAGTTTCCTTTGGCCCATTCCGTATCCATAATGAGACTTTTTAACCTTATTGTTAAATGCCTTTTTATACTAGTTTCGTTTTTCGGTCGACAACTTATTCCAGCGCATTGTTTAGCCAACACTCAGCATCACATTTCACTAGTGTGCTTGTTTGTTTACTTAAACTTGGAAGGAATCTAATAAGACATTTACGGTTAATTAGTTACACAAAAATGATGATACTTACCTGAAAAGAGGATAAACATCAATAAGAGAACCATATAAAATTTAAGACTAGAAGTATGACTCTAAACGTAGATATTCACGATCTAATATTTTTCAGTAGCCACGGTAATTGAATGTGAATAACCATTGATATATAACAAGGAACAAATAATAATGAATAGATAATAAATGCAAATAAATACATAAGCACAAACATTTTGCAGTGGTTTGACCATTAACTAGATTATCGTTACTACAAAATCTATCTACTTGTACAACCGCACAATGGTGGGGAATAAACTGTTAGATTTCATAATTTAAACAAAACTATTTTTTTCTTAATCTTAGTTGAAAGTTAGAAAATAATATGATGGAGAATATTTGAAATTAGAGAAATCTCAGGAGATAAAGTAAAGAGAATTAAGGGAATGAAACCAGTAAGAATTGAGTAAATGGAATCGAAGAAATTAAGGAAACATGTTGCAAACATGTTCCATGTTATTTTTTTGCTTCAAAAAGTTTATTTTGGTCAAGTGACAGTAAGCAAACTTCCTTAACAGTCGGTTTGACAAGTATAACTACTGCATAACAGTGGGAAACCGACCGTTAGATTGAATAATTAAAAAAATCTAATATTTTTCATTAATCTTTGTTTAACATCAAAAAATAATGTTATAGATAATCAAACCAACCGTTAGGGAGGTTTTCAAAACGACCGTTAGGAAGATTTGCTTACTGTCACTTGGTCAAAATCAATTTTTCCGACGTCCAAAAAACATGGAGCATGTCTATATCATGTCTGTTTAAAACTCTTTCATCTAATTTACTTAATTAAATAAATTAAATTAGAGAGATCTAAGGAGATAAAAGTGGAGAGAATTAAGTAAATTAGATTAAAGAGTTTTAAAGAAACATGCTATAGACATGCTCCATGTTTTTTGGACTTTGGAAAAATTGAATTTGGCCAAGTGACAATAAGCAAACCGCCCTAACTGTCGGTTTGATTAAATAATAGTAAAGTAGAACCTTTTATAGCTCTCTCCTTAAGTCTCTATGTTATCTTTATTCATCTTAGAACCCTCGAGATATTTTGTATTACATTTAAAATTTAATCCTATAATAACCTATACTACTATTAATCCCGAGTATAGCACCCTCATCTACGAACACAATCACGTATAATTGGAAGATCAAACGGTTCGTCGCTGCAGAACTATTCAAACAAATTAACCTCATCTCCTTTCTACTGTTTCGCGTATACACTTGATCGGGTGCTGCTAAAAGCACCTAGATTTGTTCTTCCTAATACCATGAGTAATATTAGGAAGTGTAAAACTGGGTGCCTTTAGTTTTACATGGTGGTGCAATGCTAAAAGCACTCAGTTTTACACTTCCTAATGCCACTCATGGTATTAGGAATCTGGGTGCTTTTAGCAATACACTTGATCTAATAGCCGTCCTTTCCTCTCACTTTTCACTACCAAACCATAATTTCAGTCACATCTAATACCCCCACTTTTTGACTTCATGGAATTGCCTAAGAAAGTAAAGCTTTTCAGGTTTCCCCTCATGCCCTTTCCATTCTCTAGATTGTTTTTATCTTCCAGCTGTCAATCACTTTCTTCCAAAGTTTCCTTCGGTCGTCCTCCTTTACTGCAATTTCCGAGCATTTTGGGCATTACACAGATTGAAGATGTTTTGGTTGTGGTAAGCCTCCAAATAACTAAAATTGTCAAAATATTTTTGCTATTTTCATGATATTCGGGTTTCTGTGCCAACCGAATATGATTTTTTTTATAAAAAAAATCAAATGCTCACATGGATGTTTACTTTCAATGTTTTTATGGTGATTGTCTGATTGAATATCATATGAAAAAAGTTTTGCAACTTCGACCTCTTTAAATGTTTCATTTTTGACAAAAATAGCTGAAACAGTTTATTGCTTGGGATAAACCTTTGGATTTCCCAAAACTCAACAAGCTTATAGAGGATTAGTGTTCTCAAAATTACTGTGCTGACTAAGTTCAAAATTTTCAAACAACTTCAAAATGTTCACTACTTTTGATTAATGGTCAAAGTTTTGAATACTTTTGTATATTTACTGATTAATAAATTTTGAAGTTTAAAATGTACCTTATTGTTTTCAACTTTTGACACATGCTATCATACTTGAATTTGGCATTCCAACTGGTGGCATAAAAGTATACTAATTGTTGGAGTTGAATTTTAAAATCACTGTATTGATTTTAACTTTTGATAAATGCTGCTAATGGCTAAATTTGAAACTTGACGAAATTAAATAACAACTTATCAATGCATTGTTAATACAGATTCATATTGGTAGAAATCTTAAATAAAACAGTTTTCAACCTTTATTTAATAAGCATATTCCTTTGATCTATACTATGCTATAATTTTAAAACCAACTAGGAGATAGCGAGCTTTGAAGCGCCTCCAATTTCACCTAGCGAACAAATATCATTACACCATGTGCATTATGGCAATGAACCATCTCAATATATTTTTCCTTTTACTTCCATCGCCCACTTCACTTTCTCTAGCCTTGATAACAAACTTTATGCCATCACAAACAATAGCTTTTTCCTGTATTTATTCCTTAACATTTTTTGTAACTTCTTTAGATCCACTCTTTTCACTACCTTTTCAAACTAGACGACAATTATGGCCGCATAATCTGTTCGACAATAAAAATTAATAATAAAATCTTTGTGCAGAGATTAGTCATATTCTTCTTCTATTCTTCGAAACTCAAATTAATTCTTTTATCGCTAGTTAACCTATTTCTGTGTTTCTTCTAACTTTTAGACTACAATTATGTTTTGAAGCTTTAAGGAGAAGTCGACATCTTTAGCGAGCATGGTTAAATAAGCGCAATCTTACTATTTTTAATGGTTTACATTTGTAACTTTTAATTGAGAAAAATTATTAAAATAATTGATCAAGTAATACAAAACCCTACTTTAGAGGGATTGGTTTAAGCATTCATTTTGCAGATAACATTTTAGGATAAAATGAGTTAGGTCAAAATAGACAAACCATTGTCCTATTGGCAAATGCAAGCATACGTGCAATCAAATTCGTTTACTTTTCCCCGTCTATGATATCTACTCACAAAATCCTGATCTTTTTATAATTTTAATTTCATGAATTTAGGTTCCATGTATAATGTTTTTCTTACTCCTTTTCCTTTTTTTTCAACTATGCTTAATCCTTTCTTTTTCCACTTATGAGCATTATTTTATTATTAGATTATATTTGCTTTTCACATGTGAAAAATAAAGTTGTCAATCTTAGCTAGTTTCGAGACAATATTTACAAATTTGTCTATAAGTATTTCTCAAAAGATGTATGTAAACAATTATCCTATAACCCGAATAAATATAATAAAGCACTATAGCATCGAACGTCAATTTATTATAGCAAAAAATGTAAGGCATAATGCATTGGAAATTTGCCAAATAAAAGTAGTGGGAATCATGATTTCTTGTTACTACAGACAAAATTTCTTTTTGGCTTTGAGTATTGTGTGGTTCGGTATTCATTTCATACATATTGATGAAATGTTTATTATTTATAGTGTTAAACTATAATAGCTAAAAGAACGTGGTCATTTAATTATGAATAAATTACACATTTCGTATGATACAAAAATTACACCAGTTATATACATATCCTTATGCTAGATGATATGAAAAAAAATTATTTGAGTACAATAAAGGCTAAAATTAGAATATGTTAGCATTTCTCATAAGTAGCATGGATTCGCACTACTCTTTTTAAAAGTTCGTGTATGAAATATGTCACCCATATTTAGTTTGCATTATATTGTTTAGACTCAACAATTGTTAAAGCCCTTTTGTAATTCTACCAGCATCCTTTGGCTAATAATTTTGAATATATTTCAATAGGGCCATGGTTGGGAATGCTCACGAATGTCCATATATCTCAAGCTAAGCCATTACAGGATTGTCCATTATTTTTTGGATGTTATTTCACTTTTATTGAACATTTTTACTTCTTCTTATTATTATTATTTAAAAAAAAAACCTTTATCGGACGACTTTTTATTTGATTGGTTATTTTAAACCCTTTATATATATATATACGAGTGGAAACCCGTGCGATGCACGGGAGCATAGACTTTAAGTGTTTTAGTTTGCATGTATCAATAAGCGGTGAGAGCGTATTATATAGTGGCAAAATACATAATGTAAGTGATATATGTATGTGTTAGGATTCTGCTGTGTAAACTAAATTTTGCAGCAAAAAGTAAATAATGCATGTATAGGGAGTAGGGACAGGTTGCACGTAAGGTAAACAGTATAAAATTTTGTGTGTCTCTATTGAGTTGACAAAAAGATATATGCATTAATTGATGAATTAAGCAACATTATGCGATTGCTGGCAAGTAATGAAACTAAACTCAGGGTACAAAATATGTATCTCAACATATTGGTACAAAGTTTATAGCAATGTTATCCATAATAACATACTGGTACAAAATATAAGATTTGATTTTTGTTGGCTTGCTGGCAAGTAATTAAACTAACAGAGTTATCAGTACCATTAGTGAAATGGTAGAGCTTTGCAATTCTTGGCATTTCTGTATTTAACATCCATATGAACATCAGATTGCTTCAACTACAGCATTTCTGTCTAGCATTTCATCGAAGGAATTTATAATCTTTTGGCTAGCATGTCTGAAGCGTTCACATCATATGATACTTCATTTTAGCCTTCAACCTCTATCTTACCACCATCTTCTTCATATCTTGCTCACGTACTC
The DNA here is from genome assembly GCA_030737875.1 of Allium sativum. NCBI lineage: Eukaryota > Viridiplantae > Streptophyta > Magnoliopsida > Asparagales > Amaryllidaceae > Allium > Allium sativum. Next base: position 154,560,453 of record CM060918.1, on the reverse strand, counting down.
ATTTTATTTGATATCATTTGATGATAGTTCTTTCTTTTCTTTGCTTTAGATTTATTATCCCATCTTATTCGCTGTTCCCCGTGCTTGCAATCTCTTTTCCTCCAATTATTTTATATCCCTTTACATAAGAGGTGGAAAAATCACATAATTATTACTGATTCTTTGAGGCATGCACCATTCAGGCACTAAAGATCTTGTTTTTAATTATGTAAATCATTATTAGAATGTAAATAGTACTTCGTCAAACTAACACCACTGGCAATTACCACCTAATGACAAACGTGTAGATTGTTTCTCATATTTAGCAAATGTAATAAATTGGCTAACAAATAAAACATGACAACACAAACTCATCAACTGCAATATCAGAACTACAATTAATAATTTTTTTGAAAATGCAATCTTTTCTTCAATTTAACGGTTCAAGAGGAGGCTTGAATTTAAAAATGTGGACAAATATGCCAGTTATATAAGCTATAACAGTTATATAGCTATAACAGTTCCACTGGATGCAATGATGCACAAAAAGGTTAGTTTGCTACTCTTGAGATGTGGTTGTCATAAATTCGGTATGAATGAATGAATCGCCATATAATTATATTGAAAGAGACAAATCTATATGCCAAATAATTAGTGGATATGGTTTTACGTGGTTGAAGTAGCAAAAAATACCCCTTTCAATTATCTTGGTTAAATCAAAGCAATCCGCCCAGTAGTGTTTTTTTTTACCTTATATAGGGAATTACTCACTTGAAAATTTGATGCTTCTTTAGATAATTATGTATGTAAATATCTAAAATAAATCAGTAAATAAATATTAGGACTGTTGGAAATGAACCAATAAATTGATGAATTGACGATGCTTTGACAGAAACTAAAAATACGATAAATGACTGTTGTGATATTAGGAAAAGAATTATAAAAGAGAAAAAATATGGATGAAATCGAAGAGGGAATTCTAGGCAGGATCAAAATTATAATGGAAAGAAATCATTGGAAAATTAAAGGAAATGAAGATAATAAGAAAAGAATGAAAAACAGTAGATGTAATAAGGAAAGTTGTGAGGTTCCGTATGAGCATTAAAGATTTAGGAATGATCCTGTTTTTTCTTAAATTACAATTTTGAATAAGCCATACTTAAACCACTAATATAAATATAAATTTATATAAATGAGCTATATATTAGGCAAGTGGCACAGATATGTACAATTCACTATAAAAAGAGAATACAGCAGTCCAACTATGGAAATTTATTTAATAAGATTGAAATCATGACAATTATAGCTAGTTTTGAAACCATGTGCTTAAAATTGCATCAATCAAGCCAATTTCCAAATGAACTCTAGGGTACTATTTAATATTTCTAGAAGTTTATTTGGCGTTCTCTTAGCTTCATCAATATCAATAGACTAAGAGAAAGATCATACCATTAATATATCAATTTATTTTATATGTGGTACATAAAATAGATCATACCATTAAACTATCACCCTTTGTTGGATACTCCTTTTCTGGTCAACATCAGCATTTTCATTGAGTAGCAGCCTAAGTGCAAACATATTGAAAAGATCACTGAGCTGGCAATTAATTCATACTACTAAATATCACTAATTTAAGTTATAATATTGTAGGAATTGGCTTTAACTCTCAATAAATACATAGTTATGGGTAAGCATGTATAGAAAGGATAAATTTACAAAACATCTTTCAAATAAGATCTAATTACCAAATTAATGCGCTGATGTGTCATAAGCTTTTCAAATAAGATCTAATTACCAAATTAAGGCGGGTGGAATTAAATCAACCTATTCAATGCTCATGCAAGAATAATGACATGTTTATGGGATGTGTTTAAATTAGGATGGTGGATTTGTTTTTGCGGGATTAAATCTCAGCCGCTCTTTGTCTCCTTGTTTGTCTAAGGGTTTGTCTAGAGGGGGAATTTTATTATATAGATATATATATATATATTATCATCATTATTAATTTTATTTTATTTTAATTTTGGGTTCCATATCTAGCCAACCCCAACTTGTTTGGGATATATGGCTTTGTTGTTGTTTGTTGTTTGTAGAGGTCCACAAGGAATTGTATTAGTTCTTATTATTTATTCTCATTTTAATACATAACTTTTAGCCATCCTTGCTGAAGGATATGTGCACAATAATATTATATCAGTGCATGACTAGGCTTTACCATCCAAGTTCTATCATGTGTCATAGTTAATCATTAAGTCTTTACTCGCAATATTAGGTCTTAAGTTGATTACCTCATAGGCTATTATGTGTAGTATCAGGCAAATACCAGTACATTTGTTTGGTTCCAACCTGCTGATGAGTAAACAACCATCCGAAAGTTTAATATGTTAGACCATCATATATTGCATACTTCCAAAACTAAGATACTTTTTCCATCTACGAAATATTGTATGTTCTATAATTTACCAATCTACATCTGGATAATAATGTTTTTTAGGTACAAAGTTGTTGGTTGACTATTTTTCACACCTATAATAACATTGCTACAAAAAAAAGAGCCAGTTTGGATGTGACTTCTATTAATTATCTAATATATTGGATCATAAATTCTAACATCTTTTGAGTGAATAATAAAGTAGAATAGCTCGGGTTGATAAGCTGATTTTCTGATTACATTTTGTTGTAAAAGATGAAATAAGTCATGATTATTTAATGCTTATAGTTTATCAAGTTTAACCAATTTTTACTTAAATATATGTTATTTATTTTTTGTTATTGATATCAAATCAAGTTTAAATCTAACTTCCTAAATGTTCATCTTTTCATATAGTACTTTTTTCCAATTAGAAGACCAAAATTATTACTACTAATTTTTTGCAGTGAAGGTTCCACCAAGATAAATCGTCATTGTCATTGTTCGCTTAATGCAAATATTCATCTGAGGTGTGTTATTTGCTATCCTGGTAAATGCATACTTTTCACCAAAGAAAATTAAACTATCTGCCAAAAAATCAAACACAAAAATGAATTAGAGATTTAATTATGTGTTGAAGTGGGAAGCTAACAATGACAAGCATTTAAGAGACAAGGGTGTGAAAATGAATGAGTAGGAGCAAAAGAATGGGGCAAATTCTATTCAGAACCGAAAAATAGCTGAGTAGCCCCCCCTTTTTTTTAAAAAACTTTCACATGACAAAAATACCCTTTACCTCGTAGAGTCACTACTAGGTTATGTAGATTACCTCGTAGAGTCTCTACGAGGTAATGCTACTAACCTCGTAGGGGCCCTACGAGGTAATGCTACCAACCTCGTAGGCCAACTGCGTGGTTGGACCACAATCCCCACACCCGCACTGCGTGGTTGACGAAAACGTGTAAAAAAAAATTTCAGCGAAGGGTATTTCTGTCCAACGAAATTTTAAACTAAAAAGGGGGGCTACTCAATTATTTTTCGGGTCTGAATAGAATTTGCCAAAGAATGAAGATAGATATGTAGCCACTGCAAAAAAATTCCTGGTACATCCACTAAATGCCAGTTAAGTCATCCCTTTCAGCCATCCAGTTCGCTTAGGGAGGACTAAAATGGGAAAGGGACATATTGAAATATTCCATTATTTGACATTAATTACGCTAGTCGCCAAATATGTTCTTTAATTTATTAGTTTGTATGCACTTTCATTTTTTGACATATGTCAACAAAAACCATAGTTTCAATTTTAGCTTATTTGGTTATCAGAATAGAGATATCAATATGTCATATTGTAAACAATATAATAGTGCAACAGAATCCATGTGCCTTACCGGTTGGTTTTTAGAACTGATTGGAACACATAACTTTCAGCTCCTCATTGTGAGATATTCACAAGTGAAACATAAGTTATTTTATCCTTTAATTTTACCATTTACTTATTGATTATGCTGGATCATAAAAAGTAAATGCAGTTTGCTAGAATTTTTGACTTTCATGGAAAAGAAGGGCTCATTTTAACATTTCATTAAAATATATTACTAGATTCATTTTTGATATAATAGAGAGCAGGATACCAACTTCTATAGACAGTTCAAAGGAAGAAATTGTGACAAACTTATTTATGGAAGAGGAGAATTAGACAAACTTTCTAATTTATTTCACTTTTCTTTTTTGTTCTACCATTACAAACAATGTCACTAGCATCCTTTTATAGGCATTATAGTCCAAAGGAAACATAGAAAACCAAGCACCGTTTGAATCTTCACATACAAAAGACACTTGACTCATACAAAAGACATTTGACGTTTCAATTATTTTATCATTTCCAACTAGCATTTAAAGTTTATTTAACAAAACTCCCCCATAAACTTAAATGCTTCTTCCATCCGTCATACCAACCATTTTCTTGCATTTATTGAGAAGTACTTTCGGTAGTGGTTTTGTAAAGATGTCTGCAGCTTGATCTTGACTTGTCACATGCATCAGTTCCACACTTCCTTCCTTCACATGATCTCGGATAAAGTGAAAACGAGCATCAATGTGTTTGCTTCTTTCATGATTCACTGGATTCTTTGCCAACTTAATTGCTGATTTATTGTCAACATGAATCACGGTTGCATCGAGTTGCTTTAGCTCCATCTTACTTAACAAATTTTTAAGCCATATCGCATGACATACACACGAAGATGCTGCCACATATTCAGCTTCACATGTCGAGAGCGTCACGATCGGTTGCTTCTTTGAAAGCCAAGTAAACGTAGTATGTCCCATAAAGAACACATATCCCGAGGTACTTTTCTGATCGTCTATGTCTCCGCACCAATCGCTGTCAGAATAGCCAACTAACTTGTAATCTTCTGCTTGTGAGTAGAACAATCCATGTGGCACCGTTCCTTGAATGTATCGTAGGATTCGCTTCACCGCCTTCCAATGTGAATGAGTCGGCTCCTCCATGAACCGACTTACAATTCCGACGCTTAAAGATAGATCCGGCCTTGTGCATGTGAGATAGCGAAGGCTTCCTATCAAACTCCGGTATCTATTCGCATCAACACGTTCTCCTCCATCGAACTTTGAAAGTTTTGCACCTGGTTCCATTGGTGTTGATACCGGGGTGCAGTTTTCCATCTTGAACTTCTTCAAAATCTCTTTTGCATATGCCTCTTGTGATATAAAAATTCCCGTCTCTACTTGTCTAACCTCCAAACCCAAGAAAAACTTCATTAAACCCAAATATGTCATCTCAAATTCCCGTGTCATTGTGCTCTTAAACTCTTCTATCATTTCATTATTGTTACCCATAAAAATGAGATCATCGACATAAAGAGCAACAAATAATATATTACCTCCTTTTTTCTTTACATAGAGGGCATGCTTGTAGGGACATTGCTTGAACCCGTTCTCCTTGAAATATGAGTCGATACGTGTATTCCATGCCCGTGGTGCTTGCTTCAACCCGTAAAGCGCCTTCTTCAATTTTAGCACCTTCTTCTCTTCTCCGACTTTCATGTACCCAGGTGGTTGTTCGATGTAGACGTCTTCTTCAAGTACACCATTCAAGAATGCCGACTTGACATCCATTTGAAATATTGGCCATCTGAATTGAGCAGCTTGTGAAATGAGTAATCAGATTGTCTCCATTCTTGCAACAGGAGCGAATATCTCGTCATAGTCAATTCCTGCTTTTTTCTTGTATCCCTTCGCAACAAGTCGCGCCTTATACCGTTCTATCTCGCCTTGAGCATTCATCTTTTTCTTGAACACCCATTTCACACCAATGGGCTGACTTCCTTTCGGCAACTCTGCAAGCTCCCATGTTTTGTTGCGGTTAATTGCCTTAATCTCTTCGTTCATTGCAGCTTGCCACTTCTTGTCTCGAACCGCCTCTTCAAAACTGATATTTTCAGCATTAGACAAAATACATACAAGGTGTACCTCATTTGTCGAATCATACAAATCTTGCAAACTTCTCATTTTTGGTTGTAGTGGTTCATCTTCACTGTCAGTGGTTTCAGGGTCTGTTGGTATACTTGCTGGTGCAATGATTGATGATTCTCCTACTTCTATGACAACCTCCTTCGAATTATTCCAGTCCCATTCGCTTGCTTCGTCTACTCGCACATCACGACTCACCATCACCTTCTTGCTAATCGGGTCGAGCAGCTTGTACCCTTTTGTCTTCTCATCATACCCAATGAAAATATACCTTTTGCTTTTGTCTTCGAGCTTCGTTCTTCGTTGATCTGGTACGTGTGTATAAGCCACACTACCGAACACTTTGAAATAAGAAACTGTTGGTTTTTGTCCGCTCCAAGCCTCTTGTGGTGTTTGATCATTTAACTTCACATGTGGACATCAATTTTGTACGTAGATGGCACATTGCACAGCCTCTGCCCAGAATTCCTTCGGCATCTTCTTACTTTTGAGCATTGATCGAACCATGTCGAGAATAGTCCGGTTCTTCCTTTCAGCCACACCGTTTTGTTGGGGAGAGTATGGTGCGGTTAGAAATTGCCTTATGCCTTGCTCCTTGCAATACTCCATAAAAGCCGTCGAAGTATACTCGCCACCTCTATCGGATCGTACGGCTTTGATGTGTCTACCAGTTGCCTTCTCCACCATCACTTTGAATTTTTTGAACACCTCGAATGCCTCAGATTTTTCTTTCAAAAAATAACCCCAAGTTTTTTTTGAGAAGTCATCGATAAAAGAAATAAATTACCTTTTACCACTGAAAGATTCGGGAGTGATTGGTCCACATATGTCAGTATGAATCAACTCTCGAGAATATGTTCAAAAAACTTATGGAAGAGGATACCAACTTCTATAGACAGTTCAAAGGAAGAAATTGTGACAAACTTATTTATGGAAGAGGAGAATTAGACGAACTTTCTATTTTATTTCATTTTTCTTTTTTGTTCTACCATTACAAACAATTTCACTAGCATCCTTTTATAGGCATTATAGTCCAAAGGAAACATAGAAAACCAAGCACCGTTTGACTCTTCACATACAAAAGACACTTGACTCATACAAAAGACACTTGACTTTTCAATTATTTTATCATTTCCAACAAGCATTTAAAGTTTATTTAACAATTTTGAACTGATCGTTTATTCATTTTAAATGATGAAATTTGATTTTATAATGTGAAAAAAAATACCTATTTGGACATATGGATTTTTATCATCTTACTTGGATGAAATATATTCTTTGTTTTTATGCTGGAGAATCTTTCCACTCTTCATTTAATCATGTGGAATAATGTGTCGATATTCTTCTGAGCTGTAGGGTTGAGCAGCATTATAAGAACGAAAAGACTAAAACGAAATGTACTCGATAACTGCATTTACTAAATGGTAAGCAAACTTGATGCAATGTTAACCATAGAAATATTATTTAATATTTCCTTTAGGGATTCTATGTCATCAAGAATGGTTTCATTTGAAAGTACTTTTTTACAGTGTCCTTTTCCATGAAAAGGTGATCAGTAGATATTTTTTCCTAACAATCACTTCATCTTTCTTTGGAGTTGAAATTTTTCTTCCTTGGGGTAGGAGTTGGGATAGTATGCATATGCCCATTATCAATTTAAGCACAGATATGTTGTATGTTACACTTATAAATAGAGATTCAATATGGTTTTGTAAGATCGTAAGTGAAAATAATGATGTATATCGTTTTTGTGCTTCTACCCTTTCCTACTTTTTTGTCATACCTATTATTTTAGCAGTTTATATGTACTATTTATTTTAATATTTTCTTGCAACACATTTTCAATATAACTTAATTACATGTCTAAATTATAGAATGTGTTATACCTCTATTTTGATTGTTTTTAGTTTTTTGAATGCATATGCTTTTGTCATTTTAGGTATACATTCAAACTTCATGCATTTGATTCATGGTATGTGATTTCTATGGTAAATCCATGCACATATTAACATATTATGTGCAATGACTCATAATGCGAGCAAATTGCATTAAATTGGGCTGCTTCAAAATCATTACTGGGCTACTTTTCCACTGTTAATAGCAAACCCACGAGCATATAATCTTCCCTACAGGATAGTAAACCACCCTCTAATTGCTTTGAACTATTTACATTGATAGCTTAATGCTATATAAGGATAAACTCATAACTTTACCATTGTCATGTAGTTATCAACTTGGTTTAACTAAAATTGTTTGTCAAAAAGAACTTCATGTGAGCCACAAAAATAATGCAATCAATCTACTAATATTATCAGGTTCAAATACTAAAAATAAAGCATTCCCATGTGCATAGCATAGATTTTTTGGCAAGGGTGTGCATAGCATAGATTCAACCAGTGTATTAATTAAACTTCTGTTTTGAACGTTTTCCATTATATATAGTCATTAACAGATCTTATCTCATTTAGACCTCTTTTTATTAGTTTTTCCAGAAGAAAACTCAACCTTACTAGGAGTAGTAGTACTGAGAGGCAAAACATCTGTCAAGACATACAAAGTGGAAGCATAAACTCAATGATCAGTGTATTAATGTTGTTATAAAGCTTAAAAATTATATCAGAACTCATGTTACATATTTGAAGTATTGGTTTCCAATTAAGAGTAGAGGCTTATGGTATTATTAAAACTAAAATGCAAACTTTATAGATTTATTAGCAAACAGTTCATTTTAAACCATTACACAAATAAGTCAATTGAATTTATGCAACATTTGTATAGACTTTATTAATATTTCCTGCATTCAAATACCATAATTTTAGATAAAATGGTAAAAACATATAATAATATTTTGATATCTTATGTGAAATTATTGTTGATTTTTGGGTACAACTAGTGTGATCCTAGGAGCAATTCTAAACCTAGAAATCATTGTTTCTACATTAGCAATACGTTGCAATGCATAATTAAACATCTTTGAAAATGCTTCAGGCCATGTCACAACAAAAGATTTTTTGTGTCACTTCTCATCTTCTCATATTAGTTCTAAGAAAGACCACAATTTGGACCTAATTATACCTTTAGCTCCAACTACATCGTTTATAAATGCTTATTTGATTCCAATATGACGATATCCATAGTACATTCTGTTAGGAAATGCGGAATGCGGATCTTAAGGCAAAACAAACTGGATGGGGGTGAATAGTGTTTAGGAGGATTTATGAAAATATTAAAATTATTTGATCTACAATATGAATCACACACAATAGAGATGATCACAGACACATAATCAAACACAAATACACAGATGAATATAAAATGCAGAAAAGGAAGAACACACCGATTTTATACTGGTTTGGATTAATCCTACGTCCAGCCCCCTGCAACGCTGGATTGCATAGAGTTCTATTATTATCACTATCCAAGTACAACCCATTGATTTCACGGCTATAAGGTTAACACTGCTTCCTTTCCTTGATTTTAGGGCTTTAAGGAACACACCCTTTCCCAAATAATTCCCAAAACAACAGCCCTATAACTCTTTAATAGTACTTCCAAATTGATAGTAGTATATAGAGATTGAGAAGAGATGAAGTTTTATATAATTTGAGTAGAAATCGGCAAAGTATAAGTGTAGAAATCAAGAAAATGATAAATATTAATGGTGGTATGAAAAGGGTGAAGAAGAATAATTCAAAAATTCGAAATCATCCCCTATTTATAGCATTTCAATGGTTGCAACGATTTAAAAACATTACAAATAGTGAAAAGACGCTTCCTTTGAAAATTGAAAAAATGACAGTTGTATGTCGACATAGCTATTTATGTATGTCGATAGATGTATAATAAATTTACTTTTAAAACTATTTTTAAAGTGTTTAAACATATATATTATTCTAGAAATTCTTGAATCAAAACTTAATAAAATAAATGAATATTCTAAAGTGTAAAACCATATGAAATCATAATAATCTAATATATAAACATATTTATAAAGTTATAAGGAACTATAAAACTATAAAACTATATAAATATAGAACTATATAAACTTATATATATTAAAACTTTAAACTTATTGTTTGAAATCATAAGTAAGATAAAATAATTTGAAATCAGAATTTGAATTTTGAAAATAGAAATAGAAATTTGAAATCAGAATTTGAAAAACAGAATTTGAACCTGGAGTGTTATTTAGAGTCTTACATATAAACTAGACTCTATTACTATAGTTTTCTTGAACTCTTAAAATCTTTATAACTTGATTACTCATGAGTCTTAAATCTCCTCTGAATCCTGAATCTCTTGAAACTCTAAAACTGTACAGTCTTCAGTATTTAAGTCTTCTATACAAATCCTGCATATATATATATGTATGTATGTATGCATATATATATATATATATGTATGTATTCTTTAATAGTTTATCTCATGATTCATAATGTACGGTTATAACTTGTTGTTGGTTGTTGGGCGATATGTTTGTCTTTATTTCATTGGGTATGTGGCAGCAGTAGAGTTTGTGAGTTGTTGTCTGTATGTACTGTTATTCTTGTACATATTTTATTGATGCACTATCAATAAAAACACCACACTCTTTTTTTCTGGCCATTACTCACGTTGAGTACTGGTTCGGGTTTCAACGAGGCGGTTTACCCATCTTAAAAAAAATCTAGATAGAGATGTTAGTATATATTTTATAATCAATTAATAATGATAATTGAAATAAGGTTGTTGTCATCAAAACTCCATTCTCCAACACATTCATCGTCTAAAAGGTAAACATTACAGTGCCAATATTAAGTGATAAATTCTACAACAATATTGATCTGTAATATTAAGAATAAAACACAAATATTTAATGTTCAAAACAATTAAGTTATATTTAATTAAAACACAAGAGGCATATTTATTATAGAAGCGTAAATATTGCTTATTTTAAAAAACCATTGCATTATTTACTATCCACATTACAACCATTTTTATTATTCAAACACGTTACAACATTATAATAAATGTAATTATTTGAAGGGATAATTTAACTGTTGACCACTGACTGTAGATATTAAAATTTAGTTCGCTAAATTTATGGGGAGTAATTTGATATTTAATTCAATAGTGCTTAGTCCATGCTTCATCTATTATAAATACGTTAACATGATATAGAATTAGAAGTCCCATACCGCATTGCTAAGTCGGTGAAATATAATAATGCCTGTAAATTTAAATAGAACTTACTTTACACTATCTGGTATGACATTTATTTTAGTGAGACACTAATACATATCATAATATTCATACGCTGGTTACTGCTAAATTAGTGGCCATGTTGCTCGACTACTGTTTACATTATTCATAAATGAAACCTTATTTATTCATTTGTTTTTCTTAAATGTACAGTTGATACCACGGCTTGACTATTCATTGTATAACGTTCGGAATACGATATCATACTTTTACTCTACCAGTTGCATAATTTTCAAAGATGGAGTGTAACACCCCGTATTTAAAAAAACATACTGTTAAAAATAAATTAAGGAATACTAAAATAAATATTTGGAATTAAGTGAAACGGACTGCGCCATTGCGTTCGTCTCGGAATTCTGGTCAAAATAGACACTTGGTTTGCGCAAAACGGACATTGTATGAAGAAGATATTAAGGTTTGAAGTTTATAAACATATAAGCTGCTTATATATAAACAAAATAAATCCAGAATTCAAATTAATTCAAAATCAGAGGGCGCGGGACATAGTGGGAGTTTGGCCCGTTAGGGGTCGACCCCAGTCCCTATACGTGTCGACCCATAGGTCGACCCCACCAAGGGGGTGTCGACCCCTGGGTCGACACACTAAAGGGGGTCGACCCCTATACGGATCTAGGCAGATCCCTACCTCCGAACTTGGACTGATTTCTGGCCTAGATTCATTTGCTGATGGCTATAAATAAGACCTCATTCTCATTGTTTTATTCATCCAAAAACAATGGCGACAATGAGGTGCTGCCCCAAATTAGTTTGATCTAGCCTATTCTTCTTCAACAACAAGAGTTAGACAAATCCAGAGATCTGTGCTATTTCATCTACGTTTTATTCCCTGTTCTTTAGATCCAGTCACAGTCAGTTTATGTTTGTAACACCCCGAATTTTCTATTAACACTAAAGTTGCTAAAATATTAATAAGTGTGTAAGAGAGGGGATGTATCTAATATGAATATAAAAATATTAATAAGTGTGTAAGAGAGGGGATGTATCTAATATGAATATAAAAATATTAATAAGTGTGTAAGAGAGGGGATGTATCTAATATGAATATAAAAATATTAATAAGTGTGTGAGAGAGTGAATGTATCTAATATGTATATAAAAACAATAATAAGTAAAGGGGGATGTATCTAATATGTACATTGTAGAAAATATATATATATTTATGACATGAATAGAAGTTTATTAATATGCTGAGTGTTTGCTGAGTCGCTTCTGACTCATTGCTGAGTCAACAAGATAAACCCCATCTTGTCTGGACGGCTGCGGTTATTTCTAGGTTAAATCTAATGGCCTAAACGCATTCTAAAATCTATAATTAAGTGGGTAGACCCTAGACCTAAATCACTTGTAAAATTAGAGAAGCTACCGTCATGCTGCTGCCATGGAGTTCAGCATAGCCGTCACAAACTAAGAAGAGGAAGCCTAATCATCTACAACTAAATCTACACAAATCAAATCAAAAGATCTCTCTTTCTCTAATTATTTTCTTTTGTTGGTGAGTATGATGATTCTCACAAGACTATTACAAACTAATTTGACTCAGTTATGAATGGAACACAAGAAAGTGATGTGATTTGTAATTGTAAATTCTATATATTGTGGATTCTCTTATTATGTTATTATGTTGTCGTATGATGTAAATTATATATGCTATGTCATGCTATGTTGTAAATTCTCTTATGCTATGTCGTGCTATGTTGAGAATCATGTCAAGCTATGTTATACTATCATACTATGCCATGTAATGAATCATGCTATATTATGTTGAAAAATCATGATGTTGTTGGATCATGCTTAAAGTTATGTTTTTTTTTCTTAATTTAAATGGATCTTGTTTATGGGAATTTGCCTATTAGGTTAGGTGTACCCATAAACTTGAAACTATAATTAAATAAAACTTGATTATGGGAATTTGCCTATTGAGTTAGGTGTACCCATATAAAACCATGTTGTTAAAAAATTATATGATGTTGATTCACACATGTTCATATGTAAGTTTATGAAAATTGATTGAGATTATATTAGGTGAATTTTGAACAAGTTGACACCTTTAGGTCCATGACATGTATAATCTATGCAAGTTGGACATATGCAAGTTTCACCCTTTATTATGATTCATTTGGTCACATATACATGTTGTTATTATGATAATCTCTTTTATGCTATGAGTTAGGCTATTCGAGTCTAACATATATTTTGCGAATAAACGTTCAAACGTGGGTAGGGGTAATATTAGGAATTAATAAATTGGGTGCAATTTTGTAAGATTTTGCATACCATGAATGGATGTCCATAATTGAGTCAATTATGGACATTGTTAAAAATTGGAAGTAATTAATAATTCAAGTAGGGAATTATTAAAATTGGGGGAAAGTGGATTATTATTAATAATCAATGCTTAGGACACGAGGTTGGACCCGTTTGTGATGTAAACCTGCCCGGACCCGCCCGGCAAATCCAGTAGTCACAAATGTCGGCCCAATGTGAGAGGTCCTAGGCCCAAACTAAAGCATAACAGTTGTAAAGACACGAGGTTAGACTCTTTTATGGTGTAAGACTGCCCGGACCCGCCCGGCAAATCCAGCTGCCATAAATGCCAGTCTAATGTGAGAGGTCTTTATGAGGTTATGGCCTTAATGAACTAAGAAATACTTAACCAGATAATCATGTAAGGTGGGACATGGGGGTTAAGTAGGTGCCTTGGGTGGCATGAGGAATCTGGTGGTTGCCTTTAGAGGCATTTGAAATACGATTAGACTTAACCAAACACACATGTAAATGAACATGACTAAGTGGGTTAAGTGGGATGGACTAATGGGGACAAGCTTAGGTGGAATGCTTGTGGTAAATAGTGGGGGCCCATTTCAACCAGTATCCCAAAACGTATCTTTGTGGGCTCGACCCAAGTCGAGGACGGGACACGCATACTGGGTTTGACTATAAGAGGCCAAAACAGGGAGCGGTGGCAACGCAAGTGCAACGGGTTTCATATGCGTGTGTGGACCCGGGCTGGTAGGTAAGACGTTGTTGCATCGTGTAGGTATAAGCCGTGCATGTCCGTTGTATCAGGTTGCCACTTTAGGGGAGTGATACACCCCACTGTGGGGCCAGCACGGGTATCTACGAGTTAGGGAGCCGATCGAATAATGGGAAGTAGGGTACACCTAGTGGAGATAGGGGCAGGCGGCACCTATGTAGTCAGCTAGGGGTACGTAAAGCCATTGGGAAAGTTTCTAAGTGAAGCTAAGTGGGATGAATCTTTAGGGTGACTGGTGTGGTGCAGTATAGTGTTTATCCTTTAGTATTTAGGAGCGCCTATAATGTTGCCTTTAGCGATTGTCTATGTCCTTAATCTGCTCTTCATAGACATTTTCTTGTTTTCCAGCTTATGCCTTAGTCCAGTTATTTTGGTAATAGTATTGTAGAATTATCATATTCACCAGACTTTATGACTGACCCCCTCTTTTCCATCCTTTTTCTCCCTTCAGGTCCGCAGGTTGGGCCAAGTTCTAGTGGAGTCTAGTTGGATCGCTTATCTTCTGGAAAGCTTGGACTGCTGAAGTAAAGTCCAGCTTGTTATCTTTCTTTTTAATGGCTATTCATGTAATGGGATTATGTACTTGTTTTATCAAGATAGATATTGTACTTGACATTGAATATGGTGTTATGATGTAATCAAACATGTTTTGACTTCTGCTACAATGAAATAAAGTTTTTGAATTTCCAAGTACCATTTTATATCTGTCTTGTTGTAATTTTACTGTTCTATATTCACTTAAAACCTCCATGGAAGTTAATGCATTCCCTTTGTGAGTGACATTAATGGACGTGGGGTGTTACACGTGGTATCAGAGCATAAGGTTACCAAAACAGATAAATTTTTTTTTTTTAGAAAAATATTTTTTTTTTCTAAAGTATTTTTGGAAGAAGTGCTTTCAAAAAAAAAAAAACATGTTATTTAAAGAGAGTTTTTATGAAAAACATAATCCCAAATAGCCACATCCTTATCTTCATCTTTCGAATTCTCCATTTTGAATCTTTCCTTTTTCGTTTCAGCATGGCTGAAGATCTTAATCTCCCAGAAGGTGTGAAGATTCCAGGGTGGTTTAGGAGATACTTGGAGGCTAGGGCCACCACTGCAGGCCCAGCGGATACTCCTCCACCCCTAGTTGCACCCATTCCTCCTCCTCCTCCTCCTCGTGTTGACACTTTTGCAAAGACGTGCAAGGAATTCAAGGCTATGGGCGGAAAAACTTTTCAAGGGACTGAGACGTTTGTGGAGGCCAGAGATTGGCTTAAGGAGACTGAGGAATTGTTGGATATCTTTGAAGTGGAAGATGGGAGGAAAGTCCGTTTAGCTGCTTGGTTAATGAAGGGAGAGGCCTCGTTTTGGTGGGAGGTCACTAACGGGGAACGTCCAGTTGATTCATGGGCGGATTTCAGACGAAGGTTTGAGGCAAAGTTTCTTTCAAGGGCAGAGGAGAACTTAAATATGGAAAAATTCCTGGCACTAAAGCAAGGGAGCTCATCAGTAAAGGAATATGTCAATAAATTTAATCAGTTAGCAAGGTTTGGCTTGGAGTTGGTGAACACGCCAGAGAAGAAAGCTTTGAGGTTCGTTAGAGGCTTGAATGAATCGTTGCAAGGGTTGGCTATGACCCACATCCCTATGGGAGCCACCTTTGAAAAGCTAGTAGAAATGGCACTTATGCATGAGGATAAGGCAGTTGAAAAGAAAGGGGATCAGAAGAAACCCCAACAGCAAAATAAGAAGGGTGGTAAAAACAATAATGGCAAAGGGAAGAAGAAATGCTTCAATTGTGGGACGCCTGGCCATCTCAGCAAAGATTGTAGAAAGAAAAAGAAGACTGGTTGTTTTCATTGTGGAGATGCGGGACATTTAGTGAAGGACTGTCCAAAGAAGGGGCAGAGGGCAGGGTCTACCTCGGGAGGACAGGTGCAGGCTCTTATGGCACCAGGGCAGGCAAGGGGGCAAGTTCAGGCTATTGCGGCCCCACCGCTGCAAGAAAGAGGTAGAACAATTTCTGTTGAAAGCTTAGTTTTTCTGTTTGATCATCCTGTCCGTACCTTATTCGATTCTGGCGCATCTCATTCGTTTATCTCTGCATCATTAGTTGAATCACTGCACTTGAACACCAGTTTAGTAGAGGATCCCTTGGTCATTTCAAATCCAATTGGGGGTTCGGCTCATTTGACCATGATATGTTTGGATTTGAAAATCTCTATACTTAGCATTGAATTTAGATGTGATGCTTATGTATTGGGCTTCACGGGCTATGGGCTAATTTTAGGAATGGATTGGTTGTCTAGAAATAGGGCCATTCTTGATTGTGAAAGGAGAGTAGTTAGGCTTGTGACTCGCCTTGGTAATGCTCTCGACATCTTTTGTAATCCCATAAATTCCGTTATACTAAGTTATCTTGAATCGCTTGACGCGTCTGTAGAGAACCTGCGATCGGTAGAAGTGGTCCGGGAATATCCGGATGTGTTTGAGGAGGTGAAGGGCTTACCTCTAAAGCGGGAGATAGACTTTCGAATTTATCTTGTGGATAATGCTAAACCCGTATCTTTGCCAGTGCGCCACATGGCTCCTCGTGAAAGGAGGGAACTCAATAAGCAAGTAAAGGAGTTGCTTGAGAAGGGGTTCATAAGACGTAGTATATCGGAGTGGGGTGCTCCAGTAGTTTTTGCCACAAAGGCGGATGGGTCTCTTAGACTTTGTATGGACTATAGAGAACTAAACAAGCTTACTAAAAAGAACCGACACCCACTGCCGAGGATTGACGATCTCTTTGATCAGTTAGTTGGCGCCTCAGTGTTTTCGCAGTTGGACTTAGCCACTGGCTTTCATCAACTGAGAGTGGCTGAGGATAGTATAGATAAGACTGCTTTTAGGACTCCTGACGGATTCTATGAATGGCTAGTGATGCCCTTTGGTTTGACAAACGCCCCTGCATATTTTGTTGATTTGATGAGTAGGGTGTTTAGGGAATACCTTAACAAATTCGTGGTAGTCTTTGTGGATGACATCTTAGTCTTTTCTAAGAATAAAGAAGAGCACTCCCTACATCTTAGGGAAGTGTTGGAAACCCTTCGAGCGCATAACCTTAAGGCAAAATTTTCTAAGTGTCACTTCTGGAGGAAGGAAGTACGGTTCTTAGGGCACGTGGTTTCCAAAGAAGGGATAGCAGTGGATCCCGCAAAGGTGGTGGCCATCCAAGATTGGAAGGTCCCTAAAAATGCAACCGAAGTAAGAAGTTTCTTGGGGTTGGCTGGCTATTATAGGAAGTTTATCAAAGACTTCGCAAAAATATCAGCTCCATTAACACGGTTAACGAAGAAGAACCTGGTTTTTACGTGGGACAAAGATTGCGATGATGCGTTCCAACGTTTAAAGAGAGCCTTAACTTCAGCCCCAGTCTTAGTGCTGCCAGACGGGAATAAACCGTTTACCATCTATACTGATGCTTGTGGGACGGGACTTGGCGCGGTCCTCATGCAAGAGGGAAGAGTAATAGCCTATGGTGGAAGGCAGTTGAGGGTTCATGAAAAGAATTACCCCACGCATGACTTAGAGCTAGCCGCAATTGTTTTCGCGCTTAAGTCTTGGCGTCACTATCTTCTTGGTGAGAAATTCGAACTGTTCACTGACCACAAATCATTAAAATACTTATTCTCTCAGAAGGATTTGAATTTAAGGCAGCAACGGTGGATGGAATTCTTAGCCTCCTACGATTTTGAAATAGCATATACCCCGGGCAAGGGTAACGTGGTGGCAGACGCCTTAAGTAGGAAAAGGTTGTCCTTGAGTCCGTTGTTTGTTGAACGACAAAGCTTAGAATTCATCTCTATGTTTGACTTTAGACCCTCCGTTGACTTAGTACCCGGTCTGTTAGCATCCTTGGAGGTTAGACCTACACTTCTAGGACGGGTTGGTGAGGCACAGCGAGACGACCCACAGTTGGTTGAGATAGTAGAAAAGCTCAAAGGGGGGGGAGTCGTCAAGCCATCTTCGTAGGTATACCCTAGACGATAAGGGTTGGTTACGAAGGGATAATAGACTTTGTGTACCACAAGACGAAGACTTAAGGAAGGCCATTCTTGATGATGCTCATCGCTCAAAAATGACCATTCATCCCGGCGGGGATAAGATGTACAAAGATATGAAGCGGGTTTTCTTTTGGGCCGGTATGAAAAAGGATGTGGCCGAGTACGTCGCTAGATGCTTGGTGTGCCAACGAGTTAAAGCAGAACAAAAGAAACCCGGTGGGTTGCTTCACCCATTAGAAGTTCCACTATGGAAATGGGAAAGCATCTCAATGGATTTTGTGGATGGATTACCAAGATCAAGGAAGGGTAACACGGGGATTTGGGTTATAGTAGATAGACTTACTAAAAGCGCCCATTTTATTCCCGTGAAAAGTAAGAGAACTGCTCCGTGGTTGGCTTCTGTATACATTAAGGAGATAGTTCGTTTGCATGGTATTCCTTCTAGTATAGTAAGCGACCATGACCCCATCTTTACTAGCGAATTTTGGAAGAGTTTACAAGAGGCGGTAGGGACTCAGCTATGTTTGAGCACCGCATATCATCCTCAGACAGACGGCCAGACCGAGAGGGTGAATCGCATTCTAGAGGATCTTTTAAGGCTTTGTATCCTAGACTTTGGGGGTACATGGGAAGAGCACCTTCCGTTAGTAGAATTCGCATATAATAATAGCTTTCAGTCTAGTATTGGCATGGCACCTTTCGAAGCTCTTTATGGAAGGCCTTGCCGTTCGCCTACATGTTGGTGGGAATCTACCGATAAAATCCTACTTGGGCCCGATATGGTTAGGGAAACCTCGGAGAAGATTGAGTTGATTCGAAGGAGGATGAAAGCAGCACAAGATAGGCAAAAATCGTATGCTGATAAGAGGAGGACAGATCTTGAGTTTGACATTGGGGACATGGTTTTTATCAAAGTATCTCCGTTACAGAATGTTATTCGCTTTGGGTCCGTGGGGAAATTAGCACCAAGGTTTGTAGGGCCGTTTCCTGTAAAAGACAGGATTGGGAAGATGGCATATAGGGTGGAGTTGCCTGAGAAACTTAGTGGAGTACACGACGTATTCCATGTATCACATTTGAGGAAGTGTTTGCACAAGACCGCGGAGGTGGTAGAGCCGAGCTTGCTTAAAGAGGTGGAAATAGAGCGTGATGCAACAATTAGACGAGCTCCTACATGCATTCTTGGGTCGGAGATCAAAAAGTTGAGGAATCGAGAGGTCAGACTGGTTAAAGTGCAATGGGGAGATGATGAGAGCAACGCAACTTGGGAGACAGAAGAGAAGATGCGTTCGTTGTACCCTTTTCTTTTTGAGGGTATGTCTTTTAATTTCTCCTTTATCGCTTAGCTTATCTTATCTTATCTTTAGTATGTCCTCTCATTAGTATCTTTGACCTTTAGTTAGGATAATCCTATGGTTGAAACATGTGTTTGAGACATGTTATGTATGATGGATGCAAAATGGATGCAAGTGTTTGCTAGTGGTTGCTCGTGGATGCATATATACACACACTTTAGGCACTAGATCGGCTCAGTCACTTCATATTGCATATTGCATATATATGGATGTATTTAGTATAATGGATGTATAATGGTTGTACCATCATATGGATGCTGCATTCGGTTGAATGGGTGTGCACGCATATAGAAGTAGTATGTAAGCAATTAGGATCTTTTGCATACATAATGGATTCATGACACTTACATAATTTGCATTAAGGAGGTCAACTGAATCAGTAGACCGCCTGATTTCGCATTAGGTAAGGACATGTACACACACTTGCATATGATCATAAAGCATTAGAAGTCTTTTAAGGACAATGGATGCCTGTGTATGATGGATGAGTAGATGGACGTTTGGATGGTAGGATATACATTCTTCCAGACTTGAAGATTTCGGGGACGAAATCCTAAAAGGAGGGGAGAATGTAACACCCCGAATTTTCTATTAACACTAAAGTTGCTAAAATATTAATAAGTGTGTAAGAGAGGGGATGTATCTAATATGAATATAAAAATATTAATAAGTGTGTAAGAGAGGGGATGTATCTAATATGAATATAAAAATATTAATAAGTGTGTGAGAGAGGGAATGTATCTAATATGTATATAAAAACAATAATAAGTAAAGGGGGATGTATCTAATATGTACATTGTAGAAAATATATATATATTTATGACATGAATAGAAGTTTATTAATATGCTGAGTGTTTGCTGAGTCGCTTCTGACTCATTGCTGAGTCAACAAGATAAACCCCATCTTGTCTGGACGGCTGCGGTTATTTCTAGGTTAAATCTAATGGCCTAAACGCATTCTAAAATCTATAAATAAGTGGGTAGACCCTAGACCTAAATCACTTGTAAAATTAGAGAAGCTACCGTCATGCTGCTGCCATGGAGTTCAGCATAGCCGTCACAAACTAAGAAGAGGAAGCCTAATCATCTACAACTAAATCTACACAAATCAAATCAAAAGATCTCTCTTTCTCTAATTATTTTCTTTTGTTGGTGAGTATGATGATTCTCACAAGACTATTACAAACTAATTTGACTCAGTTATGAATGGATCACAAGAAAGTGATGTGATTTGTAATTGTAAATTCTATATATTGTGGATTCTCTTATTATGTTATTATGTTGTCGTATGATGTAAATTATATATGCTATGTCATGCTATGTTGTAAATTCTCTTATGCTATGTCGTGCTATGTTGAGAATCATGTCAAGCTATGTTATACTATCATACTATGCCATGTTATAAATCATGCTATATTATGTTGAAAAATCATGATGTTGTTGGATCATGCTTAAAGTTATGTTTTTTTTCTTAATTTAAATGGATCTTGTTTATGGGAATTTGCCTATTAGGTTAGGTGTACCCATAAACTTGAAACTATAATTAAATAAAACTTGATTATGGGAATTTGCCTATTGAGTTAGGTGTACCCATATAAAACCATGTTGTTAAAAAATTAGATGATGTTAATTCACACATGTTCATATGTAAGTTTATGAAAATTGATTGAGATTATATTAGGTGAATTTTGAACAAGTTGACACCTTTAGGTCCATGACATGTATAATCTATGCAAGTTGGACATATGCAAGTTTCACCCCTTATTATGATTCATTTGGTCACATATACATGTTGTTATTATGATAATCTCTTTTATGCTATGAGTTAGGCTATTCGAGTCTAACATATATTTTGCGAATAAACGTTCAAACGTGGGTAGGGGTAATATTAGGAATTAATAAATTGGGTGCAATTTTGTAAGATTTTGCATACCATGAATGGATGTCCATAATTGAGTCAATTATGGACATTGTTAAAAATTGGAAGTAATTAATAATTCAAGTAGGGAATTATTAAAATTGGGGGAAAGTGGATTATTATTAATAATCAATGCTTAGGACACGAGGTTGGACCCGTTTGTGATGTAAACCTGCACGGACCCGCCCGGCAAATCCAGTAGTCACAAATGTCGGTCCAATGTGAGAGGTCCTAGGCCCAAACTAAAGCATAACAGTTGTAAAGACACGAGGTTAGACTCTTTTATGGTGTAAGACTGCCCGGACCCGCCCGGCAAATCCAGCTGCCATAAATGCCAGTCTAATGTGAGAGGTCTTTATGAGGTTATGGCCTTAATGAACTAAGAAATACTTAACCAGATAATCATGTAAGGTGGAACATGGGGGTTAAGTAGGTGCCTTGGGTGGCATGAGGAATCTGGTGGTTGCCTTTAGAGGCATTTGAAATACGATTAGACTTAACCGAACACACATGTAAATGAACATGACTAAGTGGGTTAAGTGGGATGGACTAATGGGGACAAGCTTAGGTGGAATGCTTGTGGTAAATAGTGGGGGCCCATTTCAACCAGTATCCCAAAACGTATCTTTGTGGGCTCGACCCAAGTCGACGACGGGACACGCATACTGGGTTTGACTATAAGAGGCCAAAACAGGGAGCGGTGGCAACGCAAGTCCAACGGGTTTCATATGCGTGTGTGGACCCGGGCTGGTAGGTAAGACGTTGTTGCATCGTGTAGGTATAAGCCGTGCATGTCCGTTGTATCAGGTTGCCACTTTAGGGGAGTGATACACCCCACTGTGGGGCCAGCACGGGTATCTACGAGTTAGGGAGCCGATCGAATAATGGGAAGTAGGGTACACCTAGTGGAGATAGGGGCAGGCGGCACCTATGTAGTCAGCTAGGGGTACGTAAAGCCATTGGGAAAGTTTCTAAGTGAAGCTAAGTGGGATGAATCTTTAGGGTGACTGGTGTGGTGCAGTATAGTGTTTATCCTTTAGTATTTAGGAGCGCCTATAGCGTTGCCTTTAGCGATTGTCTATGTCCTTAATCTGCTCTTCATAGACATTTTCTTGTTTTCCAGCTTATGCCTTAGTCCAGTTATTTTGGTAATAGTATTATAGAATTATCATATTCACCAGACTTTATGTCTGACCCCCTCTTTTCCATCCTTTTTCTCCCTTCAGGTCCGCAGGTTGGGCCAAGTTCTAGTGGAGCCTAGTTGGATCGCTTATCTTCTGGAAAGCTTGGACTGCTGAAGTAAAGTCCAGCTTGTTATCTTTCTTTTTAATGGCTATTCATGTAATGGGATTATGTACTTGTTTTATCAAGATAGATATTGTACTTGACATTGAATATGGTGTTATGATGTAATCAAACATGTTTTGACTTCTGCTACAATGAAATAAAGTTTTTGAATTTCCAAGTACCATTTTATATCTGTCTTGTTGTAATTTTACTGTTCTATATTCACTTAAAACCTCCATGGAAGTTAATGCATTCCCTTTGTGAGTGACATTAATGGACGTGGGGTGTTACAATGTTGCTTTTAGATATAAACACCTAAAATTTAATCTTTACATATATATGAATTTGGATCTAAAACTATGCCTAATCAGTTCTATTATCACATGTTCACCAGATCTGCTCTTATATGCTTATCTTGTCATTATGCCCAATTCTGTCACTATGTGCTTATTCAATTGCTATTCCTGTTTCTGCTATCATATGTCTATCTTTTTATTATTCTTATTTCTGTTCTCTTCCCTTCTTCTTTTCCCTTTTTATTTTATAGCCAGCCTACCTTCGAGCCTAGGCATACCGCTGAAATATGTGAACGCGTGAAATTGGGAACGAGGGGAAACGTTAAAATTGGGGCATTACTTGTAATGGAAAATTTGGTAATAACTTGAATTGAAAATATGAATATGGATTTGGGGCATAAACCAAATTGTGATTAAAGATCTTAATTTTGGGCATATGGTACATGTTGCATATGACTTGGGAAAGGGGCATGAAAACCTCTAATGAAATAGGAATAATTGTTAAAGAATGAATATGCCAAGATTTAAAGTAATTTGAAATTGTAACCGTGCTAAGACACGACGTTAGATTACACTTGTTGTAGAAGCCTACTCGGAACCGCCCGGCACATCCAGCATCCACAAGTGGTAAATCTAATGTGAGGGGTCTAAGTGCATAAACACGTGATGATGCTAAGACACGAGGTTAAGTCCGACTTGTGGAAGAAGTCTGCCCGGACCCAACCGGCATATCCAGCATCCACAAGTGGTAGACTTAATGTGAGAGGTCTAGCACATCATAACCATAAATGAATGTATGATAATGAACTTGTAATGCTTAACTTGTTTGAATCCATAAGGATTGCATGAACCAGTTAACTTGAGTAGGGGTTAAGTATATTTTCTTGAATCAGTGGGAGGGTTAAGTTAATCATGTTAAATATGTGGGGAGGGGTTATACATATGAACCCGACAAACTTAACCAGTTAGGGCTATGCGATCTTTTTAAATTCCACTGCTATTTTATATCTGTCTTGTAATGTTTCTGTTTATGTTTACCTATAACGCTTTACGAAACTTAATGCATTCTGATAAATCTTGACATTAACAGACGTGGGGTTCCACATTTGGTATCAGAGCTGAAGGTTAACAGATCGGATAAAATATTTTTAAAATTGTTTTCAAAAAGGTTTTAAAAGAAAGCATTTTCAAAAGAAAAGTCTGTTTTGAAAAACATATTTCCCAAAGCTATAGAAAATATCTATCGATTTTCCGTTTGGGTCCCTTTTTCTTTTCAGCATGTCTGGGGAACCTAATATTCCAAAGGGCATTCAGATACCGGCTCGGTTTCGTAGGTATCAGGAGGCTACGACACCCGCCGAAGGCCAAGCAGACGCCCCTCCTCCAGCTGTAGCCATTGTTCCTCCTCCTCCCCCTCCGTTGGCAGATAATTTCTCCAAGATATGTAAGGATTTATACACTAGGCGGAAAGCCATTCTGAGGGACAGAGACCTTTCTAGAAGCAACTAATTGGCTCAAAGAGACGGAGGATTTTTTTAGGATTTTTGAGGTTGACGATTGTAGGAAGATTCAATTGGTCGTTTGGCAACTGAAAGATAAGGCCTCGTTCTGGTGGGAAGTAATGCAAGCAGGGCGTCCAATGGAGACTTTGGATGATTTCTGTTAGAGATTTGAAATGAAGTTTCTTTCTCAAGCCGAGCAAAGTGTGCAAATGCAAAGGTTTTTGGCGCTTAAGCAAGAAAGCATGTCTGTGAATGATTACATTAATAAATTCAATCAATTGGCGAGGTTTGGGTTGGAGCTAGTGAATACTCCACAAAAGAAGGCTTGGGGGTTCGCTAGAGGATTGAATGAACCCCTCCATGGGTTGGCTATATCTCATATTCTGATGGGGGAAACTTTCGAGAAGCTCGTTGAGATGGAATTAATGCACGAAGAAGATAAAGGTGAAAAGAAAGAAGCTAAGGTTGAGGAAGCACAAAATAAGAATATGTGGCCAAATAAAGGACAACAACAACAACAAAGGAAGGGTGGAAAGAACGACAAGGCAAATGATAAGAGGAAATGTCATAATTGAGGACGCGAGGGTCATTTGGTTAAAGACTGCAAAAGGAGGAAAAATTCTTGTTTCAATTATGGAGAGGTCGACACTTTTCTAAAGAGTGCCCGAAGAAGCAAGGACAAGGTCAAAGGGTAGGATCTTCAGGAGGGGAGGTGCATGCTTTCGTGACTAGTGCGCCAGACAGAGGTAGGAAAGTTTCCAATGAAAGTTTGATTTCTCTTTCCAATCATCCTATTAGAACTCTTTTTGATTCAGACGCTTCATATTCTTTTATATCTGATTCTGTGGTTGAGTCTCTGCACCTTAGTACTAGTATGGTTTTGGATCTCGTTGTTGTCTCAAACCCCATTGGGGGTACGGCTCATCTGTCTATGATTTGTCGGGGTTTGAGAATATCTGTGTTGGACGTCGAGTTTGAATGCGACACATATGTGTTTGGTTTCATGGGCTATGGCTTGATTCTAGGGATGGATTAGCTAGCCATGTATGGTGCCATTCTGGATTGTGAGAGGAAGGTCGTTAGACTTTTGACTTGCTATTGGAGGACCCTCGAGATTTCCTGTGACCCGAAAGGGTCTGTCATGCTTAGTTTGCTAGAGTCACTTGATGCATCTATCGATGATCTACAATCTGTACTAGTAGTCTGTGAGTATCCTAATGTTTTTGATGAGGTTTGGGGCTTTCTTCCGAGGCGCAAGATTGATTTTCGTACATACTTGGTGGACAATGCAAAGCCAGTTGCATTGCCTATGCGCCATATGGCTCCCAGGGGAAGGAGGTAGCTCAGCAAACAAGTAGGGAAGCTACTTGAGAAAGGATTTATTAGGTAAAACATATCTGAATGGGGCGCTCCAGTAGTGTTCGCCACTAAGGTGGATGGTTCGCTTCGCTTATGCGTAGATTACAGGGAATTGAATAAGCTCACTAAGAAAAATAGGCACCTACTTCCGAGGATAGATGATCTGTTTGACCAGCTTGTTGGTGCATCTATTTTCTCCCAGTTAGACTTGGCCATGGGGTATCATCAGTTGAGAGTGACCGAGGATAGTATAGATAATACTGCTTTTAGAATTCCAGATGGTTTCTTTGAGTGGCTCGTCATGCCTTTTGGGTTGACGAATGCACCTGCCTATTTTGTTGATCTAATGAGTACGGTATTTCGGGAGTTTCTACATAGGTTTGTTGTGGTCTTTGTTGATGATATCTTGATCTTCTCGAAGAATGAGTAAGAGCATGCCCTACATTTGAGGGAGGTTATGAAGACTCTCGGTGCACATCAGCTTAAGGAAAAATTCTCCAAATGCCATTTTTGGAAAAAGGTAGTGAGATTTTTAGGCATGTGGTCTCTAAAGATGGGATAGCTATAGATCCCGCAAAGGTAGTTGCAGTTCAAGATTGGCAGACCCCAAAGAATGGAACGAAGGTAAGGAGTTTTCTTGGTTTAGCGGGCTATTATAGGAAGTTCATTAAGGACTTTGCAAAAATATCAGCCCCACTCACCAGGCTGACGAAGAAGAATCTGACATTTTATTGGGATATAGACTGTGAAGATGCTTTTCAGCGATTGAAGAGGGCATTGACAATGTAACGACCCGTCTTTTTGTCCGGGTCTCGATGTAATTAAACCAAATAAACCGTTCATAAAGGCGAATTGTTATTGGTACTAACATATATTGAACAAAATAACAGAACTTTTCATATCACAATACAATATTACATCAGAGTTACAAGGAATATCAGAGTTACAACATATACAGCGGAAGAAATAAATACACTCTCAGTGGAAGAAGCAGTACTACATAGCGGAAGCTCCAAACTCTAGCATTGACTCCAACTCAGAAAGCGCGCCGAGTCCATGATTTATAACTGTAAACCAAACTACTAGCTACCCGTGTGAAAATTAGTGGGCACTAGAGTTTAGGAAGGAACAATAAACTCCAGGTCAGTCATGGGACTGGTGTGAGAACATAAAACAGTTATTTTCATTAGAGTTTATTTTAAAGTTGGGAAGTTCACCTGTCCATGCTGCTAATGCGGAACGGGTTTACTCCATGTGAATGCCCATGAATATGAAATCGCAATGATTTTTGAAAAATAAAGCTGTCATAAGCTCGTCCCACATTACACAACGCAAGCGCACACCAGATGGGCGAGTTTTACTTTATGATAACCAAACATGCTTTCATACGCTAAAATCCTCTTTCGTATTATTATTAGTGCATAGTGTGAAAAACAAGTTCGAAGATAAATGTATTAATCTTAGACGGCATAGTACCCCATCCTAATATGTCGCCATATATATTTATACAAACAAAACCGTTGGGCGCGTATTGGAGATTGGGTTTCCAACTTGATGGTTCCTGGCACGAAAGATCAATTGGAATGCAAACGAAGTGTAATATGGCTTTTTCATCCAGACACGGACACCAACTACAAATCGCGAGAAAGATCAACGGTTTTCGTCCGGACACGGACTCTCGAACATACCCTATTCCCAAATTCAAAAGAGGTACCTCCGCCGCAACTATCAATCACAAAATCATGTATATATATCAACAACCTAACCGCTAGTTTCTCATCATCCGGGGTGTGAGGATTGTCGATGTCACGGTATACACAAAGCTTCACTTAAATAAGTCATGCTTTGATCATCACTAGCTCATTTTATAACTTGAGTACGCCACATTGTCCATCTTTCACATGTCACTGATTCAAATCAATATATAACCTCTAAGGATGTAACTTAGAGACGGGAATACTCAATTGCCACAAATCCGATATATATTCACAGGAATCAGTGCTACATGGTTAATTACAATGTCAGACACACAATCCATACAAGTCCATCCTGGGTCTGAATGGAACAAATCCGAAAATCCTCAAATATATTCAGACCTCATGCCACTTATAACCTCGTCTCAGGTGTACGGCCCAATCCAAGATATCGGCGATCAATCCAAATAATCCAAAGATTCCTGATCTTCATTTGCCATTTCCAAGTCTTCAAATAACGTTGTATTATTACTTGGAATGGTTTTCGGACTTAAATTCGATCCCGGTCTTTCCAAGTAATAAGCGTACTTTAAAACAAAGCTATGGACTATACCGGTTTCAATTCAAATCTCCTTCCAATGTTTGTCAATATATTTGGATTTTCACTTCAATTTCCATAAATATCATTACCATCCTATTTCTTCTTAGCAAATCCATATTCTTTATCTTTGCTATTTTTATCTCTAAATTTGGATTTGAAAGCATCGTACACAAATGTATATCACTTTTAAAACCTTTCACAATATTACGTAAACCTCCTTTCTAGTTTAAATAAAATTCTTGGCTCCCAAAACCAAGTTATTTCAAGGAATTTCTAAAGCGTTTCTTAAAGTGCTATAGAATAGTTATTTAAACAGAATACGTTCACAATCATTTAAAGGATTTAAATCCTTTCTCAAATCATTTAAACTAGGAAGAATGCTTGTTAAATTCCCAAAATCGTCCTAAATTCAAAGGTTTCAATTAAATTCTGAATTTGGTTTTGAAATCACCATCCCGTCCATCGGATCAGTTAGGGATAGCCAGGGAGAGCAGGAAACTGTATTTTCCAAACCCAAGCCTTAGACACTATCCTCTCTGTCACCCTAGAACGTTCCGGTATATATGTATTATTGGAAGAAATGTCGTTCATATATATTTATACGATATCGGTTTAAATATAAGTTGTCAAATTTTCTTTAAAGTCATATTAGAGCTCACATAACTTTTACTAAACCGTTATTTAAATATACTTGGAAACTAAATGAAATGTTACCAAATTTGTTTAATCGTTCAAACTTACAAATGGTCTAAAATAATGAAACCAATGTATTAAATAACTTGCTTACTTTTAAAAGTAGCGAAACCAATATTAAATAAACATGCTTAATTTTTTTTTTAGATAGATAATCATTTACATAAACAATTATAACTCAAAAATCAAAATTTTAAAGCTTAAGCTTAAAATGGTCATGAAACTAAACATTTACATGCAACTCAAAAATCAAATTTTTAATTAGATTTCAAACTGGTTTCAATTTCTAAAAGTCCAAAACAATTTTCACATATTTCCAAAATCGTTTGTTGTTATAAAAGTATTCATGACTTAGATTTCAACTTATTCCAATATCTGAACTCAAAAATGAACATTTTTTTTAACTAAGTAATCGTCATTCATACGAGAAGGAGATTTGGATCATCTACTCATATTTTCCATAACCATGATGTGCGACACAACAAAATCAATACATATGAACACAACATTGCAATATTTAAAACAACTATCAAAGTTGTGCGCAAGCGTCACATTAAGTAACGCTTTGTGTTTGGTGTTCCTAACTTAGACAATCATCCATTCAAATTATCACAACAAAAGCAACCATGCATAGATAATCGGTGTTCATTACTAATTATAAATTACGGTTCCTACTCAACTGAGAAAAAAATTTAAATAAATGTTCTCACCAGAGTTACTTTTCAAATCTTTACTATCACCGCTTTTCCGTATCGACTGCCAAAATTTGCCGAATGAACACGTGCGACGCGCACACGCATTTCTACCATATGTCTTCGCATGTGCTCCTTTAGTACCAACGTCGCTTCTTCCTTTCCGCATGCAGTCATCAGTAGACACACTATTCTCCATTAACGCATGTATGATTCTGACCACGATCCTACTCTGTCATTGTTTCCTACTCATAATTAAGGATATATTTTAAGTCATGAAGGGGCAAAGCTTGAGGTTCACAACCGAAGAAAAGTTCTGGTCAGAGAGCAGCGGTGGTTAAAGGGAAATTTGCCTGGGGTTTTCATAAGGAGGCCTACTGGAGCGGAGCTGTGTGATGGTGGGGTTCTGGCTAAGCTGAGGGAGTCTAGGTAAAGTGGTGAAGGTTAACAGAGGGAAGGGCTTTGCATGTGGAGCGGCGGTGTACTGTAAGTGGTTACTGAGTGCGGTGGTGGAGCGGAAACAACGAAAGGCCATGTTCACGTAGATCAAGTGGGAGAAATGGTGCGGGCATGATGATATGAGGGGGAACTGAACGAGTTTATGGAGAATGGGTGTTTAGCACTTGCGGTGGTGCTTGGTGGTCATGGGCGGTATGCAGACGAAAGGTGATTGAGGTAACAAAATGGAGTTTGCGTGAGGAGAGGGAAAACAATGATAAAGGGCTGTAGAAAAGGGCTTGCGGCTTTGCAAATAAGAGAAGAAGGGGAGTTGCGGAGTGGAGACTGATGGTGGTGACTGGGAGAGCAGCGGATGTGGTGGTGGTGGGAGTAAAGCTGATCGGATTTAGTGGGCAAGGGTCTGGCGTTTGGAGTTGCACTGGTGAGGTGCGGTATGGACATTACAGTAGAGAAACAAGGGGAAGTTGGTTGTGGACAAGGAGAGCCAGGTGGTTTTTGAAGAGGGGAAGGTGAGTTTCTGTCTGTGGGATGAGGGCGAAACTGCTTTTGACATGGAAGGTGCGGTCTTAACAAGGGTAAGGGAAGAGGTCGTTGTTTAAAGATAAGAAGGGGTTTCAATTGAGGTGGTTGGAAAAGAATTATATCTCAGCAGTTTGAAGAGAACGAGAAGTGAATTGTTACGGAGGACCAAGAAGAAGGAGGTGCGTCCTTTTTATAAGGAAAGAAAAAGGGGACACACGTATAAACGAATAGAAGAAAGTGGACAAATGAACAGTGTTGATGAACTGTTCAAAATCTTTGATTACTGTTCCAAAATCTTATCATTGATATGGCAAGATTTTGGTCTGCTATCATATCTTAGACCAGATTTTTTTCCAGATATTGTTGCGAAATTTCTTCAAGGGGGGGGGGACTTTATTTTCCTGCAAACGGTGTGTGAACGCTGGTCTCAATCTCGGACTAATTGTAACAACCCTGAATTTTGGGGGTAAATTTATTTTAAGTAATTTTAATGAGTTTTTGATATTTAAAATAATTTATTTTAAATGATCACGATTAAAATTTTATGTGATTTGTAAGTTTAATTTTCACAAGAATAAACTGAACACAATTGTTGACATTAATTAATTTAATATTGTATATAGGAATTTACATTCCAATATAAGTGGCTAAAAACAATAATAGAAACCATATAAAGGACATTTATTAATGGTTCACAATATTTAGTCTAAGCGTTGCACATAAGGTAAATTCTTAGTTTGTATTATTTAATTTCTTTCCCTATTCAAGTTCTTTTCTAGATCTACAAATTTCTACTATGTAAACATATTCCCTTTTGTACATATCATATATCTATTGTGATTTTAAATCATAGCAACTCAAAATATAGAAAGGTTGTTCTTGTCACCCGTTTGGACTAGCATGTAAATTATTTAGAATTAAGAAATTTTGTAAATGAATGAATATGAAAATAAACGCCAAACAAAATATATATTAATACTATATCCATCCAAAAACATACGTAATTAATGCTAGTTATTATTATTATTATTTTTAATATTAATAGGTAGACGTTAAAATAAGTTTGAATTTGAATGTTCTCCATTAATGACATGTGTATGGTAACATTTCCAATAATAAAATATGTATAAATAGTTGTAACCTTGGGATTCTGGGCAACAAATGTCGAATTTATTATAGATTTTGAAAAGGTTCCAATTAGTGTAAATATGAACTAAAGATTGTAACCATGCAACATTGTTGGGAATAGACGAGTTAATAAATTTTAGAAGTTGAAAAGATTACAATAAATGTGATAAATGGGAAATAAATATTGTAATTCCAATTTAGGAGTAAGTAATGTAGTAAACATAATTATACACACACACACTGTGACGGCAGGGAATTTCGCTCGGTCCGAACCAGTCGCTAAACCGATTCAGGCCGTTCGAAACGCCCTATCGTTTGAGAACACGACAAAACAGAACGCATACAGAAGAACATTTCATTGTATATTACAACAATGCACCAGAATACAAGAATATACAGAGTATAAATGAATATTACACAGAAATATCAGAGATTTAAATTACATTTAAATACATAGCAGCGGAAAATAATACAATACACAACTAGAAAGAGATATACGGATACAAAGCTTTCCGGATATCGTTCCAGCTGTAAACCAGGATCCTGTGAATATAAATCTGCAAAACCGAAACTACTAGCTGCCCGTGTCAAAATAGGGGCACCCAGAGTTTAGGTTAAAACAATAAACTCCAGGTCAGTCATGTGACTGGTGTGAGAACTAAAACAGTTATTAATCTTTATTTTCAAAGCTAGGTAAATCAAGGGACCACGCCGTATAACACGGAACGGGTTTCCTCCCAAGAATACCAGTGCATAAAACAAACAGCGCAATGCTAAATAAAGAAAAATGAAGCTGTTATAAGACCCAGGTCCCATCACACAATGCAACGCAGTCGAGGATAGGGTTTTCCCTTATAACAGCCAAAGAATGCTTGATACGTTTTAAAACAAATCATTTGATACTATTATAAGTGTATAAAACAACTTCAAATCATAAGTATCAATCATAGGCGGCATAAGCGCCCCATCCCACTATGTCGCCATATATAGGATTACAATTAAAACCGCAAATGTCACGTATTTGGAAATTGGATTTCCGTCTATGAACCGAGGCAAAAGATAGTCCTCAACCGATTCGTGACTCTCTAGCCCGAGCCACAGGCAAGCGCGCAGGCAAGCCTTTAGATCGTCAGGGCCGGTCCACACGGAGTGGATTATTATGCCTGAACAATACGTCTCCCCACCCTATGGGGTGTAAGTCTGGTCCGTCAGCCGACCAAAATGCATTCGGCCGAAACCGATATAACCGAGGCGCCTCGCAACCGCAACAACCACATAAGTCAAACTCGTCAGGGCGTGTAAAACCACTGATGCCACTTCTAGCTAGAAAGAAACGCAAGTCCTCCCTGAGGTCCGTCTCCCGTTTTTGGTTCATACCTGGTGTGAAACACGCGAGGTAAACGTTACACAAAGCTACGCCACAAAGGCCGTGCTTTGATCATCACCACAAGACTTTGCTTTTCAACAGAAGCCTTGATCATTTGCATCTTAGCATGCCACACAGGCAAACCATCCTATGCAACCGATATCAGTCACACAGAATGAAATCCGATGTCAGACACACAGTCCATTTACAAGTCCGTCCTGGGTCTGAACGAAACCGGAGGCACCTAGTACCCCGCATATCCATCGATCTCCAAGTACGTCTGGACGATCACTAACTGTTTCCATCTTCTTGGGTGTACAGCCCAATCAAGATCATCAGTAATTACCCAAACGACGTGAAGACCTCCGGTCTTCGACCATCGTCTTCATCTTCGACTTATCGTCGTATCAGTTACTCAGAATGGGATAAACCCGGTCTTTCCGAATAACTCGCGTATATTTTAAATAAGTGTTACACAAACACAACATACGCCTCATTCCAATTCATTAGTCACTAACCGTAAATTAATCAAGAGAATAATTCCCCAAATATTAACCCCGAAGGCCGAAACCAACATCAGATCAATATCCAGAAAACCATTCTGCTTGGCTAACCGCCAGTTAGTTTCTAAATTTCACATTCAAATCTAATTAAAGATTTAACTATCGCCTGGAGCAAAACTGGTGATACTCCATTCTCGATCTTTTCAATCTAATTAAAGATTCATTAAAACTCCACTTAGTTTTAATCTGTGACTGGGTTAAAGAATCAGTGTCATTTAAAACACGGTTCACGATAAACCCAAAGTCACATCCCATTAATTATCGGGTTAAAGAACAAGTGTTATTTAAAACACTGTTCACGATAAACCCAAAAATCAATATCCATTCAATTCCAATTAAATATTATTTAATTGGTACACTTCATTAAATCTAAATCAAAAGATTTAATCTTTTCTCAGCTGGGTTCAAGAACAGTGTTAGTGAAGACACCATTCACGACAAACCCAAATCACATTCATTAATTATCGGGTTAAAGAACAAGTGTTATTTAAAACACTGTTCACGATAAACCCAAAAATCAATATCAATTCAATTCCAATTAAATATCATTTAATTGGTACACTTCATTAAATCTAAATAAAAAGATTTAATCTTTTCTCAACTGGGTTCAAGAACAGTGTTAGTGAAGACACCATTCACGACAAACCCAAATCACATTCGATATTCAATACAAGGCTCTGAATAGAAAATATATCGGCTTATATTCAATATCGAATTCTACGACTAACAAATGTCGTATTGGAAATAACGATACAAATATATATCTTTCAAATTTCCATAACAACACCTGTAATATCACGAATTCCAACATCGAAATATTCCGAAGACAATTTCGATTCAAATCCACTCCAATGCAATCATTGGAAATTTTGGTTATTTTTAAAACCATTTCAAATTCAATTTATTTATTTAAAAATAAATAGAATTATAATTCTAGTTCAAACTAGTTCATTTCGATAAAAATCTATTTTTATCTTTTCAAATATGGAGTTTTTCATCCCAAATCTTCACAAATCATTTCTTATGATTTTACACAAATTATTACTATTTTTAATAATTTTATCAAGGCTCGTACAGCCGATTTCCAACAACGGTCATCGAACTGCACTTACAGCGACCTTTTTCGAATTTGATTTGGACATAATTCCAAATCCAACCGTTAGATTTCAAATTTCTAACATTCGCTAGAAAGCTCTTTTCGATACGAACCCAACGGTTCCGGTTTTAGGAGAATCCGACGGTTGGATCTCCCGTAATGTCCGTTTGAAATAAATGGTCGAAATTCACGAACTGCCGCGGCGCGGCGCGTCCTATTCAGGCCATTATATTATATATAATATATATATAATATATTTCGTCGATTACTATTCAAAACGAATTATATAAATAGTTTTAAAATCGTTTCAAAACCTATTTCAACTTCCATTTCAATTCAAAGCAAAATTGAATTCTTCTTTATAAATTCGTTTCAAAATTCATTTCTATTCAATTCGAATTTCAATTAAATTTGAATTCATTTCAATTCGCTTTCAATTCCATTTGAATTCGTTTTCAATTCAATTCATTTCGAAATCGTTTTCAATTCAATTCATTTCGAAATCGTTTTCAATTCATTTCATTCCGAAATCGTTTTCAATTCAATTCATTTCGAAATCGTTTTCAATTCATTTTGAATTCGTTTTCAATTCATTTTGAATTCGTTTTCAATTCAATTCATTTCGAAATCGTTTTCAATTCAATTCATTTCGAAATCGTTTTCAATTCAATTCATTTCGAAATCGTTTTCAATTCAATTCATTTCGAAATCGTTTTCAATTCAATTCATTTCGAAATCGTTTTCAATTCAATTCATTTCGAAATCGTTTTCAATTCAATTCATTTCGAAATCGTTTTCAATTCAATTCATTTCGAAATCGTTTTCAAATCGATATAAATATCGTTCACGTCAAAATGGCGTCCATACACGGCTTCATAAATTTCTATTTTCAAATATTCTATTTCAAATATTTCTTTTTCAAAATAGTTGTTATTATCAAAATATTTCGTTCAACACATGACCAATCTCAATGAATGAGTACTGTCAACACATGAACTTTTATTTTATAATATTCTTTATTTTTCCAATTGGAATGAGGCTCAATCAATTACCATATAAAGTTAATTATATGGATTTTCATACAACACATGTATATCATAGTATTGAAAAATAATCAACCATCAACCAAAGTGCACTACACTGCATAAGCATCAAATACAGATATTCAACGCTTATAACAGCCTGTCAATCAATCGATCGACATATTTAATCAATCAGGATGAGTGAACTGCATATTTCATCCTAACACCCGTGTGGGGTTTCAAACAATCAAACACAGATTTTATTTGTGCAGTTGGGCGATGTGTGAAATTTATCGACCCAATCAATATCATTCAAATAAGTGTACATAAACAAACCATCTGGTTTGTAAATGAATATTTATTTATTCACTTCACTATTTTCATATTCACGTTAAAAATTATATTTTTAACGATAAAACATTTTATTTCAACCTATGAATTTCTATTCAATTCATTTATTCAATAAAATGATATTTTTATTTTTCTAACATGTTTTAGAAAATTTCGGCGGCATAACGGCACGATACTAGAAACGGGACGAGGCCTAGCCTTATCCCCGGTCTAGTGAAGGCCCACGCCATTCACATATCAATCAAATCCATTCATCTCACCAAACAATTTAATTTCAATCAAATAATCTAACCAACTACACAACCAATCAAACAAGTCCATGGTCTGTGGACGGGTGTCGGGTGCTTCTAATAAGCACCGTCTGCATCCTAGTATATATATATATATAACTAGAAATAAAATTGAAAGGTGAGAAATTCTCACCTATAGCTATCCTAGCTCCATGGCTTTTCATTTGCAGAAGTCTTCATTGTTTTCGCATCTTCGTCAGCTTCGTCGTCCGTAGCTACTACATATATAAAAATCGAATTTTTATTTCAAAGTTCAATATATAAAAATCGAATTTTTATTTCAAAGTTCAGTATATAAAAATCGAATTTTTATTTCAAAGTTCAATATATAAAAATCGAATTTTTATTTCAAAGTTCAATATATAAAAATCGAATTTTTATTTCAAAGTTCAATATATAAAAATCGAATTTTTATTTCAAAGTTCAATATATAAAAATCGAATTTTTATTTCAAAGTTCAATATATAAAAATCGAATTTTTATTTCAAAGTTCAATATATAAAAATCGAATTTTTATTTCAAAGTTCAATATATAAAAATCGAATTTTTATTTCAAAGTTCAATATATAAAAATCGAATTTTTATTTCAAAGTTCAATATATAAAAATCGAATTTTTATTTCAAAGTTCAATATATAAAAATCGAATTTTTATTTCAAAACAAATTCAGTTTTAACTTCTTTTAAATCTTTTACCCTTTTAAAGTTTAAATCTTTTAAAACCTTTTTAGAAATCAGTTTTAAAATCATTTATAAAATCAGTTTTCTAATCTTTATAAAATCAGTTTTACAATCTTTATAAAAGAAACAGTTTTCTAATCTTCAAAAAAAAAAAAAAAAAAAAAATCAGTTTTACAATCTTTATAAAATCAATTTTACAATCTTTTATAAAAGAAACTGTTTTTATTCTTTTTTAAAAAAAATTCAGTTTTTATTTTAAAAATCGAAATCAGTTTTTTTTTAAAAAACGAAATCAGTTTTTTTAAAAATCGAAATTAATTTTAAACTCTGAAATAAAAATAAAATAAAAGTAAAAATGGAAATGCTTACCGTATGCGAAGAGGGGGGGGTATACTGCGTCCTCGGTTGGTCGGAGAGGGTGGCAGGGTGGCACGCCGATGGTGGAGCATTCGATGCGGTGGTGGTTGGCGCGGTTCAGTTGGTGGCTGCGGTTGAATGGATGGGCTGCGGGGTCGAATCGAAGAAGGGGAGGAGGAGCAGCAGCTCGAGGCGGAGAAGAAGGAGGAGAGGGGCGGAGCTTGAGGGGAGGGCGACGACGTCGGAGGGAAGGGGGGGCGTGCGATCGACGGTGGCGACTGGGAATTGGGGATCGGGTTTTAGGGGGTTTTTTTTTTTTATTTCTTCTGAAATGAAATCGAGGGGGGCCAGAACGTATAGGGGAGAGGGAATTTTCCTTTTTTTTTTTTTTTTTCTAAAAGTTGACTTTTTATTCGACTTCGAAACGAGGCCCACCGACTGTCGCCCATAGCGTTTCACCCCCATTCCGAACACAATGGGATATGTATCGTAAGCTGATTCGGCTGTTACAATCAGTTTTCGTTAAATTTATATTTAAATCACTATATTGAATTTTAAACGTACATTTCAAATTACCGGGGTCACATACTAACTAGAAAAATTCCAGAAAAATATTTTCTAGCTTCGTATTGACGATACGGTCCTAACAAAACTAGTTTCGTCGAATTCTGAGACCGTTTGAAAAATGGTCATTTTTCAGTCGATTAAAATCAACTGAAACTGGTCAAACGCGTTTTCTTTTGCCACGCTCACATATTGATTCGAAAAATTATGAAATTTGGAATCTAGCAATAACTTGACGCTGCGGATCCAACAAAACTGGTTTCGTCGAAATCCGAGGTCATTTGCAAAATGTCCATTTTTAAGGGCCTGAATTCCATAGCGACTATTCAGAAATTTCAACTGGACATATCTCTTGATTCCCGCTATGAAATCTCGATTTTTCGGATTCGTTGACAAGATATCATCAATTAGATCCTATTGTTTTTGGTTTCACTAAAATCCGGATTGATTTGCACCCGGTACATTCAATTGAAGTTTGAAATCGAATTATCGAACTACCGCGCCATTTTCTATTCCTTTTATAATTATATATAATTATTATATATTCTAACGACGACGTATATAAATATATTCGTTCGAATTCTATTCAAAATAATTTTTTCGACGATATTATTTAAAATAATTCATTTTGAATATTCAAACTTCGCTAAAATGGCCAAAATAAAAATTTTAAACTGGCCCAGATTTTCGGGTTGTTACAATCTCCCCCACTTAAAACTTTTCGTCCCCGAAAAGGAACAAAGTCGAAAGTGGTTTGATTAATCAACGCTACGATCGATCTGGCTTCCATCCTCCAACTTTTCAGTTTCTGAGAATTTCTAAAATTTCAAAAATTTGGCTAACACCCTAAATTTTTGAAAAATTTCGCCATAACCTCCCCTGCACCGGGAGCATCGGGGAATTTCAAATAGCTTCCCCGGTCCTTCAGATCTCAAAAAGAAAAAGAAAAAGCCAAGCGGCTAGCCAATAGGCTCACAAAATCATCATCACCCAAACAAAACAGGAAATTATGTAGTAAACATGTACCTATTTGTCGGGCAAACAAATTTTATTCTTCGGCTCTAGCCTCCTTGCTATGACCTGTTCAATGATATACACGTATATGCAAGCAAATGCGACCAATTTTCAATACAATTCAATATTCGGTTCAATTAGGCATAAATGGTTAAAAATTAGCAAACAAATAAACAAACAACACAAACATCAATCAATTAGTGGATTAACGTTTTAAATTCATAATTTCGATACATATACAAAAAATCATGTTTTGATGCCAAATCACAACAATGAATTCTAGCTATATATAAGTTTTGGTTCTCACACCAGCCTAATGGAAATATATAGAAAATCACACCTTCGAAACTCGAACACACACTACTGATGCTATATAGTCATCAGTAGAATCATCTCCGGGCGACTAGAGTGTGATGCTATATCTATCCAATATATTAAAACTTCGAATACACGTGGATCAGACGTATACCCAAAATTTTTATATACTGCATTGTCCAAACCAATATAATCAAATAATCAAATACGAATAAGTGATTTAAATTTTCAAAACAAAAATTTGTTTTCATTTTCAAAAATATACTCTTCACACTCGTTCTAGGATACTACTGATCCCATCTCTAACGAGTCATTCCCATTGGATTTTACTAACCCAATATCTGATGAATTCTTTCGTATGGTTCTAATGTGCCTTGTTCTCTAGCTTTGTAAACCAAAGCTCTGATACCAACTGTGACGGCAGGGAATTTCGCTCGGTCCGAACCAGTCGCTAAACTGATTCAGGCCGTTCGAAACGCCCTATCGTTTGAGAACACGACAAAACAGAACGCATACAGAAGAACATTTCATTGTATATTACAACAATGCACCAGAATACAAGAATATACAGAGTATAAATGAATATTACACAGAAATATCAGAGATTTAAATTACATTTAAATACATAGCAGCGGAAAATAATACAATACACAACTAGAAAGAGATATACGGATACAAAGCTTTCCGGATATCGTTCCAGCTGTAAACCAGGATCCTGTGAATATAAATCTGCAAAACCGAAACTACTAGCTGCCCGTGTCAAAATAGGGGCACCCAGAGTTTAGGTTAAAACAATAAACTCCAGGTCAGTCATGTGACTGGTGTGAGAACTAAAACAGTTATTAATCTTTATTTTCAAAGCTAGGTAAATCAAGGGACCACGCCGTATAACACGGAACGGGTTTCCTCCCAAGAATACCAGTGCATAAAACAAACAGCGCAATGCTAAATAAAGAAAAATGAAGCTGTTATAAGACCCAGGTCCCATCACACAATGCAACGCAGTCGAGGATAGGGTTTTCCCTTATAACAGCCAAAGAATGCTTGATACGTTTTAAAACAAATCATTTGATACTATTATAAGTGTATAAAACAACTTCAAATCATAAGTATCAATCATAGGCGGCATAAGCGCCCCATCCCACTATGTCGCCATATATAGGATTACAATTAAAACTGCAAATGTCACGTATTTGGAAATTGGATTTCCGTCTATGAACCGAGGCAAAAGATAGTCCTCAACCGATTCGTGACTCTCTAGCCCGAGCCACAGGCAAGCGCGCAGGCAAGCCTTTAGATCGTCAGGGCCGGTCCACACGGAGTGGATTATTATGCCTGAACAATACGTCTCCCCACCCTATGGGGTGTAAGTCTGGTCCGTCAGCCGACCAGAATGCATTCGGCCGAAACCGATATAACCGAGGCGCCTCGCAACCGCAACAACCACATAAGTCAAACTCGTCAGGGCGTGTAAAACCACTGACGCCACTTCTAGCTAGAAAGAAACGCAAGTCCTCCCTGAGGTCCGTCTCTCGTTTTTGGTTCATACCTGGTGTGAAACACGCGAGGTAAACGTTACACAAAGCTACGCCACAAAGGCCGTGCTTTGATCATCACCACAAGACTTTGCTTTTCAACAGAAGCCTTGATCATTTGCATCTTAGCATGCCACACAGGCAAACCATCCTATGCAACCGATATCAGTCACACAGAATGAAATCCGATGTCAGACACACAGTCCATTTACAAGTCCGTCCTGGGTCTGAACGAAACCGGAGGCACCTAGTACCCCGCATATCCATCGATCTCCAAGTACGTCTGGACGATCACTAACTGTTTCCATCTTCTTGGGTGTACAGCCCAATCAAGATCATCAGTAATTACCCAAACGACGTGAAGACCTCCGGTCTTCGACCATCGTCTTCATCTTCGACTTATCGTCGTATCAGTTACTCAGAATGGGATAAACCCGGTCTTTCCGAATAACTCGCGTATATTTTAAATAAGTGTTACACAAACACAACATACGCCTCATTCCAATTCATTAGTCACTAACCGTAAATTAATCAAGAGAATAATTCCCCAAATATTAACCCCGAAGGCCGAAACCAACATCAGATCAATATCCAGAAAACCATTCTGCTTGGCTAACCGCCAGTTAGTTTCTAAATTTCACATTCAAATCTAATTAAAGATTTAACTATCGCCTGGAGCAAAACTGGTGATACTCCATTCTCGATCTTTTCAATCTAATTAAAGATTCATTAAAACTCCACTTAGTTTTAATCTGTGACTGGGTTAAAGAATCAGTGTCATTTAAAACACGGTTCACGATAAACCCAAAGTCACATCCCATTAATTATCGGGTTAAAGAACAAGTGTTATTTAAAACACTGTTCACGATAAACCCAAAAATCAATATCCATTCAATTCCAATTAAATATTATTTAATTGGTACACTTCATTAAATCTAAATCAAAAGATTTAATCTTTTCTCAACTGGGTTCAAGAACAGTGTTAGTGAAGACACCATTCACGACAAACCCAAATCACATTCATTAATTATCGGGTTAAAGAACAAGTGTTATTTAAAACACTGTTCACGATAAACCCAAAAATCAATATCAATTCAATTCCAATTAAATATCATTTAATTGGTACACTTCATTAAATCTAAATAAAAAGATTTAATCTTTTCTCAACTGGGTTCAAGAACAGTGTTAGTGAAGACACCATTCACGACAAACCCAAATCACATTCGATATTCAATACAAGGCTCTGAATAGAAAATATATCGGCTTATATTCAATATCGAATTCTACGACTAACAAATGTCGTATTGGAAATAACGATACAAATATATATCTTTCAAATTTCCATAACAACACCTGTAATATCACGAATTCCAACATCGAAATATTCCGAAGACAATTTCGATTCAAATCCACTCCAATGCAATCATTGGAAATTTTGGTTATTTTTAAAACCATTTCAAATTCAATTTATTTATTTAAAAATAAATAGAATTATAATTCTAGTTCAAACTAGTTCATTTCGATAAAAATCTATTTTTATCTTTTCAAATATGGAGTTTTTCATCCCAAATCTTCACAAATCATTTCTTATGATTTTACACAAATTATTACTATTTTTAATAATTTTATCAAGGCCCGTACAGCCGATTTCCAACAACGGTCATCGAACTGCACTTACAGCGACCTTTTTCGAATTTGATTTGGACATAATTCCAAATCCAACCGTTAGATTTCAAATTTCTAACATTCGCTAGAAAGCTCTTTTCGATACGAACCCAACGGTTCCGGTTTTAGGAGAATCCGACGGTTGGATCTCCCGTAATGTCCGTTTGAAATAAATGGTCGAAATTCACGAACTGCCGCGGCGCGGCGCGTCCTATTCAGGCCATTATATTATATGTAATATATATATAATATATTTCGTCGATTACTATTCAAAACGAATTATATAAATAGTTTTAAAATCGTTTCAAAACCTATTTCAACTTCCATTTCAATTCAAAGCAAAATTGAATTCTTCTTTATAAATTCGTTTC
Organism: Allium sativum; assembly: GCA_030737875.1. Classification (NCBI taxonomy): domain Eukaryota; kingdom Viridiplantae; phylum Streptophyta; class Magnoliopsida; order Asparagales; family Amaryllidaceae; genus Allium; species Allium sativum. The sequence goes on along the minus strand of CM060918.1, from coordinate 154,517,545 downwards.
AAAATTCATTTCTATTCAATTCGAATTTCAATTAAATTTGAATTCATTTCAATTCGCTTTCAATTCCATTTGAATTCGTTTTCAATTCAATTCATTTCGAAATCGTTTTCAATTCAATTCATTTCGAAATCGTTTTCAATTCATTTCATTCCGAAATCGTTTTCAATTCAATTCATTTCGAAATCGTTTTCAATTCATTTTGAATTCGTTTTCAATTCATTTTGAATTCGTTTTCAATTCAATTCATTTCGAAATCGTTTTCAATTCAATTCATTTCGAAATCGTTTTCAATTCAATTCATTTCGAAATCGTTTTCAATTCAATTCATTTCGAAATCGTTTTCAATTCAATTCATTTCGAAATCGTTTTCAATTCATTTCATTTCGAAATCGTTTTCAATTCAATTCATTTCGAAATCGTTTTCAAATCGATATAAATATCGTTCACGTCAAAATGGCGTCCATACACGGCTTCATAAATTTCTATTTTCAAATATTCTATTTCAAATATTTCTTTTTCAAAATAGTTGTTATTATCAAAATATTTCGTTCAACACATGACCAATCTCAATGAATGAGTACTGTCAACACATGAACTTTTATTTTATAATATTCTTTATTTTTCCAATTGGAATGAGGCCCAATCAATTACCATATAAAGTTAATTATATGGATTTTCATACAACACATGTATATCATAGTATTGAAAAATAATCAACCATCAACCAAAGTGCACTACACTGCATAAGCATCAAATACAGATATTCAACGCTTATAACAGCCTGTCAATCAATCGATCGACATATTTAATCAATCAGGATGAGTGAACTGCATATTTCATCCTAACACCCGTGTGGGGTTTCAAACAATCAAACACAGATTTTATTTGTGCAGTTGGGCGATGTGTGAAATTTATCGACCCAATCAATATCATTCAAATAAGTGTACATAAACAAACCATCTGGTTTGTAAATGAATATTTATTTATTCACTTCACTATTTTCATATTCACGTTAAAAATTATATTTTTAACGATAAAACATTTTATTTCAACCTATGAATTTCTATTCAATTCATTTATTCAATAAAATGATATTTTTATTTTTCTAACATGTTTTAGAAAATTTCGGCGGCATAACGGCACGATACTAGAAACGGGACGAGGCCTAGCCTTATCCCCGGTCTAGTGAAGGCCCACGCCATTCACATATCAATCAAATCCATTCATCTCACCAAACAATTTAATTTCAATCAAATAATCTAACCAACTACACAACCAATCAAACAAGTCCATGGTCTGTGGACGGGTGTCGGGTGCTTCTAATAAGCACCGTCTGCATCCTAGTATATATATATATAACTAGAAATAAAATTGAAAGGTGAGAAATTCTCACCTATAGCTATCCTAGCTCCATGGCTTTTCATTTGCAGAAGTCTTCATTGTTTTCGCATCTTCGTCAGCTTCGTCGTCCGTAGCTACTACATATATAAAAATCGAATTTTTATTTCAAAGTTCAATATATAAAAATCGAATTTTTATTTCAAAGTTCAGTATATAAAAATCGAATTTTTATTTCAAAGTTCAATATATAAAAATCGAATTTTTATTTCAAAGTTCAATATATAAAAATCGAATTTTTATTTCAAAGTTCAATATATAAAAATCGAATTTTTATTTCAAAGTTCAATATATAAAAATCGAATTTTTATTTCAAAGTTCAATATATAAAAATCGAATTTTTATTTCAAAGTTCAATATATAAAAATCGAATTTTTATTTCAAAGTTCAATATATAAAAATCGAATTTTTATTTCAAAGTTCAATATATAAAAATCGAATTTTTATTTCAAAGTTCAATATATAAAAATCGAATTTTTATTTCAAAACAAATTCAGTTTTAACTTCTTTTAAATCTTTTACCCTTTTAAAGTTTAAATCTTTTAAAACCTTTTTAGAAATCAGTTTTAAAATCATTTATAAAATCAGTTTTCTAATCTTTATAAAATCAGTTTTACAATCTTTATAAAAGAAACAGTTTTCTAATCTTCAAAAAAAAAAAAAAAAAAAAAATCAGTTTTACAATCTTTATAAAATCAATTTTACAATCTTTTATAAAAGAAACTGTTTTTATTCTTTTTTAAAAAAAATTCAGTTTTTATTTTAAAAATCGAAATCAGTTTTTTTTTAAAAAACGAAATCAGTTTTTTTAAAAATCGAAATTAATTTTAAACTCTGAAATAAAAATAAAATAAAAGTAAAAATGGAAATGCTTACCGTATGCGAAGAGGGGGGGGGTATACTGCGTCCTCGGTTGGTCGGAGAGGGTGGCAGGGTGGCACGCCGATGGTGGAGCATTCGATGCGGTGGTGGTTGGCGCGGTTCAGTTGGTGGCTGCGGTTGAATGGATGGGCTGCGGGGTCGAATCGAAGAAGGGGAGGAGGAGCAGCAGCTCGAGGCGGAGAAGAAGGAGGAGAGGGGCGGAGCTTGAGGGGAGGGCGACGACGTCGGAGGGAAGGGGGGGCGTGCGATCGACGGTGGCGACTGGGAATTGGGGATCGGGTTTTAGGGGTTTTTTTTTTATTTTATTTCTTCTGAAATGAAATCGAGGTGGGGGCCAGAACGTATAGGGGAGAGGGAATTTTCCTTTTTTTTTTTTTTTTTTTTCTAAAAGTTGACTTTTTATTCGACTTCGAAACGAGGCCCACCGACTGTCGCCCATAGCGTTTCACCCCCATTCCGAACACAATGGGATATGTATCGTAAGCTGATTCGGCTGTTACAATCAGTTTTCGTTAAATTTATATTTAAATCACTATATTGAATTTTAAACGTACATTTCAAATTACCGGGGTCACATACTAACTAGAAAAATTCCAGAAAAATATTTTCTAGCTTCGTATTGACGATACGGTCCTAACAAAACTAGTTTCGTCGAATTCTGAGACCGTTTGAAAAATGGTCATTTTTCAGTCGATTAAAATCAACTGAAACTGGTCAAACGCGTTTTCTTTTGCCACGCTCACATATTGATTCGAAAAATTATGAAATTTGGAATCTAGCAATAACTTGACACTGCGGATCCAACAAAACTGGTTTCGTCGAAATCCGAGGTCATTTGCAAAATGTCCATTTTTAAGGGCCTGAATTCCATAGCGACTATTCAGAAATTTCAACTGGACATATCTCTTGATTCCCGCTATGAAATCTCGATTTTTCGGATTCGTTGACAAGATATCATCAATTAGATCCTATTGTTTTTGGTTTCACTAAAATCCGGATTGATTTGCACCCGGTACATTCAATTGAAGTTTGAAATCGAATTATCGAACTACCGCGCCATTTTCTATTCCTTTTATAATTATATATAATTATTATATATTCTAACGACGACGTATATAAATATATTCGTTCGAATTCTATTCAAAATAAATTTTTCGACGATATTATTTAAAATAATTCATTTTGAATATTCAAACTTCGCTAAAATGGCCAAAATAAAAATTTTAAACTGGCCCAGATTTTCGGGTTGTTACACACACACACGCACACACTCACATAAATATGATGAATCGTAATTAATGTGTTTAATAATAATTAATGCAATTAATAAGATTAATTTGAATGTCTATCGAGTTTGGGAAAAATACCTTATGTTTCTCCCTAACATGGTTCAAACCATGTGACACGGTTATTTAATAGTAGGTTTTTGAATGTTAATTCGGCATCAATAGAAATATTTTTCAAAAAAAAAAAAAAAAAAGAATTTCCATATCTCAGCACTGTTTATATATTCACACAAATGGATGTATTTGATGCACCTTTATAATACCATAAATTAAGTTTCATTCAAGTTTTCAATTAAATTAATATATATGCTATCCTTTATTTATTTCGTTTACTTATGTGATATGCCTTCTTATTACACTTACCTACATGTTAATACAGTATCAATTTATGCCATGAATAATTTTGATTAATAGCATTTATGAATCAATCAATGCAAATTAAAGATAAAATATAAAAGGTTTCTTTCTCCATTTTGTGTAATTTATGTATTCAATTAATTACTTCTTTAGGGAAAGAAACTTAAAGTTTTTTATTTATATATATACTAGTTAGGATAAGTTTATGGTCAAAACACAAAACCATATTCTTGCATATGTAGCCGCCGCCCTTTACATTTTCAATGGCTGAAAATGCACAAAAAGAAAATTTTAATTCCTCCTAGTCTGCCACAAATTAAAATATGAAATCAAGACAAATAATCAAGAGTAAGGCTTCGAAGTGGCGGGGTTGGATGGTGGACTCGGTGGTTTCTGATTGGAGCAACGATGATCGGTGTGGCGTGCGCAAGGAGATGTTGAAGGGGAGTGATGGGTTCCAAGCAACGTAAGAAGAAGAAGGAGGGTGTGGCCATTTTTTTTATTGTAAGGGTAATTAAAGAATTTAATTAAATTAATTAATTTAAATATGTAATGCAATGTATGAACCATCATATTTTTGTCGTACGAGGTCAAAGTTCGATGATTTCAATTGCGTTGGATTCGCAGCAGCGAACACTACATTTCAGAACTGACTAGAACTGAAAAGGAGCACTTTGGAAATTCAGCCAGAAATGAACATGAACGATTTCTGAAAACCCATCAATGTGAGATTTCTTTTCTTTTTAAAATTAAAATTAATAAAAATAAGAATTTCAGTTTGTATGTGATGTGAAAATTCTGATTTAAAATTAATTTTTAATTATTTATTTCTCGCTTTAGAATCATATCACTTTTGTGTTATATTAGAATTGTTGTGTAAACATATAACTTGTATGCTATATGAGAGTTGCCCTATGAACATATCACTTGTATGTGAATTAGAATAGACAAATATAAACATATCACCTTTATATGAAATTTCTAATTTGAATAAATAAAAAAATAAATTACTTATTATTGTGTTTAATAATTCATACATATTCATTATCGGATTTTAAATGGTTGTTGCTGCTTGTTGTTCTGTTAATTAGGTGAGATATTTTTGTCGTATCTAACTTGACAAAATAAACATGCCATTCATGTTGAATCCACCTTGACAAATTAGAACTGTCATTTTAATCAGTATACGTTGTGTTAAAATAAAATGATTATTTTTGTCAGTATACATTGTATGAAAGAAAATATGCCATTTGTTATTATAGAATTTATGAAAACGTCATTTATGCTAAAGGGAAATTTGTCATTTATGTTGAGACGAATTAGTCTTTCATGGTAGAATATTTTAATGTCATTTATTTTAAATGCCATTAGATCGGAATGTCAATAGATTTATATGTCATTAACTTAGAATATAAATATTGTTTATGTTAGAATTGATAAATTAAAATATAAAGTAGTAGTGACAAAAATCATATTTTTGTCAATACAAAGAAGTTGCGACAAAAATCATATTTTTGTCAATATAAAGTAGTAGCGACAAAATTCACATCTTTGTCAAGATAAAAGAGTTAAAACAAAAACTGCAATTTGGTTACAAAGAGAATGATAAAAATGTAAAAGAAAGGAAATGTAATAACGTACATTTTTCAATGTAAAAGAAAGGAAACGAAATAACTTACATTTTTTATTAATGTAATTTAAGGTGAATAAAAAATTACATTTTTTTATTTAATGTAATTTAAAATGAATAAATAATTACGTTTTCAATGTCATAAAAAGAATGAATTCAACCTTGAAATAGAATTTACAATTTTTATGTAAATATAATAAGAAAAAGAAATTGAGACATTGAATTGAAATTTACATTTTTATGTAACCAATTAAGATATGATTTTTCCATGTAACGAAATTTACATTTTTATGTAATCAATTAAGATATGATTTTGCCATGTAACGAAATTTACATTTTTATGTAATCAATTAAGATATGATTTTGCCATGTAACGAAATTTACATTTTTATGTAATCAATTAAGATATGATTTTGCCATGTAATGAAATTTACATTTTTATGTAATCAATTAAGATATGATTTTGCCATGTAACGAAATTTACATTTTTATGTAATCAATTAAGATATGATTTTGCCATGTAACGAAATTTACATTTTTATGTAATCAATTAAGATATGATTTTGCCATGTAATGAAATTTACATTTTTATGTAATCAATTAAGATATGATTTTGCCATGTAACGAAATTTACATTTTTATGTAATCAATTAAGATATGATTTTGCCATGTAACGAAATTTACATTTTTATGTAATCAATTAAGATATGATTTTGCCATGTAACGAAATTTACATTTTTATGTAATCAAGATTTAAGGAAAGAGAATTGCATTTTTATGTAATCAAGATTACAAAGAAAGAGAATCACATTATATGTAATTAAAGAATAATAATTTATATTAAATAAAATGGCATTTTATATGTAATTAAAGCATAAGTAAAAAGAGCAATTTGACAATGGAATCAAAATCACCTTTTTATGTAATTTAAAAAGATGGAAATTTTCTTTGTAATGATTAATCACATTTTTGTGTTAGAAATGTAAATATTAGAAAATCACATATTTATGTTAAAAAGGGAATTCATTAAAGCATATAGGGAAGAATGGAATTTTGTTAACATAAGAATTTGCATTTTTAATGTAAATGAAATATGAGTCATAAATAAAAAGGAATTTAATTAAAAAGATTCCATCTTTACTGTCAATATGCTAAGATAAGAAGATTAGATTTAGAATTAGACATTTTGAAAGGTTTATTGTTATTAATATAATAATTGAGAAAGTCCCAAATTTATTAAGATTTGAACAGGTAAGTTATATTATTTGAAATCAAGTTATTTTGGAAATATGGAATATTCTAAAATTAAGAGATTTTGAAATGAGAAATAGTTTAAAATAATATTTTTACTAGAACAATTATAATGATTAATTAAAATTGTACTTGGACACGAGGTTAGGTCACATTTGTGGTGGAAGTCTGCCCGGACCCGACCGGCATATCCAGCAGCCACAAATGTTGGGCCTAATGTGAGAGGTCCAAGTGCGCAAATACAAATTGGGCCAAGACACGAGGTTAAGCCCAACTTGTGGGATAAGTCTGCCCGGAACCGACTGGCCCATCCAGCATTCACAAGTTGCAGGCCTAATGTGAGAGGTCTGGCCCATATTAAAATATAAATGGTTAAATAGAAAATGGACATTATTTACACCGTCATGAGTTAAATTAGAAAGTTACATTATTTTCACTGTCATGTTTAAAGAAGAGAAATTTATATTTTCATGTAATTGGATTTTAATTGAAAAGAATAAGGATATGAAATTACATTTTTATGTAATTGGATTTTCATAAAAATAAAAAGATTTAAGATATGGAAATTTCATTTTCATGTAAATAGATTTGCACACAAAATTATCGTTTTGTTTGTAATGTAAAATTATTATTTTTGTGTTTTGCATTGAAAAGGTAACAAAATTATCAATTTTGTTACATTGAAATAAACAAACAAAAATACTCATTTTTATAGAAGTAAAAGTGGATGAACAAAAATATTCGTTTGTTGAAATTTAAATGAAACACAAGAATGCCTATTTTTGTTGGAATTGGTATGATACACAAAATACATTTTGTGTAATTCGAAGGATGAAACAAGAAAATGTACATTGTTATGTATAAGATGTGTATGTGTATTAATATAAACATTATGGTGTGTACATTGTACGTTAATATTGTATATACGAATAGGAATGTTTTTCGTTAGCAAAATGTAATAAAATAAAATAAATTTCATTACACATTATAAACATTTCGATAGGTTGTGAAGCAAAACATTCACTACTTGTTATGTAATTACGTTAATGAAATGGAATTTAATTATTTTTATATAAATAAAAATAAAGATAAATCGTTACAAATTACTAATAACGATATGAAATGATTTCCAACTTATATATATACGAGAATTATTTGAAAAGTCCGAGTTTATCTCATTCCAAATAATTTGAACGACGTTTAAAATTCAAGAGTTGAAGACGGCGATTGAAGACCGATGATCTTCACATCGAATGGACGACGACTGCTGATGCTCGTGATGGGAGTAGCTACCTTGAAGGGGCTACAGTGGTGGCCGTCCAGACGTAGTGTTGATTAGTATGGATTTGGCTTTCGCTCAGACCTAGAGCATAAGCTTATAAATGGATTGTGTGTCTGACATCGTACTCCATTAAATATCATGTTATTAATCTTCTGTCGAATGTATGGATGTTTGGTGGCGGAGAATTTATTCTCTTGCTTAACATCCGTTCATATATTTCGGCAAAGGATTGGTAGTGTGATATGGAGTGACGATGTGGCATGCTAAGATGCATATGATCAAGGCTTTGTTGAAAAGCAGGCCTTGTGAATGATCAAAGCATAGCCTGTTTAGGCATAGCTTTGTGTATAGCATGACTTCGCGAGCCTCACACACCGGCGGAGTCTAAAACGGGAGAAGGGAACGCAGGGAGAGCAACACGTTTCTTTCTAGCTAGAAGTGGTGTTTGGGTTTTAATACGGCCCGACATTTTACTTATGTGGATGTTGGAATGAGGCGCCTCGGATGATAGGTCCTATAGGACTGGGAAACGTGTGTTCAGGAATAACTAATCCGCAACTCGTATGGTGGACCGGCTCTGCAGCTATCCAAGGGTTAACTGCGGGGAACCCTGAGACATTAGCTAGAGTGTCTCGAATCGGTAAGGAGCTCCTCCCTAGCCTTGACTCATGATGGAAACCCAATTTCCAATACGACCTCATGCGGTTTTGATTGTATTACTAGTATGGAGGCATAGTAATATGGGATACTATTCTTCCTAGGATTGATATATTATGGTTGAAACTGTTTTTGAAAACTTATACACACTAATAATAATATCAAATTCGCTTTTATCGTACCAAGCATGTTTAATCACCATAAGGTAAAACTCTATCCTCTGGTGTGTGTTGCATTGTGTGATGGGACCTGAGTCTTATGGTGGTTTCATTTTTCTAAAAAGCATTGCGTTGTTTAACGATTTACTTTAAGTTATGCACGGCAATCCATTGGAGTAAACCCGTTCCGCGTTAGCGGTGTGGTCCTTGGATTTGCCTTATTACTATTAGTTTGATTAGTTAAGAATTCTCACACCAGTCCCATGACTGACCCGTTGTTTGTTTCCACCTTTGCAAACTCGGGTGCCCTCTTTTCAACACGGGCAGTCGAGTAGTTTCTCTATAGGTCTTTATCTCGAGCAGGATTCTGGATTGAAGCTTTAAGCTGTGACAGAGCGTAGTTGTCTTCCGCTGTATCTATTTTATTTCCGCTGCACTGTATTGTATTAAATTTATTGTAAAATTTTCTTCTGCTGTATTTTATCGATGTACTCTGATATTCTGTACTCTAATGTTATATTATCATGATATAATAAAAGTTTGTTGTTTTTGTTCTGATGTGTTGTATTCCCAAAGTTAACGTACTCGGGTTTTGAACAGTCTTGGTCGATTTAACGATTGATTAAGGTCGGGCAAAACCCGGGTCATTACACAAATAAACAACGTTGTGAATTCAGAACGTTACAAAATTTACCGTTTATGAAGTGTAAATGGTAATGCAAATATACCGTTTTAATTCTTTCCCTTTATTTATGCATTTTGATTTTATTGCTTGCATTTTTTTCGAAGTTTCACTCTTTGTTTTAATCGCATTAATTGTACTGTAAACAATACTGTGATTATTTAGACTTAATGGTTATAACAAAATTTACCACTATTAAAATTTTCAACTTATAAATTGAAATTAATTTAATCACTTTATTACGCTATTTACTTAACGCTTTGATTTGAAATGATTTTATCTCAACGTTACTGTACTTTGCAACAAAATCATTCATTCCAAGAATCAATAATTTGTTTCTTAGTAAAATGTTAGGATTTATTTCAAGGTTCATGCTATTTCTATCGTCACTTCTCAAAACAAATTTGGTGATAACGTTAGTTCTAGCAAAATGTTTAGACGGGGATTATAATTACAATGTAATTTCACTTAAAAATGAATACTACGCTTAATTAAATAAAAGTCCTATGCTAATTTTATTTTCACCCTCGCGTTCCAAAATGTGTGCTATCCTTAATTCTAGCATAGATGTTTAAACCTTTATTTACAAATGCCGTTTATTCTAAGAGGGAATACTTCATTCGCAACAATGTCTAAGTCATAAGTTGAATTTCAAATATGTTCTTCTCGAACCAATTTATCAATATTAAAATAATTCCACATTTAACTTCAAAGTATAATTTATATTTTTATTAAAATACCATGAATATTGGCGTAATGTCTAAGCTTATATTCACAGATGTCGTTTAATGTAAAAGTGAATACGTTGTTCAGAAATAAAGAAATGTCCAAGTCGTAAATGTGATTCTCAAATATGAGCATATATTTCTTCCTTAACCCAATTATGAGATCAATATCAAAATAATTCATTCTTTAAATTAAATTACCAAATAAATGACAAACGGTAATAACTTCTTGTTTCACATAACGTTCACTTTAGCAACAAAGGAATTCCAAAGTTAAAGATTAGAAATGTAGATTTCTTTTAAAATGTTTAAAATTACGGAAATGGTTTACTTAAATATTGTTAAAAATAGACAAAATTCCAAATATAGATATTTAATTTAATTTAAATCTTAATTTGATTTGTGTTCCAAACGTCAAAATTTCTAGTTCGTTACAGCCTCCCCCACTTAAAGCTTTTCGTCCTTGAAAAGGAGAGTTGTATAATTTTGCTTATAAAATTTATTAAGATTAACATATAAATAAAGCTTATTAAATCAAAATAATTTACAATTCTTATAGGCTTGAAAATTTACCAGAGGTTTGCAAAATTTATCATACAGCTAAATGAATGAAACCTCTTGTGTCAACTAATATTTGAGCAAAGCTTAAATTATTGCATAAAAGGTACATAAGGGGACATGCTATATAAAAGATATCTATGCTCAAGGTATGGGAAAAATCTAAGTAAAAATTGTTTTAGGACAGTAAAGTTATTTTGAGGTATCTAGTTTTATTTAAAATAGGTTTAATAAATTCACGGGTTTAATATAAGATAGCCTTAAAAGTTAAAGAAATTTAGCAGCTTGGTAGAAAATAGGTAAAATAGTAAACTATGTAAAAGAATTTGAAGTACAATGTAAAATATAGTGGGTTAATAGATAAATGAATAATTAGGTAAGTTAAATTAAAGGGTTATTTAAATTACTATATTTTATATCTTTTGGAAACTTCTAAATGATTTCTCCGACTTAGAATCCCGTTTATTTCAAGCCATTGAAATACTACATTTTTCTTTCATATGGAAATCATACTTCACTTTGGGATTTCAAAAGCAAAATTTCAACATTATAATGCATTCAAATCAACTATATTTAATATTAGTTCAAGAAGTCTTCCCCACATGACGGGCTACTAAGTATCACCCCTCACACAAAATATAATCTCACCTTAGTTTTATCACGGGTTACTCAAATATACCAAATTTATATCCCGAAGTTGTAAATCATTTTGCAACCATAATTTACAAAAATTTGTTGTTTTAAAATATCAGGATTCTAGTCATCAAAACCACTATTTATTATAAACATTTGGTAACAACTCGGAAATGCGAGCCAATTTAAATTTTTTATTTTGGCAATTTTAGAGAATTTTTAACATTTAAAATGAATTATTTTAAATAATATCGACGAGAAATTTATTTTGAATAGAATTCGAATGTATATATTATATACGTCGTCGTTAGAATATAAATATTTATTTTAAATTATAAATAGAATTGAAAATGTCGCGGTAGTTCGATAATTCGATTTCAAACTTCAATTGAATGTACCGGGTGCAAAATAAACTGGATTTTAGTGAAACCAAAAACATTAGGATCTAATTGAGAATATCTTTCCAACGAATCCGAAAAATTGAGATTTCATAGCGGGAATCAAAAGATATGTCCAGTTGAAAATTCTGAATAGTCGCTATGGAATTCAGGGCCTTAAAAATGGGAATTTTGCAAACGACCTCGGATTTCGACGAAACCACTTTTGTTGGATCCATGATGTCAAATTATTGCTAGATTCCAAATTTCATAATTTTTCGAATCAGTATGTGAGCGTGGCAAAGGAAAACGCGTTTGACCAGTTTCAGTTGATTTTAATCGACTGGAAAATGGCCATTTTTCCAACGATCTCAGAATTCGACGAAACTAGTTTTGTTAGGACCGTATCGTCAATACGAAGCTAGAAAATATTTTTCGAGAATTTTTAGAGTTAGTATGTGACCCCGGTAAAATGAAATGCGCGTTCAAATTCAATATATAGAGTTATATTTTGATTCTGACGAAAACTTATTGAAACAGTCGAATCAGCCTACGATACATATCCCATTGTGTTCGGAATGGGGGTAATTAGCTAGGGACGACAGGCGGTGGGCCTCGTTTAGAGGTCGAAAATAAAAGTTGCTTTTTGGTGGAAAATAAAATAATTAAATAAAAAAATATAATAAAAAAACCCTCTCCTTAATCGTTCAGGCCCCCCTCCAATTAAATCTGAATTCAAAATAAAAAAAAAGGGCGACGGGGGGGGGGGGGGGGGGGGGGGGTGAACCGCCGCCGCCGCCACCGCATCGCCCCCCTTCCCCCAGCGGCGCGCCGCCGACCCCCTCCATCTCCCCCCTTCTTCCTCCTCTTCCCCTCCTCGAGCGATGCAAAACCCCGAGACCCTAGCCCCCCTCAAAGCACCAGCGACGCCACCGCGCCCCCTCCTCCTGTTGCCGCCGCCCAGACGCCTCCACCGCGCATGCATCCACGCGCCGAAACCCCCTCCTCCTCTTCAATTGCTGTAAGCCCTTTGATTTATTTTGTTTTGTTTAATTAATTTTTGCAATGAAAAATATAGTCTTTTATATTGTAGAAGTTAAAAATATAATTTTTATCGCATGTAAAGGTTGAAAATATAATTTTCATATTATATAGATAATAAAAATGTGATCTTTATATGGTAGGATATAAAAAGACGATATTTTTATGTAGTGAAAGACGACATTTTTAAAGTAGGAAAAGGCGAAATCTTTATATTTGAAAGGGCGAAATCTTTATATTAGAAAAGGCGAAATCTTTATATAGAGAATAGCGTGATAAAAATATAATCTTTATTATATGAACACCGATGTAAAAATAGGATTTTAATATATTGAATAGCGATGTAAAAATAGGATTTTTATATATTGAATAGCGAAGTAAAAATTCGATTTTTATATATTGAATAGCGAAGTAAAAATTCGATTTTTATATATTGAATAGCGAAGTAAGAATTCGATTTTTATATATGTAGCGAATACGGATGACGAAAGTGACGAAAGAAGAAATGACGGAGATTTTCTACATATGAAGAGTCGAGACGTTTGGATAGCTATTGGTGAGAACTTCTCACTCAAATTTCCATTTCTAGTTATATATATATACTAGGATGCAGACGGTGCTTAGCAGCACCCGACACCCGTCATCCACAGACCATGGATGGCTTGTTTGTTTAATTGATGTGTTGTGAAATTTGTTTATGTTGTTGATGTGAAATCGATAATAAAATGTAGATGGTTGAAATAAATTAATTATCGTTAAAAATATAATTTTTAACGTGAATGCGAATAAATAAATATTTATAAACAAATCGGCCGATTTGTTTATATACACTGATTGGACGGATATTGATTGGGATGATAAATTTTACACATCGCCCAACTGCACAAATAAAAATCTGTGTTTGTTGATTTGAAACCCCACACGGGTGTTGGGATGATATTTGAGTACACTAATCCCAATTATTTAATTGTATGTCGATCGATTGGTCGACAGGCTGTGTAAGCGTTAATTATTTATATTTGATGCTTATGCAGTTGTGTGGTGCACTTTGGATGATGGTTAATTGTTTATCATTGCTATTAAATACTTGTGTTGGATGGAAGCCGTATAATTAACGTTATATGGTGATTGACTGGGCCTCATTCCAATCGGGAAAATAATGAATATTATAAAAGAAAATTCATGTGTTGAATATAAAAATAGTCATGTGTTGACGATGTTCATGTGTTGAAAATATTTATGTGTTGAGTAAAATATTTTAATAATAAAATTCACATCTTTATCATATTTAAAATTAGAACTACTTCACGGTGGAGTCTAATTAAAAATCAAACGATAGATACCATAGTTTTATAAAATATTTTACATAACAAAAATAGTCGTGTGTTGAAAGAAATATAGATTCATGTGTTGAATTGGATAAATATTCATTTGTTGAATAGAATAAAGAAGTTTTTGAAAAATATAAAGCCGTGTGGATTAGAGATGCGTTATTTTGACGCGAACGATATTTATATCGATTTTATAATGAATATTGAAAAGTGATTTCAAAATTTAATATTTTGGAATGAAATTCAAATTGAATTAGATTAAAATTTAAATTGAAATTTTATTGAATCAATTTGAAATGAATTCGAATCGAATAGAAAAATGAATTCGATTCGAATTGAATAGAAAGTGAATTAGAATTTGAATTGAATAGAAACTGAATTTGAATTCGAATCGAATAGAAAATGAATTCGATTCGAATTGAATAGAAAGTGAATTAGAATTTGAATTGAATAGAAAGTGAATTTAAATTCGAATTGAATAGAAATGAATTCAAATTGAATTAAATTGAAATTGAATTAAAAACGAATTGAAATCGTTTTGAATGAAATTTAAAACAAACTGAAATTGAATTGAAATCAATTTGAAATGAATTCGAATTAAATTAAATAGAAGGTAAATTCAAATTGAATTGAATTGAAACGAATTAGAATTTGAATTGAATTGAAACGAATTTGAATTCGAATTAAATAAAATTGAAATGAATTCGAATTGAATTGAAATCAAATCGATTTGAAATTGAATGTAGCGTTGAAATGGTTTTGAAAATGAATTTAAAACGATTTATAAAATACGTTTTAAAAGGAAATCGACGAAATATAATATATATATATATATATATATATATATATATATATATAATGGCCTGAATAGAACGCGCCACGCCGCGGCAGTTCGTGAATTTCGACCATTAACTTCGAATTGACGTTGCGGGAGATCCGACCGTCGGATTCTCCTAAAACGGAACCGTTGGATTCGTATCGAAAAGAGCTTTCCAATGAATAATAGAAATTTGAAATCTAACGGTTGGATTTGGAATTATGTCCAAATCAAATTTAGAAAAGGTCGCTGTAAGTGCAGTTCGATGGCCGTTGATGGAAATCGACTGTACGGGCCTTGATAAAATTATTAAAAATATCTATAATTTGTGTAAAATCATAAGAAATGATTTGGGAAAAATTGGGCTGAAGAATTCCACATTTGAAAAGATAAAAATAGATTTTTATCGAAATGAACTAGTTTTGAACTAGAATTAAAATCAATTTATTTTTGAAATAAATAAATTGAATTTGAAAGTGATTTTAAAAATAATCTGTATTCCCAATACGTGATTTGGACTGGAGTTGAATCGAAATTATCTTCGGAATATTTCGATGTTGGATTTCGTGAATATACAGATATTGTTATGGGAATTTGAAAGATATATTATATATCGTTATTTCCAATACGATATTTGTTGGTTTCAGAATTTGATATTGAATATAAGCCGGTATATTTTCTATTCAGAGCCTTGTATTTAATATCAAATGTGATTTGGGTTTATCGTGAATCGTGTTTTAGATGACATTGGTTCTTTAACCCAGTTAAAGGAAAGATGTTGATTTTTGAAAGGATTAAAACTAAGTGGAGTTTTAATGAATCTTTAATTAGATTAAAATGTGAATTGATAATTTAAATTATCAAATCTGAAAAGTGATCGAGAGTGGAGTATCACCAGTTTTGCTCCAAAGCGATAGTTAAATCTTTAACTAGATTTGAGCGTGAAATGTTAATTAATTTTACCAATAGCACCGTGGGGTTAGATATGGAGTATTACCAGTTTTCTCCATGGGATATATAGGCTGGGATTGGGAAATAAAATAAATAATTACTTCGGTGTGGTTCGCTAATCCCGACTAGTTCGAAATGATATCCAAAGGAAGATTAAAGAATAAATTTAGGAGAATTTATCTTGGATAAAATTAATGGGAACCTTTCCCTAAGAATGTGATTTTGTGAATAAAAGAATATTCTGAATTGGAATGAGGCGTTTGTTGTGTTTGTGTAACATTTGTTTATCATATACGTGGGTTATTCATAAAGGCCGGGGTTATACCCATTCTGAATAACCGATTCGACGAGATGTCGAAGATGAAGACGGTGGTTAAAGACCGAAAGTCTTCACATCGTTTGGGTGATTATTGATGATCTTGATTGGGCTGTACACCCAAGATGAGGGAATCAGTTGGTGATCGTCCAGACGTACTTGGAGATGGATGGATATGCGAGGAAAGTGCCTCCGGTTTCGTTTAGACCCAGAACGAACTTGTAAATGGATTGTGTGTCTGACATTGGATTTTATTCTGTGTTGATTGATCTCTATTAAATATACATCTGTTTGGCGGCAGAGAATTTATTCTCTTGCTTAACGCCCTTCGCTGAGACGTACGAGCTCAGAGGTTGTATATCGATGGACATCAGTCGCATGGAGTGAATTGCCAGTGTGGCACGCGTAAGTGGCAATTGATCAAGGCTTCTGTTGAAAAGCAAAGTCTTGTGGTTGATGATCAAAGCATGGCCTGTGTGGCGTAGCTTTGTTTATAACGTGAATTCGCGAGCCTCACACCTCGGTATGAGTCAAAAACGGGATAGTGACTGCAGGGAGAGCACGACGTTTCTTTCTAGCTAGGGTGGTGTCAGTGACCTACCAGCCCTGACATTTATATACTTTTCACCTGTGTGGTTGTTGGAATGCAAGGCGCCCCGGATATAGGTATGTAAGGACCGGGAAACGTGTGTTCAGGAATTGCCAATCCTCAAAAGTAAGAGAGGGCCGGCCCTGAAGATCCAAGGATCATAGTGGGGTCCTGGGACATTTGTTAGAGTGTCTCGAATCGAGAGGAGCTTGCCCCTTGCCTCGACTCATGATGGAATCCAATTTCCAATACGTGATAATTCGGTTTTATTTGTAGAACCTAGTATTGCGACATAGTGGTATGGGTCATTAATGCCGCCTATGATTGATATTTATGATTGAAATTGTTTTGACACTATACACCTATAATAGTATCAAATAATGTGTTTTAAACGTATCAAGCATGCTTTGGCTGTTATAAGGTAAAAACCCTATCCTCCGGCTTGCGTTGCATTGTGTGATGGGACCTGGGTCTTATAACAGCTTCATTTTTCTTTATTTAGCATTGCGCTGTTTGTTTTATGCACTGGTATTCTTGGGAGGAAACCCGTTCCATGTTATACGGCGTGGTCCCTTGATTTACCTAACTTTAAAAATAAAGATTAATAACTGTTTTAGTTCTCACACCAGTCGCATGACTGACCTGGAGTTTATTGTTTTAACCTAAACTCTGGGTGCCCTTATTTTCGACACGGGCAGCTAGTAGTTTTGGTTTTGCAGATTTATATTCACAGGATCCTGATTTACAGCTGGAGCGATGCTCGGAAAGCTCTGTATCCGTGCGTTACTTCTAGTTGTGCTTTTGTATTATTTTCCGCTGCGATGTATTTAAATGTAATTTAAATCTCTGATATTTGTTGAATGTAATTTATTCATTTATACTCTGTATATTCTTGTATCTGATGGAATTGTTGTAATAATAAAAAAATGTTCTTCCGTCTGCGTTCTGATGTGCCCTGTTCTCAAAACGATCAGGGGTTTTCGAACTGTCTGAGTCGGTTTAACGATTGATTCGGATCGAGCGAAATTCCTTGCCGTTATAGTTGGAATCGGAGCTTTGGTTTACAGAGCTCGAGAACAAGACACATTAGAATCATACGAAAGAATTCATCTGTAACACCCCACACCCGCTATAGTCACTCACTAAGGGAATGCCATAGCATCGGTGGAGTATTTTTAGTGAGTATAGAACAGTAAAATTACAACAAGACAGATATAATGTAATACTTGAAAATTTTAAAACATCATCTCATAGCAGCGGAAAGTAAAACATGTTTGGTTACATCATAAAACCATAACAAGAGTCAAGTACAAAATATCCATCCTGAATAAAATAAGTACATAATCCCACTACTCATAACAAATAGCCATAACAGAAAAGATAAGATAAGCTGAGCTCTACATCTACGGTCCAAGCTCCAAGAGATAGATAAAGCAAACTGATCAAAGCCCACTAGCACTAGGCCCAACCTGAGGACCTGAAGGAAAAAGATAAAAACAACGGGGGTCAGACATAAGCCTGAGTGAACCCTATCTCCTTAATAATACAATTATTAAAGTAATTAGGGTATGATATGAACTCGGTATGGTATCTTTGGGGATAATGACTACACTAAGTTGCCCACGAACACAGGACGAACTAAGATAACCGTAAAGACGCATCTACCCACCCAAGGATAATTACTAACTGCACCACACCAGTCATTCCTACTTAAAGGTTGATCCCTTCTAAGGACTTAGAAAATTTCCCCAGTAGTCTCGTGTACCCCTAGCCACTACATAGGTGCCGTCTGCCCCTATCTCCACTAGGTGTACTTAGTAATTCTTACCCAGTAGTTTCGTGTACCCCTACATAGGTGACGTCTGCCACTATCTTTATTAGGTGTACCCACTACTCCCCATCGATCGGCTCCCTACCGTAGATACCCGTGCTGGTCCCACAGTGGGGTGTATCACTCCCCTAAAGTGGCTACCCAATACTATCAACGGTGCACGGCTTTATATCTACACGATGCAACAACGGCTTATCTACCAGCCCGGGCCCACACACGCATATGAAACCCGTTGGACTTGCGTTGCCACCGCTAACCCGTTTTGGCCTCTTATAATCAAGCCCAATATGCGTGTCCCGTCACTCGACATGGGTCGAGCCCACAAAGATACGTTTGGGATATTGGTTGAAATGGGCCCCCACAAGCTACCCACCTAAGCTTGTCATATATCTAGTGTATCCCACTTAACCCTTTAATCATGTTTAATTACATGTTTCCACTTGGTTAAGTATTCTAATCGTATTTTCTATTGCCACCCAAGGCAACCCACTAGATTCCACATGCCACCCAAGGCACCCACTTAACCCCTCATGTCCCACTACATGCTAATATGGTTAAGTGTTTCTTAATTAATTAAGACCGTGATCTCCCATAAAGACCTCCCACATTAGACTGGCTGTTATGACCGCCTGGTTAAGCCGGTAGAGTCCGGGCAGTCTTACGTCATAACAGAGCCTAACCTCGTGTCTTTACTTTAATCACGTATTTAATTTATGGCTAAGACCTCTCACATTGGGCTGACATTTGTAGCAACTGGTTAAGCCGGTCGGGTCCGGGCAGTTTTACACTACAAATGAGTCCAACCTCGTGTCTTAGTCGATTAATTACACCTAATTAATCACCCCCATATTAATTATCCCTAATTAATATCAAGTTTTCCATAACATGGGTAGACCTAACTCAATAGGTAAATTCCCATGGGGTAGACCTAACTCAATAGGTAAATTCCCACTTATGGTAATTTATTTTTATGGTATGCTTAATCATACCCATTTCAACATACTTTTAATTAACATATTAATTAACCCCATCGTTCCCCACGTAAATCGTCATTATGACATAACATAATAAAGGGAAGATTTACCACACATAACATGGGTTTAGCATATAACTTTATCATGGGTTAAGAGGATGTCAACTTGCATATATGAGCATGTATTAACCCAACTATATTCAACCCAAACTTGCATATTATCAAACATGTGTCTTACATAACATGTTGCATATGAACTTACATATCATCAAACATGTGATTTGCATAACATGTAGAACTTGCATTTTAGCATATACTTAACTTGCATAAGCACTCACATACTTGCATAAGCATTCATATACTTGCATAAGCTTGCATATCATGTTAAACTTGCATTTCAACATATACATAACTTGCATAAACATTCACATACTTGCATAGGCTTGCATATTATGTTAAACTTGCATTTCAACATATACATAACTTGCATAAACATTCACATACTTGCATAGGCTTGCATATTATGTTAAACTTGCATTTCAACATATACATAACTTGCATAAACATTCATATACTTGCATAAGATGTTAAACATGCATATAAGCATATACATGACTTGCATAAGTACTCACATACTTGCATAACATGTTTGCATAATGGATCCATATTCACTTAGTGTTTTGCATCATAAACATCATGAAACAACTTGCATAAAAATATCATGATTACATATTATGAAACTTGCATGACATAAGGCATATAACTTGCAAAACACATAATATTCACTACATCAAGCTTGCATAAATATATGGATCCACAAACATAGCCATACTTTATCACATCTTATCATAATCAATTCAATAATTGATTATTAAGGGGATAGAAGCTCACCAAAACAAGATTAGCAAGTTAAATGAAGCAAATCCCAATGATTAAGTAGAAGAAGATGTAGATTAGCTTGCAAACCCTCTTAGGATTTTTAGTGGAGGCTCTCCAATTTTCTAAGTGGTGGCATAATGGCCTTAGATCTATTTTTGGTAAGGATAAAGGGGGGTATTAGGGTGTATATATAGATTAGTTAGATGTTTTAGGACCATAGGATATACCCTAGAACCAATCCTAGCCTTTAAAGCATGTCTTGGGGAAGAAGTCAAGTGTAGGAACCATTTAGGGCCCAAAAAAAACAGCCCAAAACTCATCCCGGGCCCCAAAACATGAGCAGTTTTCGTTTTTGATTTTTCGTGAAACTTTGACGGGCCATAACTTGGTCATACGGACTCCGATTTACGAAAACTCGGACTCTATTTCGCGTATTTTTCCGAGACGAACGCAATGGCACAGCCCGTTTCTCCTGATTCAGAATATTAAATTTAATTCTGCTCTGATTTATGTTATAACAAGTTATTTAACATACGGGGTGTTACATTCTCCCCTACTTAAAGGATTTCGTCCCCGAAATCTCTAAGTCAAGAAGAACGTATCCTACCAACCAAACAACCATCTACTCAACCATCAAACACTGGCATCCATTGTCCTTAAACAGTTTCTAATGATGTATGAGTATATGCAAAAAGTGTGTGTATATGTTCCCTATCTAATGTATGAACATATGCAAACCATGATAGTGCCATGCATCCATTATGTATGCGAGTGAACCCTATCGACACATACAATATCTACATGAGTGCACAATCATTCACCAAAATGCATCATCCATGTGATAACACAACCATTATACATCCATAAATATATCTTCCTACACACAATTTTATGCAATATGCAATATGAAGTGACTGAGCCGATCTAGTGCCTAGAGTGTGTGTATATGCATCCACGAGCAACCACTAGCAAACACTTGCATCCATCAACCATAACATGTCTCAAACACATGTTTCAACCATAGGTTTACCCTATCTAAAGGTCAAAGGTACTAACGAGAGGACATACCAAAGATAAGATAAGTACTAGACAAGCGATAAAGGAGAAAGTAAAGACGTACCCTCAAAAAGAAATGGGTACAATGAACGCATCTTCGCTTCCGTCTCCCAAGTCGCGTTGCTCTCATCTTCTCCCCATTGCACTTTGACTAGCTGAACCTCTCGATTCCTCAATTTCTTAGTCTCTGACCCAAGGATGCGAGTAGGAGCTCGTCGAATCGTCGCATCACGCTCAAGCTCTACATCTCTAAGCAAGCTCGGCTCTACCACCTCTGCGGTCTCATGTAAGCACTTCCTCAGATGTGATACATGGAATACATCATGAACACCACTAAGTCTGTCGGGCAACTCCACCCTATATGCCATCCGTCCAATCCTTTTCTTGATAGGAAACGGCCCAACAAACCTCGGTGCTAACTTCCCAACGGATCCGAAGCGAACAACATTTCTCAACGGGGATACCTTAACAAAAACCATATCCCCAACCTCAAACTCAAGATCCGTCCTTCTCTTGTCCGCATAAGATTTTTGCCTATCCTGCGCTGCTTTCATCCTTCTTCGAATCAAGTCAACCTTCTCAGAAGTCTCCCTAACCATATCAGGCCCAAGCAAGATCTTGTCCGTAGATTCCCACCAACATGTAGGTGATCGACAAGGCCTTCCATAGAGAGCTTCGAAAGGAGCCATACCAATACTGGACTGAAAGCTGTTATTATATGCGAACTCCACCAATGGAAGATGCTCTTCCCATGTACCTCCAAAATCTAGGATACAAAGCCTCAAAAGGTCTTCCAAAACACGGTTCACCCTCTCGGTCTGGCCGTCTGTCTGAGGATGATATGCGGTGCTCAAACACAACTGAGTCCCCACCGCCTCCTGTAAACTCTTCCAAAACTCACTAGTGAAGATAGGATCTCGATCACTCACTATGCTGGAAGGTACCCCATGCAATCGAACTATCTCTCGAACATAGACTGAAGCAAGCCATGGAGCAGTCCTCTTACTCTTTACGGGTATGAAATGGGCGCTCTTAGTAAGTCTATCAACCACGACCCAAATTCCTGTATTGCCCTTCCTCGATCTCGGTAAACCATCAACGAAGTCCATCGAGACACTATCCCACTTCCATATCGGAACTTCCAAAGGATGAAGCAACCCACCTGGCTTCTTTTGCTCTGCTTTTACTTGTTGGCACACCAAGCATCTAGCAACATACTCGGCCACATCTTTCTTCATACCGGCCCAGAAGAAAGTCCTTTTCATGTCTTGGTACATCTCGTCCCCACCGGGATGAATGGTCATCCTAAAACGGTGTGCATTATCAGGAATAACCTTCCTCAAACCCTCATCTTGCGGTACACAAAGTCTACCGTCTCTACACAAGCACCCCCTATCATCTAGGGTGTACCTACTCAAATGGCTGGACGACTCCCCCCCCTTATGAGCTTTTCTACTAACTCAACCAACTGTGGGTCGTCCCTCTGTGCTTCTACAATTTGCCCCAAAAGAGTAGGTCTAACTTCCAAGGAAGCTAGCAAACCGGGTACACAATTAACGGAAGGTCTGAAATCCATCATAGAAATAAACTCTAGGCTCCTTCGTTCAACGAACCACAAACTCGAGGACAATCCCTTTTTCTACTTAAGGTGTCCGCTACCATGTTACCCTTGCCAGGGGTATACGCATCTCAAACCCATAGGATGCTAAAAATCCCATCCACTTTTACTGTCCTAAGATTATGCGCTTGAAGAGCCTCCAGCACTTCCCTAAGATGTAGGGCATGCTCTTCTCCACCAGGATATCATCCAAAATCATCACAGCTATCCATCCCTCACGCAGACCACCCTAATCGAACTCGGCATTCCCCCAAATGCAAGCCCCAAAGGCCTAAACCAATATCAGACAAACACCCAAGGGATACCTCCTTCGAATTCAGACGACCTTCGTGAGATGATACTAGTAAAAACGGCTAAATAATTAAGCCCCTTGTCCAACCCTGGATGTCCCCGCCAGTCTTACTCCAAAACCACCGTTTTTCCCTAACTGGCTTTGCTCCTAGAAAAGACCAAGATGTCATCCACAAAGACCATCACAACTTATTTAGGTACTCCTTGAACACCCTTCTTATCAAATCATCAAAGTATACGGGGGCGTTCGTCAAACCCAATGGCATCACCAGCCACTCATAAAAAAATCATCCGGAGTCCTAAAGGCAGTCTTCTCTGTACTATCCTCAGCCACTCTCAACTGATGAAATCCCGTGGCTAAGTCCAACTGCGAAAATACTGAGGCGCCCACTAACTGATCAAAGAGATCATCAATCCTCGACAATGGGTGTCTATTCTTCTTTGTGAGTTTATTTAGCTCTCTTTAGCCTACACAAAGTCTGAGGGACCCATCCGCCTTCGTGGCAAAAAATACTGGAGCGCCCCACTCCGATATACTTCGTCTTATGAACCCCTTCTCAAGCAAATCGCCTACTTACTTATGGAGTTCCCTCCTCTCACGAGGAGCCACGTGGCACACTGGCCAAGGCACTGGTTTAGCCTTACCCACCAGATATATTTGGGAGTCAATTTCCAGCTCCGGAGGTAAGCCCTTCACCTCCTTATACACATCCGGGTATTCCCGGACCGCTCTAACAGATCACAAATTCTAGACCAACATGTCAAGCGATTCTAGATAACTTAGCATAACAGATTCTATGGGATTACAAGAGATCTCGAGAGTGTTACCCAAGCGGCCCATAAGCCTAACAACTCTCCCTCCAAAATAAAAAACGGCACCCCTACTGGATAACCAGTCCATGCCCAGAACTAACCCATAGCCCGTGAAGCCCAACAAGCATCACATCTAAACTCAATGCTAAGTATAAAAACTTTCAAACCCAACCACACCATGGAGCCCAATTGGGTTTGAAACAACTAAGGGATCATCAACCAAACTGATGTCTAAGTGCAGTGACTCAACTATCAATGGTGAGATAAACGAACTCGATATATCAGGATCAAATAAAGTTTGAATCGGATAATAAAGAAATCCAAATTCCAACCTAGACGGTCTTATCCCCATCTGGTACCTTAGTCGTGAGGGAATACAATTACCCCCCAGAAGATTCCATACCTTGCCCTTGCTTCTTTGGACAATCCTAATAACGTGTCCTATTCCTCTCAAAAGGATAACTACTAGCCTTCCTCTTCCCTATTCTCCACTCACAACCTCCCACCAATGAGGTTTCACCCTTCATTAACCAAACAACTATTTGAGCCTTCCTCTCTTCTTGAACCAACTTCTAACCAGATTTACGTCTGAGTCCCTTGAAGTGGTTTTCCATCCTTATCCATCTTAGAAAGATCATCTATACGCGGAGGGGAAACTCAAAATGAGAGAGAGGAAGAGATTCAAAATGGAGAATTCGAAAGATATAGATATGGCTATTGGGGATTATGCTTTTCTTTCAAAAACTTTTCTCTTAAAAGACATGTTTTCGAAAATACTCCTTTCAAAAATATTCTTAGAAAATAGTTTTTCTAAAAAAATTATCTGTTCTAGTAACCTTAAGCTCTGATACCACGTGTAACACCCCACACCCGCTATAGTCACTCACTAAGGGAATGCCATAGCATCGGTGGAGTATTTTTAGTGAGTATAGAACAGTAAAATTACAACAAGACAGATATAATGTAATACTTGAAAATTTTAAAACATCATCTCATAGCAGCGGAAAGTAAAACATGTTTGGTTACATCATAAAACCATAACAAGAGTCAAGTACAAAATATCCATCCTGAATAAAATAAGTACATAATCCCACTACTCATAACAAATAGCCATAACAGAAAAGATAAGATAAGCTGAGCTCTACATCTACGGTCCAAGCTCCAAGAGATAGATAAAGCAAACTGATCAAAGCCCACTAGCACTAGGCCCAACCTGAGGACCTGAAGGAAAAAGATAAAAACAACGGGGGTCAGACATAAGCCTGAGTGAACCCTATCTCCTTAATAATACAATTATTAAAGTAATTAGGGTATGATATGAACTCGGTATGGTATCTTTGGGGATAATGACTACACTAAGTTGCCCACGAACACAGGACGAACTAAGATAACCGTAAAGACGCATCTACCCACCCAAGGATAATTACTAACTGCACCACACCAGTCATTCCTACTTAAAGGTTGATCCCTTCTAAGGACTTAGAAAATTTCCCCAGTAGTCTCGTGTACCCCTAGCCACTACATAGGTGCCGTCTGCCCCTATCTCCACTAGGTGTACTTAGTAATTCTTACCCAGTAGTTTCGTGTACCCCTACATAGGTGCCGTCTGCCACTATCTTTATTAGGTGTACCCACTACTCCCCATCGATCGGCTCCCTACCGTAGATACCCGTGCTGGTCCCACAGTGGGGTGTATCACTCCCCTAAAGTGGCTACCCAATACTATCAACGGTGCACGGCTTTATATCTACACGATGCAACAACGGCTTATCTACCAGCCCGGGCCCACACACGCATATGAAACCCGTTGGACTTGCGTTGCCACCGCTAACCCGTTTTGGCCTCTTATAATCAAGCCCAATATGCGTGTCCCGTCACTCGACATGGGTCGAGCCCACAAAGATACGTTTGGGATATTGGTTGAAATGGGCCCCCACAAGCTACCCACCTAAGCTTGTCATATATCTAGTGTATCCCACTTAACCCTTTAATCATGTTTAATTACATGTTTCCACTTGGTTAAGTATTCTAATCGTATTTTCTATTGCCACCCAAGGCAACCCACTAGATTCCACATGCCACCCAAGGCACCCACTTAACCCCTCATGTCCCACTACATGCTAATATGGTTAAGTGTTTCTTAATTAATTAAGACCGTGATCTCCCATAAAGACCTCCCACATTAGACTGGCTGTTATGACCGCCTGGTTAAGCCGGTAGAGTCCGGGCAGTCTTACGTCATAACAGAGCCTAACCTCGTGTCTTTACTTTAATCACGTATTTAATTTATGGCTAAGACCTCTCACATTGGGCTGACATTTGTAGCAACTGGTTAAGCCGGTCGGGTCCGGGCAGTTTTACACTACAAATGAGTCCAACCTCGTGTCTTAGTCGATTAATTACACCTAATTAATCACCCCCATATTAATTATCCCTAATTAATATCAAGTTTTCCATAACATGGGTAGACCTAACTCAATAGGTAAATTCCCATGGGGTAGACCTAACTCAATAGGTAAATTCCCACTTATGGTAATTTATTTTTATGGTATGCTTAATCATACCCATTTCAACATACTTTTAATTAACATATTAATTAACCCCATCGTTCCCCACGTAAATCGTCATTATGACATAACATAATAAAGGGAAGATTTACCACACATAACATGGGTTTAGCATATAACTTTATCATGGGTTAAGAGGATGTCAACTTGCATATATGAGCATGTATTAACCCAACTATATTCAACCCAAACTTGCATATTATCAAACATGTGTCTTACATAACATGTTGCATATGAACTTACATATCATCAAACATGTGATTTGCATAACATGTAGAACTTGCATTTTAGCATATACTTAACTTGCATAAGCACTCACATACTTGCATAAGCATTCATATACTTGCATAAGCTTGCATATCATGTTAAACTTGCATTTCAACATATACATAACTTGCATAAACATTCACATACTTGCATAGGCTTGCATATTATGTTAAACTTGCATTTCAACATATACATAACTTGCATAAACATTCACATACTTGCATAGGCTTGCATATTATGTTAAACTTGCATTTCAACATATACATAACTTGCATAAACATTCATATACTTGCATAAGATGTTAAACATGCATATAAGCATATACATGACTTGCATAAGTACTCACATACTTGCATAACATGTTTGCATAATGGATCCATATTTACTTAGTGTTTTGCATCATAAACATCATGAAACAACTTGCATAAAAATATCATGATTACATATTATGAAACTTGCATGACATAAGGCATATAACTTGCAAAACACATAATATTCACTACATCAAGCTTGCATAAATATATGGATCCACAAACATAGCCATACTTTATCACATCTTATCATAATCAATTCAATAATTGATTATTAAGGGGATAGAAGCTCACCAAAACAAGATTAGCAAGTTAAATGAAGCAAATCCCAATGATTAAGTAGAAGAAGATGTAGATTAGCTTGCAAACCCTCTTAGGATTTTTAGTGGAGGCTCTCCAATTTTCTAAGTGGTGGCATAATGGCCTTAGATCTATTTTTGGTAAGGATAAAGGGGGGTATTAGGGTGTATATATAGATTAGTTAGATGTTTTAGGACCATAGGATATACCCTAGAACCAATCCTAGCCTTTAAAGCATGTCTTGGGGAAGAAGTCAAGTGTAGGAACCATTTAGGGCCCAAAAAAACAGCCCAAAACTCATCCCGGGCCTCAAAACATGAGCAGTTTTCGTTTTTGATTTTTCGTGAAACTTTGACGGGCCATAACTTGGTCATACGGACTCCGATTTACGAAAACTCGGACTCTATTTCGCGTATTTTTCCGAGACGAACGCAATGGCACAGCCCGTTTCCCCTGATTCAGAATATTAAATTTAATTCTGCTCTGATTTATGTTATAACAAGTTATTTAACATACGGGGTGTTACATCATCAGATATTGGATTAGTAATATCCAATTAGAATTACTCGTTAGAGATAGGATCAGTAGTATCCTAGAACGAGTGTAAAGAGTATATTTTTCAAATGAAAACAGTATTGTTTTGAAAATTTAAATCGTTTTATACGTATCTAATTATTTATTTATTTTGAATTTGGACAATCGAGTATATAAAGATTTCGCGTATACGCGTCATGAACGTATATTCGAAGTTTTAATATACTGGGTAGATATAAAATCACATTCTAGATATCCGGGGATGATTCTGATGATGGTGCATCATCATCAGTATTCATATTCGAGTTTCGAAGGTGTGATTTCTATATATTTCCATTAGACTGGTGTGAGAACCAAAACTAATATAGCTAGAATACATTGTTGTGAATTGGCATCAAAAACATGATTTTCTGTATATATGTATCAACATTATGAATTTGAAACGCTAATCCACTAATTGATGTTTGTGTTGTTTGTTGGATAATTTTGAACCATTTAGCCTAATTGTATCAAATATTGAATTGTATTGAAAATTGGTCGCATTTGCATGCATATACATGTACTTACATTGAACCGGTCATAGCAAAGAGGTTAGAGCAGAGAATAAAATTTGTTTGCCCGACAAATAGGTACATGTTTACTATATAATTTACTGTTTCGTTTGGGTGATGATGATTTTATGAGCCGATTGGCTAGCCACTTGGCTTTTTCTTTTTCTTTTTGAGATCAGAAGGCCTGTATGGCAATTTCGGGATTTTCCCGTGGCTCCCGGTGCAGGGGAGGTTATGGCGAAATTTTTCGAAAATTCCGGATGTCAGCCAAATTTTTGAAGAATTTGAAAATTCTCAGAAACTGAAAAGTTGGAGAATGGAAGCCAGATCGAACGTAGAGTTGATTAATCAAATCAGTTTCGACTTTGTTCCTTTTCGGGAACGAAAAGTTTTAAGTGGGGGAGAATGTAACAACCCGGATATGCGAGCCAATTTAAAATTTTTATTTCGGCAATTTTAGCGAATTTTGAACATTTAAAATGAATTATTTTAAATAATATCGACGAGAAATTTATTTTGAATAGAATTCGAACGTATATATTATATACGTCGTCGTTAGAACATAAATATTTATTTTAAATTATAAATAGAATTGAAAATGGCGCGGTAGTTCGATAATTCGATTTCAAACTTCAATTGAATGTACCGGGTGCAAAATAAACCGGATTTTAGTGAAACCAAAAACATTAGGATCTAATTGAGAATATCTTTCCAACGAATCCGAAAAATTGAGATTTCCTAGCGGGAATCAAAAGATATGTCCAGTTGAAAATTCTGAATAGTCGATATGGAATTCAGGCCCTTAAAAATGGGAATTTTGCAAACGACCTCGGATTTCGACGAAACAACTTTTGTTGGATCCATGATGTCAAATTATTGCTAGATTCCAAATTTCATAATTTTTCGAATCAGTATGTGAGCGTGGCAAAGGAAAACGCGTTTGACCAGTTTCAGTTGATTTTAATCGACTGGAAAATGGTCATTTTTCCAACGATCTCAGAATTTGACGAAACTAGTTTTGTTAGGACCTTATCGTCAATACGAAGCTAGAAAATATTTTTTGAGAATTTTTAGAGTTAGTATGTGACCCCGGTAAAATGAAATGCGCGTTCAAATTCAATATATAGAGTTATATTTTGATTCTGACGAAAACTGATCGAAACAGTCGAATCAGCCTACGATACATATCCCATTGTGTTCGGAATGGGGGTAATTAGCTAGGGACGACAGGCGGTGGGCCTCGTTTAGAGGTTGAAAATAAAAGTTGCTTTTTGGTGGAAAATAAAATAATTAACTAAAAAATATAATAAAAAACCCTCTCCTTAATCGTTCAGGCCCCCTCCGATTAAATCAGAATTGGAAATATAAAAAAAGGGAAAAAAGGGTGACTGGGGGGGGGGAGGGTGAACCGCCACCACCGCATCCCCCCCCAGCGGCGCGCCGCCGAGCCCCCTCCATCTCCCCCCTTCTTCCTCCTCTTCCCCTCCTCGACCGATGCAAAACCCCGAGACCCTAGCCCCCCTCAAAGCACCGACGACGCCATCGCGCCCCTCCTCCTGTTGCCGCCGCCTAGACGCCTCCACCGCGCCTGCATCCGCGCACCGAAACCCCCTCCTCCTCTTCAATTGCTGTAAGCCCTTTGATTTATTTTATTTTGTTTTGTTTAATTAATTTTTGCAATGAAAAATATAGTCTTTTATATTGTAGAAGTTAAAAATATAATTTTTATCATATGTAAAGGTTGAAAATATAATTTTCATATTATATAGATAATAAAAATGTGATCTTTATATGGTAGGATATAAAAAGACGATATTTTTATGTAGTGAAAGACGACATTTTTAAAGTAGGAAAAGGAGAAATCTTTATATTTGAAAGGGCGAAATCTTTATATTAGAAAAGGCGAAATCTTTATATAGAGAATAGCGTGATAAAAATATAATCTTTATTATATGAACACCGATGTAAAAATAGGATTTTTATATATTGAATAGCGATGTAAAAATAGGATTTTTATATATTGAATAGCGAAGTAAAAATTCGATTTTTATATATTGAACAGCGAAGTAAAAATTCGATTTTTATATATTGAATAGCGAAGTAAGAATTCGAATTTTATATATGTAGTGAATACGGATGACGAAAGTGACGAAAGAAGAAATGGCGGAGATTTTCTACATATGAAGAGTCGAGACGTTTGGATAGCTATTGGTGAGAACTTCTCACTCAAATTTTCTTTTCTAGTTATATATATATATACTAGGATGCAGACGGTGCTTAGCAGCACCCGACACCCGTCATCCACAGACCATGGATGGCTTGTTTGTTTAATTGATGTGTTGTGAAATTTGTTTGTGTTGTTGATGTGAAATCGATAATAAAATGTAGATGGTTGAAATAAATTAATTATCATTAAAAATATAATTTTTAACGTGAATGCGAATAAATAAATATTTATAAACAAATCGTCCGATTTGTTTATATACACTAATTGGACGGATATTGATTGAGATGATAAATTTTACACATCGCCCAACTGCATAAATAAAAATCTGTGTTTGTTGATTTGAAACCCCACACGGGTGTTGGGATGATATTTGAGTACACTAATCCCAATTATTTAATTGTATGTCGATCAATTGGTCGACAGGCTGTGTAAGCGTTAATTATTTATATTTGATGCTTATGCAGTTGTGTGGTGCACTTTGGATGATGGTTAATTGTTTATCGTTGCTATTAAATACATGTGTTGGATGGAAGCCATATAATTAACGTTATATGGTGATTGACTGGGCCTCATTCCAATCCGGAAAATAATGAATATTATAAAAGAAAATTCATGTGTTGAATATAAAAATAGTCATGTGTTGACGATGTTCATGTGTTGAAAATATTTATGTGTTGAGTAAAATATTTTAATAATAAAATTCACATCTTTATCATATTTAAAATTAGAACTACTTCACAGTGGAGTCTAATTAAAAATCAAACGATAGATACCATAGTTTTATAAAATATTTTACATAACAAAAATAGTCGTGTGTTGAAAGAAATATAGATTCATGTGTTGAATAGGATAAATATTCATTTGTTGAATAGAATAAAGAAGTTTTTGAAAAATATAAAGCCGTGTGGATTAGAGATGCATTATTTTGACGCGAACAATATTTATATCGATTTTATTCGTTTTATAATGAATATTGAAAAGTGATTTCAAAATTTAATATTTTGAAATGAAATTCAAATTGAATTAGATTAAAATTCAAATTGAAATGAATTCGAATCGAATAGAAAATGAATTCGATTCGAATTGAATAGAAAGTGAATTGAATAGAAAGTGAATTTGAATTCGAATCGAATAGAAAATGAATTCAATTCGAATTGAATAGAAAGTGAATTAGAATTTGAATTGAATAGAAAGTGAATTTAAATTCGAATTGAATAGAAATGAATTCAAATTGAATTAAATTGAAATTGAATTAAAAACGAATTGAAATCGTTTTGAATGAAATTTAAAACAAACTGAAATTGAATTGAAATCAATTTGAAATGAATTCGAATTGAATTAAATAGAAGGTAAATTAAAATTGAATTGAATTGAAATGAATTAGAATTTGAATTGAAACGAATTTGAATTCGAATTAAATAAAATTGAAATGAATTCGAATTGAATTGAAATCAAATCGATTTGAAATTGAATGTAGCGTTGAAATGGTTTTGAAAACGAATTTAAAACAATTTATAAAATACGTTTTAAAAGGAAATCGACGAAATATATATAATATATATTATATATTATATACTATATATATATATATATAATGGCCTGAATAGAACGCGCCGCGGCAGTTCATGAATTTCGACCATTAACTTCGAATTGACGTTGCGGGAGATCCGACCGTCGGATTCTCCTAAAACAGGAACCGTTGGGTTCGTATAGAAAAGAGCTTTCCAGTGAATATTAGAAATTTTAAATTTAACGGTTGGATTTGGAATTATGTCCAAATCAAATTTAGAAAAGGTCGCTGTAAGTGCAGTTCGATGGCCGTTGATGGAAATCGACTGTACGGGCCTTGATAAAATTATTAAAAATATCTATAATTTGTGTGAAATCATAAGAAATGATTTGGGAAAAATTGGGCTGAAGAATTCCACATTTGAAAAGATAAAAATAGATTTTTATCGAAATGAACTAGTTTTGAACTAGAATTAAAATCAATTTATTTTTGAAATAAATAAATTGAATTTGAAAGTGATTTTAAAAATAATCAGTATTCCCAATACGTGAATTGGACTGGAGTTGAATCGAAATTATCTTTGGAATATTTCGATGTTGGATTTCGTGACTATACAGATATTGTTATGGGAATTTGAAATATATATTATATATCGTTATTTCCAATACGATATTTGTTGGTTTCAGAATTTGATATTGAATATAAGACGGTATATTTTCTATTCAGAGCCTTGTATTTAATATCAAATGTGATTTGGGTTTATCGTGAATCGTGTTTTAGATGACATTGGTTCTTTAACCCAGTTAAAGGCAAGATGTTGATTTTTGAAAGGATTAAAACTAAGTGGAGTTTTAATGAATCTTTAATTAGATTAAAATGTGAATTGATAATTTAAATTATCAAATCTGAAAAGTGATCGAGAGTGGAGTATCACCAGTTTTGCTCCAAAGCGATAGTTAAATCTTTAATTAGATTTGAGCGTGAAATGGTAATTAATTTTACCAATAGCACTGTGGGGTTAGATATAAAGTATTACCAGTTTTCTCCATGGGATATATAGGCTGGGATTGGGAAATAAAATAAATAATTACTTCGGTGTGGTTCGCTAATCCCGACTAGTTCGAAATGATATCCAAAGGAAGATTAAAGAATAAATTTAGGAGAATTTATCTTGGATAAAATTAATGGGAACCTTTCCCTAAGAATGTGATTTTGTGAATAAAAGAATATTCTGAATTGGAATGAGGCGTTTGTTGTGTTTGTGTAACATTTGTTTATCATATACGTGGGTTATTCAGAAAGGCCGGGGTTATACCCATTCTGAATAACCGATTCGACGAGATGTCGAAGATGAAGACGGTGGTTGAAGACCGGAAGTCTTCACATCGTTTGGGTGATTACTGATGATCTTGCTTGGGCTGTACACCCAAGATGAGGGAATCAGTTGGTGATCATCCAGACGTACTTGGAGATGGATGGATATGCGAGGAAAGTGCCTCCGGTTTCGTTCAGACCCAGAACGAACTTGTAAATGGATTGTGTGTCTGACATTGGATTTTATTCTATGTTGATTGATCTCTATTAAATATACATCTGTTTGGCGGCAGAGAATTTATTCTCTTGCTTAACGCCCTTCGCTGAGACGTACGAGCTCAGAGGTTGTATATCGATGGACATCAGTCGCATGGAGTGAATTGCCAGTGTGGCACGCGTAAGTGGCAATTGATCAAGGCTTCTGCTGAAAAGCAAAGTCTTGTGGTTGATGATCAAAGCACGGCATGTGTGGCGTAGCTTTGTGTATAACGTGAATTCGCGAGCTTCACACCTCGGTATGAGTCAAAAACGGGATAGTGACTGCAGGGAGAGCACGATGTTTCTTTCTAGCTAGGGTGGTGTCAGTGACCTACCAGCCCTGACATTTATATACTTTTCACCTGTGTGGTTGTTGGAATGCAAGGCGCCCCGGATATAGGTCTGTAAGGACCGGGAAACGTGTGTTCAGGAATTGCCAATCCTCAAAAGTAAGAGAGGGTCGGCCCTGAAGATCCAAGGATCATAGTGGGGTCCTGGGACATTTGCTAGAGTGTCTCGAATCGAGAGGAGCTTGCCCCTTGCCTCGACTCATGATGGAATCCAATTTCCAATACGTGATAATTCGGTTTTATTTGTAGAACCTAGTATTGCGACATAGTGGTATGGGTCATTAATGCCGCCTATGATTGATATTTATGATTGAAATTGTTTTGACACTATACACCTATAATAGTATCAAATAATGTGTTTTAAACGTATCAAGCATGCTTTGGCTGTTATAAGGTAAAAACCCTATCCTCCGGCTTGCGTTGCATTGTCTGATGGGACCTGGGTCTTATAACAGCTTCATTTTTCTTTATTTAGCATTGCGCCGTTTGTTTTATGCACTGGTATTCTTGGGAGGAAACCCGTTCCGTGTTATACGGCGTGGTCCCTTGATTTACCTAACTTTAAAAATAAAGATTAATAACTGTTTTAGTTCTCACACCAGTCACATGACTGACCTGGAGTTTATTGTTTTAACCTAAACTCTGGGTGCCCTTATTTTCGAAACGGGCAGCTAGTAGTTTTGGTTTTGCAGATTTATATTCACAGGATCCTGATTTACAGCTGGAACGATACTCGGAAAGCTCTGTATCCGTGCGTTACTTCTAGTTGTGCTTTTGTATTATTTTCCGCTGCGATGTATTTAAATGTAATTTAAATCTCTGATATTTGTTGAATGTAATTTATTCATTTATACTCTGTATATTCTTGTATCTGATGAAATTGTTGTAATAATAATAAAATGTTCTTCCGTCTGCGTTTCGATGTGCCCATTTCTCAAAACGATCAGGGGTTTTCGAACGGTCTGAGTCGGTTTAACGATCGATTCGGATCGAGCGAAATTCCTTGCCGTTATACATTTTATAATCCATTTATCATATCCAAAATGGTTGGGAATCAAATAAATATTCCATGCAACTTATGTCGTTGAAACATTTCAAGTCTTTCATTCAATTCAAACACAAGTTGATTTTTCATATTGCCATAAATTTGCAAATTCATCCTAACCATTTACACTTCTTCATACATTGTTTTTACTTCTTTTAGATCATATTATCGTTTCAAGCATTTCAAGACTTCCATACTCTCATAATATTTTTCAAGGGTCTAATTCCATAACTTGTAAGTCATATATATTCGAACAACTTTTCTTTTTTTGTTTGAATTTCTAGATCGACGAATTTTATTCAATCTTGTTTTAAATTTCAAATCTTGTTTGAAATGTTACTTTATTCAACAAGTCGAGCGGAAAAATCTTTAAAACATTCCTTTCAAGTTATCACTACGCTTTTGCTGCGCCACTCTAATTCGTAATATTTTGTTCTAAATCCCATCTTTCCTTCTATATTCATACCATTTTTAGCACAAAGCTTAATTGGTGAAGTTCTGTTAACATAAGGTTTTAGACAAATCAATATTATCTACTTCAAAATAGATCTCGGTTTCGAGGCATAAAGAGCAAGTTAAATCCCATGTTTTCGTGTCAAGTAGGGATGCGTAAATAAAGGTTCCATATTAAACGAGCACCACAAGTATGAGGGTCCGAATCAAAATGAAAGGTTCGAATTCAAACAATGGAACTAACTAGTCCAAGATAGGAAAGTCGAATGCACCTAAGGATATGATTATAGATAGTCCAATTAGGGGTACTTTATCTCTTACTTCAATATTTCGTTTTCCCTTTTGCGTTATAAGGGGTTGTTCGTTAAATAATTTCCATTCCACTCATATGTTTTTAATAGGGGAAAAGAAGTTTCTCCCCCACTTAGATGTTTGTCACATTTTGATTAAATACCTTTGTCAAAATCCAAAATATGGTGATATTCTCAACATAGATATTATCTCACTTACGTGTACTTCCAAAATTTACATTCCAATTCTTTAAGTGAGATTTACTTCTAAAATGCACTTTTTTCAGTTATTGACAAATAATTTGATTTGGACTTATCAATTTCCGTTCATATTAATTTTATCAAACGGTTTATGTAAATTTATCCAGGCTTCTCTAAACACTTATCTAGAGTATTTCTCGACGTTTCGATCGGAATCATATAGTCATCCCACCTTTGAAACTCGAAAATAAATATCTGATGATGATCGATCAATCAACAGAATTATCTTCAAGCGACTAGGGTGTGATTCTACATCTATCTAATATATATAAGACTTCGTACATACACTGGCCAGGCATATATTCGAAATCTTCACATACCGATAGTCCAATCGCGACGTCGAATAAAATACTCGGAAAATTCTTATTTCAAGTTATATTTCAATAATTATACTTTTAAAAGATCCTTTACTTAGTCTTAGAATAATTTATTTTCCAATTTACGCTCTCTCAACGAATATCCCCAAAATCTCATTCTAGGGCATTCCTAACCCTATCTCTAATGAGATACTATAACTCCGATGAGTTCTATATTTTGCTCAATATATGTCGTACCTCGTAGCTTGTATAACCAAAGCTCTGATACCACAAATGTAACGACCCGTCTTTTTGTCCGGTTCTCACCGGTAATTAAACGAAATTAAACCGTTCATAAAGGCGGATTGTTATGGGTACTAACATATATTGAACAAAATAACAGAACTTTTCATATCACAATACAATATTACATCAGAGTTACAAGGAATATCAGAGTTACAACATATACAGTGGAAGAAATAAATACACTCTCAGCGGAAGAAGCAGCACTACATAGCTGAAGCTCCAAACTCTAGCATTGACTCCAACTCAGAAAGCACGCTGAGTCCATGATCTATAACTGTAAAACTAAACTACTAGCTGCCCGTGTGAAAATTAGTGGGCACCCAGAGTTTAGGAAGGAACAATAAACTCTAGGTCAGTCATGGGACTGGTGTGAGAACATAAAACAGTTATTTTCATTAGAGTTTATTTTAAAGTTGGGAAGTTCACCGGTCCATGCCGCTAACGCGGAACGGGTTTACTCCATGTGAATGCTCGTGCATATGAAATCACAATGATTTTTGAAAAATGAAGCTATCATAAGTTAGTCCCACATCACATAATGCAAGCGCACACCAGATGGGCGAGTTTTACTTTATGATAACCAAACATGCTTTCATACGCAAAAATCCTCTTTCGTATTATTATTAGTGCATAGTGTGAAAAGCAAGTTCGAAGATAAATGTATTAATCTTAGACGGCATAGTACCCTATCCTACTATGTTGCCATATATATTTATACAAACAAAATCGTTGGGCGCGTATTGGAGATTGGGTTTCCAACTTGATGATTCCTGGCATGAAAGATCAATCGGAATACAAACGAAGTGTAACACGGCTTTTTCATCTAGACACGGACATCAACTACAAATCACGAGGTAGATCAACGGTTTTCGTCCAGACACGGACCCCCGAACATACCCTATTCCCAAATTCAAAAGAGGTACCTCCGCCGCAGCTATCAATCACAAAATCATGTACTTATGTCAACAACCTAACCGCCAGTTTCTCATCATCTGGGTGTGAGGCTTGTCGATGTCACGGTATACATAAAGCTTCACTTAAATAAATCATGCTTTGATCATCACTAGCTCATTTTATAACTTGAGTACGCCACATTGTCCATCTTCCACATATCACTGATTCAAATCAATATATAACCTCTAAGGATGTAACTTAGAGACAGGAATACTCAATTGCCACAAATCCGATATATATTCACAGGAATCAGTGCTACATGGTTAATTACAATGTCAGACACACAATCCATACAAGTCCATCCTGGGTCTGAACGGAACAAATCCGAAAATCCTCAAATATATTCAGACCTCATGCCACTTATAACCTCGTCTCAGGTGTACGGCCCAATCCAAGACATCGGCGATCAATCCAAATAATCCAAAGATTCCCGATCTTCATTTGCCATTTCCAAGTCTTCAAATAACGCCGTATTATTACTTGGAATGGTTTTCGGACTTAAATTCGATCCCGGTCTT
This sequence comes from Allium sativum, assembly GCA_030737875.1. Classification (NCBI taxonomy): domain Eukaryota; kingdom Viridiplantae; phylum Streptophyta; class Magnoliopsida; order Asparagales; family Amaryllidaceae; genus Allium; species Allium sativum. Next base: position 154,478,851 of record CM060918.1, on the reverse strand, counting down.
TCCAAGTAATAAGCGTACTTTAAAACAAAGCTATGGACTATACCGGTTTCAATTCAAATCTCCTTCCAATGTTTGTCAATATATTTGGGTTTTCACTTCAATTTCCATAAATATCATTACCATCCTATTTCTTCTTAGCAAATCCATATTCTTTATCTTTGCTATTTTTATCTCTAAATTTGGATTTGAAAGCATCGTACGCAAATGTATATCACTTTTAAAACCTTTCACAATATTACATAAACCTCCTTTCTAGTTTAAATAAAATTCTTGGCTCCTAAAACCAAGTTATTTCAAGGAATTTCTAAAGCGTTTCTTAAAGTGCTATAGAATAGTTATTTAAACAGAATACGTTCATAATCATTTAAAGGGATTAAATCCTTTCTCAAATCATTTGAACAAGGAACAATGCTTGTTAAATTCCCAAAATCATCCTAAATTCAAAGGTTTCAATTAAATTCTGAATTTGGTTTTGAAATCACCATCCCGTCCGTCGGATCAGTTAGGGATAGCCAAAGAGAGCAGGAAATTGTATTTTCCAAACCCAAGCCTTAGACACTATCCTCTCTGTCACCCTAGAACGTTCCGGTATATATGTATTATTGGAAGAAATGTCGTTCATATATATTTATACGATAACGGTTTAAATATAAGTTGTCAAATCTTCTTTAAAGTCATATTAGAGTTCACATAACTTTTACTAAACCGTTATTTAAATATACTTGGAAACTAAATGAAATGTTACCAAATTTGTTTAATCGTTCAAACTTACAAATGGTCTAAAATAATGAAATCGATGTATTAAATAACTTGCTTACTTTTAAAAGTAACGAAATGGAGTTTGAGTGAGGAGAGGGAAAACAACGATAAAGGGCCATAGAAAAGGGCTTGCGACTTTGCAAATAAGAGAAGAAGAGGAGTTGCGGAGTGGAGACTGATGGTGGTGACTGGGAGAGCAGCGGACGTGGTGGTGGTGGTGGGAGTAAAGCTGATCGGATTTAGTGGGCAAGGGTCTGGCATTTGGAGTTGCACCGGTGAGGTGTGGTATGGACATGATAGTAGAGAAACAAGGGGAAGTTGGTTGCGGACAAGGAGAGCCAGGTGATTTTTGAAGTGGGGAAGGTGACTTTCTGTCGGTGGACTGAGGGCAAAACAACTTTTGAGATGGAAGGTGCGGTCATAACAAGCGGAAGGGAAGAGGTCGTTGTTTAAAGAGAAGAAGGGGTTTCAATTGAGGTGGTTGGAAAATAATTGTGTCTCAGCAGTTTGAAGAGAACGAGAAGTGAATTGTTTTGGAGGACCAAGAAGAAGGAGGTGCGTCCTTTTTAGAAGGAAAGAAAAAGGGGACACACGTATAAACAAATAGAAGAAAGTAGACAAATGAACAGTGTTGATGAACTGTTCAAAATCTTTGATTACTGTTCCAAAATCTTATCATTGATATGGCAAGATTTTGGTCTGCTATCATATCTTAGACCAGATTTTTTTCCTGATATTGTTGCGAAATTTCTTCAAAGGGGGGGGACTTTATTTTCCTGCAAACGGTGTGTGAACGCTAGCCTCAATCTCGGACTAACGAACAACGTTGTGAATTCAGAACGTTATAAAATTTACCGTTTATGAACTGTAAATGGTAACACAAATATGCCGATTTAATTCTTTCCCTTTATTTACGCATTTTGATTTTATCGCTTACATTTTTTTCAAAGTTTCACTCTTTGTTTTCATCGCATTAACTGTACTGTAAACAATACTGTGATGATTTAGACTTAATGGTTATAACAAAATTTATCACTATTAAAATTTTCAACTTATAAATTGAAATTAATTTAATCACTTTATTACGCAATTTACTTAACGCTTTGATTTGAAATGATTTTATCTCAACGTCACTGTACTTTGCAACAAAATCCTTCATTCCAAAAATCAATAATTTGTTTCTTAGTTAAATTTTAGGATTTATTTCAAGGTTCATGCTATTTCCATCGTCACTTCTCAAAACAAATTTGGTGATAACGTTAGTTCTAGCAAAATGTTTAGACGGGGATTATATTTACAATGTAATTTCACATAAAAATGAATACTACGCTTAATTAAATAAAAGTCCTATGCTAATTTTATTTTCGCCGTCGCATTCCAAAATGTGTGCTATCCTTAATTCTAGCATAGATGTTTAAACCTTTATTTACAAATGCCATTTATTCTAAGAGGGAATACTTCGTTTGCAACAATATCTAAGTCATAAATTGAATTTCAAATATGTTCTTCTCGAACCAATTTATCAATATTAAAATAATTCCACATTTAATTTCAAAGTTTAATTTATATTTTTATTATAATACCGTGAATATTGGCGCAATATCTAGGCTTATATTCACAGATGTCGTTTAATGTAAAAGCGAATACTTTGTTCAGAAATAAAGAAATGTCCAAGTCGTAAATGTGATTCTCAAATATGAGCAGGTATTTCTTCCTTAACCCAATTATGAGACCAATATCAAAATAATTCATTCTTTAAATTAAATTACCAAATAAATGACCAATTGTAACAACCCGGAATTTTGGAACCAATTTAAAATTTTTATTTTTAAGTAATTTAGTGGAAAATGAGGCAGAATTTAAAATTTTCTTTTTTTTATAATATTTAAAGCCAGTGAAAATAGCCAATTTTCAAACGACCTCTGTTTTCGACGAAACCACTTTTGTTGGAACCGGAATGTCAAATTATTGCTAGGTTTCAATTTTTAGAATTTTCCGAGCTAATATGTGAGCGTGGCAAAAGAAACTATGTTTTGTCAGTTTCGGTCAAATTTAATCGACTTAAAAATAGCCATTTTTCAAACAGTCTCAGAATTCGACAAAATTAGTCTCGTTAGAACCGTATCGTCAAAACATAGCCAAATATAATTTTTCTGTAATTTTTAGAGGTCGTATGTGGCCCCGGTAATTTAATATGTACGTTTGAATTAAATATATATTTATTTATATTTTAATTTAAATAAAAACATGTCGTAACAACCGAATTGGGTTACGAGGCCTGTTCCATTGCGTCCGGAACGGGGGTATTTGCCTAGGAACATTTTTCGTTGGATTTAATTTGGTGTTCCGGATGATATACAAATTTAATTGAATTAAAAGAATTAAATAAATAGAAAATATACTAGTATAAATACTGTTCGTATACGTATAACCCTAAATTAGAACTACAGCCGCCGTTCCTACTCTTTCAATGGCCGAAATGCACCAGATTTGATTCCTCAATAATTTCAAATCCACTTAACTAAATTCAAACTTCTATATACCGAATCAAAGAGAAAAGTAAGGCCTTTCGATCTATACGGATGTGATTGGATATAAATTCATGGTTGGCGCGAATTCCTAGGCTAAAGACGACGACTTGGAGTGGGTTTTGGGGAACGCTGGTGGGGCCGAGTTGACCAGCGAGTGGTGCGCCGGTAGGGGAGGTTCTGGGCTTCGAGGAGGCGGCGCTGGATCGGGCTCCGATGCCCTGGAGGTGCGTGCGCGGGGGCGGATCGAAGTGGAGCAAATGGGTTCCTGTACCCGAAGATGACAACGAGAAAGAAGAAGAAAGGAGCGGCCGTTTTACCTCTTAACCAATGTAATTAAGAAATTAATTATAATTTATTTATTTATTTAATGTAATTAAACTATAAACTGCTCTATCTTTCCCAATCCTTATCAGAATTCGACGATTCCAGTTTCTTTGAAATCATAAGAATGAGATCTTCATGATGGAGCAGACTAGAACGGGTTTGGAGCGGATTACAAATTCAGACAAAAGCGATGTGAGAATTTCTATTTTAATTAATTTAATAAATTATTTTATCACCGTTAAATAGTTGTTTGTAAATAAATTTAGATCTGAGATGATTTATGTTTGGATTGGATTATTGTATGGATTGAGTTGTTTTTGGAATATTCATGGTTGATTATTAATGATGTATGAATTTTAGATCTGTATTGCGTTGTTTTGGGATGTGTATGTAGATCCATAAAACAGTTAAAGATTAGACCTTTCTTTCTGATTTGCAAAACAAATATGTTCATGTTTGTTAGAGAATAGGGGAAAACAAATATATCACGTTTGTTATAAAATAGATAAAACAAGTATATCATGTTAGAAATAAAATTATCATTTTTATTTACTAAGCTAGATTAGAAAATGTAGCAAACAAAAGTATCATTTTTGTTTGCATTAGAAAGATATAAACAAAATTTATTTTTGTTTGCATCAAAAAAAAAAAAGATTCATTTTTGGTTTGCATTAAAAAGTATCATTTTTGTTTGCATTAAAAAGATATAAACAACATTCATTTTTGTTTGCATTAAAAAGATATAAACAAAATTCATTTCACTTTTGTTTTCAATGAAAGAATCAAACAAGATCTTCATTTTGTTTACATTGACAAAATTTAATAAGACAGACTTTTAGTTAGAATATTTTGTGTAAACAAAAATAGACTTTTAGTTAAAATATCAATTTATATGATATTTGAAAACATAGGAAATTAGTTATAAATAAACATTCATTTATTTGTCATTAATGAGTATAGAAAATGTGTTAACATAGAAATATTCTTCATGTGATTATAGAATGCATGAAAATTGGTGAACGTATAAAATATTCTTTTATACGTTGTTAGAACACATAAAAGAGGTAAACAAATGTATAACCATTTAATTGTCACTTTAAAACTTGTCATTCTATTGTATTGATTTAGTTTATCAATACAACATCAAAACATGATCTACTTCTTTTATTTGTGTACTCAACACACATATTAACATTGAAGTGAATTACTTCTTTTATTTGTGTACCCAACACAAATAATAACACTAAAATTGAATTGCTTTTTTTTTATTTGTATTTATCACCACAAGTATAACTTAGTAAATTAATTATCTTTCTATTTGTGTTTTTCAACACAAATATATATTAGAAAATAAATTATCTTTTATGTACAACATGTTAACAATACAAGAGAATGATGTAAAACAAAATAGGCATTTTGTTATAATAAAAGATATACATCTAGTGCCATATTTAACAAAATGATTTTCTTTATTTGTAATATTAAAAATGACTTTTTTTTTTACTGTCATTTATTTGTGATATTAAAATGACATTTTAACCGTCATTTTCATTATAATATTGAAAAGAGATATTCTTCACCGTCATTTTCATTTGAATAAAAAGGTGATTTTGATGGTCAATTAGTTGAAATATTACAAAGGACATTTTTGATGGTCGTATAGTTGGAAATGTAAATGGACATTATCGCATTGTCAATTCGTTAGTAGTAAATAGACATTATTACATTGTCAATTGGTTAGAAATAAGAAATAATATTTTTAGTCTTAAAAGGTTACATAAGTTGAAAACAAATATTCATTTTGTTAATTAGAAAATCTTGAGAAACAAAATATTCATTTTGTTAAATATTAAAATATCAAAACTTGATTAGAAAACATTAGCGTATTCTTAGGTAAATAAATTAGAAAAATAATGCTTAACCCGAGGTTGGATTGAGTTGTGATGTAAACCTGCCCGGACCCGCCCGGCTGTCCAGTAATCACAACAATACCTATCCAATGTGGGAGGTTAAAGCATATTCTAATTTTCTAAATTTACATTTTATATACGTAAATTACTTCAAAATATTTAGTGTAAATAAATACAACATAGAAAAGGGAAAACATATATTTACATTAAATAAAATAAGAAATTAAATAAATTACATTTTTATATGTAATTAAAGAATATGTTTTACACTGTAAAGAAAATTACATTTATATGTAATTAAGATTATAAGAAATAAAATTACATTTTTGTGTAATTAAGATTATAAGGAAGGAAATTACATTTTATGTAATTAAGAATAAATAGAAAATAAAGAACAAATATGTGAATAAGAATTTATTTACATTTTTCCTATGTAAATAAAAAAGGATAAAAATAATAATTATGTGAATAAGTATTTATTTACATTTTCTTATGTAAATAAAAAGAATTAAAAGAAAAATTATATGAATAGGATTTATTTACATTTTCTTATGTAAATAAAAAGAACCAAATTGTAAATGGTAATTATTCACATTTTCTTATGTAAAAAAAAAACGTTAGAAAAGAATTAACATAAGATATTCTTTTTATGTTAAAAAGGAATATTAGAAAGGAATTAAAGAAATACAATTATTTGCATTTACTATGTAAATAGGATTGGCAAAGGAAATTGAAACTATTTATTTACAAATAGTGTAAATAAATATGAATAAGAAATTAGATACATTTATTTACAATAAATGTAAATAAATATAGCAAAATTAAAAGTAAAATATTTATTTACATTTAGGTAAATAAATAAGAAAAAGGTAAGGATATATTTATTTACATTTAGGTAAATAAATAGGAAAAGAAAAAGATTACAATTTATTTACATTTAGTGTAAATGAATTGAAAGATAGATAAACTATAATTTATTTACATTTAGTGTAAATAAAACAGAGATGTTAAAAGTGATATTTTTATCGTCATTTTAGATGCGATAAATAAAAATAGCGATAGGTCGTTATCAAATATTAATAACGATAGGAAATGTTTTCAAATTATTATATATATATATGCGAGAATCATTTGAAAAGACCGAGTTCAATCTCATTTCAAATGATTATACGACGTTCTAAGTTGAAGAGTTGAAGATGGTGATTGAAGACCGACGATCTTCACATCGAATGGATGTGTTGCTACTGAGACCCATGAGAGGAGTAGCTACCTTGAAAGGGCCTCAGTGGTGGCCGTTCGGACGAAGTGTTGATTTGTACGGATTTGACTTTCGCTCAGACCCAGAGCATAAGTTTATAAATGGAATGTATGTCTGACGTTGTAGTCCTTTATACTACATTCGTTGATCTCTATTAATATATATCTGTTTGGTGGTTAACACCCTTCTCTGAGACATACGAGCTTAGAGGTTATATATTGGTAGAAATCAATGATATGGTTGGACTGACAATGTGGCATGCCAAGATGCATGGATCAAGGCTTTTGTTGAAAAGCAGGCCTTGTGGTCGATGATCAAAGCACGGTCTGTTTAGGCGTAGCTTTGTGTATAGCGTAACTTCGCGAGCCTCACACCCCGGTATGAGTCAAAAACGGGATACGGACCGTAGGGAGTGCACACGTTTCTTTCTAGCTAGAGTGTTGTCAGGGACCTACCAGCGCTGACATTTTACTCATTGTGGATGATGGATTTTGAGGTACCTCGTTATTTTTATAGGCCGTTGGTGGTCATACTATAGGTCCAAAGGGACCGGGAAACGTGTGTTCAGGCATAACCAATCCACTGCCCATAGGCGGGGACCGGCCCTACCGCTTCCAAGGGTTCACTACGGGGAATCCTGAGGCATTTGCTAGAGTGTCTCGAATCGGAGAGGATCTTGCCCCTAGCCTCGACTCATGATGGAATCCAAATTTCCAATACGCCCTTGCGGTTTTGATTGTAGAACTAGTATTGACGACATGCTATATGGTAACCATGCCGTCTAGGATTGATACTTATGATTTAAATCTTTTTATTAAAACATGTATACACTAATAATAATATCAAATCCGTTTTATACGTATCAAGCATCTTTTGACCATTATAAGGTAAAACCCTATCCTCTGGTGTGCGTTGCATTGTGTGATGGGACCTGGGTCTTATAATGGTTTCATTTTTCCAAAAAGACATTGCGTTATTTCTCGATTTACTTTGGTTTATGCACTGGCAATCCATAGGAGTAAACCCGTTCCGCGAAAGTGGCGTGGTCCTTGGATTTGTCTTATTAGTTAAAATTAGTTTAGAATTCTCACACCAGTCCCATGACTGACTCGTAGTTTGTTTCACTTTGCAAACTCGGGTGCCCTCTTTTCCACACGGGCAGTCGAGTAGCTTTTTGCAGATATCTCTCTCTTTAGCAGGATCCTGGATCGAAGCTTAAAGCTGTGTCCAGAGCTTAGAAGTCTTCCGCTGTTTAATGTATTAAATCTGTTTGTAGTTTATCTTCCGCTGTAGTTTACTTTATTTGTACTCTGATATTCTGTACTCTGATGCTATATTATTGTAATATAATAAAAGTCTGCTGTTATTGTTCTAATGTTTTGTATTCCCAAAGTTAACGTATGCGAGTTTTGAACGGTCTTGGTCGATTTTGCGATCGATTAAGGTCGGGCAAAATCCGTGTCGTTACAGGTGGTATCAGAGCTCTGGTTAGCTCAAATCTTTGGGGTACAACTCAATAGAACTAAACAAAAGACTCATCAGAGATTGGATTAGTAGTGTCCAATAAGAATACTCATTAGAGATAGGATCAGCAGTATCCTAGAATGAGAATACTCATTAGAGATGGGGTTAGTAATGCCCTAGGATGAGTTCAGAGTGATAAGCTTATAATTAACGTATTTTAATTATTTATAATCTATTTTTGAAAATATGATTTTAAATATATAAAAGTATATATATATTTGATAAGTTAGTCAACAAATAAAATTAATAAAAGAAAATTTAAATTTGGTTAGATAATTAAACAACATTTAGCTACGTTCCTTTTCGAGGACGGAAAGATTTTAAGTGGGGGAGACTGTAACAACCCGGAATTTTGGAACCAATTTAAATTTTTTATTTTTAAGTAATTTAGTGGAAAATGAGGCAGAATTTAAAATTTTCTTTTTTTTTATAATATTTAAAGCCAGTGAAAATAGCCAATTTTCAAACGACCTCTGTTTTCGACGAAACCACTTTTGTTGGAACCGGAATGTCAAATTATTGCTAGGTTTCAATTTTTAGAATTTTCCGAGCTAATATGTGAGCGTGGCAAAAGAAACTGTGTTTTGTCAGTTTCGGTCAAATTTAATCGACTTAAAAATAGCCATTTTTCAAACAGTCTCAGAATTCGACAAAATTAGTCTCGTTAGAACCGTATCGTCAAAACATAGCCAAATATAATTTTTTCTGTAATTTTTAGAGGTCGTATGTGGCCCCGGTAATTTAATATGTACGTTTGAATTAAATATATATTTATTTATATTTTAATTTAAATAAAAACATGTCGTAACAACCGAATTGGGTTACGAGGCCTGTTCCATTGCGTCCGGAACGGGGGTATTTGCCTAGGAACATTTTTCGTTGGATTTAATTTGGTGTTCCGGATGATATACAAATTTAATTGAATTAAAAGAATTAAATAAATAGAAAATATACTAGTATAAATACTGTTCGTATACGTATAACCCTAAATTAGAACTACAGCCGCCGTTCCTACTCTTTCAATGGCCGAAATGCACCAGATTTGATTCCTCAATAATTTCAAATCCACTTAACTAAATTCAAACTTCTATATACCGAATCAAAGAGAAAAGTAAGGCCTTTCGATCCATACGGATGTGATTGGATATAAATTCATGGTTGGCGCGAATTCCTAGGCTAAAGACGACGACTTGGAGTGGGTTTTGGGGAACGCTGGTGGGGCCGAGTTGACCAGCGAGTGGTGCGCCGGTAGGGGAGGTTCTGGGCTTCGAGGAGGCGGCGCTGGATCGGGCTCCGATGCCCTGGAGGTGCGTGCGCGGGGGCGGATCGAAGTGGAGCAAATGGGTTCCTGTACCCGAAGATGACAACGAGAAAGAAGAAGAAAGGAGCGACCGTTTTACCTCTTAACCAATGTAATTAAGAAATTAATTATAATTTATTTATTTATTGAATGTAATTAAACTATAAACTGCTCTATCTTTCCCAATCCTTATCAGAATTCGACGATTCCAGTTTCTTTGAAATCATAAGAATGAGATCTTCATGATGGAGCAGACTAGAACGGGTTTGGAGCGGATTACAAATTCAGACAAAAGCGATGTGAGAATTTCTATTTTAATTAATTTAATAAATTATTTTATCACCGTTAAATAGTTGTTTGTAAATAAATTTAGATCTGAGATGATTTATGTTTGGATTGGATTATTGTATGGATTGAGTTGTTTTTGGAATATTCATGGTTGATTATTAATGATGTATGAATTTTAGATCTGTATTGCGTTGTTTTGGGATGTGTATGTAGATCCATAAAACAGTTAAAGATTAGACCTTTCTTTCTGATTTGCAAAACAAATATGTTCATGTTTGTTAGAGAATAGGGGAAAACAAATATATCACGTTTGTTATAAAATAGATAAAACAAGTATATCATGTTAGAAATAAAATTATCATTTTTATTTACTAAGCTAGATTAGAAAATGTAGCAAACAAAAGTATCATTTTTGTTTGCATTAGAAAGATATAAACAAAATTTATTTTTGTTTGCATCAAAAAAAAAAAAGATTCATTTTTGGTTTGCATTAAAAAGTATCATTTTTGTTTGCATTAAAAAGATATAAACAACATTCATTTTTGTTTGCATTAAAAAGATATAAACAAAATTCATTTCACTTTTGTTTTCAATGAAAGAATCAAACAAGATCTTCATTTTGTTTACATTGACAAAATTTAATAAGACAGACTTTTAGTTAGAATATTTTGTGTAAACAAAAATAGACTTTTAGTTAAAATATCAATTTATATGATATTTGAAAACATAGGAAATTAGTTATAAATAAACATTCATTTATTTGTCATTAATGAGTATAGAAAATGTGTTAACATAGAAATATTCTTCATGTGATAATAGAATGCATGAAAATTGGTGAACGTATAAAATATTCTTTTATACGTTGTTAGAACACATAAAAGAGGTAAACAAATGTTTAACCATTTAATTGTCACTTTAAAACTTGTCATTCTATTGTATTGATTTAGTTTATCAATACAACATCAAAACATGATCTACTTCTTTTATTTGTGTACTCAACACACATATTAACATTGAAGTGAATTACTTCTTTTATTTGTGTACCCAACACAAATAATAACACTAAAATTGAATTGCTTTTTTTTTATTTGTATTTATCACCACAAGTATAACTTAGTAAATTAATTATCTTTCTATTTGTGTTTTTCAACACAAATATATCTTAGAAAATAAATTATCTTTTATGTACAACATGTTAACAATACAAGAGAATGATGTAAAACAAAATAGGCATTTTGTTATAATAAAAAATATACATCTAGTGCCATATTTAACAAAATGATTTTCTTTATTTGTAATATTAAAAATGACTTTTTTTTTTACCGTCATTTATTTGTGATATTAAAATGACATTTTAACCGTCATTTTCATTATAATATTGAAAAGAGACATTCTTCACCGTCATTTTCATTTGAATAAAAAGGTGATTTTGATGGTCAATTAGTTGAAATATTTCAAAGGACATTTTTGATGGTCGTATAGTTGGAAATGTAAATGGACATTATCGCATTGTCAATTCGTTAGTAGTAAATAGACATTATTACATTGTCAATTGGTTAGAAATAAGAAATAATATTTTTAGTCTTAAAAGGTTACATAAGTTGAAAACAAATATTCATTTTGTTAATTAGAAAATCTTGAGAAACAAAATATTCATTTTGTTAAATATTAAAATATCAAAACTTGATTAGAAAACATTAGCGTATTCTTAGGTAAATAAATTAGAAAAATAATGCTTAACCCGAGGTTGGATTGAGTTGTGATGTAAACCTGCCCGGACCCGCCCGGCTGTCCAGTAATCACAACAATACCTATCCAATGTGGGAGGTTAAAGCATATTCTAATTTTCTAAATTTACATTTTATATACGTAAATTACTTCAAAATATTTAGTGTAAATAAATACAACATAGAAAAGGGAAAACATATATTTACATTAAATAAAATAAGAAATTAAATAAATTACATTTTTATATGTAATTAAAGAATATGTTTTACACTGTAAAGAAAATTACATTTATATGTAATTAAGATTATAAGAAATAAAATTACATTTTTATGTAATTAAGATTATAAGGAAGGAAATTACATTTTATGTAATTAAGAATAAATAGAAAATAAAGAACAAATATGTGAATAAGAATTTATTTACATTTTTCCTATGTAAATAAAAAAGGATAAAAATAATAATTATGTGAATAAGTATTTATTTACATTTTCTTATGTAAATAAAAAGAATTAAAAGAAAAATTATATGAATAGGATTTATTTACATTTTCTTATGTAAATAAAAAGAACCAAATTGTAAATGGTAATTATTCACATTTTCTTATGTAAAAAAAAACGTTAGAAAAGAATTAACATAAGATATTCTTTTTATGTTAAAAAGGAATATTAGAAAGGAATTAAAGAAATACAATTATTTGCATTTACTATGTAAATAGGATTGGCAAAGGAAATTGAAACTATTTATTTACAAATAGTGTAAATAAATATGAATAAGAAATTAGATACATTTATTTACAATAAATGTAAATAAATATAGCAAAATTAAAAGTAAAATATTTATTTACATTTAGGTAAATAAATAAGAAAAAGGTAAGGATATATTTATTTACATTTAGGTAAATAAATAGGAAAAGAAAAAGATTACAATTTATTTACATTTAGTGTAAATGAATTGAAAGATAGATGAACTATAATTTATTTACATTTAGTGTAAATAAAACAGAGATGTTAAAAGTGATATTTTTATCGTCATTTTAGATGCGATAAATAAAAATAGCGATAGGTCGTTATCAAATATTAATAACGATAGGAAATGTTTTCAAATTATTATATATATATATATATATATGCGAGAATCATTTGAAAAGACCGAGTTCAATCTCATTTCAAATGATTATACGACGTTCTAAGTTGAAGAGTTGAAGATGGTGATTGAAGACCGACGATCTTCACATCGAATGGATGTGTTGCTACTGAGACCCATGAGAGGAGTAGCTACCTTGAAAGGGCCTCAGTGGTGGCCGTTCGGACGAAGTGTTGATTTGTACGGATTTGACTTTCGCTCAGACCCAGAGCATAAGTTTATAAATGGAATGTATGTCTGACGTTGTAGTCCTTTATACTACATTCGTTGATCTCTATTTATATATATCTGTTTGGTGGTTAACACCCTTCTCTGAGACATACGAGCTTAGAGGTTATATATTGGTAGAAATCAATGATATGGTTGGACTGACAATGTGGCATGCCAAGATGCATGGATCAAGGCTTTTGTTGAAAAGCAGGCCTTGTGGTCGATGATCAAAGCACGGTCTGTTTAGGCGTAGCTTTGTGTATAGCGTAACTTCGCGAGCCTCACACCCCGGTATGAGTCAAAAACGGGATACGGACCGTAGGGAGTGCACACGTTTCTTTCTAGCTAGAGTGTTGTCAGGGACCTACCAGCGCTGACATTTTACTCATTGTGGATGATGGATTTTGAGGTACCTCGTTATTTTTATAGGCCGTTGGTGGTCATACTATAGGTCCAAAGGGACCGGGAAACGTGTGTTCAGGCATAACCAATCCACTACCCATAGGCGGGGACCGGCCCTACCGCTTCCAAGGGTTCACTGCGGGGAATCCTGAGGCATTTGCTAGAGTGTCTCGAATCGGAGAGGATCTTGCCCCTAGCCTCGACTCATGATGGAATCCAAATTTCCAATACGCCCTTGCGGTTTTGATTGTAGAACTAGTATTGGCGACATGCTATATGGTAACCATGCCGTCTAGGATTGATACTTATGATTTAAATCTTTTTATTAAAACATGTATACACTAATAATAATATCAAATCCGTTTTATACGTATCAAGCATCTTTTGACCATTATAAGGTAAAACCCTATCCTCTGGTGTGCGTTGCATTGTGTGATGGGACCTGGGTCTTATAATGGTTTCATTTTTCCAAAAAGACATTGCGTTATTTCTCGATTTACTTTGGTTTATGCACTGGCAATCCATAGGAGTAAACCCGTTCCGCGAAAGTGGCGTGGTCCTTGGATTTGTCTTATTAGTTAAAATTAGTTTAGAATTCTCACACCAGTCCCATGACTGACTCGTAGTTTGTTTCACTTTGCAAACTCGGGTGCCCTCTTTTCCACACGGGCAGTCGAGTAGCTTTTTGCAGATATCTCTCTCTTTAGCAGGATCCTGGATCGAAGCCTAAAGCTGTGTCCAGAGCTTAGAAGTCTTCCGCTGTTTAATGTATTAAATCTGTTTGTAGTTTATCTTCCGCTGTAGTTTACTTTATTTGTACTCTTATATTCTGTACTCTGATGTTATATTATTGTAATATAATAAAAGTCTGCTGTTATTGTTCTAATGTTTTGTATTCCCAAAGTTAACGTATGCGAGTTTTGAACGGTCTTGGTCGATTTTGCGATCGATTAAGGTCGGGCAAAATCCGTGTCGTTACACCAATGGTAATAACTTCTTGTTTCACATAACGTTCACTTTAACAACAAAGGAATTCCAAAGTCAAAGATTAGAAATGTAGATTTCTTTTAAAATGTTTAAAATTAAGGAAATGGTTTACTTAAATATTGTTAAAAATAGACAAAATTCCAAATATAGATATTTAATTTAATTTAAATCTTAATTTAATTTGTGTTCCAAACATCAAAATTTCTAGTCCGTTACAGACAACAGCTCCAGTCTTGACTTTGCCAGATGGGAACAAGGTATCCACAGTATACACTGATGCATATGGTACAGGGCTTGGTGCGGTTCTAATGCAAGAGGGATGGGTAGTATGTTATGGAGATAGACAGCTAAGAGTTCATGAGGAGAACTACCCTACCCATAATTTAGAGTTAGCTCCCATAGTATTCGCTCTTAAAACTTAGCACCATTATCTACTTAGAGAGAAGTTTGAGTTGTACACCAATCATAAATCTCTCAAGTACTTGTTCTCATAGAAGGATCTCAATTTGAGGCAACAAAGATGAATGGAGTTCCTAGCATTCTATGACTTAGAGATTGCTTATACCCCTGACAAGGGTAACGTGGTGGCAGACGCATTGAGTAGGCAGAGGATGACATTTAGTCCTTTGTTTATGGAGAGGAAAAGCTTGGAGTTCATATCGACTTTTGATTTTAGACCCTCCACCGAGTTTACACCTTGTTTATTGGTATCATTAAAGGTGTGACCAACTCTTTTGGATCAGATAGGAACTTCACAGCAAGAGGATCCACAGATTTCAGACATCTTGGATAGGCTCAGTAGAGGGGAGACTTCTAGTCACCTCAGCAGATATTCCACGTATGATAGAGGGTGGTTGTGACGAAATGGAAGGCTCTATGTTCCCCGAGTTAGGAGTCCGTTGAAGACAGTCCTTGAGGAAGCCCACCATTCGAAGATGACTATACATTCAGGTGGTGATAAGATGTTGTAACGACCTTGGGAATTTGACTATTCAAGCATCGGAAACACCAGATAGTCCATGAAATAATTAGAGGCTGAGAATAGATAAGATAGAAACTTAGAATAGAAGAAGAAGAAGAACCTACCACATCAGAGTAACACGAATCTCACAGCAGAACAAACAATATATAATAGATACATAACTTTGAAATAAAACCAGTATATGTATACAGTAACATTATCAGAGTACAACACTTACAACACAATGGAAATAACTATAGCTATATAATCCTGAAGCCTCCTGCTCTAAGCTCTCAAAGTATATCTGAAAAATCCTGACTACTTGACTGCCCGTACAAAATTGGGCACCCAAGAGTTTAGGGAAAACAAAACAAAACAAACTCTAGGTTAGTCATGGGACTGGTGTGAGTAAAACAGTTTAAAACAGTTTAAGCAATTAAACGATATCTCATAAGACCACGCCGTATAACGGAACGGGTTTTACCCTTATGAGAATCCAAAGCATTTGATTTAACATCAAAAATCCTTTTGAAAGAAACGATAAACTTTATATCAAAATTCTTTTGATACTATAATAATGTATATTAACCACAATATAATAATCATCTAGCAGAACGCTTTCATCTCACGTTCCACATATATAGTATACAATCAAAACCGCGAGCACTTATTGGGTAATGGATTTCCAACTATGACAGGGTATGGAACCACCTTCCTATAGTGTACCTCTAGAGAGGAATACACTGGGTTCAACAAGAACATCTTACAACCCAGCCACACATGACCGACCACTCATTTCGCTTAAGTGTATCGAATGTATATCACCAACGGTTGGGATCAGCAACCGTTTTCTCGAATGGGACAGCATCGAATAGATTAAAGATTTAAATGAATATCTCTAGATAGGTGATAATACACCCTAATTGGCAGCCAACCACTTAGCCATGCTGCCTGCCCGATTTTTGTCATTTCTCGGTTGTGAGGCTAGAGGCCACACTTATCTCTAACAGATCACACATTTATTCACTTTGAATGTCACATCGTCATACCCTCCAAATCACAAATTGATTTCCCCAAAAAACAACGGGTATACAGCTAAGAGAAACGGATTCCTCCGCCACCAAACGTACATACGTTTGAAGAGATCAACTTACGCGATCTGTTAAACATACTCTATCAGACATTCTTCCATACAGGTTGTCCTGGGACTGGACAAACCGAAGGCACTATTCTGTAAACAGGACATCCCTTGGATAACTCCATCTTCAATTTTCTTCTTCATACTTGATCGCAACGCTAATGCCATACGGAGTGGTTTTTCAGATAACATATCTGATCCCGGTCTCTCCGTATTGACAACGGAAATGGTCAAAATCTTCGATAGTTGGTGATTTAACAATCAAAGGAAAACATGTGTACAAACAATGGTCGTATTTCCAAATGGAAATCTTACCGAGCAAATCACCAATCAACACTGATCCACTTTAATTTAATTTGTCATTCAATTATCCATTTCCCAATTCCTATTTCCATATATTCAACATTTCTTATTTTCTACATTTGGAAAATATATGTTATTAACATTGGAAAACATTCCCAATTCTCTTTTTCTATATTAGAAAACATTTCTGATTCTTATTTGGAAAACATTTCCAAAACTCCTACATTTGGATTTAAACAGATGTTTAAATAAAACATCGCTATGCCAACTCAAAACCTTACACTCATTAACAAAATTCACTTAACCAATCTTCATTGTCGAACCTTAACCATTCCTTAGTTAAAAACGAAGTCAATCAAGTTAGGGTATAATTACCTCTCAGACCTTAACTGAACATTTCTAACTTCGAAATAGACAAAGTTCACCACCTAATTCTTTAACACTTCCTTCCGTAACTCTCGGATTCTATTTACGAATCCACTTCTTTATTGAAAAACATTGATTATAACTATAGCGTTATAATCCCTACTTCTGAAATATCTAACTCCAAAATATAACTCGATTAACTCAAATCAATTAACCCTAACTCCATTAACTTTAACTCGATTAACTTTAACTCATTAACTCTTATAACTTAACTCCTTTCGAATAAACTATATTCGATTAACTTCTTTCGAATAAACTATATTCGATAACTCCTTTAACTCAATTCGAATAAACTATATTCGATTAACTCCTTTCGAATAACCAATATTCGATAACTCCTTTCGAATAATTAATATTCGATTATCCTTTCGAATAATTAATATTCGATAACTCCTTTCGAATAACTAATATTTGATTATCTCGCTTCAAATAAACTTATTCGATTAACTCTCTTTTTTGAATAAACTATATTCGAATAACTCTCTTCGAATAAACATATCCGATTAACTCTTTTTTCCGAATAAACTATATTCGAATAACTCTAATCCGCCTAACTCTAATTCGATTAACTCTGTTCAGTTAACTCTAATCGACTAACTCAAATCGATTAACTCTGACTCGTCTAACTCAAATCGATTAACTCTAATTCGATTAACTCTAATTGATTAACTTTAACTCGATAAATTATAATTCGATCAACTCTATTCAATTAACTCTAATTGATTTACTCTATTCAATTAACTCTATTTGATAACTCTAATTGATTGACTCTTTTCGATTGACTCTAATCGATAACTCTAATTGATTAACACTATTCAATTAAGTCTAATTGATAACTCTAATTCGATTAACTCTATTCAATTAACTCTAATTGATAACTCTATTCAATTAAGTGTAATTGATTAACACTATTCGATTAACTCTAATCGATAACTCTTTTATATCTCATTAATTCCCTTTTATAATCCTATTTATTTACAAATAAATATTCCTTTTAAAATTTTATTTATTTAACAAATAAATATTTCCTTTTCAATTCCTTTTCAATTCTATTTGTAAATGTTTTACTAATATTTCCTTTCCAAATCTATTTGTAAATGTTTTACAAATATTTCCTTTTCAAATCTATTTGTAAATGTTTTACAAATATTTCCTCTTCAAATCTATTTGTAAATGTTTTTCAAATATTTCCCGTTCTATCTATTTGTAAATGTTTTACAAATATTTCCCTTCAATTCTATTTGTAAATGTTTTACAAATATTTCCTCTTATAAAATCCTTTGATTTTATAATCATTTTCTTTTATAAAATTCTTTGATTTTATAAATATTTCTCTTTCAATATAACATTGAAAATTTCCTTTTTAACATTCCAGTATTTCTTAAGGTATTTAAAATACCCAAATAACAATGATCGATATCATTCAACACACGTAATCCACACAGATTATATATCTAATCAACATAGATTATATATCACATCATATATTACAATATATGAAAAACGGTAAAATAAATGTTGAGGAATCCAGTTGGATTCCTCCGACCTATTTCCCTGCATCCATAGATGTTAAACAATACAATTAACATCAATTTCATTTCACTATGAAATATTCTGCTAAACAGAATCAATATATATATATATATATGTGTATGTATGTATAACCAGATCTATAATTTCAACCAATTACTTCGCAGTTCAACCAAATAGTCAACACACAACAATCAATCATCATTTACCAGTTCTAAATATACGTCATAAAAATATGAACTGGTAGAGTCGGTGAGTTTTACTCACATTGGACGATCATCGTTAATAACGATAACCATCTCTTGATTCAGACGGACAATTTATTTTACTATAAATTGCAACGAGCTCCAATTCACTCCCAGTCAGTTCCATTGTGTAGCGTCCGTCCATACGATCCTAACGGATCTTGTTTCGCGTAATTCTGTAATCGTATGGAAAAGTTATACAATTTCTAAGTTTGTATATATTTCCTAGTAATTAACCAACTAATTATATATTAACTAATATTAACCATACCCTTATCCATTTAAATCCACGTCATCACCCCAAAATAACTCCTGCCACGTCAGCCATCTTCTCCAAACCAGGAAAAACACTACCCCCTCCATCTAACCATCCGCCGACGTTTAAACCTCCATCCATGATTCACGAAGTTTCAAACTAACACCACTATCCTCTTGTTCCAATCTTCCTTCTCCTCACACCCTTCATACGCCCTCATCATCTTCCCAGGTTTAAGAACAAACCGTCGATGTCGACCTTCCCCTTAAACCCATTCGTCACCGCTTCCTGTATCGATCTCCAGAACCCTATATCCAACCCTGACTTCATCACACACCACCCCCTCGCGGACCCTTCTCGTCGAACACCAAAATCCCCAACTCGACATCACCTCCTCCACCATGGTTTCAAATAGACCCACGCCACTACAGTAAAAGCACCAAACCTTGTTGACCCCAAATCAAACCAAAAATTCACACAGTGCTCGAAATTACCTCACGAGTTTAAATATCAACTTGATTCCGTGAATAACAGCTCCAACATCTCGCAATTTTGAACCCTAGCTACTGAGTGATTTTCGAGCTTCCAGGATCCGAACCGCACTTAGTGACATCAGCACCAGATTGAAGTTACTGTTGTCCTGAGTCCAAAGAACTTCATTTCATGATTTATAGTTTTTGTTTTGATTTTCTGCGGATTTATTTGTTTTGAGTTGCTCACGATTTTGTTTTTCTTCTTTGCTGAAAAGTGGCGGCCACGATATTGACCAAAGGAAATGAAAAGTCTAGGTTAGGAGAATGGTGTTAGGGTATTTATAGGCTATTTATAATATATTTATATTCGGCAATTAACCCAATTTATCATTTAAAAATATCTGTGATCACATAAATTATCCAAAAATCATGAAAATGAACATACTACTAGAGTTTGACATTACGGACCCAACGAAACTTGTTTCGTCGAATTCCGACTCCGTTTGCTCACACAGCGTATTTTTAACTTTCAAAATACTAACTGTATTTCACATTAAAAATCCGTACGGCCACATACTGACTTCAAAAGTCACGAAAATTGAAATCTAGCAATAATTTAATATTGCGGATCCAACAAAATTAGTTTCGTCGAAAACGGAGGTCGTTTGCAAAAATGGCTATTTTTAAAGCTCTAAATGACCCCATTTTAAATATAAATATATTTAAATTTAAAAATAATTAAATTAAATATAAATAAATTTATATTATCGTATATACTCACAATAGAATACCATACAGCTCCAGAATAAACATATATGGATTTACAACTCGATATTTCATCATCAGAGTTATATCGATATTCGATTTATATTTTAAATCCTTTTATAAATCGTTATAAATTATAAAGGAATTCCATAGCGACTTTTCAAAATTTTGATTTGGGCATAAATCAAAATCTACACAATGAAATTCCGATTTTTCTCTTCTACTAGAAAAATATACTTCACAAGCTCCGAACGTTTCTTGTTTCACAGAAATCCGATTTAAAACGGATTCTGTTTATTCATTTAAAGTTTGAATCGCCAAATAGCGAACTGCCGCACCATTTTGAGCTCGATTATAAATATAATATAATTTATACGTTCAACTGTCGTTCTAATAATATATTCGTTACTCTAATTCAAATTCTAAACTAAATTATATATTTTGAATTGCCTAATTCACACCGTATTGCCATTTCTGCTAATTCTGATTATTTCAGAATTATATATATTATTTAATTGATATATTAATTAAATATTCAAAGTTATTTAATTAAACCACCATTAAATCCTCTAAATCACTATATAAATAATTAAATAAATTAACTATTATACTGCAAACATACGGGACATTACATTTTTCCCCCTTAAAATAAATTCGTTCTCGAAATTGCTAAGGTAGAAAACAAACCCTATTGACTGGGTTAAAATTTATTTGCTTATGTCCTTTTCAGTTTCAACTGAACCGATTAATTTCAATTAAAATATTAATTAACTCTTACCTACGAAAATTTTCTAAAATCCTGAAAATTTTCTAACACCCGAAAATTTCGAAAAATTTCGCCAGCACCTCCTTTGTACTAGTCAATCGGTACAACTACAACTCGCCTCTCTGGGCCTTCTCCAACCCAAAAGAAAATCAAACAGCCAAGCGGCTTGCTAAATCGGCTCACAAAATCTCATACCCAATATATAATATAAACTTGTACCTTTTTGTCGGGCACATCATTATATCCTTTCCATCTGCTGCCAATTCAGCAGATACAAATTCCATCACAATCGAACTCCAATCAAATTTTATCCCCAAACCTAATCCTTCGCTTATATGAGCCAGATTCCATTTCAAACTCGAGTTTCATTCTCGATTCCAAACTCTTAACTCGATTATCAAATTACACTTCAAATTCAAATCTCACAAATCCAATTTGTCTCGATATCATTCTGATTCAATTTCAGTTACCACTTAACTTACCTTATTTTAATTCCAATTGGCTTTCCCAAATTTCAATTCAGTTTGGTTTTATCTCAAACAATCTTTCCCTGGGAAGTTTAAATCACTTAGCTTTTCAAAAATCAAATATCTCTTTTTGGAATTCAAAACAACTTGTTTTCTCAAAATAAATTCAAAATGGTATCTTTGGTAGTAATCCGTCACTTAGAAACTCGAAAATGAACACCGATGATGGTCGACTTCATCATCGGAATATATTTTCCAGCGATCGAAGTGAGTTCAATACTATATCACTTTTCAAACCATTTCTAAACATTTCCATTTTGAAATCAATTCAAAATATTATTCACCATGCTTGTAAACAATTTGAAATCTCCCAGGATTTTATAATTTTCATATATTTAATCCAAATCCGTTTACAATCACTTTTCCAAATTTTGGGAATTTCAATTCCAATTCTGATTTAAATTCAGATTTAATTCATCTGATTCCATACACTACACTTATATGAATTCTGATTGGTTATTTACGTAACCATTTAATTTATAATCTTACTCGATTATAATAACAATTAATATATCCAACATATTATAATCATTTCAATATAAACCCTTTATATCAAAATATAATTTAGGGTAAATTATTTCGTTTACCCTCTTTTCGAAACATACCGTGTCGGTTCGTCGTATTCAAGTGTTCATAAACTCCTACCGATATAGTGGATCAAACTGATCAACCAGAACTTATAAACAACATAATCAATAAATCTCCAAAATATAAATCAATTTTTTATTGAATAACAAATACGTGCTCATATATATACACTCAACTCAATCTAGGGTATTGCTAACCCCATCTCTACTGAGTCACGCTACAGAGCCAAGGTAATTACTTAACCGTAAGCTCTGATACCACTGTAACGACCCGGGGAATTTGCGATACTGGGTATTGGCATACAACACTATGTCGACTATTCAAGCATCGGAAACACCAGATAGTCCATGAAAGAAATTAGAGGGTGAGAATAGACAAGATAGAAACTTAGAATAGAAGAAGAATAACCTACCACATCAGAGTAACACAAATCTTACAGTGGAACGAACAATATATAATAGATACATAACTTTGAAATAAAACCAGTATATGTATAAAGTAACATTATCAGAGTACAACACTTACAATACAGCGGAAATAACTATAGCTATATAATCCTGAAGCCACCTGCTCCAAGTTCTCCAAGTATATCTGAAAAATCCTAACTACTTGACTGCCCGTACAAAATTGGACACCCAAGAGTTTAGGGAAAACAAAACAAACTCTAGATCAGTCATGGGACTGGTGTGAGTAAAACAGTTTAAAACATTTTAAGCAATTAAACGATATCTCATAAGACCACGCCGTATAACGGAATGGGTTTTCCCTTATGAGAATCCAAAGCATTTGATTTAACATCAAAAATCCTTTTGAAAGAAAGGATAAACTTTATATCAAAACTCTTTTGATATTATAATAATGTCTATAAACCACAATATAATAATCATCTAGCAGAACGCTTTCATCTCACGTTCCACATATATAGTATACAATCAAAACCACGAGCACTTATTTGGTAATGGATTTCCAACTATGACAAGGTATGGAACCAACTTCATGTAGTGTACCTCTAGAGAGGAATACACTGGGTTCAACAAGAACATCTTGCAACCCGGCCACACAAGAACGACCACTCATTTTGCTTGAGTGTATCGAATGTTTACCACCAACGGTTGGGATCAGCAACCGTTTTCCCAAATGGGACAACATCGAATAGATTAAAGAATGAAATGAATATCTCTAGATAGGTGATAATACACCCTAATTGGCAGCCAACCACTTAGCCATGATGCCTGCTCGATTTTTGTCATTTCCCGGTTGTGAGGCTAGAGGCCACGCTTATCTCTGACAGATCACACATTTATTCACTTTGAATGTCACATCGTCATACCCGCCAAATCACAATTTGATTTCCCCAAAAATACAATGGGTATACAGCTAAGAGAAACGAATTCCTCCACCACCAAACATACATACGTTTAAAGAGATCAACTTATGCAATCTGTTAAATATACCCTGTCAGACATTCTTCCATACAGGTCGTCGTGGGACTGGACAAACCGAAGGCACTATTCTTTAAACAGGACAGCCCTTGCATAACACCGTCTTAAATTTTTTTCTTTATACTTGATCACAATGCTAATGCCATAGAGTGTGGTTTTTCAGATAACATATCTGATCCCAATCTCTCCGTATTGACAACGGAAATGGTCAAAATCTTCGATAGTCGGTGATTTAACTATCAAAGTAAAACATGTGTATAAACAACGGTCGTATTTCCAAATGGAAATCTTACTGAGCAAATCATCAATCAACACTAATCCACTTAAATTTAATTTGTCATTCAATTTTCCACTTCCCTATTCCTGTTTCCATATATTCAACATTTCTTATTTTCTAAATTTAGAAAATATACGTTATTAACCTTGGAAAACATTTCCAATTCTCTTTTTCTATATTAGAAAACATTTCTGATTCTTATTTGGAAAACATTTCCAAAACTCCTACATTTGGATTTAAATAGATGTTTAAATAAAACATCGCTATACCAACTCAAAACCTTACACTCATTAACTAAATTCACTTAACCAGTCTTCATTGTCGAACCTTAACCATTCCTTAGTTAAAAACAAAGTCAATCAAGTTAGGGTATAATTACCTCTCAGGCCTTAACTGAACAACATTTCTATCTTCGAAATAGACAAAGTTCACATCTAAATCTTTAACACCTCCTTCCGTAACTCTCGGATTCTATTTACGAATCCACTTCTTTATTGAAAAACATTGATTATAACTATAGCGTTATAATCCCTACTTATGAAATATCTAATTCCAAAATATAACTCGATTAACTCAAATCAATTAACCCTAACTCCATTAACTTTAACTCAATTAACTTTAACTCATTAAATCTTATCACTTAACTCCTTTCGAATAAACTATATTCAATTAACTTCTTTCGAATAAACTATATTCGATAACTCCTTCAACTCTATTCGAATAAACTATATTCGATTAACTCCTTTCGAATAACTAATATTTGATAACTCCTTTCGAATAACTAATATTCGATTATCCTTTCGAATAATTAATATTTGATAACTCCTTTCGAATAACTAATATTCGATTATCTCGCTTCGAATAAACTTATTCGATTAACTCTCTTTTCCGAATAAACTATATTCGAATAACTCTCTTCGAATAAACTTATTCAATCAACTCTCTTTTCCGAATAAACTATATTCGAATAACTCTAATCCGCCTAACTCTAATTTGATTAACTCTATTCAATTAACTCTAATCGACTAACTCAAATCGATTAACTCTTACTCGACTAACTCAAATCGATTAACTCTAATTCGATTAACTCTAATCGATTAACTTTAACTCGATAAATTCTAATTCGATCAACTCTATTCAATTAACTCTAATTGATTTACTCAATTCAATTAACTCTATATGATAACTCTAATTGATTTACTTTATTCGATTAACTCTAATCGATAACTCTAATTGACTAACACTATTCGATTAACTTTAATCGATAACTCTAATTCGATTAACTCTATTCAATTAACTCTAATTGATAACTCTATTCAATTAACTATAATTGGTAACTCTAATTGATTAACACTATTCGATTAACTCTAATCGATAACTCTTTTATATCTCGTTAATTCCCTTTTATAATCCTATTTATTTCCAGATAAATATTCCTTTTAAAATTTTATTTATTTAACAAATAAATATTTCCTTTTCAATTCCTTTTCAATTCTATTTGTAAATGTTTTACAAATATTTCCTTTAATCTATTTGTAAATGTTTTACAAAAATTTCCTTTTCAAGTTTATTTGTAAATGTTTTACAAATATTTCCTTTTCAAATCTATTTGTAAATGTTTTACAAATATTTCCCTTTCTATCTATTTGTAAATGTTTTACAAATATTTCCCTTCAATTCTATTTGTAAATGTCTTACAAATATTTCCTCTTATAAAATCCTTTGATTTTATAATCATTTTCTTTTATAAAATTATTTGGTTTTATAAATATTTCTCTTTCAATATAACATTGAAAATTTCCTTTTTAACATTCCAGTATCTCTTACGGTATTTAAAATACCCAAATAACAATGATCGATATCATTTAACACACGTAATCAACACAGATTATATATCTAATCAACATAGATTATATATCACATCATATATAATAATATATGAAAAACAGTAAAATAAATGTTGAGGAATCCAGTTGGATTCTTCCGACCTGTTTCCCTACATCTATAGATGTTAAACAATACAATTAACATCAATTTCATTTCACTATGAAATATTCTGCTAAACAGAATCAATTTATATATATATTATATATGTATAACCAGATCCATAATTTCAACCAATAACTTTGCAGTTCAGCCAAACAGTCAACACACAGTAATCAATCATCATTTACCAGTTCTAAATATACGTCATAAAAATATGAACTGGTAGAGTTGGTGAGTGTTACTCACATTGGACGATCATCGTTAATAACGATAACCATCTCTTGATTCAGACGGACAATTTATTTTACTATAAATTGCAACGAGCTCCAATTCACTCCCAGTCAGTTCCATTGTGAAGCGTCCGTCCATACGATCCTAATGGATCTTGTTTCGCGTAATTCTGTAATCGTATGGAAAAGTTATGCAATTTTTAAGTTTGTATACATTTACAAGTAATTAACCAACTAATTATATATTAACTAATATTAACCATACCCTTATCCATTTAAATCCATGTCATCACCCCCAAAATATCTTCTGCCACGTTAGTCATCTTCTCCAAACAAGGAAAAACGCTGCTCCCTCCTTCTAACCATTCGCCGACGTTTAAACCTCCATCCATGATTCACGAAGTTTCAAACTAACACAACTATCCTCCTGTTCCAATCTTCCTTCTCCTCACACCCTTCATACGCCCTCATCATCTTCCCAGATTCAAGAACAAACTGTCACACGACCTTCCCCTTAAACCCATTTGTCACCGCTTCCTGTATCGATCACCAGAACCCTATATCCAACCCTGACTTCATCACACACCACCCCCTCACGAACCCTTCATGTCGAACACCAAAATCCCCAACTCGACATCACCTCCTCCGCCATGGTTTCAGATAGACCCGCACCACTACAGTAAAAGCACCGAACCTTGTTGACCCTAAATCGAACCAAAAATTCACACAGTGCTCGAAATTACCTCACGAGTTCAAATATCAACTCGATTCCGTGAATAACAGCTCCAACATCTCGCGATTTTGAACCCTAGATGCTGGGTGATTTTCGAGCTTCCAGAATCCGAACCGCACTTAATGACATCGACACCAGATTGAAGCTACGGTTGTCCTGAGTCCAAAGAACTTTATTTCATGATTTATAGTTTTTGTTTTGATTTTCTACGGATTTATTTGTTTTGAGTTGCTCACGATTTTGTTTTTCTTCTTTCCTGAAAAGTGGCGGCCACGATATTGACCAAAGGAAATGAAAAGTCTAGGTTAGGAGAATGGTGTTATGGTATTTATAGGCTATTTATAATATTTTTATATTCGGCAATTAACCCAATTTATCATTTAAAAATATCCGTGATCACATACATTGTCCAAAAATCATGAAAATGAACATACTACTAGAGTTTGATATTACGGACCCAACAAAACTAGTTTCGTCGAATTCCGACTCCGTTTGCTCACACAACGTATTTTTAACTATCAAAATACTAATTGTTTTTCACATTAAAAATCCGTACGGCCACAGGCTGACTTCAAAAATCACGAAAATTGAAATCTAGCAATAATTTAATATTGCGGATCCAACAAAATTAGTTTCGTTGAAAACGGAGGTCGTTTGCAAAAATGGCTATTTTTAAAGCTCTAAATAACCCCATTTTAAATATAAATATATTTAAAAATAATTAAATTAAATATAAATAAATTTATATTATCGTATATATTCACAATAGAATACCATACAGCTCCAGAATAAATATATATGGATTTATAACTCGATATTTCATCATCAAAGTTATATCGATATTCGATTTATATTTTAAATCCTTTTATAAATCTTTATAAATTATAAAGGAATTCCATAGCGACTTTTCGAAATTTTGATTTGGGCATAAATCAAAATCTACACAATGAAATCCCGATTTTTCTCCTCCACTAGAAAAATATACTTCACCAGCTCCGAACGTTTCTTATTTCACAGAAATCCGATTTAAAACGGATTCTGTATATTCATTTAAAGTTCGAATCGCCAAATAGCGAACTACCGCGCCATTTCGAGCTCTATTATAAATATAATATAATTTATACGTTCAACTGTCGTTCAAATATTATATTCGTTATTCTAATTCAAATTCTTAACTGAATTATATATTTTGAATTGCCCAATTCACACCGTATTGCCATTTCAGCTAATTCTGATTATTTCAGAATTATATATATTATTTAATTATTATATTAATTAAATATTCAAAGTTATTTAATTAAACCACCATTAAATCCTCTAAATCACTATATAAATAATTAAATAAATTAACTATTATACTACAAATATACCGGGCATTACAGATGTATAGAGATATGAAGAGGATTTTCTTTTGGGCTGGGATGAAGAAAGATGTAGCAGAGTTCATTTCTCGATGTTTGATTTTCCAACAAGTAAAAGCTGAGCAAAAGAAGCCCAGTGGTTTACTTCATCCTTTGGAGGTCCCACAATGGAAGTGGGAGAGCATCTCTATGGATTTCATTAATGGTTTTCCTAGATTAAGAAAAGGCAATACAAATATTTGGGTTATAGTTGACAGGCTTACTAAAAGCGCTCATTTCATTCCAATCAAGAGTAAAAGAACGGCGATATGGTTAGCATCGGTTTATCTTCGTGAGGTAGTTCGTCTACATGGAGTACCTTCTATCAAAGTGAGTGATCGAGATCCTATATTCTCTAGTGAGTTCTGGAAGAGTCTGCAAGAGGCACTTGGTACATAGTTATGTTTGAGCACCGCATATCATCCTCAGATCGATAGTCAGACGGAGAGGATGAATAGAGTTATAGAGGATCTTTTGGGGCTGTGTATCCTTGACTTCGGAGGGACTTGGGAGGAGAAACTTCTATTGGTAGAGTTTTCCTACAACAACAGTTATCAGGCTAGTATTGGCATGGCCCCCTTCGAGGAATTATACGGACGACCTTGTAGATCGCCGACTTGGTGGGAGTCTACAGACAGATTTCTACTTGGACCTGAGATGATTAGAGAAACTTCAGAAAAGGTTGATCTCATCCGCAGACGCATGAAGACAGCTCAAGACCGGAAAAATCCTACGGAAATAAAAGGACGACTGATTTTGAGGTGGGAGACATGATTTTCATCAAAGTATCACCTTTGAGGAATGTGGTTCGTTTTGGATCGGTAAGGAAATTGGCACCGAGGTTTACAGGACCATTTCCCATCCTGGAAAGGATAGGTCAAATGGCCTATAGGGTGAGACTACCAAAGAGATTGGTCGGTGTTCATGATGCTTTCAACTTTTCTCATTTGCGGAAGTACTTGCATGATACCGCAGAAGTGGTAGAGCCGAGCTTACTTGAGGAGATAGAGGTAGAAAGGGAAGCAACGATTAGACGAGTACCTACCCACATACTTGGATCGGAGGTTAAGAAACTGCGCAACAAGGAGTTAAGTTAGTAAAAGCGCAATGGGGAGAGGACTGCGAGAATGCAACTTGGGAGACTGAAGACAAGATTCATGCTTTATATCCTTTCCTTTATAAGAGTATGTTCTTAACTTCTTTTTCCCAGCTTTCGTTTATACTTGTATCTATCGTATGAGTATATCTTATCGACCGAATCTCTAACCTTTAGGTAGAAAATCAATGGATGTAAACACGTGTTTGAGACATGTTATGTTTGGTGGATGCAAGTGGATGCAAGTGTTCGCTAGTTGTTTCTCGTGGATGCATACACCCACACATTAGGCACTACATCGGCCCAAATCACTCTCATACTGCATATGGATGCGTGTGCATTTTTTTCTTTTTATGGATGAAAATGGGTGAATCGTCATATGGATGTTGCATTTGGATGGATGATTGTGCACACATAATTTACATGATATGTTAGGATTATTTGCATACATGTTGGACTCATGGCATGAACATGAATTGCATTGAGGAGATCGACTGAATTAGTAGATCGCCTGATCTTTCGCATCAACATAGGGACATAAACACACACCTTTGCATGTGTTCATATAAGCATTAGAAATATTTTAAGGACAATGGATGCCTATGATTGGTGAATGAGTAGATGGATGATGGATGTTATGATATACATTCTTCTTAACTTGGAGATTTCGGGGATGAAATCCTTTAAGTAGGGGAAAATGTAACACCCCGTATTTAAAAAAACAATGGTAACAATAAATTAAGGCATACATAAATAAATGTTCAAAATTAAGTGACACGGACTACGCCAAAGCGTTCGTCTCAAAATTCTGGTCAAAATAGACAATTGGTTTGCGTAAAACGGGCATCGTATGAAGAAGATATTATTTGAAGTTTATAAACATATAAGCTACTTATATATGAACAAAATAAATCCAGAATTCAAATTAATTCAAAATCAGAAGGCATGGGACAGAGCGGGAGTTCGGCCCATTAGGGGTCGAACCCAGTCTCCATGGGTGTCGACCCCATCAAGGGGGTGTCGACCCCCGGGTCGACACACTAAGGAGGGGTCGACCCCCATACGGATCTGGACAGATCCCCGCCTCCAAACTTGGACTGATTTCTAACTTAGATTCATTGTTGATGGCTATAAATAAGACCTCTTTCTCATTGTTTTATTCGTCCAAAAATAATGGCGACAACGAGGTGCTTCCCCTAACTTAGTTTGATCTAGCTTATTCTTCTTCAACAACAAAAATTAGACAAATTCAGAGATCTGTGCTACATCATCTACGTTTATTCCCCGTTCTTTCGATCCAATCACAGTGAGTTTATGTTGCTTTTAGATATAAACACCTAAAATGTAATCTTGACATATATATGAATTTGGATCTAAAACTATGCCTAATCAGTTCTATTATCATATGTTCATCAGATCTGTTCTTATACGCCTATCTTGTCATTACAATTCTGTCACTATGTGCTTATTCAGTTGTTATGCCTATTTCTGCCATCATATGTCTATCTTGTTATTATGCTTATTTCTGTTCTCTTCCCTTCTTCTTTTCCCTTTTTATTTTATAGCCATGCTACCTTCGAGCCTAGGCATACAGTTGAAATATGCGAACGCGTGAAATTGGGAACGCGGGGAAATGTTAAAATTGGGGCATAACTTGTATTGGGAAATTTGGGCATAACTTGAATTGAAAATATGAATATGGATTTGGGGCATAAACCAAACTGTGATTAAAGATCTTAATCTGGGGCATATAGTACATGATGCATATGACTTGGGAAAGAAGCATGAAAACCCATAATGAAATAGGAATAGTTGTTAAAGAATGAATATGCCAAGATTTACAGTAATTAGAAACTGTAACCGTGATTAGACACGAGGTTAGATTACACTTGTGGTAGAAGCCTGCTCGGAACCGCCCGACACATCCAGCATCCACAAGTGGTAAATCTAATGTAAGGGGTCTAAGTGCATAAATACGTGATGGTGCTAAGACAGGAGATTAAGTTCGACTTGTGGAAGAAGTCTGCCCGGACCCAACCGGCATATCCAGCATCCACAAGTGGTAGACTTAATGTGGGAAGTCTAGCGCATTATAACCATGAATGTATGGTAATGAACTTGTAATGCTTAACCTGTTTGAATCCATAAGGATTGCATGAACCTGTTAACTTGAGTAGGGGTTAAGTATATTTGCTTGAATCAGTGGGATGGTTAAGTTAATCTTGTTAAATATGTGGGGACGGGTTATATATATGAACCCGAAAAACTTATCCAGTTGGGGTTATGCGATCTTGTTAAACTAGTGGGCGTAACCTGTTGAAATCCTAGTAGCGGGGATGCAAGCCTAGGGGAAGCTTGTATCATCTTGTGTGTAGGACCTGTATCAGTCAGTAACCTATATTGGTATCAAACGGAGAAACCTGAACTAGGTTGGGGTCAGGGCACGCTTACTGAGCTGGTTATAAGAGGTCACTTGGTAGAAAGGTGTCTGACGGCGAGTTCCATCGGGCTCATGTGCGTGCATGGGTCCGCCTGCTCGGGAAGATAAGACGCTGTGACATCAGTAGATTTTGTTGTGCATCTTGGAAATAACGGGGTTGCCACTTTAGGAAGTGATACATCCTACTGTGGGGCCAGCACAGGTATCTACAGGTTAGGATGTCGATGGATTGGGGTAGTAATTAGGGTGCATCTAGTCTCGCTTATTTAGGAGCCCGTTATTATCGTTGGGGGTAATACCCATTAGTTCTATTGGGCTACCTGTTATTGTATGGGGGTAAAACCTCTCACTAGAAGCACACCTAAGTCTACCATCTTGTAATTATTGGGATCATCTTGTTCTGGTTATACTAGTATTGGTGCAGAGAAAGAAAAGTGTTAGGGAAGCGCTATTTATTCTATTCTGTTTATCTTGTTTACCTTGTCATACCTGCCTTATATGTTGTATCTCTCTTATCCACTTTATATGCCTGTCATGATGCTTTTACTTATTTATAGGCTAAAAGTAACTGGACCCGCCAGACTTATGTCTGACCTATTTTGTTTCCTCTTTTTTCTCTTCCTCCCCCCTTCGGGTTCTCAAGGTTAGAATACTCAGGCTTGATCAAGGTTCTTCTTTCATTTTGCTTGGAGCTGCTTAGATGTACTGCTTGATTTCGTATCTTCTCTATTATGGCTATGTTTTAGGGATTATGATCTTTTCATGTTTTTTTTGTACTCTGATGATTTTAGTACAAGACAGAATTTTTAAATTGATGTATTAGATTTTAGGCATTTCAGACTTGTGATGTAATTGTGTTTTGAACCGCGTTGTTTTCTACTTAAATAAAGTTTTAAATTCTGCTGCTATTTTATATCTATCTTGTAATGTTTCTATTTACCTATAACGCTTCACGAAACTTAATGCATTCCGATGAAGAGTGATATTAACGGACGTGGGGTGTCACATAGAGAGTGACATCTCATATGTTATTTTGTGCTACATGTGCGATATAAGCACATACAATTAACCATTGATGATACATCAAATAATTTTAGTTGTTAGTAGTGAATGTTAAGTTTCTAAATATGATTATTATTTTATTATTTTCGTCCATGATCAAATACATAGCATGAGTTTTTCGTCGTTTTCGTACACGAATAGTTCAATGCATGCAAATCCACAAGTCCAACTATGTGTTATAAAATTTGAGCCAAGGTTCCCACCTATTTCAAATTCACAAGTTCAGAATAATAGAGACATGTCATCATCATTCAAGAGACATGTGAATCTTTATCATATTAGTTATACTATTCGTTTCTATTTTTCATGGTTTTGAATTAAATCACAAAGAGTTAGATGTGTAAAAATATTTATTTGTTTTCATACTTCTTGGTCTTTCTCGTTACAAGGTCTTGGATAGTTTTACAGTGAGTCCAAAAAGGTTAATTCAAAAAATGCTCATTATTTCGAAGAAAATTTGAGTGTTTCCAACGTTTAATAACATTAGTTAATACTAATATTTTATACCTCTCGCTGTTACTTTTCATCATAGATACCGCAGATTCTATAGGGCAGTGCAATGTGCAGAAGCCACAGTACCCTTACAAGTAGACAATAAAATTTTCTACTCTATGAATTTTCTCTTTTTTCCTTCATTCTGTCTCAATATTTTATTTTCAAATTATTTTATCACCTTATGGATATCTATTAATTCTCTCATATTATTTTACTTATTTCGTCATTTTACATTTTGGTATGAACATTTTAAAGTTTGTATAAATATGTACATATAATATATCATTAGCTCCTAATATTTTATATTTAAGTTCGTGTACTTAAATTAATACATAATATAAATTTTAATTTATTTAAATACAAACTAATATTTCTTATAAATAATAAATAATGATAAAATTTAGTTTTTTTTCCTCCGAATACCTTTGCTTTAGATATTCTACAATTGGTCACAAAGCTTTACTTAATTCTTTTCTATTTTACATTCAAGGCCATATATTATAACTGACCATTATTCATTGATTCTTCTAATAAATCACATCAATATTAATCATATTCATATTAACAAAAAATGAGGAAGAAAATCCTTTCAAATATATAAATACTTGAATCACATAACATAAATTATACACATAAATAGTAATCACAAGTTCAACGTTTAGTTCATTTGCAAAAATATATTCATCCAGTATTGCATTGTAATATTATGGTCAAACACTTACATTTCAAATTTTATTTAATTATTTACACAATACACTACAATATCACTTATTATTGTATACTTAAGTCAATATATTTATTTTAATTATGTGAAGTCAATATATTTAAATTAATTATTTGATTTTGTAATTAAAAAATAAGCTAAATCAATAATTAGTTATTAATTCGTCTAATTAACGTTAAATATGACATTCTAACATGTATATACCATGTTCATATCAACAATGCAGAAAAATATAAAGTTAAATAAGTTATAAAATATAAATAATATACGTAAACAATAATAACAAATTTAATATATTATTCATTTATCTTAATAAATTTAATATATATATCAAAGAAAAAAAAATCAACTTCAAATACCTACAATTTAATGTTAGTACACATTTCTTGGGCCCTCTCAATTCTTTTAACATATTTTATATTTAAACTTTTATATTTAAGTTACTCATGAAACCATAAACTAAAATTATTTAAATAATCCTGGTGAATATTTAGTCCATCTTTCTAATAGGTCTTAAATATATACACTAATTTTACTATATGTATGTATGCATGTATATTCATATTAAGAAAAATGGTATTATCTCATTCAACTATGAAGATGTGTAAATCGCGTAATACAGATTATGTAAATCAACAATAATAGCAAAGTTAATTTGTAAATCAGTTATAATTTGTTCATATTAAGAATTATTATATATTGTATCATAAAATCTTTTTAACATCAATAACTCAACAACAAATTTATGAACTTCTTTTACAATTCTCAATTCTTCCTTTATAAATCTATATACTTAAATAATTTCATAATTTAACTTTAAATTATAGAAACAAATTACGTTAATTAACATTTGTTAACTCATCCAATAAATTACTAACATGCATCATGCTGTAATACGTTTAGTTTATTCATATTAACAAATTG
This sequence comes from Allium sativum, assembly GCA_030737875.1. Taxonomy (NCBI): domain Eukaryota; kingdom Viridiplantae; phylum Streptophyta; class Magnoliopsida; order Asparagales; family Amaryllidaceae; genus Allium; species Allium sativum. Next base: position 154,443,700 of record CM060918.1, on the reverse strand, counting down.
ACAACATTATATTATTTATCGAAATACATATATATACATATTTTGTATGAAAGCTTAAATTGTAAATTACACACAAACAGTAATAATAATTTTAATTTATAGTTTATATATTTTACACAAAACGTATCATATGTTTTTACAACTTTCTCATCTTAATATTAAAATAATAAATATTATTTTTTATAATACGATCGTGTGCAACACATGGATTACACACTATTTAAATAAAAGTAGAATAGAAACTTTTTAAGCTTTCTCCTTAATTTTATGAGTTCTCTCTCTTCTCCTTAATTCTCTCTGGATATTTATTTTCAAATTAATTATCATATTACACTTATTTACTATTTCTCTAACATTATTTTACTTCTATCATTTTGATATGTACATTTCAAAGTAAACACAATTACTTATTAAAAGTTAGTTGCTAACATTTTATATCTAAGTCCACGTATTTAAACTAATTACAAAACCAAAAATTTAAGTAATTCAAATGAATTTAATTAACTAATATTTGTTTTAAATACTAAAACTGAAAAAATTATGTTTTTGACTCTAAATACTTACGCTTCACATTTTCTATAATCATTTAAGTCTCTTTCAGTTCATTTCTAGCATTTCACGTTTAGTACCATATTTTACAATTAATTATATAATATTAGAACTATTTAAGTAACTTCAGCAAAATATTTTTCATTGGTTCACCTAATAAATCACAATAGGATTAACTATATTCATATTTACTAAAATGAAAAAAAATCAAGTATATAAACATGTGTAACGATCGAGAATTTCGCTCGATCCGAATCAGTCGCTAAACCGACCAAGACCGTTCGAAACCCCTGATTGTTTTGAGAACACGACAAATTGGAACACAAACAGAAGAACATTTCATTGTTAATTACAACAATTCATCAGAATACAAGAACATCACAGAGTATGAATAAATATTACACAGAAAATATCAGAGATTTAAATTACATTTAAATACATCGCAGCGGAAAAATAATACAAAACACAACTAGAAGTAATACACTGATATAGAGCTTTCCGAGTATTGTTTCAGCTGTAAATCAGGATCCTGTGAATATAAATCTGCAAACCCAAAACTACTAGCTGCCCGTGTCAAAATAAGGGTACCCAGAGTTTAGGTTAAAACAATAAACTCTAGGTCAGTCATGGGACTGGTGTGAGAACTAAAACAGTTATTAATCTTTATTTTAATGTTAGGTAAATCAAGGGACCATGCCGTATAACACGGAACGGGTTTCCTCCCAAGAACACCAGTGCATAAAACAACAGCGCTATGCTAAATAAAGAACAATAAAGCTATTATAAGACACGGGTCCCATCACACAATGCAACACAAGCCGAAGGACAGGGTTTACCTTATAATAGCCAAAGAATGCTTGATACGCTAAATTTCATCTTTTATTATTACTATAAGTGTATAGTGTCAAAACAATTTCAATCATAAATATTAATCATAGACGGCATGGGTACCATATATCATGTCGCCAATACTAGGCTCTACAATCAAAACCGCACAGGTCACGTATTGGAAGTTGGATTTCCATCTGTGAACCAGGGCAAGGATCGTCCTTACCGAATTCGAGATGCTCTAGCCCGCCCCTCAGGAACAGCCGCAACTTCCCCTTGGATCATCAGGGCCGGTCCACCGATGTGGATTAAAATGCCTAAACACTGCGTTTCCCCACCCTATGGGGTGTCAATGAGTCCAATGACTCCATCGCCACCACACAGTCACCGATATATCTGAGGCGCCTCGCAACAGCAACAACCACATAAGTCAAACTCGTCAGGGCGTATAAAACCAATGACGCCACTTCTAGCTAGAAGGAAACGCATGCCCTCCCTGAGGTCCCCTCCCGTTTCTGGTCCACTACCGGGATGTGAGGCTCGCGAATCAACGCTACACAAAGTTGTACCACACAGGCTTTGCTTTGATCATCAACCTTAAGACTCTGCTTTTCAACAGAAGCCTTGATCATTTGCCACTTAGGCATGCCACACAGGCAATTCACTCCATGCGTTTGATATCCATCAATATATAACCCCTGAGCTCGTACGTCTCAGAGAAGGGCGTTAAGCAAGAGAATAAATTCTCCGCCGCCAAACAGATATATATTTAATAGAAATCAATCACACAGAATAAAATCCAATGTCAGACACATAGTCCATTTACAAGTTCGTTCTGGGTCTGAACGAAACCGAAGGCGCCTAGTACCCCGTATATCCATCGATCTCCAAGTACGTCTGGACGATCACTAACTGATTCCCTCCTCTTGGGTGTACGGCCCAATCAAGATCATCAGTAATCACCCAAACGACGTGAAGACCTCCGGTCTGCAACCACCGTCTTCATCTTCGACACCACGTCGAATCAGTTATTCAGAATGAGATAAACCCGGTCTTTCTGAATAACTCGCGTATATAATAAACAAGTGTTACACAAACACAACATACGCCTCATTCCAATTCAGAATATTCTTTTATTCAAATATTCTTATACTTAGGGAAAGGTTCCCATTAATTTTATCAAAGATAAATTCTTTAAATTTATTCGTTAATCTTCTTTGAATATCAATTCAAACTAGACTGGATTAGCGAACCACACCGAAGTAATCATTTATTTTATTTCCCAATCCCAACCTGTTCATTCCATGAAGTAAAACTGGTCATACTTCATATCTAACACCACGGTGTTATCGGTAAATTCAATTACCATTTCACGCTCAAATCTAATTAAAGATTTAACTATCGCCTGGAGCAAAACTGGTGATACCCCATTCTCGATCATTTTCTATCTAATTAAAGATTCATTAAAACTCCACTCGGTTTTAATCTTCCCAAAAAATCAATTCAAATTCAATTCCAATTAAATTCCATTTAACTGGCACACTTCATTAAATCTAAATAAAAAGATTTAATATTTTTCTCAACTGGGTTTAAGAACAGTGTTAATGAAGACACCATTCACGACAAACCCAAATCACATTTGATACTAAATACAAGGCTCTGAATAGAAAATATATCGGCTTATATTCAATATCAAATTCTACGACCAACAAATATCATATTGGAAATAACGATATAAATATATCTTTCAAATTTCCATAACAATACCTGTATAATCACGAAATTCAACATCGAAATATTCCAAAGACAATTTCGATTCAAATCCATTCCAATTCAATTATTGGAAATTCTGGTTACTTTTAAAACCATTTTAAATCCAATTTATTTATTTAAAAATAAATAAATTATTATTCTAGGTCAAAACTAGTTCATTTCGATAAAAATCTATTTTTATCTTTTCAAATATGGAAATTTTCATCCCAATTGTTCACAAATCATTTCTTATGATTTTACACAAATTATTACTATTTTCAATAATTTTATCAAGGCACGTACAGTCAATTTCCATCAACGGCCATCGAACTGCACTTACAATGACCTTTTCCAAATTTGATTTGGACATAATTCCAAATCCAACCGTTAGATTTCAATTCTCTAATATTCATTAGAAAGAACTTTTCGATACGAACCCAACGGTTCCGGTTTTAGGAGAATCCGACGGTCAGATCTCCCGTAATGTCCATTCAAAGTCAATGGTCGAAATTCGCGAACTACCGCAGCGCGGAGCGTTCTATTCAGACCATTATATATATAATATATATATTTCGTTGATTTCCTTTCAAAAAGTATTTTATAAATCGTTTTAAATTCGTTTTCGAAACGATTTACACTTCATATTCAATTTCTAATCAAAAATGAATATTTCATATCATCGATATACAAATGATAATATTTTCAAAACGTTATATTTTGAAATCACTTTCTTTTCTATATTCATTATAAAAATGAATAAAATCGATATAAATATCGTTCACGTCAAAATGGCGTCAATCTAATCAACACGGCTTTTATTCAACACATAAATGTTTATTCTATTCAACACATGAATTTATTTTCTATTCAACACATGAATTTATTTTCTATTCAACACATGAATTTATTTTCTAAATTGGAATGAGGCCCAATCAATTACCATATAACGTTTATTATATGGATTTTCTACAACACATGTATATAATAGCAACGATAAATAATCAACCATCATCCAGAGTGCACCACACAACTGCATAAGCATTAAATATAAATAATTAACGCTTACACAGTCTGTCGACCAATCGATTGACATACAACTAAATAATTGGGATTAGTGTACGCCAATATCATCCCAACACCCGTGTAGGGTTTCAAATCAACAAATACAGATTTTTATTTGTGCAGTTGGACGAGGTGTAAAATTTATCGTCCCAATCAATATCAGTCAAATCAGTGTATATAAACAAATCGTCCGATTTGGTTATTACTATTTATTTTATATACACGTTAAAAATTATATTTTTAACTATAAAATATTTCCCACTATAAAATATTTTATTCCATTTCACATCACACAATAAAATTTCACAACACAGCAATCAAACAAACAAGTCATCCATGGTCTGTGGACGATGGGTGTCGGGTGCTGCTAAGCACCGTCTGCATCCTAATATATATTTCAAACTAGAAATAAAAATAAAAGTGAGGAGTTCTCACATTCGTTTCCACTCCGCCAGTTCTTTTTATTCTGAATTTCTGTTCTGTTTTGATTTCGAAATTTCTTAAAATTCCAATCGGCTCCATTTCCATTTTGGTTTGTTCTATCGTGTAGATATCGTCTTCACGGTTCCGATGCTTCGAAAATTGTCAAATTCCATTCCTGTTTGATAAAGTTATGGTATTTTAAAAGTTAATTACCTACTTAATATAATTAATTACTAATTAAACATTAATTAACAATAAATAACATTTAAAAATTAACGCTACCCCAAATCTTCTTCTTCTACAGGCGGTTTCCCTACCCATCGCTCAAAACAAAAACTTCACCGCCGCCTTCACTATACCCCGTCGGAATCCAATCAGAGACCATCCTCCGATGCCCCTCTCCTCCCTCGACAACCGCGTCCACCCCCAGCCAATTCGATGGTCACGTAGGACCAGAAAACGGCTCCGACGCCGCTGGGTTTGGGTTCGAAATTCTAGAGGAATGTACAACGATAGTCGATCAGACAGGTATGAAATTGAAGATCGAGAAGGGCACTTTGATTTTCTCCAAAGAACCCTATGTTAATTCGAAATAGAATTGAAGAAATCAAGGTCAGAAATTTTGAGTAATATCGGCCTTCGGTTTTGATTGAGGCGGCGTTGAACGACTATGGAGAATAAATTAGGGTTTTCTATATTTATATATATATTTAAATAATATTATTTAATTCAAAAAGGTAGGGTTTTGCATACGAACTCCAAATCAAACCCAACGACTGTCGCCCCTAGCTAAATACCCCCATTCCGAACACAATGGGATATGTTTCGTAACCCCATTCGACTGTTTTAATCAATTTTTATCAAAATTAAAATATAAATCATTATATATTCAATTTAAATGCACATTTTAATTTAACGGGGCCACACACTGACTCTAAAAATTCCAGAAAAATAAATCTGGCTATCTCTTGACGATACGGTCCTAACAAAACTAATTTCATCAAATTCTGAGACCGTATGAAAAATGGCCATTTTCTGGTCGATCCAATTCAATTGAAATTGGCATAACACGTTTTCTTTTGCCACGCTCACATATTGATTTCAAAAATTATGAATTTTGAAACATAGCAATAATTTGACATCCCGGATCCAACAAAAGTGGTTTCGTCGAAAACAGAGGTCGTTTGGAAAATTTCCATTTTTAAGGGCCAGAATTCCATAGCGACTATTCTGAATTTTCAACTGGGCACAACTTTTTATCCCCGCTATGAAATTTCAATTTTTCGAATTCATTGGAAATATATTCTCAAATAGATTCTAATATTTTTTATTTTGCTAAAATCCACTTTATTTTGAACCCTGTACATTCATTTGAACTTTGAAATCGAATTTTCGAACTACCGCGCCATTTTCAATTCCTTTTATAATTTAAAATAAATATTTATATTCTAACGATGATCTATATAAATATATACGTTCTAATTCTATTCAAAATAAATTTCTCGTTGTTTTTATTTAAAATAATTCATTTTAAATACTCAAAATTCACTAAAATTTCCAAAATAAAATTTTTAAATTGGCTCAGATTTCAGGGTTATTACAATCTCCCCCACTTAAAACTTTTCGTCCCCAAAAAGGAACGAAGCCGAAAGTTGTTTAACAAATAAACTCAACTTCCACTATTTCCATTACGGCTTAAGTTCTTCAACTTTTCAGTTTCTAAGAACTTCTCAAAATTTGGCTAACACCCTAAATTTTCGAAAAATTTCGCCATAACCTCCCCTGCACCGGGGACTTCGGGATATTTCAAATAGCCTCCCATGGCCCTCATCAATCCAAAAAGAAAAAGAAACAGCCAATCGGCTCATAAAATCATCCAAAACCCAATAAATTTGTAAACATGTACCTATTTGTCGGGCAAACAATTTTATTCTTCTGCTTTAGCCTCCTTGCTATAACCTGTTCAATGTAAGTACATGTATATGCATGCAAATGCGATAAATTTCCAATACAATTCACTATTTGATATAATTTGGCTAAATGGTTCAAATTTAATTTATCACAACAATAATTAAACAACATAACCAGCAATCAATTAGTGAATTATCGTTTTCAAACATATTACTTTAATACATAGTCAAAAATCAGATTTTTGATGCCAAATCACAACAATAAGCCCTATCTAATTTTGGTTCTCACACCAGTCAATTGGAAATATATAGAAATCCCACTTTCGAAACTCGAACATGAATACTGATGATGCGATCGCTATAGCGATCATCAGAACCATCTTCGGGCGACTAGAGTGTGATTCTATATCTATCCAGTATATTAAAACTTCAAATACACGCGGATCAGACGTATACGCAAAATCTTTATATACTGGATTGTCCAAATCAATATAAATAAATATTCAAATACGAATAATTGATTTAAATTTTCAAAAAAAAATTCGTTTTTATTTTAAAAATATACTCTTCACACTCGTTCTAGGATGCTAATGATCCCATCTCTAACGAGTCATTCTCATTGGATATTACTAATCCAATCTCTGATGAATTCTTTCGTTTGGTTCTAACGCGTCTTGTTCTCGAGCTTTGTAAACCAAAGCTCTGATACCAAATGTCAAGACCTGTAACTTCCCCAGTAAGGAAAGCCCGGATACTAAGAGAACAACACACAAAAGAACGCAGACAGAAGAACATTTCATTATTAATTACAACAATTCATCAGAATACAAGAACATCACAGAGTATAAATATTACACAGAAAATATCAGAGATTTAAATTACATTTAAATACATCACAGCGGAAAAATAATACAAAACACAACTAGAAGTAATAAACGGATACAGAGCTTTTCGAGTATTGTTCCAGCTGTAAACCAGGATCCTATGAATATAAATCTACAAACCCAAAACTACTAGCTGCCCGTGTCAAAATAAGGGCACCCAGAGTTTAGGTTAAACCAATAAACTCCAGGTCAGTCATGGGCCTGGTGTGAGAACTAAAACAGTTATTAATCTTTATTTTAAAGTAAGGTAAATCAAGGGACCATGCCGTATAACACGGAACGGGTTTCCTCCCAAGAACACCAGTGCATAAAACAACAGTGCTATGCTAAATAAAGAACAATGAAGCAATTATAAGACCCCAGGTCCCATCACATAATGCAACACAAGCCGAAGGATAGGGTTTTACCTTATAATAGCCAAAGAATGCTTGATACGCTAAATTTCATCTTTTATTATTACTATAAGTGTATAGTGTCAAATCAATTTCAACCATAAATATTAATCATAGACGACATGGGTACCATATATATCATGTCGCTAATACTAGGCTCTACAATCAAAACCGCACAGGTCACGTATTGGAAGTTGGATTTCCATCTATGAACCAAGGCAAGGGATCGTCCTTACCGAATTCGAGACGCTCTAGCTCGCCCCTCAGGAACAGCCGCAATTGCCCCTTGGATCGTCAGGGTCGGTCCACCGATGTGGATTAAAATGCCTGAACACTGCGTTTCCCCACCTATAGGGTGTCAATGAGTCCAATGACTCCATCGGCTCCACACAGTCACCGATATATCCGAGGCGCCTCGCAACAGCAATAACTACATAAGTCAAACTCGTCAGGGCATGTAAAACCACTGACGCCAATTCTAGCTAGAAGGAAACACATGCCCTCCCTGAGGTCCGCTCCCGTTTCTGGTCCACTACCGGGGTGTGAGGCTCACGAATAAACGCTACACAAAGTTGTGCCACACAGGCTTTGCTTTTATCATCAACCACAAGACTCTGCTTTTAAACAGAAGCCTTGATCATTTGCCACTTAGGCATGCCACACAGGCAATTCACTCCATGCGTTTGATATCCATCAATATATAACCCCTGAGCTCGTACGTCTCAGAGAAGGGCGTTAAGCAAGAGAATAAATTCTCCGCCGCCAAACAGATATATATTTAATAGAAATCAATCAAACAGAATAAAATCCAATGTTAGACACACAGTCCATTTACAAGTTCGTTCTGGGTCTGAACGAAACCGGAGACACCTAGTACCCCGCATATCCATCGATCTCCAAGTACGTATGGACGTTCACTAACTGATTCCCTCCTCTTGGGTGTACGGCCCAATCAAGATCATCAGTAATCACCCAAACGACGTGAAGATCTCCGGTCTGCAACCACCGTCTTCATCTTCGACACCACGTCGAATCAGTTATTCAGAATGGGATAAACCCGGTCTTTCTGAATAACTCGCGTATATAATAAACAAGTGTTACACAAACACAACATACACCTCATTCCAATTCAGAATATTCTTTTATTCAAATATTCTTATACTTTGGGAAATGTTCCCATTAATTTTATCAAAGATAAATTCTTTAAATTTATTCTTTAATCTTCTTTGAATATCAATTCAAACTAGTCGGGATTAGCGAACCACACCGAAGTAATCATTTATTTTATTTCCCAATCCCAACCTATTCATCCCATGAAGTAAAACTGGTCAAACTTCATATCTAACACCACGGTATTATCGGTAAATTCAATTACCATTTCACGCTCAAATCTAATTAAAGATTTAACTACCGCCTGGAGCAAAACTGGTGATACCCCATTCTCGATCATTTTCTATCTAATTAAAGATTCATTAAAACTCCACTTGGTTTTAATCTTCCCAAAAAATCAATTCAAATTCAATTCCAATTAAATTCCATTTAATTGGCACACTTCATTAAATCTAAATTAAAAGATTTAATCTTTTTCTCAACTGGGTTTAAGAACAGTGTTAATGAAGACACCATTCACGACAAACCCAAATCTCATTTGATATTAAATACAAGGCTCTGAATAGAAAATATATCGGCTTATATTCAATATCAAATTCTACGACCAACAAATATCATATTGGAAATAATGATATAAATATATCTTTCAAAATTCCATAACAATATCTGTATAATCACGAAATCCAACATCGAATATTCCAAAGACAATTTCGACTCAAATCCATTCCAATTCAATTATTGGAAATTATGGTTACTTTTAAAACCATTTTGAATCCAATTTATTTATTTAAAAATAAATAAATTATTATTCTAGTTCAAAACTAGTTCATTTCGATAAAAATCTATTTTTATCTTTTCAAATATGGAAATTTTCATCCCAATTCTTCACAAATCATTTCATATGATTTTACACAAATTATTACTATTTTTAATAATTTTATCAAGGAACAGTCGATTTCCATCAACGGCCATCGAACTGTACTTACAACGACCTTTTCCAAATTTGATTTGGACATAATTCCAAATCCAACCATTAGATTTCAAATCTCTAATATTCGTTAGAAAGCTCTTTTCGATACGAACCCAACGGTTCCGGTTTTAGGAGAGTCCGACGGTCGGATCTCCCGTAACGTCCATTCAAAGTCAATGGTCGAAATTCGCGAACTGCCGCAGTGCGGCGCGTTCTATTTAGGCCATTATATATATATATATATAATATATTTCATCGATTTCCTTCCAAAACGTATTTTATAAATCGTTTTAAATTCGTTTTCGAAATGATTTCAACTTCATATTCAATTTCTAATCAAAATTGAATATTTCACATCATCGATATAGAAATGATAATATTTTCAAAACGTTATATTTTGAAATCACTTTCTTTTCTATATTCATTATAAAAATGAATAAAATCGATATAAATATCATTCACGTCAAAATGGCGTCAATCTAATCAACGGCTTTTATTCAACACATAAATGTTTATTCTATTCAACACATGAATTTATTTTCAATTCAACACATGAATTTATTTTCTATTCAACACATGAATTTATTTTCTATTCAACACATGAATTTATTTTCTATTCAACACATGAATTTATTTTCTATTCAACACATGAATTTATTTTCTAAATTGGAATGAGGCCCAATCAATTACCATATTACGTTTATTATATGGATTTTCTACAACACATGTATATAATAGCAACGATAAATAATCAACCATCATCCAGAGTGCACCACACAACTGCATAAGCATTAAATATAAATAATTAATGCTTGCACAGTCTGTCGACCAATCGATTGACATACAACTAAATAATTGGGATTAGTGTACGCCAATATCATCCCAACACCCATGTGGGGTTTCAAATCAACAAACACAGATTTTTATTTGTGCAGTTGGGCGAGGTGTAAAATTTATCGTCCCAATCAATATCAGTCAAATCAGTGTATATAAACAAATCGTCCGATTTGTTTATTACTATTTATTTTATATACACGTTAAAAATTATATTTTTAACTATAAAATATTTCCCACTATAAAATATTTTATTCCATGTCACATCACACAATAAAATTTCACAACACAGCAATCAAACAAACAAGTCATCCATGGTCTGTGGACGACGGGTGTCGGGTGCTGCTAAGCACCGCCTACATCCTAGTATATATTTCAAACTCGAAATAAAAATAAAAGTGAGGAGTTCTCACATTCGTTTCCACTCCGCCAGTTCTTTTTATTCTGAATTTCTGTTCTGTTTTGATTTCGAAATTTCTTAAAATTCTAATCGGCTCCATTTCCATTTTGGTTTGTTTTATCGTGTAGATATCGTCTTCACGGTTCCGATGCTTCGAAAATTGTCAAATTCCATTCCTGTTTGATAAAGTTATGGTATTTTAAAAGTTAGTTACCTACTTAACATAATTACTTAATAATTAAACATTAATTAACAATAAATAACATTTAAAAATTAACGCTACCCCTAATCTTCTTCTTCTACAGGCGGTTTCCCTACCCATCGCTCAAAACAAAAACTTCACCACCGCCTTCACTATACCCCGTCGGAATCCAATCAGAGACCATCCTCCGATGCCCCTCTCCTCCCTCGACAACCGCGTCCACCCCCAGCCAATTCGATGGTCATGTAGGACCAGAAAACGGCTCCGACGCCGCTGGGTTTGGGTTCGAAATTCTAGAGGAATGTACAACGATAGTCGATCAGACAGGTATGAAATTGAAGATCGAGAAGGGCACTTTGATTTTCTCCAAAGAACCCTATGTTAATTCGAAATAGAATTGAAGAAATCAAGGTCAGAAATTTTGAGTAATATCGGCCTTCGGTTTTGATTGAGGCGGCGTTGAACGACTATGGAGAATAAATTAGGGTTTTCTATATTTATATATATATATTTAAATAATATTATTTAATTCAAAAAGGTAGGGTTTTGCATACGAACTCCAAATCAAACCCAACGACCGTCGCCCCTAGCTAAATACCCCCATTCCGAACACAATGGAATATGTTTCGTAACCCCATTCGACTGTTTTAATCAATTTTTATCAAAATTAAAATATAAATCATTATATATTCAATTTAAATGCACATTTTAATTTAACGGGGCCACACACTGACTCTAAAAATTACAGAAAAATAAATCTGGCTATCTCTTGACGATACGGTTCTAACAAAACTAATTTCATCAGATTCTGGGAGCGTATGAAAAATGGCCATTTTCTGGTCGATCCAATTCAATTGAAATTGGCATAACACGTTTTCTTTTGCTACGCTCACATATTGATTTCAAAAATTATGAATTTTGAAACCTAGCAATAATTTGACATCCCGGATCCAACAAAAGTGGTTTTGTCGAAAACAGAGGTCGTTTGCAAAATTTCCATTTTTAAGGGCCAGAATTCCATAACGACTATTCTGAATTTTCAACTGGGCACAACTTTTTATCCCCGCTATGAAATTTCAATTTTTCGGATTCATTGGAAAGATATTCTCAAATAGATTCTAATATTTTTGATTTCGCTAAAATCTGCTTTATTTCGAATCTTGTACATTCATTTGAACTTTGAAATCGAATTTTCGAACTACCGCGCCATTTTCAATTCCTTTTATAATTTAAAATAAATATTTATATTCTAACGACGATCTATATAAATATATACGTTCTAATTCTATTCAAAATAAATTTCTCATCGTTTTTATTCAAAATAATTCATTTTAAATACTCAAAATTCACTAAAATTGCCAAAATAAAAATTTTAAATTGGCTTAGATTTCTGTGTTATTACAACATGTCAATCACATAACATAAATTATACACATAAACAACTATCAAATCACATAACTTGAATTACGCACATCAACAATAATGACAAAGTTAATTTGTAAATTAGTTATGATTCACTTATATCATGAATTTATCATATATTACATTATCAAATTCTTTTTAAACATCGATAACTCACAACAAATTTATACATTTTTTGAAAGTTTCATTTCAATTCTTCATGTTATGACATATAGTTAAACTAACTAAGTAATTAGCCTAGTCAGAAACTGAAACTTACATTCTTTGAATTTCTAGTCAAAAAAAAAAAAAGACTGTGATTTCAATTTTCAAAAAATACTGATATTGAAACCTTAAATATATTTGATACTGACCTTTAAGATTGAAATTCTATCTTTTTTCAATCTTAAATTTACATAATTTCGCCTAATACAATATTCAAAATAATAAAAAGTGGAACATCTCCAAGAATACAGAGCAACAAAATTATAATTTCATAGGCATCAAAATAAATTTGATATTATACAGAAACTACATTATATCTAACACAGCACACAAATGACAAAACACTCAATTTAACAGAACATGTGCATTCATCAGAATATTGTATATACAATACATTATTTTAACTAGGACGAACCCGTGCTTCGCACACACGGTATTGTTCCAACAATTTTTTTAATGATTTTTCATATAATTAGTAATTTATTACTTGAACAGAACTTGAATATACAAAGACAACAAACATTCTTCTATCTTTCCTTGTTGATCCTTAATATATGTTACAAATTTATGAACAATGAACTAAAACTCATAGCACATACCTCAAGTATTGTTACCTTTATAGGAGCAAATTTAGCTAAGAGCATCTCCAACAGATGCATGTTCGTGTCCTTAATCAATAATTGGGGAGAGATTTCTTCCCCTACAAATATTCCTTTACGTAATATTCAGGCAAATGTTATGAAGCCAATTCCGAATTTGGAATTGTCCCCGGACGGTAATTTTATCAACGTAGTACGAATCGCGCTGATTTTTTCAGAGTACGCCAAATGAATCGACGTGCTTCGTGCTGCACTTGTAAAATCGGCGTTGTCTGACCTAACCCTACCATAATTAAAACATAGGTTTTTTAATGATCCGAACGGCTATACAACGATGATATTTTGCTCCAACGAATATAAACCATTTATATTTTCGTACAACGAGTATAAAACGATCAAAATGCAGTTACAAAAGCTGAAGGTATTTTCAAAGATATGATGGTTTTAGATGTTAATAATAGCTGGTTAATAACACATAAAAATACAATAGAACGCTTACGTTTAAATAAAGAACTAAATCATCATTACTACATAATTTCGTACAATCATAATAAACACAAGTTTGGACAAGCATACATCATAATAAAGGCATTAAGAGAACTAATTATCACCAGAGAGGCATTAAGATAACTAATTATCACCATAATGGTTCCACAAATTATTCATAATGTCTTTTTACAGCCTATTATGGAGTTGTGCACTCTAAAAAAAAGTTGACGGTCCAAATGAATATTGAATTCCTCTTATATTATTTGTGCATATCGTCGAAATACATTGGGTGGTTACGATGCACCTTCGTATTCATAGTAGTGTTGCACGTCATCTATGTTTCTTTCATTCTCTATGATCGTGTGTGTAGAACAATGCAGGCAAACATGGTTGTAGACATCTTTTTGTTAGACCACAACTGACATGGATTACTTATCATTGCAAATCTAGCTTGTAAAACACTGAATTTTCATTCTACATCTTTTCTTTATCCCTCTTGCATCGCCGCGAATTTGGTTTGTTTAGGAGTCAATAGATTTGGACATGTTTTACAATGGTGCTCAGTTTCGGGTAAATGCCATCATCTAGGTAATAGCCATGTCTGTAAGTATTTTGACCAATGGTAAATGTTAAAGGAGGTACTAACCTTGAGCAAGATCATTAAACAGATGGGATCTTTCTATAACATTTAAGTCATTATTTGAACTTGACATTCTGAAGAAAGCATGGCATATCCACAAAGCACATGATGCTACGACTTCCAAAATGATGGTCGGTCGCCTTTCCTTACCATTGTACGAACCTTGTAATCCCCTAGGGAAATTCTTCCATTCCCAATGCATACAGTCTAGACTTCCTAATATACCCAGCCATCCCTTACTTTCATGCATCTCTCCGATGTGCACTATATCGTTCTCATTTAGAGACATTAAGTACTCCTCTCCATAGGTGTCCACCACATCCTGATAGAAATTTTCAAATGTTTCAAGTGTCATGCTTTCCGCAATTCGGTATGCATCGTCCAATGCATCTGCAGGAGTGCCATAAGATAACATTCTTATAGCGGCCGTCATTTTCTGTTCACCGACGATCACCTGTGTCTTTGATGCATTTTGTTTGTATTTAAAGTAAGCGTTGTTACCTTGTATACCGTCCAATATTCAAAGAAATAGATCTCTCTACATCCTGTATCTTCTACGAAACATATCAGGCCCATAAGTCCAGTTTTCGTTGAAGTAATCTTGCATTAGAGATTTACGGTATGCACCTTGGTTTCGATTTATAAACTTCTTCCTAGAAACGGATCCTCGTCAAGTTGTGGATGCTGAACCATAGGTTTCATGGTATATTTTCCGTATTTCTTGTATTTCTTCTACTTCCTCTTGAAGGATTTATTCTTCCTCTGAATCACTCTCAAAAGCTACCATGCATTACATAAAATAGGAATACATTTTTGTTTATAACTTTGTTTAGAGATGATATATGGTTTGCAATGTTGTCATTGTATATAAGGTATGAGGTTTTGGCTATTGTGTAGCTTTATTGTTCTGTGTGTTGCTTTATTAACTTGTGTACAGATTTATTGGTTGGAGTGTACCTTTGTTGATACCCTTGTAGTTGCAGTGTTTAGTGCTCATCTTTATTGGTACGAGTGTCCCTTTGTCGATAACTGTGTAGTTGTAGTGCTTAATGTGCAGCTTTTTTGGCATAAGTATCAATTTGTCGATAATTGTGTACATGCAGCGCTCAACTTTATTGGTACGAGTGTCCCTTTGTTGATAATTGTGTTGGTGTATTGCCGAACTTTAATGGTTAGAGTGTACCGTAATGTGGCTAAGGAGTCAAACGTTTAGGGTTGTCCCATAATATAGTTATGAGTTAAACGTGTAGGGTCGTCCCTTAATATAGCTATGGAGTTAAACTTGTAGGGTCGTCCCCTAATACAGCTATGGAGTTAAACATGTACGGTCATCCCTTAATATAGCTATGGAGTTAAACGATTAGGGTCGTCCCCTAATATAGCTATGGAAAATTTGAATTGAATTTATTAATTAATCGACGTTTAAATGTATAATTTATAAATTATATAAAAACGAGCTCGTAACATTGCGGTACTTCATACTTATACGTTTTGAAATTCAATCGACTCTACAGATTCCAATATACATCAGAGTTATTTAAAAATAAAATCATCTGGATCTATTGGATTATTGAATTCCGATGAAAAAGAAAAATCGGGCATTCGTATTGTAGATTTCGCGTTATGTCAAACACAAGTTTTGAAAAGGTCGCTATATAATCGTTTACGAAATTTATCGATTTATTTAAGAAATCAAAAGGAAAATTTGAGTGGCTGTAACTTCAAAGTGGCTGCAGTATACAGTGTTACAGTAGATAGCATACAGTATAAAGTGGTTGCAATAGCCAGTGTCGAGTCTAAATCATAAACATTTTCCACGTTGCACATATTTCAAAGCATTTATCGTATTACATTCAACAAAACAAAGGAGTTACCATATTTGTTGTATTAATTACAAAGATTGGGTCGTCCTCTCCCACATGGGTATAATTCTAGTGACTACTAAGCAAGATATCCAATGTGGCTGTAGTATACGGTATATAGTATCCATTGCCAGTACCATCATCGTAGCCACGTTGCACAAATATCAAAGCACTTGCCTATGGTAACTCATTTTCTTCCTTTTCCTTTGTAGCCTTCATTCATAAATGCCAAAGACAGACCCAGAAGCAAAATTACATCAACTAAAAAATGCCAATTTCTTATCCCTCCTCTTACAATTACACTGATATTTTGGTTGGACCATCAAATCTTAATCTGTCTTCATCTAGAGAACCGACTGAGTGGTATATCAAAATGGAAGAGTGACTCCATGACTATTTGCGACAAATGGAACCGGAAGAAGGGTTGCATCAAATGGGAACAGGACAACAGCAACACCAACAGACTCAACAACATGCACGAAGGTCAAGACATTGTAATTCCAGCTGTTAGAGCTATGGTTGAAGATGACGAGATACAAACTACAAATATTGTATGCTTTCGTGGTTTTGAAGCACCACAATTAGTCGTCCAACATGGAACCGAAGTCGGGCGCCGATATTATTGTTGTCCAGTATGTACGAACGGATGTGACTTCGGCCAGTGGGTAGGCTAACGGTTTCCTTCTAGAGCAATTATGTATGCTTTGGAATTGGAAGAAGAGATAAGAAAGTTACAAATCAAGTCAATGACCTTAGTCGTGCCAATTACCGACTGCGACATCATTTAAATTAGAGGTTTAATATTTTATATTATGCCGATCAAAAATGTTTATGACTTGTTGTATCTTTACACAACAAGAATTTTCTGATTTTCCTATGTCTATGTGGCATAGGAAAGGCGTAGGAAACTATAATTTTCTATGCCTAATATAACATCAAAAATTCAAGCATGGCAAAAATATTTCCTATGTCTTTACTACTCCAAGTACAGTTTACTACGCCTTTCCTGCGTTATCCTTATGACTAGTTTTTTCCACTGCCTTATCTATGTCTTATTTATTCTTATTGTCTTCTTATGCCCAAAATAATTCCTACGCGTTGCCTACGCCCTATCATTTCCTACGCCCAAAAATTTCCCTATGCTCTTTCAAAAAAATTTCCATCATGTTTTAAACCAACATAAATCAATATGATAAACTTATATATAACCAAATCAACAATATTACTAAATTACACCAAGAAAAACCAATTTCATAACCATTAAATATGATAAAAAAAATAGTCTATAATATCTATTTAAGTAAATATATTGCTACAACTGTAATGACCCAGAAAATTCGACGCTCGAATTTTCGGCAATAATACATAATCCTGTATTACTTGACAAAAACCCAAGTATCGAAATCCAGATTGTTAATAGAAAGAAATCAGAGGGTGAGTGAAGAAAAAAAGAAATATTAGAATAGAAGAATAAGAAGATTAGAGTCTCACAGCGGAACAGAAAAATATAATAATCAATAATACTTTGTATAAAAAGAATTGTACATATATATATGATTACAACATTAGAGTATACATTCGAATCAATACAACACACAACAGCAATAAACTAGTACCAGTAAATATATGGAATACGTCTCGACTCCAAATACTTTTCTGAAGCTCCAAGCAAAACCTAACGTGATAATATACTTGGTCTGACCCGAGCACATTTGAAGCAAAGAAAATTCACCCAGATCAGTCTAGAATACTTTCAATGATAAATTCATAGCACAACAACTTGTTTAACTTTGAAAATCCTTTAGAAAGAATATGGTAATAGTAAGGCCAGTCCACACATAAACACAGACGGTTTTTACCTTACTATAACCCCAAACATTTTTGATATATCAAAATCCAATGATATTATAATAGTGCCTACCAAATCACAAATAACCATCTAGCAAACGCTTGCATCTCGCGCTCTACATATTCATTATAAAATCAAAAACCGCACGGCGCTTATCACATTGCAGATTTATGTACATTGGTTTATTTATTACATGTTGTGTGGGATATAGAATACTAGAAATTGTATGGGCGAATGTTGTATAATGCGAACTTCGGTTGTTGATGTTAACACCAGTTGTTGATGTTAACACGAAAACCACCTTGCAAAGATATTTTATTATAGTAATATATTGTTCAAATCAATAAGCATGTTGTGGTTAATGAATAAATATCCTATTGCTACTTATATAATACTATTGTTCAACTGATGCAATTGCCAACTATGATAACAAGTACACTCTTAAAATTTTAAAATATTGATGAATCTAAATGAACACGGTACACTTGTGATGAAATAGAAATTTCGACCCTCAAAGATCGACACATATAACTATCTAAATTAACGTTTAGTTCCAAATTTTAGCGTCGACTCGTGAAGATTTGGTTTTATGTTTGAATGTGGAGTTGAAATACAAACTCCAACTTATTATAAAATTCTATATTGTTTTTAACAACGATTGTTAATTCAGATCGTAACGAACTTAGAAATCATTAAATTCTACTATTTAAATTCCAAACCAATATTAAAAATAATAAAATAAATTAAATATTAACCACCAAAAATACTGGACATTACATTCTTCCCCCCTTAAAGAAATTTCGTCTCGTAATTACTAATATAGGTAAAATGCCACAAACCCGTTATCTTTTAAAAAATTCATTTAGATATAAACTTCAGTTCTACTTTCTAAACTGATCCGGTTAATTCTTAAGAAAAAACCCAATCCATTTATGTTAGTAGAATTTTCTCAAAAAAACTTCAAAAAAATTCAAACACTTTAAATTTTTGAAAATTTTGAGCAGAGTCTTCCCTATACGGAAGGACTTCAGCAATATTACAAGAACAAAAATAAATCCATCGACCCACACGGTCGGCAAATCCAATTTAAAAACCTTAACCAAAAACCAAAAATTTATAATTTGCGTCAGCGTAACTTTTTAGGAGCGTTATTATGCGATAAGCGATAATCTATGCTCGAATTTGCAATTATTATATAGCTCTACTCAAACTAGATTCAACCAGCTCCAGAATTTAATCAAGCTCAAAGATGAATTATTTCCTACACTTCTTCTTAAACTCAGATGAATATTCATTAATATGCAGTACAGGCTCAAGCATCAGATTATCCATTTCAATGGATGAATTCATAATTAATCCTAAGCAATCCATTTTTGTATTCCATTCAGATGCTTTTGACTTGAATTGATTTATTCATGGGTTTTAACCAAATTTTCTTTCAAATTTATATCCATGAAATAAACCATACAATTAATTTGCATCCATTTCTATTTTCCAAACACCAATCAAACTTTGCTTCAGTTTCAACTTATAAGATTTATTCTAAGTTTATCATATTTGGAATTTCACAATCCACTTTGAATTCCAATTCAAATCAACATTAATCGATTTATATTATAATAATTTGAGAAATAATTACTTTTACAAAATACTAGTCAAAATAATTTAAAAATAATTTTATATCAAATTACAAATAAGCACTCTTGTATATATACACTCAAACTCAATCTAGGGTATTACTAACCTCATCTCTATTGAGTTACGCCACAGAGCCAAAGTTATCACTAAACCTTATGCTCTGATACCAACTATAACGACCCAGAAAATTCGACACTTGAATTTTCGAAAATAATATATAATCTTGTGTTAGTTGACAAAAATCCAAGTATCGTAATCTAGATTGTTAATGGAAAGAAATTAGAGGGTGAGAGAAGAAAAAAAGAAATATTAGAATAAGAAGATCAAAGTCTCATAGCAGAATGGAAAATATAATAATCAATAATACTTTATACAAAAAGAACTATATATATATATATGACTACAACACTAAAGTATACATTCAAATCAATACAACACACAGCGGAAATAAACTAGTACCAGTAAATATATGGAATACTTCTCGACTCCAACTTCTTTTATGAAGCTCCAAGCATAACCTAACCTGATAATATACTCGGTATGACCCGAGCACATTTGAAGCAAAGCAAAATTCACCCGGATCAGTCTGGAATACTTTCAGTGATAAATTCATACCATAACAAATTTTTTAACTTTAAAAATCCGTTAGAAAGAAAAGGGTAATAGTAAGACCAGTCCACACATAAATATGGACAGTTTTTACCTTACTATAACCCCAAACATTTTTGACATATCAAAATCCAGTGATATCATAATATTGTCAACCAAATCACAAATAAATAACCATCTAGTAGAACGCTTGCATCTCACGCTCTACATATTCATTATAAAATCAAAAACTGCACGGCGCTTATTGAAGAATGGATTCCAACTATGACAAGGTATGGGACTACCTTCCGATCAGTGTATTCTAGAGGGGATACACTGGGGTTCAACAAGAACATCTTGCAACCCGGCCACACATGATCGACCACTCCTTTAACTTGAGTGTATCGAATATATTGTCACCCTATGGTTTTTTATTACGCGCCTGCCATAGTCCCGGGGGATACAGAATCAAAAGAATAACAAATAAAGAAATTTCTATAGATGGTGAAAATATACCCTGCTTGGGATTGGCCCACCTAGCCATGTTGCCTGCCCGATTTTTGTCATTTCTCGGTTGTGAGGCTTGAGGTCACGCTTACCTTTTTAGTGAACATCTCATCGTCATTTACTTTGAATGCCACATAGTCAGATCCATCAAAATCACTAATTGACGTCCACAAATACACTTTTGGCGTTAAGCAAGAGAATTTTTCTGCCACCAAACTTAGTATATTGTAAAAATCAACATACATGAGTTTTTTAGGAAATACTATGTCAGACATTCGTCCATACAAGTCATTCAGGAACAAGATGAACCGAAGGAACCCTCCTACCGCATCTAGGAATCACACTAAAGGATTAGTAGCGAGAAGTCCTTGCAATCCGAAGATTTCAATCACGACAGAATCACAAGTCATCACAAATCTGGCGGCCAAACCAAAGAAATTTAACGAATATTTCTTCCGACTTATGAAGATCAATGGTCTTCATTGTTCCATCTTTATAAGTCTGCAAGCTAGTTGCGAACGCCTAGTTGGTTCGAAGTGGTTTTGGGTCTAGTTCCCATCCCGGTCTCTTCAAACTAACTCCTTAAAAGTCAATAATATTCTAGGGTCCAGTAATTTGGCAGCTCAGGTCCTTTCATCTCAAACCATTTATTCAAATCTTTTTATCGATTAAAATCAATTCTATAATTTATTTCAATAAATCTCTTTTTGGCATAAACGTCCATAAACAATCTTTCCTATATCAACATTTCTCAAAAGCTTTATTTATTTCCATTATCTCGGAAATGTCATTTGATTTTCCTTTAAAATAAACTATTGAAACAAAACGTCATTTTCCCATTATTGGCGTATTTCAAATCTCCCTTCTTATTACTTTGAAATTATCGCTATATTTCCCGAACCATTTATTCTTTCTTGCTTTGAAATTATTCTTTAAAATCCCTTTTTACATCTTTTAATTTGGAAATATTTACAAAATCTTATATCACTTCCTTGGCTATCACAAACTAATACCATCTCTCGATAGTAGTGGAATCGTTCTATTTGGGGTATTTTATTTACCTCTCAGACCTTGATCAGCAACATTCTTATCTCAAAATAGATAGAAGTTAGTAACCCAAAAACTAATAGTAAACCATCATAAAATCTTATTTACCATTTTGATTTCAAATATGGATTTATAACTATTTATTATATTTGAAATCTCCTTCAATTAAAATTTCTTTACTTACCAAAACACATCTTAAAGCCTTAAATCTTCTTAATCCAATTTCATTTATAGCTTTTGGTTTATTATAAAAGCCTTTAGCCAATTACTTTAACCCATTTAAGTATCCCTATCATAAACTTTAACTTAGATTTTTAAATACTAAATCTATTACCAAAATCTAATTGTTCACTAATCTATTACTCATCTTCCTTGAAATCATATTTCCATTTAATTCATTTTACTTAATTGAATAATTAAGTAAAAAATTAATTTGAATCACCACATTAACCTACAAATTCTGTTTACAAAATCTCGTTGGTAAACTTGGATTATAAATCCCTTTATAAACTCTTATCCCCACTTGATTACTACTGAATTTCAAATAAAAACCCATTGCATTAATTTCATCATTACCTACAGTCAAAGTAGTTAACTTCATTATTAACTAATGATAGATAATTAAATCATTTTAAAACTTTTTTAAATAATAATTAACTTTATTAAAGATAAACAATTCGATAATCACTTTAAAACATAATTAATTAAATATTAATTAACTTCTACGAGCAATTATTTGTTAAAACGATTTCTATTAAATATCATTTCCAATTGGAATAGTTGAACAAGTCAACTTGAAACATTGTTAACATGCTAACTGGTTTCTTCTGCTACTTCTTATTAAATGAATTTAATTAATTTAACATAAACCCACTTAATTATTCACTTGAACAATTATCTTAGAGATTATCCATCTTTCCGTCAATTTCAATCTTTCATCCTTATTATAACATAGGGATCTACTATATAAATTGTTAAATAATTTCTATGATTATATATATAGATGTATTATAAAACATCTATTTCAAATATCTTGTAAATATAAACTTGAAACTTCAGTCCAGTTATAAATATACATTGTATAACTTAAAACGTCGTCAATTCGCCTAACGACAATCAACGTCTAAAAACTATGGATTTTAGGCCATTCACTACCAATTACTTAATCAATACTGCATATTGATTAAAACACAACAATCGTTGAATTTAAATTCAACGAACAACATCCAATCATTATCCAAACATGTTATAATGTCATTGGGGATAAATAATTCATACACAAATACGATACACAAATAATAACTATTATTTGAGGAATCCTGTTCGATTCCTCCAACCTATTCTTCCTTGCATTATATATAACAGTTCATAATAACATATGGAATATTTTTAAACGATCAAATATAGATAATGTCAACCAAAAAAAAAATATCAGCCGATAACCATCCATAGTATCCAACAAACCAATTTTATATTATCGACTATGATTTGTAGTTATATGAATTTAGCATGTCATAGAATTCCAGAAAAGTGTGAGAGTTAACTCACCAATTCGTTTCGGTTGATGGTTAGTGCGTCATTCGTTTAATTTTAAATAGGCATTTAAAATTAACTGAAATTCTGGTTGTGTCTGATTCCCACCGAACTTGCTTAGCAGCATATAGCTCTTCACAGCGATTCCAACGCGTCCGGTTTCCCGCAATTCGGGTATCGTATGAATGAGTTATTATCCTTACAAGTTAATATGAACTAACGATAGAAATATAATTAACTTAATTAATACTGAATCTTTAGTTATCAATTTAGACGTTAATTACTTGCTACTCTCTTGCCTAATCCATGCGCTCCCCTTCCCAACTCAGATTTTTCCGACTTCTTCCCATCTACTTCCAAAAGCTGGTCCATCCCCTTTCTATCCGATATTTTATATAACCTTCATTTTCTTTTCACTCATAAGGCCCTAGGCCCAAAAGCCCACATACCCATCCGCTCGTTCTTCTCGCTTCAGAAAGTCAGCTTGCATGCAAAACTTCCGTTCTTTCCCCCTTACTTTGCTTCTCCTTCCCATGATGCCACTCTCCATTAGGAAAATGTAACAACCCGGAAAATCTGAGCCAGTTTAAAATTTTTAAATTGGCTAAAATAATGGATTTTAGATATTTAAAATAAATTATTTTAAATAATAACGATGAAAAGTATGTTTGAATCGATGTTTGAAAATAAATATAATTATTTTAAATTATAAACAAGGCCTGACATGGCGCAGCAGTTTCAAAATTTCAACTCAAACTTTGACTGACTGTACCAGGTGCAAAATAAAACGGATTTTAGTGAAACCAAAAATATTTAAATTTGTTAGTGAATATCTTTCTAACGAATCTGAAAAATCAAAGTTTCATAGCGGGGATAAAAAGTTACGGCCAAATGAATTTTCAGAAAGGTCGCTATAGAGAATATATAGCCCTTGGAAATAAATATTTTGCAAACGACCTCAGAATTCGACGAAACCACTTTTGTTGGATTCCAGATGTCAAATTATTACTAGGTTTCAAATTCCATAATTTTTGAAGTTAATATGTTAGCGTGGCGAAGAAAAATGTGTTTGGTCAATTAAAGTTAAATTGGATCGACCAGAAAATGGCCATTTTTCAAACGGTCTCAGAATTCGACGAAACTAGTTTTGTTGGGACTGTATCGTCAAAACATAGCTAGATTTATTTTTCTGGAATTTTTGTGATCAGTATGTGGCCCCGGCAAATTGAAATGTATGTTCAAATTAAATATTAAATGTTTTATATTTTAATTTGAAGGAAAACTAAATGAAACAATCGAATGGGCCTACGAAACAAATCCCATTGTGTTCGGAATGGGGGCATTTAGCTAGGGGCGACAGTCGTTGGGTTTGGATTGGAGCTAGTATGTGAAGAGGGGTATTTTAGAACTTTAAAAATATATAAATAAAATAAAAAATTCCCATTGGCCAATCAAAATTCTCTCTCCCCGCTTTTCTCTCTCCCGACTTGCGATCGACGACGACCCGTGCTCCTCTGTTCCCAGGCCGATTCTGGTGAAACCGCTCACCCTTTCGCCTCCCTCCAGTTGAACTTTTTGAAGAGCATCCTCCCCTCTTCAAATCAAGACCGGTTACACATCCCCTCGTCTCCCCATTGACGAGAACGACCACCTCGAAGTCATTGACTTCGCGCCGCCGCCACGCCATACAGCCACCACCGAGTGCCACCATACCCCCGTTGATCTGAGCGCATTTCCTTGCTCTACGACGTGGTGAAGCCCTATTATTCCCTAGTGCAACGGATTCAAAGAAAAATCGATACCTAGTTTTGAAGAATTTCAGAAGGTAACGGCTTATTTTATTTTATA
Organism: Allium sativum; assembly: GCA_030737875.1. Classification (NCBI taxonomy): domain Eukaryota; kingdom Viridiplantae; phylum Streptophyta; class Magnoliopsida; order Asparagales; family Amaryllidaceae; genus Allium; species Allium sativum. The sequence goes on along the minus strand of CM060918.1, from coordinate 154,418,158 downwards.
GTTTATAGCACTTTAAAGCGCTACGGTTTATGATTTTACAATAAAAATCATATCTTTTTCGTTTCTTGTCAAAATTCGGTGAAACAAGAGACGCCGGGACCGTGAGGACGTCTTCTACATTTTTGAAGAGACCGGATATTTTTCTGAGCCTTCTACAATTTTTGGTGGAGTGGAACCCAATATGAGATTTCTAATTTATAAACGATATGGAAAACAACGATGTATAAATTATATAGTCGATGTATGAGTTATATAAGCGTTGTACACCACATGTATAAGCGTTGTATAAGTTGTATGTTCGATGTATAAATTATATATGCGTTGTAAAAATAATATATGCGTTGAAATAAATTGAAATGATATTGAAGTGAAATCGAAATATAGTTATATACGTGTATATATATATATATACTCCCCTCATCCACAGACCATGGACGATATATATTGGTTGTGATATTGTTTGGATTATTGGTTGATGTGAAATTTGGTGAATATCATGAATGGTTGATTTGAAATGATTGATTGTGATTGAAATCCCAATAGGATTAGTATATGGGAAAATTCGTCTGCGTACGAACTAGATATTGAAAATCCCCATTGTCAAAAGCTGCGAGGTTTTAAGGTAGAGCGAGGAGCCATACTAGGAACGGTGCCGGTTTTAACTACCCTGCCGTTATGCTGCCGAAATTTTCAATAATATTGATGTGTTAGAATTATTTTCATGTGTTGAAACTATATTCATGTAACGTCCCGCATTTTTAGCGGTTAGTATTTGAATATTTAAATCAGTTTAAATATTGAATTCGTAATATAGGTGGATTTATATATTAATTAAAATGAAGTTAAACGTATAAAAATATATATTAAATATAATCGAGCCCGTAATATCGTTGTAGTTCGTAATTTAACGTTCTGAACTTCAACTAAGTATACAGGACCCATTTTAATTCGGATTTCTTAGAAACAAGAAACGTTGGAATTTGTTGAACTGTATTTTTCTAATGGAAGTGAAAAACCAAGATTTCGTCTTATAGATTGCAAGATATGTCCAAACCAAATATTCAGAAAGTCGCTATAGAATCGTTTATCGACCGTAACGATTTATTTGATATAACTAGATATCGGTTTTGAATTTAGACAAGGTTCCTTTGAGAAGTAGTGATAATTTAATTTTTAGAATTTTACTGTAATTTTTAATTAATTAAATACACAACTTTTTATTTGGAGTATTTTGCACCCTATATCGATATTTTGAGGTCTCACAATATGAGTTAACCTACCGATATTATTATATCTTCGGGATCGTGACACCTCGTTGAGCACGACTGTACTCTTACTTCTGTGCGTACATAAGTGTAATTTGAGGAACAGAAGTAAACCAATCTTTAAAACAAACAAATATATATTGCTCGTACCAATTGTCCAATAAATTCTATATTGTGCGTAACTAAACATACCAAACTAAAATACACAACGGATAAGCTACCCAAATGAAGTTTTTTTTCGATATTCACCTTCTTGGTATGTGTACATATTCATGAAAATGGGGAAGGCATTTTCTGGGCAAGGCGTAAAGTTAGTTCCTTCGAGTCTAAGCCAAAAAATATATATTTGTATATTCTTTTCCGTACCCCTACCTCACTTCATAGCACGTCCCTTAGCATGTTCTGGGTAAGGCATACATGTACAAGACAACTCACATTCCAATATACCTCACTTCATAGCACGTCCCTTAGCATGTGAGCCACCATACTGCTACCGTGCCTATTACTTAGCATTTAAGGCACGTTGGTGTTATAAATATACAATGCTTCACTGCTTCCTTCAAGGAGAATAAAAACATTTTACAAACAAGAAAACATGGTCTGAATGGCCGACCTGTGCATGGGGGGGGGGGATTATGGTGGTCTATTTGCGATGGAAGTTGGCGAAGGAATATGGGGAGGGGATCGTTCGCAGTGGAGTGGGCGTGGAAAGCTCACACGTTGGAAAAAAGAGAAGCAGCTGCCTTGCGGATGGGTTCGAACTGTGTATGAGTGCTGCCTGAACCGCGATGATCAGAACGTTGATCTTTGTAATGGTGAAAAGAAGACAAGATGAAAATGAGGGGAAGGGAAAATGGTTTCAGGGAAGATACGTGCCGGGAGGTAGTGAGTGTACAACGGGGCTTGGAGAGAAATCAAGCATGCGGAGGAGATATGAATTAGCAGGAGCTTTTGGGAAGGAGTTTACCATAATGGTTGCAAATTGGGTTTCACGCAAGGATGGCTCACGCATGAGTATGCCGTAGGGGATGTTTGCCTGGAGCGGGTGTATCATGAAATAGCAGTAGGCGTGATTTGCATGGTGGAAGGCAGGAGATATGTATGGTGATGGCATCGAAGACGTTGGGGAGAGGAGTATCTTCGTGGTGGTTTCATGCATTACAGTGGGAACGAAGCCTGGAACCGCAAATGAACACGAGTGGGTAATTAAAAACCTGTTAATGAAGTAAACTAGGGGTTGGAATGTTATGTTTTGATTTTCATATATAAATATAAAGAACGGTAGCGATCCATACACAGTTGGAAGGGGAGTATGGAGGGTGGTTCGAAATTTGTTTGAATGGGATCGGAAATGGCAGATGCAAATAGCAGGTGGCATTTGCATTCATGAAGAGGAAGAATGAAAAGCAACCGTGGTTTAATTATTCTTTTAATAACATGGCATTAAGGTTGGTCAGTGGTACAGCAAGGGATTCATGACCCTGTGAAAAATCAGAACGTTTACAAGGGAAGAAAGCTGGAATGAAATAATATTGGGAAATGATAATTCTTAGTTTCAAGAGGCTAATACCACTGGTTCAAATTTGCTACAAGAAATGAGTTGCTACCTTGAAAGTCAATAGTCATTACTTATGGCTTCAAATAGATGTGGCATTGGGCTATATTGACATTGGCATACTACTTAAATAGACGTTGGGTTGGGTACAAAAACAAGGAGCAGTTCGAACAGAAGAATAGAAGGGTATTGATCTTAGTTAATTATAAAAGAAAGTAATTAAGGTCGGAAGCTAATGTTATGTTGGTGGTGGGTTCGCCAGTCTTAAATAGAGTCGTCGAGTTAGCGACGAAGGCTTCATTCTAAGTACCGCCGTCCGGTTAATTATAGCAAAGGAAGAAAGCACAGTGGCATTATGAGCAACTAAGGATTTTAAAACACGTGGATTATCATTAAGAAGGCCCCGTTGGAATCGTATGATTCGCCGACCACGATGGAGCTGGGTTGGAACGATTCAGAGCTTGGTTGGATTTATGGCAGAATTGAACGTCTGGTTTAATCAACCGACGCAAACCATTATTTAACGGTTAACGCACCAAGGTGAGTAAATTCACTAACTCTGATCTATTTTAAAATATTATAATTATATTTTAATACTGGTTGAATGCTGTGTGATGGGCGTTTAGATAGATTACAATTTAATTGATTTAAATATATATATCATTGTATATATACACATCAGCGGTTGGATACTGATTCCATCGATTATAATATTCCCTAGTAAGAATCAGTGTATATTGTTTGACTAACATTTGTAGACGTAGGAAACCGGTTGGAGGAATCTAACCGGATTCCTCAGCAATTATACCGTTATTTTATTTCATACATTGCCTTGTCTGACATAACTGATAATATGTGATTGATTTTTGTGTGAATAACGTCGGGTCCTGGGAAAATTAGTATCTAAAATACCGTAAATTATATTCGATTAAGACAAATTTGGGTTTTTGGGAAAAGGGAAATATATTTTGGGAATTGGACATTCGATGGGAATTGTATATATAATTTGTTTTAATTCTATTAAAACAAATAAACTAATTTACAAGCGATGTTTGAAAATAAAATGTGATAAATTATTATTAAATAAGTTGGGAATATAAGAATGAATTTAGATAGAAGAAAAAGGGGAAATCATTCCAAAGGAAAAACGATGACATCATTTCGATGTACGAAATGTGTTTAGAGCTAAATAAAACCATTTGGATTTGAAATTATAATTCGACAATGTCGAATATTATGAAGATAAGTTATTTTTAGAAATTATAAATTAATATGATAGTTAATATTTGGTTTAAACCAATACATTACAATAGAACATGAAATCAAGGTCTAGTTATAAGCTTGATATTTATGGAACAAGAAGTTGACTTATAAAAGGAGTTTATGAAGTAGAATTGGAGGATAAAATAATTAAATAACTTGGTAAATAAGATTTGAACATGTAAAGGTACTTATCCCTTAAATAAAGAAAGAAATACGATACGACAGTTTATAAATAATAAGGAGTTTGAGTTACGAACTTATATCTATTATAAGATAAGAATGTTGTTGATCAAGGTCTGAGAGGTAATTAAAATACCCCAACTTGAACGGCTTCACTATTATCGAGGAATAGTATCATTTTGTAATCGGAAAAGAGATTTCAAAATTTGTTACAAAAAAATATAGTAGCATATTGCAAGTCCTAGAACTATAGCGATAAGATAACGTTGTTGACTAGGCTTAAGCGTGACTGTTATGTCGAGATTAGTTATAAAGGAGAATATTACAGCGTATGACAAGTTTTGAACTGTAACGATAAATTAGCGCTGTTAGCCAAACTTAAGCGTGGTTTTTTATATATAGCAACACTTCCTAGGAAATGTAAACAGTTTGGTTTGAAATCCACTTATTCTAAAAGTAATAAGTAACAATGCCTGTCCAAAGAAATATAAGAACGAGTTAGAAAGAGATATTGGAAAATTGTTTCAGAGAGCAATGACATCATTTCGATATTCGAAATGTGATTGGAATTTAACCATTAGGATTTGGAATTATAATTCGACGATATCGAATGTATTAAAGTAAATAATCTTTAGGAATTATAATCTGATAGGATAATTAACATTTAGTTTTAAACAAATAAATGTTGATAGGATAGGAATCAGTATTTAATTATAAACTTGATATCGATTTGATAAGAAGTTGACTTAGAGAAAGAGTTTATAAAGTGGAATAGGAGTGAAAAAGTATGAAAGAGATTTCGGTAAACAAGATAAGAGAAATTATTACGTGAATAAATAGTTATATGATCAAGGTGTTCAGATTTCTATAATAAGGGATGGTATTCACATTTCAAAGTGAATAATGTTTTAAAAGTGAACGTTGGGCCGATTAAAAGGTTAAATTGGAATTGGAAATATTTTCCAATGAAAATAGGGTAGATGATCCAAGTATAGAAATAAAGGATGTGAAATTAATGGAAATGGTTCGAACATTAACAATATATATACATCTGGAATAAGGGAGAATAAAGATTTATAATAATTGGAAATGTTTTTCCAAGAAAAATGTGACAACCCGCAACTTCCCCGGTGAAGGAAAGCGCGGATAGTTCGAGAACACGACACAACAGAACGCAGACGGAAGAACATTTCATTGTTAATTACAACAATTCATCAGATTACAAGAATATACAAAGTATGAATGAATCAATATTACATAGAAATATCAGAGATTTAAATTACATTTAAATACATAGCAGCGGAAAATAATACAATACACAACTGAAGGAGATATACGGATACAAAGCTTTCCGGATATCCTTCCAGCTGTAAACCAGGATCCTATGGATATAAATCTGCAAAACCAAAACTACTAGCTGCCCGTGTCAAAATAGGGCACCCAGAGTTTAGGTTAAAACAATAAACTCTTGGTCAGTCATGGGACTGGTGTGAGAACTAAAACAGTTATTAATCTTTATTTTAAAGTTAGGTAAATCAAGGGACCACGCCGTATAACACGGAACGGGTTTCCTCCCAAGAATACCAGTGCATAAAACAACAACGCAATGCTAAATAAAGAAAAATGAAGCTATTATAAGACCCAGGTCCTATCACACAATGCAACGCAAGCCGGGGGATAGGGTTTTCCCTTATAATAGCCAAACATGCTTAGTACGTTTAAAACAAATCGATTGATACTATAATAAGTGCATAGTGTATAAAACAACTTCAAATCATAAGTATCAATCATAGACGGCATGGGTACCTTATATCATGTCGCCATACTAGTTCTACAATTAAAACCGCAAATGTCACGTATTTGGAAATTGGATTTCCATCTATGAACCGAGGCCAGGGATCACCCTCTACCGATTCGAGACTGTCTAGCCCGAGTCTCAGGGACAGAACGCATCGACCCTTGGAGCGACAGGGCCGGTCCACCGATGTGGATTAGACGAAATCCTGAACACTACGTCTCTCCTCCCTATGGGGCGTAAATGAGCCAACTAAATGACTCCATCGGTTCGAGAACGACCGATATATCTGAGGTGCCTCGCAACAACAACAACCACATAAGTCAAACTCGTCAGGGCGTGTAAAACCACTGACGCCACTTCTAGCTAGAAAGAAACGCATGTCCTCCCTAAGGTCCTCTCCCGTTTTTGGTTCACCACCGGGTGTGAAACTCGCGAAGTAAACGTTACACAAAGCTACGCCACAAAGGCCGTGCTTCGATCATCAACCACAAGACTTTGCTTTTCAACAGAAGCCTTGATCATTTGCATCTTAGCATGCCACACAGGCAAACCACTCTATGCAACCGATATCCGTCACACAGAATGAAATCCGATGTCAGACACACAGTCCATTTACAAGTCCATTCTAGGTCTGAACGAAACCGGAGGCACCTAGTACCCCGCATATCGATCGATCTCCAAGTACATCTGGACGATCACCAACTGTTTCCATCTTCTTGGGTGTACATCCCAATCAAGATCATCAGTAATCACCCAAACGATGTGAAGACTTCCGGTCTTCAACCACCGTCTTCATCTTTGACTTATCGTCGTATCAGTTATTCAGAATGGGATAAACCCGGTCTTTCCGAATAACTCGTGTATATAATAAACATGTGTTACACAAACACAACATACGCCTCATTCCAATTCATCAGTCACTAACCGTAAATTTGCCAGAGAATAATTCCCCAAATATTAACCCCGAAGGCCGAAACCAACATCAGATCAATACCCAGGAAACCATTCATCTTAGCCAACCTATAGTTAGTTTCTAAATTTCACATTCATAGGGAAAGGTTCCCATTAATTTTATCAAAGATAAATTCTTTTAAATTTATTCTTTAATCTTCCTTTGAATATCATTTCAAACTAGTCGGGATTAGCGAACTATACCGAAGTAATCATTTGTTTTAATTTCCCAACCCCAACCTATTCATCCCATGAAGTAAAACTGGTTATACTTCATATCTAACACCACGGTGTTATCGGTAAATTCAATTACCATTTCACGTTTAAATCTAATTAAAGATTTAACTATCGCTTGGAGCAAAACTGGTGATACTCCATTCTCGATCTTTTCAATCTAATTAAAGATTTATTAAAACTCCACTTAGTTTTAATCTTTGACTGGGTTAAAGAATCAGTGTCATTTAAAACACGGTTCACGATAAACCCCAAAATCTCATCACATTTCAATCAGTCCCTAACCGTAAATTAGCAACTGAGCAATTCCCTAAGTATTAACCCCGAAGGCCGAAACCAACATCAGATCAATACCCCAGAAACCATTCAACTTAACTAATCTCCAGTTAGTTTCCGATTTTCTTAACTCCTTTGGGTCTAAGAACAATATTATTGAAGATACCGTTCACGACAACCCAAAATCTCATTCCATTAATTATCGGGTTAAAGAACAAGTGTTATTTAAAACACTGCTCACTATAAACCCAAAAATCAATATCAATTCAATTCCAATTAAATATTATTTAATTGGTACACTTCATTAAATCTAAATAAAAAGATTAAATCCTTTTCTCAACTGGGCTTAAGAACAGTGTTAATGAAGACACCATTCACGACAAACCCAAATCACATTTGATATTAAATACAAGGCTCTGACTAGAAAATATATCGGCTTATATTCAATATCAAATTCTACGACCAACAAATATCGTATTGGAAATAACGATATATATATATATATATCTTTCAAATTTCCATAACAATATCTGTATAATCACGAAATCCAACATCGAAATACTCCGAAGACAATTTCGATTCAAATCTATTCCAATTCAATTATTGGAATTTCTGGTTATTTTCAAAACCATTTCAAATCCGAATTATTTATTATTCTATTTCAAAACTAGTTCATCTCGATAAAAATCTATTTTTATCTTTTCAAATATGGAGTTTTTCATCCCAATTCTTCACAAATCATTTCTTATGATTTTACACAAATTATTGATATTTTTAATAATTTTATCAAGGCCCGTACAGTCGATTTCCATCAACGGCCATCGAACTGCACTTACAGCGACCTTTTTCAAATTTGATTTGGACATAATTCCAAATCCAATCGTTAGATTTCAAATTTCTAATATTCGTTAGAAAGCTCTTTTCGATACGAACCCAACGGTTCCGGTTTTAGGAGAATCCGACGGTCGGATCTCCCGCAATGTGCATTCGAAGTCTATGGTCGAAATTCACGAACTGCCGCAGCGTGGCGCGTTCTATTCAGGCCATTATATTATATATATAATATATATATTATATATTTCATCGATTTCCTTTTAAAACGTGCTTTATAAATCGTTTTAAATTCCTTTTCAAAACGGTTTCAACTTCATATTCAATTTCAAATCAAAATTGAATATTCCAATATAAATTCGTTTTAAATTCATTTCAAATCGATTTGAATTCAATTTCAATTCGAATTCATTTCTATTCAATTTCAATTCGAATTCATTTCTATTCAATTTCAATTCGAATTCATTTCTATTCAATTTCAATTCGTATTCATTTCTATTCAATTTCAATTCGAATTCATTTCTATTCAATTTCAATTCGAATTCATTTCTATTCAATTTCAATTCGAATTCATTTCTATTCAATTTAAATTCGAATTCATTTCTATTCAATTTCAATTCGAATTCATTTCTATTCAATTTCAATTCGAATTCATTTCAAAACGATTTCAATTCTATTTCAATTTAATTCGAATTTCAATTCTTTTCAAAATATCAGATTTTGAAATCTTTTTCGATATTCATTATAAAATGAATAAAATCGATATAAATATCGTTCACGTCAAAATGGCGTCAATCTAATCAATACGGCTTCATATATTCCTATTTTCAAATATTCTATTTCGAATATTTCTATTTCAAATATTTCTTTTTCAAAACTGGAATGAGGCCCAATCAATTACCATATAATGTTAATTATATGGATTTTCTACAACACATGTATACAATAACAACGATGAATAATCAACCATCATCCAAAGTGCATTCTACACTGTATAAGCATCGAATATAAATATTCAACGCTTATAACAGTCTGTCAATCAATCGATCGACATATAACTAACTATTGGGATTAGTGTATGTCATATATCACCCCAATACCCGTGTGGGGTTTTCAAACAATCAAACACAGATTTTATTTGTGCAGTTGGGCGATGTGTAAAATTTATCGTCCCAATCAATACCAGTCAAATGTGTGTATATAAACAAATCGTCCGATTTGTTTATTTCATTTCATTTCATATACACGTTAAAATTTCTATTTTTAACTATAAAATATTTTCCACTATAAAATATTTTATTTTATTTCACATCGCATCACACAATCAACTACACATCAGAATCAAACAAACAAGCATACAAGCCGTCCATGGTCTGTGGACGACGGGTGTCGGGTGCTACTAAACACCGTCTGCATCCTAGTATATATTTTTATAACTAGAAAAACAAAATTTAAAAGGTGATAAGATCTCACCTATTAGCTAAACCCAACACCACGACTCTTCTTATGTAGAAGGTCTTCGCCCCGTTTCCAATCGGTTCTCTCGCACTCTGTTTCACACGATTTATATAAAAATCACATTTTTATTTCAAACTATATATAGAAAAGATTATATTTTTACAACGCTATATATATATATAAAAAGATTATATATTTGATTAAATGAAAATCAGTACTTTGATTAAATAAAAATCAGATTTTTACTATGCTATTTTATATAAAAATCGAATCTTTTTGTTTTCAAAAATCGAAGCTTTTTATTGTTAAAAATCGAGTCTTTTTATTTCAAAAATCGAAGATTTTTATTGTTAAAAATCGAGTCCTTTTATTTTCAAAAATCGAAGCTTTTTATTGTTCAAAAATCCTAGCTTTCATATGAATAAAAATCGTATTTTTATCTAAGCCAAAATCATATTTTTTTTTCTATAATTAAAAACAGAAAATAAAATTCAATTCAAATTTATACTAAAAACTGAAAAGAATCAATGTTTATTATACATTTAAGAACTGGTTTTAACCTTTGTATATCCATATTTAAAACTGATTTTAAATCACATTATATATATAAAAAATCTGATTTAAATAATGTTAGTTAAACTAAAATAACAGTGGAGAAATAACTCACTGTTCTTTCTGTAGTTGATTTCACAAACTCGCTCCGCCCTAGGGCACCAAATTCTGGCTGCCACCGTCGTTATGGGACCCATCAGAGACCCCCACGTTGAGCGCTGCCACGCCACGCACCTGCCCCGCAAACGCCGTCCAACTCGCGCCACCGTCCAGCCCAGAAACCACGTTCGACTCTCGGTCCTTTGAGCTTGAAATACGAGCTGATTTCTCCATGAAATAACCTCAGACCGGTATAGATTGGAAGCTCTCAAGAAGTTCTAGGATTTTGCTTCAGAAGCTGTGATTAATTCGGTTTGGATTGATGGATTTTTGAGCTCGAAAATTTGAGCTTTTTCCGCCGTATATCACAGGAGGGAGGCACGTTTGACCGAGGAAGATTAAATGGGGGGTTTGACCGTATATACTAGGGTATATACATCATATTAATAATATAATTTAATTCTTTTATTTCCAAATATACATGTTTATTCAGTCGATCTCCAAATCAAACCCAACGACTATAGCCCTTAGCTAATTACCCGCATTCCGAACACAATGGGATTCGTATCGTATGCCAGTTTGGCCATTTCGAACAGTTTTTGTCAAAATCAAAATATAACTCTATATATTGAATTTGAACGCACATTTCAATTTACTGGGGTCACACACGAGCTCGAAAAATTCCAAAACATATTTTCTAGCTTCGTATTAATGATATGGTCCTAACAAAACTAGTTTCATCGAATTCCGAGACCGTTTGAAAAATGGCCAATTTCCAGTCTGTTAAAATCAACTAAAACTGGTCAAACGCGTTTTACATCGCCACGCTCACATATTGATTCCAAAAATTATGAAAATAGGAATCTAGCAATAACTTGACATCACGGATCCAACAAAAGTGGTTTCGTCGAAATCCGAGGTCGTTTGCAAAATGGCTATTTTTAAGGGCCAGAATTCCATAGCGACTATTCTGAAATTTCAACTGGACATATCTTTTTATCCCCGCTATGAAATTTCGATTTTTTAGATTCGTTGGAAAGATATTATCAATTAGATTCAAATATTTTTGGTTTCACTAAAATCTGGTTTATTTTGCACCCGGTATATTCATTTGAATTTTGAAATCGAATTATCGAACTACCGCGCCATTTTCAATTCCTTTTATAATTTAAAATAAATATTTATATTCTAACGACGAACTATATAAATATATTCGTTCTAATTATATTCAATTTAAATTTCTCATCGATATTATTTAAAATAATCTATTTTAAATATTTAAAATTCACTAAAATTGCCAAAATAAAAATTTTAAACTGGCCCAGATTTTTGGGTTGTTACATTCTCCCCCACTTAAAACTTTTCGTCCCCGAAAAGGAACAAAGCCGAAAGTTGTTTTACAAATCAACTCAACTTTCTCTATTTTCATTACGGCTTAAGTTCTTCAACTTTTCAGTTTCTAAGAACTTTTCAAAATTTTCAAATATTTGGCTAACACCTTAAATTTTCGAAAAAATTCGCCATAACCTCCCCTGCACCGGGAGCACGGGAAAATCCCGAAATTGCCATACAGGCCTTCTGATCTCAAAAAGAAAAAGAAAAGGCCAAGCGGCTAGCCAATCGGCTCATAAAATCATCATCACCCAAACAAAACAGTAAATTATGATAAACATGTACCTATTTGTCGGGCAAACAAAATTTATTCTCTGCTCTAGCCTCCTTGCTATGACCTGTTCAATGTAAGTACATGTATATGCAAGCAAATGCGACTAAATTTCAATACAATTCAATATTTGGTTCAATTTGGCTAAATGGTTCAACTTTTAATTAATCAACCAATAATCAAATAACACAACCATCAATCAATTAGTTGGTTATCATTTCAAATGCATAGCTTTGATAAATAGTCAAAAATCACATTTTTGATGCCAAATCACAACAATAAACCATATCTAGTTTCGGTTCTCACACCAGTCAATTGGAAATATATAGAAATCTCACTTTCATCGCTCGAAAATAAATACTAGCGATGGTGCCCCGTCACCAGAATTATCCCCGGGCACTAGAGGGATTCTATATCTACCCAGCATATTAAGACTTCGAACACACGTTTGCAAGACATATATACAAAATCTTTATATATTGGATTGTCCAAATCAATATAGAATAAATGATCAAATACGAATAATTGATTTTAAATTTTCAAAACAAAATTCAGTTTCATTTTAAAAATATACTCTTCACACTCGTTCTAGGATACTGCTGATCCCATCTCTAACGAGTCATTCTAATTGGATATTACTAATCCAATATCTGATGAATTCTTTCGTATGGTTCTAATGTGTCTTGTTCTCTGAGCTTTGTAAACCAAAGCTATGATACCAACTGTGAAAACCCGCAACTTCCCCGGTGAAGGAAAGCGCGGATAGTTCGAGAACACGACACAACAGAACGCAGACGGAAGAACATTTCATTGTTAATTACAACAATTCATCAGATTACAAGAATATACAGAGTATGAATGAATCAATATTACACAGAAATATCAGAGATTTAAATTACATTTAAATACATAGCAGCGGAAAACAATACAATACACAACTGAAGGAGATATACGGATACAAATCTTTCCGGATATCCTTCCAGCTATAAACCAGGATCCTGTGGATATAAATCTGCAAAACCAAAACTACTAGCTGCCCGTGTCAAAATAGGGCACCAAGAGTTTAGGTTAAAACAATAAACTCCAGGTCAGTCATGGGACTGGTGTGAGAACTAAAACAATTATTAATCTTTATTTTAAAGTTAGATAAATCAAGGGACCACGCCGTATAACACGGAACGGGTTTCCTCCCAAGAATACCAGTGCATAAAACAACAGCGCAATGCTAAATAAAGAAAAATGAAGCTATTATAAGACCCAGGTCCTATCACACAATGCAACGCAAGCCGGGGGATAGGGTTTTCCCTTATAATAGCCAAACATGCTTAGTACGTTTAAAACAAATCGATTGATACTATAATAAGTGCATAGTGTATAAAACAACTTCAAATCATAAGTATCAATCATAGACGGCATGGGTACCATATATCATGTTGCCATACTAGTTCTACAATTAAAACCGCAAATGTCACGTATTTGGAAATTGGATTTCCGTCTATGAACCGAGGCCAGGGATCGTCCTCTACCAATTCGAGACTGTCTAGCCCGAATATCAGGGACAGAACGCATCGACCCTTGGAGCGACAGGGCTGGTCCACCGATGTGGATTAGACGAAATCCTGAACACTACGTCTCTCCGCCCTATGGGGCGTAAATGAGCCAACTAAATGACTCCATCGGTTCGAGAACGACAGGTATATCCGAGGCGCCTCGCAACAACAACAACCACATAAGTCAAACTCGTCAGGGCGTGTAAAACCACTGACGCCACTTCTAGCTAGAAAGAAACGCATGTCCTCCCTGAGGTCCTCTCCCGTTTTAGGTTCACCAGCGGGTGTGAAACTCGCGAAGTAAACGCTACACAAAGCTATGCCACAAAGGCCGTGCTTCGATCATCAACCACAAGACTTTGCTTTTCAATAGAAGCCTTGATCATTTGCATCTTAGCATGCCACACAACCAATATCAGTCACACAGAATGAAATCCGATTTTAGACACACAGTCCATTTACAAGTCTGTTCTGGGTCTGAACGAAACCGGAGGCACTGATTGACATAGAAATGTGTTTATTTTATGCTCTTATGTCTTATCTTTTGTATATAAATAAATATTACTTGGGTATTGTTTTGTCACTTTTACAGATATTCCAACCCAGCCCGCATGCAACCAGAAAAGTAGAGAAATGGAGATCAAATTGGTATATATTTACATTTTAAAGAATGGTAGATGAAGATCTCACATCTAATTGCTGTTGGACAAGAAAATGATTGGTAGAAAGACCAAGAATTTCTCAAATCAAGGGAAGCTTGTCAAAGAACCAAGAGGAAAAGAAGAAAGGCCAAAAATTTAATAGATTTAACTAAGGCCCATTTGAAACTCTCATTGTAAACTCTTTTGTGAATTCCCTAAGGCCCATCTATCATTGTATTAGGGTTAGGGTTTGGCTATCTATCCTATAAATACCCTTGTAATGTCATTGTAGCCACCATCTCCATTTTTTCTGTATTCTCTTCTCCATTAATAAAAGTTCTTCTTCTTTTTACTATTTCTGCATTTTTCTTTCTTAGCAATCGGTGTTGTCTTCATAATTAGTTTTGGAAGAGCACCAATTGTATTTTACATTTTTTTGTTAGTGATTAGTCGTTTGATTAGTTTCAACGACAATCCTAATTTAATTTTTGTTGTTCTCCTTTCCCTGCAATTTTACTTTCTGCATTTTATTTCTGTTTTGCATTTTAATTTCCAATTGATAGTTGTGATTTGATCGTCGGTTCAATTAGATTTGTTCTGAATCGGATCGCAGTTTCAATTTTTATTGTTTTCAAAATCCAACCTCGAAAATCGTCTAACTCGCCCAAGAGATTAAACAAATAATTTGATTTTAATTACACCTCCCTGTGTTCGACCTGTATGCTACACACCTGTATGCTTGCAGAATTTAATTTAAATGTCGTGCTTTTCTGGTTCATAGGAAAGCGACGATCAAGTTTTTGGCGCCGTTGCCGGGGAGGTAACGATTAAATTTTATTATTTATTTAATTTCTGATTCGTGTTAGTTTTTATTTTATTTTCTTGTATATATATATTTATATATATAAAACTTGATTGGTGAGATTTGGTATTAACTAATGATATTGTAATCTTCTACATAAAAAAAAATATCTTGCTAGTTTTTCTGATTTCTTTCCTGTTTCTGTACATCCATTCTCTTCTTTTTACAAATTAAAAAAATTCCCTTTTTGCAATTTTTCCCTCTCTCCTTTGATTTCTTGCTATATTCTCAATCTCACCTTCTCTGCCGTACCATCCTCTACAACCTATACAAATATCATAAACCACAAGCCATACAGACCACGCCATCTACTCCTGATCACACCCCTCTGTCAAAACTTCCCTGCTCTCGCCACATACACAACACCGTTCATCACAACTTCACCACTCCACAAAAGAACCAGCTCTGAACATACCACCATACCCACCTTCCCCTTCAACCATCCACGCAAATACCCCCATCATCATAATCACCAAAACAAATTCTTCCTGACCCTTGTTCAACCATCACCCAACCCAATTCGCCTCACTAGACTACAATCATAATCCTCTCCACCACAACTATTTCAACGCCCTTGCTCTCTACAACACAAATACCATCTGCCTGAGTTCAGCATCAATCCCCCTTGCGTCCTCCCCCCTTTATTACAATTCACCCACCCACCAAGCAGCACCCTCAACTCGCTTCACCAAAGCCAACCTCGCTACCCACAATCGCCCCCCTCCCTTCGACTTTCTCCCAACATCAAAAACCCCCTACAGCCACAAATCTGAACAACACCGAACACAACACCATCAAAGCCAAATACGATCACCCTTATACCCACGTTCACCATCTCCTGCCATTCAAAAATTTCAACACCGTACCTCCTATCTGCCAACCCGCAGACCAGATCCAGATCTTAACCTACATCTACACAAACCCAGATCCGAGCCACAACCCCAAATACCCGTGAAATCCCTGAAACCCCAATCAGTTTCGCACCAAATTCTTCATCACCCACTCTTCTGCAATCTAAAACCTCATCAACTTCCAGCAAAGTATACCCCATCACAACCCTTATCACACCGATTCCCCTTCATCCACAAACCAGAACACTTCAAAAACTGTAACAACCCGTATTTTCAATAACCTGTTATAACATAAATAGAGGCAGAATTAAACTGTAAAATCTGAATCAAGGGAAACGGGCTATGCCATTGCGTTCGTCTCGGAAAAATACGCGAAATAGAGTCCGAGTTTTCGAAAATCGGAGTCCGTATGACCAAGATATGGCCTCGCGAAGTTTCACGAAAAATTCCCAAATTAAAGTATACTTAATTAAGTGAAATGGGTTGCGCAGAGAAATATATATATATATATATATTGATATATATATATAATTGAAAATTAAATAAATAAATATGCAAAAATGTTCAAAACAGCGAATTGGGAGAGGGGAATAACCGAACCGGCCAATTTTTGAGGTCGACCCGAGCTCGCTGGGTCGACTAGGGGTTAATCCAGGGTGTTTGGCTGTCAACCCGTGGGCCGATTCGCTCAAATGCAGATTTTGCATTTGGATGGTTCTCATGCTTCATCTTTAATCTAAAGGCCCTAGATGGTTCCTACACTTGACTTCTTCCCCAAGACATGCTTTGATGACTTGGATTGAATCTAGGTTTAATCCTATGGCCTAAAACACTTGCCTAATCTATAAATAAGACCCTAACCTATCCTAAATCCTCATTATTCATTCATGCAACTAAACTATGGCAAAATTTTACCTCTCATGGCCTCCACTCTCTTCATAAAATTTCTAAATGGTTTCTATGAGAGATTTTCCATGCATACAAGTGTTTTCAAGCTTGTATGAGTGTCATTAGCTTGCATTCAAGTCAAGTTTCTATCTTTGCATCATAAAGCAAGGGTTTTGATCATTTTGGCTCAAGGGTTTTTATGTTAGAGCTTGCATTTTGGGTCTATTTGATTGCATAAGGGCTTTGTCATATCTTTTGTGCCTTCATAGCAATGTAAGCCCTTTCCCTACTCTTAGATATTAACTATGAAGTTAAATGTTCATGTTGCAAGTTTGGGTTTGATCATTGAGTATGATACATGCTATCATGTCATGCAAGTATATGAAGTCATTATCTTGATCTTGTGAGCTAAAAGCTACAACCTTTATGTTGAAATGTTGCATTAGGCAACATGAGAACCCTCATAACCTTTATGTCAACTTGCATATGAAGTCATAACCCTTATATGATGATATATGCGAGTTACTAGTCATCATTCCATATCTTTTGTCACCATGATTCGCTTATGTGCCAAGTTTGGGTTTATGCATGTTTTGAGGCTTAAGAATGTAACATGCAAGTTAATGAACACATTTGTGCCTCATTTGCCACCATGATTAACTTGTGGCTTAATATCCATTTTTGTCATGCCTTTGCCAAGTCTCTTCTTTTAATCCATTACGTTGTCGCGAACGTATATGTGAGTTTAAAAGCGTTGGGTTATGTTATGGGTAATTTCTAATGACATGAAAATACAACTTGAAAACATGACTTGAAATATAACATGGAAGTTGACATGTAAGTATGCATAAAAACATAAGCTTGGGAATTTACCTATTAAGTTAGGTCTACCCTTTGGGAATTTACCTATTAAATTAGGTCTACCCAAATGCTTGAAAACTTGTAACATGTTTTGGGAAACATGATGGACATGACACTTAGATAATATAAGTGTGGCCAACTCGAGGTTGGGTTGAGTTTGCAACGTAAAACTACCCGGAACCGACCGGCCTAACTAGTAGTTGCAAACAATAGGACCCAATGTGAGAAGTTGGTCATGTTGTGCTTGAACCCGAGGTTGGACCAAGTTGTGGTGTAAAGCTACCCGGAACCGACCGGCTTAACTAGTAACCACAACAAAGTCTAATGTGAGAGGTGAAGGTGCATTAAGTAATTAATGCCACATGATAGGGTTAAGTTAATTTGATTAATGACTCTTAACCAAATATGACATGGACAAATGGGTTAAGTAATTTGATTAGGCTAATGATACTTAACAAAACATGACAAGGTTGGGTAGGTTAAGTAACTTGATTTGCCTAATGACACTTAACCATTTTTATATGACTAGTGGATGAGGTTAAGTTAACCAACACTTAATCAATCCAACGCGATAACTTGGTAAGGTTAAGTAAGTTTTCTTAATGACGCTTAACCGAAAAATACGGTTAACGAATGGGGTTAAGATTAGACTCAACTAGTCTAAACATGGAAATCGGATGGGGTTAAGTTAGCCTAGACTTAATTAATCCCACTTGGTAGTTTAATGGGGTTAAGTTAAACACTTAACTAATCTAAACATGATGAATTGATGTGGTTAAGTGACCTATACTTATCCAATCTAACTCGTTAATTTATTGTGGTTAAGTTAACCAATACTTAACCAATATAACGTGAAAACATGATAAGGCTAAGTCACGAATCGCTTGAATACACTTGACCGATTTGACTAAGTAAATTGATAGGGTCAAGTTAATATATACTTAACCAATCTAGAATGATAATTGGACGAGGTTAAGTCGTGAATTGCTTAATATACTTAACCAACTTGAGCATGGTTTGTAGGGTTAAGCCTTGAACTTGGATACTTAGCCAATTTTGACAGGATTTGTAGACGGGTTAAGTCATGAACTTAAGTGACACTTAATCCATTATGTAAACCCTAGTTCTGAGGATTAGGTGGATAACCGTAGTTAACAAGGATAACGGGAACAATGCTAAGTGGTAAACCTTAGTTGAAGAATAACTAAGTAATGATTCTTAGTCAAGGAAATTTAGACCAGTTCATAGATAGATGAGTAACCTGATACGTTAGGTCATCGTTTAAGTATACGAGTAGGAGCAAGTATCTGATTTAGATAAAGGCTCCAGCGAACTGGGTAACGAAGCAGCGGCTTCGGGGAACGTGAGGATATTCTTGGTATCCCTCTATGAGCTGCCAGGTGATTATACTAGGCTCATGAGAGGTTAAGGTCTGCGTTAGAAGAACCAAGAGTATGCCTTGGTTGCTATACGAGCGACCTAAAGACGGGGATGGATAGGGGATAGTCGACGATAC
Source organism: Allium sativum (assembly GCA_030737875.1). Taxonomy (NCBI): domain Eukaryota; kingdom Viridiplantae; phylum Streptophyta; class Magnoliopsida; order Asparagales; family Amaryllidaceae; genus Allium; species Allium sativum. Next base: position 154,398,864 of record CM060918.1, on the reverse strand, counting down.
ACGGTCGTACCCTAGATAGCATTTCGTCAGGCTACCTACCATCTTTGGTCAAGCGTGTACGCACGGAAAGGCAGAGAACACCCAAAAGACCATAATTGCTATCTAATTATGGTTGCGGTAAGGCTTGGATGTGGGTTGGCCAGTGTTGTGTTCTCATACAGGATTTATCCTGTCTTGTCTTTCACTAGTTGAGGGAGTGGTCTCGTGGGACCATAGCCACGTATAAGAAAAACAGACCTTAGCATCTGCATCGGCAGATAAATCGAAAGCTCCCAACCGAGTCCTGTATTTCTTGATTTGCCCTGTGACAGGACTCGGATGGCACGATGTGATACATGTGCATACAGTCATGGAAAAGCGATTCACGATGAATGCGTGGGAAAAAGGGCGCGGTTGGCGGTTAGCGTAATCCCTAGTGGCCCTAGGTGGTTGAACCCAAACCGAGATACGAAAACGTGCAATAGGTAAGCATAATCCCTAGCAGCCCTAGGTAGCATAAGTCCTAGTTGTACAAACAATAATTCATGTTGGAAGACCCTAGCTAGGTTTAGGGTAACAGTCCAAACCGATCTTAAGGATCATGGAACTATGTTAAAGTAATATAGAATCTCATGGGAAAGCCCGTATGGTCTACGGCAAGGGACTGAACATTTACATGGAATAAAACATACAAGTTGAGTAACCTATATATGCGATATATTAGGTTGACATGGACCATTACACGACTTTTGAGTGAGGGTCATTCTTGGTTAACACATGACACGGTGGGGATACTAGTACGGTAGGTGCAGAGCTAAAATACAGGATAGATATCACGGGGCGTTATACGTGACAGATATCTTGGGGATATTATACTTGATAGAAACCTGACGATGTGATACCTTGTTTTATCTTGACATCGTAATTTATCATGACACCTTAGTTTATCTGAGTTCAGTAGTTCATCCTGTTATTTTGATTTAGCTTATCTATCTTGTTATCATGCTTATGTTCATCTCAATTTCTCATGTCAGTTAACTTTACTAGTTTTTATGCTAATAGTAGATAGGGCTTACTCAGTCTTTTTGACTGACCTGTTTTGTTTCCCCTCTTTTCTTCCGTTCCCCCCCAGGTTACAGGGAGGAAATACTGTTGTTTAGTTCGGACTTCTTCTGCTTGAAGGTCATCATGGATGGCTTGGACTTTTCTTGGCTAATGGCTACTTTACTGTTTTTACTTGGGGAATAATTTATGAAAATGTCTTTATGCTTCTTTACTATTGCAAGACAGGTTTTGATGTACTCTGATGTAAAAGGCTTTAGACCTTATTTATTCATGTTATGAAAGTTTGATTTTACTTCCGCTATTTTATATGTTCTGTCTTGTGATATTTCTGTGCATGTTTACCAATAATGCCCCTCTAAAGCTAGTGCATTCCTTTGCGAGTGACCCTAGCGGAGGCGGGGTGTTACACGTGGTATCAGAGCAGAAGGTTACCAGACTGGGCAAAAGTTTTTAAAGACCTTCTGAAAACTATTTGAAAAAAAAAAACGTTTACAAAGAAGCATTTTTCAAGAAAATTTTCTTTTAAAAGAAAAGGGCTATTCCCCAAAGGCCATTAGCACTATCCTTGTTTCCTTAATTGAGTCTCTTTTCCTTTCTTTCCTCCATTTGTAGTCACAGTAGTTTTAACTGCGACTAGTATTTTCTACCTACGAAAGTGCTTTCCATACGATGGAGGTGGTTCTCGAGAGACCAGTGGCCGCGTTATAAGAAAGGATCGTGAGAAAGAAGGATAAAGGATACGAGCTTAAGGATGAGCAACTTGTTGGTATGGCTTAGTCCTCAAAGGAGGGAGAAAGATGAACAATGAAACCCATGACGAGAGAGTACCTTTGGCATGGTAAAACGGGGCGGATAGCTAAGTATTATGGGACAAGGACAAGATCATCGGGAGGGCAGTAGTATGCTCTCATTTCTAGAGTACCTCGGAAGGAGGGTAACAATCTTGTTAAAGGTTTAGCTTTTCTTCTCTATCATCCCGTTAGGACTTCGTTGTTCGTATCATTTAAGTCTGCTTCGATAGTTGAGTCTCTGCACCTTAAGTACTAGCGTAATAGAGAATCCCATTTTTGTCTCAAAGTCCTATTGGAGAATCAGTCCATTTATACATGAATTGTTTGGATTTGGGAATGTCTATGCCAAGTGTTGAGTTTGGAAATAATGCTTATGTTTATAAGCTATGGATGGATTCTAGGGATGAAGTGGTTATCCAGTAGGGGGTGCCACTCTCGGTTTTGATAGGAGGGTAGTTAGACCTTTTAACTAGCCTTGGTAATGCCCTCGAAGTATCGGGTAACCTTTTTGAGGTTCTGTCATGACTAGTTACTTAGAATCCCTTGATGCCTTTATTGGAAATTTGAAGCCCGATCGAGTGGTGTTCGCCAATAAGACGGATGGTTTACTTCATTTATGCATGGGTTATAGAGATCACCCTAGTAAGTGCGCATGATAACCTGATTGACATCTGTTTACTTTCAAGAGAAAGTTCTTCTACATGGAATGCCTTATAGTATATAAACGAGATCCAAGATTCACTAGTGAATTTTGGAAAGCTTGCATGAGATCATGAGTACGCAGTCATGTTTGCGTCAAGTATTCTAGGAAAAGGATAAGTGCAAGTGGAACGAGAGGCGACGAAGAAATGAGTTCCAGCTCATGTTATGGAAACAGGAATAAGAAGCTACAAAATCGCGAAGTTAAAAGACGACTTTGATGGTCAAAGACTAGATACGCGCATGATATCTCTTTTTGGGAGTATATCCTTGATCCCTGTTTTCTGTAGAGCTTACTTGTAGGCTATCTTTTGTGGACATCCTCTCGGTCCTATTCTCCGTTACAAACCCTGTAAGGAGTTTGTCCTGTTTATCTTCTCGACCCTGTTTTAGGGAATTCTAGGTAGAACCCTATGGATGTAAACATGTATTTGAAACATGTTATGATTGATATGGTTGCAAGTGCTTACTCGTGGATGCGCGAATACACATTAGATACTAGCTCGACTCGGTCACATTTCATATTGCATATGCACGAGTATTTATACTTGTTTATGGATGAAATCGAATGTATTATCATGCGGTTGTTGCATATGAATGAATGATTGTGCACGCATATAGTATCTATATGACTAGGACTATTTGCATACATGTTGGATTCATGGCACTATACATATTTTGCATTAGAAAGATTATTCAGGCCTGATCATTAGCATTAGCTAAGGAACATGTACACACACGTTTTGCATATATTCATACAGCATTAGAAATCATCTAAGGACAATGGTTGCTTGTGGATGATGTTTTGAGTAGATGGATGATGGATGGTAGGATATGTTCTTCCTAACTTGGAGATTTCGGGGACGAAATCCTAAAAGGTGGGGAGAATGTAACAACCCGTATTTTCAATAACCTGTTATAACATAAATGGAGGCAGAATTAAACTGTAAAATCTGAATCAAGGGAAACGGGCTATGCCATTGCGTTCGTCTCGGAAAAATACGCGAAATAGAGTCCGAGTTTTCGAAAATCGGAGTCCGTATGACCAAGATATGGCCTCGCGAAGTTTCACGAAAAATTCCCAAATTAAAGTATATTTAATTAAGTGAAATGGGTTGCGCAGAGAAATATATATATATTGATATATATATATATATATATATATATATAATTGAAAATTAAATAAATAAATATGCAAAAATGTTCAAAACAGCGAATTGGGAGAGGGGAATAACCGAACCGGCCAATTTTTGAGGTCGACCCGAGCACGCTGGGTCGACTAGGGGTTAATCCAGGGTGTTTGGCTGTCAACCCGTGGGCCGATTCGCTCAAATGCAGATTTTGCATTTGGATGGTTCTCATGGTTCATCTTTAATCTAAAGGCCCTAGATGGTTCCTACACTTGACTTCTTCCCCAAGACATGCTTTGATGGCTTGGATTGAATCTAGGTTTAATCCTATGGCCTAAAACACTTGCCTAATCTATAAATAAGACCCTAGCCTATCCTAAATCCTCATTATTCATTCATGCAACTAAACTATGGCAAAATTTTACCTCTCATGGCCTCCACTCTCTTCATAAAATTTCTAAATGGTTTCTATGAGAGATTTTCCATGCATACAAGTGTTTTCAAGCTTGTATGAGTGTCATTAGCTTGCATTCAAGTCAAGTTTCTATCTTTGCATCATAAAGCAAGGGTTTTGATCATTTTGGCTCAAGGGTTTTTATGTTAGAGCTTGCATTTTGGGTCTATTTGATTGCATAAGGGCTTTGTCATATCTTTTGTGCCTTCATAGCAATGTAAGCCCTTTCCCTACTCTTAGATATTAACTATGAAGTTAAATGTTCATGTTGCAAGTTTGGGTTTGATCATTGAGTATGATACATGCTATCATGTCATGCAAGTATATGAAGTCATTATCTTGATCTTGTGAGCTAAAAGCTAAAACCTTTATGTTGAAATGTTGCATTAGGCAACATGAGAACCCTCATAACCTTTATGTCAACTTGCATATGAAGTCATAACCCTTATATGATGATATATGCGAGTTACTAGTCATCATTCCATATCTTTTGTCACCATGATTCGCTTATGTGCCAAGTTTGGGTTTATGCATGTTTTAAGGTTTAAGAATGTAACATGCAAGTTAATGAACACATTTGTGCCTCATTTGCCACCATGATTAACTTGTGGCTTAATATCCATTTTTGTCATGCCTTTGCCAAGTCTCTTCTTTTAATCCATTACGTTGTCGTGAACGTATATGCGAGTTTAAAAGCGTTGGGTTATGTTATGGGTAATTTCTAATGACATGAAAATACAACTTGAAAACATGACTTGAAATATAACATGGAAGTTGACATGTAAGTATGCATAAAAACATAAGCATGGGAATTTACCTATTAAGTTAGGTCTACCCTTTGGGAATTTACCTATTAAGTTAGGTCTACCCAAATGCTTGAAAACTTGTAACATGTTTTGGGAAACATGATGGACATGACACTTAGATAATATAAGTGTGGCCAACTCGAGGTTGGGTTGAGTTTGCAACGTAAAACTACCCGGAACCGACCGGCCTAACTAGTAGTTGCAAACAATAGGACCCAATGTGAGAAGTTGGTCATGTTGTGCTTGAACCCGAGGTTAGACCAAGTTGTGGTGTAAAGCTACCCGGAACCGACCGGCTTAACTAGTAACCACAACAAAGTCTAATGTAAGAGGTGAAGGTGCATTAAGTAATTAATGCCACATTATAGGGTTAAGTTAATTTGATTAATGACTCTTAACCAAATATGACATGGACAAATGGGTTAAGTAATTTGATTAGGCTAATGATACTTAACAAAACATGACAAGGTTGGGTAGGTTAAGTAACTTGATTTGCCTAATGACACTTAACCATTTTTATATGACTAGTGGATGGGGTTAGGTTAACCAACACTTAATCAATCCAACGCGATAACTTGGTAAGGTTAAGTAAGTTTTCTTAATGATGCTTAACCGAAAAATACGGTTAACGAATGGGGTTAAGATTAGACTCAACTAGTCTAAACATGGAAATCGGATGGGGTTAAATTAGCCTAGACTTAATTAATCCCACTTGGTAGTTTAATGGGGTTAAGTTAAACACTTAACTAATCTAAACATGATGAATTAATGTGGTTAAGTGACCTATACTTATCCAATCTAACTCGTTAATTTATTGTGGTTAAGTTAACCAATACTTAACCAATATAACGTGAAAACATGATAAGGCTAAGTCACGAATCGCTTGAATACACTTGACTGATTTGACTAAGTAAATTGATAGGGTCAAGTTAATATATACTTAACCAATCTAGAATGATAATTGGACGAGGTTAAGTCGTGAATTGCTTAATATACTTAACCAACTTGAGCATGGTTTGTAGGGTTAAGCCTTGAACTTGGATACTTAGCCAATTTTGACAGGATTTGTAGACGGGTTAAGTCATGAACTTAAGTGACACTTAATCCATTATGTAAACCCTAGTTCTGAGGATTAGGTGGATAACCGTAGTTAACAAGGATAACGGGAACAATGCTAAGTGGTAAACCTTAGTTGAAGAATAACTAAGTAATGATTCTTAGTCAAGGAAATTTAGACCAGTTCATAGATAGATGAGTAACCTGATACGGTAGGTCATCGTTTAAGTATACGAGTAGGAGCAAGTATCTGATTTAGATAAAGGCTCCAGCGAACTGGGTAACGAAGCAGCGGCTTCGGGGAACGTGAGGATATTCTTGGTATCCCTCTATGAGCTGCCAGGTGATTATACTAGGCTCGTGAGAGGTTAATGTCTGCGTTAGAAGAACCAAGAGTATGCCTTGGTTGCTATACGAGCGACCTAAAGACGGGGATGGATAGGGGATAGTCGACGATACACGGTCATACCCTAGATAGCATTTCGTCAGGCTACCTACCATCTTTGGTCAAGCGTGTACGTACGGAAAGGCAGAGAACACCCAAAAGACCATAATTGCTATCTAATTATGGTTGCGGTAAGGCTTGGATGTGGGTTGGCCAGTGTTGTGTTCTCATACAGGATTTATCCTGTCTTGTCTTTCACTAGTTGAGGGAGTGGTCTCGTGGGACCATAGCCACGTATAAGAAAAACAGACCTTAGCATCTGCATCGGCAGATAAATCGAAAGCTCCCGACCGAGTCCTGTATTTCTTGATTTGCCCTGTGACAGGATTCGGATGGCACGATGTGATACATGTGCATACAGTCATGGAAAAGCGATTCACGATGAATGCGTGGGAAAAAGGGCGCGGTTGGCGGTTAGCGTAATCCCTAGTGGCCAAAGGTGGTTGAACCCAAACCGAGATACGAAAACGTGCAATAGGTAAGCATAATCCCTAGCAGCCCTAGGTAGCATAAGTCCTAGTTGTACAAACAATAATTCATGTTGAAAGCCCGTATGGTCTACGGCAAGGGACTGAACATTTACATGGAATAAAACATACAAGTTGAGTAACCTATATATGCGATATATTAGGTTGACATGGACCATTACACGACTTTTGAGTGAGGGTCATTCTTGGTTAACACATGACACGGTGGGGATACTAGTACGGTAGGTGCAGAGCTAAATACAGGATAGATATCACGGGGCGTTATACGTGACAGATATCTTGGGGATATTATACTTGATAGAAACCTGACGATGTGATACCTTGTTTTATCTTGACATCGTAATTTATCATGACACCTTAGTTTATCTGAGTTCAGTAGTTCATCCTGTTATTTTGATTTAGCTTATCTATCTTGTTATCATGCTTATGTTCATCTCAGTTTCTCATGTCAGTTAACTTTACTAGTTTTTATGCTAATAGTAGATAGGGCTTACTCAGTCTTTTTGACTGACCTGTTTTGTTTCGCCTCTTTTCTTCCGTTTCCCCCCCCCCCCCAGGTTACAGGGAGGAAATACTGTTGTTTAGTTCGGACTTCTTCTGCTTGAAGGTCATCATGGATGGCTTGGACTTTTCTTGGCTAATGGCTACTTTACTGTTTTTACTTGGGGAATAATTTATGAAAATGTCTTTATGCTTCTTTACTATTGCAAGACAGGTTTTGATGTACTCTGATGTAAAAGGCTTTAGACCTTATTTATTCATGTTATGAAAGTTTGATTTTACTTTCGCTATTTTATATGTTCTGTCTTGTGATATTTCTGTGCATGTTTACCAATAATGCCCCTCTAAAGCTAGTGCATTCCTTTGCGAGTGACCCTAGCGGAGGCGGGGTGTTACAAAAACCCTCAACCACATCACCGCAATCAATCATATACCCAATCTACCTCGCAAATACCCAAGCACCAAACCAAAACCCGAATCGAACCCCTCCATCAAATCGCGGTTCGAACAACTTCGAATCAAATCCGATTCGAACACAAACCTAGAACTGAAATCGATTCTGAAAGAATAAAAAAGGGAGTCACGATTTGCTCCTATCTCATTTCTTTTGGCATAATTTGTTGCCTAATGTAGTTGGGAATATCTGAGAAACTGTGTGTTAATTGAGAGAGGAAATTGTTTTTGTAATTGGGAAAGGGGACCTGTTTACGTTTTTGGTTTGAAGCATAGGGCACGTGTTTTGGTTCTGATATTTGAGTGCGGCTGTCCAATTGGACCAGTTTCTTGCGTGTGTTTTGTAGTTGTTTTCCAATTTTTCTTAATAAAAGCTTGGCTTAGTTAGTTGTTTTTTCTTTAGTCTAGTTTGTTTTAATTCTTTTCTTTCTATTAAAAACAATAAAAAAAATCAAATCAAGACTACAAAGCGAACAAGGATTCAAGGGTCAATCGATTTGAATTATCAGTGCTACTCGGTTCTCTGGACGGACTGCCATACCCCTCTATAAAAATTTCTTTAACCCTACAGGTTCTGCGCTGTTTGAAAATATAGAAATTGCTTGTAAAAATCTTCTACAGGGGCAGCGGCTTGCTTGTACAATATTTTAATTTTCTGTTCTGTGACTGTTCTGTTCTGTGATTACTCTATGACTGTTGTATTGTTGCAATTTCTGAATAAATTTGGTGAGGAACGAATCCATAAGTCATCATTCCCGTCGAAATTCAATTATAAAACATGGTTTGATTTTTGAAATAATATAATTGAAAAGTTGTGCTTTGTGAAGTGACTGTCTCATATAATTGGATCGTGGATATATAGTAGTTCAATTTATTGAACTATTAGCAAAAGAGGTTGCATACTACCCGTAAAACATTGGTCGTATCCCTTAGTTTATACTATACGTGAACGGCCATAAGACCATCTTCCCCCTTCTAATTGAGTCAGTTAATTAATAGAGCACTACTCGAAATTTTATATTATTTTGAAGTGAGAATAATTTCTGTCTTCCGTCGACTTCATTCAAATGTCTAATTCAAAAAAATCCTTGAGAGAATTATGGGATAATAATCGGAGTAGACGTCCTCTTGAAGAGTATGAGTATGAATTGCAACTCATGAAACAAGATTTTCCAAAATTTTGTGAGCCCAATGCAAATTTTCAAAATTTTCCAATTGACCAACATTTCGAAAACCATGGATATGATCGAAATTGCGATTTCAATTCAAATTTCAATAATTTCGATTATGGGCCACATTCATATCAAAATAGCTTTGAATCCCAATATACCTTTGATCAACATCAATACGGGGTTGGAATCAAATTCGAAAATAATTTTGGATATGAAAATGATTTTCAAATCGATCAAAATCTTCAAAATAACAACTCATATCCACATCTTGAATATGACCAAAATTGCAGTTTTCCCTCGAATTTCGACGGTTTTGGTTATGAACCTAATTTTCAAAATCAAAATGATTTCCAATATCATTTTTCTAAAAATTCAAACAACTACCACATTGGAAATAATATTGATTGTGAAATTGATGTGGACTATAATTTTGAAAATCAAGAAATCCAAAACGAGAGCTCTCAAATCAACGACTCTGAAGAATGTAATTTTGATGAGAAGGCGGAAAGGCTAAATAAAAAGATGGATGAACTTCTTTGTTTATTGACATCTTATAAAGAACAACAAAAACAACAAAATCAAATTCAAACATGCGATGATTCAGAAAATAGTCCATTCTTTACTGACATTGAAAATTTTCAAATAACGACTTTGGAAATTGAGAATAATCATCTTGATGAAGTTTTTCAAAATTCAACAAACGATTTGGACTTCAACTCTTTTCAGAAAAAAGATTTAAGCTTGGATTTTGATCTTTCTCTTTCAAACTACGAGAAACCTGAAAATTTTCAAATTGAACAAAATGAAAATATTGAATTTTTCGAAAACTCAAAATTGGAAATGGATTTTAACGAACATGAATTCTTTGGATTGTACGAGGATGAGTTGCAAAATGAGGAAGAAATAGATTCACGTCACGAGTTCGAAAAGTTTAACTTTGAGAAAATTTCAAACGAACTTGAAATTGTCAGTGTCGAAAATACCTTGCCAATTGAGAAAGGTGATCGCATACTCTTGAACAACACTCAGAATTCAAATTTCACTAAACTTATATACGATCACAAATTTTTGAACAATTACACTGATAAATTTGTTGAGCACATGAATTATTTTTGGAATGTTAGCTTTGTTGAAAAACTTCGTGTGAGGACGACCCTGAATATTTATCTCCTGGACTATAAATCTAGGTTTAAAGATGAGATGGTTTTCAAAAACCTGCGCTTATTAGAAAACATGCCTAGACATAGTGGGAATGGGACTCATAGGGCTAGAACAAAGTGTGGGGGAAAACATTGGTGGTATTCTTTGCATCGCGTGCACCGCAAACACATTTATCATTATACAAATGATCCATTCTTACAAATAGTTAGATTGCATTTTATCCTACAAATCATTTTGCATCTAATACACCTGTGGGTACGATATTTCACATTCAGGAAACGTTCACAGTATGGAAACTGTTTAGTCCAAGTGTGGGGTGGAGTCTGCATTGCATTCTTTTGATTTTTCTCTAATTTTTCTTTCTTTCTTTTCATGTAGGACCATCATGCATTTAGATCATACTAACATGCCATTTTTTTTTTTGAAACATGACTCATTCAATTTGATACAAAAAAAGAAGTTAAGGATTGTTAATCAGTTGATAGTATTTTTTTCTCTCAACTTAGATCGAATAAGAAATATAATGAAAAGTTTAATTTTGAGGGATAATAGTGTAACCGGTACATAGGGAGATTCTTAGGTGATGGCCATGAAATCTATTCTATATTGTAGACTTTGTTTAAACAAGTGGAGGACTCAAAATACTTATATTGGCTTTTCAAATCTTTAAAACTAAGTTGTGTTAAGTTGAATTCGCGTAACTCTCTTTTGTGCTTATATTTTCAATAATAATAATAGTAATCCAAGGGTATCCAACATTGCTTGTATATCAAGCGTTGGTGTGCAAACCCGCCAAGCTCTATCCGACACGTTGTTGACAAAGTCAGCGTTGGAATATCTTGGTCTCATTTTAGGAGATTGGACACCTAAGGATTACCGACACGTTGTTGACAAATTCAAAGTTGGCCTGCACAATCCGCCAAGCTCTTTACCCACTCTCCGTTAGTCCGCGAGGCGGTGCATGGGTGGTAAACCTTGGTTTTCTAAGTTAGGTGTATGTACTTAATCATAAATTTTAAAATTTTATAGAATAAAGAATAAGCGATGATGCCCAAACACTTCTTGACCTTATTGATTTGACTAGCCATACATGAGAAAATTAGAATACCACTTTGCAAACTGTGCCAAGCAAACTAAGAATTTATTTCATGGCTGCACTATGTTATCGACCAAACCAACTGGCCAAACTAGAGTTTAACATTGTAAACTTGAATTATATTGAAAATTTGTGACAAGTTGAGGAATCTAAAATAAAATCAACTGATTAGAAATTATTAACTTAACTTGTTGTACCACTTTCCTGAATTAAGTCGTGTTTTCATTTTTTTTTTTTGAATTGCATAAGTCCTTTGCATTCATGTAGTTTCATTAGAATCATAGCATACTGCATTTGGATTTTGTGGGTAGTATCCGCTGAAAACCCTCATGAGACACCACTCGTCCTACTAGGGACACCCAGAGGTTTAACGGCTTGTTGCATACGCTCAATGCAATCGTGTTTCCTACGAAAGTGTGACCTATCTAGTTTAGTTTTTCATTTCTTGTTTTACTCGAGGACGAGTAAAAGATAAGTGTGGGGGAATTTGATTGACATAGAAATGTGTTTATTTTATGCTCTTATGTCTTATTATCTTTTGTATATAAATAAATATTACTTGGGTATTGTTTTGTCACTTTTACAGATATTCCAACCCAGCCCGCATGCAACCAGAAAAGTAGAGAAATGGAGATCAAATTGGTATATATTTACATTTTGTAGAATGGTAGATGAAGATCTCACATCTAGTTGCTGTTGGACAAGAAAATGATTGGTAGAAAGACCAAGAATTTCTCAAATCAAGGGAAGCTTGTCAAAGAACCAAGAGGAAAAGAAGAAAGGCCAAAAATTTAATAGATTTAACTAAGGCCCATTTGAAACTCTCATTGTAAACTCTTTTGTGAATTCCGTAAGGCCCATCTATCATTGTATTATGGTTAGGGTTAGGGTTTGGCTATCTATCCTATAAATACCCTTGTAATGTCATTGTAGCCACCATCTCCATTTTTTCTGTATTCTCTTCTCCATTAATAAAAGTTCTTCTTCTTTTTACTATTTCTGCATTTTTCTTTCTTAGCAATCGGTGTTGTCTTCACAATTAGTTTTAGAAGAGCACCAATTGTATTTTACATTTTTTTGTTAGTGATTAGTCGTTTGATTAGTTTCAACGACAATCCTAATTTACTTTTTGTTGTTCTCCTTTCCCTGCAATTTTACTTTCTGCATTTTATTTCTGTTTTGCATTTTAATTTCCAATTGATAGTTGTGATTTGATCGTCGGTTCAATTAGATTTGTTCTGAATCGGATCGCAGTTTCAATTTTTATTGTTTTCAAAAAACCAACCTCGAAAATCGTCTAACTCGCCCAAGAGATTAAACAAATAACTTAATTTTAATTACACCTCCATGTGTTCGACCTGTATGCTACGCACCTGTATGCTTGCAGAATTTAATTTAAATGTCGCGCTTTTCTGGTTCATAGGAAAGCGACGATCAGGCACCTAGTACCCCGCATATCCATCGATCTCCAAGTACGTCTGGACGATCACCAATTGTTTCCATCTTCTTGGGTGTACATCCCAATCAAGATCATCAGTAATCACCCAAACGATGTGAAGACTTCCGGTCTTCAACCACCGTCTTCATCTTTGACTTATCGTCGTATCAGTTATTCAGAATGGGATAAACCCGGTCTTTCCGAATAACTCGCGTATATAATAAACATGTGTTACACAAACACAACATACGCCTCATTCCAATTCATCAGTCACTAACCGTAAATTTGTTAGAGAATAATTCCCCAAATATTAACCCCGAAGGCCGAAACCAACATCAGATCAATACCCAGGAAACCATTCATCTTAGCCAACCTATAGTTAGTTCTAAATTTCACATTCATAGGGAAAGGTTCCCATTAATTTTATCAAAGATAAATTCTTTTAAATTTATTCTTTAATCTTCCTTTGAATATCATTTCCAACTAGTCGGGATTAGCGAACTATACCGAAGTAATCATTTGTTTTAATTTCCCAACCCCAACCTATTCATCCCATGAAGTAAAACTGGTTATACTTCATATCTAACACCACGGTGTTATCGATAAATTCAATTACCATTTCACGTTTAAATCTAATTAAAGATTTAACTATCGCCTGGAGCAAAACTGGTGATACTCCATTCTCGATCTTTTCAATCTAATTAAAGATTTATTAAAACTCCACTTAGTTTTAATCTTTGACTGGGTTAAAGAATCAGTGTCATTTAAAACACGGTTCACGATAAACCCCAAAATCTCATCACATTTCAATCAGTCCCTAACCGTAAATTAGCAAGTGAGCAATTCCCTAAGTATTAACCCCGAAGGCCGAAACCAACATCAGATCAATACCCCAGAAACCATTCAACTTAACTAATCTCCAGTTAGTTTCCGATTTTCTTAACTCCTTTGGGTCTAAGAACAGTATTATTGAAGATACCGTTCACGACAACCCAAAATCTCATTCCATTAATTATCGGGTTAAAGAACAAGTGTTATTTAAAACACTGCTCACTATAAACCCAAAAATCAATATCAATTCAATTCCAATTAAATATTATTTAATTGGTACGCTTCATTAAATCTAAATAAAAAGATTTAATCCTTTTCTCAACTAGGCTTAAGAACAATGTTAATGAAGACACCATTCACGACAAACCCAAATCACATTTGATATTAAATACAAGGCTCTGAATAGAAAATATATCGGCTTATATTCAATGTCAAATTCTACGACCAACAAATATCGTATTGGAAATAACGATATATATATACATATATCTTTCAAATTTCCATAACAATATCTGTATAATCACGAAACCCAACATCGAAATATTCCGAAGACAATTTCGATTCAAATCTATTCCAATTCAATTATTGGAATTTCTGGTTATTTTGAAAACCATTTCAAATCCAATTTATTTATTATTCTAGTTCAAAACTAGTTCATTTCGATAAAAATCTATTTTTATCTTTTCAAATATGGAGTTTTTCATCCCAATTCTTCACAAATCATTTCTTATGATTTTACACAAATTACTGATATTTTTAATAATTTTATCAAGGCCCGTACAGTCGATTTCCATCAACGGCCATCGAACTGCACTTACAGCAACCTCTTTCAAATTTGATTTGGACATAATTCCAAATCCAACTGTTAGATTTCAAATTTCTAATATTCGTTAGAAATCTCTTTTCGATACGAACCCAACGGTTCCGGTTTTAGGAGAATCCGACGGTCGGATCTCCCGCAATGTCCATTCGAAGTCAATGGTCGAAATTCACGAACTGCCGCAGCGCGGCGCATTCTATTCAGGCCATTATATTATATATATAATATATATATTATATATATTTCATCGATTTCCTTTTAAAACGTGCTTTATAAATCGTTTTAAATTCCTTTACAAAACGGTTTCAACTTCATATTCAATTTCAAATCAAAATTGAATATTCCAATATAATTTCGTTTTAAATTCATTTCAAATCGATTTCAATTCAATTTCAATTCGAATTCATTTCTATTCAATTTCAATTCGAATTCATTTCTATTCAATTTCAATTCGAATTCATTTCTATTCAATTTCAATTCGAATTCATTTCTATTCAATTTCAATTCGTATTCATTTCTATTCAATTTCAATTCGAATTCATTTCTATTCAATTTCAATTCGAATTCATTTCTATTCAATTTCAATTCGAATTCGTTTCTATTTAATTTCAATTCGAATTCATTTCTATTCAATTTCAATTCGAATTCTTTTCTATTCAATTTCATTTCTAGTTCATTTCTATTCAATTTCAGTTCGAATTCATTTCTATTCAATTCTAATTCGAAATCATTTCTATTCAATTTCAATTCGAATTCATTTCTATTCAATTTCAATTCGAATTCATTTCTATTCAATTTCAATTCGAATTCATTTCTATTCAATTTTAATTCAAATTCATTTCAAAACGATTTCAATTCGAATTCATTTCAAAACGATTTCAATTCTATTTCAATTTAATTCGAATTTCAATTCTTTTCAAAATATCAGATTTTGAAATCACTTTCGATATTCATTATAAAATGAATAAAATCGATATAAATATCGTTCACGTCAAAATGGCGTCAATCTAATCAATACGGCTTCATATATTCCTATTTTCAAATATTCTATTTCGAATATTTCTATTTCAAATATTTCTTTTTCAAAACTGGAATGAGGCCCAATCAATTACCATATAATGTTAATTATATGGATTTTCTACAACACATGTATACAATAACAACAATGAATAATCAACCATCATCCAAAGTGCATTCTACACTGTATAAGCATCAAATATAAATATTCAACGCTTATAACAGTCTGTCGATCAATCGATCGACATATAACTAACTATTGGGATTAGTGTATGTCATATATAACCCCAATACCTGTGTGGGGTTTTCAAACAATCAAACACAGATTTTATTTGTGCAGTTGGGCGATGTGTAAAATTTATCGTCCCAATCAATACCAGTCAAATGTGTGTATATAAACAAATCGTCCGGTTTGTTTATTTCATTTCATTTCATATACACGTTAAAATTTCTATTTTTAACTATAAAATATTTTCCACTATAAAATATTTTATTTTATTTCATATCGCATCACACAATCAACTACACATCAGAATCAAACAAACAAGCATACAAGCCGTCCATGGTCTGTGGACGACGGGTGTCGGGTGCTACTAAACACCGTCTGCATCCTAGTATATATTTTTATAACTAGAAAAACAAAATTTAAAAGGTGAGAAGTTCTCACATATTAGCTAAACCCAACGCCACGACTCTTCTTATGTAGAAGGTCTTCGCCGCGTTTCCAATCGGTTCTCTCGCACTCTGTTTCACACGATTTTTATAAAAATCACATTTTTATTTCAATCTATATATAGAAAAGATTATATTTTTACAACGCTATATATATATATATAAAGATTATATATTTGATTAAATGAAAATCACTACTTTGATTAAATAAAAATCAGATTTTTACTATGCTATTTTATATAAAAATCGAATCTTTTTGTTTTCAAAAATCGAAGCTTTTTATTGTTAAAAATCGAGTCTTTTTATTTTCAAAAATCGAAGCTTTTTATTGTTAAAAATCGAGTCTTTTTATTTTCAAAAATCGAAGCTTTTTATTGTTCAAAAATCCTAGCTTTCATATGAATAAAAATCGTATTTTTATCTAAGCCAAAATCATATTTTTTTCTATAATTAAAAACAGAAAATAAAATTCAATTCAAATTTATACTAAAAACTGAAAAGAATCAATGTTTATTATACATTTAAAACTGATTTTAAATCACTTTATATATATAAAAAAATCTGATTTAAATAATGTTAGTTAAACTAAAATAACAGTGGAGAAATAACTCACTGTTCTTTCTGTAGTTGATTTCACGAACTCGCTCCGCCCTAGGGCACCAAATTCCGGCTGCCACCGTCGTTGTGGGACCCATCAGAGACCCCCACGTTGAGCGCTGCCACGCCACGCACCTGCCCCGCCAATGCCGTCCAACTCGCACCACCGTCCAGCCTAGAAACCACGTTCGACTCTCGGTCCTTTGAGCTCGAAATACGAGCTGATTTCTCCATGAAATAACCTCAGATCGGTATAGATTGGAAGCTCTCAAGAATTTCTAGGATTTTGCTTCAGAAGCTGTGATTAATTCGGTTTGGATTGATGGATTTTTGAGCTCGAAAATTTGAGCTTTTTCCGCCGTATATCACAGGACGGAGGCGCGTTTGACCGAGGAAGATTAAATGGGGGGTTTGACCGTATATACTAGGGTATATACATCATATTAATAATATAATTTAATTCTTTTATTTCCAAATATACATATTTATTCAGTCGATCTCCAAATCAAACCCAACGACTATAGCCCTTAGTTAATTACCTGCATTCTGAACACAATGGGATTCGTATCGTAAGCCAGTTTGGCCATTTCGAACAGTTTTTGTCAAAATCAAAATATAACTCTATATATTGAATTTGAACGCACATTTCAATTTACTGGGGTCACACACGAGCTCGAAAAATTCCAAAAAATAATTTCTAGCTTCGTATTAACGATATGGTCCTAACAAAACTAGTTTCATCGAATTCCGAGACCGTTTGAAAAATGGCCAATTTCCAGTCTATTAAAATCAACTGAAACTGGTCAAACGCGTTTTACTTCGCCACGCTCACATATTGATTTGAAAAATTATGAAAATTGGAATCTAGTAATAACTTGACATCACGGATCCAACAAAAGTGGTTTCGTCGAAATCTGAGGTCGTTTGCAAAATGGCTATTTTTAAGGGCCAGAATTCCATAGCGACTATTCTGAAATTTCAACTGGACATATCTTTTTATCCCCGCTATGAAATTTCGATTTTTCGGATTTGTTGGAAAGATATTATCAATTAGATTCAAATATTTTTGGTTTCGCTAAAATCCGGTTTATTTTGCACACGGTATATTCATTTGAATTTTGAAATCGAATTATCGAACTACCGCGCCATTTTCAATCCCTTTTATAATTTAAAATAAATATTTATATTCTAACGACGAACTATATAAATATATTCGTTCTAATTATATTCAAATTAAATTTCTCATCGATATTATTTAAAATAATCTATTTTAAATATTTAAAATTCACTAAAATTGCCAAAATAAAAATTTTAAACTGGCCCAGATTTTCGGGTTGTTACAAAAAACGGGTTGGGAAAATATTTAGGAAGATATAGGAAACCGGAAAATTAATGTTAAAATAAAAAGGGCCAGTGATTGTGTGATGTTTAATTGTACATTTGAATGAATGTTTGTTTTTATTTCGATAGTTAAATAACCGACTATCCAAGTGTTTTGACCATCGTTGTCAATACGGAGAGACCGGTTGGATATATTATCTGAAAACCACTCCGTATAGGCATAAACGCTGCGAAATTATGCTGAAGATAATTGAAGACGGAGTGAAATACAAGGGTCGTCCTGTTCCAGAATGGTGTTTTTTGTTTGTCTAGTCCCAGGACAAACTGTATGGACGAGTGTCTGACAGAGTATACCTAGCCAATCACGTACGATTGATCTTTAAAAAGTATTGCGTCTGGTGGCGGAGGAATTCGCTCCTCTTAACTTTTTATACCCATGATATTTTTGGAAGTCGATTAGTGAATTGACTGGTTTGACGATGTGGCATTCAAAGTGAATGGTGATCAGATGTTCTGAAGATAGACGTAGCCTCTAGCCGCACAACCAGGAAGTAACAAAAGTTGGGCTAGGCAGCATGGCTAGTTGGGTCATCCCCAAGCAGGGTGTATTGTCACCGATCTAGAGAAAATTCATATTTATTCTTATTTTTCGATTATGTATCTTCGGATGACGGTTGGATGGCCAACTACCGTGGGTGGCAATATATTCGATACACTCAAGCTAAATGAGTGGTCGGTCATGTGTGACCAGGTTGCAAGACGTTCTTGTTGAACCCAGGTGTATACCCTCTAGAGTACACTGATCGGAAGGTGCTCCCATACCTTGTCTGTTGGAATCCAATCTCCAATAAGCGCCCTGCGGTTTATGATTTTATACTATATATATGTGGAGCGTGAGATGCAAGCATTCTGCTACTTGGATACTTATTTTGTTAGACATTATTATAACATCACTGGATTTTGATATCAAAGTATTTCGGGTTAAAGTAAGGTAAAAACCGTCCATGTATATGTGTGGGTTGGTCTTACTATTATCTTTTGTTTGAAAAAGATTTTCAAAGTTAAACAGTATGGTTGGAATTTACTCACACCAGTCCCATGACTGACCCAGAGTTTATTTTGTTTGTTTTCCCTAAACTCTTGGGTGCCCAGATTTGTACGGGCTGTCAAGTGTTTCAGTCTTTGCAGATTCACTTGGAGGACCTAGAAACATAAGGCTTCACCATTGGTTAGTTAAAGATTATTTCCGTGGTAATATATATGAGTTGTACTCTGATATGGTATGTATATACAAATTCAGTTTGTGTATTTCAAAGTTATGTTATAATACATGTTATTCGTTCCGCTGTGAGATTCGTGTTTACTCTGATTATGATGTTCTTCTTCTTCTTCTATTCTATTAGTTCTATCTCATCTTTCTCATCCTCTTATTTCTTTCT
Source organism: Allium sativum (assembly GCA_030737875.1). Taxonomy (NCBI): domain Eukaryota; kingdom Viridiplantae; phylum Streptophyta; class Magnoliopsida; order Asparagales; family Amaryllidaceae; genus Allium; species Allium sativum. The sequence continues at coordinate 154,379,413 of CM060918.1, read as the reverse complement.
ATTAATGATCTGAATTTTCGTGCACTTTGAGTTGAATGTGTAAGATATTAGTCAGCTCAAATTGGTACGGATTTTCCGGCCGTTACAATTCATGTGTTGAATAGAAATTCATGTGTTGAATAGGAATTCATGTGTTGAATGAAGTTCATGTGTTGAATAAATTCTTTGAAAGATAAAAATAACATTTTTATTATATATAAAGACTATATAAAATATTAGTATTTTAAGTAAATTGTTTTAACACCAAAAATAACATTTTTACCTTATGTATCAACTATATAAAATAATCGTGTTTTGAAATAAATTGTTTTACAATAAAAATCACATTTTTATTATATATATAAACTATAGAATTATTTTCATGTGTTGAAACCAAATTCATGTGTTGAATTGAAATTCATGTGCTGAATAGGAATTCATGTGTTGAATAGTAATTCATGTGTTGAATAAATTCTTTGAAAGATAAAAATAACATTTTACCTTATGTATGAACTATACAAAATAATCATGTTTTAAAATAAATTGTTTTACAATAAAAATCACATTTTTATTATGTATATAAACTATAGAAAATATTCATGTGTTGAATAAAGAACTAGAACGATAAAAATCATATTTTTATCATATGTGTGAAATCGAAAACATTCATGTGTTGAATATATGGATTGAACAATAAAATCTACATTTTTATTGTGAATATGAAGTGCTAAAAATATTCATGTGTTGAATAAATATTTTTGATGATAAAAATACCATTTTATCAAATATATGAAATGAATATAGATTTGAAATCGAAGAAAGAATTATATTTATATATATTTAAATATATTTATATAAATATAATAACGAATCTGCAGTTCGTGTTTTGAAACCATGATTTCAAACGATTATTGCGGGAGATCTGACCATCGAAATTTCCCGAAACCGCAACCGTTGGGTTCGCTTTGGAAATATCTTTCCAACGACACCCACTTTGTGAAGATCCAATGGTTGGATTGGCTGGAATGTTTAATTCAAATCTGAATGAAAACAGCGCCAGAATCGATTATATTTATATATATATAAATATAATTAAAATAAAGTGAAAATTAGTGTCACATCCCTATTAAGTTTCAAAATTAGGCTCACATTCGGTCATAAACTAATTATAAATTTAGTCCCTGTTTTCATTTTTACGTGTTATTCATAATATTTGCATACATGTATGCAAATATTCTGAATGAATATTTGCATATATGTATGCTAATATTTTGAATTTTTGCATACACGTATGCAACTATTCTGATGAATAGCTGCATACATGTATGCAATTATTCTGAAAGAATAGCTGCATACATGTATGCAAATATTCAAAATAGTTGCATACATGTATGCAACTATTCTGAACGAATATTTGCATACATGTATGAAAATATTCAAAAATTTTGCATACATATATGCAACTATTCTGAACGAATATTTGCATACATGTATGCAAATATTTTGAATTTTTGCATACATGTATGCAACTATTCTAATGAATATTTGCATACATGTGTGCAAATATTCTGAACGAATATTTGCATACGTGTATGCAAATATTCTAAATTTTTGCATACATGTATGCAACTATTCTGAACGAATATTTGCATACATGTATGCAAATATTCGTTCAGAATAGTTGCACACATGTATGCAACTATTCAAAATATTTGCATACATGTATGCAACTATTCTGAACGAATATTTGCATACATGTATGCAAATATTTTGAATTTTTGCATACTTGTATGCAACTATTCTGAACGAATATTTGCATACATGTATGAAAATATTCTGAATTATTGCATACATGTATGCAAATAAAGTTGAACTAACGTTGATGAATTGTTGCATAAATGTATGCAATTTTTCTAAATAGAAAAATAGGGACCTAATTTAAAATAAGTTTATGACCGGACCTGAGCCTAATTTTGAAACTTAATAGGGACCTATGCCAAAAGGACCCTAAAATAAATCGAATAACGATGCTGCAGTTCGTATTTTGAAATCGCAACTTCAAACGATTGTACTGGGAGATCCGACCGTAGGATTTCCCCAAAACTGAAACTGTTGGATTCGTTTTGAAAAGATCTTTCTAATGATATAAAATTTGTGAAGATCCAATGGTTAGATTTTCAGATATGTGTAAATCAAATCTGAAGAAAAACAGCGCCACGGCCGCGTTATGGCCTGAAGCGTCGTTTGAGTGAATTGGCTATTTTTAAATAAATAAAAATAGCGATAAATCGTGATAAAATATTATAAATGATATGAAATGGAAATAAACTGAATTTGCTCGGTTTATCTGATATTTGATGGTTGAATGTGTTTTGCGTGAAAATTACATTAAAGAACAGAATTAGTGATATCGAATAATTTAACCATTGAAATGAATTGATTTGAAATTCTAAATATACGTGAATTATTTGAAAAGGCCGAGTTGATTCTCATTTCAAATAATTGATCGACGATTGAAAGTCAAAGATATGAAGACGGTGCAAGACCGATGATCTTCACGTCGAATGGAGGGGTGCTACTGATGCTCATGATAGGAGTAGCTACCTTGAAGGGGCTGAAGTAGTAGCCGTCCGGACGTACTTGTTGATTGTACGGATATGCAAGGTATTGAGTGCCTCCGGTTTCGTTCAGACCCAGAACGAATTTGTAAATGGATTGTGTGTCTGACATTGGATTTTGTTCTATGCTGATTGATCTCTATTAAATATATATCTGTTTAGCAGCGGAGAATTTATTCCCTTGCTTAACGCCCTTCTCTAAGACGTACGAGCTCAGAGGTTATATATCGATAGAAATCAGTCGCATGGAGTGAATTGCCTGTGTGGCATGCCTAAGTGGCAGATGTTCAAGGCTTCTGTTGAAAAGCAAAGTCTTGTGGTTGATGATCAAAGCGCGGCCTGTGTGGCATAGCTTTGTGTATAGCGTTGTTTCGCGAGCCTCACACCCCGGTATGAGCCAGAAACGGGAGAAGGACTTCAGGGAGGACATGCGTTTCCTTCTAGCTAGGAGTGATGCTTTGGGTTTTGCACGCCCGGGTATTTTACTTATGTGGATGATGGAATGCGATGCCTCGGTTAGTTCGGTCTCTTTGGAGCCGATGATTTGGTCGGATATGACCAGTGACGCCCCATACGGCGGGGAAACGCAGTGTTCAGGCATTATAATCCACATCAGTGGACCGGCCCTGACGATCCAAGGGGCAGTTGCGGCTGTTCCTGAGACACAGGCTAGAGCATCTCGAATTCGGTAAGGACTATCTTTTTCCTTGTTTCATGATGGAAATCCAATTTCTAAATACGACATCATGCGGTTTAATTGTATATATATATGGCGACATGATATATGGTACCCATGTCGTCTATGATTGATAGTTATGATTGAAATTTGTTTTTGAAACATATAAACACTAGTAATAACATCAAATGCTTTTGTTTTATTCGTATCAGGCATATTTTGGCCATTATAAGGTAAAACTCTATCCTCCGGTTTGTGTTGCATTGTGTGATGGGAACTAAGTCTTATAATGGCTTCATTTTTATAAAAAGCATTGCGATGTTTAAAAGATTTACTTGTTTTAAAGCACTGGCAATCCAATGGAGTAAACCCGTTCCGTGAAAGTGGCATGGTCCTGTGATTAGCCATATTGTAAAATATGTTAAGTATATTTCTCATATCAGTCCCATGACTAACTCGTGGTTTGTTTCACTTGCAAACTCGGGTTCCCCTATTTCTACATGGGCATCCTTGTATTCTGGTTTTAGAAGGCTCTTTCTGGATAGCTGGAGCTGAAGATGGGTTCTATCATTTATCTCTTTTTATGTTGTTCAGCTCCTGCTGTACATATTATGTTTTGTTTTCCGCTGTAGACATTTATGTATAGCTGAACTGTATTTGTACTAAGTATGATCCTGTATACTGTGTAAATCTGATGATTATGTTTATCCAGGGTATTCTATTGTACATTATCTGGTGTATTTAATTATTTCTGTTATGCTGTTATCTGTTTATGTGTTATATTCCAAAGATTACCCTTGCCACCGTCGTACGGGGTTTGGGGTCGTCACAAACGTGGTATCAGAGCTTTGGTTAAGCTTAGTTTTGGAATATAACATATTAACGAATTCGTCGGAAATAGAACCAGTAGTGTTCTAGGACGAATAACTCTTCAAGATAGGATCAGTAATATCCTAGTATGAGTATAGCAGAATGAAATACACCTCAATAGACACATTTACATTCAAGTATATGTTTCTTTGTTTTGAAATATCTTTTCTGTTGACCTGACACTTGGTCTGCTATTTGCAGACGCACTAGAAAATGAGTGGCAGAAATAGAAGAAGTAATACAGACCCAGATATTGAAGCTCTAGTAAAGAGGTATCGAAATCTGGGTGGATCACCATTCTTGGGCAAAGAATCCATTATGGAAACACAAGCTTGGATTCGTTCTGCGGAGAAAATTTTTGAAGGTTTAAAAGTGAGTGATGACCAGAAAAGATTACTGGCATCTTGGGCACTCAAAGAAGAAGCTTTGTTCTGGTGGGATTCAATTATTAAGGATAATCCAGAAGCTAATATTACCTGGGATAGATTTAAAGAGATTTTCAGTGAAAGATCTATTCCTCCAGAAGCAACCGAGCGGTTATGTGATGAATTTCATTATCTGATACAAGGAGATATGACCATTCTGGAATATCATAAGAAATTCAATGAACTTTCTCATTTTGTCCCTCATCTAATTCAAGATCCAAAGAGGAAGAATTTGAGGTTTACAAATGGTCTTCAGAGAAAATACCAGAATAGTGTAATGGGGCATGTGAAGCTTCCTTTTTCTGAAATGATATACATGGCTTATCAGTATGAAGATCTTGATAAGTGAGGCTTTTTTGTCGATGAAGAGGAAGTCAGCACTAGCAGTAAAATGAAATCTGAAGCTGATAGCCCAGAGCCAAGTACACAGCCTGAGGCCAGTACGACGTCTAGGGCCAGAAAGCGGCTTAGAATCAATAGAAAAAAGGTTAAATCTGAAAAAGAACTAGTAATGACTACCATATTCCTTAACTGCAATCAAAAGGGCCATTTGTCTAGAAAATGTAAATCTTTGAAAATGTGGAGGAAGGATGGATCTAAATCCAAAAACAAGGTTAAAGAGGATAGAAAATGCAATCTTTGCCATCAGGTTGGTCACGTAAAACAAGATTGCCGACTATCACAGAAATCTGAAGTGGTTCAGGTAAATAAAGTAGCGGAAACTTCTGAACCCTCAGTTAGTCAGGAAAGGCCAGATGTTTTAGAAGGCACGCTTACTGTCAAAGATATCCCAGTTAAAGTACTGTTTGATACAGGCGCGTCACGAAGCTTTATTGCAAAGAATGCAGTTAAGAAACTGGATTTGAATTTGAAGAAGCTCAGAGAACCCGTGACTGTTCATAATCCGGTTGGGGGTTCCGTTGATCTTAGTTGGGTTTGTGGATTGTCTGTCTCTTTTTCCTGTTATTGGTTCCCTACCATCGCGATTGTCATGAATTTTACAGAATTTGATCTTATCTTGGGGTTAGACTGGTTAACCAAATATGAAGCTAAGGTTAAATGCGCCGACAGAGTCGTTAAGGCGAAGATTAAATTAGGTGACTATATAACCATTCCCTGTGAAGGTCCGAATACGGATAGAAAGGACTTCTGAGCAGCTTTAGATGTTTCTCCTGCTCAAATAGAACCTGTTCCTGTCGTTCCAGAGAATATTCCGGTCGACATTGAAAATATTCCTATCGTGAAGAACTATATGGATGTGTTCGAAGAAGTTGTTAGCTTACCTCCGCAGAGAGAAATTGATTTTAAAATCTCTTTAGTTCCGAATGCAAGGCCAGTAGTTCACGCTATTCGAAGAATGACCTTGAAGGAAAAAGAAGAGTTAGACAATCAAACTCGACAGCTTGTATGGAAAGGTCTAATCAGGCCTAGTTTCTCTGATTGGGGAGCAGCAGTGGTATTTGTCCCAAAGTCATACGGTACTCTCAGACTGTGTGTAGATTATCGTGACTTGAATAAGCAAACGCTGAAAAACAAATATCCATTGATTGATGATTTATTGGACCGATTGAATGGCGCACAAGTATTTTCCCGAATGGACCTAGCTACAGGTTTCCATCAGCTTCGTATTGCCAAAGAGTGTGTTCCTTTGACAACATTCAGAGGTCCAGACTTATTCTACGAGTGGTTAGTAATGCCGTTCGGCTTATGTAACGCTCCCACTTATTTTGTCGATCTAATGAACCAGGTGTTCAGAGAAGTATTGAATAAATTTGTTCCGGTCTTCATTGATGATATACTGATCTTCTCTAAGTCAGAAAGCGAGCACGAAAAACATTTGGAACAAGTGTTAGAAATTCTCAGAAAGAATGTTTTAAAAGCCAAATTTTCCAAATGTATATTCTGGCAAGAAGAAGTCAAATTTCTTGGCCACGTCGTGTAAAAACAAGGAATTTCAGTGGATCCCAGTAAAATCATTGCTATTCAGAATTGGAAACAGCCTCATACAAAGTCAGAAGTTTTCTCGGATTAGCCAGTTATTATCGGAAGTTCGTTAAGAATTTTTCGAAGATATCCAGTCACTTAACAAAGCTTACTAAGAAACATTCGAGATTCAACTGGACTCCCGAATGTGAGGCAGCTTTCCAGGAGCTGAAGTTAAAATTGACGACTATTCCAGTGCTCACAATTATTGACGGCAATCTGGATTTAAAAGTCTAGACCAATGCTTCTAAAGAAGGCCTTGGCGTAGAGTTAATGCAAAGAGGCCATGTAGTCGCTTATGCTAGCCATCAATTGAAACCACATGAAAAGAATTATGTAACTCACGATCTTGAATTGCTAGCTATCGTGTTTGCTATGAAAATCTGGAGGCATTATCTATTGGGTGAGAAGTTTGAACTATACACTGATCATCAATCATTGAAATATTTATTCACCCAGAAGGATCTGAATATGAGACAACAACGTTGGTTAGAATTTCTCGCGGCATATGATCTTGATATCTTATATACTCCGGGGAAAGCTAATGTTGTGGCTGATGCGCTCAGCAGAAAGAATGTAATTATCGCCAGTCTTATCATCACGCCTTCATTGATTGATCAAATATCTGCTCTTCATAAGGATGATCACTTCATTCAAATAATCATAGAAATAATACAGAAAGGCGAGCCCTCAAGTTTTCAGATTGATAACGATGGAATTATGAGGTTAAAAGGCCAAATATGTGTTCCAAACAGTCCTGAACTCTGGAGAGAAGTATTAGAAGAATGTCACAAAGCCAAGCTTAGTATCCATCTAGGAGTGAGCAAGATGTATAATGATATCAAACGCACTTTCTGGTGGAAATCTATGAAATGAGACATCTCCTTATATGTTAGCCGTTGTTCCACCTGTCAGCACGTCAAAAGCGATCAGCAGAAGCTCGCTGGATTGTTGCAACCTTTGGAAATTCCAGGTGGGAAGTGGGAACAGATTTCTATGGACTTCATAGATGGTTTGCCCAGAACCAGGAAAGGAAATGACAGTATTTGGGTGATCGTAGATCGTTTCACGAAGACCGCCCATTTCATACCTGTCAGATCGAATAGAACTGCTCAGAGTCTGGCGCAGGTTTATTTAAAGGAAATAGTTAGACTGCATGGAGTTCCCATGAGCATCGTTAGTGACCATGACCCGATTTTTGCTAGTAAATTTTGGGAAGCATTCCAAGCAGAATTGGGAACGAAACTGAACTTGAGCACCGCTTATCATCCTCAAACAGATGGTCAAACTAAGAGGGTGAACCGTATTCTTGAAGATTTATTGCGGGCTTGTGTTATTGATTTTGGTGAATCATGGGAAGACCATTTGCATTTGGCCGAGTTCTCATACAATAACAGCTACTAAGCAAGCCTGACAATGTCACCATTCGAAGCATTGTATGGTAGACCATGTCGATCTCCTTCTTGTTGGGTAGAACCTGGTAATAGACTCGTATTGGGACCCGATATGATTCGCGAAGCTGCGGACTAAGTGAATTTCGTTAAGAAACGATTACTCGCCGCCCAAAGCCGACAGAAAAGCTATGTAGATAAAAGAAGAAGAGATATATCATTTGCTGTTGGCGACTACGTGTATTTGAAGGTATCTCCGATGAGAGGAGTAATCTGGTTCGGTAAAACAGGTAAATTGGCGCCCAAATTTATTGGTCCATTTCCTATTCTAGAACGGATTGGAACTCTAGCTTATAGGGTTCAATTACCTGATTGGTTGCCTGGAGTGCATAATGTGTTTCACGTATCTCAACTTCAAAAGCAGGTTCATGATCCAGACTTGATCATGGAAGAAGCAGCGGAATGGGATATAGAAGTTACTCCAGAATTGGCTGTGAGAAGAGAGCCGCTAAAGATAATTGGCAAAGAAACCAAAGAGCTGAGGAACAAGAAGGTTCACTTAGTCAAAGTGCAATGGAGTGGAGATCCGCGATATTGTACTTGGGAAACAGAGGAAAGCATTAAGAAAGACTATCCTAAGTGCAAGGTGGATATCTCTGATTGACTCTGGTGCAAGGTACATTTACCATATCTTTGCATTACCATTTTGTTCCCTACTTTGCTGTTGTTTTCTTTTCATGCATGTAAACTTTTTAATTATATAGTCTGAATGTTTTCAAAAGAGTATATGAATTATTTGGTATATTTTTGAAAAGTTAAAAACAAATTGATTGTTAGTTGCGTTGTGTGATTGTGGATTTGATTAATTGAATTATTAGGATGATAGTTAATTTAATCAATAAGAGAATGAAGTTAAATGTATGCAATTGATCAAGTATTGAACTGATTTAGAAACAGAAAGAAATATGTACATATGCATTATATATGTGTGAACAGGTTATGGATAAATAGCTAAGCAGAGGAATAAAATTGTTTGCCCGACAAATAGGTACATGTTTATTGTATTTCTTGGGATTTGATGATTTTATGAGCCGATTGGCTAGCCGCTTGGCTTTTCCTTTTTCTTTTGGATTGGTGAGGGCCATGGGAGGCTATTTGAAATATCCCGAAGCTCCCCGTACAAAGGAGGCTATGGCGAAATTTTTCGAAAATTTAGGGTGTTAGCCAAATTTTTGAAGAATTTGAAAATTCTTAGAAACTGAAAAGTTGGAGAGTGGAAGCCAGAAGGAAAGTTGAGTTGGTTAATTAAACGACTTTCGACTTCGTTCCTTTTCGGGGACGAAAAGTTTTAAGTGGGGGAGATTGTAATAACCTGGAAAATCTGAGCCAGTTTAAAAATTTTAAATTAGCTAAAATAGTGGATTTTAGATATTTAAAATAAATTATTTTAAATAATAACGACGAAAAGTATGTTTGAATCGATGTTTGAAAATAAATATAATTATTTTAAATTATAAACAAGGCCTGACATGGCGCGACAGTTTCAAAATTTCAATTCAAACTTTGACTGACTGTACCAGGTGCAAAATAAAACGGATTTTAGTGAAACCAAAAATATTTAAATTTGTTAGTGAATATCTTTCTAACGAATCTGAAAAATCGAAGTTTCATAGTGGGGATAAAAAGTTATGGCCAAATGAATTTTTAGAAAGGTCACTATAGAGAATATATAGCCCTTGGAAATTGACATTTTGCAAACGACCTCAGAATTCGACGAAACCACTTTTGTTGGATCCGGGATGTCAAATTATTGCTATGTTTCAAATTCCATAATTTTTGAAGTTAATATGTGAGCGTGGAAAAGAAAAATGTGTTTGGTCAATTAAAGTTAAATTGGATCGACCAGAAAATGGCCATTTTTCAAACGGTCTCAGAATTCGACGAAACTAGTTTTATTGGGACCGTATCGTCAAAACAGAGCTAGATTTATTTTTCTGGAATTTTTGGGATCAGTATGTGGCCCCGGCAAATTGAAATGTACGTTCAAATCAAATATTGAATGTTTTATATTTTAATTTGAAGTAAAACTGACTGAAACAGTCGAATGGGCCTACAAAACATATCCCATTGTGTTCGGAATGGGGGTATTTAGCTAGGGCGACAGTCGTTGGGTTTGGATTGGAGCTAGTATGTGAAGAGGGGTATTTTAGAATTTTATAAATATATAAATAAAATAAAAAAATCCCATTGGCCAATCAAAATTATCTCTCCCCGCTTTTCTCTCCCGCGACCTGCGATCGACGACGACCCATGCTCCTCTATTCCCAGGCCAATTCCGCGAAACCGCTCACCCTTTCACCTTCCTCCAGTTGAATTTTTTGAAGAGCATCCTCCCCTCTTCAAATCAAGACCGGTTGCACACCCCCTCGTCTCTCCATCGACGAGAACGACCGCCTCGAAGTCGTTGACTTCGCGCCGCCGCCACGCCCTACAGCCACCACCGAGTGCCACCATACCCCCGTCGATCTGAGCGCATTTCCTTGCTCTACGACGTGGTGAAGCCCGATTATTCCCTAGTTCAACGGATTCAAAGAAAAATCGATACCTAGTTTTGAAGAATTTCAGAAGGTAACTGCTTATTTTATTTTATAGTTTATAGCACTTTAAAGCGCTACGGCTTATGATTTTACAATAAAAATCATATCTTTTTCGTTTCTTGTCGAAATTCAGGGAAACAAGAGACGCCGGGACCGTGAGGACGTCTTCTACATTTTAGAAGAGACCGGATATTTTTCTGAGCCTTCTACAATTTTTGGTGGAGTGGAAACCAATGTGAGATTTCTAATTTATAAACGATATGGAAAACAATGATGTATAAATTATATAGTCAATGTATGAGTTATATAAGCGTTGTACACCACATGTATAAGCGTTGTATAAGTTGTATGTTCGATGTATAAGTTATATATGTGTTGTAAAAATAATATATGCGTTGAAATAAATTGAAATGATATTGAAGTGAAATCGAAATATAGTTATATACGTATATCTATATATATATATGTGTGTATATATATACTCCCCTCGTCCACAGACCGTGGACGATATATATTGGTTGTGATATTCTTTGGATTATTGGTTGATGTGAAATTTGGTGAATATCATGAATAATTGATTTGAAATGATTGATTGTGGTTGAAATCCCAATAGGATTAGTATATGGGAAAATTTGTCTGCGTACGAACTAGATATTGAAAATCCCCATTGTTAAAAGCTGCGAGGCTTTAAGGTAGAGCGAGGAGCCGTACTAGGGACGGTGCCGGTTTTAACTACCCTGTCGTTATGCTGTCGAAATTTTCAGTAATATTCATGTGTTAGATTTATTTTCATGTGTTGAAACTATATTCATGTGTTGAATAGAAATTCATGTGTTGAATAGGAATTCATGTGTTGAATGAAGTTCATGTGTTGAATAAATTCTTTGAAAGATAAAAATAACATTTTTATTATATATATAGACTATATAAAATATTAGTATTTTAAATAAATTGTTTTAACACAAAAATAACATTTTTACCTTATGTATCAGCTATATAAAATAACCGTGTTTTGAAATAATTTGTTTTACAATAAAAATCACATTTTTATTATATATATAAACTATAGAATTATTTTCATGTGTTGAAACCAAATTCATGTGTTGAATAGAAATTCATGTGTTGAATAGGAATTCATGTGTTGAATAGAAATTCAGGTGTTGAATAAATTCTTTGAAAGATAAAAATAACATTTTTACCTTATGTATGAACTATACAAAATAATTGTGTTTTAAAATAAATTGTTTTACAATAAAAATCACATTTTTATTATATATATAAACTACAGAAAATATTCATGTGTTGAATAAAGAACTAGAACGATAAAAATCATACTTTTATCGTATGTGTGAAGTCGAAAACATTCATGTGTTGAATATATGGATTGAACAATAAAATCTACATTTTTATTGTGAATATGAAGTGCTAAAAATATTCATGTGTTGAATAAATATTTTTGATGGTAAAAATACCATTTTATCAAATATATGAAATGAATAGAGTTTTGAAATCGAAGAAAGAATTATATTTATATAAATATAATAACGAAGCTGTAGTTCGTGTTTTGAAACCATGATTTCAAACGATTATTGCGGGAGATCCAACCATCGAAATTTCCCGAAACCGCAACCGTTGGGTTCGCTTTGGAAATATCTTTCCAACGACACCCACTTTGTGAAGATCTAACGGTTGGATTGGCTGGAATGTTTAATTCAAATCTGAATGAAAACAGCGCCAGAATCGATTATATATATATAATTAAAATAAATTGAATAACGACGCTGCAGTTCGTATTTTGAAATCGTAACTTCAAACGATTGTACCAGGAGATCCGACCGTCGGATTTCCTCAAAACTGAAACTGTTGGATTCGTTTTGAAAAGATCTTTCTAATAATTTAAAATTTGTGAAGATCCAACGATTAGATTTTCAGATATGTGTAAATCAAATCTGAAGAAAAACAGCGCCACGGTCGCGTTATGGCCTGAAGCGTCGTTTGAGTGAATTGGCTATTTTTAAATAAATAAAAATACCGATAAATCGTGATAAAATATTATAAATGATATGGAATGGAAATAAACTGAATTTGCTTGGTTTATGTGATATTTGATAGTTGAATGTGTTTGGCGTGAAAGTTACATTAAAGAACAGAATTAGTGATATCGAATAATTTAACCATTGAAATGAATTGATATGAAATTCTAAACATACGTGAATTATTTGAAAAGGCCGAGTTGATTCTCATTTCAAATAATCGATCGACGATTGAAAGTCGAAGATATAAAGACGGTGCAAGACCGATGATCTTCACGTCGAATAGAGGGGTGCTACAGATGCTCATGATAGGAGTAGCTACCCTGAAGGGGCTGAAGTAGTAGCCGTCCGGACGTACTTGTTGATTGTACGGATATGCGAGGTATTGAGTGCCTCCGGTTTCGTTCAGACCCAGAACGAACTTGTAAATGGACTGTGTGTCTGACATTGGATTTTGTTCTATGCTGATTGATCTCTGTTAAATATATATCTGTTTGGCGGCAGATAATTTATTCTCTTGCTTAACGCTCTTCTCTGAGACGTACGAGCTCAGAGGTTATATATCGATATAAATCAGTCGCATGGAGTGAATTGCCTGTGTGGCATGCCTAAGTGGCAGATGATCAAGGCTTCTGTTGAAAAGCAAAGTCTTGTGGTTGATGATTAAAGCGCGGCCTGTGTGGCATAACTTTGTGTATAGTGTTGTTTCGTGAGCCTCACACCTCGGTATGAGCCAGAAACGGGAGAAGGACTTCAGGGAGGACATGTGTTTCCTTCTAGCTAGGAGTGGTGCTTTGGGTTTTGCACGCCCGGATATTTTACTTATGTGGATGATGGAAAGCGAGGCCTCGGTTAGTTCAGTCTCTTTGGAGCCGATGATTTGGTCGGATATGACCAGTGACGCCCCATAGGGCGGGGAAACGAAGTGTTCAGGCATTATAATCCACATCGGTGGACTGGCCCTGACGATCCAAGTGGCAGTTGCGGCTGTTCCTGAGACACGGGCTAGAGCGTCTCGAATTCGGTAAGGACTATCTTTTTCCTTGGTTGATGATGGAAATCCAATTTCCAAATACGACATCGTGCGGTTTTGATTGTATATATATATGGCGACATGATATATGGTACCCATGTCGTCTATGATTGATAGTTATGATTGAAATTTGTTTTTGAAACATATAAACACTAGTAATAATATCAAATACTTATGTTTTATTCGTATCAAGCATATTTTGGCCATTATAAGGTAAAACTCTATCCTCCGGTTTGTGTTGCATTGTGTGATTGGAACTGAGTCTTATAATGGCTTCATTTTTATAAAAAGCATTGCGATGTTTAAAAGATTTACTTGTTTTAAAGCACTGGCAATCCAATGGAGTAAACCCGTTCCGTGAAAGTGGCGTGGTCCTGTGATTAGCCATATTGTAAAATATGTTAAGTAGATTTCTCATACCAGTCCCATGATTGACTCGTAGTTTGTTTCACTTGCAAACTCGGGTGCCCCTATTTCTACACGGGCAGCCTTGTATTCTGGTTTTAGCAGGCTCTTTCTGGATAGCTGGAGCTGAAGATGGATTATATCATTTATCTCTTTTTATGCTGTTCAGCTCTTGCTGTACATATTATGTTTTGTTTTCCGCTGTAGACATTTATGTATAGTTGAACTGTATTTGTACTAAGTATGATCCTGTATACTGTGTAACTCTGATGATTATGTTTATCCAGTGTATTCTATAGTACATTATCTGGTGTATTTAATTATTTTTGTTCTGCTGTTATCTGTTTATGTGTTATATTCCAAATATTACCCTTGCCACCGTCGTACGGGGTTTGTGGTCGTCACAGAAAAACTGTCTGCAATCTATTGCTTTCCATCTCTTCTTACGGTTCTTCTCCTACGTTGCTTTCCATGATTCCCTTTTTCTTTTTCTTTTTTTGTATTCTTCCATGTTCGATACCATACGAACCCCCCTGTAACACATTCGATCCCCAGGACCACGTCACCTGCCACTTCAAGCTTTGCATGCATCCGCTCCATCTGTTGCTCTCCATTATATAAACTTTTTTTTAATTTACCAGAAGGCTAAACCCAAAAAGAAAATCACCCCTGCCTCCCCAATACTTCTTCCTCCTCGAATGCCATGATCGAACTACTCACAAATGTTTCCAGTACATGACCGAAGTGCTCCCCATATGTTTTCTCACCATCCCCGAATGTTTACTATTATTAATGCAACTCCTCCTCAATATCATGCATATACGAAGGCACCCGATCCTTCCTTCAGAAAAAAACACACCAAGATCTGAAATGACCGAGATTAAGCTCTCATCTCAAGGATTCTAACAAATCCCAGTTTGTTTGATATCGTTCGATTTTCGATTTTATATATTTATTTATAAGGTCTCATTTCTATTTAGCTTCAACTGTTTTCGAAATGGAGGGAAAACGGGGAAGAATGGAAAGAATGAAGAGGCTTTGGGTATTTATATAAGATAGTGCCAGACACCATTTCTTTTATTTAATTATTGTTATTATATTATTTTATTTATTCTTAATCAGAACGTTGCTTTTTTCCCAGCCGAGATTTTTGACCTACCCCCTTTTCTTATATTGTTGGATCTTAAATAGTGATAGCTCGCCAAGATTTATGCTGAAATTTGGGTACGATTACATACGAAGAAGACAGGGTATTAAAACCATGCTGATATGTCAAGCTTTTTAGCCGCATTTTTTGATTCGTGATATGAAATAAAATCAGCGTAGACATGCACAAATATAGATATATTCACATGGTTAGTACATACACGCAAAGAGATTGTAAGGATTCGATATGATTTTTCTAAACTGGTACATTTTTTTTTTGATTGTGGTGAGATTTAGACAAGGGTTGCGCATAGTTTTTCGTTGAGATTCAAAAAAGACAGGTCAAGATTGAAAAAGATTATGAACACCTGTATCCAAGCTTTGTTGAAGATTTAGTAAAGGTTTTGTGTAGATTTTTTTTCTAAATTTCTAGTCAGCAACAAAGTTTAAATGCAAGGACAATGTGTCCCTTATATTGAATCCACGTAAATGCATTGATAACAGCTATTGTTATTGTGAATTATATCTGAGGTAGATTTGCATCCCGAATTAGGTAGAATTTTTCTTTTAGCTTTGGTTGTTTTCAGTTTCCATACTAATCTAACCAACATACGAAGGTCATAACAGTATCACGTCTTAGTGCACTACACTTCATATTTATGTACATTGGTTTATTTGTTACATGTTGTGTAACATATAGAATACTAGAAATTGTATGAGCGATTGTTGTATAACACGAACTTCAGTTATTGATGTTAACACAAAAACCACCTTGCAAAGATATTTTATTATAGTAATATATTGTTCAAATCGATAAGCAAGTTGTTGATTAATGAATACATAGCCTAGTGCTAATTATATAATAATAATGTTCAGCTGATGCAGTTGGCACCTATGATAAAAAGTACTCTCTTAAAATTTTAAAATACAGACGAATCTAAATGAACACGATACACTTGTGATGAACTAGAAATTTCGACCCTCTAAGATCGACACATATAACTATCTAAATTAACGTTCAATTCCAAATTTTAGTCTCGATTCGAGAAGATTTGGTTTTATGTTTGAATCTGGAGTTGAAATAAAAACTCCAACTTGTTGTAAAATTCTATATTGTTTTTAACAGCGATTGTTAATTCTGAACGTAACAAACTTAGAAATCATTAAATTCTACTATTTAAATTCCAAACCAATATTAAAAATAATAAAATAAATTAAATATTGACCACCGAAAATACGGGACATTACATTTTCCCCCCTAAAGAAATTTCGTCCCAGAAATTACAAGGATAGGTAAAATGCCACAAACTCGTTATCTTTTAAAAAATTCATTTAGTTATAAACTTATGTTCCACTTTCTAAACTGATCCGGTTAATTCATAATAGAAAACCCAATCCATTTCTGTTAGTATAATTTTCTAAAAAAAAGTTCAAAAAAAGTTCTAACACTTTAAATTTTTGAGCAGAGTCTTCCCTGTACGAAAGGACTTCTGCAATATTGCAGGTACAAAAATAAATCCATCGACCCACACAGTCGGCAAACCCAAATCAAAATTCTATATTTTTCGTAAGCGTACCTTTTTGCGAGCGTTATTATGCGATAAGCGATAATCTATGCTCGAATCTGCTCAATTATTATACAGCTCTACTCAAACTGGATTCAATCAGCTCTCGAATTTAATTAAGCTCAAAGATGAGTTATTTCCTGCACTTCTTCCTAAACTCAAAAGAATATTCATTAATATGCAGCATAGGCTCAAGCATCAGATTATCCATTTCAATGAATGAATTCATAACCAATCCTAAGCAATCCATTTTTGTATTGCATTCAGATGCATTTGACTTGAATTGATTTATTCATGGGTTTTCACCGAAATTTTCTTTCAGATTTATATCCATGAAATCAACCATACAATTAGTTTGCATCCATTTCTATTTTCGAAACACTAATCAAATTTTGTTTTAATTTCAAATTATAAGATTTATTTTAAGTTAATATAAGTTAATATCATATTTGGAATTTCACAATCCACTTTGAATTCCAGTTCAAATCAACATTAATCGATTTATATTATAATAATTTGAGAAATAATAACTTTTACAAAATACAAGTCAAAATAATTAAAAAATTATTTTACATCAAATTACAAATACGCACCCTTATATATACACACATACTCAAACTCAATCTAGGGTATTACTAACTTCATCTCTATTGAGTTATGCCACAGAACCAAGGTTATCACTAAACCTTACGCTTTGATACCAAATGTAACGACCCAGAAAATTCGACGCTTAAATATTCAACAATAATAAATAATCCTGTATTACTTGACAAAAACCCAAAGTATCGAAATCCAGATTATTAATAGAAAAAATTAGAGGGTGAGAGAAGAAAAGAAGAAATATTAGAATAATAAGATCGGAGTCTCACAGTGGAATGGAAAAATATATTAATCAATAATACTTTGTACAAAAAGAACTATATATATATATATATATATATATATATATGATTGCAACATTAGAGTATACATTCAAATCAATACAACACACAGCGGAAATAAACTAGTACTAGTAAATATATGGAATATGTCTCGACTCCAACTTCTTTTATGAAGCTCCAAGCAAAACCTAACCTGATAATATACTCGGTCTGACCCGCGCACATTTGAAGCAAAGCAAAATTCACTCGAATCAGTCTGGAATACTTTTAGTGATAAATTTATAGCACAACAACTTGTTTAACTTTGAAAGTACTTTAGAAAGAAAAGCATAATAGTAAGGCCAGTCCACACATAAACATAGACAGTTTTTACCTTATTATAACCCCATATGTTTTTGATATATCAAAATCCAGTGATATTATAATAGTGTCTACCAAATCATAAATAAATAACCATCTAGCAGAATGCTTACATCTTATGCTCTACATATTCATTATAAAATCAAAAACCACATGGCGCATATTAAAGAATGGATTTCAACTATGACAAGGTATGGGACTACCTTCCTATAAGTGTACTCTAGAGGGGATACACTGAAGTTCAACAAGAACACCATGCAACCCGGCCACACATGACCGACCACTCATTTAACCTGAGTGTATCGAATATATTGTCACCCTACAGCTTTTTATTGCGCACCTCCCGTAATCCCGGGAGATACATAATCGAAAGAAGAACAAATAAAGAAATTTCTATAGATGGTGACAATATATCCTGCTTGGGAATGACCCACCTAGCCATGCTGCTTGCCCGATTTTTGTCAATTCTCGGTTGTGAGGCTTGAGGTCACGTTTATGTTTTTAGTGAACATCTCATCATCATTTACTTTGAATGCCACATTGTCAGATCCGTCAAAATCACTAATTGACGTCCACAAATATACTTCGGGTGTTAAACAAGAGAATTTCTCTACCACCAAACTTAGAATATTTTTAAAAATCAATGTACGTGAGTTTTTTAGGAAATACTATGTCAGACATTCGTCCATACAAGTCATCCAGGAACAGGATGAACCGAAGGCACCCTCCTACCGTGTCCTAGGAATCGCCCTAAAGGATCAGTAGCGAGAAGTCCTTATAATCCGAAGATTACAATGACGACAGAATCACAACTCTTCATAACTCTAGCGGCCAAACCAGAGAAATTCAATGAGTATTTCTTCCGCTCATGAAGATCAACAGTCTTCATTGCTCCATCTTTATAAATCTGCAAGTTAGTCGCGAACGCTTAGTTGGTTCGAAGTGGTTTTGGGTCTAGTTCCCATCCCGGTCTCTTCAAACTAACTCGTTAAAAGTCAATAATATTCTAGGGTTTTAACTATCAACTTAAACAGTATCGATCAATACTTTGGCAGCTCAGGTCCTTTCATTTCAAACCATTTATTCAAATCTTTTTATTGATTAAAATCGATTTTATAATTTATTTCAACAAATCTCTTTTTAGCATAAACGTCCATAAACAATCTTCTCATGTATATCAACATTTCTC
The DNA here is from genome assembly GCA_030737875.1 of Allium sativum. Lineage (NCBI taxonomy): Eukaryota > Viridiplantae > Streptophyta > Magnoliopsida > Asparagales > Amaryllidaceae > Allium > Allium sativum. The sequence continues at coordinate 154,360,262 of CM060918.1, read as the reverse complement.
AAAAGCTTTATTTATTTCCATTGTCTTGGAAATATCATTTGATTTTCCTTCAAAACAAACTATTGAAACAAAACCTCATTTTCCCATAATTGGCGTATTTCAAATCTCCCTTCTTATTACATCGAAATTATCGCTATATTTCCCAAACCATTTATTCTTTCTAGCTTTGAAATTATTCTTTAAAACCACTTTTTACTTTTTTTTAATTTGGAAATATATACAAAATCTTATATCATTTCCTTTACTATCACAAACTAATACCATCTCTCGATAATAGTGAAATCGATCAAGTTGGGGTGTTTTATTTATCTCTCAGACCTTGATCGACAACATTCGTATCTCAAGATAGATAGAAATTTGTAACCCAAAAACTAATATTAAACCATTATAAAATCGTAATTAACAATTTCATTTCAAATATGAATTTATAACTATTTCTGATATTTGAAATCTCCTTCAATTAAAATTTCTTTACTTACCAAAACACATCTTAAAGCCTTAAATCGTCTTAATCTAATTTCATTTATAGCTATATATTTATTATAAAACCCTTTAGCCAATTACTTCAACCCATTTAAGTATCATTATCATAAACTTTAACTTGGATTTTTAAGTACTAAATCCATTACCAAAATCTAATTATTCACTAATCTATTACTCATCTTCCTTGAAATCATATTTCCATTTATTTCATTTTACTTAATTGAATAATTATGTAAAAATCTTATTTGAATCTTCGTATTAACCTACAAAGTCTATTTACAAAATCTCATTGGTAAACTTGGATTATAAATCCCTTTATAAACTCTTATCGCCACTTGATTACTACTAAATTTCAAATAAAAACCCATTGCATTAATTTCATCATTACCTACAGTCAAAGTAGTTAACTTTATTATTAACTATAGACAAATAATTAAATCATTTTAAAACATTTTCAAATAATAATTAAATTTATTAAAGATAAAAAAATTGATAATCACTTAAAAACACAGTTAATTAAATATTAATTAACTTCTAAGAAAAATTATTTGTAAAAACGATTTCTATTAAATAACATTTCCAATTGGAACAATTGACCAAGTCAACTTGAAATGTCGTTAACATGCTAATTGGTTTCTTCCATTCCTCCATATTAAATGAATATAATTAATTTAATATAAACCCGCTTTATCTTTCACTTGAACAATTACCTTAGAGATTATCTTTCTTTCCGTTAATTTCAGTCTTCCTACCTTATTATAACATAGGGATCTACTATATAAATTGTTAAATAATTTCTTTGATTATATATATAGATGTATTATAAAACATCTATTTTAAATATCTTATAAATATGAACTTGAAATTTCATTTCAGTTATAAAAATACATTGTATAACTTAAAACGTCGTCAATTCGCCTATCAACATCAAAAACCAATGGATTTTAGGCCATTCACTACCAATTAGTTAATCAATACTGCATATTGATTAAAACACAACAATCGTTGAATTTAAATTCAACGATCAACATCTAATCAACAATCATTATCCAAACATGTTATAATGAGGGATAAATAATCCATATATAAATACGATACACAAATAATAACTATTATTTGAGGAATCCGGTTCGATTCATCCAACCTGTTCTTCCCTGCATTATATATAACAATTCATAATAACATATGGAATATTTTTTAACGATCAAATATAAATTATGTAAACAAACAAACAATAACAGCCAATAACCATCCATAGCATCCATCCAACCAATTTTATATTATCAACTATAATTTGTAGTTATATGAATTTAGCACCTCATAGAATTCTAGAAAAGTGTGAAAGTTGACTCACCGATTCGCTTTCGGTTGATGGTTAGCGCGTCATTCGTTTAATTTTAAACAGGCATTTAAAATTAACTGAAATTCTGATTGCATCTGATTCCCTCTGAACTTGCTTGGCAGCATATAGCTCTTCATAGCGATTCCAACGCGTCTGGTTTCGCGCGATTCTGTTATCGTATGAATGAGTCATTATCCTTATGAGTTAATATGAATTAATGATAGAAATATAATTAACTTAATTAGTACTAAATCTTTAGCTACCAATTTAGACCGTTAGTTACTTGCTACTCTCTTTCCTAATCCACGCGTTCCCCTTCCCAACTTAGATTTTCCCGTCTTCTTCCCATCTACTTCCAAAAGCCGGTACATCCTCTTTCTATCCAATATATTATATAACCTTCGTTTTCTTTTCTCTCGTAAAGCGCTAGGCCTAAAAGCCCACATACCCATCCGTTCTTCCTTCTCGTTTCAGAAAGTCAGCTCGCATGCAAAACTTCCGTTCTTTCCCCCTTTCTCTGCTTCTCCTTCCCAATGATGCCATGCTCCATTACGAAATATTGTCTACAATCTATTGCTTTCCATCTCTTCTTACCATTCTTCTCTTACGTTGCTTTCCTTGATTCTTTTTTTTTTGTATTCTTCCATGTTCGATACCATACGAACCCCCTTGTAACACATTCGATCCCCAGGACCATGTCACCTGCCACTTCAAGCTTTGCATGCATCCGCTCCATCTGTTGCTCTCCATTATATATACTTTTTTTTTAATTTACCAGAAGGCTCAACCCAGAAAGAAAATCACCACCTGCCTCCCAATACTTCTTCCTCCTTTAATGCCATGACCGAACTGCTCCCAAATATTTCCAGTACATGACCAAAATGTGAAGGAGAATTTCAATTTAGCCCTACTCCTAATCAATTCAAGAGAAATCAAAATCACAAACAAACGGAGATTGCAAAAGCGTTCTGGAATCCATTGATTCAATTTGAATGAAGTTGTGATCTTCCAAGAATATTGTTCCTTCTGTTTTTCGATGTTTCTTTATGATGGGAGGAATTGTACGTATTCCCGGGGACCCAACGCCTTTTTTTGTTAACCGATAAAATCAGTTATTTTATATTTACAATTTAGCCCCTCATTAATTTGTAAACATGATTTAATGTTTATACTTAAATTATAATATCAATGTACATTTAAAATATGTGTCCAAATAAAAGAAAATTAATCCAACAATCTCCCACTTGGGAAACATATGTTTACTTATAAACATACAACCTTATGAGCTCAAAATTTGCTATTAAATAAAGGTAACCTTTAAAAATCTTGTCCATCAACCATATTTATATAGGATCATAGTGGTTTTTGCCATATTAATCATGACAAAACCCATCAATGGTCACATACGTACATATAGTTAAATGACATAGATCAATCCTGAATACGTAGCATGAAAATCACATGTAATGTGAATCAAACACGTATATATTTCAGTTGGTCCTCCTTAACCATAAGTGAGGTTAGAATCAAAATTGTAAGCAAAGTGAATGAACTGAATACTTTACTTCTGATCAGAAAACCAAATACATAAATGCCTCAAGGAAAACATAAAGCACATAAAATACAAACTCCCACTAAATCATAATATCCTCTAACAGTACAACACCCATACGAGCAATGTGCTCATGAAAGACCTTGGGTGGTAAACCTTTTGTGAGCGGATCCGCTATCATGAATTTTGTTCCAATATGCTCTATACAAATATGTCCACTCTGCACTCTCTCTTTCACAACTAAGAATTTTATATCAATATGTTTTGAATTAGTTAAGCTTCTATTATTATTAGAATATAGCACTGCTGACTTATTATCACAATATAGCTTAAATGGTCTTTCTACATTTTCCAAAATGCGCAGCCCAGCGACAAAGTTACGTAGTCATATTCTATGATTTGATGCCTCATAATATGCTACAAATTCTGCTTCCATGGTAGAAGAAGTTACAAGTGTCTGTTTAACACTTTTCCTGGATAAAGCTCCTCCAGCACATAGATAAATGTAGCCTGATGTAGACTTTCTGCTATCTTGGCATCCCGCAAAATCAGAATTAAAATATCCTCTGACCCCTAAATGATCTGATCTTTTATAAGTGAGCATGTAATCTTTTGTTCTCTGAAGATACCTCATAACCCTCTTGGCTTCCTTCCAATGGTCATACCAGGGTTACTTAAGTATCTGCCTAACATCCCAACAATGTATGCAATATCTGGACTTGTACATACTTGAGCATACATTAGACTCCCAATAGCTGAAGCATAGGGAATCTTTTTCATTTCTTGAATTTCAAGATTGCTTTTAGGGCACTGGGTAAGATTGAATTTATCTCCTTTAGCGACAGGGATATCTCCTGGTGTACAATCTTGCATGCCAAACCTTTTGAGTACTTTATCAATATAGCTCTTTTGTGACAATCCGAGAATACCTCGAGAACGATCTCGAAGTATCTGAATACCTAATACAAAAGAGGCATCCCCAAGATCTTTCATCTCAAAATGTTTGAATAGAAATTTCTTAGTTTCGTGCAATAAGCCTATATCGTTACTGGCAAGCAAAATGTCGTCGACATATAGAACCAGGAATATAAGTTTACTCCCACTAAACTTGTGATACACACAGTCATCAACAACATTCATCTCAAAACCAAACGAGATGATCATTTGATGAAATTTGTGGTGCCACTGACGAGAGCTTGCTTAAGTCCATAGATGGATTTTGTTAATTTACAAACTATATTCTTTGGGTCTCCCGATACAAAGTTTTCTGGTTGTACCATATAAATTGTCTCATCAATGTCTCCATTGAGAAACACCGTCTTAACATCCATCTGATGTAACTCAGGATCAAAATGAGCAACAAGTGCCCTAATTATCCTAAAAGAGTCTTTCGATGAAACTGGAGAGAATGTCTCTAGAAATCGATGCCTTCTTTCTGAGTAAAACCTTTTGCAACAAGACGTGCCTCATACCTCTCCACATTACCTTTTGCATCCCTCTTGGTTTTAAATATCCATTTACAATCAATTGGTTTTACACCTTCTGGTAATGGGATAAGTTCCCAAACTTTATTGTCTTGCATTGATTTATACTCCTCATTCATGGAATCTATCCATTTTTGAGAATTAGAACTTTTCATGGCATGATGAAAGTTGATTGGGTCATCATCCCATTGTCATTATGTTGCTCTTGGAGAAATAAAATATAATCATCTGAAATAGAACTTTTACTTTCTCTCATGGACCTTCTTAATGGCATAGTTCTTGAGGTTGTTGAGTTTGTTCTTCATGAATAATGGTTTCATTTTGAATAAGGGGTTGTTTGTTGAGGTTCTGGATACTTTTCTTTATCAATGACAGGTGTAGGCAACTGAACATTGTCAAAAGTGATAATAGGAACTAGATTTGAGTCCAAGTCCTCCTCAAAAGTAATGTCTTTAACTTTATTTCTCCCCTCAAACTCAATATCCTCAAAGAATATTGTAGTTCCTGTCTCAAAAATATTCCTTGCTATGGGATTATAAAACTTATAGCCCCTAGAATGCTCAGAATAACCAATAATGCAGTTGCTCGCTGTTTTTGAATCCAATTTCTTTTCATGTGGCCTATATGGCCTTGTCTCAGCTGGACGTCCCCAAATGTGAAAGTGCTTTAGACTAGGCTTTCGACCTGTCCAAAGCTCATAAAGTATTTTTGCAGCTGCTTTGGTTGGTACTCTATTGAGAGTATAAGTTGTTGTCTTTAATGCTTCTCCCCAGAGAGACTCAGGTAAGGTGGAATGAGCAATCATACTCCTTACCATACCTTAAGAGTTCGGTTTCATCTTTCAACAACACCATTCATATTAGGTGATCCTGGCATGGTGTATTGTGGGACAATACTGCACTCCTCTAGGAATCTAGCAAATGGTCCTTGACGTTGCTCACCTGAGCCATCATATCTACCATAGTACTCACTTGTGACTTTTCATGAATAAGATATAAGTACCCATAACGTTAGTAATCATCTATGAATGTTATGAAATATTGTTGGCCATTCCAAGATGCCATAGGGAAAGGCCCACAAATATCTATATGAATTAATTCTAAGACGTCTGGAGATCTATTGGCACCCAATCTTTTAGATTTGGTATGTTTTCCCTTGATGCAGTCTATACAAACATCAAAGTTTGTGAAATCAAGGGATTCTAAAATGCCGTTAGACACTAAGAGCTCAACTCTACCTTTTGAGATATGACCTAAGCGCTTATGCCACGAAGATGCTGAATTTTCTTTAGTTAATTTACGCTTAGTACCACGTGATTCTACATGCAAGGTTTCATTATAAGATGCAACTATTTCTAATAAATAAAGATTGTCATAAGAATTTAACTAATCAGTTCTAACAACATTTGAATTCAAAGACAAAGTATACTGATTATTTCCAAATGAACAACAATATCTAAATTTGTCCAACATAGAAACATAAACCAAATTTCGTCTAAATGACGGTACAACAAAAGTATCTTTTAAATCCAAATAAAAACCAGTTTCTAATAACAATCTAAAATGTTCAATTGCTTCCACTTCTATCGACTGTCCGTCGCCCACAAAGATGTGTCATTCACCATCACTTGGCTTTCGGTAGTTCAGGCAACCCAGCATAGAAAAACTTATATGAGTAGTAGCACCAGAATCTATCCAACAAGTGTTTCTAGATACTGAAGATAAATTTACCTCAGGACAGACCAAAGAAAGAAACATACCTTTCTTTGCACGCCATGCATGATATTTGGTACATTATTTCTTCATATGTCCAGGTTTATGACAAAAGAAACAACCTTCCTTTTCCTTTTGTGGTTTCTTTTAATCTGGATCATTAGCAACTTCATTCTTAGATTTTCTTTTCTTGCCCTTAACTATAGAGGTGGTTGCCAAATGAGCACTTTCAGTCTTATCTTGCTTCAATCTCTCTTCCTCTTGAACACAATATGCAATGAGCTCATTAAGAGTCCACTTCTCCTTTTGGCAGTTATAACTGACCTTGTGAGATGACCCGTAACTTCCCCGGTAAGGAAAGAGCGGATAGTTCGAGAACAAGCCACAAAAGGACGCAGACGGAAGAACATTTCATTGTATATTACAACAATGCATCAGATTACAAGAATATACAGAGTATAAATGAAAAATATTACACAGAAAATAGCAGAGATTACAATACATTACATAGCAGCAGAAAATCACATTTCATTGATTATCGGGTTAAAGAACAAGTGTTATTAAAACACTATTCACGATAAACCCAAAGATCAATACCAATTCAATTCCAATTAAATATTATTTAATTGGTACACTTCATTAAATCTAAATAAAAAGATTTAATCTTTTCCTCAACTGGGCTTAAGAACAATGTTAATGAAGACACCATTCACGACAAACCCAAATCACATTTGATATTAAATACAAGGCTCTGAATAGTAAATATATCGACTTATATTCAATATCAAATTCTACGACCAACAAATATTGTATTGGAAATAACGATATATATATGTATATCTTTCAAATTTCCACAACAACATCTGTATAATCACGAAATCCAACATCGAAATATTCCAAAGACAATTTCGATTCAAATCCATTCCAATTCAATTATTGGAAATTCTGGTTACTTTTAAAACCATTTCAAATTCAATTTATTTATTTTAAAAATAAATAAATTATTATTCTAGTTCAAAACTAGTTCATTTCGATAAAAATCTATTTTTATCTTTTCAAATATGGTGTTTTTCATCCCAATTCTTTCTGAATCATTTCTTATGATTTTACATAAATTATTACTATTTTTAATAATTTTATCAAGGCCCGTACAGTCGATTTCCATCAACGGCCATCGAACTGCACTTACAACGACCTTTTCCAAATTTGATTTGGACATAATTCCAAATCCAACCTTTAGATTTCTAATTTCTAATATTTGTTAGAAAGCTCTTTTCGATACGAACCCAACGGTTCCGATTTTAGGAGAATCCAACGGTCGAATCTCCCGTAATGTCCATTCGAAGTCAATGGTCGAAATTCACGAACTGCCGCAGCGCGGCGCGTTCTATTCAGGCCATTATATTATATATATAATATATACTTCGTCGATTTCAGTTCAAAACGTGATTTATGAATCGTTTTAAATTTATTTTCAAAACGGTTTCAACTTCATATTCAATTTCAAATCAAAATTGAATATTCCAATATAAATTCATTTTAAATTCATTTCCAATCGATTTCAATTCAATTCGAATTAAATTCGAATTTCAATTCTACTCAATTTAATTTGAATTTCAATTTATTTCAATTTAATTCGAATTTCAAATCTATTTCAATATAATTCGAATTTCAAATCTATTTCAATATTTATTGAAAAATGAATAAAATCGATATAAATATCGTTCACGTCAAAATGGCGCAAATCTAATCAACGCGGCTTCATATATTTCTATTTTCAAATATTTCTATTTCAAATATTTCTTTTTCAAATATTCCTATTCAAATATTTCTTTTTCAAATCTGGAATGAGGCCCAATCAGTTACCATATAATGTTAACTATATGGGTTTTCTACAACACATGTATATATCAACAATGACAAATAATCAACCATCATCCAAAGTGATTCTACACTGTATAAGCATCAAATATAAATATTTAATGCTTATAACAGCCTGTCAATCAATCGATCGACATACAGCTAATTATTGGGACTAGTGTATGTCATATATCATCCCAATAACCGTGTGGGGTTTTCAAACAATCAAACACAGATTTTATTTGTGCAGTTGGGCGATGTGTAAAATTTATCGTCCCAATCAATATCAGTCAAATGTGTGTATACAAACAAATCCTCTGATTTGTTTATATTTATTTATTTCATTTCATATACACGTTAAAAATTCTATTTTTAACTATAAAATATTTTTAACTATATAAATATTTTATTTCCTTTCACATCACATCACACAATCAACTACACATCAAAATCAAACAAACAAGCAACAAGCCGTCCATGGTCTGTGGACGACGGGTGTCGGGTGCTACTAAACACCGTCTGCATCCTAATATATATTTTAACTAGAAAATTAAACTAAAGGTGAGAAGCTCTCACCAGTCATGCTAATCCAATTCACCGCGACTCTTCATATGTAGGTAATCTTCGCCGTGCTTTCAACGAGATCTGTTACACGCGGTTCATGTTAAAAATCACATTTTTAATTCGCTTCACATATAAAAATCCTATTTTTATCGAAGTAAAAATCATATTTTTACTTCCATACATAATAGAAAAATCAAATTTTTATCGCATTAAAAGTCATATTTTTAATTGTTCATTTCACAATAAAGATCATATTTTTATATTGGCTAGTAAATAAAAATCATATTTTTATTATGTCTACTTTATAAAAATCGCTTCTTTTCTTTCTCTATCCCATAAAAATTATATTTTTATAATATCTACTATATAGAAATCATATTTTAATTATCCCTATGATAAAAATATCATATTTTTAATATTCTAAAAATATAAAAAAAACCCATATTTTTATTCTTTCTATATTATAAAAATCATATTTTTATTTCGCTAACTATATAAAAATCCTACCTTTCTTCTAAATAAAATAAAATTCAAAGTTTTTAAATTAAAAATCCAATTTTTCTCATGCTGTAATATATGTGAAAATCTGATTTTTCCCTATGTTATAATCTACACAAAATCTGATTTTGTTAAATAAATGATAATAAATAAAAATAAAAATAAAAAAACAACTTACAGGGTTTCTAAGAGGAGCAAGGGGTGGAAGGACGGTTATGGCGGTCGTGCTCGCGAGGGGGGGGGTTCTGCTGCGCGGTGTGCTCTCGAGGGGGGGGGGGGTTCTGCTGCGCGGTGCGAGGAGGAGGAAGAAGAAGGAACGACGGCGGCAGACATGGGGGGGTGGTTATACTGCGCGGTGCGAGGAGGAGGAAGAAGAAGGAACGGCGGCGGCAGACGTGGGGGGCGGGGCGCGTGATCGATTTAGGGTTTTTTTTTCTGTAGATTGAATAATGGAGAGAACAGGGGGGATGAGAGGTGTGTTTATGTAAATAGTATATATTTTATTATTTTAAAACTTCAAAAAGCAACTTTTTATTTCAACCTCAAAACGAGACCCACCGCCTGTCGTCCATAGTTAATTACCCCCATTCCGAACACAATGGGATATGTATCGTAAGCTGATTCGATCGTTCCGACCAATTTTCATCAAAATCAAAATATAACTCTATATATTGAATTTGAACGCGCATTTCAATTTACCGGGGTCACGTACTGACTCAAAAAATTCTAGAAAAATTAGTCCTAGCTTCGTATTGACGATACGGTCCTAACAAAACTAATTTCGTCAAATTCCGAGACTGTTTGAAAAATGGCCATTTTCCAGTCGATTAAAATCAACTGAAACTGGTCAAATGCGTTTTCCTTTACCACGCTCACATATTGATTCTAAAAATTATGAAATTTGAAACCTAGCAATAATTTGATACCACGGATCCAACAAAAGTGGTTTCGTCGAAAACCGAGGTCGTTTGCAAAATTCCCATTTTTAAGGGCCAGAATTCCATAGCGACTATTCTGAAATTTCAACTGGACATAACTTTTTACCCCCGCTATGAAATTTTTATTTTTCGGATTCGTTGGAAAGATATTTTCCATTAGATTCAAATATTTTTGGTTACACTAAAATCTGGTTTAATTTGCACCCTGTACATTCATTTGAATTTTGAAATCGAATTATCGAACTACCGCGCAATTTTCAATTCCTTTTATATATATAAATAAATATTTATATTCTATCGACAATCTATATAAATATATACGTTCTATTTCTATTAAAAATAAATTTTTCGTCGTTGCTATTTAAAATAATCTATTTTAAATAATCAAATTCGCTGAAATTGCCAAAAATAAAAAATTTAAACTGGCTCGGATTTCCGGGTTATTACAATCTCCCCCACTTAAAACTTTTCGTCCCCGAAAAGGAACGAAGTCGAAAGTTGTTTAACTAATCAACTCAACTTCCAATATTTTCTCTACGGCTTAAGTTCTTCAACTTTTTAGTTTCTAAGAACTTTTCAAATTTTTCAAAAATTTGGCTAACAACCTAAATTTTCGAAAAATTTCGCCATAACCTCCCCTGCACCGGGGACTTCGGGATATTTCATATAGCCTCCCATGGCCTTCTTCAATCCAAAAGAAAAAGAAAAATCCAAGCGGCTCACAAAATCATCCAAACCCAAAGAAATACAATAAACATGTACCTATTTGTCGGGCAAACAATTTTATTCCTCTTCTCTAGCCTCCTTGCTATGACTTGTTTAATGTTAGTACATGTATATGCATGCAAATGCGACAATTTCCAATACAACTCACTATTTGATTCCATTAGGCTAAATGGTTAAAAATTTAATTAATCAACCCACAATCAAACAACACAACCATCAATCAATTAGTTGATTAGGTTTTCAAATTCATAACTTTGATATATAGTCAAAAATCAGATTTTTGATGCCAAATCACAACAATAGGCCCTATCTAATTTTGGTTCTCACACCAGTCAATAGGAAATATATAGAAAGCCCATTTTCATCACTCGAACATAAATTCTAATGATGGAGCTCCATCATCAAAATCATCTCCGGGTGATTAGGGTGTAATTCTATATCTATCCAGTATATTAAAATTTCAAATACACGTGGATTAGACGTATACGCAAAATCTTTATATACTGGACTGTCCAAATCAATATAAATAAATAATCAAATACGAATAATTGATTTAAATTTCAAAACAAAATTTGTTTTCACTTTCAAAAATATACTCTTTACACTCGTTCTAGGATACTACTGATCCCATCTCTAACGAGTCATTCCCAATGGATATTACTAATCCAATATCTGATGAATTCTTTCGTATGGTTCTAAGGTGCCTTGTTCTCTGAGCTTTGTAAACCAAAGCTCTGATACCAGCTGAGACGACCCGTAACTTCCCCGGTAAGGAAAGCGCGGATAATTCGAGAACAAGCCACAAAAGGACGCAGACGGAAGAACATTTCATTGTATATTACAACAATGCATCAGATTACAAGAATATACAGAGTATAAATGAATAAATATTACACAGAAAATAGCAGAGATTACAATACATTACATAGCAGCAGAAAATAATACAATACACAACTAGAAGTAATACACGGATACAAAGCTTTCCAAATATCGTTCCAGCTGTAAACCAGGCTCTTGTGAATATAAATCTGCAAAACCCAAAACTACTAGCTGCCCATGTTGAAAATAAGGGCACCCGGAGTTTAGGTTAAAACAATAAACTCCAGGTCAGTCATGGGACTAGTGTGAGAACTAAAACAGTTATTAATCTTTATTTTAAAGTTAGGTAAATCAAGGGACCACGCCGTATAACACGGAACGGGTTTCCTCCTAAGAACACCAGTGCATAAAAACAAACAGCGCAATGCTAAATAAAGAAAAATGAAGCTGTTATAAGACCCAGGTCCCATCACACAATGCAACGCAAGCCGGAGGATAGGGTTTTACCTTATAACAGCCAAAGAATGCTTGATACGTGAAATTTTATCTTTTTATTCTTAATCAGACTCCAACCGCAAATTAGTAAGAGAACAATTCACTAAGTATTAACCCCGAAGGCCGAAACCAACATCAGACTAATACCCAGGAAACCACCCATCTTAGCTCGTTTCCAGTTAGTTTCTGATTTTATATACAATCATAAATATCAATCATAGGCGGCATGGGTACCATATATCATGTCGCCATACTAGGCTTTATAATCAAAACCGCACTGTCACGTATTTGGAAATTGGGTTTCCATTTGTGAACCGAGGCCAGGGATCGTCCTCACCGTCTTCGAGACTGTCTAGCCCGAGCCTCAGGGTTAGAGCGCATCGACCCTTGGATCGTCAGGGCCGGTCCACCGATGTGGATTAAAATGCCTGAACACTGTGTTTCCCCGCCATATGGGGCATAAATGAGCCAACGAATGACTCCATCGGACCCGGATCGTCCGATCAAACCGAGGCACCTCGCAACAGCAACAACCACATAAGTCAAAATCGTCAGGGCGTGTAAAACCATTGACGCCACTTCTAGCTAGAAAGAAACGCATGCCCTCCCTGACGTCCTCTCCCGTTTTTGGTTCACACCGGGGTGTGAGGCTTGCGAATCAACGTTACATAAAGCTACGCCACAAAGGTCGTGCTTTGATCATCGACCATAAGACTCTGCTTTTCAACAGAAGCCTTGATCATATTGCCACTTAGGCATGCCACACAGGCAATTCATTCCATGCGTTTGATATCCATCAATATATAACCCCTGAGCTCGTACGTCTTAGAGAAGGGCGTTAAGCAAGAGAATAAATTCTCCGCCGCCAAACAGATATGTATTTAATAGAAATCAATCACACAGAATAAAATCCAATGTCAGACACACAGTCCATTTACAAGTTCGTTTTGGGTCTGAACGAAACCGGAGGCACCTAGTACCCCGCATATCCATTGATCTCCAAGTACGTCTGGACGACCACTAACTGTTTCCATCTCCTTGGGTGTACAGCCCAATCAAGATCATCAGTAATCACCGAAACAATGTGAAGACTTCCGGTCTTCAACCACCGTCTTCATCTTTGACTAATCGTCAAATCAGTTATTCAAAATGGGATAAACCCGGTCTTTCCGAATAACTCGCGTATATAATAAATAAGTGTTACACAAACACAACATACGCCTCATTCCAATTCATCAGTCACTAACCGTAAATTAGTAAGAGAATAATTCCCCAAATATTAACCCTGAAGGCCGAAACCAACATCAGATCAATATCCAGAAAACCATTCTGCTTAGCTAACCGACAGTTAGTTTCTAAATTTCACATTCTTAGGGAAAGGTTCCCATTAATTTTATCAAAGATAAATCCTTTAAATTTATTCTTTAATCTTCCTTTGAATATCACTTCAAACTAGTCGGGATTAGCGAACCTTACCGAAGTAATCGTTTGTTTTAATTTCCCAATCCCAACCTATTCATCCCATGAAGTAAAAATGGTCTTACTTCATATCTAACACCACGGTGTTATCGGTAAATTCAATTAACATTTCACGTTTAAATCTAATTAAAGATTTAACTATCGCCTGGAGCAAAAACTGTGATACTCCATTCTCGATCTTTTTAATCTAATTAAAGATTCATTAAAACTCCACTTAGTTTTAATCTTTGACCGGGTTAAAGAATCAGTGTCATTTAAAACACGGTTCACGATAAACCCCAAAATCACATCACATTTCAATCAGTCCCTAACCGTAAATTAGCAAGTGAGCAGTTCCCTAAGTATTAACCCCGAAGGCCGAAACCAACATCAAATCAATACCCCAGAAACCATTCAACTTAACTAATATCCAGTTAGTTTCTGATTTTCTTAACTCCTTTTTGGGTCTAAGAACAATATTATTGAAGATACCATTCACGACAACCCAAAATCACATTTCATTGATTATTGGGTTAAAAAACAAGTGTTATTTAAAACACTGTTCACGATAAATCCAAAGATCAATACCAATTCAATTCCAATTAAATATTATTTAATTGGTACACTTCATTAAATCTAAATAAAAAGATTTAATCTTTTCCTCAACTGGGCTTAAGAACAGTGTTAATGAAGACACCATTCACGACAAACCCAAATCACATTTGATATTAAACACAAGGCTCTGAATAGAAAATATATCGACTTATATTCAATATCAAATTCTATGACCAACAAATATTGTATTGGAAATAACGATATATATATATATGTATATCTTTCAAATTTCCACAACAACATCTGTATAATCACGAAATCCAACATCGAAATATTCCAAAGACAATTTCGATTCAAATCCATTCCAATTAAATTATTGGAAATTCTGGTTACTTTTAAAACCATTTCAAATTCAATTTATTTATTTTAAAAATAAATAAATTATTATTCTAGTTCAAAACTAGTTCATTTCGATAAAAATCTATTTTTATCTTTTCAAATATGGAGTTTTTCATTCTAATTCTTTCTAAATCATTTCTTATGATTTTACATAAATTATTACTATTTTTAATAATTTTATCAAGGCCCGTACAGTCGATTTCCAACAACGGCCATCGAACTGCACTTACAACGACCTTTTCCAAATTTGATTTGGACATAATTCCAAATCCAACCGTTAGATTTCTAATTTCTAATATTCGTTAGAAAGCTCTTTTCGATACGAACCCAACGGTTCCGGATTTAGGAGAATCCGACGGTCGGATCTCCCGCAATGTCCATTCGAAGTCAATGGTCGAAATTCACGAACTACCGCAGCGCGGCGCGTTCTATTCAGGCCATTATATATTATATATATAATATATACTTCGTCGATTTCAATTCAAAACGTGCTTTATAAATCGTTTTAAATTTATTTTCAAAACGGTTTCAACTTCATATTCAATTTCAAATCAAAATTGAATATTCCAATATAAATTCGTTTTAAATTCATTTCCAATCGATTTCAATTCAATTCGAATTCAATTTCAATTTAATTCGAATTTCAATTCTACTCAATTTAATTCGAATTTCAATTTATTTCAATTTAATTCGAATTTCAAATCTATTTCAATATAATTCGAATTTCAAATCTACTTCAATATTTATTGAAAAATGAATAAAATCGATATAAATATCGTTCACGTCAAAATGGCGCAAATCTAATCAACACGGCTTCATATATTTTTATTTTCAAATATTTCTATTTCAAATATTTCTTTTTCAAATATTCCTATTCAAATATTTCTTTTTCAAATCTGGAATGAGGCCCAATCAATTACCATATAATGTTAATTATATGGGTTTTCTACAACACATGTATATATCAACAATGACAAATAATCAACCATCATCCAAAGTGATTCTACACTGTATAAGCATCAAATATAAATATTTAACGCTTATAACAGCCTGTCAATCAATCGACCGACATACAACTAATTATTGGGACTAGTGTATGTCATATATCATCCCAATACCCGTGTGGGGTTTTCAAACAATCAAACACAGATTTTATTTGTGCAGTTGGGCGATGTGTAAAATTTATCGTCCCAATCAATATCAGTCAAATGTGTGTATATAAACAAATCCTCCGATTTGTTTATATTTATTTATTTCATTTCATATGCACGTTAAAAATTCTATTTTTAACTATAAAATATTTTTAACTATATAAATATTTTATTTCCTTTCACATCACATCACACAATCAACTACAAATCAAAATCAAACAAACAAGCATACAAGCCGTCCATGGTCTGTGGACGACAGGTGTCGGGTGCTACTAAACACCGTCTGCATCCTAATATATATTTTAACAAGAAAATTAAATTAAAGGTGAGAAGCTCTCACCAGTCATGCTAATCCAATTCACCGCGACTCTTCATATGTAGGTAATCTTCGCCGTGCTTTCAACGAGATCTGTTACACGCGGTTCACGTTAAAAATCACATTTTTAATTCGCTTCACATATAAAAATCCTATTTTTATCGAAGTAAAAATCATATTTTTACTTCCATACATAATAGAAAAATCGAATTTTTATCGCATTAAAAATCATATTTTTAATTGTTCATTTCACAATAAAGATCACATTTTTATATTGGCTAGTATATAAAAATCATATTTTTATTATCTCTACTTTATAAAAATCGCTTCTTTTCTTTCTCTATCCCATAAAAATTATATTTTTATAATATCTACTATATAGAAATCATATTTTAATTATCCCTATGATAAAAATATCATATTTTATTATTTTAAAAATATAAAAAAAACATATTTTTATTCTTTCTATATTATAAAAATCATATTTTTATTTCGCTAACTATATAAAAATCCTACCTTTCTTCTAAATAAAATAAAAATCAAAGTTTTTAAATTAAAAATCCAATTTTTCTCATGCTGTAATATATGTGAAAATCTGATTTTTCCCTATGTTATAATCTACACAAAAACTGATTTTGTTAAATAAATGATAATAAATAAAAATAAAAATAAAAAAACAACTTACAGGGTTTCTAAGATAGGCAAGGGGTGGAAGGGCGGTTCTGGCGGTCGTGCTCGCGAGGGGGGTTTCTGCTGTGCGGTGTGCTCGCGAGGGGGGGGGGGGGGTTCTGCTGCACGGTGCGAGGAGGAGGAGGAAGAAGGAACGACGACGGCAGACGTGGGGGGAGGGGGGTTCTGTTGCGCGGTGCGAGGAGGAGGAAGAATAAGAAGGAACGACGGCGGCAGACGTGGGGGGCGGGGGGCGTGATCGATTTAGGGTTTTCTTTTTTTTCTTTCTGTAGAGTGAATAAAGGAGAGAACGGGGGGTGTTTATGTAAATAATATATATTTTATTATTTTAAAACTTCAAAAAGCAACTTTTTATTTCGACCTCAAGACGAGACCCACCGCCTGTCGTCCATAGCTAATTACCTCCATTCCGAACACAATGGGATATGTATCGTAAGCTGATTCGATCGTTTCGACCAGTTTTCGTCAAAATCAAAATATAACTCTATATATTGAATTTGAACGCGCATTTCAATTTACCGGGGTCACATACTGATTCAGAAAATTCAAGAAAAATTATTCCTAGCTTCGTATTGACGATACGGTCCTAACAAAACTAATTTCGTCAAATTCCGAGACCGTTTGAAAAATGGCCATTTTCCAGTCGATTAAAATCAACTGAAACTGGTCAAACGCGTTTTCCTTTACCACGCTCACATATTGATTCTAAAAATTATGAAATTTGAAACCTAGCAATAATTTGATATCACGGATCCAACAAAAGTGGTTTCGTCGAAAACCGAGGTCGTTTGCAAAATTCTCATTTTTAAGGGCCAGAATTCCATAGCGACTATTCTGAAATTTCAACTGGACATAACTTTTTACCCCCGCTATGAAATTTTGATTTTTCGGATTCGTTGGAAAGATATTTTCCATTAGATTCAAATATTTTTGGTTACACTAAAATCCGGTTTAATTTGCACCCTGTACACTCATTTGAATTTTGAAATCGAATTATCGAACTACCGCGCCATTTTCAATTCCTTTTATATATATAAATAAATATTTAAATTCTATCGACGACCTATATAAATATATACGTTCTATTTCTATTCAAAATAAATTTTTCGTCGTTACTATTTAAAATAATCTATTTTAAATAATCAAAATTCGCTGAAATTGCCAAAAATAAAAATTTTAAATTGGCTCGGATTTCCGGGTTATTACACCTTGAATTGACTGAATTATGGTGGAAGAGAGATAAGCACTAGGTACACAAGCAAGTCATCCGAAAGCTCAAGCTTTAGTGCCTTCAATTTTGAAGCAATGTGAGACATTTCCATAATGTACTCCCTTATGTTTTCCTTGCTTTTGAACTTCATGGAAATAAGTTTCTTTAAAAGAGTACTTGTTTCCGCCTTATCGCTTTTTGCAAAGCGTTTCTCAATTTCAGCAAGAAAATTTGTGGCATCGATGATTTTTTCGGATACTGCACCCCTAAAATCCTCAGGTATGCCGCGTTTGATAATCATAAGACTCATGCGATTTGAACGGTCCCACTTCTCAAAAACTCTCCTTTCTTCTAAGGAGCTGGTATCCGTAAGAGAAGCAGGCCGATCCATCCTTAATGCAAGGTCTAGATCCATGCAGCCCAGAACAATTAAAATATTCTCCATCCAGTCCTTAAAGTTATTACCATTAAGGACCGGTACTGAATTTAGATTAGCAGATACAGTAGCAACAGCTGAAAAGAGAACATTACAATTATATAAATAACATGCTCATATAATTAATAATCCATATGAAACAATAAATTCACTATTGGTTAATCCCATCTCAAGATACCAAACACATCATTAATATCAAATCTTTGGACCGTAATATTAACTGTAAACGGTACTCTTGTTGTAATGATCAAATATTGATAATAAGTTTGGTCAAACAATATGCAATCTTTGGATAAACATATTTCTTACATAAAATACCTTATAATTATCACAAATTTAACGCCACAAGCATGCATAAAATTCTGCCAAATACTAATTCACCATTGAGTTCGTTAGTAAATGCATGAGTTACATGCACACAATTAGTTTGATATTTTATTTAGGTTAATCTACACAAAAGTGATCGCTTTGATGATATTTCGTTTCAATTAATCTATTTGAAATATCAAATTTCCACAGGAACCATATTTGAATACATACAAATTTAAATACATTTTTTTAATCCTTAAAATATCATATACTGTATTTAATCAACAATTGCCTTATAAGATCATAACTTTATGTATTTAAATTTGTGGCTTTATACTGCATGTTGTCATTAGTTATTAATAACCCAATACTAATGCATTAAAAGATAACATGCTAGCAAGGTGTATTCATTTTGCATCTTTATATGAAGATTTATAAATGTCTAAACTATAGTTCGTGTGTAAGATGCAACCAAATTGCAACATGGGACATAACATGAAAATATGTAAATGATAGTAGTTTTCACAAGCAACACACGACTGTTTCATATGGAGTCCAGCAATTAATCAATAAGTTGGGTAAGAAGTAAAAAGACCCAAAGTCAAAGCAAGTACAAGTCCAAAATATATATACTCAAGTTCATGTCTAAACTTATGCAAACATTATCTAACGTTTATGCATGGATAACCCAATCTTCACTAATGTGCTTTTGCTGGGAATGCATATACGGCGTGGACTCATTAATTAATTCCATGAATGACAGTAAAAGCACTTTATTTTACTTGTAAATTATTCCAGCAACTAAAAGATTTGAGTAAAGACAAAACTTGTGTAGTACTGTCATTAATTGGTTCCAGAACATGCCATACATCCATTCATACATCATTCATTATTCAACATTTGAATGGTGCATGTTCCTTCCAGGTTGTTTTTGCAATGACCAATAAGTTTTCAAGTGATTTTAGAAAATGACATACTATATAGAAATAGAACATTTTTTAATTTCGATGTCATGAAAAAAAATCATGCTTATCTGTCAAGCGCACATGGTTTGTTGGAGAGTGACCAGAGTTCAATCCCCACCTTCACCCAAATTTTTTAGAGTTTTTTTGTACACCATTTATTAATGCTTAAAGCCTACTGTAGACTATTTGTTAATTCTTAATGTCATTTTTTAATTTTTTTTCGTTATAGACTGTTAATGCTTAATGCTATTATAATGTATTTGCATCAATTATATCGTTGTTTAAAATGGTTTCAACATATTTGCTAAATAGATTTAACGGTCCATTTAAAAATCAGTATTTAATTAATTCATAACAATTAATTTAACAATTAAATACCCCGCTCAGATACCACGCTCAAATACCTCGTGCGTAGCTAAAAACACATTCCATATTCGCTATAGTACCACGCTCAAATGCCCCGCTCAAATACCCTGTTTCCGTTCGCCAAGAACGCACCCTATTACTAATTCCTCAAAAATTGATTTAGGGTCGCTCTGATACCAATTGAATGAGAATTTCAATTTAGCCCTAATCCTAATCAATTCAAGAGAAATTAAAATCACAAACAAATGGATATTGCAGAAGCGTACAGGAATCCATTAATTCAATTTGAATGAAGTTGTTATCTTCCAAGAATACCGTTCCTTCTATTTTTCGATCTTTCTTTCTGACGGGAGGAAAGAAAATGAGAAGTGTATGTATGCTCGGGGACCCAACGCCTTTTTTATTAACAAATAAAATTAATTATTTTATATTTACAATTTAGCCCCTCATTAAATTGTAAACATCATTTATTGTTTATGCCTAAATTATAATAGCAATGTACATTAAACATATGTGCCCAAATAAACGAAAATTAATCCAACAATATGCTCCCCATATGTTTTCTCATTGTCCCCGAATGTTTCCGGTTGTTGATGCAACTACTTGTAACAACCCGGGATATCAGAACCAATTTAAAATTTTTGTTTTAACAATTTTAATAGATTTTTAATATTTAAAATAATTTATTTTAGATAATAACGACGAAAATTTTATTTTAAATCAAAGTTAGAACGAATAATTTTATATTAATTATATTTCGAGCCTGAAATAGCGCTGTAATTTCAAAATTCGATTTTAAACTTTGAATAATTATATAAAATTCATTATAAGTCAGAATTGGTCGAAACAAGAAACTCTAGGGTCGTATTGACGATATCTTTCTAATGAATGTAAGAAACTGAGATTTTAGTGTATAAATTGTAAGTTATGACAAAATTAAAATTCAAAATAGTCGCTATGGAATTTATATATATATAATATATATGGCCCAAAAAGGCTACTTTTTGCATACAAATGAATTTGGACTCGGAACCACTTCCATTGAGTTCAAAATGATGTTTCTGAATTCAAAAAGTATAAACACTAATATATTTCGAGATTCGGAATTTATTTATATGAAAATATATTTTAAATATAATATATATACGCCTTAAAAAGTGAAAATTTTCAAACGGTCTCCAAATTCAACGAAATTAATTTTGTTAGGACCGTATCGTCAAAACAAAGCTAGAAATAATTTTTCTATAATTTTTAGAATCAGTATGTGATTATAATTAATTTTACAGTATAAACTGTTAATTTTCAAACTTTAATAATTGACTATTTATGCATACGGATTCGGAATTCGATGAGACCAGTTTCTTTGGATCCGTAATTTCAAGGAATAGTGGTGTTTCAATTTCCATCGAGAATGGAATCTGTAGGTGATAACACGAATTTTTAAACTATTAAAAGGACCAAAATTGAATATATTAAAATATAATTAAACATACAAGGGTTAAAATAAAAAAAACTTCTCATCTCTATATAATATCATATACTCCCTCATAACCCTAGCCCTAACCCTATTCTCCTTCTTCTTTTGCATGGCAGCAGCTCTCTTCTTCTTTAAAATTCTTTTGCAAATAAGATCCTAAAACAAAATAATTTATAACTCTCAATCCATACACAATTAACCCAAACCATTTCTGGGTACTGTAGATCATGATGATCTCTACCTACCACAAAAACTACAGAGTCAGTCGTCGCAGGATACGCCGGAATCGATGGTCAAAGCCAGAAAATGACTTTTAGATTTTGGCGAATTACACGCTAACCATCGGGAATTAGGTGATGGCCCAGTTGAAGAAATTGTAGAGGAGAGATAGAGGAACAACTTTGTCTTTAGTTGTTCGATCTGAAAGTGATCGGATTGGCGGCAAAATCTAGTTGATCGGAGATGGATTTTCTGATGAAGCTCAAAACTGTTTTGGTCGGATTCCGGCCGGAGGAGGCAACGATCGTCGATGGCGGCTGAAGGGAAAACGTCGGGGGTGGCAAGGTGATCAGATCGGCGGTGGTGCGCGACCGCCAGGTGGTCGGTGGCGGGAGAAATCTCGGTCGATGCGGATTCCTTTCGAGGGACGTATTCTGGCGATCTGGACGACGTGGGGGCATGGGCTTCGAGGTGAAGTGGCGGTTCTGATCAGGGAAGAGGCTGGTGGGGTTGGTCGACAGTGAATGTAGCTGGATCGACGGCGGCAAGGGCTGGCAGAGGTGGAGCACTGTGAAATCGATTTGGGGTAATTTTAGGGTTTAAATAATTAATTAAATTTTAATTAATTGCTTTAATGTTCATAACGCAATATCATTCACATACGAGGTCGAAATCTAATGATTTCAGATCCGCTGCGATCGTAGCGTCGAGACCTTCGCGTGAGCACTAATTTTGTCCAATTTGGAGCAAGTTGAAAATTTGGGTAAATTCCACGATTTAATTAATTATTTAATTGTTTTAAACTTCGTAAATTAATAATTTTTTGCTATGAACTAAAAATTACACGAAATAGGATTTGCCGTAATCAGTGAGTCGAGAGATTCGCATGGACACCAATTTTGTCAATTTTGGAGCAAGTTGGATTTTGGGCTAAAATTGGACCAGAACCATCAATTAAAGAATATTGGGAGTGAAAACCAAAGGTGAGAACTCTTTCTCACTCAACATTTTGTACAGTTATTTATTTCTATAACTGAAATGTAAATAATTGGCTGTGATTTAAATAATTGATTGTTGGTTATATCTATTGCATGGATGTTTGTGATTTGTATGCTATGATTGAAATGTGATTGAGATTTGAAACATTTAACATGTTAAAATAATAATTTAATAGTTAAAATAATATTACACTGCCATTTACAAGTTACCTGACTTGTTTATGTGATTGGGACGGTAATTTTCACACATCGCCCATATGCACTGTAACGACCCGTATTTTTATGGTATATAAATAATTTATTTAATTATTTAAATAATGGTTTGGTTATTTAAAATGACCATAATTAAATAATATTGAATATTTAATTAAAATAAATAATATAATAATATATTTAATTTCTGAAATAGTCTGAAATAGTGGAATTCACAAAATGGTGTGAATTGGATCATCTTTGATATTTAATTCAGTTTAAAATTGAATTAGAATAACGAATATATTATTTTAATGACAGTTGAACGTATAATTATATTATGGGACAATTATCGACAAGGACAAAGGCGCATTAAAATTTATCCATAAGGACAACCACCTAATATTTTATCCATAAGGACAATACACTGAAATTAAATTTCGGCCGATGCTTCCATCTTCTCCCTCTGTCGCGTATCTCGATTTCATCGTTTATCACGAAATCACAAAAATCACGAAATCCTAAATCGATGAAATCACAAATATCATGAGACATTAGAATCAAAATTCTCAATCGAAGACAAAAATCACGAAATCAAAATCACGACCAAAAATCAGCCGAAACAGAAACCCTAGAAAAAAAATCAACAACAAAAATCCATTGGAAGTCACAAGTGAATTGAATAAAAATATTTTTCAAACGATGGAAAACATAATTGAAGAAGTCAAAATTGTTGAAACAATTTTTTCGTGATTGGAAATGTTTTTTTTTTTCGTTAATAGTATAGTAGTTCGTAGGTATCATTTTTCTATTTTTTTAGGTATCATTTTTCTTATTTTAACTTTAAAATATAGCAGCAGTTTTTAGGTATCATTTTTCTATTTTTCTAGGTATCATTTTTACTGTAGTTTATGTGTTATGTTAAACATCACTTCAGTTTTAAGGTATCATTTTTATACTGTTTAAGGTATCATTTTTAGTGTAATTTCTCTGTTATGTTAAACATTACTGCAGTTTGAAGGAATCATTTTTATATTTTTTAAGGTACCATTTTTAATGTAATTTATGTGTTATGTTAAACATCACAGCAGTTTTAAGGTGTCATTTTTATATTTTTTATGGTATCATTTTTACTGTAGTTTATGTGTTATGTTAAACATCATAGTAGTTTTAAGGTATCATTTTTATATTTTTTAAGGTATCATTTTTAGTGTAATTTCTGTGTTATGTTTATATACATCTTTTTTTTACCTACAATATTAAAAAACTGATATACATGAACTGTGAATATGAGAAAAACTTTAGCTTAGCCCTACCAACTTATAAAACTGATAACAGAACAAAAAAATCACATGAAAAAACAATTAACACAGTTAAAATAGTAAAACTGATTCTTAAGAAAATAGGAAACTGACACCTAAAACCTGATTCAATGTTTTGAAGTAAAACTAATGGAAAAAATGTTTACATCAAAGTTTGATTAAATAAAATGAAATTAGTTCGACTGAGTTACAAAGTTGATGCAACAGTACAACTGCAAAATTAACACAACAACAAAATCACATGGAATAAACACATAACACAGTTAAAACATGAAAACTGATACGTAAAAAAATAGAAAACTGATACCTACAAACTGAATTAATGTTTTAAAGACACACTAATGCAAAAAATGTTTACATCACCGTTTGATTGTATAAAATTAAATAAATTCGACTGAGTTAAAAAGTTGATGCAACAATATAACTTCAAAATTAACACAGCAATAAAATCACATGAAAACAACACATAACATAGTTAAAACAGTAAAAATGATACCTAAAATATTATAAAAATGATACCTAAATACTGATGCAATGTTTTGAAGATAAAAATAAAATAAAATTATATCACAGTTTGATTGATTAAAATGAAATAAGTTCGACATAGTTTCAAAGCTGATAAAACAATATAACTTCAAAATTAACACAGCAACAAAATCTCATGAAAAAAACATATAACATAGTTAAAACGATAAAAATGATACCTAAAAAAATAGCAAACTGATACCTAAAAACTGCTGCTATGTTTTAAAGTTAAAACATGAAAAAATGATACCTAGAAAAATAGAAAAATGATACCTAAAAACTGCTGCTATGTTTTAAAGTTAAAATAGGAAAAATGATACCTAAAAAGATAGAAAAATGATACCTACGAACTGCTATACTATTAACGAAAAAAAAACATTTCCAATCACGACAAAATTGTTTCAACAATTTCGACTTCTTCAATTGTGTTTTCCATCATTTGAAAAATATTTTTATTCAATTCACTTGTGATTTCCAATGGATTTTTGTTGTTTGACAATTTTTTTGTTTTCTAGGGTTTCTATTTCGAGCGATTTATGGGTTCGATTTTTTGGGTTCGATTGCAATTTCGAATCTGATGTCCTTTTGATTTTCGTGATTTATGAATTGTTATGGATTCGAATTTTTGTGATTTTTGAGTTCGATTGTTTTAAAGATGGAGCGGACGTGAATCGGGAGCAGAGGAAGAAGAAATAAGCGCACGTGAAGAAGAAGAGAAACGGGGAATTGTCCTTCTGAGTAAAATTTTAATGGGTTGTCCTTATGGATAAAAAGGCCTTCACTTTTGTCCTTGTAAATATTTTCCTGTTATATTATAATTAAAATTGAGCTCGAAATGGCATTGCAGTTCGTAATTTGGTGATTTGAACTTCAACTGAATGTACATGATTCGTTTTAAATCGGATTTCTGTGAAATAAGAAATCGTAGGAGCTGGTGAAGTATATTTTCTAATGGAAGAGAAAAATCGGGATTTCATTGTGTAGATTTTGAGTTATGTCCAAATCAAATTTTAGAAAAGTCACTATGGAATTTCTTTGAAATTTATAAATATATATATATTTATACTATAAAAGGGTTTTATATATAAATCGAATATCGATATAACTGGGAATTTTGAAATATCGAGTTATAAATCCAATTGGAGCCGTATGGTATTCTAGTGTGAATATATACGATAATATTTATTTTTAAATATTAAATTTAATTGTTTTTAAATATATTTATATATTTAAAAGGGTTATTTAGAGCTTTAAAAATAGTTAGTTTTGCAAACGAAGTCGGAATTCGACGAAACTAATTTTGTTGGATCCGCAATATTAAATTATTGTTAGATGTCAAGTTCCGTGATTTTTGAAGTCAGTAAGTGGCCGTACGTGATTTTAATGTGAAAAACAGTTGATATTTTGACGGTTAAAAATACGCCATGTGAGCAAATGGAGTCGGAATTTGACGAGCCCAGTTTCGTTGGGTCCACAATGTCGAACTGTAGTTGCATATCCATTTTCATGATTTTTGGGTATTATATGTGATCACAGGGATTTTTAAACGACAAATATAAACAACGATTGCTTAAAATAAAATAAAATAATCAATATAAAAATAATATCCTCACCTAATAAGTACCCTCTATTGCTGCCAGTTTTTCCTTTTTCTTTTCAACGTGAGAAATGAAAAATTCAAAACAAATCATATATATTCCTACAAATCACTAAACTTATATATTTGGCATCCTAGAGTGAAGAGCTTCGATTCTAGATGGTCATAGAGGGGTGCAATTCAACCTACGTCGATGGAATCTGAAGGGCGCAACCTAGGGTTAGGCATTGTGTGGATTCTGAGCTATAATATGTGAATTCGAGTATTGATTTGAGTTCGGAGATGGATTTAGCACCTAGTAGGATATTTTTTGGAATTGTACAAAGTAAAAAGAGTCGATCTTTTCCCTGAGGTCACGGCTTTTGAGCTGAGCACGCAAGGGAGATGGGGATGTCGGGTTTGGCAAAATTGTGATGAAGTTAAAGTGTTTGTAAAGAGGAGAATTTCCGTGATTTTTGTTTGAATTTACGTTGAAGAATGAAAGAGCAGTAGGAGCTCGAAGTGTCAAAAATGGCAGTGGGTTCCTGGACATCGCGGTTTTCAAATTGGGGAAGAACACTGTTCAAAACGGGCGGGTTGGAGGGAAGCATGGGCCGGTTCAGAGGGGTAAAAGCCCAATTAGAATTTATTTAAGTTTTGTTTTAATTAAATAACATATATAACTTGTATAATGTATAACTGGCTCATATGTTATTAGAATTTTGAACGGTCAGATCCGTCAGGATCGTATGGACGGTGGCTACACCATGGAAATGACCGGGAGTGAATTGGGGCTCGTTCGGATTTATGGTGAAATTAAATGCCTGAATCAGATTAATGCCCGATAACCGTTATATATTGATAAACCGTCCAATGTGAGTAGTCTCACTAACTCTACTCAATTTATATTTTTATAAAATATTTTTAGAATCTATAAATGATGGTTGTTTGCTGTGTGTTGGCTGTTTGGTTGAACTGCTAGCTAATTGGTTGAAAATATCGATAACGATATTTATGAATCGAATATTGATTCTGTTTATCAGAATATCTCATATTCGTGTTATTCATGTGATTAACATCTGTGGATGCAGGGAAACAGGTCGGAGGGACCCAACTGGGTTCCTCAACATTTATTTTACTGTTTTTTCATATATTGTGTTATATGATCTGATATGAAATCTGTTGTTGATTTTGTATGTTGGAATGATACCGATCATTGTTATATGGCACCTTAAATACAATAAGGAATACTGGAATGTTAAAAAGGAAATTTTCAAATGTTATATGGAAAAAAAATATTTATAAAATCAGAAGATTTTATAAAAAGAAAACCATTTATTTAGAAAATAAATAGATTAAAAAGGAATATTTATTTGTTAATCAAATAGATAGGATTGAAGGGAAATATTTGTAAAACATTTACAGATAGAATTGAAAAAGAAATATTTGTAAACTATTTACAAATAGAATTGAAAAGGAATATTTATTTGAAAATAAATAGAATAGAAAGAGGAAATTTGTGTAAAATAAATAGAAAGGAAATAGTTAGATTATCAAAGGAATTACTTACAAAAACAATGGATTTTATATAAAAAGAAAATATTTTATAAATAAACAGAATTATCAAAAAGGGATTTATTTGGTAAATAAATAAGGTATCATAAAAGGAAATACTTGAAAAGTGAATAGAATAGTATAAAAGAGAATTTTATATTTGAAAGGTTTAGACCCGTGCTTCGCACACGGGTATAACATGATATGGGTTTAAAATAAAGATTTTAAATAGAATCTATTCTAACAGATAGATTGAGAAGATAAATTTATGAATAATATTTTATAAATTAAATAAAATGTTTATCATTGGATAAATAGAATATATAAGTCATGACTTATATAGAGAAGTAAGAATCGATTTCAACATCGATATTTGAAACTAAATAAACGTAGAGTTAATCAAAGGAGTTAATCAGTTAAAGTTAATCAGTTCGAGTTAATCAGTTAGAGTTAATCAGTTAGAGTAAATCGATTAGAGTTAGAATTAATCGAATTGGAGTTAACTGAACATAGTTAATCGAATTAGAATTAATTGAATATTAGTTATTCAATTAGAGTTGATCGAATATAGTTATTTGAGATTGAGTTAGTAAACATAGTTATTTAGGATGAGTTGCCATTTCGTACGACTGCTAGCGTAATTCGCAGGGCTGCAGATAGCCTACGGTGGTCGGATGTTTCCTGAGGGAATCAGGCGTAACCATTGTGATCGCTGCGATCTAAAGTCAAGCGAATGGAGTTAAATTGAACATTAGCCATTCAAAATAAAGTTAAAACAAACATAGTTATTCGAATATAAGTTAATCGAATATGAGTTATTCGATAGGAGTTAAATAAGTTGAGTTAAATAAGTTAAGTTAATCAAGTAAGTTAATCAAGTTGAGCTAATCGAGTTGAGTTAATCAAGATGAGTTAATCAAACCGAGTTAATCCAAATGAGTTAATCAAAGGAGTTATTCGAAATAGTTATTCAAATAGAATTAAGGGAATTAATCGAATATAGTTTATTCAAAAGGAGATTAATCGAATGCAAATCATTCGAAGAGAGTTAATCGAATGTAAATCATTCGAAGAGAGAGATTATCGAATATAGTTATTCGAAGAAAGAGTTATCAAATATAGTTTATTCGAAAAGGAGTTATCGAATAGAGATTTTTCCAAAGAGAATTATACGTTGAATTTGATTATATCGAATTCGGGAAAGTAATATTTACTTTCCGTTTTTAATCAAGATTTACTTATTTATTAATGAATTAGTGGTTTAGTTATTTAGTTAAATTAAGGAATAAAAGGTATACTTTGAAGTTGGATGTTTAAGAAGAAGGGATTATAATGCTATAGTTAAAATCAATGGTTTTAAAATAAAGAAGTGGATTCATAAATAGAATCCGAGTTACGTAGGGAAGTTTGTTAAAGGTTTAAAAGGATAACTTTGTCTATTTCTAGGTTAGAAATGTTGTTCAGTTAAGGTCTGAGAGGTAATTATACCCCAACTTGATTGACTTCGTTTTAACTAAGGGATGGGTAAGGTTCGACAGTGAAAGTTGGTCAAGTGAATTTAGTTAATAAGTGTAATGGTTCGAAATGGCTTAGTGATGTTTATTTAAACATCTGTTAAATCCAACAAAGGAGTTTTGGAAGTGTTTTTCTAATAAAAGAATCAAAAATGTTTTCTAATTTAGAAAACAAGAAAAGGGAGTAAATCTGGAAATGATTCCAATGTTAATAAAGTATATTTTCTAAATTTAGAAAATAAGAATTTAAGAATATATAGAAAGGGAAAATGGATAAATTAATGATAATTTAATTAAAAAGATAAATGTTGAATGTTAATTGATCGGTAGAATTTCCATCTGGAAATAATATCATTGTTTGCACACCTATTTTTCTCTGATAGTTAAATCACCGACTATCGAAGTTTTCGACCATTTTTCCGTCGTCAATACGGAGAGACCAGGATCAGATCCATTATCTGAAAACCACTCTGTATGGACATTAGCATTGCGATCAAATATGATGGAGATAATGAAGACGGAGTTATGCCAGGTCTATCCTATTTACAGAATAGTGCCTTCGTTGTGTCCAGTCCCAGGACAACGTGAATGGACTAATGTCTGACAGTGTATATCTAACGAATCGCGTAAGTTGATCTCTTCAAACATACTTACGTTTGGTGGCGAAGGAATTCGTTTCTCTTAGCTTTATAACCGTGGTATTTCTGGGGAAATAAATTTGTGATTTAGCGGGTATGACGATGTGGCATTCAAAGTGAATGGTGGTCAGGTGTATCAAAGATACGTTATGACCTCAAGCCTCATCAACCGGGAAATGACAGAAATCAGGCAGGCAACATGGCTAAGTGGGTCGCTCCCATTAGGGTGTATATCACCTATCTAGAGAAAATCCAATTCATTGTTTTATCTATTTTCGATGTTGTCCCTTTTAGAGAAACAGTGGGTATCTCCCAACTGTTGCTGATATACATTCGATACACTCGAGCGAAATGAGTGGTCGGTCATATGTGGGCCAGGTTACAAGACGTTTTTGTTGAACCCAGTGTATTCGCCTCTAGAGATACACTATCGGCAGGTGGTCCCATACCTTGTCATAGTTGGAATCCAAACTCAAATAAGTGCCAACGGTTTTATTTGTATACTATATATGTGGAGCGTGAGATGCAAGCATTCTGCTAGATTGTTAATTACTTGTGATTAGACACTATTATAATATCAGAAAAGTATTGATTTTGAAACTGTTTTGGGTTATCTTAAGGTAAAAAACGTCCGTGTTTATGTGTGGATCGGTCTTACGATTACCTTTTCTTTTGAAAAGGATTTTGAAAAGTTAAACAAAATGATTTGAGTTTACTCACACCAGTCCCATGACTGACCTAGAGTTTATTTTGTTTTGTTTTCCCTAAACTCTTGGGTGCCCAAATTTGTATGGGAAGTCAAGTAGTTCAGGTCTTTACAGGTATACTTGGAGGAGCTTGAAGCAGGAGGCTTCAGGATTATATAGCTATTGTTATTACCGCTGTGTGTAAGTGTTGTACTCTGATAATGTTATTCTATATATATATATATGTAACGACCCAGAAAATCTGAACCAATTTAAAATTTTTAAATTGGCTAAAATAATGGATTTTAAATATTTAAAATAAATATTCTAAATAATGGCGATGAAAACTGAGTTTGAATCGACATTTGAAAACGAATATAATTAATTATAATTATATATAGAATTGAAAATGGCGCGGTAGTTCGATAATTCGATTTCAAACCTCAATTGAATATACCGGGTGCAAAACAATCCGGATTTTAGTGAAACCAAAAACATTAGGATCTAATTGATGATATCTTTCTAACGAATCCGACCAATCGAAATTTGATAGCGGGAATCAAAAGATATGTCCAGTTGAAAATTCTGAATAGTCGCTATGGAATTCAGGCCCTTAAAAATGGACATTTTGCAGATGACCTCGGATTTCGACGAAACCACTTTTGTTGGGTCCGCAGTGTCAAGTTATTGCTAGGTTTCAAATTTCATAATTTTTCGAATCAATATGTGAGCGTGGCAAAAGAAAACGCGTTTGACCAGTTTCAGTTGATTTTAATCGACTGGAAATTGGCCATTTTTCAAACGGTCTCAGAATTCGACGAAACTAGTTTTGTTAGGACCGTATCGTCAATACGAAGCTAGAAAATATTTTTTTGGAATTTTTCTAGTCAGTATGTGGCCCCGGTAATTTGAAATGTACGTTTAAAATTCAATATAGTGATATAAATGTAAATTCAACGGAAACTGATTGTAACGATCAAATCAGCTTGCGATACATATCCCATTGTGTTCGGAATAGGGGTAAAACGCTATGGGCGACAGGCGGTGGGCCTCGTTTCGAGGTCGTATGTAAAAGTCAACTTTTTGCAAAATTAAATAAATAAAAAAATCCCTCCTTTACCCTTCTTCCTGCCCCCCCCCCCCCCCCCCGTTCATTTCGATTTCAGACAGAAAGCAAAAAAAAAGAAAAAAAAGGGGGAACCCTAAAGCCATCGCGACGCTATCGCCAGCCCCCCCCCTCGGGCGAACGCCTCCGACGATCTGCGCAAACCCCTCCGTCCAGCCTCCTCCTCCCGTTGACGAAACCCCCGAAGAATCCGACCCCCCAAAGCATCGCGACGCCACCAGACCTAAGCCGTCGTGCCTCGCTCCACCCTTCGCTTCGCCTGCAGCTCCTCCTGCCTCCGACGATCTGCGGAAACCCCCCCCCCCCCTCTGTAAGTTTTTTTTGTTGTTTTGTTAATTTATTTTTTTATGGATTTAAAAACTGATTTGTTTAGAAGTAAAAACTGATTTTATAAAGAAATAAAAACTGGTTTTATAAAGATTTAAAAACTGATTTTATAAAGATTTAAAAACTGATTTTATAAAGAAGTGAAAACTGATTTTATAAAGAAATAAAAACTGATTTTATAAAGATTTAAAAACTGATTTTATAAAGATTTAAAAACTGATTTTATAAAGAAGTAAAAACTGATTTTATAAAGAAATAAAAACTGATTTTATAAAGATTTAAAAACTGATTTTATAAAGATTTAAAAACTGATTTTATAAAGATTTAAAAACTGATTTGTTTAAAAGTAAAAACTGATTTTTATTTTTACTTTTTAGGACTTTAAAAAGGAAAAAGGTTTAATCTTTTAATAGAAAAAGATTTGAACTTTTAAAAGAAAAAGATTTGAACTTTTAAAAGAAAAAGATTTGAACTTTGAATAGAAAAAGATTTGAACTTGGAAAAAATAAAGATCATATTTTTAAAAGAGAAAAGACGGAAATTTTATTAAGTAGAAGAAGTAAGATATGATTTTTATATTTTTAAAGCAATAAAAATATAATCTTTATATTAAAAATATAATCTTTATATATTGAATAGCGAAGTCAAAATTCGATTTTTATATATTGAATAACATAGTAAAAATTCGATTTTTACATATGTAGAGATTACGGGCAACGAAAGCGACAAGAAGGCGAAATAGGCGAAGATTTCTATAAAGGAAATGTCGTGCAGTTGGATAGCTATTGGTGAGATTTCTGATTTAAAATATTATATATGTGTGAAATGAAAGTGAATTGCTATATATAAATATATATCTATATATATATACGCCCCTCGTCCACAAACCATGGACGATATTTATTGGTTGAAATGGTTGTGAAAATTGATTGATAGCGAATGATTGTTTGGGATTGTTTGTGATTGATATTGGTTGATTGTGGTTGAAAAATACCCATTTGTGGTTGAGAAATATTTGGTTGAAACCACATAGGATTAGTTTGTGGAAATGAAATAAATATATACATGCCGCCTGCGTGCGAACTAGATGCATGATCCCCATTGTCAAAAACCGCGAGGTTTTAAGGTAGAGCGAGGAGCCGTACTAGGGACGGTCCCGGTTTAACTACCCTGCCGTTATGCTGCCGAAATTTTGAATAATATTCGTATGTTTGAATTATTTTCATATGCTTAAACTATATTTATTCATTGAATAGAAAACCGTCATGTGTTGAATTGATATTCATTCGTTGATTAGAAATTCATGTGTTGAATGGTGTTCATATTTTGAAATAAATTGTTAGATAATAAAAATCACCTTTTATCTATATATAAAATCCTATTTTCGTAACCTATATGAACTATATAGAAAATAGTGTTTTGAAATGAATTGTTTTACAATAAAAACCACATTTTTATTGTATGCACATCGTCGAAATGTGAAGTGTTAAAAATAGCCACTTGTTCAAAATAAACATATATGAGTTGAAATATTCATTAATTAGCTAATGAAATGATTTGCACCTATTTATGTAACATTAGAATGAATGGTGATTTTAAACCAAATAGAAATCAAATATGAAGTTGAATAGAAAATGATAAATGATAAGAACTGTATATATATGTACATGCATATTTATTGAACAGGTTATAGCAAAGGGGCTAGAGAAGAGGAATAAAATTTTGTGCCCGACAAATAGGTACACATTTACTGTTTTGTTTGGGTGATGATTTTATGAGCCTGTTGGCTAGCCGCTTGGCTTTTTCTTTTTCTTTTTGAGATTAGAAGGACCGGGAACGCTATTTGCAATTTCCCGATGCTCCCGGTGCAGGGGAGGTTATGGCGAAATTTTCCAAAATTTTAAGGTGTTAGAAAAATATTTGAAGTGAAAACGATATGGAAATCATTGAATGAACTATATTTATATAAGTATATAAATATAAATAAAATTAAAACGAAACGAGGCCGTGCAGTTCGTATTTTGAAAC
Source organism: Allium sativum (assembly GCA_030737875.1). Lineage (NCBI taxonomy): Eukaryota > Viridiplantae > Streptophyta > Magnoliopsida > Asparagales > Amaryllidaceae > Allium > Allium sativum. Next base: position 154,325,752 of record CM060918.1, on the reverse strand, counting down.
CGTGATTTCGAACGACTAGTGCGGGAAATCCGACCATTGGATTTTCCCGAAACCTCAACCGTCGGGTTCGCCTTGGAATAATCTTTCCAACGGCACCAACCTTATAAAAATCCAACGGTTGGATTGTCTGGAATGTTTAATTCAAATCTGAAGAAAAACAGCGCCAGAAACGATTATATTTATATATATATATATAAATATAATTATATTTAATCAAATAACGACGCTGCAGTTCGTAATTTGAAATCAAAAATTCAAACGATTGTACCGGGAGATCCGACCGTCGGATTTTCCCGAAACTGGAACCGTTAGATTCGTTTTGAAAAGACCTTTCTAATGATGTAAATTTTGTGAAGATCCAACGGTTAGATTTTCAGATATGTGTAAATCAAATCTGAAGAAAAACAGCGCCACGGCTGCCTTATGGCCCTAAGCGTCGTTTTGAATAAAATGGCTATTTTAAAATAAATAAAAATAGCGATAAATAGTTATAAAATATCATAAGCGATATGGAATGGAAATAAACTGAATTTGCTTGATTTATGTGATGTTTGATGGTTGAATGTGTTTGGTGTGAAAATTACATTAAAGGACAAAATTGGTGTTGTAGAATAATTTAACCATTGAAATAAATTGAATTGAAATTCTAAATATACGTGAATTATTTGAGAAGGCCGAGTTAATTCTCATTTCAAATAATTGACCGACGATTGAAAGTCGAAGATAAAGACGGTGGTCGAAGACCGGAGATCTTCACCTCGTTTGGATGGTAACCGAGGTCCTGATTGGGAGGCATCCCGAAATATGGATAATGAGTGGTGATCGTCCAGACGTATGTGGTGATCGAAGGGTTTGCGAGGTATTTAGTGCCTCCGGTTTCGTTCAGACCCAGAACGGACTAGTAAATGGACTGTGTGTCTGACATTGGATTTTATTCTATGTTAATTGATCTCTATTAAATATACATCTGTTTGGCGGCGGAGAATTTATTCTTTCGCTTAACGCCCTTCTCTAAGACGCACGAGCTCAGAGGTTGTATATCGATGGACACCAATCGCATGGCGTGAATTGCCTGTGTGGCATGCTAAGATGCAGTGATCAGGGCTTCTGTTGAAAAGCAAAGTCTTGTGGTGATGATCAAAGCACCGCCTGTGTGGCGTAGCTTTGTGTATAACGTGAATTCGCGAGCCTCACCCCCCGGTATGAACCAGAAACGGGAGGAAGGACCTCAGGGAGGACATGCGTTTCCTTCTAGCTAGGGTGGTGTCAGTGACCTACCAGCCCTGACATTTATATACTTTTCACCTATGTGGTTGTTGCTGTTGCGAGGCGCCTCGGTTTGATCGGGCAATTCGGGTCCGATGGAGTCATTCGTTGGCTCATTTACACCCCAAAGGGTGGGGAAACGCAGTGTTCAGGAATTTTAATCCACATCGGTGGACCGGCCCTGACGATCCAAGGGTCACTCGAGCTCTGATCCTGAGGGGCGGGCTAGAGCGTCTCGAATTCGGTAAGGACTATCTTTTGCCTTGGTTCATGACGGAAATCCAATTTCCAAATACGTGACGATGCGATTTTGATTGTATACCTATATATGGCGACATAGTGGTATGGGGCATTAATGCCGTCTATGATTGATAGTTATGATTTGAAAAAGTTTTCAAAACATATTGACACTAGCAATAATATCAAATGCCTTTGTTTTATTCGTATCAAGCATATTTTGACCATTATAAGGTAAAACTCTATCCTCCGGTTTGCATTGCATTGTGTGATGGGAACTGAGTCTTATAATGGTTTCATTTTTATAAAAAGCATAGCGATGTTTAAAAGATTGATTTGTTTTAAAGCACTGGCAATCCAATGGAGTAAACCCGTTCCACGAAAGTGGCGTGGTCCTGTGATTGGCCAATTAGATATGTGTTGAGTGGATTTGTCATACCAGTCCTTGTTGCTGGCCCTGTGTGGGCTGGGTACGCGTGATAGGGGGTTCTCGCTTCGCAGTTTGGTGGCGAACGGGAGACTCTTACCCCTACATGTCCCTGTTGAGGGTTGGTTCGCCAGTGGGCGCGAGACTCGAGAGGGTCGCCGTAAAACAAGTGGTTGGGGTACCATTGGGAGCCACGGTGGGTTTTACCTGCTGTACTGGAGGATGAAGGGATGGTTGCAAAGACTGACTCGTAGTTTGTTTCACTTTCAAACTCGGGTGCCCTTTTTTCCACACGGGCAGCCTTGTATTCAGGTTTAGCTGGTTCTTTCTGGATAGCTGGAGCTGAAGATGGATTATATCATTTACCTCTTTTTATGCTGTTCAGCTCCTATTGTACATATTTTGTTTATTTCCGCTGTAGACATTTATGTATAGCTGAACTGTATTTGTACTAAGTAAGATCCTGTATACTGTGTAACTCTGATGATTACTTTTATCCAGTATATTCTATTGTTCATTATCTGGTGTATTTATTTAATTCAGTTCTGCTATTATATGTTTCTGTGTTATATTCCGAAGATAGCCCTATTTCCGTCTGAACGGGAATTCGGGTCGTCTCATCGTGGTATCAGAGCTTTGGTTAAGCTTAGTTCTGGAATATAACATTTGAACCAACTCGTCAGAAATAGAACCAGTAGTGTTCTAGGACGGGTAACTCTATACAGATAGGATCAGCAATATCCTATTATGAGTATAGTAGAATCAGAACAACTCGTTAGAGATGGGGTCAGAAGTGCCTCAGAACGAGTCGAGAGTAATATGTTTTTAAATAACGCATTTGTGATTATATATATATATAGTCTGGTTTTAGAAATATAATTTTTGAATATATAAAAGATATATTTGAAAAGTTAGAAAGGTTAAAAACAATTGGATTGGTTGTTGTGTTGTGTGATTATAGATTTATCAAACCACTTTCGACTTTGTTCCTTTTCGGGGACGAAAAGTTTTAAGTGGGGGAGATTGTAACGACCCAGAAAATCTGAACCAATTTAAAAATTTTAAATTGGCTAAAATAATGGATTTTAAATATTTAAAATAAATATTCTAAATAATGGCGATGAAAACTGAGTTTGAATCGACATTTGAAAACGAATATAATTAATTATAATTATATATAGAATTGAAAATGGCGCGGTAGTTCGATAATTCGATTTCAAACCTCAATTGAATATACCGGGTGCAAAACAATCCGGATTTTAGTGAAACCAAAAACATTAGGATCTAATTGATGATATCTTTCTAACGAATCTGACCAATCGAAATTTGATAGCGGGAATCAAAAGATATGTCCAGTTGAAAATTCTGAATAGTCGCTATGGAATTCAGGCCCTTAAAAATGGACATTTTGCAGATGACCTCGGATTTCGACGAAACCACTTTTGTTGGGTCCGCAGTGTCAAGTTATTGCTAGGTTTCAAATTTCATAATTTTTCGAATCAATATGTGAGCGTGGCAAAAGAAAACGCGTTTGACCAGTTTCAGTTGATTTTAATCGACTGGAAATTGGCCATTTTTCAAACGGTCTCAGAATTCGACGAAACTAGTTTTGTTAGGACCGTATCGTCAATACGAAGCTAGAAAATATTTTTCTGGAATTTTTCTAGTCAGTATGTGGCCCCGGTAATTTGAAATGTACGTTTAAAATTCAATATAGTGATATAAATGTAAATTCAACGGAAACTGATTGTAACGATCAAATCAGCTTGCGATACATATCCCATTGTGTTCGGAATGGGGGTAAAACGCTATGGGCGACAGGCGGTGGGCCTCGTTTCGAGGTCGTATGTAAAAGTCAACTTTTTGCAAAATTAAATAATTAGATAATAAAAAAAAAAATTCCCTCCTTTACCTTTCTTCCTGCCCCCCCCCCCCCCCCCCCCCGTTCATTTCGATTTCAGACAGAAAGCAAAAAAAAAGAAAAAAAAAGGGGGAACCCTAAAGCCATCGCGACGCTATCGCCAGCCCCCCCTCGATCGAACGCCTCCGACGATCTGCGCAAACCCCTCCGTCCAGCCTCCTCCTCCCATTGACGAAACCCCCGAAGAATCCGACCCCCCAAAGCATCGCGACGCCACCAGACCTAAGCCGCCGTGCCTCGCTCCACCCTTCGCTTCGCCTGCAGCTCCTCCTGCCTCCGACGATCTGCGGAAACCCCCCCCCCCTCTGTAAGTTTTTTTTGTTGTTTTGTTAATTTATTTTTTTATGGATTTAAAAACTGATTTGTTTAGAAGTAAAAACTGATTTTATAAAGAAATAAAAACTGATTTTATAAAGATTTAAAAACTGATTTTATAAAGATTTAAAAACTGATTTTATAAAGAAGTAAAAACTGATTTTATAAAGAAATAAAAACTGATTTTATAAAGATTTAAAAACTGATTTTATAAAGATTTAAAAACTGATTTTATAAAGAAGTAAAAACTGATTTTATAAAGAAATAAAAACTGATTTTATAAAGATTTAAAAACTGATTTTATAAAGATTTAAAAACTGATTTGTTTAAAAGTAAAAACTGATTTTTATTTTTACTTTTTAGGACTTTAAAAAGGAAAAAGGTTTAATCTTTTAATAGAAAAAGATTTGAACTTTTAAAAGAAAAAGATTTGAACTTTTAAAAGAAAAAGATTTGAACTTTGAATAGAAAAAGATTTGAACTTGGAAAAAATAAAGATCATATTTTTAAAAGAGAAAAGACGGAAATTTTATTAAGTAGAAGAAGTAAGATATGATTTTTATATTTTTAAAGCAATAAAAATATAATCTTTATATTAAAAATATAATCTTTATATATTGAATAGCGAAGTCAAAATTCGATTTTTATATATTGAATAACATAGTAAAAATTCGATTTTTACATATGTAGAGATTACGGGCAACGAAAGCGACAAGAAGGCGAAATAGGCGAAGATTTCTATAAAGGAAATGTCGTGCAGTTGGATAGCTATTGGTGAGATTTCTGATTTAAAATATTATATATGTGTGAAATGAAAGTGAATTGCTATATATAAATATATATCTATATATATATACGCCCCTCGTCCACAAACCATGGACGATATTTATTGGTTGAAATGGTTGTGAAAATTGATTGATAGCGAATGATTGTTTGGGATTGTTTGTGATTGATATTGGTTGATTGTGGTTGAAAAATACCCATTTGTGGTTGAGAAATATTTGGTTGAAACCACATAGGATTAGTTTGTGGAAATGAAATAAATATATACATGCCGCCTGCGTGCGAACTAGATGCATGATCCCCATTGTCAAAAACCGCGAGGTTTTAAGGTAGAGCGAGGAGCCGTACTAGGGACGGTCCCGGTTTAACTACCCTGCCGTTATGCTGCCGAAATTTTGAATAATATTCGTATGTTTGAATTATTTTCATATGCTTAAACTATATTTATTCATTGAATAGAAAACCGTCATGTGTTGAATTGATATTCATTCGTTGATTAGAAATTCATGTGTTGAATGGTGTTCATATTTTGAAATAAATTGTTAGATAATAAAAATCACCTTTTATCTATATATAAAATCCTATTTTCGTAACCTATATGAACTATATAGAAAATAGTGTTTTGAAATGAATTGTTTTACAATAAAAACCACATTTTTATTGTATGCAAATCGTCGAAATGTGAAGTGTTAAAAATAGCCACTTGTTCAAAATAAACATATATGAGTTGAAATATTCATTAATTAGCTAATGAAATGATTTGCACCTATTTATGTAACATTAGAATGAATGGTGATTTTAAACCAAATAGAAATCAAATATGAAGTTGAATAGAAAATGATAAATGATAAGAACTGTATATATATGTACATGCATATTTATTGAACAGGTTATAGCAAAGGGGCTAGAGAAGAGGAATAAAATTTTGTGCCCGACAAATAGGTACACATTTACTGTTTTGTTTGGGTGATGATTTTATGAGCCTGTTGGCTAGCCGCTTGGCTTTTTCTTTTTCTTTTTGAGATTAGAAGGACCGGGAACGCTATTTGCAATTTCCCGATGCTCCCGGTGCAGGGGAGGTTATGGCGAAATTTTCCAAAATTTTAAGGTGTTAGAAAAATATTTGAAGTGAAAACGATATGGAAATCATTGAATGAACTATATTTATATAAGTATATAAATATAAATAAAATTAAAACGAAACGAGGCCGTGCAGTTCGTATTTTGAAACCGTGATTTCGAACGACTAGTGCGGGAAATCCGACCATTGGATTTTCCCGAAACCTCAACCGTCGGGTTCGCCTTGGAATAATCTTTCCAACGGCACCAACCTTATAAAAATCCAACGGTTGGATTGTCTGGAATGTTTAATTCAAATCTGAAGAAAAACAGCGCCAGAAACGATTATATTTATATATATATATATAAATATAATTATATTTAATCAAATAACGACGCTGCAGTTCGTAATTTGAAATCAAAAATTCAAACGATTGTACCGGGAGATCCGACCGTCGGATTTTCCCGAAACTGGAACCGTTGGATTCGTTTTGAAAAGACCTTTCTAATGATGTAAATTTTGTGAAGATCCAACGGTTAGATTTTCAGATATGTGTAAATCAAATCTGAAGAAAAACAGCGCCACGGCTGCCTTATGGCCCGAAGCGTCGTTTTGAATAAAATGGCTATTTTAAAATAAATAAAAATAGCGATAAATAGTTATAAAATATCATAAGCGATATGGAATGGAAATAAACTGAATTTGCTTGATTTATGTGATGTTTGATGGTTGAATGTGTTTGGTGTGAAAATTACATTAAAGGACAAAATTGGTGTTGTAGAATAATTTAACCATTGAAATAAATTGAATTGAAATTCTAAATATACGTGAATTATTTGAGAAGGCCGAGTTAATTCTCATTTCAAATAATTGACCGACGATTGAAAGTCGAAGATAAAGACGGTGGTCGAAGACCGGAGATCTTCACCTCGTTTGGATGGTAACCGAGGTCCTGATTGGGAGGCATCCCGAAATATGGATAATGAGTGGTGATCGTCCAGACGTACGTGGTGATCGAAGGGTTTGCGAGGTATTTAGTGCCTCCGGTTTCGTTCAGACCCAGAACGGACTAGTAAATGGACTGTGTGTCTGACATTGGATTTTATTCTATGTTGATTGATCTCTATTAAATATACATCTGTTTGGCGGCGGAGAATTTATTCTTTCGCTTAACGCCCTTCTCTGAGACGCACGAGCTCAGAGGTTGTATATCGATGGACACCAATCGCATGGCGTGAATTGCCTGTGTGGCATGCTAAGATGCAGTGATCAGGGCTTCTGTTGAAAAGCAAAGTCTTGTGGTGATGATCAAAGCACCGCCTGTGTGGCGTAGCTTTGTGTATAACGTGAATTCGCGAGCCTCACCCCCCGGTATGAACCAGAAACGGGAGGAAGGACCTCAGGGAGGACATGCGTTTCCTTCTAGCTAGGGTGGTGTCAGTGACCTACCAGCCCTGACATTTATATACTTTTCACCTATGTGGTTGTTGCTGTTGCGAGGCGCCTCGGTTTGATCGGGCAATTCGGGTCCGATGGAGTCATTCGTTGGCTCATTTACACCCCAAAGTGTGGGGAAACGCAGTGTACAGGAATTTTAATCCACATCGGTGGACCGGCCCTGACGATCCAAGGGTCACTCGAGCTCTGATCCTGAGGGGCGGGCTAGAGCGTCTCGAATTCGGTAAGGACTATCTTTTGCCTTGGTTCATGACGGAAATCCAATTTCCAAATACGTGACGATGCGATTTTGATTGTATACCTATATATGGCGACATAGTGGTATGGGGCATTAATGCCGTCTATGATTGATAGTTATGATTTGAAAAAGTTTTCAAAACATATTGACACTAGCAATAATATCAAATGCCTTTGTTTTATTCGTATCAAGCATATTTTGACCATTATAAGGTAAAACTCTATCCTCCGGTTTGCGTTGCATTGTGTGATGGGAACTGAGTCTTATAATGGTTTCATTTTTATAAAAAGCATAGCGATGTTTAAAAGATTGATTTGTTTTAAAGCACTGGCAATCCAATGGAGTAAACCCGTTCCACGAAAGTGGCGTGGTCCTGTGATTGGCCAATTAGATATGTGTTGAGTGGATTTCTCATACCAGTCCCATGACTGACTCGTAGTTTGTTTCACTTTCAAACTCGGGTGCCCCTTTTTCCACACGGGCAGCCTTGTATTCAGGTTTAGCTGGTTTTTTCTGGATAGCTGGAGCTGAAGATGGATTATATCATTTACCTCTTTTTATGCTGTTCAGCTCCTATTGTACATATTTTGTTTATTTCCGCTGTAGACATTTATGTATAGCTGAACTGTATTTGTACTAAGTAAGATCCTGTATACTGTGTAACTCTGATGATTACTTTTATCCAGTATATTCTATTGTTCATTATCTGGTGTATTTATTTAATTCAGTTCTGCTATTATATGTTTCTGTGTTATATTCCGAAGATAGCCCTATTTCCGTCTGAACGGGAATTCGGGTCGTCTCAATATATATATATATATATATATATATTGTTTTGTTGCAAAGTTATGTTATATATTTTATTCGTTTCGCTGTGAGATTCGTATCACTCTGATTCTGTTCTATGGTGATCTTCTTCTTCTATTCTAATTTTCTATCTTATCTATTCTCAACCTCTAACTTCTTTCTATTAATGATCAGGTATTTCCGATGTCTGAATAGTCAACATGGTGGTTTTGTGTTGATTTTTGGAGTCGAAAATCCCAGTTTGTTACAGTGGTATCAGAGCTGAAGGTTAAGTGATTACCTTGGCTTTGTGGCGTGACTCAGTAGAGATAAGGTTAGTAATGCCCTAGATTGAGTTTGAGTGTATAAATACGAGTGAACGTATTTGTAGATTTTATGAAAATTGTTTTATATTGTGAAGATTTATTGGTTGGGTAGTTTGTGAATTTTGGTCGATCTGTTTGATCCACTTAATCGATAGGGGTTCCTAAACACTCAAGTACGATAAACTGACACAGTATGTTTTGAAAGAGGGTAAATGAAATAATTTTACCCAAACTATATTTTGATATAAACGAATGATTAATATTGGAAATATTATAGTATGTTGGATGCGTTGGTTGTTATTATAATCAAATGAAATTATAAAAAGTGAAATGGTTAAATATAACCAATTAGAATTCATATAAGTGTAATATATGGAATCAGATGAATTAAATCTGAATTTAAAATCAGAATTGGAATTAAAATTCCTAAAAGTTGAAAGAGTGTTTGCAAGGGGATTTGGATTAAATATATGTTAATTTTAAAATCCTAGGAGATTTTAAATTGTTTTAAAGCATTGAAAAAGGATATTTTGAAATGAAATTCAAAATGGAAGTGTTTAAATATGGTTTTGAAAGTGATATAGTATTGAACTCACTTCGATAGCTAGGAAATAACTCTGATGATGCTGGCCACATCATCAGTGTTCGTTTTCGATTTCTAAGTGACGGATTATTACCAAAGATTTGTGTGGGATTGTTTGAGGAAAACAAGTTGTTTGAAATTTAAAAAGGAATGTTTGGTTTTAGAAAAGCTAAGCTATTTAAAAAACTCCCAGAAAGAGGCTGTTTGTATTAAAACAAATTCAAAGAAAATTGGCGAAAGCAAATTGAAATTGTATTAAAACCAGAAGTGGAAATCAAATAGAAATTTGTGAATGCAAATTGGGATTGAATTAAAACCAGTAAGGGGAAATTGAATTGAAATAGAACGATATCGAATAAAGTTGGATTTGTGAGTTGTGAATTTTTTTAAGTATATTGGACGGGTAAGTAAGAATTGATAATGGAATTTGAGTTCAAAATGGAAATCGGCTTAGTTATAAGCGAATGGTTGGATTTGTGGATAAAAACAGATTGGAATTTGATTGAAATAACATTGGTATATGTTGAATTGGTAACAGATCGAAAGGATTTAATGATATGCCCGACAAAAAGGTACACGTTTATTTTTATGGATTTGGTGATTTATGGGCCGATTTGGCAAGCCGCTTGGCTTTTTGATTTTCTTTTTGAATGGAAAGGGCCTAGAGAGGCGAGTTGGGGTTTGAACTATTGATTGGTACAAAGGAAGTACTGGCGAAATTTTCCAAAAATTTAAGGTGTTAGAAAAATTTCAGAATTTTTGAAAATTTTCATTAGTAGAAATAAATTAATATTTTAATTGAAATAAATTAATTCAGTTGAAATTAAAATTAAAGAAGTAAAGAATAATTTTAAACCAGTTAATATGGTTGTTTTCTACCTTAGCAATTTCGAGGACGAAATTATTTTAAGGGGGGAAGAATGTAACGACCCGTATTTTTACGGTATATAAATAATTTATTTAATTATTTAAATAATGGTTTGGTTATTTAAAATGACCAGAATTAAATAATATTGAATATTTAATTAAAATAAATAATATAATAATATATTTAATTTCTGAAATAGTCTGAAATAGTGGAATTCACAAAATGGTGTGAATTGGATCATCTGTGATATTTAATTCAGTTTAAAATTGAATTAGAATAACGAATATATTATTTTAACGACAGTTGAACGTATAATTGTATTATAATTAAAATCGAGCTCGAAATGGCGCTGCAGTTCGTAATTTGGCGATTTGAACTTCAACTGAATGTACAGGATTCGTTTTAAATCGGATTTCTATAAAACAAGAAATCGTAGGAGCTGGTGAAGTATATTTTTCTAGTGGAAGAGAAAAATCGGGATTTCATTGTGTAGATTTTGAGCTATGTCCAAATCAAATTTTAGAAAAGTCGCTATGGAATTCCTTTGAAATTTATAAATATATATATTTATATTATAAAAGGGTTTTATATATAAATCGAATATCGATATAATTGGGAATTTTGAAATATCGAGTTATAAATCCAATTGGAGTTGTATGGTATTTTAGTGTGAATATATACGATAATATTTATTTTTAAATATTAAATTTAATTGTTTTTAAATATATTTATATATTTAAAAGGGTTATTTAGAGCTTTAAAAAAATCCAGTTTTGCAAACGAAATCGAAAATCAATGAAACTAATTTTGTTGGATCCGCAATATTAAATTATTGTTAGATGTCAAGTTCCGTGACTTTTGAAGTCAGTATGTGTCCGTACAGGATTTTAATGTGAAAAACAGTTGATATTTTGACGGTTAAAAATACACTGTGTGAGCTTATATATTTGGCATCCTGGAGTGAAGAGCTTTGATTCTAGGTGGTCATTGAGGGGTGCGATTCAACCTATGTCACTGGAATCTGAAGGGCGCAACCTAGGGTTAGGCATTGTGTGGATTCTGAGCTATAATATGTGAATTCGAGTATTGATTTGAGTTCGGAGATGGATTTAGCATCTAATAGGATATTTTTGGAATTGTACAAAATAAAAGGAGTCGATCTTTTCCCTGAGGTCACGGCTTTTGAGCTGAGCACGCAAGGGAGATGGGGATGTCGGGTTTGGCAAAATGGTGATGAAGTTGAAGTGTTTGTGAAGAGGAGAATTTCCGTGATTTTTGTTTGAATTTACGTTGAAGAATGAAAGAGCAGTAGGAGCTCGAAGTGTCAAAAATGGCAGTGGGTTCCTGGACATCGCGATTTTTAAATTGGGGAAGAACACTATTCAAAACGGGCGGGTTGGAGGGAAGCATGGGCCAGTTCAGTGGGGTAAAAGCCCAATTAGAATTTATTTAAGTTTTGTTTTAATTAAATAACACATATAACTTGTATAATGTATAACTGGCTCATATGTTATCAGAATTTCGAATGGTCAGATCCGTCAGGATTGTATGGACGGTGGCTACACCATGGAACTGACCGGGAGTGAATTGGGGCTCGTTTGGATTTATGGTGAAATTAAACGCCTGAATCAGATCAATGATTGATAACCGTTATATAACGATAAACTGTCTAATGTGAGTAATCTCACTAACTCTACTCAATTTATATTTTTATAAAATATTTTTAGAATCTATAAATGATGGTTGTTTGTTGTGTGTTGGCTGTTTGCTTGAACTGCTAGTTAATTGGTTGAAAATATCGATAACGATATTATTAATCGAGTATTGATTCTGTTTATCAGAATATCTCATATTTGTGTTATTCATGTGATTAACATCTGTGGATGCAGGGAAACAGGTCGGAGGGACCCAACTGGGTTCCTTAACATTTATTTTACTGTTTTTTTTCATATATTGTGTTATATGATGTGATATGAAATATGTTGTTGATTTTGTATGTTGGAATGATACTGATCATTGTTATATGGCACATTAAATACCATAAGGAATACTGGAATGTTAAAAAGGAAATTTTCAAATGTTATATGGAAAAAAAATATTTATAAAATCAAAAGATTTTATAAAAAGAAAACTATTTATTTAGAAAATAAATAGATTAAAAAGGAATATTTATTTGTTAATCAAATAGATAGGATTGAAGGGAAATATATGTAAAACATTTACAGATAGAATTGAAAAAGAAATATTTGTAAACTATTTACAAATAGAATTGAAAAGGAATATTTATTTGAAAATAAATAGAATAGAAAGAGGATGTGACGACCCCAAAACCCTGTATGACGGTGTCAAGGGTAATCTTTGGAATATAACACATAAACAGATAATAGCAGAACATAAATAAATAAATACACCAGATAATGTACAAAAGAATACACTGGATAAACATAATCATCAGAGTTACAAAGTATACAGGATCATACTTAGTACAAAATACAGTTCAGCTATACAAAAATGTCTACAGCGGAAAACAAACATAATATGTACAATAGGAGCTGAACAGCATAAAAAGAGATAAATGATAGAATCCGTCTTCAGCTCCAGCTATCCAGAAAGAGCCTGCTAAAACCTGAATACAAAGCTTCCCATGTAGAAAGAGGGACACCCGAGTTTGCAAGTGAAACAAACTACGAGTCGGTCATGGGACTGGTATGATAAATCTACTTAACACATTTCATAATATGGCTAATCACAGGACCACGCCACTTTCGTGGAACAGGTTTACTCCATTGGATTGCCAGTGCTTTAAAAACAAGTAAATCTTTAAACATCGCAATGCTTTTTATAAAAATGAAGCCATTATAAGACTCAGTTCCCATCACACAATGCAACGCAAACCAGAGGATAGAATTTTACCTTATAATGGCCAAAATATGCTTGATACGAATAAAACAAAAGCATTTGATATTATTACTAGTGTCTATATGTTTCAAAAGCAATTTCAAATCATAATTATCAATCATAGACGGCATTAATGGCCCATACCACTATGTCGCCATATATAGGTATACAATCAAAACCGCAAAGTCACGTATTTGGAAATTGGATTTCCGTCATGAACCAAGGAAAAAGATAGTCCTTACCGACTTTGAGACTGTCTAGCCCGAGTCTTAGGAACAGCCGCAACTGCCCCTTGGATTGTCAGGGACGGTCCAACGATGTGGATTATTATGCCTGAACACTGCGTTTCCTCGCCCTTTGGGGGCGTAAATGAGCCAAATGACTCCATCGGCTCCACATAGTCACCGATATATCCGAGGCGCCTCGTAACAGCAACAACCACACAGGTGAAAATAATATAAATTTCAGGGCTGGTAGGTCACTGACACTACCCTAGCTAGAAGGAAACGCATGTCCTCCCTGAGGTCCTCTCCCGTTTCTGGTTCATACTGGGGTATGAGGCTCGCGAATCAAAGTTATACACAAAGCTATGCCACACAGGCCGTTCTTTGATCATCAACCACAAGACTTTGCTTTTCAACAGAAGCCTTGATCATTTGCCACTTAGGCGTCCCACACAGGCAATTCACTCTATGCGACTGATTTCTATTGATATATAACCTCTGAGCTCGTACGTCTCAGAGAAGGGCGTTAAGCAAGAGAATAAATTCTCCGCCGCCCAACAGATATATATTTAATAGAGATCAATCAGCACAGAACAAAATCCAATGTAAGACACACAGTCCATTTACAAGTTCGTTCTGTGTCTGAACGAAACCGGAGGCACTATATACCTCGCATATCCATCGATCTCCAAGCATGTCTGGACGATCACCACTTATTATCTATATTTCGGGATGCCTCCAAATCAAGACATCAGTTATCATCCAACCGAGGTGAAGATCTCCGGTCTTCAACCACCGTCTTTATCATCGACCTCTTATCGCCGATCAATTATTTGAAATGAGATTTAACTCGGCCTTTCCAAATAATTCACGTATATTTAGAATTTAAATCAATTCATTTCAATGGTTAAATTATTCGACATCAATAATTCTGTTATTAAAGGTAATTTTCACACTAAACACGTTCAACCATCAAATATCTAATAAACCGGGTAAATTTGGTTTATTTCCATTCCATATCGTTTATAATATTTTATAACGATTTATCGCTATTTTTATTCACTTAAAAATTAGCCAGTTCATTCAAACGACGCTTCAGGCCATAATGCGGCCGTGGCGCTGTTTTTCTTCAGATTTGATTTACACATATCTGAAAATCTAACCGTTGGATCTTCCAAAAATTTATATCATTAGAAAGATCTTTTCAAAACGAATCCAACGGTTTCAGTTTTGGGAAAATCCGACGGTCGAATCTCCCGGTATACTCGTTTGAAGTTTCGATTTCGAAATATGAACTGCAGCGTCGTTATTCGATTTAATTTAATTATATATATATATATATATATATATATATATATATATATAATCGATTCTGGCGCTGTTTTTCTTTAAATTTGAATTAAACATTCAAGACAATCCAACCGTAGGATCTTCACAAAGTGGGTGTCGTTGGAAAGATATTTCCAAGGCGAACCCAACGGTTTCAGTTTCGGGAAAATCCGATGGTCGAATCTCCCGCACTAATCGTTTGAAATCACGGTTTCAAAACACGAACTGCAGCTTCGTTATTCGATTTATTATATATATATATATACATATGACTATAATTCATTCTTCGAATTCAAAACCATATTCATTTCATATATTTGATAAAAATGATATTTTTATCCCACAGATATTTATTTCAACACATCACCATTTTTAACACTTCATATTCACGATAAAAATGCAGATTTTATTGTTCGATCTATATATTCAACACATGAATGTTTTCGACTTCACACATACGATAAAATGTGATTTTTATCGTTCTAGTCCTTTATTCAACACATGAATATTTTCTATAGTTGGTATATATAATAAAAATGATATTTTTATCTTTCAAACAAATTTACTCAACACATGAGCTTCATTCAACACATGAATTTCTATAGTTCATATATATAATAAAAATGTGATTTTTATTGTAAAACAATTTATTTCAAAACACGATTATTTTATATAGTTTATATATAAGGTAAAAATGTTATTTTTGGTGTTAAAACTATTTATTTAAAACACTAATATTTTATATAGTCTTTATATATGATAAAAATGTTATTTTTATTTTTCAAAGAATTTATTCAATACACGAACTCCATTCAACACATGAATTTATTTCAACACAGGAATTTCTATTCAACACATGAATTTAATTTCAACGTTCAACACATGAATTTTATTTCAACATTCAACCCATGAATTTTATTTCAACATTCGAATTTAAATCAAACACAGAAATATTTCAGAAAATTTCAGCAGCATAACAGCAGGGTAGTTAAAACCGAGACCGTCCCTAGTACGGCTCCTCGCTCTACTTTAAAGCCTCGTAGCTTTTGACAATGGGGATTTTCAATATCTAGTTCGTATGCAGACGAATTTTCCCATATACTAATCCTATTGGGATTTCAACCACAATCATTTATTTCAAATCAACCATTCATGATATTCACCAAATTTTCACATCAACCAATAATCCAAACAATATCACAACCAATACATATCGTCCATGGTCTGTGGACGATGGGAGTGTATATATATAAATAGATATACGCATATAACTATATTTCGATTTCATTTCAATATCATTTCAATTTATTTCAACGCACATATCATTTTTACAACGCATATATAACTTATACATCGAACATACAACTTATACAACGCTTATACATGTGGTGTACTAACTCATACTTCGACTATATAATTTATACATCGTGGTTTTCCATATCGTTTATAATTCAGAAATCTCACATTGGGTTCCACTCCACCAAAAATAGCAGAAGGCTCAGAAAAATATGCGGTCTCTTCTAGAATGTAAAAGACGTCCTCATGAGTCCACTATCTCTTGTTTCACTGAATTTCGTCAACAAACGAAAAAGATATGATTTTTACAGTGAAATCAAAAACCGTAGTGCTTTAAAGTGCTATAAACAGTTTAAAATATAAAGGTTGTTACCTCCCAGAAATCGTTAAAACTAGGTTTAGCTTTTTCGATTAATCCACGAAGCTATAGCACGATCGGACCATACAGCGTTGAAGAGGGAGGAGAGGGCTTTGGGGCGCCTGTGGTGGCGTCCAGTTCGACGCTGGCACGGAGGTGCGGCGGGCCTTCAAACGGCCGGAGTTCGAGACCCCCGATCTCGACGAACCTTCCACGATACCAGGCGAGAGGGGTACGGATTTGAAGCTCTCGATGGGATCTTCAAAAGCTTCAACTAGGTCGAAGTGTGATTTTGCGTGTGGAGGGAGAAATCAAGGAGGGAAGGTCTAAACGATTTTCGCCGTCGCGATTTAGGTATCGGGGAGAGAGAATTTTAAATGGGCCACTCAGGTTTTTTTGTTTAATTTATATATTTTTAAAATTCTAAAATACCCCTTATCTCATACGAACTCCAATCCAAACCCAACGACTGTCGTCCCTAGCTAAATACCCCCATCCCAAACACAATGGGATATGTTTCGTAAGCCCATTCGACTGTTTCAGTCAGTTTTTCTTCAAATTAAAATATAAAACATTCAATATTTAATTTGAACGTACATTTCAATTTGCCGGGGCCACATACTGATCCCAAAAATTCCCGAAAAATAAATCTAGCTATGTTTTGACGATACGGTCCCAACAAAACTAGTTTCGTCGAATTCTGAGACCGTTTGAAAAATGGCCCTTTTTTGGTCGATCCAATTTAACAAAAATCGACCAAACACATTTTCCTTTGCCACGCTCACATACTAACTTCAAAAATTATGAAATTTGAAACCTAGCAATAATTTGACATCCCGGACCGAACAAAAGTTGTTTCGTCGAATTCTGAGGTCATTTGCAAAATGGCTATTTTCACGGGCTATACAAACTTTATAGCAACCTTTCTGAAAATTCATTTGGCCGTAACTTTTGATTCCCGCTATGAAACTTCAATTTTTCAGATTCGTTAGAAAGATATTCACTAACAGATTTAAATATTTTTGGTTTCACTAAAATCCGTTTTGTTTTGCACCTGGTGCAGTCAGTCAAAGTTTGAACTGAAATTTTGAAACTACCGCGCCATTTCAGGCCTTGTTTATAATTCAAAGTAATTATATTTATTTTCAAACGTCGATTCAAACACAATTTTCGTCGTTATTATTTAAAATATTTATTTTAAATATTTAAAATCCACCAAAATAGCTAATTTAAAATTTTCAAAGTGGTTCAGATTTTCCGGGTTGTTACAATCTCCCCCACTTAAAACTTTTCATCCCCGAAAAGGAACAAAGTCGAAAGTGGATTAATTAACCAACTCTACTTTCAATCTGGCTTCCATTCTTGAACTTTTCAGTTTCTAATAATTTTCAAATTCTTCAAAAATTTGGCTAACACCCTAAATTTTCAAAAAAATTCGCCATAACCTCCTTTGTACGGGGGACTTCGGGATATTTCAAATAGCCTCCCATGGCCCTCACCAATCCAAAAGAAAAAGGAAAAGCCAAGTGGCTAGCCAATCGGCTCATAAAATCATCAAATCCCAAGAAATACAATAAACGTGTACCTATTTGTCGGGCAAACAATTTTATTCCTCTGCTTAGTTATTTATCCATAACCTGTTCACACATATATAATGCGCATGTATATATTTCTATCTATTTTCAATTTAGTTCAATATTTGTTCAATTTGGCTAAATGGTTCAAAATTCTAATTAATCAACCAAAAGTCAAACAACACAACCAACAATCAATTTGTTTTATCTTTCAAAAATATACTGATTAATTCATATACTCTTATCAAATCATTCAGACTATATGATTAAAATTTTACATCCATGAAAAGAAAACAACGACAAAGTAGAGAACATAATGGAAATTTCAAAATATGGTAAATGTACCTTGCACCGGAGTCAATTAGAGATATCCACTCGACACTTAGGATAGGCTTTCTGAATGCTTTCCTCGGTTTCCCAAGTACAATCTCGCGAATCTCCACTCCATTGCACTTTGACTAAGTGAACCTTCTTGTTCCTCAGCTCTTTGGTTTCTTTGCCAATTATCTTTAGCGGCTCTCTTCTAACAGTCAATTCTGGAGTAATTTCGATATCCCACTGTGTTGCTTCTTCCACAATCAAGTCTGGATTGTAAACATGATTTCGAAGTTGAGATATGTGAAATACATCATGCACTCCAGGCTACCAATCAGGCAATTGAACTCTATACGTGAGAGTTCCAATCCGTTCAAGTATAGGGAATGGACCAATAAATCTGGGCGCCAACTTCCCATTTTTGCCAAATCGAATCACTCCTCTCATCGGAGAAACCCTTAGATATACATAGTCACCAACAGCAAATGCTAAATCCCTCCTTCTCAGGTCTGCATATCTCTTCTGTCGGCTTTGAGCTGCTAGCAATCGTTTCTTAATGAAATCGACTTTATCCGCAGCTTCGCGAATCATATCTGGTCCCAACACAAGCCTATTACCAGGTTCTACCCAACAAGCAGGAGATCGGCACGGTCTACCATACAATGCTTCGAATGGTGACATTGTCAGGCTCGCTTGGTAGCTGTTGTTGTATGAGAACTCAGCCAAATGCAAATGGTCTTCCCATAATCCACCAAAATCAAGAACACAAGCCCGCAATAAATCTTCTAGTATATGATTCACCCTCTCAGTCTGACCATCTGTCTGAGGATGATAGGCGGTGCTTAGATTCAGCTTCGTTCCCAGTTCTACTTGAAATGCCTCCCAGAATTTGCTAGTAAATATTGGATCTCTATCACTAACTATACTGATCGGCACTCCATGTAGCCTAACAATTTCTTTGAAATAAATCTGTGCTAGACTTTGAGCGGTTCTATTTGATCTGACATGTATAAAATGGGCGGTCTTCGTGAAGCGATCTACGATCACCCAAATACTGTCATTCCCTTTCTTGGTTCTGGGAAAACCATCTATGAAGTCCATGGAAATATGTTCCCACTTCCAACCTGGAATGTCCAGCGGTTGCAACAATCCGACAAGTTTCTGTCGGTCTCTTTTGACTAGCTGGCAAGTTGGACACTTGCTAACATATATAGAAACGTCCCTTTTCATAGCCTTCCACCAGAATGTTCGCTTGATATCATTATACATTTTGCTCACACCTGGATGGATACTCGGCTTGGACTTGTGACATTCGTCTAACACTTCTCTTTTGAGCTCGGGGATGTCGGGAACACAAATCCTTCCTCTCAATCTCAGGATCCCATCGTTATCTATTTGAAAGCCCGAGGGTTCGCCTTTCTGAATCCTTTTGATCATATCCTTAATAAAATTATCATCCTTCTGAAGAATAGATATTTTGTCAATTAAGGAAGTCGTAATAATAAAACTGGCGATTATTGCATTCTTTCGACTCAGCGCATCTGCCACAACATTGGCTTTCCCTGGAGTGTACAATATCTCAAAATCGTATGCTGCAAGAAATTCTAGCCAACGCAGCTGCCTTAGATTCAAGTCTTTCTGGGTGAACAGATACTTTAGCGACTGATGATCTGTAAACAGTTCGAATTTCTCACCCAAAAGATAGTGCCTCCAGATTTTTAAAGCAAACACGATGGCCAACAGCTCAAGATCATGAGTAACATAATTTTTCTCATGCGGTTTCAGCTGACGGCTAGCATAAGCAACCACTTGACCTCTCAGCATTAATACTGCACCAAGGCCTTCTCTAGAGGCATCTGTCCAGACCTTTAAGTCTTGATTGCCATCGATAATCGTTAACACTAGAGCAGTCGTTAATCTTAATTTTAGCTTCTGAAAAGCCTCCTCACATTCGGGAGTCCACTTGAATTTTGCGTGCTTCTTTGTAAGCCTTTTTAAGGAACTAGATATCTTCGAAAAATCTTTAACGAACTTCCGATAATAACTATCCAATCCAAGAAAACTACGAACTTCTGTGGGAGTACTAGGCTGCTTCCAATTTTGAATAGCGGTGATTTTACCAGGATCCACAGAAATTCCTTCTTTCGATACTACGTGGCCAAGAAACTTGACTTCTTCTTGCCAGAATATACATTTGGAAAGTTTGGCCTTCAAGACATTCTTTCTAAGAATTTCTAACACTTGTTCCAAATGTTTCGCGTGCTCGCTCTCTGACTTAGAGAAGATCAATATGTCATAAATGAAAACCAAAACATATTTATTCAGGACATCGCGGAATACCCGGTTCATCAGATCGACAAAATAGGCAGGAGCATTACATAAGCCGAACGGCATTACTAACCATTCATAGAATAAATCGGGACCTCTGAATGTTGTCATAGGAACACACTCTTCGGCAATACGAAGCTGATGGAAACCTGTAGCTAGGTCCATCCTTGAGAATACCTGTGCGCCATTCAATCGATCCAGCAAATCATCAATCCGCGGCAATTGATATTTGTTCTTCAATGTCAGCGTGTTCAAGTCAAGATAATCCACACATAGTCGAAGAGTACCGTCTGACTTTGGGACAAACACCACTGCTGCCCCCCAATCAGAGAAACTAGGCCTGATTAGACCCTTCCATACAAGCTGTTGAGTTTGATTATCTAATTCTTCTTTCTCCTTTAGAGTCATTCTCCGAATAGCATGCACTACTGGCCTTGCATTCGGGATTAAAGCGATCTTGAAATCAATTTCCCTCTTCGGAGGTAAGCTAACAACTTCTTCGAACACATCTGCATAATTCTTCACGACAGGAATATCTTTTATGAGGTCCGTAATATTCTCTGTGACTACAGGGATATTTTCTATTTGAGCAGGAGAAACATCAACAGCTGACCAAAAGTCTTTTCTATTTGAATTCGGACCTTCACATGGTATGGTGATATAATCCCCTGATTTAATCTTTGCCCTAACCACTCTCTCGGCACATTTAACCTCAGCTTCATATTTGGTTAACCAATCCAATACCAAAATAAGATCGAATTCGGTAAAATTCATGACGATCGAGATGGTAGGAAACCGATATCGGGAAAAAGAGACAGGCACACCACATACCTAACTAAGATCGAGGGAACCCCCAACCGGATTATGGACAGTGATAGGTTCTTTGAGCCTTTTCAAATTCAAATCCAGCTTCTTAACTGCATTCTTTGCAATAAAGCTTCGTGACGCACCTGTATCAAATAGTACTTTAATTGGAATATTTTTTACAATAAGCGTGCCTTCCAAAACATCAGACCTTCCCGGACTGGACGAGGATGCAGGAACTTCCTCCACTTCATTCACATGCACTTTGGTCCTTTTTAACAGCCAACAATCTTGCTTTACGTGACCAGCCTGATGGCAAAGATTGCATTTTCTAATTTCTTGAAACTTGTTCTTGGATTTAGATTCATTTTTCTTTTGCTTCTTTGAGGATTTACAATTCCTGGTCAAATGCCCTTGCTTATTGCAGTTAGCGCATACAACATTCGTTACGGGTTCTTTCTCAGATTTAACCCTTTTCCTCTTGGCTTTGGGCTTCACACTGACCTCAGGCATCGTACTAGCCTCAGGACTATTAGTCTCAGACTCCTCTTTGTTACTAGGACGGACTTCCTCTTCGTCGTTCAAAAGACCTTTCTTATGGAGATCTTCATACTGATAAGCCATGTATATCATTTCTGAAAAAGGAAGCTTCACATGCCCCATTACACTACTTTGGTACTTTCTTTGAAGCCCGTTAATAAATCTCAGATTCTTCCTCTTCGGATTTTGAATTAGATGAGGGGTAAAATGAGAAAGTTCGTTGAATTTCTTATGATATTCTGGGATATTCATATCTCCTTGTATCAAATAGCAGAATTCATCACATAACCGCTCAGTTGCTTCTGGAGGAGTAAATCTTTCACTAAAAATCTCTTTGAATCTATCCCAGGTGATATCACCTTCTGGATTATCTTTAATGATTGTTTCCCACCTGATTGAAGCTTCTTCTTTGAGCGCCCAAGATGCCACTAATCTTTTCTGATCATCTCTCAGTTGGAAACGCTCAAAAATTCTTTCAGCAGAACTCATCCAAGCTTGAGTTTGAATAATCGATTCATTGCCCGAGAATTGTGCTCCACCCAGATTTCGATATCTCTTAAATATAGCCTCTAGATCTGGTTGTGCATTCCTTCTGTTTTTTATTTTCATTTTCTAGTACTTCTGCAAATAGTAGACCAAGTGTCAGGTCAACAGAAAATATATTTTAAAGCATAGAGACATATACTTGAATGTAAATGCATCTATCGAGGTGTATTCCATTCTGCTATACTCATACTAGGATATTACTGATCCTATCTGTAATGGGCTATTCGTCCTAGAACACTACTGGTTCTATTTCTGACGAATTCAATAATATGTTATATTTAAGAACTAAGCTTAACCAAAGCTCTGATACCACGTTGTGACGACCCCAAAACCCCGTACGACGGTGTTAAGGGTAATCTTTGGAATATAACACATAAACAGATAATAGTAGAACAAAAATAAATAAATACACCAGATAATGTACAAAAGAATACACTGGATAAACATAATCATTAGAGTTACACAGTATACAGGATCATACTTAGTGCAAAATACAGTTCAGCTATACATAAATGTCTACAGCGGAAAACAAACATAATATGTACAATAGGAGCTGAACAGCATAAAAAGAGATAAATGATAGAATCCGTCTTCATCTCCAGCTATCCAGAAAGAGCCTACTAAAACCTGAATACAAGGCTACCCGTGTAGAAAGAGTGGCACCCGAGTTTGCAAGTGAAACAAACTACGTGTCAGTCATGGGACTGGTATGAGAAATCTACTTAACACATTTTATAATATGGCTAATCACAGGACCACGCCACTTTCGCGGAACAGGTTTACTCCATTGGATTTCCAGTGCTTTATAAACAAGTAAATCTTTAAACATCGCAATGCTTTTTATAAAAATGAAGTCATTATAAGACTCAGTTCCCATCACACAATGCAACGCTAACCGGAGGATAGAGTTTTACCTTATAATGGCCAAAATATGCTTGATATGAATAAAAAAGCATTTGATATTATTACTAGTGTCTATATGTTTCAAAAGCAATTTCAAATCATAAGTATCAATCATCGACGGCATTAATGGCCCATACCACTATGTCGCCATATATAGGTACACAATCAAAACCGCAAAGTCACGTATTTGGAAATTGGATTTCCGTCATGAACCAAGGCAAAAGATAGTCCTTACCGACTTCGAGACTGTCTAGCCCGAGTCTCAGGAACAGCCGCAACTGCCCCTTGGATCGTCAGGGCCAGTCCACCGATGTGGATTATTATGCCTGAACACTGCGTTTCCCTGCACTTTGGGGCGTAAATGAGCCAAATGACTCCATCGGCTCCACATAGTCACTGATATATCTGAGGCGCCTCACAACAGAAACAACCACACAGGTGAAAATAGTATAAATGTCATGGCTGGTAGGTCACTGACACCACCGTAGCTAGAAGGAAACGCATGTCCTCCCTAAGATCCTCTCCCGTTTCTGGTTCATACCGGGGTGTGTGGCTCGCGAATCAACGTTATACACAAAGCTATGCCACACAGGTCGTGCTTTGATCATCAACCACAAGACTTTGCTTTTCAACAGAAGCCTTGATCATTTGCCACTTAGGCGTGCCACACAGGAAATTCACTCTATGCGACTGATTTCTATCGATATATAACCTCTGAGCTCGTATGTCTCATAGAAGGGCGTTAAGCAAGAGAATAAATTCTCCACCGCCAAACAGATATATATTTAATAGAGATCAATCAGCACAGAACAAAATCCAATGTCAGACACACAGTCCATTTACAAGTTCGTTCTGGGTCTGAACGAAACTGGAGACACTATATACCTCGCATATCCATTGATCTCCAAGCACGTCTGGACGATCGCCACTTATTATCTATATTTCGGGATGCCTCCCAATCAAGACATCAGTTATCATCCAACCGAGGTGAAGATCTCTGGTCTTCAACCACCGTCTTCATCATCGACCTCTTATCGCCGATCAATTATTTGAAATGAGATTTAACTCGGCCTTTCCAAATAATTCACGTATATTTAGAATTTAAATCAATTCATTTCAATGGTTAAAATATTCGACATCAATAATTCTGTTATTAAAGGTAATTTTCACACTAAACACATTCAACCATCAAATATCTAATAAACCGGGTAAATTTGGTTTATTTCCATTACATATCGTTTATAATATTTTATAATGATTTATCGCTATTTTTATTCACTTAAAAATTAGCCAGTTCATTCAAACGACGCTTCAGGCCATAACGCGATCGTGGCGCTGTTTTTCTTCAGATTTGATTTACACATATCTGAAAATCTAACCGTTGGATCTTCACAAATTTTATATCATTAGAAAGATCTTTTCAAAACGAATCCAACGGTTTCAATTTTGGGAAAATCCGACGGTCGGATCTCCCGGTATACTCGTTTGAAGTTTCGATTTCGAAATACGAAATGCAGCGTCGTTATTCGATTTAATTTTATTATATTTATACATATATATAATCGACTCTGGCGCTGTTTTTCTTCAAATTTGAATTAAACATTCCAGACAATCCAACCGTTGGATCTTCACAAAGTGGGTGTCGCTGGAACGATATTTCCAAGGCGAACCCAACGGTTTCGGTTTCGGGAAAATCCGATGATCGGATCTCCCGCACTAATCGTTTGAAATCACGGTTTCAAAACACAAACTACAGCTTCGTTATTCGATCTACTTTAATTATATATATATATAATTCATTCTTCGATTTCAAAACCATGTTCATTTCATATATTTGATAAAAAATATATTTTTATCCCACAGATATTTATTTCAACACATCACCATTTTTAACACTTCATATTTACGATAAAAATGCAGATTTTATTGTTCGATCTATATATTCAACACAAGAATGTTTTCGACTTCACACATGCGATAAAATGTGATTTTTATCGTTCTAGTCCTTTATTCAACACATAAATATTTTCTATAGTTGGTATATATAATAAAAATGTTATTTTTATCTTTCAAACAAATTTACTCAACACATGAGCTTCATTCAACACATGAATTTCTATAGTTCATATATATAATAAAAATGTGATTTTTATCGTAAAACAATTTATTTCAAAACATGATTATTTTATATAGTTATATATAAGGTAAAAATGTTATTTTTGGTGTTAAAATGATTTATTTAAAACACTAATATTTTATATAGTCTTTATATATGATAAAAATGTTATTTTTATTTTTTAAAGAATTTATTCAATACACGAACTCCATTCAACACATGAATTTATTTCAACACGGGAATTTCTATTCAACACAATTTCAATGTTCAACACATGAATTTTATTTCAACATTCAACACATGAATTTTATTTCAACATTCGAATTTAAATCAAACACAAAAATATTTCAGAAAATTTCAGTAGCATAACGGCAGGGTAGTTAAAACCGGGACCGTCCCTAGTACGGCTCCTCGCTCTACCTTAAAGCCTCGCAGCTTTTGACAATGGGGATTTTCAATATCTAGTTCGTACACAGACAAATTTTCCCATATACTAATTCTATTGGGATTTAAACCACAATCATTTATTTCAAATCAACCATTCATGATATTCACCAAATTTTCACATCAACCAATATTCCAAACAATATCACAACCAATACATATCGTCCATGGTCTGTAGACGAGGGGAGTATATATATATACACACACGTATATAACTATATTTCGATTTCATTTCAATATCATTTCAATTTATTTCAACGCACATATCATTTTTACAACGCATATATAACTTATATATCGAACATACAACTTATACAACGCTTATACATGTGGTGTACAACGCTTATATAACTCATACTTCGACTATATAATTTATACATCGTTGTTTTCCATATCGTTTATAATTCAGAAATCTCACATTGGGTTCCACTCCACCAAAAATAGGTCTCTTCTAGAATGTAGAAGACACCCTCACGAGTCCACAGTCTCTTGTTTCACTGAATTTCGTCAACAAATGAAAAAGATATGATTTTTACAGTGAAATCAAAAACCGTAGCGCTTTAAAGTGCTATAATCAGTTTAAAATATAAAGGCCATTACCTCCCAGAAATCGTTCAAAACTAGGTTTAGCTTTTTCGATTAATCCACGAAGCTATAGCACGATCGGACCATACAGCGTTGAAGAGGGAGGAGAGGGCTTTGCGGCGCCGGTGGTGGCATCCAGTTCGACACTGGCACGGAGGTGCAGCGGGCCTTCAAATGGCCAGAGTTCGAGACCCCCGATCTCGACGAACCTTCCACGATACCAGGCGAGAGGGGTACGGATTTGAAGCTCTCGATGGGATCTTCAAAAGCTTCAACAAGGTCGAAGTGTGATTTTGCGTGTGGAGGGAGAAATCAAGGAGGGAAGGTCTGAACGATTTCTGCCATCGCGATTTAGGTATCCGGGAGAGAGAATTTTAAATGGGCCAATGAGGTTTTTTTGTTTAATCTATATATTTTTAAAATTCTAAAATACCCCTTATCTCATACGAACTCAAATCCAAACCCAACGACTGTCGTCCCTAGCTAAATACCCCCATCTCGAACACAATAGGATATGTTTCGTAAGCCCATTCGACTGTTTCAGTCAGTTTTTCTTCAAATTAAAGTATAAAGTATAAAACATTCAATATTTAATTTGAACGTACATTTCAATTTGCTGGGGCCACATACTGATCCCAAAAATTCCCGAAAAATAAATCTAGCTATGTTTTGACGATACGGTCCCAACAAAACTAGTTTCATCGAATTCTGAGACCGTCTGAAAAATGGCCTTTTCTGGTCGATCCAATTTAACAGAAATCGACCAAACACATTTTCCTTTGCCACGCTCACATACTAACTTCAAAAATTACGAAATTTGAAATCTGGAAATAATTTGACATCCCGGATCCAACAAAAGTGGTTTCGTCGAATTCTGAGGTCGTTTGCAAAATGGCTATTTTCACGGGCTATATAAACTCTATAGCGACCTTTCTGAAAATTCATTTGGCCGTAACTTTTGATTCCCGCTATGAAACTTCGATTTTTCCGATTCGTTAGAAAGATATTCACTAACCGATTTAAATATTTTTGGTTTCACTAAAATCCGTTTTATTTTGCACCCGGTACAGTCAGTCAAAGTTTGAACTGAAATTTTGAAACTATCGCGCCATTTCAGGCCTTGTTTATAATTCAAAGTAATTATATTTATTTTCAAACGTCGATTCAAACACAATTTTCGTCGTTATTATTTAAAATATTTATTTTAAATATTTAAAATCCACCAAAATAGCCAATTTAAAATTTTCAAACTGGTTCAGATTTTCAGGTTTGTTACAGAGGAATACATATGGATTTTATATAAAAAGAAAATATTTTATAAATAAATAGAATTATCAAAAAGGGATATATTTGGTAAATAAATAAGTTATCATAAAAGGAAATACTTGAAAAGTGAATAGAATAGTATAAAAGAGAATTTTATATTTGAAAGGTTTAGACCCGTGCTTCGCACACGGGTATAACATGATGTGGGTTTAAAACAAAGATTTTAAATAGAATATATTCTAACAGATAGATTGAGAAGATAAATTTATGAATAATATTTTATAAATTAAATAAAATGTTTATCACTGGATAAATAGAATATATAAGTCAGGACTTATATAGAGAAGTAAGAATCGATTTCAACATCGATATTTGAAACTAAATAAACGTAGAGTTAATCAAAGGAGTTAATCAGTTAGAGTTAATCAATTAGAGTTAATCCATTAGAGTTTATCAGTTAGAGTTAATTAGTTAGAGTAAATCGATTAGAGTTAGAATTAATCGAATTGGAGTTAACTGAACATAGTTAATCGAATTAGAATTAATTGAATATTAGTTATTCAATTAGAGTTGATCGAATATAGTTATTTGAGATAGAGTTAGTCAACATAGTTATTTAGGATGAGTTGCCATTTCGTACGACTGCTAGCGTAATTCGCAGGGCTGCAGATAGCCTACGGCGGTCGGATGTTTCCTGAGGGAATCAGGCGTAACCATTGTGATCGCTGCGATCTAGAGTCAAGCGAATGGAGTTAAATTAAACATTAGCCATTCGAAATAAAGTTAAAACAGACATAGTTATTCGAATATAAGTTAATCGAATATTAGTTATTCAATAGGAGTTAAATAAGTTGAGTTAAATAAGTTAAGTTAATCAAGTAAGTTAATCGAGTTGAGTTAATCGAGTTGAGTTAATCAAGATGAGTTAATCAAACCGAGTTAATCCAAATGAGTTAATCAAAGGAGTTATTCGAAATAGTTATTCGAATAGAATTAAGGGAATTAATCGAATATAGTTTATTCAAAAGGAGATTAATTGAATACAAATCATTCGAAGAGAGTTAATCGAATGTAAATCATTCGAAGAGAGATTATCGAATATAGTTATTCGAAGAAAGAGTTATCGAATATAGTTTATTCGAAAAGGAGTTATCGAATAGAGATTTTTCCAAAGAGAATTATACGTTGAAATCGATTATATCGAATTCGGGAAAGTAATATTTACTTTTCGTTTTTAATCAAGATTTACATATTTATTAATGAATTAGTGGTTTAGTTATTTAGTTAAATTAAGGAGTAAAAGTTGTACTTTGAAGTTGGATGTTTAAGAAGAAGGGATTATAACGCTATAGTTAAAATCAATGGTTTTAAAATAAAGAAGTGGATTCAAAAATAGAATCCGAGTTACATAAGGAAGTTTGTTAAAGGTTTAAAAGGTGAACTTTGTCTATTTCGAGGTTATAAATGTTGTTCAATTAAGGTCTGAGAGGTAATTATACCCCAACTTGATTGACTTCGTTTTAACTAAGGGATGGGTAAGGTTAGATAGTGAAAGTTGGTCAAGTGAATTTAGTTAATAAGTGTAATGGTTCGAAATGGCTTAGTGATGTTTATTTAAACATCTGTTAAATCCAACAACGGATTTTTGGAAGTGTTTTTCTAATAAAAGAATCAGAAATGTTTTCTAATTTAGAAAACAAGAAAAGGGAGTAATCTGGAAATGTTTCCAATGTTAATAAAGTATATTTTCTAAATTTAGAAAATAAGAATTTACGAATATATAGAAAGGGAAAATGGATAAATTAATGATAATTTAATTAAAAAGATAAATGTTGAATGTTGATTGATTGATAGAATTTCCATCTGGAAATAATATTGTTGTTTGCACACTTGTTTTTCTTTGATAGTTAAATCACTGACTACCGAAGTTTTCGACCATTTTTCCGTCGTCAATACGGAGAGACCGGGATCAGATCCATTATCTAAAAACCACTCTATATGGACGTTAGCATTGCGATCAAATATGATGGAGATAATGAAGATGGAGTTATGCCAGGGCTATCCTGTTTACAGAATACTGCCTTCGTTTTGTCCAGTCCAGGACAACGTGAATGGACTAATGTCTGACAGAGTATATCTAACGAATCGCGTAAGTTGATCTCTTCAAACGTACTTACGTTTGGTGGCAGAGGAATTCGTTTCTCTTAGCTTTATACCCGTGGTATTTTTGGGGAAATAAATTTTTGATTTGGCGGGTATGACGATGTGTCATTCAAAGTGACTGGCGGTCAGGTGTATCAAAGATACGTTATGACCTCAAGCCTCATCAACCAGGAAATGACAGAAATCGGGTAGGCAGCATGGCTAAGTGGGTCGCTCCCATTAGGGTGTGTATCACCTATCTAGAGAAAATCCAATTCATTCTTTTATCTATTTTCGATGCTGTCCCTTTTTGGGAAACGGTGGGTAGCTCCCAACCGTTGGTGATGTACATTCGATACACTCAAGCGAAATGAGTGGTCGGTCATGTGTGGGCCGGGTTGCAAGACGTTCTTGTTAAACCCAGTGTATTCGCCTCTAGAGATACACTATTGGCAGGTGGTCCCATACCTTGTCATAATCGGAATCCAATCTCCAATAAGTGCCAATGGTTTTATTTGTATACCATATATGTGGAGCATGGGATTCAAGCGTTCTGCTAGATTGTTAATTACTTGTGATTAGACACTATTATAATATTAGAAAAGTATTGATTTTGAAAGTGTTTTGGGTTATCGTAAGGTAAAAACCGTCCGTGTTTGTGTGTGGATCGGTCTTACGATTACCTTTTCTTTTGAAAAGGATTTTGAAAAGTTAAACAAAATGATTTGAGTTTACTCACACCAGTCCCATGACTGACCCAGAGTTTATTTTGTTTTGTTTTCCCTAAACTATTGGGTGCCCAAATTTGTACGGGCAGTCAAGTAGTTTAGGTCTTTACAGATATAATTGGAGGAGCTTGAAGCAGGAGGCTTCAGGATTATATTGCTATTGTTATTTCCGCTGTGTGTAAGTGTTGTACTCTGATAATGTTATTCTATATATATACACACACACACTGTTTTGTTGCAAAGTTATGTTATATATTTTATTCGTTCCGCTGTGAGATTCGTATCACTCTGATTCTGTTCTGGGGTGATCTTCTTCTTTTATTCTAATTTTCTATCTTATCTATTCTCACCCTCTAACTTCTTTCTATTAATGATCAGGTATTTCCAATGTATGAATAGTCAACATGGTGGTTTTGTGTTGATTTTCGGAGTCGAAAATCCCAGTTCGTTACATGCATAAATAATAATATATTATTTAATTATTTGTTGGTTGAAACCCCACATGGGTCTTGGGATGATATTCTAATCACATATCTCCCTTGTGATTAGTTGTAAAATGCACTCTGGTTGTTATTTGGATGTTTCATCATTATTATAGAATACCTACGATGTGTGAAATCCATATGACTAAAATTATATGGTAATTGATTGGGTCTCATTTCAATTCTGAAATAAAAGACTGTTCTAAAATAAAGGTTATTATTTTTATTTTATATAGGAACGTAAAAATTGTCAGAACTTGTTTAACAATAAAAATTATCTCTTTATTGTTATATAAGAACATATGAATTATTAAAATATGTTTTTGAATAAAATCATTCTTTTATTAACATTTAGAAACATGAAAAAAGAAAAAGATGTTTTAAATGAAAATAACATTTTAGAATGAAAAGAGACATTTTAATGAAAATAACACTTTAGAATGAAAAGGAGACATTTTAATGAAAAGATCATATAAAAGAATCATATTTATATAAAATAAACATTTTTTTACATAAAAGAATCATTTTAATGAAAAGGATATTTTCATTGTAAATTATATAAAAGGATATTTTCACTATAAATTATATAAAAGGATATTTTCATTGTAAATTATATAAAAGGATAATTTCATTGTAAATTATATAAAAGGACATTTTCATTGTAAATTATATCAAGGGACATTTTCATTGTAATTATATAAAAGGATATTTTCATTGTAAATTATATAAAAGGATATTTTCATCGTAAATTATATAAAAGGACATTTTCATTGTAAATTATATAAAAGGATATTTTCATTGTAAATTATATAAAAGGATATTTTCACTGTAAAATATAAAAAAGAATATTTTTATTGTAAAATTTATAAAAGAATTATTTTTATTGTAAATTATGTAAAAGAACATTTTTCATGTAAAAGAACATTTTTATGTGAAAGGACATTTTTATATATAAAGAATATTTTTAATGTAAATAATGAAAAAGGACATCTTTAAATAAAAGAACATTTGTAATGTAAATTATGTAAAAGAATCATTTTAATGAAAAAGGTTCAATTTTATATAAAGAACCATTTTTATGTAAAAGACCATTTTAATATAAAGAATATTTTAAATATAGAATATTTTAAAATAACGAATATTTTAAATAATATTCAGTGTAGAATAAAATCATGATTTTGATGTCTGACTTTGAATGGACACAAAAACATAAAAATATCAAGTCGAATTAAGCAGCAAACGCCATTTTAACCCGAACGGGTTTATCGATCGATTTATTCATTTTATAATGAATATAGAATAGACGTGATTTTAAAATTTAATGTTTTGAAAATAATATCATTTTAATATGATAAAGGTATAGAATGTTCAATTTTATTTTAAAATTGAAAATGAAGTTAAAATCGTTTTAAAACGAATTTATAAACGATTTATAAAATACGTTTTAATGGAAACCGACGAAGTATATATATATATAATATTATATATATTTAATGGCCAGAATAGAATGCGACGCGCGGTAACCGTTCGCGAATTTCGACCATTAAGTTCAAATTAATGTAACGGGAGATCCGACCGTCGGATTCTCCTAAAACCAGAACCGTTGGGTTCATGTCGAAAAGAGCTTTCCAATGAATATAAGAAGTTTGAAATCTAACGGTTGGATTATGTCCAAATCAAAATTGAAAAAGGTCGCCATGGATGCAGTTCGGTGGCCGTTATTGGAGACCGACTGTACGGGCGATAATAAAATTATTAAAAATATGGAAAAAAAACGTAAAATCATAATAAATGATTTGGAAAGAATTTGGATGAAAATTCCAATTTTATAAAGATAAAAATACATTTTTATCAAAAATGAACTAGTTATTAGCTAGAATAAAAATCCAGTTAATTAATATTTAATTGGAATTAAATAAAATAAATTGGATTTTTGGGTTGTCGTGAACGATGTCTTTAATAAAATTGTTCTTAAACCCCGATTAGAAAAGAATGAATCTTTTAAATAAGATTTAATGAAGTTTTCCAATTAATATTTAATTGGAATCAAATAGAATATAATTTTGGAATTTATAAATCTTTTAATTAAGATTATTGGAGTTTCCAATTACCTTTGGTAATTGGAATAAAATGTATTGTGAATTGGGTTTACCGTGAGCTGTGTTTTTAACGACATTTATTCTTTAACCCAATGGACAGTGAAAATATATTTTGGAATTTATAAATCTTTTTATTAAGATTTAATGGAAATTTTCCAAAGCAAAGTTTTCCAATTTAATATATTAAATTGGAATTGAATGGAATTCGATTTAATAATAATCGAGATAAGCTTCTGTGAATGAAGACCGTTACTATATATGGAATTTAAAAGGCTTTGTCGTTATTCCATTTATATTATTAGTCTGATACAGAAATTTATATCGATTATATATTGAGCTGATTTCTGTGAAGATTCCATTTTGATGGAAGATGATTTTGGGTTTATCATGAACAATGTTTTCAAATAACATTTGTTCTTTAACCCAGTTAAAAGATAAGATAAATTTCTTAAATTTGAGTAATAAGTAATGATTCTAGCATTAAAACTAAACTAGAGTTTTAATGACTCTTTAATTAGATTGAAATGGAAACGTGATAATTAGATTTATCAAATTCTTGAAATGATCGAGAATGGAGTACCACCAGTTTGACTCCAGACGATTGTTAAATCTTTAATTAGATTTGAACGTGAAATGGTAATTAAATTTACCGATAACACCGTGGATGTTAGATATGGAGTACTGCCAGTTTTGCTCCATGGGATGAATAGGTTGGAATTGGGATTAATAATAAATGATTACTTCGGTAAGGTTCGCTAATCCCGACTAGTTAAATAAATCTTTTGAAAATGATATCCAAAAGAAGATTAAAGAATAAATTTAAAAGGATTTATCTTTGATAAAATTAATGGGAACCTTTCCCTAATAATATGAATATTTTATTAAAAGAATATTCTGAATTGGAATGGCGTATGATGTGTTTTTTATAGCACTTGATTATAAAATACGCGAATTATTCGGAAAGACCGGTTTTAATCCATTCTGAATAATTACTACGACGATCAAGAGTCGAAGATGAAGATGGTGGTTGAAGACCAGAGATCTTCACATCGTTTGGGTGATTACTGATGTCTTGATTGGGTCGTACACTCAAGACAAGGTAATAAGTGGTGATCGTCCAAACGTACTTGGAGATCGATGGGTATGCGAGGAATAAGGTGCTCCGGTTTCGTTCAGACCCAGAACGGACTTGTAAATGGATGGTATGTCTGACGTTGTATTCCTTTATGCTGTATTCGTTGATCTCTGCTAAATATGTATCTGTTTGGTGGCGGAGAATTTTTTCTCTTGCTTAACACCCTTCTTTGAGCTTATAGGTTATATATTGGCAGAAATCAATGGTATGGTATGGACTGACAATGTGGCATGCTAAGATGCAATTGATCAAGGCTTTTGTTGAAAAGCAGAGCCTTGTGGTTGATGATCAAAGCACAGCTTATTTAGGCATAGCTTTGTGTATGGCGTTACTTCACGAGCTTCACAACCCGGTATGAACCAGAAACGAGATAAGGACTATAGGGAAATGACATATGTTAGTTTCTAGCTATGAGGGATGTCAGCATTTACAAGCCCTGGCATTTTACTCATGTGGATGTTGCTTATTACTTGATGGATAGAGAGGCGCCTCGGATATATATATATATATATATATATATATATGTATATATATATATCGGTCACTACGGGACCGATGGATGTTCTGGTCGACATTACTGACCAAATTATTTTATGCCCCATAGGGCAGGCTAACATATAGTTTACGGTATTGCCAATCGTCGACGGATGACCGACCCTGTTGATAACCACAGGTGCAGTCGCGGCTGTATCCTGCGACTCGGGCTAGAGAGTCTCGAATCGGTGGGGATAATCCTTTGCCTCGGTTCATAAATGGAAACCCAATCTCCAATATGCGATATTCGGTTTTAGTTGTAAATATATATACGGCGACGTAATATAATGGTACCTACGCCGCCTATGATTGATACATTTATATTCAAAGTTGATTTCTTCACTTATAGTAATAATACAAGATGAAATTTCGCATATCAAGCATTTTTGGCTATTATAAGGGAAAACTCTATCCTCCGAATGCGTTCATTGTGTGATGGGACCTGAGTCTTATAATAGCTTCATTTTTTCAAAATGTATTGCGTTGTTTTATTTTAAACTAAGATCATGTGGAGTAAACCCGCTCTGTGTTATACGGCGTGGTCCCGTGATTCACCTAACTTTAAAATCAAGTTAATAACTGTTTTGAGTTCTCATACCAGTCCCATGACTGACCTAGAGTTTATTTTTTTAACCTAAACTCTGGGTGCCCATATTTTCCACACGGGCAGCTAGTAGTTTTGGCTTTGCAGATATTATATTCACAGGATCCTGGTTTAAGGCTGAAGCGATATTCGGAAAGCTCTGTGTCCGTGTATTTTCTTTCAGTTGTATTTTTGTATTATTTTTCCGCTGCTATTTAAATGTAATTTAAATCTTTGATATTGTATTTATCAAATGTAAAATATTTATTCATACTCTGTTAAATTCTTGTACTCTGATGCAATTGTTGTAATAGCAATGAAAACGTTCTTCTGTATGTGTTCTGATGAGTGTTGTTCTCAAAGAAATCCGTACTTTCCTTTATGGGGAAGTTTGGGTTGTCACACTACTCCTCTTCATGCATATACGAAGCTACCTGGCCCTTTGTTCAAAAAAAATGCTCCAAGATTTGAAATGACCGAAATTAAGCTCTTATCTCAAGGATTCTAATGAATCCAAGTTTGTTTGATATCGTTTGATTTTCGATTATATATATTTAATTATAAGGTGTCATTTCTATTTAGCTTCAACTGTTTTCGAAATGGAGGAAAAATGGAGAAGAATGGAAAGAACGAAGAGGCTTTGGGTATTTATATAAGATAGTTGTCAGGCACCATTTCTTTTATTTAATTATTGTTATTATATTAATTTATTTATTCTTAGTCAGAACGTTGCTTTTTTCCCAGTCGAGATTTTTGACCTACCCCATTTTCATATATTGATGAGATCTTAAATAGTGATAGCTCGTCGAGATTTATGCTGAAATTTGGGTACGATTACATATAAAGAAGACAGGGTATTAAAACCATGCTGATATGTCAAGCTTTTTAGCCGCATTTTTTGATCCGTGATATGAAATAAAATCAGAGTAGACACGCACAGCTATAGATATTCACATGGTTAGTACATACACACAGTGAGATTATAAGGATTCAATAAGATTTTTCTGACCTAGTACAAATTTTTTTAGATTGTGGTGGGATTTAGCTAAGGGTTGTGCATGGTTTTTTGGCTGAGATTCAAAAAAGATACGTCAAGATTGAAAAAGATTATGAACACATGTGTCCAAGCTTTGTTGAAGACTTAGTAAAGGTTTTGTGAAGATTTTTTTTTAATTTCTAGTCAGAGAAAAAGTTTAAATGCAAGGACAATGTGTCCCTTATCTTGAATCAACGTAAATGCATTGATAACAGCTATTGTTATTGTGAATTATATCTGAGGTAGATTTAGCATCCCGAATTAGGTAAAAAAAATCTTTTAGCTTTGGTTGTTTTCAGTTTCCACACTAATCAAACCAACATACGAAGGTCATAACAGTATCATGTCTTAGTGCACTACACTGCAGATTTATGTACATTGGTTTATTTGTTACATGTTGTGTAACATATAGAATACTAGAAATTGTATGGGCGATTGTTGTATAACGCGAACTTTAGTTGTTGATGTTAACATGAAAACCACCTTGCAAAGATATTTTATTATAGTAATATATTGTTCAAATCGATAAGCATGTTGTTGGTTAATGAATACATATTCTGGTGCTAATTATATAATAATAACGTTCAACTGATGCAGTTGGCACCTATGATAACAAGTACTCCCTTAAAATTTTAAAATACCAATGAATCTAAATGAACACGATACACTTGTGATGAACTAGAAATTTCAACCCTCCAAGATCGACACATATAACTATCTAAATTAACGTTCAGTTACAAATTTTAGTCTCGATTCGAGAAGATTTGGTTTTATGTTTGAATCTGGAGTTGAAATAAAAACTCAACTTGTTGTAAAATTCTATATTGTTTTTAACAATGATTGTTAATTATGATCGCAACAAACTTAGAAATCATTAAATTCTACTATTCAAATTCCAAACTAATATTAAAAATAATAAAATAAAATAAATATTGACCACAAAAAATACGGGAAATTACATTCTTCCCCCCTTAAAAAAATTTCATCCCAGATATTACAAGGATAGGTAAAATGCCACAAACTCGTAATCTTTTAAAAAATTCATTTAGTTGTAAACTTCTGTTCCACTTTCTAAACTGATCCGATTAATTCATAATAGAAAACCCAATCCATTTCCATTAGTAGAATTTTCTAAAAAAAAGTTCAAAAAAAGTTCTAACACTTTAAAATTTTGAAATTTTTAAGTAGGGTCTTCCATGTACGAAAGGACTTCTGCAATATTGCAGGAAAAAAAATAAATCCATCGACCCACATAGTCGGCAAATCCAATTCAAAAACCCAAATCAAAAAACCAAAAATTTATATTTTTCGTAAGAACACCATTTTGCGAGCGTTAATATGCGATAAGCGATAATCTGTGCTCAAATTTGCTCAATTATTATACAGCTTTACTCAAACTAGATTCAATCAGCTTTAGAATTTAATTAAGCTCAAAGATGAATTATTTCCTGCACTTCTTCGTAAACTCAAATGAATATTCATTCATATGCGGTATAGGCTCAAGCATCAGATTATCCATTTCAATGAATGAATTCATAACCAATCCTAAGCAATCCATTTTTATATTTTATTCAGATGCATTTGACTTAAATTGATTTATTCATGGATTTTCAACCAAATTTTCTTTCAAATTTGTATCCATGAAATCAACCGTACAATTAGTTTGCATCCATTTCTATTTTCTAAACACCAATCAAATTTAGTTTAAGTTTCAACTTATAAGATTTATTTTAAGTTAATAGAAGTTAATATCATATTTGGAATTTCACAGTCCACTTTGAATTCCATTTCAAATCGAAATTAATCTATTTATATTATAATAATTTGAGAAATAATAACTTTTACAAAATACAAGTCAAAATAATTAAAAAATTATTTTATATCAAATCACAAATATGCACCCTTATATATATACACACACACTCAAACTCAATCTAGGGTATTATTAACCTCATCTCTATTGAGTTATGCCACAGAGCCAAGGTTATCACTAAACCTTATGCTCTGATACCAAATGTAACGACCCAGAAAATTCGACGCTCGAATTTTCGACAATAATACATAATCATGTATTACTTGACTAAAACCCAAGTATCGAAATCCAGATTGTTAATAGAAAAAATTAGAGGGTGGGAGAAGAAAAAAAGAAATATTAGAATAGAAGAATAAGAAGATGAGAGTCTCACAGTGGAATGGAAAAATATAATAATCAATAATAGTTTGTACAAAAAGAACTGTATATATATATATATATGATTACAACATTGGAGTATACATTCAAATCAATACAACACACAGAGGAAATAAACTAGCACTAGTAAATATATGGAATATGTCTCAACTCCAACTTCTTTTATGAAGCTCCAAGCGAAACCTAACCTGATAATATACTCAGTCTGACCCGAGCACATTTGAAGCAAAGCAAAATTCAATCGAATCAGTCTGGAATACTTTCAGTGATAAATTTATAACACAACAACTTGTTTAACTTTGAAAGTACTTTAGAAAGAAAAGGGTAATAGTAAGGCCAGTCCACACAAGTCATCCAGGAACAGGATGAACCGAAGGCACCCTCCTACCGCGTCCTAGGAATCGCCCTAAAGGATCAGTAGCGAGAAGTTCTTATAATACGAAGATTTCAATGACGACAGAATCACAACTCTTCATAACTCTGGCGGCCAAACCAGAGAAATTCAATGAGTATTTCTTCCGCTCATGAAGATCAACAGTCTTCATTGCTCCATCTTTATAAATCTGCAAGTTAGTCGCGAACGCTTTGTTGGTTCGAAGTGGTTTTGGGTCTAGTTCCCATCCCGGTCTCTTCAAACTAACTCGTTGAAAGTCAAAAATATTCTAGGGTTTTAACTATCAACTTAAACAGTATCGATCAATACTTTGGCAGCTCAGGTCCTTTCATTTCAAACCATTTATTCAAATCTTTTTATCGATTAAAATCGATTCTATAATTTATTTCAACAAATCTCTTTTTAGCATAAACGTCCATAAACAATCTTCTCATGTATATCAACATTTCTCAAAAGCTTTATTTATTTCCATTATCTTGGAAATATCATTTGATTTCTTTTTAAAACAAACTATTGAAACAAAACCTCATATTGCCATAATTGGCGTATTTCAAATCTCCCTTCTTATAACTTTGAAATTATCGCTATATTTCCCAAACCATTTATTCTTTCTAGCTTTGAAATTATTCTTTAAAACCCCTTTTTACTTCTTTTAATTTGGAAATATTTACAAAATCTTATATCACTTCCTTTACTATCACAAACTAATACCATCTCTCGATAATAGTGAAATCATTCAAGTTGGGGTATTTTATTTATCTCTCAGACCTTGATCGACAACGTTCTTATCTCAACATAGATAGAAGTTTGTAACCCAAAAACTAATATTAAACCATTGTAAATTGTATTTAACTTTTTGATTTCAAATATGAATTTATAACTATATCTGATATTTGAAATCTCCTTCAATTAAAATTTCTTTACTTACCAAAACACATCTTAAAGCCGTAAATCGTCTTAATCTAATTTCATTTACAACTTTATGTTTATTATAAAATCCATTAGCCAATTACTTCGACCCATTTAAGTATCATTATCATAAACTTTAACTTGGATTTTTAAGTATTAAATCCATTACCAAAATCTAATTGTTCACTAATCTATTACTCATCTTCCTTGAAATCATATTTCCATTTATTTCATTTTACTTAATTGGATAATTAAGTAAAAATCTTATTTGAATCTCTGTATTAACCTACAAATTCTATTTACA
Source organism: Allium sativum (assembly GCA_030737875.1). Lineage (NCBI taxonomy): Eukaryota > Viridiplantae > Streptophyta > Magnoliopsida > Asparagales > Amaryllidaceae > Allium > Allium sativum. The sequence goes on along the minus strand of CM060918.1, from coordinate 154,285,421 downwards.
AAATCTCGTTGTTAAACTTGGATTATAAATCCCTTTATAAACTCTTATCGCCACTTGATTGCTACTGAATTTCAAATAGAGACCCATTGAATTAATTTCATCATTACCTAGAGTCAAAGTAGTTAACTTTATTATTAACTATAGATAGATAATTAAATCATTTTAAAACATTTTAAAATAATAATTAACTTTATCAAAGATAAACAATTTGATAATCACTTAAAAACACAGTTAATTAAATATTAATTAACTTCTAAGAACAATTATTTGTTAAAACGATTTCTATGAAATAACATTTCCAATTGGAACAATTGGCCACGTCAACTTGTAACGTCATTAACATGCTAATTGGTTTCTTCCGTTCCTCCATATTAAATGAATATAATTAATTTAATATAAACCCGCTTTATCTTTCACTTGAACAATTACCTTAAAGATTACCCTTCTTTCCGTCAATTTCAGTCTTCCTACCTTATTATAACATAGGGATCTACTATATAAATTGTTAGATAATTTCTTTGATTATATATATAGATGTATTATAAAACATCTATTTTAAATATCTTGTAAATATGAACTTGAAACTTCAGTTCAGTTATAAAAATACATTGTATAACTTAAAACGTCATCAATTCGCCTATTAACGTCTAAAACCAATGGATTTTAGGCCATTCACTACCAATTAGTTAATCAATACTGCATATTGATTAAAACACAACAATCTTTAAATTTAAATTCACGATAAAAATCCAATCAACAATCATTATCCAAACATGTTATAATGTCATTAGGGATAAATAATCCATATATAAATACGATACACAAATAACAACTATTGTGTGAGGAATCTGGTTCGATTCCTCCAACATGTTCTTCCCTGCATTATATATAACTGTTCATAATAACATATGGAATATTTTTAAATAATCAAATATAAATAATGTCAACCAAACAAACAATAACAGCCAATAACCATCCATAGCATCCATCCAACCAATTTTATATTATCGACTTTGATTTGTAGTTATATGAATTTAGCACATCATAGAATTCCAGAAAAATGTGAAAGTTAACTCACCAATTCGATTTCGGTTGATGGTTTGCGCGTCGTTCGTTTAATTTTAAACAGGCATTAAAAATTAGCTGAAATTCTGATTGCATTTGATTCCCTCTGAACTTGCTCGGCAGCATATAGCTCTTCATAGCGATTCCAACGCGTCCGGTTTCGCGCGATTCTATTATCGTATGAATGAGTCATTATCCTTACAAGTTAATATGAATTAACGATAGAAATATAATTAACTTAATTAATATTTAATCTTTAGTTACCAATTTAGACCATTAATTACTTGCTACTCTCTTGCCTAATCCACGAGTTCCCCTTCCCAACTTAGATTTTCCCGACTTCTTCCCATCTACTTCCAAAAGTCGGTACATCCTCTTTCTATCCAATATATTACATAACCTTCATTTTCTTTTCTCTCGTAAAGCGCTAGGCCCAAAAGCCCACATACCTATCTGTTCTTTCTTCTCGTTTCAGAAAGTCAGCTCGCATGCAAAACTTCGGTTCTTTCCCCCTTGCTTTGCTTCTCCTTCCCAGTGATGCCATGCTCCATTACGAAATATTGTTTGCAATCTATTGCTTTCCATCTCTTCTTACTGTTCTTCTCCTACGTGCTTTCCTTGATTTTCTTTTTCTTTTTTTTGTATTCTTCCATGTTCGATACCATACGAACCCCCCTGTAACACATTAGATCCCCAGGACCACGTCACCTGCCACTTCAAGCTTTGCATGCATTCGCTCCATCTGTTGCACTCCATAATATATACTCTCTTTTTTTAATTTACCAGAAGGCTTAACCCAGAAAGAAAATCACCGCCTGCCTCCCAATACTTCTTCCTCCTCGAATGCATGACAGAACTGCTCCCAAATGTTTCTAGTACATGACCGAAATGTGAAGGAGAATTTCAATTTAGCCCTAATCCTAATCAATTCAAGAGAAATCAAAATCACAAACAAACGGAGATTGCGGAAGCGTACCGGAATCCATTGATTCTATTTGAATGAAGTTGTGATCATCCAAGAATACAGTTCCTTTTGTTTTTCGATGTTTCTTTGTGACGGGAGGAAAGAAAATGAGAAGTGTACGTATTCTCGGGGACCCAACGCCTTTTTTTATTAACCGATAAAATTAGTTATTTTATATTTACAATTTAGCCCCTCATTAAATTGTAAACAAGATTTATTGTTTATACCTAAATTATAATATCAATGTACATTTAAAATATGTGCCCAAATAAAAGAAAATTAATCCAACAATCTCCCACTTGGGCAAAGTATGTTTACTTATAAACATACAACCTTATGAGCTCAAAATTTGCTATTAAATAAAGGTAACCTTTAACAATCTTGTCCATCAACCATATTTATATAGGACCATAGTGGTTTTTGCCGTATTAATCATGACTAAACCCATCAATGGTCACATACGTATATATAGTTAAATGACATAGATCAATCCTGAATACGTAGCATGAAAATCACATGTAATGTGAATCAAACACATATATATTTCAGTTGGTCCTCCTTAACCATAAGTGAGGTTAGAATCAAAATTGTAAGCAAAGTGAATGAACTGAATACTTTACTTCTGATCAGAAAACCAAATACATAAATGTCTCAAGGAAAACATAAAGAATATAAAATACAAACCCCCACTAAATCATGATATCCTCTAACAGTACAACACCCATACGAGCAGTGTGCTCATGAAAGACCTTGGGTGGTAAACCTTTTGTGAGCGGATCCCCTATCATGAAGTTTGTTCCAATATGCTCTATACAAATATGTCCACTCTGCACTCTCTCTTTCACAACTAAGAATTTTATATCAATATGTTTTGAATTAGTTGAGCTTCTATTATTATTAGAATATAGAACTGCTGACTTATTATCACAATATAGCTTCAATGTAGCTTTAATGGTCTTTCTACATTTTCCAAAATGTGCAGTCCAGTGACAAAGTTACATAGCCATATTCCATGATTTGATGCCTCACAACATGCTACAAATTCTGCTTCCATGGTAGAAGAAGTTACAAGTGTTTGTTTAACACTTTTCCAAGATATAGCTCCTCCAGCCAACAGATAAATATAGCCTGATGTTGACTTTCTGCTATCTTGGCATCTCGCAAAATCAGAATCAGAATATCCTATGACCCCGAAATGATCTGATCTTCTATAAGTGAGCATGTAATCTTTTGTTCTCTAAAGATACCTCATAACCCTCTTGGCTTATTTCCAATGGTATGTACTAGGGTTGCTTAAGTATCTGCCTAACATCCCAACAATGTATGCAATATCTGGACGTGTACATACTTGAGCATACATTAGACTCCCAATAGCTGAAGCATAGGGAATCTTTTGCATTTCTTGAATTTCAAGATTGCTTTTAGGGCACTGGGTAAGATTGAATTTGTCTCCTTTAGCGACAGGGGTATCTCCTGGATTACAATCTTACATGACAAACCTTTTGAGTACTTTATCAATATAGCTCTTTTGTGACAATCCGAGAATACCTCGAGAACGATCCCGAAGTATCAGAATACCCAATACAAAAGAGGCGTCCCCAAGATCTTTCATCTCAAAATGTTTGGATAGAAATTTCTTGGTTTCGTGCAATAAGCCTATATCGTTAGTGGCAAGCAAAATGTCGTCGACATATAGAACCAGGAATATAAGTTTACTCCCACTGAGCTTATGATACACATAGTCATCAACAATCGTCTCAAAACCAAACGAGATGATCACTTAATAAAATTTGTGGTACCATTGACAAGAAGCTTGCTTAAGTCCATAGATGGATTTTGTTAATTTACAAGCCATATTCTTTGGGTCTCACGACACAAAATTTTCTGGTTGTACCATATAAATTGTGTCATCAATGTCTCTATTGAGAAACGCCGTCTTAACATCCATCTGATGTAACTCAAGATCAAAATGAGCAACAAGTGCCATAATTATCCTAAAAGAGTCTTTCGATGAAACCGGAGAGAAAGTCTCTAGAAAATCGATGCCTTCTTTGTGAGTAAAACCTTTTGCAACAAGGCGTGCCTTATACCTCTCCATATTACATTTTACATCCCTCTTGGTTTTAAATGTCCATTTACAACCAATTGGTTTTGCACCTTCTGGTAATGGGATAAGATCCCAACCTTTATTGTCTTGCATTGATTTATACTCCTCATTCATGGTATCTAAACATTTTTGAGAATTAGAACTTTTCACGGCATGATGAAAGTTGATTGGGTCATCTTCCATCATCCCATTGTCATTCTCTTGCTCTTAGATAAATAAAATATAATCATCTGAAATAGTGCTTCTCCTTTCTCTCATGGACCTTCTTAATGGCACTAGTTCTTGAGGTTGTTGAGTTTGTTCTTCAGGAATAATGGTTTCATTTTGAATAAGTGGTTGTTTGTTGAGATTATGGATATACTTCTTGATCAATGACAGGTGTAGGCAACTGAACATTGTAAAAAGTGATAATAGGAACTGGATTTGAGTCCAAGTCCTCCTCAAAAGTAATGTCTTTAACCTTATTTCTCCCCCCAAACTCAATATCTTTAAAGAATATTGCAGTTCCTGTCTCAAAAATATCCCTTGCTATGGGATTATAAAACTTATAGCCCCTAGAATGCTCAGAATAATCAATAAAGTAGTTGCTCACTATTTTTGAATCCAATTTCTTTTCATGTGGCCTATATGGCCTTGCCTCAGCTGGACATCCCCAAATGTGAAAGTGCTTTAGACTAGGCTTTCGACCTTTCCAAAGCTCATAAGGTGTTTTTACAGCTTCTTTAGTTGGTACTCTATTGAGAGTATAAGCTATTGCCTTTAATGCTTCTCCTCAGAGAGACTCAGGTAAGGTGGAATGAGCCCTTACCATATCCTTAAGAGTTCGGGTTCATCTTTCAACAACACCATTCATATTAGGTGATCCTGGCATGGTGTACTGTGGGACAATACTGCACTCCTCTAGGAATCTAACAAACGGTCCTTGATGTTGTTCACCTGAGCCACATATCTACCATAGTACTCACCACAATGGTCAGATCTGACACTTTTAATCCTTTGTTGAGTTGATTCTCAGCTTCAGCTTTATAAGCCTTGAACACATCCAGTGATTGTGACTTTTCACGAATAAGATATAAGTACCCATAACGTTAGTAATCGTCTATGAATGTTATGAAATATTGTTGGCCATTCCAAGATGCCATAGGGCAAGGCACACAAATATCTGTAAGAATTAATTCTAAGACGTCTAAAGATCTATAGGCACCCAATCTTTTAGTTTTGGTCTGTTTTCCCTTAATGCAATCTATACAAACATCAAAGTTTGTGAAATCAAGGGATTCTAAAATGACGTTAGACACTAAGCGCTCAACTCTACCTTTTGAGATATGACCTAAGCGCTTATGCCACAAAGATGCTGAATTTTCTTTAGTTAATTTACGCTTAGTACCACGTGATTCTACATGCAAGGTTTCATTATAAGATGCAACTATTTCTAACAAATAAAGATTGTCATAAGAATTTAAATAATCAGTTCTAACAACATTTGAATTCAAAGATAAAGCAAACTGATTTTTTCCAAATGAACAAAAATATCCAAATTTGTCCAACACAGAAACAGAAACCAAATTCCATCTAAATGACGGTACAACAAAAGTGTCTTTTAAATCCAAATAAAAACCATTTTCTAATAACAATCTAAAATGTTCAATTGCTTCCACTTCTATCGAATGTCCGTCGCCTACAAAGATGCGTCTTTCACCATCACTTGGCTTTCGGTAGTTCAGGCAACCCAGTATAGAAAAACTTATATGAGTAGTAGCACCAGAATCTATCCACCAAGTGTTTCTAGGTACTGAAGATAAATTTACCTCGGAACAGACCAAAGAAAGAAACATACATTTCTTTGCACGCCATGCATGATATTTGGTACATTCTTTCTTCGTATGTGCAGGTTTATGACAAAAGAAACAACCTTCTTTTTCCTTTTGTGGTTTCTTTTAATCTGGATCATTAGCAGCATCATCCTTAGATTTTCTTTTCTTTCCCTTAACTTTAGAGGTGGTTACCAAATGAGCACTTTCAATCAGATCTTGCCTCAATCTCTCTTTCTCTTGAACACAATATGAAATGAGCTCATTAAGAGTCCACTTCTCCTTTTGGCAGTTATAACTGACCTTGAATTGACTGAATTTTGGTGGAAGAGAGATAAGCACTAAATACACAAAGCTCAAGCTTTAGTGCATTCAATTTTGAAGCAATGTGAGACATTTCCATAATGTACTCCCTTATGTTTTCCTTGCTTTTGAACTTCATGGAAATAAGTTTCTTTAAAAGAGTACTTGTTTCCGCCTTATCGCTTTTTGCAAAGCGTTTCTCAATTTCAGCAAGAAAAGCTGTGGCATCGATGATTTCTTCGGATACCGCACCCCTAAAAGCCTCAGGTATGCCACGTTTGATAATCATAAGACTCAAGCGATTTGAACGGTCCCACTTCTTAAAAATTCTCCTTTCTTCTAAGGAGCTAGTATCTGTAAGAGAACCAGGCCGATCCATCCTTAATGCTAGGTCTAGATCTATGCAGCCTAGAGCAATTAAAATATTCTCCTTCCAGTCCTTAAAGTTATTACCATTAAGGACCGGTACTGAATTTAGATTAGCAGATACAACAGCAACAACTGAAAAGAGAACATGACAATTATATAAATAACATGCTCATATAATTAATAATCCATATGAAACAATAAATTCAAATATTGGTTAATCCCATCTCAAGATACCAAACACATCGTTAATATCAAGTCACCGGACAGTAATATTAACTGTAAATGGTACTCTTGTTGTAGCGATCAAATATTGATAATAAGTTTTGTCAAACAATATGCAATCTTTGGATAGACATATTGCTTACATAAAATACCTTATAATTATCACACATTCATTGCCACAAGCATGCATAAAATTCTTCCAAATACTAATTCACCTTTGAGTTCGTTAGTAAATGCATGAATTACATGCACACAATTAGTTTGATATTTTATTTAGGTTAATCTACACAAAAGTGATCACTTTGACGATATTTTGTTTCAATTAATCTATTTGAAATATCAAATTTCCACAGGAACCATATTTGAATACATACAAATTAATTACATTTTTTTTATCCTTAAAATATCACATACTGTATTTAATCAACAATTGCCTTATAAGATCGTAACTTTATGTATTTAAATTTGTGGCTTTATATTGCATGTTGTCATTAGTTATTAATAACCTATGCTAATGCATAAAAAGATAACATGCTAGCAAGGTGTATTCATTTTGCATCTTTATATGAAGCTTTATAAATGTCTACACTATAGTTCATGTGTAAGATGCAACCAAATTGCAACATGGGACATAACATGAAAATATGTAAATGATAGTCTCTTTTCACAAGCAACATACAACTGTTTCATATGGAGTCCAGCAATTAATCAATAACTTGGGTAAGAGGTAAAAAGACCCAATGTCAAAGCAAGTACAAGTCCAAAATATATATACTCAAGTTCATGTCTAAACTTATGCAAACATCATCTAACGTTTATGCATGGATAACCCAATCTTCACTAATGTGTTTTTGCTGGGAATGCATATAAGGTGTGGAATCATTAATTAATTCCATGAATGATAGTAAAAGCACTTTATTTTACTTGAAAATTATTCCAGCAACTAAAAGATTTGAGTAAAGACAAAACTTGCATAGTAATTTCATTACTTAGTTCCAGAACATGCCATACATCCAGCCATACATCATTCATTATTCAACATTTGAATTGCATGTTCCTTCTAGATTGTTTTTGCAATAACCAATAAGTTTTCAAGTGATTTTAGAAAACGACGTACTATATAGAAATAGAACATTTTGTAATTTCGATGTCATGAAAAAAAATCATGCTTGTTTGTCAAGTGCACATTGAAGGCATTTGCCCTCGTGTTGATCTCCAAAAAATAAGGCCAGCGTGTGCTTGGCATATTGATTAAACGAAAAAATGATCATGATTTCAACATTAAAAGAATAGCTGCAATAGTGATAAGAGTCTCAAAGCCAAAAATTCGCGGAAGATCATGACACTATGGGTGCGTTTGCAGCCAAAAATTGTCACGCTGGGGGAAGTGCTTGCATCCGACGCGTTGGACGCCAACACATTTTTCCCCGTTCAAAAGGAACGCTTGCTCGTTGTTGGAAATTGTTCTGTCGGTGTCCAACGTGTCGGACGCGTCAGACGCAAGACCATTAATTTACCATATTCTACTTAGTAATGAAAGTATGAGTAGTGTGGTTGGTAGTTGCATATGGTTTGTTAGAGAGTGACCAGAGTTCGATCCCCACCTTCACCCAAATTTTTTATAGTTTTGTTGTACACCGTTTATTAATGCTTAACGCCTACTGTAGACTATTTGTTAATGCTTAATGTCATTTTTTATTTTTTTTCGTTATAGACTGTTAAGGCTTTATGTTATTATAATGTATTTGCATCAATTATATCATTGTTTAAAATGGTTTCAACACATTTGCTAATTAGATTTAACGGTCCATTTAAAAATTAGTATTTAATTAATTCATAACAATTAATTTAACAATTAAATACCCCGCTCAGATACCACGCTCAAATATCCCGTTCGTAGCTAAAAACACATTCCATATTCGCTACAGTACCACGCTCAAATACTCCGCTCAAATGCCCCGCTCAAATACCCTGTTTCCGTTCGCCAAGAACACACCCTATTACCAATTGAAAGAGAATTTCAATTTAGCCCTAATCCTAATCAATTCAAGAGAAATCAAAATCACAAACAAACGGATATTGCAGAAGCATACCGGAATCCATTGATTCAATTTGAATGAAGTTGTGATCTTCTAAGAATACCGTTCCTTCTGCTTTTCGATGTTTCTTTCTGACGGAAGGAAAGAAAATGAGAAGTGTACGTATTCTTGGGGACCCAACGCCTTTTTTTATTAACCGATAAAATTAGTTATTTTATATTTACAATTTAGCCCTCATTAAATTGTAAACATCATTTATTGTTTATACCTAAATTATAATAGCAATGTACATTAAACATATGTGCCCAAATAAAAGAAAATTAATCCAACAATATGCTCCCTATATGTTTTCTCACCGTCCCCGAATGTTTTCGATTGTTGATGCAACTAATCCTCTTCATCCGTACACGAAGGTACCCGGTCCTTCCTTCAGGAAAAAAATGCTCCAAGATTTGAAATGACCGAAATTAAGCTCTCATCTCAAGGATTCTGACAAATCCAAGTTTGTTTGATATCGTTCGATTTTCGATTTTATATATTTAGTTGTAAGGTCTCATTTCTATTTGGCTTCAACTGTTTTCGAAATGAATGAAAAATGGGGAAGAATGGAAAGAACGAAGAGGCTTTGGGTATTTATATAAGATAGTGTAAGGAACCATTTCTTTTATTTAATTATTATTATTATATTAATTTATTTATTCTTAGTCAGAACGTTGTTTTTTCCCAGCCGAGATTTTTGACCTACCCCATTTTCATATATTGATGAGATCTTAAATAGTGATAGCTCACCGAGACTTATGCTAAAATTTGGGTACGACTACATACAAAGAAGACAGGGTATTAAAACCATGCTGATATGTCAAGCTTTTTAGCCGCATTTTTTGATCCGTGATATGAAATAAAATCAGCGTAGACATGCACAGCTATAGATATTCACATGGTTAGTACATACACACAGCGAGATTATAAGGATTCAATAAGATTTTTCTGACCTGGTACAATTTTGTTTAGATTGTGGTGGGATTTAGCTGAGGGTTGTGCACGGTTTTTTGGCTGAGATTCGAAAAAGATACGTCAAGATTGAAAAAGATTATGAATACATGTGTCCAGGCTTTGTTGAAGACTTAGTAAAGGTTTTGTGCAGATTGTTTTTTAATTTATAGTCAGCGACAAAGTTTACATGCAAGGACAATGTGTCCCTTATCTTGAATCAACGTAAATGCATTGATAACAGCTATTATTTTTGTGAATCATATCTGAGGTACATTTAGCATCCCGAATTAGGTAGAATTTTTCTTTTAGCTTTGGTTGTTTTCAGTTTCCACACTAATCTAACCACCATACGAAGGTCATAACAGTATCATGTCTTAGTGCATTACACTGCGGATTTATGTACATTGGTTTATTTGTTACATGTTGTGTAACATATAGAATACTAGAAATTGTATGGGCGATTGTTGTATAACGCGAACTTCAGTTGTTGATGTTAACACGAAAACCACCTTGCAAAGATATTTTATTATAATAATGTATTGTTCAAATTAATAAGCATGTTGTTAGTTAATGAATACATATCCTAGTGCTACTTATATAATACTAATGTTTAATTGATGCAGTTGGCACCTATGATAACAAGTACTCTCTTAAAATTTTAAAATACTGATGAATCTAAATTAACACAACACTTGTGATGAACTAAAAATTTCGACCCTCAAAGGTTGACACATATAATTATCTAAATTAAATTTTAGTCTTGATACGAGAAGGTTTGGTTTTATGTTTGAATCTAGAGTTGAAATATAAACTCCAACTTATTGTAAAATTCTATATTGTTTTTAACAACGATTGTTAATTCTGATAGTAACGAACTTAGAAATCATTAAATTCTACTATTTAAATTCCAACCAGTATTAAAAATAATAAAATAAATTAATTATTGACCACCAAAAATACGGGACATTGCAACAACCATGAGTTCAAACTAACATCAATAACGATACATAACATGCTTAAATGCTAAACACATGCAAAATATTAAATGAATAACTTCAAGATTGCCCCGATTGATTTTGGCCTGCATCTCCATTTAAGAGCTGACCCAATAGATTTTTGAACTCCGAAAAAGAATTTTTAAGTTCTTGCAGTTTGTCTTTAGTGTGCTTCAGTTCTTCCTTCAATTGAGTTTTCTCTTGAGCATCAATTTTTCTCATGCTGCAGGTTGCATCTTTATACCTCTACATTTCATTAAATTTTAACATTAAACAAAATTCTTTATTTGCCTCAAATGTATCAAATTCATTCAAGCATCTACCTATTGTAATGCCAGTATTGAAGCAAAGAGTAAATAATCAACCAGAAGAAACCATGATGTTTAATGAATGAGCCTTAGTAATTCCAATCACTAATACACTCATATGAATGGAATATACTCAAATTCAGCAAAGACCAACTCAATTGTTTGCAAATGCTCTTTATTAATCTAGTTTATTTCAAATGTTTATAATTAGACTATCTTTTTTGCTTGCATTGTTAGCTAGCTTTGCAATTATAGTCACTTGGCATGGCTTATTTCATATGCAATGCCCTTGGATGCCTCCTTTGATGATTTTGAAGTATACACCAGAAGCCATTGGTTTTTGCTGATCGTATCACTATGCAACTACCAGTTACTTCAAGTCTAACTTTAGAAGATTTTCTTCAAGAAATGTCAGGATTTCTTTTAGTATGCCTATAGCAGTTTGCTAAAATCCATAAAAAGAATTGTTGGTTTTTCTAAGAACAACATAATGACATCATAATAAACATTATACAATACAAGTATACAATATTTTATACAATAATGACATCATAATAAAGACTTTTTTTTTAACAACTAACATCTGAATTATCAAGAGGGCAAACTCATTGAAATAACAATATATTTCACAGCGCAGGGTAAGGATACATGTAAACAATAACAAAACACAAGCTACGAGAGCAATATAGCTAATACCTAGCAATAACAAATAGTAAGAGGATTCCAAAACATCAAAACAAAAACTTTATTGGGCATATGGCGCAAAATTGTCGTATTCATCTTATTCACTCTAGACCTTGCTCAAACAGGAGCTTTGTACACTAGGTAATAAATGGGTATCATTATAGTAGTTATTATTTTGAACACTACTAGAAACCAGTCCAATTTCCTAAGTCTTTCCTGCGCCTTAAGGTGGGGGGTAGGAATGGTGTAGGAAATTAGTAGGAATAGTCCACGGCGTAGGAAAGGCTTCAACCATTTCTTACGTCTGACCTACACCAGAAAAGGTGTATAAATCTCTTATGCTATTTCCACGCCATTGTTGGTTTTCTACAAATTTAGATTGACATAAGAAGTACCTGAAATTTCCTACGTCTTTACTATGCCTTAAAGCGGGGCATAGGAATGGCGTAGGAAATTAGTACGAGGCGTAGGTAAGGCATCAACCATTTCTTATGTCTTACCTACACCAGAAAAAGGCATATAAATCTCCTATGCCATTTCCACGTCATAGTTTGTTTTCTACAAATTTAGATTGGCATAAGAAGTAAACCTAAATTGCAAAAATTAATGTCAACGTTATAAATTCATAAAATTTCTCTTATGTCATTTCTACACCAACGTCGGTTTTCTATAAAAGTGGGTACATAATATCTACATCTTTTTTGCCAAAGAGGCATAAGATAGACATAAGGAGTATAAATTTTAAAATAAACATCCTCAAATAATGATTCACTTATGCTTTGAAAGAATTAAATTGATCAAGGAAATGAAGAAAAATAGCAATTTTCGTTTTTGGAGTCAATTCGTCAATATACAAAATGACCATTTTGAATTTACAAGTTAACATGTGAAATAAATAAATTATTGCACTCCTCTGGAGAAAAGCAACAACTTTGTTTTATCTGCATATTGACACTTAAAACCATGGTACATATGGTTCAGTAATTTCCACCATTAATCATATTGCTAATGCCAGAATGCTCAAAGCACAGAGAGCCGAATATCTGCGAGAATAATACAAGTTGTACGATTTTCAGCACATGCTGAATTCCACTCGTCAAATTGTTAATCGCACATACATACAACTTAATTTTTGCAAAACCAAAACAAATAATTCACATCTTCGTATTCAATTTTCTATGAAAAATTTCCTGTCTTTCCTACGCCATAATGTAGGGCGTTGGAAAGGCGTAAGAATCACGTAAAAAGAGATAATGGCGTATGAATGATGTAGGAAATCTCTTATGCGAATATTAGAACGATAAGGCATAGGTAAGACGTAGGATTCTCCTATGCGTATCCTACAACAAAATTATGATGTATGAAAAGCAATCCAACCCACATTCTAAAACAATATCTAACCATTTGTTTCGCATTAAAATAGGCGATATAAATAACAAATCCACTTGCTCTTTTCTGATTGGTAGGGTGAATGCCACCTCTCATTTTGTAGCCCAATAATTTACCTAGACTGATCCCCAAATCAAATCTTCATTATCACTTCCCTGGCCTAGCTTTACTCACCGCAATCTCCTTTCCCTGTTTAGTACCTTCTCCATTTCCAAGCATTTTCAATTCCAAACCTACTTTTCTAGATCTGTCAATTATCTTTCGGTGGTGGCAGCTGTGTTTTTTAGGGTATGACATCTATTTTTTCTAGGTATGTACCATCGCGACTTTGGTTTTGACATTCATTTTGCTAGAATGGATATAGAGTTTTGAGAAAATGAAGGAAGGGGATCGACTGTAATTGAATGTGGAGGTGGAGACCAAATTAAGATGATAATGAACAACGAACCCCGACGACAAGGTGTTTAGCAGTGGTGGACGCTAGGTGAGAACGGGTGGTCTTTCTCTTTCTTTGTTATTAACAAATGGCTCGTATGGAAAGCAGATAATTTTGGCACCTTCCACCTGCTTCCTGCTTTGGTTGAATCTCATGTTTCTACCCGTTCTCCCTTCCGATATCACTTCTAAGCCTCTTGTTGTCCCTTCAATGTCATGGTAACCTTCCTTTAACCTCTTACACCTTTAAGCATTATCTCCCTACTTCCTCTTTCTTCCCTACCAAGCAGTCATCTACTGGGTTTTTGTTAACTTATGCTATGAGGTTACTGGACTGCATGGTGTATTTTTGAGGTAATTTTTGGCTGCGACCCTTTTTTATTGTTGGTTTTGGATTTACGTTTGGCGTGTCAGTCCTGGGTTCTAGTATTACACATTGATAATTTGCCTTGGATTTGAAGTTTATTGAATTATCACCTTAAAAATATGCTTGTGTTTCTACTTATTAAGGATTAGCATTAACCAAATCCAACTAAGTCAAAGATTAAATTCCTAAGGTTTACATGGATTATGCCATTATGGTCAATAGTTCAATTATTGATGAAAATTGATATGTTTCATCTGCAGTTCCCATGCCATGAGATTCGATGACTTGTAATGTCTTTTATGCCAACTACAAACCATAAAATCAGTAGGATTTGTACAATCTCATATTTATTCCCATTGGAAAGTTGGCAAGTTCTTTCCATTCAATATATTCAAATAAATTCTTTCCATTTTCTAGGATTTATCATGATTTGCCCACAGTTATTCATCAATTATAAAACGAAGTTCGTTTCACATCATCCACGGAGGCAAATAACATAGAAATTCCTTAGCACCATTACTGATGACCTCTTTGCATTTGTCATCAAAATGCCTATCTTACACTGATTGTTTGTTTTCCGAGATGGTGAGAATTGCTGTCCTGGGTTATAGTGTTGAGGCTGCAATTTTTAAGGTGATAATTCAATAAACTTACATTATTTTGGCGTTAATGGGATTACGTCTGTTAGCTTTCAAAAAGGAAAAAAAAGATTATATATATTCATAATGGTTAGATGTGGGAATGGGAGGGGGTGTTATAGAGCATGAAGGGTATATTGTAACACCCCATGTCCATTAATGTCACTCACAAAGGGAATGCATTAACTTCTATGGAGCGTTTTAAGTGTGTATAGAACAGAAACATAACAACAAGACAGATATAAAACAGTACTTAAAGTTTAAAACTTTATTCATTGCAGCAGTAATAGATAAGTTTGATTACATCATCAAAAACCAAAGACTAAAGTCAAGTACATAATATCCATCTTGATTAAATCAGAGTACATAAAATGAAAGACATAACCCCAACATAAAATAGCCATAAATGAGATAGGCTGAACTTTTACTTCAGCGATCCAAGCAACTTCTAAAAGCAAGAGATAAAGCTGTCCAAATCAAGCTCCACTAGTGCTAGTTCCACCCTGAGCACCTGGGGGGAAAAGGAAGAAAAGAGGTGGAAACAAGGGGTTCAGACATAAAGTCTGGCGAGTGCGATAACTTTAAAAATATAATTATCAAAATAACTAGACTAAGGCATAAGTTGGAAAATAATGAAATGACTGTGAACAAATGGGTATGGCAGAGCAAACAAAGGAAATAAGATGTACAAAGATAACGTTAAAGGCGCACCTAAACCACTATAAGATAATTACTAGACTGCACCACCACTAGTCACCCTAAAGGTTGATCATGCCTACCTGTTTATCTGGTTAAGTGTTTCTTAATTCATTAAGACCGTAACCTTGTAATGACCTCCCACATTAGACTGGCATTTGTGGCAGCTGGATATGCCGGGCGGGTCCGGGCAGTCTTACACCACAAACGAGCCTAACCTCGTGTCTTTACAACTGTTACGCATTTAATTCATGCCTTTGACCTCTCACATTAGACTGGCATTTGTGGCAGCTGGATTTGTCGGGCGGGTTCGGGCAGTCTTACACCACAAACGAGTCTAACCTCGTGTCTTAGGCGATTTATTATTACATATTTCATTTAACCCCAAATTGGATTAATATCCCTAATTTGAATTGTCAATCAATTCCAAATTTAACTATGTCCATAATTGACACCTTACTTATGTCCATCTATTTATGGTATATAAAATTATACCAACTAACATCACAAATTAATTATATGCCATTTTAAGGCACTTAAGCCAATTCTCCATATAAATATTTTATTATTAACCCATTGCCCCCACGTTGTACGTTCGCTTAACATGACATATATGTATATTAGACTAACAAATAGTCTAACACACATAAAAAGGAAGAAGCGTCACAAATTCTCATGAGACACAGAATAGATCTAACTTGCAAATAGGAATCACATCATAACTTGCATAAACTTTGTATTGTCATGAATGTAAACATAAACTTAAAAGGTGTAAACTTTCATAGGCAATAGTCACAAACTTGCATAAACTATGTATGTTATAGATCTAATCATAAGGTATAAACTTGCGTAGGCAATAGTCACAAACTTACATTACATGATTCCTACTCCAAACATATATATACTTGCATATGTGATTTATGCAACATAAATTGTAAACTTGCATCTAACTCACACATGTCATAGCCTAAACTTTAGATCCAATTTACACATAAAATAGATGTCACGAAACATGTAAGGTTGTATATGATTCTCATTAACTTGCATATGATTCATATATAAATTAACATCCAAACTTGCATATAGGACTATGAATCAAGTTAAACTTACATATGATTTAACATATGAATTAGTTCCACAACATAACCAAACTAGCATATGAAGCATTATTATGAATTGATTGTACATAAGCCAACAATTAACATAGATAACATCACATCTTTACAACATAGATAATTACATCATAGATTTTCAGCATAGATAATAACATAACGGTCAATGATTCACAACATAACCATATAACCCAAATCAAAACTCAACCTAATTAAATTGTTAATTATCTTATTAAAGAAATCGAACTCACAACTCAAAGAATGTCTTGAGTTCTGAAATCTGAGTTCTGAAATTGATTTAGCTCTCCTTTGAAGAAGACAAATTTGTTATTGTTTAGATTTGAGTTGAATAGAATTGAGTTGATTAGCTTCACTCTCCCTCTAATTGGTGGCGGCTACTCTAGGTTGCAAGGTGACAACATGACGGCCATGGTTCTAATTTTTATTTGATTTTAGGGTTAGAGTCTACATGTGTTTATATTGAATTTAGGATTAATTTAGGAAATCCGATCACCCTAGAATTAACCACAACCATTCAGTCAAGATAGGGTGACAAGTCAGCCCTAATGACTCAGCTAGGAGTCAGAAAATCGTCATCAAACAAATCTGCCCGGGAGGGGGAGCAGGTCGACCCCCTGGTCGACCTGTATGGGTAGGTCGACCCCCTGGTCGACCTGGCCCCTGGCGGGAATTTTCCCGCCTAGCCCAATCTGAGTTTGAATTTGAATTTTTGAAATCTGTTTGAATTTTAATGAAACTTCCGATGGCCATAACTTCTTCATACGAAGTCCAATTCACGCAAACTCGGACTCTATCTCAACCAGAATTCCGAGATGAACACAATTGCGCAACCCATTTCCCTTAATTCTCACATCTAAGATTAATTATTCTTTAATTTGTTAACATTAATATTAAAATTACGGGGTGTTACATTCTCCCCTCCTTAAAGGATTTCGCCCCCGAAATCTCGAAGTTAAGGAGAATGCATATCCTAACATCCAGTCATCCATCTACTCAACCATCAAACATAGGCGTCGATTGTCCTTACTAAATTTCTAATGCTGTATGAACATATGCAAGAAGTGTGTGTACATGTTCCTTATCTAATGCAAAATCAGGCCGTCTACTGATTCAGTTGACCTCCTTAATGTAAATCATGATAGTGCCATGCGTCCATTATGTATGCGAAAGAATCCTATCGATACATATCATTTCTACATGTGTGCACAACCATTCATCAAATGCAGCATCCATGTGATAACACAACCATTATACATCCATTCATTAAATATGCACACACATTTATATTCAACATGAAGGTGATTGAGCCGATCTAGTGCCTAAGGTGTGTGTATATGCATCCACGAGCAACCACTTGCATCCATTTGCATCCATCAGACATAACATGTCTCAAACACATGTTTCAACCATAGGGTTATTCCTAACTAAAAGATCAAAGATGTCATCGCAAAGATAATACTAAAAGATAGGACAAGTATCAACAAAGCGGTAGAAAAAGGAGAGATTAAAACATACCCTCAAAAAGGAAAGGGTACAACGTATGCATCTTATCTTCCATTTACCAAGTCGCGTCTCTTTGATCGTCTCCCCATTGCACTTTGACCAACTTGACCTCTTTGTTGCGAAGCTTTTTGACCTCCGATCCGAGAATGCGTGTAGGAGCTCGTCTGATCATGGCATTGCGCTCTACTTCCACTTCCTCGAGCGTACTCGGCTCTACCACTTCCACCGTATCATGTAAACACTTCCTCAAATGTGACACGTGAAACACATCGTGAACACCACTAAGCTAGTTGCCTCTTCTCATGCCCCTTCGAAATCTAGGATACATAATCTCAAAAGATCTTCAAGGATTCTATTCACCCCTTTCTGTCCGTCCATCTATCTGTGGACGACAAGCGATGCTCGTACTTACCGCCTTTTGAATATCACCTTTTCCTCTTGCATCGAAAACTGCTCCAAGCCCTGTCTCGCAAGCACCGGTGTGTGTATATATATATATATACATATATATATATATATATATTGTGAATGGTTTGCTTCCATCTAGCAAATTTAAAACTGGGGTTGATATCTTTGCAAAGCCCTTAACGAACTTCCTATAGCAGCCCGTCACTCCTAGAAAACTTCTTATTTCCGTTGCTTTTCTTGGAACCTTCAATTCTTGGATTGCCACCACCTTCGCGGGATCCACAGCTATCCCTTCCTTAGAGACCACGTGTCCTAAGAATCCCGCCTTCTTCCTAAAAAAATTGGCATCAACATAAGGTCCTAAACAATCCATTACTTCACATCTTTCTCGAGTCCCACTCGAGTCATCTTATAACCCTATTGAGTCTAACTCGGGGAAGTCCATACGATATAATAGTCTTATCATGTCACGGCTGCACATCACTTCTCGAGAAACCCAAGATATCATGCAATGAAAATCGCCACAGCTATTTATCTCACACAAACCATCCTAGTCGAACTCGACATTCCCCAAGCACAAGTCCCAAAGGCCTAAACCAATATCAGACAAGCACCCAAGGAGTACCTCCTCCGAATTCGGACAATCTACGTGAGATGATACTAGCAAAGCAACCAAACAATTGAGCACCCCATTCCGAAATGCTTCTTCTTATGAACCCCTTCTCAAGCAATTCCTTCACTTGCTTACTGAGTTCTCTTATCTCTCTCGGAGCCATGTGGCGCACTGGTAATGCAACTGGCTTTACATTATCTACTAGATATATTCGAAAGTCTATCTCACGCCTCGGGGGTAAACCTCGAACCTCTTTGAAGACGTCACTATATTCACGGACCACACGAACAGATTTCAAATCATCATTGGAAACGTCAAGAGATTCTAGGTAGCTAAGCATTACTGGACCTCTAGGGTCACAAGAAATATCAAGGGTCTTTCTACAACGAGTCAACAATCTAACTACCCTTCTTTCACAATCTAGGATGGCACCGTATCTAGTTAGCCAATCCATACCTAGAATCAAGCCGTAGCCCATGAAGCCAAGAACAAAGGTGTTGCATTCAAACCCAACGCCCAAGATAGACACTCTCAAATCCCGGCAAATCATAGAAAGATTAGCCGAACCACCAATAGGATTTGAGACTACTATGGGATCTGAAACTAGACTAGTGTTTAGGTGCAGTGTTTCAACTAACGAAGCAGATACAAACGAGTGTGATGTGCCAAAGTCAAACAAAGTACAAATAGGATGATCAATAAGAAAAACTAAACTTTCAATGGAAATTATTCTACCTCGTTCTTGCAGCGGTGGAGCCATGAGAGCCTGGATATGTCCTCTTGCCTGCCCAGGTACCATGAGAGCCTGAAGCTGCCCTTCCAAGGTAGACCCTGCCCTCTGCCCTTTCTTTGGGCAGTCCTTAATCAGGTGTCCTGCCTCGCCACAGTGAAAACAACCAGTCTTTTTCTTCTTCCTACAGTCTTTGCATAGATGGCCAGGTGTCCCGCAGTTAAAGCACCTTTTCTTTCCCTTGTCATTATTGTCTTTACCACCCTTCTTGTTCTGTTGTTGCTGTTGCGATTTCTTTTGATCCCCTTTCTTCTCGGGTGCTTTATTAGCATTGGCGCCTTTCTCCTCTTCATGCATAAGCGCCATGTCTACTAGTCTCTCAAAGGTAGCCCCCATAGGGATGTGGGTCATAGCTAACCCATGTAGCGGCTCGTTCAAACCCTTAATAAATCTCAGGGCCTTCTTTTTGGGTGTATTCACCAAGTCCAAGCCAAATCTCGCCAACTGATTGAACTTGTTGACGTATTCTTTCACTGATAGATCCCCTTGCTTTAATGCCAAAAACCTTTCCATGTATAGATTCTCTTCGGCCCGTGAGAGAAACTTTGCCTCAAACCTACGCCTGAAATCCGGCCATGTATCAACTGGACGCTCCCCATTAGTGACCTCCCACCAAAATGAGGACTCATCCTTCATTAACCAGGCGGCTAATTGGACCTTTCTTCTATCTTCTACCTCAAAGATTCCAAACAATTCTTCCACCTCCTTTAGCCAATTTCGAGATTCAACAAACGTCTCTGACCCGTGAAAAGGTTTCCCGCCCATTGCCCGAAATTCCTTACATATCTTTGCAAAAGTATCAACGTGAGGAGGGGGAGGAGGAGGAACGGGCGCAGCTGGGGGAGGAGGAATATCTACTGGACCTGCGGCGGTGGCCCTAGCCTCCAAATACCTCCTAAACCATCCTGGTATTGGTATCCCCTCGGGTATCTCGGGAATTCCAGACATACTGAAAAGAAAAATGAAGAGATTCAAACGAAGAATTCGAGAGAAAGATATATGGCTCTTGGGGGTTATGTTTTCAAAATAAACTTTTCTCTTGAAAATACTTTCCTTAAAACGTACTTTTGAAAGTATTTCTTTATAAAAGTGCTTTTGAAAAACAGTTTTTCAAAATTTATATCTGTTCTGGTAACCTTCAGCTCTGATACCACGTGTAACACCCCATGTCCATTAATGTCACTCACAAAGGGAATGCATTAACTTATATGGAGCGTTTTAAGTGTGTAAAGAATAGAAACTTAACAACAAAACAGATATAAAACAGTACTTAAAGGTTTAAAACTTTATTCATTGCAGCGGTAACAGATAAGTTTGATTACATCATCAAAAACCAAAGACTAAAGTCAAGTACATAATATCCATCTTGATTAAATCAGAGTACATAAAATGAAAGACATAACCCCAACATAAAATAGCCATAAATGAGATAGACTGAACTTTTACTTCAGCGATCCAAGCAACTTCTAAAAGCAAGAAATAAAGCTGTCCAAATCAAGCTCCACTAGTGCTAGTTCCACCCTGAGCACCTGGGGGAAAAAAGAAGAAAAGAGGTGGAAACAAGGGGGTCAGACATAAAGTCTGGCGAGTGCGATAACTTTAACAATATAATTATCAAAATAACTAGACTAAGGCATAAGTTGGAAAATAAGGAAATGGCTGTGAACAAATGGGTATGGCAGAGCAAACAAAGGAAATAAGATGAACAAAGATAACGTTAAAGGCGCACCTAAACCACTATAAGATAATTATTAGACTGCACCACCACTAGTCACCCTAAAGGTTGATCCCGCCTACAGAACTTAGTAATGATAATGGCAGTTTCGTGTACCCCTAGCTGTCTTCATAGGTGCCGTCTGCCCCTATCTCCACTGGGTGTACCCACTACCCCCATTCGATCGGCTCCCTAACTCGTAGATACCCGTGCTGGCCCCACAGTGGGATGTATCACTCTCCAAAGTGGCAACCCGATACTACCAATAATGCACGGCTTATATCTACACGATGCAACAACGTCTTACCTACCAGCCTGGGCCCACACACGCATATGAACCCATTGGACTTGCGTTGCCACCGCTGACCCGTTTTGACCTCTTACAATCAAATCCAGTACGCGTGTCCCGTCCTCGACTTGGGTCGAGCCCACAAAGATACTTAATGGGTTACTGGTTTGAAAAGGGCCCCATGCATGACACAAGCTTTCCACCTATGCTTGGTCCCCTCTAAGGTTTTTCCTCACTTAACCCCATTCTTATTCATGTCTTCTTACATGTCTTAATCTTGGTTAAGTGCATCTAATCGTACTTCAAATGCCACCCAAGGCACCCACTAAATTCAACATGCCACCCAAGGCACCCACTTAACCCCCTCATGTCCCACTACATATTTATCTGGTTAAGTGTATCTTAATTCATTAAGACCGTAACCTTGTAAAGACCTCCCACATTAGACTGACATTTGTGGCAGCTGGATTTGTCGGGCGGGTCCGGGCAGTCTTACACCACAAACGAGCCTAACCTCGTGTCTTTACAACTGTTACGCATTTAATTCATGCCTTTGAACTCTCACATTAGACTGGCATTTGTGGCAGCTGGATTTGCCGAGCGGGTCCAAGCAGTCTTACACCACAAACGAGTCTAACCTCGTGTCTTAGGCGTACATATTTCATTTAACCCCAAATTGGATTAATATCCCTAGTTTGAATTGTCAATCAATTCCAAATTTAAATATGTCCATAATTGACACCTTATTTATGTCCATCTATTTATGGTATATAAAATTATACAAATTAACATCAAAAATTAATTATATGTCATTTTAAGGCACTTAAGCTAATTCTCCATATTAAATATTTTATTATTATCCCATTGCCCCACGTTGTACGTTCGCTTAACATGAAATATATGTATATTAGACTAACAAATAGTCTAACACACATAAAAAGGAAGAAGCATCACAAATTCGCATGAGACACAGAATAGATCTAACTTGCAAATAGGAATCACATCATAACTTGCATAAACTTTGTATTGTCATGAATCTAAACATAAACTTAAAAGGTGTAAACTTGCATAGGCAATAGTCACAAACTTGCATAAACTATGTATGTCATAGATCTAATCATAAGGTGTAAACTTGCATAGGCAATAGTCACAAACTTACATTACATGATTCCTACTCCAAACATAGATATACTTGCATATGTGATTTATGCAACATAAATTGTAAACTTTCATCCAACTCACACATGTCATAGCCTAAGCTTTAGATCCAATTTACACATAAAATAGATGTCACAAAACATGTAAGGTTGTATATGATTCTCATTAACTTGCATATGATTCATATCTAAATTAACATCCAAACTTGCATATAGGACTATGAATCAAGTTAAACTTACATATGATTTAACATATGAATTAGTTCCACAACATAACCAAACTAGCATATGAAGCATTATTATGAATTGATTGTACATAAGCCAACAATTAACATAGATAACATCACTGATTTACAACATAGATAGTTACATCATAGATTTTCAGCATAGATAATAACATAATGGTCAATGATTCACAACATAACCATATAACCCAAATTGTTTAGATTTGCGTTCTGAAATTGATTTAGCTCTCCTTTGAAGAAGACAAATTCGTTGTTGTTTAGATTTGAGTTGAATAGAATTGAGTTAATTAGCTTCACTCTCCCTCTAATTGGTGGCGGCTACTCTAAGTTGCAAGGTGACAGCATGACGGTCATGGTTCTAATTTTTATTTGATTTTAGGGTTAGAGTCTACATGTGTTTATATAGAATTTAGGATTAATTTAGGCCATCCGATCACCCTAGAATTAACCACAACCATTCAGTCAAGATAGGGTGACAAGTCAGCTCTAATGACTCAGCTAGAAGTTAGAAAATCGTCATCAAACAAATCTGCCCGGTGGGGCAGGTCGACATCCTGGTCGACCTGTATGGGTAGGTCGACCCCCTGGTCGACCTGTATGGGTAGGTCGACCCCTGGTTGACCTGGCCCCTGGCGGGAGTTTTCCCCCCTAGCCCAATCTGAGTTTGAATTTGAATTTTTGAAATCTGTTTGAATTTTAATGAAACTTCCGATGGCCATAACATCTTCATACGAAGTCCAATTCACGCAAACTCGGACTTTATCTCAACCAGAATTCCGAGACGAACACAATGGCGCAACCCGTTTCCCTTAATTCTCACATCTAAGATTAATTATTCTTTAATTTGTTAACATTAATATTAAAATAACGAGGTGTTACATATATTGTCCAGACTCGGGATGCTCGGCAAGATGTGGATGTCGATCTGGATCAACTATCACATGAGGAACTGGTCGCATTGGGCGATGTTGTTGGAACAGAAAGTAAAGGCTTTTCCACCGAAACAACTGCATCTTTACCTTAAGTTAACTACAAAGCTCAAACTTCACAAGATGGTTGTGTGTTGCTTGCCAGTTGAATTATGAGAATGGTGTTTCTTTAGTTTCACCTTCTTGCAAACATTTGTATAATCCTGAGTGCGTAAATCAATGGCTTCAAATAACACGGTATGCTTTATGATCACAGTTTGTGTGCTCTTATTACTTTTCTCTATTTTCAACATTAGACATGAAAATTATTTTGAATTTTCTGGCATTACCTTCATAAGATGATTGAATTGTCTCACACTGGAAGTTCACAAGAAACTGTATGTAGTTCTCCTGGGATGATTTAACATTATTCACTGTTTTTGGTTGTTGCGGTAAACATTTTAGCTACATATTCTATTTTTTTAGCCAATATAAACCAATCTGAAATATTTAATTTGCGAATTTATGAGAATATTTATATCAATGTCAAGAAACAGTTAATACAAATGTGTGGATGATCTATAAATGCTTTCAAGATGTTACACTAGTAGCACACATGCACGGTAAAACGCTCCTTGCTTTTGTTGTACTCTTTCATACCATCATCGTTTATCTCCAGCTTGCTTTAGGCATTTTGCAGCTATAACCTCACAAAATTCTGCATTAATTGCTATATTTATAATTTTATACAGTATTCAACAATAAAATATATAATAGTCCTGTTAACATTTTATGCTATTATACATAACATAAGCCTTACGCAGTGCATTTTGTTATTTTTTAAATAATATGTATTACCTAATATACTATTTCCTGTTATACTCCCAAATGCGGTAACGGTATTTTTTTTTGTTGGGATAAATTAATTTCAAACAAACCATTTCTTACCTACATTTAAGTTACTGAAATCAAGTCAATCCCTAGGTTGAATTTGGGTTTGCTGATAAATTGTGATACTGAACTTATTTTTGGGTAAAATAAACTAGTTCTAATTTGCTTATCATTAAATTATTGAATATATAATAAATTGTCAGTTATCTAGTACTCAATTTAAATCAAATTTAAAGAAACGTAAATAACCATCAGAATAATGACTCTTTAACTCATTTTCAAAACCCATTAGTGATGAAATATAAATTATTTATTATAAGAGCTACAGAAGTGAGCCTTGAACTAAAGATTTACAAGGAAATAGATTACATATCACCGGTATCTTGCCAAAAGAGAAAGAAACTGGATTTATGTGCTTTAATCAATGGGTGAGTTAATAAGTTGTCTCTTTTGACATGTAGACACATTTATAAAGCTAATAAAAACTCCTTTGAGTTATGTGATTCTATAAACTTTTGGTATCTCGCACAGTATTCCGTCTGTTATACATATTTACTAAAACTTTACCTTTTTATATTAAAAAAAAGACATCAAAACGTTATTCAACCAATTACCGTAGTTGTTACGAAGGTTGAAACACTTTTTTTGATAGAACATTCTGCTCCCTTCAAGATTAGGAGGTCAAAACCTCCAGAACTAATAAATTAATTAAAAGATGGTACTCAATATTCTTAATTTGAAATAATAGTTCCTTTGACAACTACTTTCAAATAAAAATTATAAATGTCATGGTAGCTTTGGATTTATATTTAGCAGAACTCCAATAAAAATCCCATTTCCTGATTTTAAAAATAAGCATTTCCAATGTAATTCAAAATATAAATTAAACAATATTGAGGATCGTTGAATAGCTTGACATATATAACACTGTTAATCAAAGGTTCAAAGTTACTGTACTCTTAATTTAAACTCAATAAATAGAAAAACATTTGGACATTCACTACTTAACATTGGAGGAAACTAATAGCTGCAAATAACAAAGAACTAGTATATGTGGTTACTTTATGCAGACTAGGGCAGTTACTCTAAATTTTGAGCAACAAAAAGGATATTCATTTTTTAAATATCCATCACTATCACTAAGATCTGAATCTGATGAATTTAATCCATTAGAATCACAATTTGAAGAACTTTTGGCATTTGATTTATGCATATTAGTTCCTTTGCTTCGCAAATGTGGAGGTACGTATGTACCGCTTTTTCTATATCTTGTTAACGGCTTCGAGTTTGAGTCTCATTCTTTACTATACAGTCTTGAGTCACTGAAAGTGATTTGTTAAGCAGGTCATACATAAAATGAATTTTTGTTTTGTGATTCCAAATGTTCTTGTTTCACAGGAAATATCAAGCGACCATAATGACTTGTTTATTTTTTTATCCTATAATGAAGGTAACTTCCTTTTTCACTTATCTTAATATGTGTATATTATGCACTGAAAAATGACATACTACCTGAACTTTGTTCGCACTTAGTGCCTAGTGTTAAAGTTCAACTGTAATAACATCATATTATCAAATCCTGTACTCTGGCATTCGTAGTTGTCGTCGAACATATAAGATATTGATGAGGTTTGTTAGTTTCTTTGAGTTGATGCGCTATTTAGTAATCATCTTTTGGCTTTTAGACTCTTTACCATCATTTCCTTGTAATTTAATTTAATAGTTCAATTTATTATTTCATTAATTTACTCTATATATATATATATATATATATATATATATATAAGTAGTTCAATTTTATTTTTCATTAATTTACCCCCTCCCCCCCCCCACCACCACACACACACATGTATGTATGTGTTAATCCTGTAGTTTATTATATTTCTCTCTCTTTATAATGCTTCTTCATACACGGTTTCACTAAAGGTACGACTGGCATCTGCTTCCACATTTGCTTCAATGTTGAAGGCCATTCATCGACCTTCATGCAAGTAGCTGAGCATAGAGGATCTGCAAGACTTAGCTCCTTCATAACTTTATCAGGCTCACTTGGCCAAATTTTGATGTAGTTGCATACTGGTAACACCATAAACCATGCAATTGTTTAGCTGTAAGTCTAAATTGCATGCTAAATTCTTCAACTAGGATAATTAACACAAAGCTGTCTATTTTGTACCACTGGATAATTAATGGGTACTATTAGCTGTGAAGAAATAGAAAATTAGGGAAATAAGAATCACCAACTTGAAACATTGTGATTCCACCTTAGATGTTGAACAGACAAGAAATGTGCATTTGAGA
Organism: Allium sativum; assembly: GCA_030737875.1. Taxonomy (NCBI): domain Eukaryota; kingdom Viridiplantae; phylum Streptophyta; class Magnoliopsida; order Asparagales; family Amaryllidaceae; genus Allium; species Allium sativum. The sequence goes on along the minus strand of CM060918.1, from coordinate 154,258,084 downwards.
ACATGTGAATGGGAAATTGAAATGACAGAAAAGACCATAATGGAAATGATGAGTTTATTTTCATGATTTAAGCATGTTTGAATTCACATTTGAAAGGAGAATCCATGAATCTTAAAACATACTTCATCCACCTACATAAATATAGAACAGAAATGAACTAAGGCATAGTACTGCAACTTGGAAAATAGATTTTGTACCACTGGGTAATTAATGGGTATTATTAGCTGTGAAGAAATAGAAAATTAGGGAAATAAGATAGAATCACCAACTTGAAACATTGTGATTCCAGCTTAGACGTTGAACAGACATGACATGTGCATTTGAGAACATGTGAATGGGAAATTGAAATGACAGAAAAGACCATAATGGAAACGATGAGTTTATTTTCATGATTTAAGCACGTTTGAATTCACATTTGAAAGGAAAATCCATGAATCTTAAAACATACTTCATCCACTTACATGAATATAGAACAGAAATGAACTAGGGCTTAGTACTGCAACTTGGAAAATGGACAGCTTTGTGTTTTCCTAGTTGAAGAATTTAGCATGCAATTTGGACTTACAGCTAAACAATTGCAAAGTTTATGGCTTTACCAGTATGCAACTACATCAAAAATTCGGCCAAGTGAGCTTCATAAAGTTGTGAAAGAGCTAAGTCTTGTAGATCCTCTATGCTCAGCTACTTGCATGAAGGTCGATGAATGACCTCCAACATTGAAGCTAATGTGGAAGCAGATGACATCCGTACCTTTAGTGAAACCGTGTATGAAGAAGCATTATAAAGAGAGAGAAATATAATAAACTACAGGATTAACACACACACACACACACACACACACACACACACATATATATATATATATATATATATATATATATATATATATATATATATATATATATATATATATACATGTGTGTGTGTGTTGGGTGGGAGGGGTAAACTAATGAAAGATCAAACTGAACTACGTATATATATAGTAAATTAATGAAATAACAAGTTGAACTATTAAACTAAATTACAAGGAAATGATGGTAAAGGGTCTAAAAGCCAAAAGCTGATTATTAGATAGCACATCAACTCAAAAAGGATAACAAACCCCATCAATATCTTATATGTGTGACGGCAACTACGGATGCCAAAGTACATGATATGATAACATGATGGTATTACAGTTGAACTTTAACATTAGGCACCAAGTGCGAACAAAGTTCAGGTAGTAAGTCATTTTTCAGTTCATCATAATATACACAAATTAAGATAAGTGATAAAGAAAGTTACCTTCATTACAAGATCAAAAAGTAAACAAGTCATTATGGTCGTTTGATATTTCCAGTGAAACAAGAACATTTTGGAATCACAGAACAAAAATTCATTTTATGTATGGCCTTCTTAACAAATCACTTTCGATGACTCAAAACTCCATAGTGAAGAATGAAATCTCAAACTCGAAGCCGTTAACAGAATATAGAAAGAGGTGCATACGTACCTCCACATTTGCGGAGAAGAGGAACTAATATGCATAAATCAAATGCCAAAAGTTCTTCAGATTGTGATTCCTATGGATTAAATTCATCAAATTCAGATCTTAGTGATAGTGATGGATATGTAAAAAATGGAGATACTTTTTGTTGCTCAAAAGTTAGAGTAGTTTCCCTAGTCTGCATAAAGTAACCACATATCCCAATTCTTTGTTATTTGCAGCTGCTAGTTTCCTCCAATGTTAAGTAGTGGATGTCCAAATGTTTTGTTATTTATTGAGTTTAAATTAAGAGTACTGTAACTTTGAACCTGTGATTAACAGTGTTATATATGTCAAGCTATTCAAGAATCCTCAATATTGTTTAATTTATGTTTTGAATTACATTGAAAATGCTTATTTTTAAAATTAGGAAATGGGGTTTTTACTGGAGTTCTGCTAAATGCAAAACCAAAGCTACCATGACATTTGTAGTTTTGATTTGAAAGAAGTTTTCAATAGAACTATTGTTTCAAATTAAGAATATTGAGTACCATCTTTTAACTAATTTATAAGTTTCGGAGGTTTTGACCTCCAAATCTTGAAGGGAGCAAAATGTTCTATCAAAAAGTGTTTCAACCTTCGTAATAACTACGACAATCGGTGGAATAACGTTTTGATTAGGGTTGTATATCGGATAGGACAGTCCGTTGTCCGGCTCGGTCCGAGGCTATAAGATGTCTGGTGCGTGTCCGTACGATTCTCTTATAGGACAGAGCTTGGACACACCATGTTTCGGTCCGATCCAAAATGTTCGATGTTCTCTATTATCCGAACGTTGTCTACCCGTTATCCAGCTCATACGAACGGTGTTCGAACTTAATGTTTGTCCGATCCGTGTCCGTCTGAATCTCTTATAGGATAGAGCTTGGACACACCTCCGTGCGGTCTGGTCCGACCCGTTTACACCCCTAGTTTTGATGTCTTTTTTTGATATTAAGAGGTCAAGTTATGGGTAGCAAATATGTATAACAGCCGGAATACCGTGCGAGATACTAAAAGTTTACGAAATCACATAATTCAGAGGAGTTTTTATTAGCTTTATAAATGTGTTTGCACGTCAAAAGAGACAACTTATTAACTCACCCATTACATAATTCCAGTTTCTTTCTCTTTTGGCAAGATACCGATGATATGTAATGTTTCCTTGTAAAACTTTAGTTCAAGGCTCACTTTTGTAGCTCTTATAATCAGTAATTTATATTTCATCACTAATGGGTTTGGAAAATGAGTTAAAGAGTCATTATTCGGATGGTTATTTACGTTTCTTTCAATTTGATTCAAATTGAGTACTAGATAACTGACAATTTATTATATATTCAATAATTTGATGATAAGCAAATTAGAACTAGTTTATTTTACCCAAAAATAAGTTCAGTATCACAATATATGAGCAAACCCAAACTCAACCTACGGACTGAACTTCATTCCAGTAACTAAAATGTAGGTAAGAAATGGTTTGTTTGAAATTAATTTATCCCAACAAAAAAAATACGGTTACAGCATTTGGGAGTATAACAGAAAATAGTACATTTGTTAATACAACTTATTTAAAAAATAACAAAATACACTGCGTAAGGCTTATGTTATGTATGATAGCATAAAACGTTAACAAGAATATTATATATTTTATTGTTGAATACTGTATAAAATTATAAATATAGCAACTAATGTAGAATTTTATGAGGTTATAGCTGCAAAATGTCTAAAGCAAGCTGGAGATAAATGATGATGGGTATGAAAGAGTACAACAAAAGTAGGGAACGTTTTACTGTGCATGTGTGCTACTAGTGTAACATCTTGAATGCGTTTATAAATCATCCAAACATTTATATTAATTATTTCTTGACATTGATATAAATATTCTCACAAATTTGCAAATTAAATCTTTCGAATTGGTTTATATTGGTTTAAAAAAACAGAATATGTAGTAAAAAAGTTTACTGCAACAATCAAAAATAGTGAAAAATATTAAATCATCGCAGGAAAACTACATGTAGTTTCTTGTGAATTTCCAGTGCGAGACAATTCAATCATCTTATGAAGGTAATGCCAGAAAATTCAAAATAATGTTCGAATTTAATGTTGAAAATAGAGAAAAGTAATGAGAGCCAACAAACTGTGATCATAAAGCATACCTTGTTTATTTGAAGCCATTGATTTACGCACTAAGGATTACACAAATGTTTGCAAGAAGGTGAAACTAAAGAAATGTCATTCTCATAATTCAACTAGAAAATAACACACTGCCATCTTGAGAAGTTTGAGCTTTGTAGTTAACTGAAGGTAAAGATGCAATTATGCAGCCGAAAGGCCTTTACTTTCTGTTCCAACAACGTCGCCCAATGTGACCAGTTCCTCATATGATAGTTGATCAGGATCGACATCCACATCTTGCGAAAGCATCCTAAGTCTGGACGATATACCCTTCATGCTCTACAACACCCCCTCTCGTGCCCACATCTAACCATTATGAATATACATAATATTATTTTTTTATGAAGGCTAACAGACAGGATCACATTAACATCAAAATAGTGAAAAGTTTATTGAATTATCACCATAAAAACCGCAGCCTCAACACTAAAACCTAGGACTGTAATTCTCACCATCTCGGAAAACAGAAAGTGGGTGTAAGATAGGCATTTTGATGACGAATGCAAAGAGGTAGGGTGTAAGATAGGCATTTTGATGACAAATGCAAAGAGGTCATCAATTATGGTGTTGAGGAATTTGTATGTCATTTGCCTCCATGGAAGATGTGCAACGAACTTCATTTTATAGATGATGAATAACTGTGGGCACATCATGATAAATCCGGGAAAATGGAAAGAATTTATTTGAATAAATTGAATGGAAAGAACTTGGCAACTTTCCAATGGGAATAAATCTGAGATTATACAAGTCCTACTGATTCTATAGTTTGTAGTTGGCAAAAAAGACATTACAAGTCATCAAATCTCATGGCATGCTGCAGATGAAACATATCGATTTTCATCAACAATTGAACTATTGACCATGAGGGGATAATCCAAATAAACCTGAGGAATTTTAATCTTTGACTTCGTTGGATTTGGTTAATGCTAATCCTTAATAAGTAGAAACACGGGCATATTTTTAAGGTGATAATTCAATAAACTTCAAATCCAAGCCAAATGATCAACGTGTAATACTAGAACTCAGGACCGACACGTCAAAAGAAAATCCAAAACCAACAATAGAAAAAGGGTCGCAACCAAAAATTACCTCAAAAATACACCAAGCAGTCCAACAACCTCATAGCATAAGCTAACAAATACCCAATAGATGACTGCTTTGCAGGGAAGAGAGAGGAAGTAGGGAGATAATGCTTAAAGGTGTAAGAGGTTAAAGGAAGGACAACATGGCATTGTAGGGAAAACAAAAGGCTCAGAAGTGATATCGGAAGGGAGAATGGGTAGAAACCAGAGATTCAACCAAAGCAGGAAGCAGGTACCAGGTGGTAATGCCAAAATTAACTGCTTTCCATACGAACCATTTGATAAAAAAGAGAAAAACCACTCGTTCTCACCTAACATCCACCGCCCCTAGACACCTCGTCGTCGGGGATCGTTGTTCGGTATCATCATAATTTGGTCTCTACCTCCACATTCAATTACAGTCGATGCCCTTCCTTCATTTTCTCAAAACCCTAGATCCATTCTAGCAAAAAGAATGTCAAAACCAAAGTCGCAATGGTACAAACCCAGACAAAATAGATGTCATACCCTAAAAAACACAGCTGCCACAACCGAAAGATAATTGATAGATCTAGAAAAATAGGTCTGAAATTGAAAACGCTTGGAGATGGAGAAGGTGCTAAACAGGGAAAGGAGATTGCGATGAGAAAAGCTAGGTCAGGGAAGAGATAATGAAGATCTGATTCGGGGATTAGTCTAGGTAAATTATTGGTCTACAAAATGAGAGGTAGCATTCACCCTACCAATCAGAAAAGAGCAAATGGATTGGCTATTTAGATCGTCTATTTTAATGTCAAACGAATGATTAGATATTATTTTAGAATGTTGGGTCGGATTGCTTTTCATACATCAGAATTTTTGTCATAGGATACGCGTAGGAGAATCCTACGTCTTACCTACGCCTTATCGTTCTAATATTCTCATAAGAGATTTCATACGCCATTAGCTCTTTTTACGTGATTCTTACGCCTTTCCTACAACCCGCATTATGGCGTAGGAAAGACAGAGAAAATTTTTCATAGAAAATTGAATATGAAAATGTGAATTACTTGTTTGGGCTTTGCAAAAATTAAGATGTCTGAATGTGCGATTAACAATTTGATGAGTGGAATTCAACATGTGCTGAAAATCGTACAACTGATATTATTCTCGCAGATATTCGGCTCTCTGTGCTTTGAGCGTTCTAGCATTAGCAATCTAATTAATGGTGGAAATCACTGAATCATATGTACCGTGGTTTTAATTTTCGATATGCGGGTAAAACAGAGTTGCTGCTTTTCTCCAAAGGAGTGCAATAATTTATTTATTTTCAAGTCTTAATTTATAGTTCAAAATGGTCGTTTTATATATTGACGAACCAGCTCCTAAAACGAAAATGGCTATTTTGCTTCATTTTCTTAATCAAATTAGTTCTTTCAAAGCAGAAATGAATCGTTGATTGAGGATGTTTATTTTAGAATTTATACACCTTTCTTGTGTCTGTCTTATGCCTCTTTGGCAAAAAAGATGTAGATATTCTACGCCTCTCTTTTGTAGAAAACCGATGTTGATGGAGAAATGACATAAGAGAAATTTTACGAATTTATAACGTCGACATTAATTTTCTGCAAGGTAGATTTACTTCTTATGTCAATCTAAATTTGTAGAAAACCAACAATGATGTGGAAATTACCTAGGAGATTTATATGCTTTTTCTGGCGTACGTAGGATGTAAGAAATGGTTGACGCCTTTTCTACGCCATGAACTATTCGTACTAATTTCCTACGTCATTCCAATGTTCTGCCTTAAGACGTAGGAAATGCATAGGAAATTTCAGGTACTTCTTATGTCAATCTAATTTTGTAGAAAACCAACAATGGCGTGGAAATAGCCTAGAATATTTATACGTCTTTTTTGGCGTACGTAAGACGCAAGAAATAGTTGACGCCTTTCCTACGCCATGAACTATTCCTACGCCATTCTTGCACTCCGCCTTAAGACATAGGAAATTTCAAATAGGAAATTGGACTGTTTTCTTGTAGTGTTATGCTTATTATTAATTGTATCGTTATGCTTAATATCAGTTGTATCATTATGCTTAATATTAGTTGTATCGTTATGTTGCTAAATAGTTGTATTTGTATGATTTATTATCAGTTGTATCGTGAGTTTTATATGTACATTCAGACATTTTATATCAACCTAAAACAAAACAAAACAAAAAACAAAAAAACAAAAAAAACAAAAAAACAAAAAAAAATCCGTAATATAGTGTCGATATTACCAACGCCTTAGGCTAACACGTCGATAATATTGACGCGTATTCAAAAAATCGGAGCACGTCAATAAATTCAGCACGTTTCTGTTGGGAGATTTCAACAAATCTCAATTGAATCTTTCGAGTCGTAAGATTACGACTCGTAAAACCATAGGAGATGCTCTAAAATAGCATAAAACTTGTTTAATATTCTACTTGAATGACTAATCACCAAGCGCAAATGCTTGAACTAAAAGCATATGAGCATAAAATTGTACTCATTTAAAAGTAAAAAAAAAAAAAAAAAAAAAAAAAAAAAAAAAAAAAATCAACAAATAAAATAAACGCATCTTTTTTATACCAGAATCAATTTTTTTCTCTCAACAACATGCACAGCTAATTAGAAAATAGAATTACCAACAGACCTTGTCCAAATGCTTAATGAAAAAAGAAGCAAAAATGGAACAGATACATAAATTAAGCGGACATTGAGATTAACTTACATGCCTATAAAACAAACAAATAGCATAAAATGGAACAGATATATAAATTAAGCGGGCGATTGAGATGAACTTACATGCCTATAAAACAAACAAATCTTATTGACAGTGCACAACATAGAAACATAGCAATAAATATGCAAAAGTTGACCTGTCATTTTTACACATGCGTTTTAACTGATCATATGGAAAGTCAATAATAATAAACATAGAACTGGAGTACAGTAAAGAAGAGGGTTAATGGAAACATGCATTTAGTGAAACTAATTAGCTAAAACCTAAAATCTACATTTTAAATCAATGGTTATGCACACGTACAAAAATATTGGCAAAATTTGCATACCATGTGATCAGTAGCAGTTAAAAAATTAAAATAGTGCTACATTTATGAAAAAATTGTGTTGATCGGTCAAATGCAAATGATGAAATTTAGATAATATTTTAATGATTTAATAGTTTATCCAATTATAATTAGGCCTTCCATATCCCATCCTTCCACAGCTCGTTAAAGAACCACCGTCTGCATGTATTCCAAGTAATAATAGTAACATGGAGACAGTGCACTGTAAATGCAGGAAACAGTTTCGACTTCATAAGGAAAAACATAATAACACATAGAACTCCCAAAACATATTTTTTCTTACAAACACGGCATCACCTAGTCATCATTAATTTAAAAAAAAGAAATAGATTTTCGCTTGTAAAGCATATAAATCATATAATAAAATTTTATTAGAAGCTAAATTTTATTAGAAGCTAGAAATAGATTCACACTGTCATTTAATATTATGATCCATTGCACTACATAATTTATATATCATAACAAGCATGGATAGGCCGTTGTTTGGCAATAGCTGTAAACTGAAAACTACAAAATTTGCATTTACTCATGGCTAGATTCTTGTCTGGCAATTAGCGAGCAATACGACCGTAATAAGTACTCAGCCTTCCATTCGAAAAGCTGTAAACTGAAAAAGAAAAACTAAGCCTTACACCTGAATACTAAACCAATGAACAGCTCATAGCAAATTCGTTATCGAACTCATTCTCATTGTTATTATTGAGTATGTTTATACCAACGCTGATCACAAAAAAAAGACATATTGTGCCTCTACCATGAATTGTTATATCATGTTATTACAAAATAAGGTTAAAAAAAAAATTACTTCTCTTATCTAATTAATTAATATCATTTTTGTCATCATCATAATTGTACTGAAAAAGCCTTAAGTATCGTCATTTTATTCATAATTCATAATTGCGTAAGGACCCAAAGATCCTGAATAACATTTAATACCATATCCTTTGTTGACAAACCTAAAAAATCTTGATAACAATTCAGGAACCTGCATTAAGTAGCTGAATTTTGTTAGATAAATATCACATACTGCCACTGGTTAGAAACTATTAACAATCACATACTGGTTACAAGCTATTAACAATGGCATATAAACAAACATAGGATGCCTTTATTTTAAGGTAATATTTATGATTATTTGTGAATGCCATGTTATCTTGTGCCTTATGCAAAAAAATTACACATAGCACATGTTTGTATAGTTGCTAATGATTATGTGTGACCCATTTTACATAATAACTTAAAGGCTTACAGTAGGTAAGACTTGAAAATTACAAACCTAATGTTCATCAACACTTTAAAAGACATTGATGTCATTGTTCATTGGTAAAACAAATGGTGAATGTCTTTTATAATCAAAATATTAGGCATCAATTAACAGTAGAAGGCATCTATTAAAAAATGTATTATTTTTCATTAATATATACAAACTGTAACAATAAAATTTGTGTATTATTTTTATATGAGTAATTTAACTGCTAGTGCAGTAAAAAAAAATTTTTAATCAAAGTAATTATTATTGTAGTAAAATTTAGCATTTGATGTTTTGGCAAACAAAAGCGCTCACTAACATCTCAAAATAATAGGTGATAAGAGGAAGTTATGTGTTAGGACAGGTTAATCCAAATGTTAATCGTATATGCTTTCAATCTATCCAATTTTTCAAATTTTAAATAATTTCAGATGAATAAAATTTATCTGGTCATCATTAGCAGAATGAATCATATATAGAAGTGGATGGTTTGCCACACATTCAATCAAATATTCTTAGAAATAATTTGTCATGCAGTTAATTATTATCAAGTACATTGCTCTAGTTGTGGATTAATATAAAGCAATAATATTGCAATACCAAGCAACTTAGTAATCAATAATTTTAAAACTGCATGTACTGGTTTTAACAACCGCCGTCTTGTACAAAAAAATATAAGATATATAGACCATATAGATATCAAAACAACATACAAAGCGTTGTTTTCAGTCTTGGAATCATGTTCAACTCTGTATGGTTAAATCCAAGGCACGATAGCGGAATCAAAAGAGTATTCTTTCAATATGTGGGAAGCAACCATGAAAATGAATTCATATATGTTCATGGTGCTCTTTAGATATTTTACAAAAGAAGTCATAAATTAGTAAATAATGTTAAAATAACCAATCAATCACGAATTTTGAAAAAACTCCAAAGTGTACAATGATAAGAATGAAAAATGCGTAGAATTTGTATTTCTAGCATGGTAAGGCTTGCAACAGGAAATCAAAACAGAACTATTCAAACTGAGAAGTGTCAAAAAAAGGAAGGGAAAACGTGATCGGATCCAATGGGCAAAGGTGAAATACTAAGAATTTTTTTTTTTTTTTCCTTCATTCTATGGGAAAAAAAGAGAAACAAAATCATATTTGTTCATGTTTTCGTGTGGATGCTTACAGGAAGAATTCATGGATTAGCGATTGTAGTTGCATTAAGTATATGACTTAAAATAAAACACACCCAAAAACGGAGTAACTAATATGTTGTTTGATAACTTATTAGTATCACGCTGCAATTCAACACTAGTAAACTATCAAATGTAAGGGAATAAAACTTAAATATGAAGGGGCGGAAATATTCAAAATATACTAACTTTGGAATTTGCTTACTACATTCAGTCTTAATATTCAGAGATCAACGCATTTGCTTACTAAAGAATGTTAGTATTCAAGAGTTAAAAAATGAACACATGAGATCAAAGTTAATGACCATATACATAGACCCAAAAATGAACTACTACAAAAGAGTACGAAAATAGTAACTTATAATTAATTGCTCAATCTTTAATTATCAATTACACAGTTCAACGAATAAGCACCAAAAATAATACGTGCAATGACTTAAATACACCGCCATATCTCATGGTGTTCACTTAGTCAAACACTTGTGATTAGCAGAATGAATCGTATATAGAAGTGGGTGGCTGGCTATATATATTCGCTTACAATTAATTTGTCATACATTTAAAAGTAATTAAATTTTATCTGTTTTCAGTATGTAAATGTTAGAAAAAACAATGAACAACAAAACTTTAAAAACCTCAAAAGTGTACATGGATGAAGAAAGATAAATGCATAAAATTTGTATTTTCAGTCATAACATTGATGGCAGTGGGCACAACCGGCCCTGGCCCAGTGCTAACTGGGCCATTGCACGGGGCAGCAAAACATGTTAGGGCATAAAAATTGGTGTGCAGTCGGACATTAACAGAACGCAAACAGAAAGAAATCGCCAAAAAGATAAAAAGTGCAGAAAAAGCTTCATGAGTTGTTATATAAACTTCTTGGAGACCCAACCTCGGAGCTGTTTCTAATATTTTGATCTATATCTGATTCTAGGGTTTCTATTTTCTTATTCGAATTGGGGGAATTGATGATAGATGGAAGACAGAAAGAAGGGGGGTATGCATGAAAGTGCTTTTGAGACTTTAAATTTTGAATCATCGGAGGTTGCTGCAGCGAACATGTTTGCCTGCTTCCTAGCCGTCCTGAATAATTCTGTTTTCTTCTTTGTTCCTCATCTTCTATTTGTTCGATCAAAAGCTTGACCGGTTACTTTTAGGAGGTAAAAGCCACATCCCTTTTGGTTATTTTACAATATTAGATTGGAATTGTTGTGATAGCTGACTGTAGTGTTTGGCTAATTGGTTGTTATGAGCTGCTTTTTGGTATAATTTTGTTCAGAAAAAGAAAAGAAAAAACTTCTTGGAGACCCTTTGTTTAAGTACGAGATTGCTAAACCTCTTGTGCCATATTATTGGATTAATATTAATGAAACTGTAAAAGAGAATAGTGATTCAGTCTTTAATAGATATACATTGTTATCCTCATTTTCTGTTCAGATATTTACAGTGCCTAACTTAACAACACGATTGGTAAAAGAGGTTGATTTTCTAGGCACGCTGCTTGGATGCTTAACCAATATTTTCATGTCATGATTAGGAATATTTTCATATCATGTTTAGGAGAAGAAGGTCTTTTAGAGGTAAATAAATGGGCAAACATATATGAAACTACTATTTGCTTAGTTGAATGCTGAATGTTAAACGACTAAATTAGTATTTTAAAGTAATTGTCTTGTTACTCTTCTATATTCAACAAAAAAAAAATAAGCGATAATTCTTGATGCAATTCAATCTGACATTATATTTTAGAAACATAAAGGTTAAATGAAAGCAGTGATATTTTTAGTTGCAACCATGTGAATTTTAACATAAGAAAAAGACCAAGTTTTGTATGTAAAATTCTTCATTTTCAAGTTTATTTTTCATAATTTTTTGCATTATAACCATGTTATTTTTATTTGTCTTGTTTGCGCTGTTAGTTCGTAATAGCAGCATTAAGTTTTTAAAAGTTAACTTTGCTTTATAAATTAGAATATGGTCTATAGTATCATCATACATCTTTTTACAATAGGGGAATAATTTAATAAATCGCACTGGGCATGATAATTTCCAGACCGGCTCTGGCAGTGGAGGGATAAGGCCAGCAACAGGAAATGAAAGCAAAAGAGAAATGTTCAATCTAAAAAGGGGGGAAAAGAAAGGAAAAACATGGTCAGATCTAACGAACAAAAGTGAAATCCAAAAGAAGCATTGTTTCTGTCTATGAGAATAAATAGGAACAAAAACATATTTGTTTGTGTTTTTGTGTAGACACGTGAAAGAAAATTTCCTAAAATGGTAATTGTGGTATTATTTAGTATACGAATTTAAAAAAGAACCCAGCAAATCACAAAGTAATCCCTATCTTGTCTGATAACCTGCTTTACCATCAAAATATATTGAACAATATCAGACATCTGATATGGCATAAAATTCCATTAATTAAGTGTTTATCTGAAACTAAAGCGAGGATCATTAGCATTTCACTTATGCAAAAATATGAAGACATACTTAACTATCGTTGCTATTGCATTATTTTTTGGGTTCTGTGTAGTTATTCTTATTTATGTGTTGTACTTTTATGTAAGATCTAAGTAAAAGTTCTTTAAATTATAGTTTATTATGTGAAAAATATACTAAGTGGATTATTGCTAAAAGTAACAATTAACAATTATTTGTGCTTCAACTCAACATCTTATTACGTGAAAAATACTAAGTGGGTTATTGCTAAAAGTAACAATTAACGATTATTTACGCTTAAACTCAACATCTTATTATGTGAAGAATATACTAAGTGGATTATTGCTTATAGTAACAATTAACGATTATTTACGCTTCAACTCAACATCTACAAACATTAAACTGTAAGGAAACAAAATTGCTAAACTTCAACATAAAGGAATAGAAATATTAAAAATCTATTCATTTTGGAATTTGCTTACTACATACGTTTGTAATATTCAAAGATCAACGAACTTACTACTGAATGTTGGTATTTAAGAGCTATAAAATGGGGATATGAGATCAAAGTGAATGACCATGCACAAAGATCCAAAAAGTATTACTATAAATGAGCACCACGAAAGCAACTTAAAATTGATTTGTGGACATTTGATTATCAAGTACACAGTTTCACCTATAAGCGTGTTTCACCTATAAGTGCGAAAAATAGCAAGGTATTAAAATCCGGCCGGCACACTGGAGTTCCGGCCATCTCGGTCAGGTTCTGGCGTGGACCAGACCAGATCTCCACCAGAAAACCGTTTCGGTTTCCTTCATCAAAAGGGAAAAAAATCAAATTGCAATTTTCTACAGCACATGTGAAGCAAACCATACAACAAAGAAGAATAAAAAACTCTGTTTCTACTCAACTTTGCAACTGATTCACCATTGTCGGGTTTCTTCAACCCGTTTGACAGTAGCGATCGACCTAAATCGACCTCGAATCGAGCTTGCCAGATCAATCTGACTTCTGCCTGTTTCTTCAACCAGTTTCCTGTTTGTTTGCTATGTTTACGATCGATCCAAATTAGGGCACAATTCTATTTGTGTTGGACTATGTTTAAGGAGGAAGGAAGGTTACATAGAATGGGCCGGGTAAGATAAATGGATCAGAGACTTGGAATAATTAATGCAGTTGGGTTTTCAGTTCTCTTTGTTAAACACGACTAGCAAGCCTACTAGTGAAACAGAATAATTGATTAGTTTAATTTCATTGATTAATTAATTTAAATAACTGTAGTGTGATTGATTATTAACATCGCATATTTACAGGAAAAAATACCGGAATTTGTCAAACCGGAATTTCCAGAATTTTCCGAACGGAACAGGAATTTTAAATTTTCTACGCGACCGGAACGAGACCGGAAACCGGGATTTCGAACATTGAAAAATAGTATGTGTAATCACTTAAATACACTGACATATCTTATGGTATTCGCCTAGCTTAAGACACATGATTAGCAAAATGGATCGTATATAGAAGTGGATTGTTTGCCGTACATGTCATCATATATATTTTTGTTATACATTTAATTGTCAGTTACATAGTTCTAGTAGTGGCTTGCATTGGAATTTTAGATAGTTCAATCGATTTTTGACAAAGATTGAAATCTTTGCATGCCTATGATATTCAAATAGCTTAAGACACATTAAATATGAAGCATCTGAGTAATCCACAAATTTTAAAACTACATACAATGGTGTTTATAATCATCATGTTTCAACTTTGGGGTCTACCCGTTGATGTAGTTTAAAATTAATTATTTCATTCTTTAATCCATGTTTCACCTTGTTAAATGCTTGATTATTTGAGCTTATAAAGAAACACGTCTGGTAACGTTGGACTTTTATCCGTTGATACCATAAACTAAATTCTGTTATCAGGATTAGCGTTACTTAATTATTGATGTTTTAGCGGTTTGAACTGAAAAATGAGGATTTGATTCTCCTGTATAAGTTACTTCCCCATGCTAGTAACTCATAGGCTTATGCCATGGATGAATTGCTTTTATAGTTTGCAGAGGCTATGTTGAGGCATTTACATCCAAGTTAGTAGTTTCGTCAATATTACATCTCGATTAACCACTTCAAGAAAAAAAATAAACAATGTAAGCATACTTGAAGGCTTTTCTTCACTGCTAATTTAGTTTGTTGTTCCAACATCTAAGAAGATAATTCTTCAAGTTAACTGTTTTCCTTCAATGCTCATATTTTCTAAAGTGGAAGGTACCTACGTGCACTTTGGGTTTTACTAATTTAGGATGTGCTCGGCACATACAGTTGCACTAGTCAAAGATCTTGATAAATTTCAATAGCAGTAAAATCGAAGGATACGCAGTAAAACAATATTGCTAAATTTTGCAGGAGTAAAATCGAGAAGCATCTAGAGAGTAAAAACAAAGATAGCATAAGGCAAGGCGAAAATAAAAAAGAAATTCAGTTTGATCGCTGAATATTCCAACTAACGAATTTACCTATTCAGATATCAGCCACATCCACAGGGCGTGCGAGTTGACTGCACGGTGCGAAGGGGTGAGAGTGAAAGCGGAGTCAAGGGGCCGATTGGTAGCAGTGCGATCGTTAAAGATGAGGGTGGAGAATATTAGGGCACAGAAAGTGGTGGCCACGAATTCACATTGTAGCTGACACGAAAGCATGAGAGCAACAACCAAGTTGGAGATCTGATTGGCAGTAGGACGGGCGTCAAAGATGAGGAAGAGAACATTCGAGCGTAGAAAATTGGGGATTAGGAAGGGCGTTCCTAATGTAACTCCAAAATATTGTTAAGCAAGTCAATTTTATTTTCTTTCCAAAATTGTTAAGGGAACACCGATAAGGAAAGTAGTCCCTTAAGAAAAAAAAAGGTAATTTTATCTTATTACCCATTTAGCCATTAACAAATAAAGATAATTTTACCTTAACAAATATTGCAAGAGACGTAGTATTCTTTTTCTTTTCTTTTTTCGATTCGCATATATCGATTTTTTTTTTAAAGCCTAAATATGCCGAACTTTTTTTTAGTCGACATAAATATGCCGAATTTTATAATTATGGAGGCAATGCACCAAAATGGTTATTAATTTTCGGCATATCAATGTCGAATACATATATAATTGATTACGTGCTGCATTCGGTGCAATAGTGACGAACTGCTTATTTTAATTCGGTTTCCCTTGTCGAGTAAGTTTTTTTTTTTTTTAAAATCTAATTTGAAGGGGCAATCCGGTAATATTGAGTAGTATGAAATAATATGTTTGTGTAGCCCCTTAACAATTTTTCAAAGAGCAAAGTGTTTTTAAAAAATGGTCCCCTCATAACAATAGTTGGAGTGTCAATAACAACACCCATTAGGAATTAGGATGGGGGTGAGTTTTGGTTGATCCATTTTCTCAATTCTCAAGTCGATTCAACGGCATAGATGTGTTACGTGGACAGGCGGCGGGACTCCAAATTTTCCAAGGAATTGGGATTGAAAGGTCATATAATTCTAAATTGGGCTTTCAATATAATAGATAAGAAGGTTAAGATAACACAAACATGTTGCATTAACAAAAAGGTGATCCAACATATTAACTGAAACAAGTACACATCTTACTTCAGCAACTAAAAAACAAAAACAAATACGTTCACTCACACGCGCACGCACACACAAATACGCGTGCGCGCACACACACACACACATACATATACATACATACATACATATACATACATACATATATATATATATATACATATACATACATACATATATATATATACATATATATATATATATATTTGAAGGTAGGTTAAGGTTTATTGATGCATTGGGCCAAGCAGCCCAACCCCGAGAGCATGAAACTGATACAATCAAATACACGCAGCAAAACAAGTAATAGGAGCAATGATTGCTCTGACCTACCATACATTAATACCATATTCGCGTGTATAATTGTTCATTGAGGCGGAGAGTTTTTTTGCCCCAAATAGAAAAATAGGTCTTCCTCATGGCGGCAGAAAGTTCTAGCGCTCGAAGATGCAAGCTGCTTCCTGGACATTTCTGGTAATTTCTGATCTCTTGATGCGTTGAAGGAGGATGTTGATGTCTGCTTGAATGAGCTTGCTAACCAAATTACTATCTCTTCTTTTGTTTTCAAAAACACGGCAGTTTCGTTCTTTTCAAATATGGTGAACTGAGGTGGTCAGTGCTATTTGGAGCGACTTCAGGCAGAGTGGCGAGATGCTCTGCAGTCTCAGGTAACACAACTCATCTTCAAGATTTCCAGTGAATGCTAAATTGCTTTTGAGTCTGGTTGTGTTGATGATGGTTGAACTGTAAGAACACTCAAAGAACAAGTGTGAATGCGGTTCCCGCTGGGAATTACAGAGAGAGCTGCTTAAATTGACATTAATGTTCCATTTAGCAAGACAGTCCGATGTAGGCAAACGACCATTGATTGCTTTATAAGTAGTGAAAGCCATTTTATGGAAGTTAGCTTTACTCTAGACCGAGTCATCCCAATCCTTCAATGCATGTTTAGCTCTGATAGAATTACACGCCGAAGCAGTCGACAAATTATCATCCGCGCTGAGTCCAACCAAACCCAGATATCATTAGTTAAGTTTGGGAAAATTTGGAGTTGCTGAATTTCAGGTTGCAAGACTTGCATGCATCTGAGATTGCTAGTGCACAAATTTCCATTTGATGTTATCTTTTCTACATTGAAATCGTAGCCCCCCACAGCCGTTAGCGAATCCCAACCAAGGAAGTTGATGAGTGACTTACCCAAAAACCATGGATTTTTCCATAGACTAGTAGACTTGTCGTCAGCAAATTTCCGATGGATCAGTTGTTTTAACATGTCTCTATTTGCCATGATATTTTTCCACACCGACGATGAGTTGTTGTCACATTTCATAACCCAAAATTTTGACTTTATGTAACGATTTCTTATCCATGAAGACCATAAATTATCCCTATGAATGATATTCTATGCTTGTTTCAGACTGTAAGTTTTCTTAAGTTCTTTGAGGTTGATCGATCCCACACCCCTTTGTTTTTGGGTCTGAATAGGATGTTATAACTGACTTTATGAATACCCCCTCTCCAAAGGAAATTTGCACAGATTGAGTTTATCTTGTCAATCGTGCAGTCCGGTATTTGAAATGTTTGGAGCCAGAACCTAACCTTTGCCGAGATTACAGTGTGTATAAGCTCCAAACATTCCTGTTTCTCTCTCCTCCCACTAATTCTCTCTGCCTCTACTGATATATTTAACTATAACTACTTAGCCACGAATGAGGTGCAAAAGGGAGGCCAAAAAAAGGGTGCCATATAACCCCTATATATATATACACACACACTCACACACACACACACACAAAAGATAAGATGTCTACAGATGAATAAAAAAACAAATGAAGAATTTGACAGAAAACAAAAAGTCTACCCTACTCAGTGGGAATCTTATAAATAAAGAAGACGTGAAGGTTTGACAGAAAGGAGGCTATTTTACTTAGTGGGAATCACATAAATAAAGAAGAAGTGAAGATTTGACAGAAAGAAGCTTATTTCACTTCGTGGGAATTTTATAAATAAAGGTGATGTGACAAATTATGCTCTCTTTCTGACAAATGTAACTAATTTTGGTGCGTAAAGGACAGTTGTCTGTCCACATATTGTAAATCTCAGGCTATACAATGAGCGTATATGTGTTGTAATAATCATCGAATGTTGAGTATTATGTAACACTATAAGAAATATAAGCTTGCATCTTATTTTAATGGTTTTCTTCTTCATATCTGCTTCATCTCCATAAAAACATGAGTAACTATAAATCAAGTCGGAGTTAAGGAAAGAAAGGATACAAAACTGCTTAAGCTATGTAAGTTCTTTTATTTCCATCATTTAACTCCTGAAAATATTATACTTAATCTATGTTCATTAACCAAGTTTCTTTATAATTAACACCGGTTGATATATGCTTAATAAGTGAATCCAACAGAAGTAAATTCGTTAAGTCTAAAGAAAGTACCGTATATGGGAAAAAGTAGACAATTAGGATGACAAGGTGAGGAATAACGATTTAAGATATAGAGTTCTGGTAAAGTTACTAAGAATAAGGTTATTTCAAACAAATTCTAAGAATAATAATAATAAAGAATTACTATGATTAAGTAATGAAATTTTACTGTATACGCAAAATTGTATCTTAGTATTTCCAAAAGCTTTGACTACTTTCTCAAACAAACCACCCAACCTTACATAAGCCATAAAAATGAAATTTCTATGGAAAAGCTACAACAATATTTAGAAAATAACTTCGTGGAAAATATTGTAAAAATCTTAGATAATGATAAAAATATTACAAAAAACCAAAAACATGAAATTTATAGCACTCGATGGTCATAATGTTGCCAATGTGATACACGTTTATGGACCATAAGGAAAGTGATGGATCGCCGGTAGCACCATTGGGTCGTTTAGCCTTCGGGTCGCTCAAGAATACTTGGCGGGTCGTTAAGACAACCAAGTCATGGAAATACTGGACATAATGAAACGTGCATGGGCGGAATTCATGGGTCATGATATATATATAAAAAAAAGATCAGTCTGTAGGTGACAAACACGTGCCAATTATGTGGGCTGTATATGTATTACAAAACGTAGAGTGCTAACACATGTGGCAAGCATGTAGTTCGGTTAGCTGCATAAATAGTGGATAACCAATATATAATAAAAGCATGGACCACCAATTGTCTCGAAATGTGGACAAACGCATTGGTCCTTCATACATGTGATGGGTCGGTTATGCTAAGGATACGGATCATGTACATTTGTACACATTTTGGGTCGGTTGCTAAAGGGAGTACATGGAATGTGAATGAACAGCATGAAACGTGGCAGATATATGAGAAAAACAGCAAGTGCCAGCTGTGTTAAAATGGGTCATTTCTCATGTCGAACAGTGGGTCGCTAGAAAGAAGGGTCTGTTTCATTCATATAAGTGTCAGGTCGGTGAAATATAAAGTTGGGTCGTCTTCTTACACTAGGTCGTTCAACGACCCAAGGAGTCGGGTCGTCCAACGACCCGAGCACCTTTGCACATGATTTTGTGCTTCCCCACTCCAAATCACTTCACCACTTCATTTATAAATACCCAGTCACTTCCTAAATGAAAGGGACCGAATTCTCCAACCCCAAAGGGATGCCATTTTCATTTCTCAACATCATGCAATCATCTCAAACTCCATTAAATCTCCATCAACATCTTCATCGAGAAATCATCACCGTACACGATTTATCAAAGATCTACTTCAACAATCGCCACTACTAGCGTGAATTCGAGTATTTCTCCAAAGAGATTGAAGGATAGAGATTAATCGAAAATAATTAAAGAGAAAAAAGAGATCATCAAAGAGAGAAAATTGTACAAAATGATAGTGGATATGTACCTTATGGTGAAGATCATAATGAAATTCTCCATTAAAGTGGACGTAGGCCAAAACTGAGGTCGAACCACTATAAACGCTCTCTACTTTTTACTTTCTTCCACACTTACTTGCTCTTAACCTTGATTTGATTATTTGCAAAGTGTTGAAACACACCTTGAGGTGTTATTGTCATTTTTTGCATTAACATTTACAAAATTACATCGGAACAAATCTTATGAAAAAAATCCTTTTAGTTCTAAAACATACAAAGTTAAACACCAACCAACAATATAATATAGCAAAAAGTTTCAAAGAAAATTACATGAAAAAATATTTAGATCTAACAAATGATCCAAAATTAGATTAAAATAAGATAGTAAAAAATCTTAATCGTACCTTCTATTGGGTAGAAGATAATTCAAAAACACAAATTACATATAGAATGAAAGATTTGGTATGTAATGAATATTACAAAATACTAAAAAAGAAACTAAGCGAATAAAATGATAATTATAATAATTA
The DNA here is from genome assembly GCA_030737875.1 of Allium sativum. Taxonomy (NCBI): domain Eukaryota; kingdom Viridiplantae; phylum Streptophyta; class Magnoliopsida; order Asparagales; family Amaryllidaceae; genus Allium; species Allium sativum. Next base: position 154,237,395 of record CM060918.1, on the reverse strand, counting down.
TCAATTTAACATGCTCGAATGAATGATGATGAAATAAACATTCATAATGAGTCTTATTAACAGGGAAAACTATAAGATGTTAAATACGAAATTAGAAGATTTTAAAAAATATACGAGGATAGGCTCCTAGTTCCTAATTTAACAATCAACTTACTGCACTCTTAAGTATTATACTTACAAGCTCCAAGTAAGGTAGTTAAAAAATGAATAAGCAACAGAAATATTACAAATATTATACGAAATATTAAACTATACAATAAAATTCATAGCAGGTTTTGCTTTTGGAATTTTTATAAATAATCTCTAATTTTTTTTCAAATAAAAAAACATTGTATTAGCAACAATTTAGGGGATATATGAATATAATGTTTTTTTAATTTTTAAAAAAATAGTGACGTGTGTCTACTATTTTATTTATAAAAAATCCAAAAGCAAAACCTGCTATGAATTTTGTCGTATAATTTATTATTTCGTATAATATTTGTAATATTTCATGTTGCTTATTCATTTTTTAACTACCTTACCAGCAGCTTGTAAGTATAATACTTAAGGGTGTAGTAAATATATTGTTAAATCAGGAATTAGGAACCTGTCCTCATATTTTTTTTTCAAAGTCTTCTAATTTTTCATTTAACATCTTGTAGTTTTCCCTTATAATAAAAGTCATTATAATGTTTATTTCATCATCATATAATTCGAATCTGTTAAATTGATAATTATTATAATTATCATTTTCTTTGCTTAGTTCCTTTTTCAGTATTTTATAATATTCATTACATACCAAATCTATCATTCTATATATAATTTGTGTTTTTGTATTATCTTCTACCAAGTAGAAGGTATAATTAAGATTTTTTTTACTATCTTGTTTTCATCTAGTTTTGGATCATGTATTATATCAAAATATTTTTTTGTGTAATTTTCTTTGATAATTTTTGCTATATTATATTGTTGGTTGGTGCTTAAATTTGTATGTTTTAGAGCCAAAAGGATTTTTTGCCATAAATTTTGCTTCTGGTTAATTTTGTAAAGATTCTATATTTTCGATTTTGCAAAGTTACTCATTTTAGTTTTTCCAAGTATTTGTATGTGTTACCTTATAATCTGTTTCATTTTTATTTTTAGATAATTATTCCATACTCTGTGGAATTCTTTAACAAATCTGGGTGTTATTAAAACATTACCAGGTTCTCTCCATATATTGAAGTTATTGTATATTTCTGTCAATTTTGTTTCACAATCAAAGATATTAATCTACTCTGGTGTATATATTTGTTTAAAAATGTTTATAACTTCATGTTTTTGGTTTTTTGTAATATTTTTATCATTATCTAAGATTTTTACAATATTTTCCAAGTTATTTTCTAAATATTGTTGTAGCTTTTCCATAGAAATTTCATTTTTATGGCTTATGTAAGGTTGGTTGGTTTGTTTGAGAAAGTAGTCAAAGCTTTTGGAAATACTAAGATACAATTTTGCGTATACAATAAAATTTTCTTACTTAGTCATAGTAATTCTTTATTATATTATTCTTAAAATTTGTTTGAAATAACCTTGTTCTTAATAGCTTTACCAGAATTCTATATCTTAAATCGTTATTCCTCACCTTGTCATCCTAATTGTCTACTTTTCCCCTTATACGGTACTTTCTCTAGACTTAATGGATTTACATCTGTTGGATTCACTTATTAAGCATATAACAACTGGTGTTAATTATAAAGAAACTTAGCTACATAAACATTGGTTAAGTATAATATTTTTAGGAATTAAATGGTAGAAATAAGAGAACTTCCATAGCTTAAGCAATTTTGTATCCTTTCTTTCCTTGGCTCTGACTTGATTTTTAGTTACTTATGTTTTTTCAAGAAGAAGCAGATATGAAGAAGATAACCATTAAAATAAGATGCAAGCTTATATTTCTTATAGCGGTTACACAGTACTCAACATTCGATGATTATTACAACACATATATGCTTCTTATACATTTGTCAGAAAGAGAGCATAATTTGTCACATCTCCTTTATTTATAAGATTCTCACTAAGTGAAATAAGTTTTTTTCTGTCAAATCTTCACATCTTCTTTATTTTTGTGATTCCTACCAAGTAAAATAGGCTCCTTTCTGTCAAACCTTCACGTTTTCTTTATTTATGAGATTCCCACTAAATAGGATAGGCTTTTTGTTTTCTGTCTATATCTTCAGTTGTTCTTTTATTCTTATGTAGATATTGTAGTAGAATCCACGTCATCTCTGTTATTTTTATTTCCAGCATTATTTATTATGGATCTTCCTTTCTTGTAACTTTTTATCTTGGAAGGATTTGGATGATAAATATCAAAACTTTTGTAGCCCAGCCCATGTTCATCTAATGAATCTGTAATATATATATATATATATCTTGATTACTGGAGTTTCTGCATATAAATGTAATTACAAATCCATGTATATATCTGTGGCTAAAATATTTGTCAAGTGCTCTGTTATACATCCAACGGGTTCTGGCAAGTCATCTTGGGCCCATTCATCAAAGTAAATTCTCTTGTTTAGGTCATAGTTTATGAGAGTACTTGGGTCATAAGTGATACCTTCATGGGCTAGGTATTTCTAATTGAAAGGTTAAGTTTATTTGCGATATTACGAAAATTATTGTACAAGAGCAATTTGTGGATGTTTTGAGGCATCGTTCATATTGTTTTGTGCAAGGAATATTGGTATTCCTTAGGATTTCCCATTCAATTTATAATCCTTATACCTTCATTCTTGAAATGCTAGAAAAGAATTTGCAAATTTTGTTGAAGATACCAGGGGAGAGTTCTATTGGGTGTTAAAGGATATATAATTCTCTTGTCAGCTATTCTGGAAAATTAGGTAGGATTACGGGCTTGTGGTTTGGGCTTGGATCATTTTGGCTCGTATAAACATTTTTGGGTATTCCAAGGCTTATGAATTTGTTAGGTTCATTTGTTTTGACTATGTTGGAAAAAAAGGGGTTTGTGGTCTGAGATTAATTGCCGAAGAGGTTTCGGGGAGCTCATTTTTAATTTGTTTTCCTAGGGTTACTTGTTGAAGGCTTTATGTATCCTCGGAAATGAAATAATCTTTTCTATATACCTTTTGTAATTCATTTGTAGCAGCTTCAATGGAATTAAAGCCTTTGTACAACAATTGCCTGTATCTAGGATTTTGTTCTAGAAATTTGGTCTTAATGATCATTTGTTCCCATGTGGTATAAATACCAGCATCAGGTCCTATAAAAACACCATAGTATAGATATTTTGTCTCCTTTGTAACTATGTTAATGAAGGTGTATAACACATTCAGTTTTTGTCTGTTAGACTCTTTCGGAGTCTTCATATTCCATATATTATCTAGAACAAGTTGTTGTTCTTATGTGACTTTTGTCTTTGTTACAAAATGATTTGTTTTGTATGTCTTTAAGTGCTTAGAAGCATTTAGGTCTTCCATGTACATTCTGCATACTAAATGTTAGTAAGACATATGAAAATATTAACTTGATAATCTAGACAATTGATCAGGTAGGAAATTATTTTACCCTTTTATGTGTTCCCAACAGATATTGATTCCACAATTGGAAATAACATGTTTAAATTTATCCATCTATTGTTTATAATTCCCTTTTCTTTTTTATTGTCTATATATTTTACTACGGATTCATTGTTTGTTCTTATTGTTATTTCCTTTTGATTTATTCTCCGTTTATTAACTATGGATTCACAGTTTGTTCTTATTGTTATTTCCTTTTGAGACATTATAAACAACTTAAATGATTCTAGAACATAAATTGTAACTAATAATTCATAATCGAAGGATGTCATGTATCCTTTTTCTTTATATCAACCTGACATGTATCTACATATTTTTTCTATAGATTTGTTTTTATATTTATAATTTTTACTTAATAAAATCCCTCCCCATCCAAAAGAGGATCCATCTGTTTGAAGTATCAAATAATCTGTTTGTAATTGTAAACTTAATGGTTTTAATTTTGGGCTAATTTTTTATTTCTTCTACTTGTTTTATGTAGAGCCGTCAATTTCTAACACGACCCGAAACATTACTCGTATCTCGCACGGAAAAAACCCGACCCTACCCATTTATAAATGGGTCAATTTTGGGTCAACCCGCTCTGAACCGTTTAATAAATGGGTGGGTTTTAGGTTAACCCATAAACCCGTTTTTGACCCGCCATGACCCGTTTAATATATAATACATTTTTATTCATTATATGGCATATGTAATTATGCATACACGGATCGGCTGAGTCTGTTAGACTTAGTGGTGTTACTTTTATTTACTATTTTTGTGAATTATGCGTACAAACACAATTACGGATTACCCAAGTTTACACTTTACACCAAGCGGCCACTATCTTCAGACTTCAGAGTTTCCACTTTCCTTTTCTTTCTTTTTTCATTGTCAACTATCTCAAGCTCAGGGATTCAAATTGGCAAGTGGAAAAGCAACGACACTAGATCGAAGAACATCGACATCAACCTCAGAACATCGGCGTCAGATCGACAGGTTCGGCATGCCATCAAATCGGTTAGTTTTTTTTAAGTATTTTGTTTAGACTTTTTGTGAAGCACTGAAATGAAAAATATTTTAGGTTGCGTTAATTTCAACGAAAAATGATTATCTGATTTGAAGAGAAGCCGAACCTAGTATAGTTTTTTAGTGTGCTTGAATAGAGTTTTTTTGTTTTTTAGTGTGCTTAGTATCATTGTCATGTTGATTATGAATATTTGATCCCCAAGACTCCGAAAAGATACTTTTGGAACACCAATGGGCATTAAATTAAAGAAAAAATTTAACTACTATACTTCGCTTATTTTTATCGTTGTTATTTGATTACTTGAATGTTGTAGTATGTATGATGTCATTTGTATTATATCATCTTAAATTAAGTGTATGCATTGTTGTTGTTGGATGGTCATGTGAAATGCGGATTTGAATGCTCATGTATTATATATTTATATCTTATATTTATATTTTGCTAAATGCATATCTGAAATGTAGACTGTTTTTAAGAATACAGTCAAGTAAATGGGTTTATGAGTTTATGGGTCAAGCTGTTTAACCTGACCTAACCCGTTTAAATAAACGGGTTACACAGGTCGGGTCGGGTCAATCCCGTTTATAAACGGGTTGGGTTCCGGTTGAGAAAATATGACCCGTTTAATAAACAGGTTGACCCGACCCGTTTAAGAATTGACCCGAACCCGAGTTAACCCGACCCGACATGACTAATTGACAACCCTAGGTTTTTATCTTCTATGTTAAAATCTCTATTTCCTTTTGGGTTAGCTTTATTGTATAAAGGCCCAGTATATTTTGAAAGATCTTTTATATATGGTCTAGCATAGTTTACACATCCTAAAAAGGCTTGCAATTGTTTTAGATTATCCAATTTATCAGGAAATTATAATATTTTTCTCATTATATGTGGTTGTAGTTCTATAGTTCCTTTACCAATTTTGGCTCCCAAAAATTCTATATTGTTGTTTAATAATTTTATCTTCTTTTTTGATATTATTAAACCATGTGCTTCTATTAGTTTTAGAATAGTATATAGGTGTGAAAGACATTCTTGTTTTGTTTTGGAAAAAACAATTATATCATTTATATATACACAAGTATATTTATTACAATTTTGGAATATATTATCCATTTTTCTTTGAAATATTTGTGGTGCATTTTTTAAACCAAACGACATATCTAAACATTCGTAATGTCCTTCACAACATGTATTTGTTGACTTTGGTGACTGTCGTTGACAACTTGAATCAATCGTGAGAAGCATCTAGCATATTCACATTGTTCCCATTATGCGATTTAAAAGCATCGCGCTCCGTTGCATTGGATGAACTATTAGAATTCACTATGTCAGCACTTATATTAACATGTGGAGGAGGGTCCAAATTCGAAGCCTGCTTGGAAACGCCTCTTGATAAACCAAATGCAAAAGTATTAGGCCATTTGATTTGAGGTTTCTTTATCTGATACGAACCCAAGTCTACATGTTGACAATGTATGAAGCCTTTGTTGATCGCATTTTGTTGTTGTTGAGCACGAATTTGGCTGGCGGTCATTTGAAGCAACTGAATCTAATGTTGATTTTGTGATTTTAATTTGATGATGACTCGCATTTTCATGTTAATGCATGATCACAATTTTGAATTTGTGGGTGACTTGAAGCTTTGGGTTGGTGAACGCATTGAGCCTTTGGGTCGTTTTAACCACCTGGAAACTTGGTTCGTTGGACATGCTGAACTTTCAGGTCGTTCTAGCGACATGGAACTTTGGGTTGATCGACGACCTGGGTCATTTGAACGACCTGAGTTGTTAAGTGCGCTTACTTGACCCATTGACTCCGAGTGACCCAAGCTCATGACTTAATAGTTGAACTTATATGCTTCATGCCACATGTTTTGTGATTACAACAAGCACTTGCACGATTTTTGGACTTTATACTTCGTCATCGACCGTCCACATCGACAACGGATTAGTTAATCAATAAAGAATGACTTATGGCAAATTTTCAGACTTGAACCAAATGACGTGCTTACACAGTATTAATTCGCTCAACAATTAAATTTATAACTTGCCAAACTATGTTTGTCTAGATATGATGCTCTAGTTTGTATTCGCAACGATCCTTGAAATCAACTAATCGACACACACCGGCTGTAGATTCCAAGCTCATATTTTATTGACTTGCATAATCCTGTACGACGATTTATGTTTTATGAAACACATACCTATACTTTGTTGAAAAATGAAGTTCCATGTGCAGAGTGAATACCAAACAGAAGACTAGTTATCGTTCTGGAAAGGAGATCACTTCTTCTTAAACCGGAGCTTCAACTGGAATTTCTTAGGCTAGAGCGAATGCAAAACATATAAATTGCCAACAAATCAATCCTTTGCTATTCCCCGCCCTCCTGATAATCCAGCAGAGATATGTCGCTCTGTGTTAACTCAATATGCTTTTAATTAAGCACATATTCAGTTTAACATTCCCGAATTTGACGCAAAACTGCCAGGGAAAGAGAAATTTGCTAATTGTTAATCTTTAGGCCTACCGCAGTAGCTTAGTCGGATTTAGAAATTTGAATTCGCTTCAATATCGTGGATCATCCCGGCTATATAAAACTTTGAATCTCAACCGTGTAACGGCTTTCCCCAGTGCATGATTACCGCTCAATCTTCATTTTATATATCATATCGACATCATTGATGAATATTAGCTTCAAATCCTTGGGAAATGTTATTGCTTTTTTGGATTCGAACTATTCTATATTCGCGCAGTCGCCTTTTAAGCATCTCTTATTCTCAAGTTTGAAGCAGAATATCCTCGGGTTCTTTAAGTTATTTACGGTTGGAGCTTTGCAGACGAGGGAGTCTTTACGTTAAGAGATTCTAGTTGGATTCCTCAGGCTTATCTTCATTGATGTAATGAACATTTTTTGAGGGCGAGATCATTTTTTGCCAAGCTTTTCCAAGGCGAGATCTCATGTTGTACCCTAGCTCGCTTATTTCCAAGGTACCGGCTTCTTTATCGAGTGCTAGTTAAATTTTGGCTTATTGCGATGTCGTGATGGACACATGGTATGTTTTCTGAGAATTATCCAAATCTTATGTGGTTGTGTTGCTCCCATACCATGGGTCGTCACGAGCTGCAAAAGCTAGATGTGATTAGCTTGCCGAGTTTCCTTGATTGTGGTTGACAGGCTAGAAGCTTCAACTTTGTCAACCAGAGCAATTTAAACTTGCCAACATGCGCGAATCCTTTGAGTTTGTCAATAAAATAGGAATCCTGACTTTACTAGTTGGTTTGTTGTTTATACTCCGGAGAAGTTTTAATATCTTTGTGCACCCGCTCGAAGGACTTTTGGTTCTTATGCCGCCGCTTGGGGAGGACACTGAATTATGTGCCCTCGCTCGGGGAGGACTTTGGATTTCGTGCCCCCGCTCAGGGAGGTATTTATATTTTGTGACCCCGCTCGGGGAGGTCTTTGTATTTCATATTCCCGCCCGGGAAGGACTTTATATTTTGTGCCTCCACTCGAGGAGGTCTTTGGATTCCGTGCCCCCGCTCAGGGAGGTTTTTATATTTTGTGCCACCGCTCGGTGAGGTCTTTATATTTCGTGCCCCCGCTCGGGGAGGAATTTGTATTTTGTGCCTCTGCTCGGGGAGATTTCTTTGTATTTTATGCCTCCGCTTGGGGAGGTTATCATATTTCTTGCCTCCACTCGGGGAGGTCTTTGGATTTCGTGTCCCCGCTCGAGGAGGACTTTATATTTTGTGCCTCCGCTCGGGGAGGTCTTTGGATTTTGTGCGTCACTCGGGAGGACTTTTACCTTCACTTAGGAAGGTTGCCTTCGCTTAGGAAGGACCTTTCACTTTACTCGAGAAGCGTTTGCCTCACTTGGGAGGATTTTTTTTATTGCATCATTTAATGTGGAAGACGCCAGTTCCTTCATCAGATGCTTGACTTGGCGGGCTATCTCAGTTAAGGAACTAGGGTCTTGGACCTCTCACTTGGGGAGGTGCCCCTTCAGTGAAACTTATAACCTTTTACGTTCATTTGTCGTGGCACTTGTTCATTATTTGACTTTTTGCTACTTTTTCCATTCATTTTTCAAGGCGATGTTGTTTATCTTTGCATTTGTGCATATTGATGTTTATAGCACTTGGCGCTTGAACTAGTGTTGTTGGGGTTGCGATGTTTTGTCAGATTTTAAAGGAATAAACGCTCGTCGGATAGCCTGCAATATAAAATCATCTTTAGGAAAAAAATTGAATTAACGAAAATTTTGCAAGTAAGAGATTTACATCTAGTAAAGTAAAGACATAGATGATTATTATTCCCAAGCTTTGGAGTTGGACTGCTGCCAACATTTGTCATTTAATCACATGCCTTGCATTAATCTGCGCTGGAGCCCTGTTACTTGGACCGGATTGACTAGTTGGTGCACTTTTCCCCTGAAGGGTTGGAGCAGAGTTTGAGACCTGCGGATTCTTCACATACTGTTGCAATCTGTTCTTTCTAATCAACTCCTCGATTAGGTTCTTTAAGTGTCAGCATTCATTAGTATCATGCCCGGGTTGATTGCGAAAGCGACATAGTTTTCCAGAATTTGCTACTCCCTTTGAAATATTCAGAGATGTTGGTTTCGGATATTGATCTGCATCTTTGGTGGCGAAGAAAATGTTCTCTGGGGTGTCATTCAGAGGGGTGAATTCAGCTGGTGTGAAGAAGCGCCTCTTTCCATCTCGATTGTCTTTTCCATCGTTTTGTCTCTTTTGACCCCCAGAATTCTTCTGATTGGCGTGAACACCATTATCCTTCTTTTCCATCACAACAATACTTTCGACAACATCAAGGTCATCCTCCGCATTAATGAACTCTTCGGCTTTCGTATAGATTCTCTCTAGGGTATTTAGGTTCTTCATTTTAACCACCTTCCGAACTGTGACTTCTTGTCTATTGCCCGGTTTAGTGTCATCAAAATTAACTGAGGTTGTGGATTTGCCACCTCTACTACAGCAACATCAAATCGAGTAAGAAAGGCCTTAACTGGTTCTCCCGGTTTCTGCTCCATGTCACTCGGTGACATTACATCTTTGACCTTTGTGGTCTGCAGCCTGAACTACTCCCTGAACTTCTTAGCCAAGTCAGAAAAGTTGTCCGTGGACTTTGGTGGGAGCTTGGTGAACCAGAGCGATGCTAGTCCCTCTAAGTAGATAGGTAAGTATAAGCATTTAATATAATCTGTGGCTCGTGCGCCAGTCATGTGCTGATTGTACTTGTATAAGAAAAAATTAGGATCACCGATCCAACCATAAGCTGAAATCATTGGTGGAGTAAGCTTCTTCAGAAACTTGGATTTACGAATTCTTTCAGTGAGTGGAATCTTACTAGGAGCAAAGTCCCACTCTTTATCATTGTCATTTCTTTCCATGTTCTCTTTCATAATCTGCTTTACCATATCTGAAAGACGTTCTTTTTCACTATGTTGACTCACGGAGTGGGCGCCATCATCTTTGTCGAATGTGCGTTTAGGCGAACGATCTCGGTTCAGGATCCGACACCTTGGACCTCCTTCTTAGGGAGGTGCCCCTTTGGTGAGACTATCCATGGGTTGAGAAGTTCCTCTTATAGAATGGTTCTTAGCAGAAGGTTTGGATTCTTCTTCATCAGCGTTATCTGAATCAGCAACCTCTTGAATGGAGCGATCACGATTGGGATTTGAGGAAGACGAGTTGGCATTTTCCGTGAGGTTGACATTGGAGTTCGCCTTTGCCGCATTGGCTTGAGCAGCAAAGAGAGCTTCCAATTTGGCCATCATAGCATTGTTTGAAATTTCCATTTGTTGTGTCAAACCGGCAACTACTTCATTCAATTCATTCCTGGTTACACCGGCCCCTGCTTCTGAGGATTGACCAACTTCATAAATATTAGTTTGCGGAGTTGTAGGTTTATCCGCAACATTCTCTGAGCCCGAAGCTCTTACGGACTTACTAGTTGGCTTCTTCAGCGGCATTATCACAAAAAAAAGTTCTTGAATTTGTGAAGAGAATATCTCGACTGACTTGAATTTTAGATTTTGAGAATCAATCATTAAAAAACAAGCCTTCAACTTTGGAATCTTGCATAAGGCACTTGACCTTTAGGATGTGGATGTGGCCCAAAAAAATGTTAATGTTAAAAATGGCACTAACACCCCAAGGTGTACTTCAACACTTCACAAACAGTTAAGATCTAGATAAATGGTAGCCACAAACACAAAAAGAAGGTAAAAAGATAAGAATTTATAGTGGTTCGGCCTATATTTGGCCTACATCCACTTTAAAGAGTGCTTTCATTATCACTTTCAATGTTACAAGGTACATGATCTCCCTAACTTCACTCATTTTCTCTTTTTACAATGATTTTCTCTATTTTCTTCTCTTTAATGTCTTGATTCTCTCGATTCAACTATGGAAATAGCTAGATCTCTAGGATTGCGATGATTGTTGGAGTAGATCTTCAACAATTTAAGCACTTAGATGATTTTTGGCGAATCCATGGTGGTTGAGATGTTAAATCAAAGCTTGAAAAAGGATTAATGGAGGTTTGATTGATTTGAAGGAGTTTATAAATGTGTTGGGCAGCACTTCGTGGAGAGAAAAATTGGTACCCTTCAATGAGGGAAATGAGGGGGTATTTAAAGGTGTGATTTGAATAGAGTGGCAAAATTGTAAATATGTTTGTGTAGGGTCATTGTAACACCCCACCTCCGCCAGGGTCACTCACAAAGGAATGCACTAGGTTTGGAGGGGCATTATTGGTAAACATGCACAGAAATATTACAAGACAGAACATATAAAACAGCGGAAGTAAAACAAATTTTCATTTCTTTATAAACAGTAAAGCCTTTTTACAACAGATTACATAGAAACCTGTCTTGCAATAATAAAGAAGCATAAAACCTTTTCATAAATTATTCCCCAAGTAAAGCAGTAAAGCAGCCATAGCCCATGGAAGTTCAAGCCATACATGATGACCTTCAAGCAGAAGAGGTCCGAACTAACAACAGTATTTCCTCCCTGAAAACCTGGGGGGGAACGGAAGACAAAGAGGCGAAAGAAACGGGGTCAGTCATAAAGACTGGTAAGTCCTATCTACTTCCAGCACAAAAATAGGTAAAGGTAACTGACATGCATAAACTGAAAATAAACATAAGGATGACGACAAGATAGATAAACTAAACCAAGATAACAGGGTGAACTACGGTATCAAGATAAACTAAGGTATCATGATGAACTACGGTGTCAAGGTAAATCAAAGTATCACATCGTCAGGTTTCTATCAAGTATAATATCCCAAGGTATTTATCATGTATATTTGCTCTGCACCTCCCGTACTAGTATCCCAACCCGTGTCATGAGTTAACTATAAAATGTCCCTTGACCAAAGTCATGAAATGGTCCATGTCAACTTAATATATCGCGTACATAGGTTTTCCTAACTCGTATGTTTCTTTCCATGTATACGTTCAGTCCTTTGCCGTAGGCCGTATGGGCTTTCCCATGTAAATCTATACCACCTCAACGTAGTACCATTTTATCCTCGAAGTTGTTTTGGACTGCTACCCTTGATCTGGTTATGTTTTCTTACCATGAACTATCGCGTGTTCACCTAGGATTTATACCACCTAGGACCGCTAGGGATTATGCTACCTAATGAACGTTTTCGTATCTCGGTTTGGGTTTTAGCCACCTAGGGCTACTAGGGATTATGCTACCCGTCAACCGCGCCCTTTTTCCCACGTAAGCACCGTGAATCGTTTTTCCATATCTAACTGCACATGTATCTCAATGTGCCATCCGAGTCCCGTGCCAGGGCAAATCAAGAAATACGAGACTCGGTCGGGAGCTTTAAGTTGTCTGCCGAATGCAGATATCAAGGTCTGTTTTTGTATCCGTGGCTATGGTCCCACGTGACCCCTCCCTCAACTACTGAAAGGCAATCCAAGAAAAATCATGCACGAGAACTATACTCCGGCCCTCTATGCCCCCACTTACCTATTGGCCAACCTCACCCATAACTCGATAGCAAGTATATGGTCTGTTGGGAGTTCTCTGCCTTTCCGTATACGTACACGATTGACTAAAGATGGTAGGTAGTCGACGATGCGCTATCCAGGGCAAAAATCAAGTATCGTCGACTCCACGCTAATCCATCCCCGTCTTTAGGTTGCTCGCGCAGCAACCAAGGCATACTCTTGGTTCTTCTACCGCAGACCTTAATCTCTGTGAGCCCAGGCAGATCATCTGAAACCTTACAGAGGGATACCAAGAGTACCCTCACGTCCCCCGAAGCTACTGCTTCGTCACCCAGTTCGTTGGAGCCTTTATCTAAGTCAGATAATTTGCTCCTCCTCGTGTGTTTAAGCGATGCCCTACCGTATCGGGTTACTCATCTATCTGTGAACTGGTCCAAATCCCTTGACTAAGAATTATTACTTAGTTATCCTAAACTAAGGTTTATCACTTAGTTCCCTTTCCCGTTATCCTTGTTAACTACGATTTTCCACCTAGTCCCCTGAACGAGGGTTTTGTCTAATGGGTTAAGTGTTGTCATTCCAGTTCATGACTTAACCCGCCTACGAATCATGTCAAGATTGGCTAAGTATTTAAGCTCAAGACTTAGCCCTACAAGTTGGTTAAGTATACCAAGAAGCTCATGACTTAAGTCAGATTGGTTAAGTATTAGTTCGTCTTGACCCTATCAGATTATTGTGTTAGATTGGTTAAGCATAGATTATCTTAACCCCATCAGATTATCGAGTCGGATTGGTTAAGTATGGGTTAGCTTAACCCCATCCACTAATCGTATTACAATGGTTAAGTATATTTAAACGGTCTTGTGACTTAACCCTATCAAGTTCCCATATTAGATTGGTTAAGTATAGGTTACTTAACCTCATCAAATCATCATGTATAATTGGTTAAGTATAAGTTACTTAACCTCATTGAATTATCATGTTAAATTGGTTAAGTATTGGTTACTTAACCTCATTGAATTATCATGTTTAGATTGTTTAAGTGTTTAACTTAACCCCATTGAATTACCGTGTTTAGATTAGTTAAGTCTAGGTTAACTTAACTCCATCTAATTACCATGTTTAGATTAGTTAAGTGTAGGTTAACTTAACTCCATCTAATTACCGTGTTTAGATTAGTTAAGTGTAGGTTACTTAACCCCATCTAATTACCGAGTCGGATTAGTTAAGTATGGATTAGCTTAACCCCATCCCCTAACTGTATTTTTCGGTTAAGTGTCATTAAGAAATCAAGTCCGGTTTCACTTAACCTACCCATTCATGTCATATCGGTTAAGTGTCATTAGTCAGATTTACTTAACCTTATCATGTGGCATTAATTGAATTAATGCACTCTCAACCTCTCACATTAGACGTTGTTGTGGTTACTGGTTACGCCGGGCGGGTCCGGGCAGATTTACACCACAACCTAGTCTAACCTCGGGTTTCAAGCGCGATATGACCAACTACCCACATTGGGTCCTATTGTTTGTAGCCACTGGATTTGCCGGGCGGGTCCGGGCAGATTTATGCTACAAACTCAACCCAACCTCGAGTTGGCCACTTCCATGTTTTTCTACGTGTCATGTTCATGTCAAGTTTAGACCCCTTTTTAAGTCTATGTTTTCATGTAACCCCATGTCAAGTTTTCGTGTCCTATTCACGTTTATTATCATTATATGTTCCATGTAATTCCATGTCAAGTTCATAGCCCATTTTCAAGTTTGCCTAAACTACCCAAAACGTGTCCCCAACGCACATGAAAGAGAATCAACATATTCGGAATAATATGACAAAGATGGTTACAAGATGGCAAAGATGAATCACAAGTTAAACATGGTGAAAATTGAGGCAAAGGTGTTCACATAACTAGCATATTGCATATTGGCCTCAAAACATGCACGATGTCATAAAGGGATTGGCCACAAACATGCACGGTATCATAAGGGGTTTGGCCTCAAACATGCATAATATCATAAGGGGTTTGGCCTCACATAAACATGAAATCATAAGGGTTTTGGGTTCTTTTACATGCATAAGCCCCAAGTCAAATTCATGCACATATTTCACAAGTCAAAATGGTTCCAAGTGTTCATGCCAACATCCCACAAATAAAGGTTCAATCTTGCATGGCAAACTAAGTCCAATGCAACATGAGTAACTTGATTTAGTCACTAAACATAGCCTAAAGTCATAGGTTCAAGCAAAAGAGGCATGACAAGGTTCATATAGGCTAGCATACTTATGTTCATCGCATTTTATTCCATGTCACATTAGAACTATCGTTTAGATCTACAAGTAGGTAGAACTTACATAGCATGGCTAAGGGATTATGAGCATGAATCGTCTTGTCGTAGAATCGTCATGAAATTTGCGTAGCAACGTTGATCCACTCCCTTGATTTGAGGTAGCAAGCCAGCACCTTTGATTCGGATCCGATTTGAATGCATAAGCTCTTGGAGTTGGAGATGGAGGCCATGGTCAATGGAGATTTGGGCAGCACTTCGTTGCAAGAGTGATTTGTGAGGGTTTAAGCTAGGTCTAGGGGTCTTTTTATAGAGATTAGGAGTAGTTTAGGCCATAGGATAAACCCTAAGATAGACCTGAGCCCTCAAAATCCGTCACAGGCCCACAAAACCGAGCCAAGACAGCAGCAGGTGCACCCAGGCCAAAGTGGCCGGACCAGCCATGTCGACTGGGTAGTCGACCTGCCCCCTGGGCGTGTCGACTCCCCAGTCGACACCCCAGTCGACCTGGGGCTTGGGCGGGAGTTTTCCCGCCCAGTCCGTTTGGCTCCAGATTTGAATTTTCGAGCTGTTTTGAACTTGGAATTTTCTGAAAACTTCGACGGGCCATAACTTGGTCATACGGACTCCGATTCTCGAAAACTCGGACTCTATTTCGCGTATTTTTCCGAGACGAACGCAATGGCACAACCCGTTTCTCCTGATTCGGATTTTATGATTTAACTCTGCCTTGATTCTTGCCCTAACACGTTATTAAAATTAGGGTTGTTACATTCTCACCTCCTTTAAGGATTTCGTCCCCGAAATCTCCAAGTTAGGAAGAACGTATCCTACAATCCATCATCCATCTACTCAAAACATTATCCACAGGCAACCATGGTCCTTAAAAGACTCCTAATGCTTTATGAACACATGCAGAAAGTGTGTATATGTTCCTTAGCTAATGCTAATGATCAGGCCTGAATGATCTTTCTAATGCAAAATATGTTTAGTGCCATGAATCCAACATGTATGCAAATAGTCCTAGTCATATAAACACTATATGTGTGCACAACCATTCATCCACATGCAACATCCACATGATAACATATTCAATTTCATCCATAAACAAGTATAAATACTCGTGCATATGCAACATGAAATGTGACTGAGTCGATCTAGTATCTAGTGTGTATTCACGCATCCACTAGCAACCACTTGCAACCATTTGCAACCATATCAATCATAACATGTTTCAAATACATGTTTACATCCATAGGGTTCTACCTAAGGTTCCCAAGATAGGATCGAGGAGATAAACAAGATAAACTCCTTACGGGGTTTGCAACGGAAACAGGATCGAGAGGATATCCACCAAGCGATAGCATGCAAGCAAGCTCTACAGGAGAACCAGAGATCAACGATATACTCTTAAAAAGAGATATGATGCGCGCGTTTAAGCCGCATTTCCTTGAGCTTAATTCCAGTGTGCCTTGACCACCTTTGACTTCATGATTTTCGTAGCTTCTTGATTCCTATTTCCAATGTATGAGTTGGAACTCATTTCACTGTCGCCTCTCGTTTCACTTTCACTTATTCTTTCCCTAGTATGCTCGGCTCAAACATATCTGCGTACTCATGCAAGCTCTCCAAAATTCACTAGTGAATTCTGGATCTCGTTTACCGATGCCAACCCATGTTACCACGTGCACTTACTAGGGTGATTCCTATAACCCATGCTTAAGCGGAATGAACCATCCACCTTATTGGCGAACGTTACTCGATCGGATCAGAAATTTCCGATAAATGCAGCAAGAGATTCTAGGTAACTAACCATGACAAAACCCAAAAGGTTATACGAGACTTCGAGGGTATTACCAAGGCAAGTTAAGAGTTTAACTACCCTTCTTTCAAAACCGAGAATGGCATCCCTTACTGGATAACCACTTCATCCCTAGAATCCATCCATAGCTCAACAATAGAAGCATTGATTCTAATCTCAACATTTGGCATTTACACTCTCAATTCCAAACAAGTCATGAATAAATGGACCGATCCTCCAATAGGATTTGAGACAAAAATGGGATCCTCTACCACGCTAGTACTAAGGTGCAGAGACTCAACTATCGAAGTAGACTTAAATGATGCGATGATCAAGACAAAGTCTAGACGGGATGATAGAAAAGAAAGGCTAAACCTTCAACAGAAACGGTACCATCCCTCTTAGGTACGCTAGAAATGAGAGCATACAATTGCCCTCTCGATGATCTTGTCCTCGTCCCATAACACTTAACTATGCATCCCGTTTTACCATGCCAAAGATACTCTCTCGTCATGGGTTTTATTGTTCATCTTTTTCCCTCCTTTGTGGATTAAGCCATATCAACAAGTTGCTTATCTTTAAGCTCGTGTCCTCTATCCTTTCTCTTATTATCCTTCCTTATAGCACGGCAACAGGTCTCTCGAGGACTCCCTCCATCGTATGGAAAACTCTTACTTAGCTAGACAAGGGTTAGTCGCAGTTAAAACTACTGTGACTACGGATGGAGGAAGGAAAGGAAAAGAGACTCGATCAAGGAAACAAAGGATAGTGCTAATGGCTTTTGGGGAATAGCCTTTAAAAACTTTTCTTGAAAAAGGCTTCTTTGTAAACGGTTTCTCAAATAGTTTTCAGAAGGTTTTAAAAACTTTTGCCCAGTCTGGTAACCTTCTGCTCTGATACCAAATGTAACACCCCACCTCCACCAGGGTCACTCACAAAGGAATGCACTAGGTTTGGAGGGGCATTATTGGTAAACATGCACAGAAATATTACATGACAGAACATATAAAACAGCGGAAGTAAAACAAATTTTCATTTCTTTATAAACAGTAAAGCCTTTTTACAACAGATTACATAGAAACCTGTCTTGCAATAGTAAAGAAGCATAAAACCTTTTCATAAATTATTCCCCAAGTAAAGCAGTAAAGCAGCAATAGCCCATGGAAGTTCAAGCCATACATGATGACCTTCAAGCAGAAGAGGTCCGAACTAACAACAGTATTTCCTCCCTGAAAACCTAGAGGGGGGGGGGGAACGGAAGACAAAGAGGCGAAAGAAACGGGGTCAGTCATAAAGACTGGTAAGTCCTATCTACTTCCAGCATAAAAACAGGTAAAGGTAACATGACATGCATAAACTGAAAATAAACATAAGGATGACGACAAGATAGATAAACTAAACCAAGATAACAGGATGAACTACGGTATCAAGATAAACTAAGGTATCATGATGAACTACGGTGTCAAGGTAAATCAAAGTATCACATCGTCAGGTTTCTATCAAGTATAATATCCCAAGGTATCTATCATGTATATTTGCTCTGCACCTCCCGTACTAGTATCCCAACCCGTGTCATGAGTTAACTATAAAATGTCCCTTGACCAAAGTCATGAAATGGTCCATGTCAACCTAATATATCGCGTACATAGGTTTTCCTAACTCGTATGTTTCTTTCCATGTATACGTTCAGTCCTTTGCCGTAGGCCGTACGGGCTTTCCCATGTAAATCTATACCACCTCAACGTAGTACCATTTTATCCTCGAAGTTGTTTTGGACTGCTACCCTTGATCTGGTTATGTTTTCTTACCATGAACTATCGCGTGTTCACCTAGGATTTATGCCACCTAGGACCGCTAGGGATTATGCTACCTAATGAACATTTTCGTATCTCGGTTTGGGTTTTAGCCACCTAGGGCTACTAGGGATTATGCTACCCGTCAACCGCGCCCTTTTTCCCACGTAAGCACCGTGAATCGTTTTTCCATGTCTAACTGCACATGTATCTCAATGTGCCATCCGAGTCCCGTGCCAGGGCAAATCAAGAAATACGAGACTCGGTCGGGAGCTTTAAGTTGTCTGCTGAATGCAGATATCAAGGTCTGTTTTTGTATCCGTGGCTATGGTCCCACGTGACCCCTCCCTCAACTGTTGAAAGGAAATCCAAGAAAAATCATGCACGAGAACTATACTCCGGCCCTCTATGCCCCACTTACCTATTGGCCAACCTCACCCATAACTCGATAGCAAGTATATGGTCTGTTGGGAGTTCTCTGCCTTTCCGTATACGTACACGATTGACTAAAGATGGTAGGTAGTCGACGATGCGCTATCCAAGGCAAAAATCAAGTGTCGTCGACTCCACGCTAATCCATCCCCGTCTTTAGGTTGCTCGCACAGCAACCAAGGCATACTCTTGGTTCTTCTACCGCAGACCTTAACCTCTGTGAGCCCAGGCGGATCATCTGCAACCTCACAGAGGGATACCAAGAGTACCCTCACGTCCCCCGAAGCTACTGCTTCGTCACCCAG
Source organism: Allium sativum (assembly GCA_030737875.1). Classification (NCBI taxonomy): domain Eukaryota; kingdom Viridiplantae; phylum Streptophyta; class Magnoliopsida; order Asparagales; family Amaryllidaceae; genus Allium; species Allium sativum. Next base: position 154,218,207 of record CM060918.1, on the reverse strand, counting down.
TTCGTTGGAGCCTTTATCTAAGTCAGATAATTTGCTCCTCCTCGTGTGTTTAAGCGATGACCTACCGTATCTGGTTACTCATCTATCTGTGAACTGGTCCAAATCACTTGACTAAGAATTATTACTTAGTTATCCTAAACTAAGGTTTATCACTTAGTTCCCTTTCCCGTTATCCTTGTTAACTACGATTTTCCACCTAGTCCCCTGAACGAGGGTTTTGTCTAATGGGTTAAGTGTTGTCATTCCAGTTCATGACTTAACCCGCCTACGAATCATGTCAAGATTGGCTATGTATTTAAGCTCAAGACTTAGCCCTACAAGTTGGTTAAGTATACCAAGAAGCTCATGACTTAAGTCAGATTGGTTAAGTATTAGTTTGTCTTGACCCTATCAGATTATTGTGTTAGATTGGTTAAGCATAGATTATCTTAACCCCATCAGATTATCGAGTCGGATTGGTTAAGTATGGGTTAGCTTAACCCCATCCACTAATCGTATTACAATGGTTAAGTATATTTAAACGGTCTTGTGACTTAACCCTATGAAGTTCCCATATTAGATTGGTTAAGTATAGGTTACTTAACCTCATCAAATCATCATGTATAATTGGTTAAGTATAAGTTACTTAACCTCATTGAATTATCATGTTAAATTGGTTAAGTATTGGTTACTTAACCTCATTGAATTATCATGTTTAGATTGTTTAAGTGTTTAACTTAACCCCATTGAATTACCGTGTTTAGATTAGTTAAGTCTAGGTTAACTTAACTCCATCTAATTACCATGTTTAGATTAGTTAAGTGTAGGTTAACTTAACTCCATCTAATTACCGTGTTTAGATTAGTTAAGTGTAGGTTACTTAACCCCATCTAATTACCGAGTCGGATTAGTTAAGTATGGATTAGCTTAACCCCATCCCCTAACTGTATTTTTCGGTTAAGTGTCATTAAGAAATCAAGTCCGGTTTCACTTAACCTACCCATTCATGTCATATCGGTTAAGTGTCATTAGTCAGATTTACTTAACCTTATCATGTGGCATTAATTGAATTAATGCACTCTCAACCTCTCACATTAGACGTTGTTGTGGTTACTGGTTACGCCGGGCGGGTCCGGGCAGATTTACACCACAACCTAGTCTAACCTCGGGTTTCAAGCGCGATATGACCAACTACCCACATTGGGTCCTATTGTTTGTAGCCACTGGATTTGCCGGGCGGGTCCGGGCAGATTTATGCTACAAACTCAACCCAACCTCGAGTTGGCCACTTCCATGTTTTTCTACATGTCATGTTCATGTCAAGTTTAGACCCCTTTTTAAGTCTATGCTTTCATGTAACCCCATGTCAAGTTTTCGTGTCCTATTCACGTTTATTATCATTACATGTTCCATGTAATTCCATGTCAAGTTCATAGCCCATTTTCAAGTTTGCCTAAACTACCCAAAATGTGTCCCCAACGCACATGAAAGCGAATCAACATATTTGGAATAATATGATAAAGATGGGTACAAGATGGCAAAGATGAATCACAAGTTAAAGATGGTGAAAATTGAGGCAAAGGTGTTCACATAACTAGCATATTGCATATTGGCCTCAAAACATGCACGATGTCATAAAGGGATTGGCCACAAACATGCACGGTATCATAAGGGGTTTGGCCTCAAACATGCATAATATCATAAGGGGTTTGGCCTCAAATAAACATGAAATCATAAGGGTTTTGGGTTCTTTTACATGCATAAGCCCCAAGTCAAATTCATGCACATATTTCACAAGTCAAAATGGTTCCAGGTGTTCATGCCAACATCCCACAAATAAAGGTTCAATCTTGCATGGCAAACTAAGGTCAATGCAACATGAGTAACTTGATTTAGTCACTAAACATAGCCTAAAGTCATAGGTTCAAGAAAAAGAGGCATGACAAGGTTCATATAGGCTAGCATACTTATGTTAATCGCATTCCATGTCACATTAGAACTATCTTTTAGATCTACAAGTAGGTAGAACTTACATAGCATGGCTAAGGGATTATGAGCATGAATCGTCTTGTTGTAGAATCGTCATGAAATTTGTGTAGCAACGTTGATCCACTCCCTTGATTTGAGGTAGCAAGCTAGCACCTTTGATTCGGATCCGATTTGAATGCATAAGCTCTTGGAGTTGGAGATGGAGGCCATGGTCAATGGAGATTTAGGCAGCACTTCGTTGCAAGAGTGATTTGTGAGGGTTTAAGCTAGGTCTAGGGGTCTTTTTATAGAGATTAGGAGTAGTTTAGGCCATAGGATAAACCCTAGGATAGATCTGAGCCCTCAAAATCCGTCACAGGCCCACAAAACCGAGCCAAGACAGCAGCAGGTGCACCCAGGCCAAAGTGGTCGGACCACCCAGGTCGACACCCGTGTCGACTGGGCAGTCGACCTGCCCCCTGGGCGTGTCGACTCCCCAGTCGACACCCCAGTCGACCTGGGGCTTGGGCGGGAGTTTTCCCGCCCAGTCCGTTTGGCTCCAGATTTGAATTTTCGAGCTGTTTTGAACTTGGAATTTTCTGAAAACTTCGACGGGCCATAACTTGGTCATACGGACTCCGATTCTCGAAAACTCGGACTCTATTTCGCGTATTTTTCCGAGACGAATGCAATGGCGCAACCAGTTTCTCTTGATTCGGATTTTATGATTTAACTCTGCCTTGATTCTTTCCCTAACATGTTATTAAAATTCGGGTTGTTACAGTCATAGATCGGTGGACGACCTAACCCAAAGTTAGCGACCTGAGGATCTTTGTACGGTCTTAACGTCCTGATGTACACATCACGCTGAACGACCTAAATGTTTTCTATATAATATTGCCACAGTCCATCCCATCTCCATGCAAATCAATGACTTGTTTGCTCTTTATATAAGCAACGACCCGATGAGTGGTTCACGATCAGATTTTTGCTACGTGGTCATTGTTTGCACACGACTTGACTATGCAACTTGTATGTGAGCCTTGCCACGTGAACATTTTGCTTATATATATTATTTGTACGCAATAGGAGGGAGGCTGACCTAATTGTCTACTTAACAATGACAACGATCTGCTCATACACGATCTAAACGTGTCAATGATCTAATAGATGGACCCTTATTACTTATGTGATTGCATCAACCCATACTCTAATGCAACCCAGCATTTGTGTAAAACTCCAGGTTTTACCACATTTACGTGCACAAATCGTGGCCATCCGTGTGTGTAAACAATATATTAATGTATATAACACATTCGACCCATGCTTCTTATAAAACATGCACGAAGCAGATGTACCATGCAAGATGCATTGTGTGCCTCAAGGAATGTTAGCGACCTAACAATTGATGGGTGAACGACCTGAGTGGTCTTTGACGACCTGCGAGTTGCTAGTCTAACATAACTTCCTTATACTTATATATGGTATGATCCATGTGAGTTATCACGAGTCCATGTTATTTACTTATAGCTTGTCACGCGTGCATGGCTTTACTCTAGACTACACGTGCATTGTCTTTATCATTCTTCATAAACTTGTACTCATCCTGACATTTAATGAGTCAACGGCCTGAAGTTGCTTGTGCACGACCTGAATAATAAACAATCTAAGACTTAACGAGTTGAGCTTGGTGCATGAACGACCCAACATTTGTACGTTGTCCATGTGGCTCAAAGGATAATGATCCAAATATCTGTGTAAACTGCCAACCCATGTCATATGAACGTGCCCATCTATGAATGTACGCACCGAATGAATTTACCTGATCCATGCTATAACAGCTTGTCCGATTCATCAATTTAAACATTGTCAACCGATTTATCAAGTATGATTTTAACACATTGTTTTTGCACTGCGTTTCACAACGGGGTTAACACCCTCCGTCACTCCTTCTGCCTTTGAACCATCACCTTCGTTATACTTCAAATCTTCGCTGCTTCCATAATTAACACTGAAAACTAAAACCTCAAAACTCAAAATAAACCAAACACTACCTTAAGTTTTCATATTTTCTAGCACTTATCTTTGAAGACGTTTCTTATTAGAGTGGTAAGTAGATTCTTCTTCAATATCCAAATAACTTTATATTTATAATGAACAATTATGAGATCTACGTTCCAAATACTTCAAATACAAAGTTAAAATTAGATCTTCGTCTAAGAGTCTTTCTTAAGCTAAAAAAAATATTGGATCAAAAATGATACAATGCCCAAGACCAATCAAAAAATAAGAATAACATATCTAATATGAATATAAACCCGTGAATACATGAGTTTTATAACAGTTCAAAAATCAAATCAGTTGCATACATCCACTTCAATTTATTTCAAATAGTTTAGAATACGTACAATTGAATTACAATATTTTTTATTATAAACTATTAGGAAAACTATGCCTTTGTGGAAGAGGCCACGATCTTATTCACCCAATTACTTAAAGATGATTTCCATGGAAAACAACACACGCATATGCAAACAAAACAAAAACACAAGATATTCCACTTAACCAATCTCTTTATTGATTCACAAAAACAAATTTTGTTTACACTCAATGGTTCAAAACCAAAAGTAAATAAACTACAATTGAATCAATAACCTTCTTGAGAAAGGGAAAGATTATTTAGATGACTACAACTATTGCTGGAGAAAGAGAACAATGAAGAACAACGATAAACCCTTAAACAATCTAAAGGCACGAATATGAATAACTTCTCTCAGCCCTAATTCCTAATCTTTCTCTCCAGGGCACAAGCCCTGGAGGCACACGACCTCTCAATCTTTCAACTCAATTCGGTCATGCTATAATCCAAAACTAAATGTTGCTTTTATAAGAGAATAAAAGGCCTAGGCAAAATATATAATTTTCCCCTCAGAATATATTTTAGGAGTATAATCCTAAAATAACAGATCAAAAACAGGAAACCTGCCTCTTCCTCAATATTCCTAAACGAACAGGTAAAAAACAGGAAACCTGCCTCTTCCTCCGAACTCTGGTTCCCCACTGTCTTCTCTACTACAAAGCACTCATCAAAACACATCGTCTTCAAAATACATGTGATTGAATATCATAAATCACAACACTTTACCTTGATATGAAATCACATCATAAGTCATCCGACTACCATGGATACGTGATATCCCAAATCACAAATTACTCCACCTTAATATGAGATCACATCAACACTCCAACAATCGCCAAACAAGTGAACCTTGCTCTTTCAGTGACCACCCTACTCTCAATTAATACAACCCTCGATTTTAAAGCCATGGGATACACCCCGCCTGTTTCCGAAGTACAGGGACTTAATTGATTTCAGGGCAATAATCACACCCAACGGAGTACTCAGTTGATTTTGGGCTACAATCACACCCAGTCAATGTGAGCGGGCTACGACAACACCTTATCAATTACAAACACAACCCACAAATTACAAAGGATGCATATTCAACTCGAGCTGCACCACGTAAAACAAACAGTCTAAAAGCACTTGCAATGCCATAAAGATCTCCAACTTGTGTATTTTTCAACTCAACACTTGTCTACCACTTGACTAAAGATCCTTGCTTGATCTCCACTGATCCCTCGAGCACTATCAACGTAAAGACCTAAGTCGAAAACACGAATCGAATCACCAAGGTACAAATCAAACCAACTGCAAACTCATTCATCTTCTTCCATCCTCCCTCATCCATATCTGAGGATTTCTTCCTAACTCCATCAATCGGATCATGAAGATCCATTGAGGTAAAACACATCCTCCATCTTAGGCTTATAAATCCCATAATTTCTTCCATAAAAATAGTCATCTTCGGGAAACGCCATCATGTCCGACATAACAAAAATCAAATTTACCAAACAAAAATCAAATTTTCTAAATAAAAATCAATTTTTTTTAATCCAAAATCACTCTAAGCTTTGTGATGATCTAGCTCCAATACCGATTGTTAGGTAAATTACGCATTTGTGGAAGTAACTAGGATCTTATTTACCCAACTACTTAAAAATGATTTCTATGGAGAACAACACAGATATGATATTACACGTAAACACAAAATATTCCACCCAACTACCCTCTTTATTGATTAACAAAAACAAATTTTATTTACACTTAATGGATCAAAGACCAAAAGTAAACGAACTACAATTGAATCAGTAACCTTATTGAGAAAGGGAAAGAATATCTAGATGACTAAAACTATTGTTGGAGTAGGAGAACAATGAAAAGCGACGATAAATCCTTAAATAGTCTGGAGACACCGATAGGAATAGCTTCTCTTAGCCCTAATTCCTAAACTTACTATCCAAGAAACAAGCCCTGGAGCCACACAGCCTCTTAACTCAATTCAGCCATGCTGTAATCCAAACCTAAATGATGCTTTTATAAGAGAACAGAAGGCCTAGGCAAAATATTCAATTTGCCACTCAGAATATATTTCAGAAATATATTCCTAAAATATCCAGTCAAAATATAGGGAATCTGCCTCTTCCTTGATATTCCTGAACTAACCGATCAAAAACAAGAAATCTGCCTCTTTCTCCAAACTACGGTTCACATACTGTCTTCTCCACTATTCCAACCCAATTTCCTGGTGCTTCCGCAAATAAGCAACTATTTCTCATTCAAGCACGGAAGTTGAATACAGAGCTGTAGTGAGCATGACAGATGAATTGATGTGGATTGGGTATTTGCTAAGAGAAATAGGAATAACTCTTGACAAGAAGCCCATAATCTGGTGTGACAATATAAGTACGATTTCCTTATCCTCAAACCCTATTCAGTACTCTTGCATGAAGCACATCGACATCGACTTATACTTCGTACGAGAGGAGATAGAGAAGGGAAAATTGGACATCCGACATGTTCCAGCCATCTTTCAATGAGCGGAGGTCTTGACCAAAGCTTTATCAGCTAAGAATTTTCATCGATTCAGGAATGATACGAAGATCGTTGAAGGAAGAAGGTTATCTGTAACACCCCGAATTTTCTGAGAATATTAAAATTAACAAATTCAAAAACACTTAATTTTTAGAAGAAGAATTAAGTGAAATGGGTTGCGCTATTACGTTCGTCTCAAAATTTTGGTCAAGATAGACATTTGGTTTGCATAAAACGGATACCTTATAAAGAAGTTATTAAGCCTTGAAGTTTGTATGCATATGAGAAATATATATATATAAATTAAATAAATAAATATGCAAAAAAGTTCAAAACAACGATTCGGGAGGGGGAATAACCAAAACGGCCCATTTTTGAGGTCAACCCGAGCCCTACTGGGTCGACTAGGGGTTGATTCAGGGTGTTTGGCTGTCAACCCGTGGGCCGATTTTCTCTAAGGCAGATGTGGCATCTGATTGGTTCTGATGGACTCCTTGCTGAGTCATTAGGGCTGATGTGGTTATTCTACCTTGTCTGAATGGATTTGATTTGCTCTAGGTTAATCTGACGGTTCCTATTAAATCAAACTTCTATATAAGCAACCTAATACCTCAACCCTAAATCATATTAAAAATCAAACCAAGAGCCGTCATGTTGCCATTGGACAACCTCGAGTAGCCACCATTCAACTTGAAGAAAATTAAAAGAGACAAACCAAATTAAATCAAAATTAAACTAAAATAACGATTGTCTACATCAAAGGCGAGCATTTCAACTTCAGAGTACAGATTCCAAAAATCAAGATTGTCATTTGTAAGTGTAGTTATCTTTTAGATGTAAATAAATTTAAGACATGATTTGATATAAAGTGAAAAATAGAATTATACCATGTTGTATAATATTGACGATGCTAATTCATGTTTATTTCCTGTGTTGATTTTGTCATGAATTGTCTTGGAATGTTTGTGGCTTATTGGACTTGGTGTTGGATCTATTAAAGATTGAAATTGAAACTATCAATATTATATGCAAGTTATATGTTTCATGTTAAGATCTACATATATATGTTTATATAATTAATGCAAGTTGTATGTATTATGTTAGATCCAAGTCAAGATCTATATATATATATATATATATATATATATATATATATGCTTTATGTTAGATCCATATGCCTATATATATGTTCATATGTTCATATTCAAGTTACAAGTTTTATGTTGGATCCATGTCAAGATCTATCTAGGTTCATATGATTAATGCAAGTTATTTGTTTTATGATAGATCCAAGTCACGATCTAATTATACATATGTTCATATGCAAGTTACATGTTAGATCCAAAACTAGATCAATATTTATATGCATTTTTGTAAAGTGGACTTATGCAAGTTCACCTTGTTAGATCTAGTTCACACCTATATGTTAATGTTAAAATTATACATGCCTTGGGATTGGACATGTCATGATTATGTCATATGCTAGTTTATAATTGAGGTTATGTTCACACATGCCTAGATCTACATATTAACGTGTTTTAGGCTTATGATTATCTAAGCCTAAATTATATGCAAGTTCATGTGACATGTTAAATTATATGAATAAAGTTTTATGCAAAATTTACATGTTTAGTTGAATCTATATTATGCATGTTCCCTTTACCTCTTGTTTATAAATTGGGCTAATATGCGGGCCCAATAAATTTATGTGATTAATACGAACGAATAAACAGAGGTAACATTGGTATAGTTATTAAATAAAACATGTTAATAACGTAGGTGGGCCCAAAACCATGTAAATGGTTAAGGCCATGAATGGTATAGTTTATACCATTAGTCTTGAACATAATTAAAATATGTGACATGAAACACTTGTAGAAAATTCACATATATAAAATGTAAAAGATGAGTATGCCTAACTCGAGGTTAGACTGAGTTGTGGTGTAAACCTGCCCGGAACCGACCGGCACATTCAGTTACCATAACAATACTTGTCTAATGTGAGAGATTAGTGCATCAAGCCCAGAAAGACCCGACGTTAGACTGAGTTGTGGTGTAAAACTGCCCGGAACCGACCGACACATCCAGTAACCACAACAATACCTGTCTAATGTGAGTGGTTGGTGCTTTAATTAATTAAAGCTCATGAACAATCAAGCTAGAAATGGCGAGGTTAAGTAATTAAGGGAACACTTAACCAACTTAACATGTTAACAAGACAAGATTGGTGGGGTTAAGTAATTGAGGAAACACTTAATCAACTTAACATGTTAACTAGACAAGATTGATAGGGGTTAAGTCAAACCAAGGACACTTAACCAATTTAGCATGTTGACTAGAAAAACCCTACTAACGGGGACCCGTTTCAGCAGTAACCCACATGGATGTATCAAGGTCCCTGAACTAGGCAGGGTGGGGCATGAATACTGGGCTGAATATAAGCGGTCAAAAGGGCGGCGGTTAGGTGCGTCAGTGTAGGTTCTGACAGAGTACAGTCATGCACAGGCTCCAGAGTGGAAAAAGCAGGCACTGGGCACCAGGCGTACACTTGTGCATCTTTGAATCGTGTCAGGGTTGCCATTATAGGACTTAATACACCTTATACTGAAACCAGCACAAGTACTTAAAAATCACGTGGGGCCGCATGACACCGGGAATACATGAATGCAAGCAGGTGCCAATCAACACATGAATGGGATCACTTTATCATTAACATACATTGCTAGTTAAACAGCTCTTTGTGGGTGCAGAGAAGTAAAAGTGGGTGCGATAGCCAAATCTAGTTAAATCTTACTTTACCTTGTTTTAGGACTACCCTATCCTTGTGGTATCATTCTAAGTTCAGTTTATTCATGTCATAGTCTTTTACTTGTTTGCATGCTATTAAATAACTGGGCTTACCAGACTTATGTCTGACCCATTTTCCTTTTGCTTCTTTTCTTCCGTTTCCCACCCAGGTCCGTAGGGAGGAAACACTTCTGCTTAGTCCAGGTTAGCCAAAGCTTGAAGACCGTAGATGTAAGGCTTGGACTTTACTTTTTGAGCTATGGTTATGGTCAAGCACTTATTGGGGATTTATGTCATTTTATTTCCAGTATTGCTTCTTTATGTTTTCAAGACAGATGAAAAGTTGTAATAATTTGGAAGGTTGAAACAGTTGTTGAATTGTTGTGTTGAACAAGTATTTATGAAATAATATTGATCGTTTTCCACTTCATAAATTTTCTGTCTTGTAATTTATTAGTATCTCGTACCTTAAAATGCTCCATCGAAGTTTGGGCATTCCCTGTGAGAGTGACCTTAACAGAGGTGGGGTGTCACATTTGGTATCAGAGCTAAAGGTTACCAAATTGGATAAAAAATTTGAAACTATTTTTCAAAAAGAAGTCATAAAGAAGCATTTTCAAGAAAAAGTGTTAATTTAAAAAGGCATAATCCCCAAAGCCATATGCACTATCTTTCTATCCTTCGTTTTGAATCTTTCCTTTTTGTTTCAGCATGTCTGGGGATCTTAACCTTCCAGAGGGTGTACCGATACCTGGCTGGTTTAGGAGATACCTAGAAGCTAGGGCCAATGACGCGGGCCCAATAGACATTCCTCCTCCCCCAGCTGCTGCTCCTCTTCCTCCTCCTCCAAGAGGAAATGCTTTCTCAAAGATCTGTAGAGACTTTAGATCCATTGGTGGAAAAGACTTTAAGGGGAGCGAATCTTTCGTGGAAGCCAGAATCTGGCTCAAGGAGACTGAGGACTTATTCGTTATCTTTGAAGTAGATAAGAAGCAGAAACTACAGTTGGTGGTGTGGTTGCTCAAAGACGAGGCCTCCTTCTGGTGGGAAGTCGCTAATGCTGAAAGACCGATAGAGACTTGGGAGGACTTCAGGGCGAGATTTGAAATGAAGTTCCTCTCACAAGCTGAGCAGAGTCTGCAAATGGAGAAGTTCCTATCACTTAAACAGGGCAGCTTGTCGGTCAAAGAATACGTCAATAAATTCAACCAGCTTGCTCGATTTGGACTGGAGTTAGTAAACACTCCACACAAGAAGGCTCTCCGCTTTGCCAAAGGACTGAATGATCCACTGCAAGGGTTGGCAATGTCCCATATACCTATGGGAGCGACTTACGAGAGACTGGTGGACATGGCTCTGTTGCAAGAGGAGAACAAAGATGGCAAGAAGGAGGTGAAGAAGGAAGATCCTCAAAACAAGAAAGGAGATGGATCTCAGAACAAGAAGACGGACCCCAAGAAAGGCGGGAAGGATAATAAATCCCATAAGAAGATGAAGTGCAATTTCTGTGGGATACCTAGACACGTGGCTAGAGACTGTAGAAATAAAAAGAGGAAATTGGGCGCTTGTTTCCAGTGCGGGGATACTGGACACTTGTCTAAGGACTGCCCAAAAAGGCAAGGGCAGGGATAGAGGACTGGATCACCTTTTGGAGGGCAGGTTCATGCTCTTGTTGCACCTCTGCAGGAACGAGGTAGACATATTTCTGTTGAGAGTTTAGTTTATCTGTTTGATAATCCTGTTCGTACTCTCTTTGATTCTGGTGCATCGCACTCTTTTATATCTACTGCTTTAGTTGAATCTCTGCACCTAGACACCCATATAGTAGAGGATCCCTTGGTTGTTTCAAATCCAATTGGGGGCTCAGTTTATTTGTCAATGATTTGTTTGGATTTGGAAATCTTTATTTTAAGCGTTGGGTTTAAATGTAATGCTTATGTTTTGGGCTTCACGGGCTATGGGCTGATTCTAGGCATGGACTGGCTATCCAGTAATGGTGCCGTCCTCGATTGTGAAAAGAGAGTGGTTAGACTCATGACTCGCCTTGGTGACACTCTCGAAATCTCTTGTAATCCCATGAATTCCGTTATGCTTAGTTATCTAGAATCTTTTGATGCGTCTGTTGAGAATTTGTAGTCTGTTAGAGTGATCCGTGAATACTCGGATGTGTTTGAAGAGGTAAAGGGCTTACCTCCGAAGCGGGAGATAGACTTCCGCATATACCTCGTTGACAATGCAAAACCCATTTCCATACCCGTTAGAAACATGGATCCAAGGGAGAGAAAAGAACTCAGCAAGTAAGTTAAAGAGCTGCTTGAAAAGGGGTTCATAAGACGGAGTATTTCTGAATGGGGTGCTCCAATAGTGTTCGCGACCAAAGCTGATGGTTCACTCCGCCTATGCGTGGATTATAGGGAGCTGAACAAGCTGACCAAGAAGAATATGCACCCGCTCCCAAGAATTGACGATCTGTTTGATCAGCTCGTAGGTGCATCCGTTTTCTCCCAACTAGATCTGGCTACCAGGTTTCACCAGCTAAGAGTGGTTGAGGATAGCATTGACAAGACCGCATTTAGGACCCCGGATGGTTTCTTTGAGTGGCTTGTCATGCCTTTCGGCTTGACAAACGCACCTGCCTATTTCGTGGACTTGATGAGCAGGGTGTTCCGGGAATTCCTCAATAAGTTTGTGGTGGTGTTCGTGGGCGATATTTTGATATTCTCGAAGAGTGAGGAAGAGCATGCTCAGCACTTAAAGGAAGTCATGGATACTCTCCGTGCACATCAGTTGAAAGCCAAATTCTCCAAATGCCATTTCTAGAGAGAAGAAGTTAGATTCCTTGGACATGTGGTGTCCAAAGAGGGGTTAGCCGTGGACCCTGCAAAAGTGGTTGCAGTGCAAGATTGGAAGATTCCACGAAACGCAACTGAAGTCCGAAGCTTTCTTGGACTAGCAGGCTTTTACCGGAAGTTCATCAAAGACTTTGTGAAAATCTCAGCTCCACTTACAAGGTTGACGAAGAAGAACCTAGTTTTCGCTTGGGATTTGGATTGCGATATTGCTTTCCAATGCTTGAAAAGGGCTCTAACAACAACCCCAGTTCTGACATTGCCTGATGGGAGCAAGATGTTTACCATATACACGGATGCATGCGGTACAGGATTAGGCGCTGTCTTGATGCAAGAAGGGAAGTTAGTAGCTTATGGTGGAAGGCAGTTGAAAGTACATGAGAAAAACTACCTAACCCACAACCTAGAATTGGCGGCCATCGTTTTCACTCTTAAGTCTTGGCGCCATTATCTCCTAGGTGAGAAGTTTGAATTGTTTACTGACCATAAATCATTGAAGTACCTTTTCTCGCAGAAAGATCTCAACTTGAGGCAGCAAAGATGGATGGAGTTTCTTGCCTCATATGATTTGGAGATTTCCTATACTCCTGGCAAGGGCAATGTGGTAGCAGACGCTCTGAGTAGAAAGAAGCTGACCTTTTGCCCTCTCTTTATAGAAAGGCAAAGCTTGGAGTACATAGTCAACTTTGACTTTAGACCCTCCTCTGAATTTGTACCTGGCTTGTTAGCAACACTGGAAGTGCAGCCTACACTTTTTGACTCAATAGGAACCGCACAATGTGAAGACCCTCAGCTAGTAGATGTGATAGATAAGCTGATTAGGGGTGAGACTTCGAGTCACCTCAATAGATACTCCATCGATGATAAGGGATGGCTGAGACGAGATGGAAGGCTATGCATCCCACAAGTAAGAGATTTAGTGAAAACGGTTCTAGAAGAAGCACACCATTCAAAGCTGACCATACACCCAGGCGGAGACAAAATGTATAATGACATCAAAAGAGTTTTCTTTTGGAATGACATGAAGAGGGACGTAGCTGAATTCGTTTCTAAGTGCATGATATGCCAGCAGGTCAAGGCGGAGCAGAAGAAGCTCGGTGGTTTTCTTCATCCTCTAGAGGTCCACAGTGGAAATGGGATAGCATTTCGATAGACTTTATTGATGGGTTGCCTAGGTCAAGAAGGGGCAATACCAGTATTTGGGTAATAGTGGACCGGCTCACAAAAAGCGCTCACTTTATACCTGTCAAAAGTAGAAGGACTGCCTCATCTCTAGCATCTCTATATCTTAAAGAGATAGTTCGACTGCATAGGATACCTTCCAGCATAGTAAGCGATCGAGACCCTATCTTTACAAGCGAGTTCTGGAAGAGTTTGCAAGAGGTTGTATGCACACAACTATGTTTAAGAACGACCTACCACCCCCAAACCGATCGACAGAAGGAAACAGTGAACAGAGTCTTAGAAGACCTCTTGAGATTGTGTGTTCTTCACTTTGGAGGGACATGGGAAGATTATCTTCCTCTGGTGGAGTTCACCTACAACAATAGCTACCAAGCTACAATAGGCATGGCGCCCTTCGAAGCCTTATACGGGAGACCGTGTCGATCACCAACCCGTTGGTGGGAATCCATAGATAAGCTTATACTTGGGTCATACATGATTAGGGAAACCTCAGAAAAGGTGGACCTAATAAGAATACGAATGAAGACAACTCAAGATAGACAGAAGTCCTATGCAGATAAAAGAAGGACCGACCTTGAGTTTGAGGTTAGAGACAGAGTGTTCCTTAAAGTATCTCCTTTGAGGAATGTTGTTCGCTTTGGATCCAAAGGGAAATTGACACCTAGATTCATAGGACCATTTTCTATCATTGAAAGAATTGGGACGATGGCCTACAGATTAGAGATACCTGAAAAGTTGGCTGGAGTTCACAATGTCTTTCATGTTTCTCACCTATGGAAGTGCTTACATGAGTCTGTGGAAGTGGTGGAACCAAAGATACTAGAAGAGGTAGAAGTGGAGCGAGAAGCAACAGTGAGAAGAATCCCAACTCGTATCTTGGGAACGGAAATCAAAAAGCTATGCAACCGTGAAGTCAAGCTTGTTAAAGTATAATGGAGTTACAATGAAGAAGACGCGACTTGGGAGACCGAAAACAAGATACGCGCAGCCTACCCTTATCTTTTCGAGGGTACACCTTTGATCTCTCCTTTATCATAAGTTTATACATGCTTAGTTATCTTCTCGGTGCTATTTCTTGATCCTTAATAGAAATCAATGGATGTAAACATGTATTTGAAACATGTTATGGTTGATGGTTGCAAAGTGGTTGCAAGTGGTTGCTAGTGATTGCTCGTGGATGCATATGCACATACACATTAGGTTCTAGATTGGTTAAATCATTTTCATATTGCATTTGCATATGAACGCATGAAATTGCATGTGGATTGAAACTTGATGTGTTATCATATGGACGTTGCATTTGTATGAATGATTGTGCACTCATGTAGAATTATGAATAGGAAAAATTGCATACATAATGGACTCATGGCACTCTCATGATTCGCATTAAGGAGGTTAACTGGATCAGTAGACCGCCTGATTTTGCACTAGATAAGAGACATATACACACACTCTGCATATGTTCATATGGAATTAGAAGTCATTTAAGGACAATGGATGCTCGTGGATGATGGATGAGTAGATGGATGATTGGATGTTAAGATGCATTCTTCTTAACTTGAAGATTTCAAGGACGAAATCCTTTAAGGAGGGGAGAATGTAACACCCCGAATTTTCTGAAATATTAAAATTAACAAATTCAAAAACACTTAATTTTTAGAAGAAGAATTAAGTGAAATGGGTTGCGCTATTACGTTCATCTCAAAATTTTGGTCAAGATAGACATTTGGTTTGCATAAAATGGATACCTTATGAAGAAGTTATTAAGCCTTGAAGTTTGTATGCATATGAGAATTATATATATATATATATATATATATAATTAAATAAATAAATATGCAAAAAAGTTCAAAACAATGAATCGGGAGGGGGAATAACCGAAACGGCCCATTTTTGAAGTCAACCCGAGCCCTGCTGGGTCGACTAGGGGTTGATTCAGGGTGTTTGGCTGTCAACCCATGGGTCGATTTGCTCTAAGGCAGATGTGGCATCTGATTGGTTCTGATGGACTCCTTTTTGACTCATTAGGGCTGATGTGGCTATTGTATATTGTTTGAATGGCTTTAATTTGCTTTAGGTTAATCTGACGGTTCCTATTAAATCAAACTTCTATATAAGCAACCTAATACCTCAACCCTAAATCATATTAAAAATCAAACCAAGAGCCGTCATGCAGCCATTGGACAACCTCGAGTAGCCGCCGTTCAACTTGAAGCAAATTAAAAGAGACAAACCAAATCAAAATTAAACTAAAACAACGATTGTCTACATCAAAGGCGAGCATTTCAACTTCATAATACAGATTCCAGAAATCAAGATTGTCTTTTGTAAGTGTAGTATCTTTTATATGTAAATAAATTTAAGATGTGATTTGATATAAAGTGAAAAATAGAATTATACCATGTTGTATAATATTGACAATGCTAATTCATGTTTGTTTCCTGTGATGATTTTATCATGAATTGTCTTGGAATGTTTGTGGCTTATTGGACTTGGTGTTGGTTCTATTAAAGATTGAGAATGAAACTATCAATATCATATGCAAGTTATATGTTTCATGTTAAGATCTACATATATATGTTTATTTGATTAATGCAAGTTGTATGTATTATGTTAGATCCAAGTCAAGATCTACATATATATATATACTAATGCTTCATGTTAGATCCATATGCCTATATATATATGTTCATATGTTCATATGCAAGTTACAAATTTTATGTTGGATCCATGTCAAGATCTATCTAGGTTCATATGATTAATGCAAGTTATATGTTATATGATAGATCCAAGTCACGATCTAACTATACATATGTTCATATGCAAGTTACATGTTAGATCCAAAACTAGATCTATATTTATATGCGTGTTTGTAAAGTGGACTTATGCAAGTTCACCTTGTTTGATCTAGTTCACACCTATATGTTAATGTTAAAATTATACATGCCTTGGGATTGGACATGTCATGATTATGTCATATGCTAGTTTATAATTGAGGTTATGTTCACACATGCCTAGATCTACATATTAACATGTTTTAGGCTTATGATTATCTAAGTCTAAATTATAAGCAAGTTCATGTGACATGTTAAATTATATGAATAAAGTTTTATGCAAAATTTACATA
Source organism: Allium sativum (assembly GCA_030737875.1). Lineage (NCBI taxonomy): Eukaryota > Viridiplantae > Streptophyta > Magnoliopsida > Asparagales > Amaryllidaceae > Allium > Allium sativum. The sequence goes on along the minus strand of CM060918.1, from coordinate 154,201,376 downwards.
TTTGTTTGAATCTATATTATGCATGTCCCCTTCTTTACCTCTTGTTTATAAATTGGGCTAATATGCAGGCCCAATGACTTTAGGTGATTAATACGAACAAACAAACGGGGGTAACGTTGGGATAGTTATTAAATCAAAACATGTTAATAATGTAGGTGGGCCCAAAACCATGTAAATGGTTAAGGCCATGAATGGTATAATTTATACCATTAGTATTGAACATAATTAAAATATGTGACATGAAACACTTGTAGAAAATTCACATATATAAAATGTAAAAGATGAGTATGCCTAACCCGAGGTTAGACTGAGTTGTGGTGTAAACCTGCCCGGAACCGATCGGCACATCCAGTTACCACAACAATACCTGTCTAATGTGAGAGGTTAGTGCATCAAGCCCAGAAAGACCCGAGGTTAGACTGAGTTGTGGTGTAAAACTGCCCGGCACATCCAGTAACCACAACAATACCTGTCTAATGTGAGTGGTTGGTACTTTAATTAATTAATTAATTAAAGCTCATGAACAATCAAGCTAGAAATGGTGAGGTTAAGTAATTAAGGGAACAGTTAACCAACTTAACATGTTAACAAGACAAGATTGGTGGGGTTAAGTAATTGAGGAAACACTTAACCAACTTAACATGTTAACTAGAAAAGATTGATAGGGGTTAAGTCAAACCAAGGACACTTAACCAGTTTAGCATGTTGACTAGAAAAACCCTAGTAACGAGGACCCATTTCAGCAGTAACCCACATGTATATATCAAGGTACCCTGAACTAGGCAGGGTGGGGCACGATTACTAGGCTGAATATAAGTGGTCAAAAGGGCGGCGATTAGGTGCGTCAGTGTAGGTTCCGACGGAGTACGGGTGTGCACGGGCTCCAGAGTGGAAAAAGCAGGCACTGGGCACCAGGCATACACTTGTGCATCTTTGAATCGTGCCAGGGTTGCCATTATAGGACTTGATACACCCTATACTGGAACCAGCACAAGTACTTAAAAATCACGTGGGGCGGCATGACACCGGGAATATGTGAATGCGAGTAGGAGCCGATCAACACATGAATGGGATCACTTTATCATGAACATACATTGCTTGTTAAACAACTCTTAGTGGGTGCAGAGAAGTAAAAGTGGGTGCGATAGCCAAGTCTAGTTAAATCTTACTTTACCTCGTTTTAGGACTACCCTATCCTTGTGGTATCATTCTAAGTTCAGTTTATTCATGTCATAGTCTTTTACTTGTTTACATGCTATTAAATAACTGGGCTTACCAGACTTATGTCTGACCCATTTTCCTTTCGCTTCTTTTCTTCCGTTCCCCCTACCCCAGGTCCGCCAGGAGGAAACACTTCTGCTTAGTCCAGGTTAGCCAAAGCTTGAAGACCATAGATGTAAGGCTTGGACTTTCCTTTTTGATCTATGGCTATGGTCAAGCACATATTGGGGATTTATGTTATTTTATTTCCAGTATTGCTTCTTTATGTTTTCAAGACAGATGAAAAGTTGTAATAATTTGGAAGGTTGAAACGGTTGTTGAATTGTTGTGTTGAACAAGTATTTATGAAATAATATTGATCTTTTTTCACTGCATAAATTTTCTGTCTTGTAGTTTGTTAGTATCTCGTACCTTAAAATGCTCCAACGAAGTTAAGGCATTCCCTTTGAGAGTGACCTTAACGGAGGTGGGGTGTTACATTATCTGAAGCCGAAGGGAAACCCTATTTGGTTTTGAATGGGCAAATTATGACTGTAGGGTTTCCCGTTTCTCAAACAATATTATATATGTTTCAGTGACTGGGCCTAGCCCACACTACCTTTATTTATTTGTACCAAGCCCAGGTGGCTATTACCCTATAACAATTAGAATAACATGTATATATAAGCGATCAAATGTAAATTTTCAATTCATTCAATGACAATTACACTTTCAGTTCTAAAATAATATTGAAAGCTTTCCTTTATGGTATCAAAGCATAGCAAAGCCAAAAGGCAATAATTTCACATTCAAAATTTCAGATAAAAGCACAGCAAAACCAAAAGAAGATCCGGTTGCGAGATTGTAGTGCTGCAAACTTCCGTCCTCGATCTGTTTTCATCACTGAAGTAAGCCTTCTGATCATTGAGTAGTATCTTTTCTGATCAGTTCTTATTCCTCGTTTACCCTCTATTTCATCAAGAAAGCATCTTCAAGCATTTTTGATTGCTCTCTGCGGTCATCTTCACATTCCTATTGATAGCAACAACAACTGGTTGCAGAAATCAATTTCTATATATAATTGATCAATGCCATCCAAGCTTTACTGTCTCAGAGTGTATAATCGTCTCTTCGAGACACAATGACTGGGAACAATGATACAGCAAGTTCAAATACTTCAAGAGTCGACAATACTACAGCCTCTCCATCAAATACCCAACTGATCAAGCCAAAAAGCCATGTAATTAACATCCCTTTGGACGATGATAATTACATGCTCTGGAAACACCATGTCGAAACGGCCTTAAAAGGCTATGGTTTGCAAGACTTCATCAAAGGCATTGTCAGAATACCGCCTGTAATGGTTCAAGACAAAGACAATAATTTGATTAGTAATAATGAGTACATTCTCTATCAGAAACAAGATAGTCTTCTTGCATCTTAGTTAATTTCTTCTATAAGTGCTAATTTGTTATCACATATTATTGGTGCTATTACATCATACGAAATTTGGACAGCCATAGAACAGATTTTTAACTCACAGTCAGCATCAAGAATCATGCACTACAGGAGTCAACTCCAAACTATCAAGAAAGATGGGATGAGTATGAGTGAATACTTAACCAAGATCAAGATTCTATGTGATAAACTCGCAACTACAGGGGACAGAATTTTAGAAAGTGAGCATGTTCTTTACATCACAGAGGGGTTGGATGAAGAATATGAGTCAGTGGTTACCTTTATTTCTTCACAAAGAACCATACCTGATATTCAGTATGTTCACTCCACATTATTGGGACACGAAGGGAGGAATGAACAAGGAAGAGAAAGTCAATCAGATTATTCGGTTAACTATACTACTGTTTCAAAGAATAATGGTCAGCAGAGAATTAAATCTACATAGAGTTCAAACCAGACTAACAACATACAGAGGGGTAATCAGACCCAAATGGGTAGAGGACGAGGTGGTATATGAAACAATAACAGCAAATTCAAATGTCATATATGTGATAAATTTGGTGATATAGCTAGTAGATGCAATTTCAAATTCAATTCTAAATTTAATGTTGCAAGGCAAACACAAGGTGGTAATCAAAACAGACTGTAACACCCCGTATTTCCTACGGATATTAAAGTAACAAATTAAAGAATACTTAATTGTAAAAGTGAGAATTAAGGAAAATGGGTTACGCCATTGCGTTCGTCTCGGAATTCTGCTTGAGATAGAGTCCAAGTTTGCGTGAATCGGACTCCGTATGAAGAAGTTATGGAGTTCAGAAGATTTCATGTTTAAACAGAAAATTAAATAATTAAATAAACAAAAACAGTTCGAATTTCAAAATCACATGAATCAGCTGCGCAGGAAAATTCCCACCCATAGGGGTCGACTCCCCCGAAGGAGGGTCGACAAAGGTGTCGACCCCCCAAGAGGGGTGTCGACTGGGGTGTCGACCCCCCTGTAGGGTCGACCCCCTCGCCCAGATCCAAACAGTGACGATTTCTGACTTGTTGCTGAGTCACTAGGGCATAGGTGGCGATTTCTGGATAGCTCTATCTAGTCTGGATGGTTCTGATTGCTCCTAGGTTGATCTAGTGGCTTACATAAATCTAAACTTCTTTATAAACAACCCCAACCCTCAACCCTAAACCACACAATCTCATTCCAAGGAGCCGTCATGCTGTCCATGGTCAACCTAGCATAGCCACCATTCTTCTCCAACTAGGAAGCAAACTAGAAAGCAAGTTAGAAGCTACGAATCAAATCTAAATTAGAGTTTTCAAGTTAACAATTAAAGTCTACATCGAAGGATAACTTTTCAGTTTTAGAAAACAGATCCCAGAAAACAAGATTTGTCCTTTGTTTTGTACGTTCAAGTTACTTTCAGATGTGAATTCTTAATTGAAATTCTTGGCATGTAATAATATGAATCCAAGCTGTACTTGATTATGAAATAATCCCTTCAGATTTGTCCTATCTATTTTATCAGATCTATGCCTGCGATGTTATTCAAATCTATTTTATCAAATTTGTGCCTGCGATGTTATTCAAATCTAATCTATCATATTCATGCCTGCGATGTAATTTTATCCAGATCTATACTTCTTTTATGTTCCTGATATTGCTATTATCAAATCTAGCGTCATATGGCTATTTTATGCCTAATCTTTTATGTTTCCCCTTTTATTATGGATCTAGGTTGTCTTGAACCTAGACGAAAGCTTGTTATATATATATATATGTATGTATATATATATATATATATGTGTATATATACACACACACGATTGGAATATGGGGGAATTTGGCCTAATCTATTTTGTACTATTGGGCATAACTTGTAATTGAGGTTTGGGCATAACTTGTAATTGAGATTTGGGCACAACTTGTAATTCAGATTTGGGTATAACTTGTAATTGATATTAGGCATTATTATCGTTATAACTGCAAGATGGATTAATTTGCATATAAATCAAGTTTTGGGCATGATTGTTATTGTTCCAAATTTGGGGTAACTTGAAACATTAAACCTTGATTGGGGGGAAAATATAAATTGGAATATTAAATCAAGATTGGGCCTAACTATTGGTTGGGACGCCAAGTAATATGAATATTGTAATTTTGGGGCTTGATTATTATTGCAAATTTGGGAAGATTGGGTGTAACCTACTTTGGGTTATAACTTGTAATTAAATTTGTGGGGTATAACTTGCAATTAGCTTTGTTGGGTATAACTTGAGAATTGGAACATGACTAGTTTTGTGAATTTGGGATAATTAGCATATAAAATCTAGACTTGGACATGTATGGTAAATATTCTAAAAGATAAACATGCCTATCCCGAGGTTAGATTGAGTTGCGGTGTAAAACTTCCCGGAACCGCCCGGCACATCCATTAACCGCAACAACACAGATCTAATGTGAGAGGTTAGCGCATTTAGCCCAAAAACCCGAGGTTAGAATGAGTTTGCGGTAGAAGTCTGTCTGGAACCGCCCGGCACATCCAACAACCGCAAACAACAGTTCTAATGTGAGAGGTTAAGGCGTTAATGAATGAATTAATGATAATAAACAAGACAGACTAATATAACATGATGTGTGGTAGGGTTAAGTTAAAACAAGAGAGCAACACGTAACTAATATAACAAGATGAATAGGAAGGGTTAAGTTAACACGAGAGGACAACACTTAACCAATATAACATGATTTGTGGTTGGGTTAAGTTAACACAAGAAGGCAACACTTAACCAGCGTAACATGACAAGTGGGTGGGTTAAGTTAATTTGAATTTGATTAATGACAATTTACCAATGCAACATGATGAACGCGTGGGGTTAAGTTAATAAGAGATATTTAACCAATATAACTTGATGAACGAATAGGGTTAAGTTAATGGGAAATACTTAACCAATATAACATGACGAAAGAACGAGGTTAAGTTAATAGGAAACACTTAACCAATCCAACATGATGAGTGAGAAGGGTTAAGTTAATAAGAAATAATTAACCAACATGACATGATGAGTGGGTGGGTTAAGTTAACATGAATGGACAACACTCAACCAATAAGGCATAATGTGTGAGAGGGTTAAGTACATATTGGGTTGGTGGGTAATATTAGTAAATATAGGCCCACAAACTTAACCATTAAATAAACATGCTTGAATCAGTGGGAGGGTTAAATACATATTGGGTTGGTGGGTAATATTAGTATATATAGGCCCACAAACTTAACCGTTAAATAAACTTGTTTGAATCAGTGGGAGGGTTAAGTACATCTCGTGTAGGTGGGTAATATTTGTATATATAGGCCCACAAACTTAACCAGTGGGAAACCTTAGTAATGGGGACCCATTTCAGCAGTAACCCACATAGATGTATCATGGTACCCTGAACTAGGCAGGGTGGGGCACAATTACTGGGCTGATTATAAGCATTTAAAATAGCGGCAGGGGGTAAGTCAGTGTAGGTTCCGATGGATTACGGGCGTGCACGTACTCCGAAGTGGGAAAAAGCAGGCACTCGGTACCAGTAGTTATACACTATGCATCTTGAATCGTGTCGGGTTGCTATCATAAGGATTGATACACCTTATGGTGGGACCAGCACAGCGTATCTACACGCAAGAGAGGGCCGATTGACACAGACACAAGGAACTTTAATGCAAATAGGGAGCCGATTGATAGGGTAATAAGGGTACATCAAACATCTTCTTGGCAATTAGGCTGATTGAGGTAGGATCCTCATATTAGATGTACACCTGAAGGCTACCAAAATTGTGGGGATTGGGATCACGTTGTAATAATATCATTTTATACAGATTACTAGTTGGGACACTAGTTAGGCGGTGCAGAGATATAAAAATCAGAATAACAAGGTAGTAGCGAAGCAGAGGAAGAGTAGAAGCGCATTCAGTTTATCTTGCCTTATCATATCTATGCTAATCATATGTTGTCTTGTTATCCTAGTTATCACGGTATTGTCTTATATTCATTTTATTCATGTAATGATGCTTTTGCCTATTTACATGCTGAAAGTCACTAGACTTACCAGATTTATGTCTAACCAAGTTTGTTTCGCCTCTTTTCTTCCGTTCCCCCCTAGGTTCACAGGGAGGAAATGTTACCACTTAGCTTAGTTTTCTTTCCCAGCTCGAAGATAGTCGATGTATTGCTTTGGACTCTCTCCTCCACTGTTATGGATGGTTCATGCTTTATTGAGGAATATCATTGTTTTTTATGCTTCTTTTATACTTGGAAGTTTTTTGAATCAAGACAGAAGTTCTATGTATTATTTTTAAGTATGATTGAGACAATTGTTGTAAAAGCTTGACTAAACCACATTGTTAATAAAATGACTTTATTTTCCACTGCTTTATTTGTCTGTCTTGTAATTTACTGCATCTTTTACCTCAAACGCTCCACCAAAGTTAAGGCATTCCCTTGGTGGTGACCTTAACAGAGGTGGGGTGTTACACTTGGTATCAGAGCTGAAGGTTAGCAGATCAAATAAAAGATTTGAAAAATTATTTTCAAAACGGTTTTAAAAGAAGCATTTTCAAAAGAAAAGTTTTGTTTTAAAGGCATATTCCCCAAAGCCATTTGCACTATCTTTTGATCCTCTGTTTGAATCCTTGTTTCCTTCTTTCCTGAGTCTCCGGTGCTCCTGACTTTCTGGGAGGTAACCTCATCGCGGCTTGGTTCTGTAGGCTTGATGAGACTACGACATCTGTCAAAGGGCAAAGAGGTGCCCAACTTCCATCTATAGCCGCAACCTGCGGCTAATTTTCTTTCAAGCTTTGTAGAGATTTTCGTGTGATGGAGGCAGGTTTCAAGATTCTTGTCAAAAAGTTACACAAAGATGGCAAAGATGAAAATAAGGGGTTTTGGCTAAGGAACACAACCCAAGGATGAGAAACTCATGGACATGGACTTAGTTCACGAAGGAGGAAAGAATAGAAAAATCTAAGACAAGAGGAAGTGTCGTTATTATTGTATAACGGGTCATATAATTAAGTACAAGGACAAGAACTAAGGACAGGATTTTCAGGAGGGCAAGTGCATGCTCTCACCGCCAGTGTACCTGAGAGAGAGAGAGAGGTAGTAAAGTTTCTGTAACACCCCGTAATTCTGCAACACTAAGATTCACAAATCAAGGCAGAATTAAAAGTTAAATTCAAAATCAAGGGAAACGGGCTGCACCGTTGCGTTCGTCTCGGAATTCTGCATGAAAACGAGTCCGAGTTTGCGTAAATCAGAGTCCGTATGAGGGAGATATGGCCTACGGAAGATTCAGCGAAGTTCAAAATTCAAAACAGGTCAAGTTCAAAATTCAAACCAGACCCAGATTGGGCAGGGCGGGAATTTTCCTGCCCAAGGCACCCAGGTCGACTGGGTAGTCGACCTGGGGGTCGACCCCCCCCTCGGTTTTTCCTGTTTTCTGCACCTGGTTCGTTCTTCTGTATTCAGACGCCATCCTGACCGGATTCGTTGACTTCTACACTATATAAACAGCCCTAGACTCCTTCTCTATTCACAATTATTCTCTACCCTTACGCTGCAAAGATTCTTAGTGAACATGGCTTCCTCTCCTCCTCTTAATCAAATAATAAATAAAATAATATATATAAAATAAATCAAGACGAGGAAGTGCTGCTCAAGTTGTCAAGAGGAGGTTTGAATCAAGATTAAGGCTTCAGAACGAGAATCAAAGGCTAACTCAAACGATTTCGAGCAACGTCGCACGAATCATAGCATCGCCATCTTTCTATTCTAATCTAATCTCTGTAAGTCGGTTACTTTTTAGATTTGAACGTTTTTCTCTGTTCGTGACATGAAATTAAAGGAATAAAAGAATATGCCAAATCTCTCTCTTTCTCTCTATTCGAATCAGTGCTTATACTCTTGGACCTAATTAAGAACTGTTATGATTCGAGGACAAATAAGACTGTGACTATGAAACTATGGTCCTTGGAACCATATGCCTCTTTGACTATGAACATTTCCTATGACTATGAACATTGCCTATGACTATGAACATTGCCTATGACTATGAACATTGCCTATGACTATGAACATTGCCTATAACTATGAACATTGCCTATGACTATGGACATTGCCTATGACTGTGACTGTGACTATGAGAATTATTTCCATGACTATGAACACAAGCCTATACCTTTGATTAGGAAGCAAAACTATTGTCTATGACATAAATGGGACAACTGTGATTAAGCACCTATGGTTCATGACTAGGAAAGTGTTTAAGTTTTGTGACTGTGAAATTGGGTCTAAACCCGATTATCTATCCTGTCTGTTCTTTGTTTTCTTTGGTTTTAGTCCTTGGGAATTTACCTATTAAGTTAGGTCTACCCATGTTCTTGAACCTACGCCTTTATTCTGTCTATTCTTGGTTTTAGACATTGGGAATTTACCTATTAAGTTAGGTATACCCATGTTCTTGAACCGACGTCGTTATTCAACCCTTTTTATGCCAGTTAGTATGTCTATCCTTTTCATAGCATCTTTGGTTCATTCCCTATTTTCTACGAACCTAGCTTTGTTTATAATCTAGAATGAATCACGATTATACGAACGGTGGGAATGCGGTTTGGGCAAAATATGAAATTTACTAAAAACGTAGTTTAACATGGAAATTGGCATAAATTGGGAACATGTATTATGGCATGTTCATAGAAATGCAAATTGGATAAATTTGACATGAATTATAAGATGTGTAATTTGAATCTAGTGTTGACATGTAAATCTAGCATTTACATGAATAGTGAACTAGAGTAATAAGTCTAGTTTGACGTGAATTAGAATGTTGAATCAGAATTGGATTAGCTAATTTGGCATGGTAAGTATATTGGCATAAATGTGAAATTGGCCATAATTGAGAATAACTGTCAGGTTTAGAAAAATCATGGTTAGTGACACTTAATTTGGTATAGTTTACATACCAAAAAGCATAAATATGATTTAGGAAGGGAAATGGGCCATAGAAATAAATGTAGACAATTTACATTAAAAGAGTAATTGGGAAATAAGTAAATTAGGAATAATTTACCTATAGAATCTGGCCTAAATGAGGAAATGTGAATTTAGACAAATTAAAGGTTTATTAATGACATCTCTTTTAATAATAAGCCGGAAAGTTCTAGGGTGACAGAGAGGATAGTGTCTAGGCTTTGGTTTGGAAAATACAAGTTTCCTGCTCTCCCTGGCTATCCCTAACTGATCCGACGGACAGGATGGTTACTTTCAAAACCTGATTTGAAAACAAATCAAAACCCCTTTGAACTTAGAAAACACGAATATGCCTAACCCGAGGTTAGACTGAGTTGCAATGTAAACCTGCCCGGAACCAACCGGCACATCCAGTATTCGCAACAATATCTGTCTAATGTGAGTGGTCGCGGCTTTAATTTATTTAGTTAAAGTTAGAACAAGAAAGGTAGGGTTAAGTTAACTAAGACACTTAACCAGTTCAACATGATAACTAAACTGATGGGTAGGGTTAGGTTCAGACTGACACTTAACGCAGTTAAGCTAGGATGGGAGGGCTAAGTCCATAGAGACACTTAACCAAACTCAAGGTAGCAAGACAAGATTTGTAGGGGTTAAGTAAGTTAATACACTTAGCCAAATTAATATGTTAACTAGACTAGAGGTTGGCGTTAAGTAAAATCTAATACACTTAGCCAATTTTGATATGTTAGTTGGGCTAGACTGTAGGGTTAAGTAAACCTGAACACTTAACCATCAGGTTGTGATAAAGGAATGAGGTTAAGTCTAAAACATGAAGGGATAATACTTAACCATTAATAACATGTTAGTTAAGACAGACGGGCAAGGTTAAGTTAAAAAGGAACACTTAACCAATACAGGGTGAATGGGTAGGGTTAAGTAATAAGAAATACTTATCCCATATAACTTGGTTTGTGGTGGGGTTAAGTCAACATGAATTACTGATAACACTTAACCAGTATAACAGGATGAATGAAGAGGGTTAAGAATTGACTAATGACACTTAACCAATCCAAATTGACGGAAAAGGGAACTAAGTAGTAAACCTTAGTTAAGAAAACAACGATTCTGGAAACTAAGCGGTAAATCTTAGTTAGTAAAACTAAGTAGTAATTCTTAGTATAACACGGGAAGGAGCGAATGTCCGTCTGAGTAGAAAGAAGGCTCCAACGAATTGGGTTACGAAGCCCGAGGCTTCGAGGGGACGTGAGGGTACTCTTGGTATCCCTCTGTGAGGTTGCAGATGATCCGCCTGGGCCCACAGAGGTTAAGGTCTGCGTAGAAGAAACAGGGGTATGCCTTGGTTGCAATACATGGCAACCTAAAGACTAGGATGGACCAGCGTGATTCGGCGAGCAAACGGTAGCCCTGTGATAGCGACTCGTCGTCTACCATCCATCTTCAGTCAATCGAGATACGTGAAGCTGAAAGGCGAAGAACTCCAAAAGACCATATACTTGCTATCTAGTTATGGGTGAGGATGGCCATAGGATAGTAGGGGCACCAGGGGCCGGCGTATAGTTCTCATTTTTCAAGGTGTGCCTTTCATTAGTTGAGGGAGGGGTCAAGTGGGACCATAGCCACTGGAACAAAAACAGACCTTAGCATCTGCATCGGCAGATATCTGAAAGCTCCCGACCGAGTTCTGTATTCCTTGATTTGCCCTGACACAGGACTCAGACTGCACATTATGGGACATGTGCATCTAGACAAGCGATAACGATTCGCGATACATGCGTGGGGAAGAATAGGAACATATACCACTCTAGGTAGTGTGTCCTAGACTTGGGGGCATCGTTCGACAGGTAGCACTAGTTGGACTAGGTGGCATAAATCCTGAATCCGAGAAGCGTTCGGCAGATAACGTAAACTCTAGTTAAATCTAGAAGGCACTTGGTAGAAAACCCTAGATTAAATCTAGGTAACAAATAATAAATGTATGCCTGAAGGCGAGGGAAAATACAAGGATTGGGATCACGTTATCGTTACTAGTTGGGACATTAGTTAGGTGGTGCAGAGGTATAGAAACCAGTATTACAAGGAAATAGCGAAGCGGCGAAAGTATTAGAGCGTATCCAGTTTATCTTATCTTAGCATATCTTGTGATTACCTTGTCTAATCTTGTTGACCCTATCGTCATGGTGTAATCTTGTATTCAGTTAATTCATGTCGTTTTGTTTTTCCATGTTCACATGCTAGAAGTTACTGAACTTACTCAGGCTTTATGTCTGACTCTGTTTTTCTTTCGTCTTCTTTTCTTCCGTTCCCCCCCCCAGGTAGTAAAGGAGGGAATAGTTTAGCTCAGGTTAAATTGGACTGTCACTCTTTCCCCAGCTTGAAGATTTGCCGAAGTTTTGCTTGGATTCTCTTTTCAGATGCTGTGGCTGGCTCTTGCTAAAATTGGGGAATATAAATGTTGTTTTATGCTTCTTTATTTTGTAAGACAGATGATACTCTGATATTGTAAAGAAATCATTGTACAAACTATTTTATCAATAAAGCAAAGTTTTATTTTCCGCTGTTTAATTTCTGTCTGTCTTGTAATTTATCTGCATCTTTTACCCAAAATGCTCCACAGAACTTAGTGCATTCCCTTTGTGAGTGATACTAACGGATGTGGGGTGTTACACGTGGTATCAGAGATGAAGGTTACCAGATCAGATAAAGGATTTGAAAAATTATTTTCAAAACGGTTTTTAAAGAAGCATTTTCAAGAGAAAAAATTTGTTTTAAAGACATATTCCCCAAAGCCATACGCACTATCTTCTCTTCCTCTGTTTAAATTCTTGTCTCCTTCTTTCTTGAGTCTCTGGGGCTCCTGGATTTCTGGGAGGTAACCTCATCGAAGGGCAAAGTAGTACCCGGCTTCCATCCATAGCCGTAGTTGTTTCATCTACGGGCAGTTTTCTTTCGAAGCTTATAGGGTTTTCCGGACGATGGAGGCAGTTTTCGAGAGATTTTGTCAACATGACTACACATGGAAGGAGATGAGGAGTTTGGCAAAGGAGCATAACCCTAGGATGAGGAATTCATGGATGCAGACTTAGCAAACGAAGGAGGAAGAAATTATAAAACCTAAGACAAGAGGAAGTATCTTTACTAGGGTATGATAGGGCATATACTTAAGGACAAGGGCAAGAACAAGGACGAGATTTTCAGAAGGACAAGTACATGCTTTCGCCACCAAGCATACCTAGGAGAAAGGTAGTCCGGTTGGAAGAGTCTAGTTTTCTGTTCGTGCTATTTCCTTAGGTTCTAGCGCTTCTCATTTGTTCATATCCACTTCCGTAGTTGAGTCTCTGCACCATAGTACTCGTATAGTAGAAAGATCCCACTAGAGTCTCAAATCCAGTTGGTGGTCCGACCAGTTTGTTTTGGTTAGTAGGGATTTGAGGATAGCTATCGAGTTTGCTTATATCATCCCATGTAGATCATCTAAATTCGAGGGACATATTCCTTGGGTGCTTGTCTGATATTGGTTTAGGCCTTTGGGGCTTGTACTTGAGGAATGTCGAGTTCGGTTTGGATGGTTTACGTGAGAGATGAATAGTTGTGGTAGGCACTCCAAAGAGCACGTAGTGACCTTTCGACTCTTATAGTTATGGCATGGCGGATAAGAGGGAAACCTCTAATCATCTTAGTACGTATACCTGGTACCGTGATTGACATCTGTTTATATTGGAAATGGAGATCCGGAACTTCACAATCGTGAAGTTAAATTAGTTAAGATACAGTGGAGTAAAGCTCAAGAAGGCTAGATACTAGCATCATATGCTTTTCCTTGAGGGTGCATCCTTGATTTCTTTGTTTTAGGAGCTTTACGCATAATTGTTTCTCTCTTTCCAAAGTATATCCTCTAGGTCGTATCTTCGATCCTTAGGTAGAAGCCAATGGATGTAAACATGTATTTGAAACATGTTATGGTTGATGGTTGCAAGTGGTTGCTAATGGTTGCTTGTGAATGCATATGCATACGTATTAGGCACTAGATCAGTTCAGACGCTTTCATATTGCATTTACAGATATGTATTTGTTTGTAAATTGAACTTGATATGTTATCATATGGATGTTGCATATGGATGAATGGCTGTGCACGCATGTAGTATTTACATAACTAGGGATGCTTGCATATATGATTTGACGCATGGCACTGACATGATTCGCATTAAGGAGGTCAATTGAATCAGTAGACCGCCTGATTTTGCATTAGATAAAGACATATACACACACTATGCATATAAACATGAAAGCATTAGAAATCTTTTAAGGACAATGGATGCCTGTGAGTGAATGGTTGAGTAGATGGGTGAATGGATGGTAGGACACATTCTTCCTAACTTGGAGATTTCGGGGACGAAATCCTTTTAAGTGGGGGAGAATGTAACACCCCGTAATTCTGCAACACTAAGATTCACAAATCAAGGCAGAATTAAAAGTTAAAATCAAAATCAAGGGAAACGGGCTGCGCTGTTGCGTTCGTCTCGGAATTCTGCATAAAAACGAGTCCGAGTTTGCGTAAATCGGAGTCCGTATGAGGGAGATATGGCCTCCGGAAGATTCAGCGAAGATCAAAATTCAAAACAGGTCAAGTTCAAAATTCAAACCAGACCCAGATTGGGCAGGGCGGGAATTTTCCCACCCAAGGCACCCAGGTTGACTGGGTAGTCGACCTGGGGCACCCAGGTCGACAGGGTAGTCGACCTGGGGCACCCAGGTCGACAGGGTAGTCGACCTGGGGGCCGACCCCCCCTGCTTTTTCCTGTTTTCTGCACCTGGTTCGTTCTTCTGTATTCGGGCGCCATCCTGACCGGATTCGTTGACTTCTACACTATATAAACAGCCCTAGACTACTTCTCTATTCACAATTCTTCTCTACCCTTATGCTGCAAAGATTCTTAGTGAACATGGCTTCCTCTCCTCCTCTTAATCAAATAATAAATAAAATAATATATGTAAAATAAATCAAGACGAGGAAGTGCTGCTCAAGTTGTTAAGAGGAGGTTTGAATCAAGATTAAGGCTTCAGAATGAGAATCAAAGGCTAACTCAAACGATTTCGAGCAACGTCGCACGAATCATAGCATCGCCATCTTTCTATTCTAATCTAATCTCTGTAAGTCGGTTACTTTTTAGATTTGAACGTTTTTCTCTGTTCGTGACATGAAATTAAAGGAATAAATGAATATGCCAAATCTCTCTCTTTCTCTCTATTTGAATCAGTGCCTATACTCTTGGACCTAATTAAGAACTGTTATGATTCGAGGACAAATAAGACTATGACTATGAAACTATGGTCCTTGGAACCATATGCCTCTTTGACTATGAACATTTCCTATGACTATGTACATTGCCTATGACTATGAACATTGCCTATGACTATGAACATTGCCTATGACTATGAACATTTCCTATGACTATGGACATTGCCTATGACTATGACTGTGACTATGAGAATTATTTCCATGACTATGAACACGAGCCTATACCTTTGATTAGGAAGCAAAACTATTGTCTATGACATAAATGGGACAACTGTGATTAATCACCTATGGTTCATTACTAGGAAAGTGTTTAAGTTTTGTGACTGTGAAATTGGGTCTAAACCCGATTATCTATCCTGTCTGTTCTTTGTTTTCTTTGGTTTTAGACCTTAGGAATTTACCTATTAAGTTAGGTCTACCCATGTTCTTGAACCTACGCCTTTATTCTGTCTATTCTTGGTTTTAGACCTTGGGAATTTACCTATTAAGTTAGGTCTACCCATGTTCTTGAACCGACGTCGTTATTCAACCCTTTTTATGTCAGTTAGTATGTCTATCCTTTGCATAGCATCTTTGGTTCATTCCCTATTTTCTACGAACCTAGCTTTGTTTATAATCTAGAATGAATCACGATTATACGAACGGTGGGAATGCGGTTTGGGCAAAATATGAAATTTACTAAAAACGTAGTTTAACATGGAAATTGGCATAAATTGGGAACATGTATTATGGCATGTTCATAGAAATGCAAATTGGATAAATTTGACATGAATTATAAGATGTGTAATTTGAATCTAGTGTTGACATGTAAATCTAGCATTTACATGAATAGTGAACTAGAGTAATAAGTCTAGTTTGACGTGAATTAGAATGTTGAGTCGGAATTGGATTAGCTAATTTGGCACGGTAAGTATATTGGCATAAATGTGAAATTGGCCATAATTGAGAATAACTGTCAGGTTTAGAAAAATCATGGTTAGTGACACTTAATTTGGTATAGTTTACAAACCAAAAAGCATAAATATGATTTAGGAAGGGAAATGGGCCATAGAAATAAATGTAGACAATTTACATTAAAAGAGTAATTGGGAAATAAGTAAATTAGGAATAATTTACCTATAGAATCTGGCCTAAATGAGGAAATGTGAATTTAGACAAATTAAAGGTTTATTAACGACATCTCTTTTAATAATAAGCCAGAAAGTTCTAGGGTGACAGAGAGGACAGTGTCTAGGCTTGAGTTTGGAAAATACAAGTTTCCTGCTCTCCCTAACGGATCCGACGGACGGGATGGTTACTTTCAAAACCTGATTTGAAAACAAATCAAAACCCCTTTGAACTTAGAAAACACGAATATGCCTAACCCGAGGTTAGACTGAGTTGCAATGTAAACCTGCCCGGAACCAACCGGCACATCCAGTATTCGCAACAATATCTGTCTAATATGAGTGGTCGCGGCTTTAATTTATTTAGTTAAAGTTAGAACAAGAAAGGTAGGGTTAAGTTAACTAAGACACTTAACCAGTTCAACATGATAACTAAACTGATGGGTAGGGTTAGGTTCAGACTGACACTTAACGCAGTTAAGCTAGGATGGGAGGGCTAAGTCCATAGAGACACTTAACCAAACTCAAGGTAGCAAGACAAGATTTGTAGGGGTTAAGTAAGTTAATACACTTAGCCAAATTAATATGTTAACTAGACTAGAGGTTGGCGTTAAGTAAAATCTAATACACTTAGCCAATTTTGATATGTTAGTTGGGCTAGACTGTAGGGTTAAGTAAACCTGAACACTTAACCATCAGGTTGTGATAAAGGAATGAGGTTAAGTCTAAAACATGAAGGGATAATACTTAACCATTAATAACATGTTAGTTAAGACAGACGGGCAAGGTTAAGTTAAAAAGGAACACTTAACCAATACAGGGTGAATGGGTAGGGTTAAGTAATAAGAAATACTTATCCCATATAACTTGGTTTGTGGTGGGGTTAAGTCAACATGAATTACTGATAACACTTAACCAGAATAACAGGATGAATGAAGAGGGTTAAGAATTGACTAATGACACTTAACCAATCCAAATTGACGGAAAAGGGAACTAAGTAGTAAACCTTAGTTAAGAAAACAACGATTCTGGAAACTAAGCGGTAAATCTTAGTTAGTAAAACTAAGTAGTAATTCTTAGTATAACACGGGAAGGAGCGAATGTCCGTCTGAGTAGAAAGAAGGCTCCAACGAATTGGGTTACGAAGCCCGAGGCTTCGAGGGGACGTGAGGGTACTCTTGGTATCCCTCTGTGAGGTTGCAGATGATCCGCCTGGGCCCACAGAGGTTAAGGTCTGCGTAGAAGAAACAGGGGTATGCCTTGGTTGCAATACCTGGCAACCTAAAGACTAGGATGGATCGGCGTGATTCGGCGAGCAAACGGTAGCCCTGTGATAGCGACTCGTCGTCTACCATCCATCTTCAGTCAATCGAGATACGTGAAGCGAAAAGGCGGAGAACTCCAAAAGGCCATATACTTGCTATCTAGTTATGGGTGAGGATGGCCATAGGATAGTAGGGGCACCAGGGGTCGGCGTATAGTTCTCATTTTTCAAGGTGTGCCTTTCATTAGTTGAGGGAGGGGTCAAGTGGGACCATAGCCACTGGAACAAAAACAGACCTTAGCATCCGCATCGGCAGATATCTGAAAGCTCCCGACCGAGTTCTGTATTCCTTGATTTACCCTGACACAGGACTCAGACAGCACATTATGGGACATGTGCATCTAGACAAGCGATAACGATTCGCGATACATGCGTGGGGAAGTATAGGAACATATACCACTCTAGGTAGTATGTCCTCGACTTGGGGGCATCGTTCGACAGGTAGCACTAGTTGGACTAGGTGGCATAAATCCTGAATCCGAGAAGCGTTCGGCAGATAACGTAAACTTTAGTTAAATCTAGAAGGCACTTGGTAGAAAACCCTAGATTAAATCTAGGTAACAAATAATAAATGTATGTCTGAAGGCGAGGGAAAATACAGGGATTGGGATCGCGTTATCGTTACTAGTTGGGACATTAGTTAGGTGGTGCAGAGGTATAGAAACCAGTATAACAAGGAAATAGCGAAGCGGCGAAAGTATTAGAGCGTATCCAGTTTATCTTATCTTAGCATATCTTGTGATTACCTTGTCTAATCTTGTTGACCCTATCGTCATGGTGTAATCTTGTATTCAGTTAATTCATGTCGTTTTGTTTTTCCATGTTCACATGCTAGAAGTTACTGAACTTACTCAGGCTTTATGTCTGACTCTGTTTTTCTTTCGTCTTCTTTTCTTCCGTTCCCCCCCCCAAGGTAGTAAAGTAGGGAATAGTTTAGCTCAGGTTAAATTGGACGGTCACTCTTTCCCCAGCTTGAAGATTTGCCGAAGTTTTGCTTGGATTCTCTTTTCAGATGCTGTGGCTGGCTCTTGCTAAAATTGGGGAATATAAATGTTGTTTTATGCTTCTTTATTTTGTAAGACAGATGATACTCTGATATTGTAAAGAAATCATTGTACAAACTATTTTATCAATAAAGCAAAGTTTTATTTTCCGCTGTTTAATTTCTGTCTGTCTTGTAATTTATCTGCATCTTTTACCCAAAATGCTCCACAGAACTTAGTGCATTCCCTTTGTGAGTGATACTAACGGATGTGGGGTGTTACAGTTTCTGTTGAAAAAGTCTAGTTTTTCTTTTTGATCACCCTGTTAGTACTCTTTTTGATTTTAGTGCTTCACATTCGTTTATATTTGCTTCCATAGTTGAGTCTCTACACCCTAGTACTTGTAAAATAGAAGATCCCATTATTGTCTCAAATCCGGTTGGTGGTTCGGCTCGTTTATCTTTGGTTTGTAAGGATTTAAGAATAGCTATATTAAGTATTGAGTTTAAGCGTAATGCTTATGTTTTCGGGTTTCAGGGGCTATACGTTGATTCTAGGCATGGATTGGTTAGCTAGTAATTGTGAAAGGAGGGTTGTTAGACTTTTGACTTGCTTCGGGAATACCCTTGAGATTTCGTGCGATCCTAAGGGATCAGTTTGTCTTGGCTACCTAGAATCACTTGATGCATCTATCGACAATTTGCGATCCATTAGAGTAGTCCATGAGTACGCAGATGTTTTTTATCACGTTAGGGGTTTATCCCCTAAAACGCGAGATAGACTTCCATATATATCTAGTTGACAATGTGAAGCCATTTGCATTACCTGTACGACACATGAATCCAAAGGAAAGGAAGGTCTCAGTAAACAACTAAAAGAGTTACTTGAAAAAGGGTTCATAAGGCGAAGTATTTCTGAATAGGGTGCTCCAGTCGTTTTCGTTACAAAGGCGGATGGTTCACTTCGCTTGTGCATAGATGATATTTTGGAATAAGGAAGAACATGCTTTGCATCTAAGGGAAGTCTCGGATACCCTCCAAGCGCATCAACTTAAGGCGAAGTTCACCAAAAATGTCATTTTTGGAGAGAAGAAGTAAGGTTTCTAGGACATGTGGCGCCCAAAGAAGGTATAGCAATAGATCCTACAAAAGTAGTTGCGGTGCAAGACTGGAAGGTCCCAAGAAATGCAACAGAAGTAGGAAGCTTTCTTGGACTAGCGGGCTAATATAGTAAGTTAATTAAGGACTTTAAGAAGATATTGGCCCCGCTTACTAAATTGACGGAGAAGAATCTAATCATCTTAGTATATACACTTGGTAACATGGTTAGCATCTGTTTATTTTCATGACATAGTTCTGGGAATGTTAGCATGACACGGCAGAGGTTGTAGTGCCAAGTATACTATAAGAAGAAAAGGTGGAACGAGAGGCGACAGTGAAATGAGTTCCAACGCATATTCCGGAAACAGAAATTAAGAAGCTACGTAAATCGTGAAGTTAAGACAATCATAGCAATATGGAATGAAGCTCAAGAAGATGCGACTTAGAAGACTGAAGACTAGATACACACATCATACCCTTTTTGAGGGTATATCCTTGATCTCTCTTATTCTGTAAAGTTTATTTTCTAGTCTTTATCTTTTAAGTATATCCTCTCGATCCTATCCTCGATCCTTAGGTAGAAGCCAATGGATGTAAACATGTGTTTGAGACATGTGTTTGAGACATGTTATGTTTGGTGGATGCAAGTGGATGCAAGTGGATGTAAGTGTTTGCGAGTGGCTGCTTGTGGATGCATATACACACATTAGGCACTAGATCGGCTCAGTCACTTTCATATTGCATATGCATGAGTGAATTTTTGTATATGAATTGAAACTTGATGTGTTATCAAATGGATGTTGCATTTGTATGAAAGATTGTGCACTCATGTAGAAGTTATAAAGTACCATTAGAAATAATTGTATACATAATGGACTCATGGCACCGACATAATTCGTTTTAAGGAGGTCAACTAAATCAGTAGACCACCTGATTTTGCATTAGATAAGGATACGTACACACCCTATTCATATGATCATGAAAGCATTAGAATTTTTTTAAGGACAATGGAGGCCTGTGATTGAATGGTTGAGTAGATGGGTGTTGGATGTTAGGATACATTCTCCTTGACTTGGAGATTTCGGGGACGAAATCCTTTAAAGGAGATAAGAATGTAACACCCCGTATTTCCTGTGGATATTAAAGTAACGAATTAAAGAATACTTAATTATAAAAGTGAGAATTAAGGGAAATGGATTACACCATTGCATTAGTCTCGGAATTCTGCTTGAGATAGAGTCTGAGTTTGCGTGAGTCGGACTCCGTATGAAGAAGTTATGGAGTTCAGAAGATTTCATGTTTAAACCGAAATTTAAATAATTAAATAAACAAAAACAGTTCGAATTTTAAAATTACGTGAATCAGCTGTGCGGGAAAATTCCCGCTCATGGGGGTCGACTCCCCCCGCGAGGTCGACATAGGTGTCGACCCCCCAAGAGGGGTGTCGACTGGGGTGTCGACCCTCCCTATAGGGGTCGACCCCCTCGCCCAGATCCAAACAGTGACGATTTCTGACTTGTTGCTAAGTCACTAGGGCATAGGTGGCAATTTCTGGATAGCTTTATCTAGTTTGGATGGTTCTGATTGCTCCTAGGTTGATCTAACGGCTCACATAAATCTAAACTTCTATATAAACAACCCTAAACCACACAATCTCATTCCAAGGAGTCGTCATGCTGTTCATGGTCAACCTAGCATAGCCACCATTCTTCTCCAACTAGGAAGCAAACTAGAAAGCAAGTTAGAAGCTAAGAATCAAATCTAAAGTAGAGTTTTCAAGTTAACAATCAAAGTCTACATCAAAGGATAGCTTTTCAGTTTCAGAAAACAGATCCCAAAAAACAAGATTTGTCCATTGTTTTGTAAGTTCAAGTTACTTTCGAATGTGAATTCTTAATTGAAATTCTTAGCATGTAATAATATGAATCCAAGCTATACCTGATTATGAGATAATCCTTTCAGATTTATCCTATCTATTTTATCAGATCTGTGCCTGCGATGTTATTCAAATTTATTTTATCAGATTTGTGCCTGCGATGTTATTCAAATCTAATCTATCAGATTTATGCCTGCGATGTAATTTTATCCAGATCTATACTTCTTTTGTGTTCCTGATATTGCTATTATCAAATCTAGCATCGTATGGCTATTTTATGCCTAATCTTTTATGTTTCCTCTTCTCCCCTTGTATTATGGATCTAGGTTGTCTCGAACCAAGACGAAAGCTTGTTATATATATATATATATATATATATACACACACACGATTGGAATACGGGGGAATTGGGCTAATCTATTTTGTACTATTGGGCGTAACTTGTAATTGAGGTTTGGGCATAACTTGTAATTGAGATTTGGGCACAACTTCTAACTGAGATTTGGGTATAACTTGTAATTGATATTGGGCATTACTATCGTTATAACTGCAAGATGGGTTAATTTGCATAAAAATCAAGTTTTGGGCATGATTGTTATTGTTCCAAATTTGGGGTAACTTGAAACATTAAACCTTGATTGGGGGAAAAATGTAAATTGGAATATTAAATCTAGATTGGGCCTAACTATTGGCTGGGACGCCAAGTAAAATGAGTATTGTAATTTTCGGGCATTATTATTATTGCAAATTTGGGAAGATTGGGTGTAACCTACTTTGGGTTATAACTTGTAATTAAATTTGTGGGGCATAACTTGCAATTAGCATTGTTGGGTATAACTTGAGAATTGGAACATGACTAGTTTTGTGAATTTGGGATAATTAGCATATAAAATCTAGACTTGGACATGTATGGTAAATATGATAAAAGATAAACACGCCTAACCTGAGGTTAGATTGAGTTGCGGTGTAAAACTGCCCGGAACTGCCCAGCACATCCAGTAACCACAACAACACAGATCTAATGTGAGAGGTTAGCGCATTTAGCCCAAAAACCCGAGGTTAGAATGAGTTTGCGGTAGAAGTCTGCCCGAAACCGCCCGGCACATCCAGCAACCACAAACAACAGTTCTAATGTGAGAGGTTAAGGCGTTAATGAATTAATGCTAATAAACAAGTCAGGCTAATATAACATGATGTGTGGTAGGGTTAAGTTAAAACAAGAGAGAAACACTTAACCAATATAACAAGATGAATGGGAAGGGTTAAGTTAACACGAGAGGACAACACTTAACCAATATAACATGATTTGTGGTAGGGTTAAGTCAACACAAGAAGGCAACACTTAACCAGCGTAACATGATAAGTGGGTGGGTTAAGTTAACTTGAATTTGATTGATGACACTTAACCAATGCAACATGATGAACGCGTGGGGTTAAGTTAATAAGAGATACTTAACCAATATAACTTGATGAACGAATAAGGTTAAGTTAATGGGAAATACTTAACCAATATAACATGATGAAAGAACAGGGTTAAGTTAATAGGAAACACTTAACCAATCCAACATGATGAGTTAGAAGGGTTAAGTTAATAAGAAAAATTTAACCAACATGACATGATGAGTGGGTGGGTTAAGTTAACATGAATGGACAACACTTAACCAATATGGCATAATGTGTGGGAGGGTTAAGTACATATTGGGTTGGTGGGTAATATTAGTAAATATAGGCCCACAAACTTAACCATTAAATAAACATGCTTGAATCAGTGGGAGGATTAAGTACATATTGGGTTGGTGGGTAATATTAATATATATAGGCCCACAAACTTAACCGTTAAATAAACATGTTTGAATTAGTGGGAGGGTTAAGTACATCTCGTGTAGGTGGGTAATATTTGTATATATAGGCCCACAAACTTAACCAGTAGGAAACCCTAGTAATGGGGACCCATTTCAGCAGTAACCCACATAGATGTATCATAGTACCCTAAACTAGGTAGGGTGGTGCACGATTACTGGGCTGATTATAAGCTGTCAAAATAGTGGCAGGGGGTACGTAAGTGTATGTTTCGTTGGATTACGAGCATGCACGTACTCCGGAGTGGGAAAAAGTAGGCACTGAGTACCAGTAGTTATACACTGTGCATCTTGAATTGTGTCGGGTTGTTGTCATAAGGATCGATATACCTTATGGTGGGACCAGCACAGGGTATCTACACGCAAGAGAGTGTCGTTTGACACAGACACATGGAACTTTAATACAAGTAGGGAGCCGATCGATAGGGTAGGAAGGGTACATCTAACATCTTCATGGCAATTAGGCTGATTGAGGTAGGATCCTCATACTAGATGTACACCTGAAGGCTACTTGGAAGTTTTTGAATTAAGACATAAGTTGTATGTATTATTTTTAAGTATGATTGAGACAATTGTTGTATAAGCTTGACTGAACCACATTGTTTGTAAAATGACTTTATTTTCCGCTGCTTTATTTGTCTGTCTTGTAATTTATCTGCATCTTTTACCTAAAACGCTCCACCGAAGTTAAGGCATTCTCTTTGTGGGTGACCTTAACGGAGGTGGGGTGTTACACAGACCCAATATCATTGTTGCACAACTGAATCAATAGAATAGTAATGCAGAGAATGGCAGAAGTCAGTTAAGTAATGAAGACGGTGTTAAGAGTGATGATATAAACGTTGGTGATTGGTACCCAGATTCAGGAGCCACAAACCACATTATCAACACTTTGCAGAACTTGAATCTTGGAAACAAAATTTATTAAGGTAAACATTCAATTCAAGTAGGTAATGCTGAAACCATAAGTATATCACACATTGGTAATGGATATATTAGTGCTAACAGACACCTATATCTTAATAATCTATTGAGAGTTCCTAATATCAAGAAGAGTCTAATAAGCGTCTCACAATTTGCCAATGATAATAACGTATACTTTGAGTTTCACCCCAAATTCTGTCTAGTTAAAAACCTAATCAGTAATAAAATACTGTGGCAGGGTAATTTGGACAACGACCTATACAAATTCAGCAAAATCAAGACCAGAGATGGTTATAGGAATGGAAATTACTGTTACAATGTTCATTTTAATACTGCCAATAGTAGTAAAAATAATATCTCTAATGTTTAAGATAATACTGGCAGCAATAATGTCTCCAATGTTCATGATAGTACTAGCAGCAATAGTGATGTTTTTAATTTTTGGCATAGAAAGTTAGGTCATCCAAACATCAAAACTGTAAAACGGTTCTTGACTGAAAATAAAATCAGTTTTGAAAAGGTACATGATCATTTTATTTGCAGTCATTGCCAAATTGGCAAAAGTCATAAGTTACCTTTCTTTAATTTTAAGACTACATATAGTAGTCCATGTGAACTTATTGCAGCAGATCTGTGGGGGCCATCTCCATTTAAAACAGATCAGGGTTTCAGGTACTATCTTTCTTTCGTGGATGAATATAGTAGATATACTTGGATTTTGTTTCTCAAGTCTAAGTCTGAAACTCACAATACAACTGTTAATTTCATTAAAATGGTTGAAAAACAATTCAACTGTAATGTTAAAACAGTTCAAACAGACGGGGGAGGTGAGTTTATGCCTTTAAGAAAGTATTTTAATGATAGAGGTATCAAACATAGAATCACCTGCCCACATACTCTGAACAAAACGGTTTAGTCGAGAGAAAGCACAGACAATTGAGGATGTTGGCCTAACACTGATGTCACAAGCATCTGTGCCACTTAAATTCTAGGCAGAAGCATTTTCAACATCAGTATATTTGATAAATCTTATGCCAACAAAAGTCTTGAAACAGAAAATTCCACATGAGATCATATTTAAATCAAAACCAGATTATGATTTTTTAAAAACTTTAGGTTTTTTTTGCTTTCCCTGTCTTAGATCGTACAATAAACATAAACTGAGTTTCAGATCTACACCTTGTACTTTTTTGGGGTATCATATTAACCAAAAAAAGGTACAAGTGCTTGGATGCTAATGGTAGGCTATATATTTGTAGACACGTCACTTTTAATGAAAATATTTTTTCTTTTGCAGAAAAGAGTATAAAAACTACCAACAAAATTATCAAGCCTGCAAATTTGATGCAACCACCTGTAACACTGACTAAATGGCCAAAGAGTTTAGCTCACAATCAACAAATCGATGAACACAGTGATGATAAAAGCATAGCTAGCACAAGATATGGTTACAATGATGATTATAATGAGGATATGATGCAACATACACATAATCATCAGTCAAGCAACGATGAATCCAACAACAGTGTTCAATCAGCTCAAGACAGTGCAACTCAAGACAATAAAAGTAATGAATCATCTTCTACTAACAGCCAAGGCATGACTCAACCTACTATTGGGAACAGACATCACATGATGACTAGGATCAAACATGGTATTTACAAGCCCAAGGCATACAACTTAAATATTGATACTAAAGAACCAGCCAATTTTGAAGAAGCTATAACTAGCAGTAAGTGGAAAACTGCAATGGATACAGAATATAAAGCTCTTGTTAAAAACAAAACATGGACACTGGTAACCCCCCCCCCCCCCCCCACCCCAAAACACAAAAATATTATGGGAAGTAGATGGGCGTATAAATTGAAGAAAAATTCAGATGGGAGCATAGAAAGGTATAAAGCGAGGCTGGTGGCCAAGGGTTACACACAACAATTTGGGTTTGATTTTCATGAAATGTTCTCTTCTGTTGTCAAACCCACAACCATTAGAATCATAATGATTATAGCCTTAACTAATCAATGGAATATAAGACAACTTAACGTGAACAATGCCTTTTTAAATGGAGAGTTAAAGGAAGATGTTTATATGCAGCAACCTAGAGGATATGCTAGTAAAGAAAATGAAGGGCTGGTGTGCAAATTACATAAAGCAATTTACGGGCTAAAGCAAGCATCGAGAGTTTGGTATGAGAAATTAAAAGTAACTTTTGTCAAATTGGGGTTTTCTTTAACCAAGTCAGATTGCTCTCTGTATGTCAGAATCAAAGGGGGTACAACCATATATATACTCGTTTACGTGGATGACATTCTTATTACAGGAAATAACAGCAATGAAATTGACAACATCATTAAATTTCTAGACAAAACTTTTTCCATCAAAGATATGGGAACAGTAAATTATTTTCTGGGTATTCAAGTCATACAAAAGTCCAATTCAGAAATACTTTTATCTCAAAGAAAGCACATATCAGAAATTCTCACTTGAGCTAGCATGGACAAGGCAAAACCCCTACCTACACCTATGACTAGTAATTTGCATTTGTCAAAATTCAAAGGAGAACCTGTAGAGAATGTCAGACTATACAGAAGTATCGTTGGGGTCTTGCAATATGTCACTATTACTCGTCCAGACATAAGTTTTAGTGTCAATAAGGTTTGTCAATATATGCATAACCCACTTTCCGAACACTGGAAGGCGGTAAAGCGCATACTAAGATATTTACAAGGGACATTAGAGTATGTATTATCACTTAACGCGTGCAAAAATTTAAACATTAATGCTTACAGTGATGCTGACTGGGCTTCGGATCATGATGACAGGAGATCTACGACTGGTTATTGCGTTTATTTAGGATCCAACCAAATTTCCTAGTGCTTCCGCAAGCAAGCAACTATTTCTCGTTCAAGCACGGAAGCTGAATACAGAGCTATAGCGAGCACGACAGCTGAATTGATGTGGATTGGGTATTTGCCAAGAGAAATAGGAATAACTCTTGATAAGAAGCCCATAATCTGGTGTGACAATATAAGTATGAATTCCTTATCCTCAAACCCTATTCAGCACTTTCACACAAAGCACATCGACATCGACTTGTACTTCGTACGAGAGGAGATAGAAAAGGGAAAATTGGACATCCGACATGTTCCAGCCATCTTTCAACGAGCGGATGTCTTGACCAAAGCTTTATCAGCTAAGAATTTTCATCGATTCAGGAATGATTTGAAGATCGTTAAAGGAAGAAGGTTATCTGAAGCCGAAGGGAAACCCTAGTTGGTTTTGAAGTGGCGAATTATGACAATAGGGTTTCCCGTTTCTCAAATGATATTATATATGTTTCCGTGACTCGACCTAGCCCACACTACCATTATTCATTTGTACTAAGCCCAGGCGGCTATTACCCTGTAACAGTTAGAATAACATGTATATATAAACGATCAGATGTACATTTTCAATTCATTCAATGACAATTACACTTTCAGTTCTGAAATAATATTGAAAGCTTTCCTTTACAAAACACTCATCAAAACACATTGTCTTCAAAATACATATGATTGAATATCACAAGTCACAACAGAAGCACAAGAATATCCAAACTCAGTAGTACTTTGCTGCATAAATGAGGTAGAATGTTCAAATTAAAATAGAATGATTCATTTTTCCTCCAATAAAGGATGAATTGCTATTGGGGAATCACACCTTGAAAGTCGACGGTCGTGGAATAACAGACTAGAGATCAGAAACTAAAATCAAAGGATATTCAAATCATGATGATGCCAAAATTATCATCTCGGTGCCGCCATGATTTTACACCTTGTACCTTCAATTTTCTCTCATATTTGTTTTAAGTCCACACGTCCCGATCTAGCTTCACTGTAAAAGTTGTTCCTACAAATTCAAGTCCGCACTGACATGATTTAACCTATATGGTTGAAGATCACTCGGGACTTATCTACAAAGTACCGTCGCGATTTATCATTGTGGATCACTAAAGGTCATATCAAAAAGTGAGTTATCCTATAATGTTTATTGTTATGAAAATTGCTCCTACAAAATTTTTACAGTGTTTCAAATGCTGGACAACAATTTTTCTTTCCAATTTATCTCTAATATATCACTCATTTCCAATCACCATGCGTGGTCTCAGTGTAAGATATGGTCTTGTTTTTGTCTGTGTGTGCATGCATATTTACAACTTTAAATAGGTCCCCAGTTTGGTAGCTAACGTAGGCAATCAAACATATCTTCTACCTTCAAATATGAAGTTATTCACTTGATAATTCATAGCAATCAGCCCTGAAAGAACCGAAGATTGACAATGTTTGATTCCAGCTATATGGCAGCAATAACTCTGTCTGCAGTGAATACATATAACATGCAGAAATTACTACTGTTTTAACAAATAAGAAATATGAAATTAATGGTCACCCAGAGAATTCGTGTTTTTAGCTTCTGTTTGCTCCCATTCAATAAGCTTTGTGGAAGATATATACACAGAAACGATAATTTTTGTGGATGATATATACAGTAATGCCATGAAGTGATGTAGCAGACTAGCTGGCCACCTAAAAGACAATACCTGTATGATTAACAACAACACTAAAAAAACTGAGCATTTATAGTTTACTTTAATCCTCTTCCAGTCCAGTGATTGAAAAAAGGCTTTAACCATGTGCTGTGTTCGTTATCCACAGCACATTTTGGGTGGAAATCAAAGCAGATTCCAGATCTGCACAGACATTCATGCTTGTTCCTCTCATTCTTTTCTGTATCTGTCTTTTTCTCTCTTGTTTCAGAATTTATTCACATTGCCCTCCTCATTGTTTTCTTCGGATCCCCTTTCTCATCTCTGCCTATTATTCCTTTCCCAATCCAGAATCAACATCAAAATTAACTCAACTCATTCATGAGCCATGCATTAGATGTAATTCATTGTGTACGTTCTGCGTTATGGCTTATAAAACTTCATATATATTAGGATAAGTTCTTACAACTTTAAAACATCAATGATTTCTTAGGAGCGGTTGTTAATAATACCATCATCCATATATAATTTAGAATGTCATTACCATAACTTAATTAGTGCTCCAATTAAAGAACATTATCACTAATCACATAATTAATTCATTTCATCATCATCGCATATACTATAATGCTACACTTTATCATTCAATGCATCATTGTATGCGTACAGGTTGCACAATGCTATTGGATGCCCCTCTTCGTATAAGTAAAAGGACGCAAGTGAACGCTAAAGCTGAGTTGTGCATGGGTCCCTGAAAGCGAACTAAAAAGTTGAAATTAAAGATAAATTGTATGAGTTAGTGATCAGGATTAGAGGTCGGTTGTGGGCGGCATATTAAACCCAGGAAATGAGTGCACTTCTTTTGTCTGTTGTCACCATAAATAGACCACTCGTATCACTTACTGCAACAACAGTTTCTTATATCATAATTCATTCATAAAACAGAAAGAAAATATGGGAGAGAAGGGCGCCGAGTTCAGTTCAAAAGACTATCAAGACCCACCGCCTGCACCTTTTATAGACATAGAGGAGTTGACAAAGTGGTCGCTTTACAGAGCAGTGATCGCCGAGTTTGTAGCAACTTTGTTGTTTCTTTACATAACTGTAGCAACTGTTATCGGGTACAAACATCAGAGCGATACGACGTTGCTTGGCAACACCGATGGCGCTTGCAGTGGCGTTGGAATTTTGGGGATTTCTTGGGCTTTCGGTGGCATGATTTTCGTTCTTGTTTACTGCACTGCAGGAATTTCTGGTACGAATCGATCAGCATTCAGCCATCAAACTTTTTATTCAAAATATTACGTGTGTGTGTATATAATATATATAGAGACACATCTGTAATTTTGATGGTTTTTGGCAGGTGGTCATATAAACCCAGCAGTGACATTTGGGCTATTTCTGGCAAGGAAAGTATCCCTAGTGCGAGCGGTGTTGTACATGATTGCGCAGTGTCTAGGTGCGATATGCGGTGTAGGATTCGTGAAGGCTTTCCAAAGTGCATATTACGTCAGATACGGAGGTGGAGCGAACGGACTGAACAGTGGGTACACGAAAGGAACCGGACTGGCTGCTGAAATAATTGGCACATTCGTGCTGGTGTACACTGTTTTTGCAGCCACTGACCCCAAACGAAATGCCCGTGACTCTCATGTTCCGGTAAATCAATCTTTCTTAATAATAAAAAAAAAAAAAAAAAAAAATAGATATATAGAGCACTTCTTGTAAACTTATGAGAAGAGGTGGCTGATCAAAATAGAAAAATGAATATATGTATATATAGGTTTTGGCGCCACTGCCAATTGGCTTTGCGGTTTTTATGGTTCATTTGGCGACTATTCCGATCACCGGTACCGGGATCAACCCGGCTAGGAGCTTTGGAGCTGCTGTTATATATAACAAAGACAAAGCTTGGGATGATCAGGTATGCTACTACTACTACTGCATGAAAATGTTAAGTCCATACAGTATATACTGTATATTTTTGCTAACTGGTAACAATATTATGGGGGGAAATGCAGTGGATATTTTGGGTAGGACCATTCATAGGAGCAGCAATCGCAGCAGCTTATCACCAGTACGTCTTGAGAGCTGGGGCTGTGAAGGCTTTGGGATCATTTAAGAGCAATCCATGAGATCACTGATGGCAATTGAGCAAAAAATAAAATATTGATCACTGTGGGATGTTTCCAAGATTGGGCGTTGAATTGTAGATATGAAGATTTGAATCGGAGGGGATTTGTTTGCTATGTTCCTCCTCTGAATTGTTCATATTGTCGTGTGCTTTCTGCTTTGTCTTTTGAATGAAGAGTGCCATTTGAGTTTTATTTGCCTACTTCTTTTACTATCTCTGGTGTAAGACCGTAGTATCTTTCTAATTATTATTTTGTTTTCCTCCTTCCATCATTGACATAAAGATAGCGGGTAACGCATGATGAAAGTATATGCCAAAATCAACTAATGACTTAAAAAGCGAATAAAAAAGGAGCATATGCTGCAGCAGGGTAGGTTAAAAAATGTTGCAATAATTGGCATTTTAAACCGTGCATTGAATTATGAGCATACAGAGAAGGTCATGTTTACCAACTCCACACCAACTACATGTGCTTCAACTTTCAAATCATACTATGACGTCCCCAAAAATGAGTTATATGGATGCGTGCGCATAATAAAGGATATTTTTTTTTCTTTTCTATTTAGCCCGTTTCAAAACATACTACGCATGCATGTAGCTTAGTTTTAAAACTAATTGCAAACTAGCTTTTTTTTGTTTAACTCAACACTGAGTTGATCAATTGCCGAGTTGAACAAAATCACTACTATAAAAAATCTAAATCGTGGTTGATACTAACGGCGGCTGGTGTTGGTATAAATAAACGATCAACGTTAACCGTCGCAAAACTGGGTATAACCTGATAACTCACTGCATCAAAACATCATTTGATTTTCACACACCCCCACAAACCACCATGCCAAAATATCCTAGCCCTCCTCCCTTTGCTCCTCCTAGGCGTCGTCGTCGACCACCGCCTCCCTTCTCTTCTCCTCCTCCTATTTGCTGTTGAATTAATTATGTATAAATTTTAATTTTTTTTGAGACATTTTTGTTGATTGTGTCCCGGGTTCTCTCCTTCCAATTCATGCAACATCCATTGGATTACAAACAATTATATTAGAATTTATACAACACACACACACACATCAAGAGACCTCAAAACAAAGAGGCAAAAATGAATTTCAATACTCCCGAATAGATCCCGGGTTCTCTCCTTCCAATTCATGCAACATCCATTGGATTACAAACAATTATATTAGAATTTATATAACACACACACACACACATAGTAACAACCCGCATTTTACATATCAGAGGATCGTAAAATATTTTTATTTTAATCCATGAGGGTGGTATCATTCTCACCTTTTGGTATGTTGCTTATGGGGATGTGAGACATGTCCATAATTTTTACCAATTTTATTTGTGATCATTTTGCCCCTATCAGTCTTGTACCGGGAATAACTTTTGACTCAGATTGAATCAATTGGTGAGACCTCTGCCATTGGAAAGGAAATGATGATTGTGTTTCCGTAGAGTGGTTATATTAAAGATTTGGCTGAGTGCTTTGGGAGAAATCGCTATTTTAAGGTTTTTCAGTTGGTTGTCCAGGTTTTTGGAGCCTAATGGGCAGATTTGGGAGAGGCCCATTAGTGGGTTGGTGGAAAATATAAATAGAGGGTGAGAGGTATAAGAAATAGTTTACTTCCTCATTCTCTCATTTGGAGGCCTTGAGCTCCTCCTTCCTCATCTTTCTACCATTAAAAATCATAAGTCAAGGAGAGAAATCATAAATCTACATCATCGGAGGCTAGATCTATATCAATTGAAGCAAGGATTCATCGGATCAAGGTGTTTGGTGCGAGGTGCTTGCTGTCCGGATTCATATTTTATCAATTTTAGCTTGTTTTGGAGAATCGGTGAGTGATTTACATCTCTCACGTGGATTCAATGAAGTATATGAATGTTTGATCATGTTTTTCATCATATCCAAGTGTTTTACCCTAAATATAAGCTATTATAAGTCCATTTTCATATGAATCACCCAATGATCTAGTTAGTATGTTTAAACCGGTAATTCCTATGTCATATCATATGTTTATGCAAGTTAGATCTGCATTTTTGTTCATATGATAATTCATTATGATTTTTGGAGTGATTTGTATAATTTGGGTGAAAATCATCGTATTCATGTTGATAATGGTTTCGTACCATGTTTATGGTAGTATTTGATGATTTGGACGAGTTAGTTTCGTCGAATCTATTGTTTGACGAAGTTTTGGTCGAAATCTGAGTCGAATTGCAATGTGCAGGGTCCGAAGTTGTTCTGGTCGACCGCAAGTAGTTCTGGTCGGTCCCAAATGTTCTGGTCGGTCCCAAATGGTTCCGGTCGGTCCTAAGTGGCTCTGTTGAGTTCTAAGTGGTTCTATTGTGTTCTAAATGGTTCTGGTCGGTCCCAAATGGTTCTGGTCGGTCCCAAATAGTTCTGGTCGATCTCAAGTAGTTCTGGTCGGTGCCAACTGGTTCTGGTCGATCCTAAATGGTTCTGGTCGGTCCTAAGTGGTTTGGTTGGGTTCTAAGTGGTTCTGGTCGGTCCTAAGTGGTTCGGTTGGGTTCTAAGTGGTTCTGGTCGGTCCTAAGTGGTTCGGTTGGGTTCTAAGTGGTTCTGGTCGGTCCTAAATGGTTCTGGTTGGTCCCAAATGGTTGTGGTTAGTTCCAAATAGTTCTAATCGGTCCCAAAAAATTCTAGTCGGGGTCTGGTCGGTCCAAAATGGGTCTGGTCGGCATTTCTGGTGGAAATTTCTGGTCGGACATTTCTAATGATGTTGTGACTTCGACGAGACTTCAAGTGGGAGTATTCGAAGTGTTAAACGTGTTTGTTGATCGATGTAGAAAAACGAATGAGGTGGCAACTCAAAGGTCGTGAGTTGTTGGGTAATGGTTGCTTGAGCTATGAAAAGTCGTCGGGGTAGATGATTAGAGATGTGAAGGCCGAGAGATTATTGTTGTCGTAAGTTCTAGCAGCTCAAAGCAGGGGTACGATGGGGACACCCAAAAGACTAGTTGTAGGTCGAGTAACCTGGGTACCGTTGAAAGGCCTAGTTGTCAAGGTTGGACATACATACGTATCGTTGAAAGGCGTATGGAGTTTATGCTAGAACCGGGGTTACCATTAGCCCTTGACATATGGCAAGGTTGGTCGTCATATGATTAACGATGGTTTCAAAGAAGGATTGGCGGTGATAGCCAGAGTCAGTCATGGATGTTTGGTCGTTTGGTTTCTATGTTTGTATCGTCTCTTGTAGATTGTCCAACGTCGGGGGAGATGTTCCTTAGGTGTTTGTCTGATATTGATTTAGGCTTCTGGGGCTTGTGCTCGAGGGATGTTGAATTCGATTAGGATGGTTCACATGAGATATATAATCTGGATGTTATGGGTGTTTTACCATGATTGAATGGGTGTTCTGGTTTCTGTGGATGAATGGTTGAATTATTTTAATGTAAAGGCTATCACTGTCCGATGTGGGGAAGACAAGAGTTGAGTTCTTCTCTGGTGTTTGGTAGATTAGTTTGTTAATCTATCTATTCTCATATATTTTATTGATGAAGTTAGCTAGTTATTTTACCGCTCACTAATACTGTTGTCTGACTCAAGGTTTTATGTTTCCTCTTATTACCTTGGGCTGTCCAGTTATGGATGGGTAGACTGAGTAGCAGGTTACATGCAATGGAGCTTAGTGAGGCGCGGAAGTTGGGCGATGACGAGCAGGAGGCTTGCGTATCAGTTTATTACTATCTAGTATTTCTGTTGTTGCTTGATGCTATGCTCTGAGGGATGTAGTGAGGACCTTTGTACAGAAATATTATCCTAACTTGTATGGATCTACTAGTTCTGTTAAGAGTTTTCAATTTCCATGCAATTGGGTTTAGCTATTATTACCTGTTGTATATGTTCTTTTATATTTTATCCTTACGCTGTGAGTTTTACGACAGGTTCTGCTTGTGTTTACCCAAACTGATGATCGTCCATGGCTGCTATGCATACCTTTCAGCGCATTATTCCTCTTGTTTAGTGCGGGGCTATGGACGGTCGTCACATTTGGTATCAGAGCTCTGCTTAACGATTTTAACCTAAGTTCAAGGGCGTAATCACGTATGAGAGATGTACTTGTAGATTTCAGTTGGATGTGTACTATATGATATTATATATAGTGCAGTAGCAGTTGTTTCCTTTAGTAGTTTTCTTGTAAGGACCTAATCATTCTAATTTGCAGATCTAGAATGAGTAGATATTATACAAGACATTCTGCTGCAGACGATGCTGCGAATAGAGGGGGTAATGGCGGGGCACCTGATTATCCGACCATGGTTGAAGCTATAATGGAAGCATGCCTTCGAAGGAACCCTGCTCCAATGGTAGCTACGGTTGATGTTGGAGTCCAAGTCCCGAGAGAGAGAGAGAGCTGTGGAATTTGCAAAGCTATGCAAAGACTTTACCTTGTTGGGAAGGAAACAGTTTAAGGGCACTTAACCAGTTGAAGAGGTTCAAAGGTGGTTGGATACCTATGTGAGGATCTTCAAGGACTTAGGCATTGATGATGCAACAAAGAGGAAACTTGCATCAAGGCAGTTAATGGGTAGAGCGATGGACTGGTGGAACTCCGTCACACTTGAGACTCTTGAAGAGGATATTTCATGGGAGCTATTCCAAGCTAAGTTTGAAGCCAAGTTTATCTCCACCGTGTAGAAGTCTTTTCTGTTTAAAAGATTCGTGGAGCTTAAACAGAATGGTTGCGCAGTTCTTGACTATATTTCTGACTTCAAGGCCTTGTCGAAGTATGCTCATTCATATGTGGACACTCCTTATCAAAAGAATGAGAATTTTGTCTTCGTGTTGGATGAATATCTTGAGAATCAGCTTGTGGATCACCTCGATGATAGTTTTGAGAAGGTCGTCAAGAAGGCTTTGAGGCATGAAAGTCTGTTTCCAAAGAAGATGTCTTTCGTTGCACCTAAGGAAGAATAGAAGCCACAACAGGGTGGCAATAAAAAGAAGAGGAAGCAACAACAACAGAAAGGGAAGGTTGGCCAAAAGAAGCCTAAGAGTGAGGTGGCTTGCTTTAACTGCCAACAGAAAGGCCATTTTGCTAGTGAGTGCAAGAATCCCAAAGCTGAGTAGAAGTGCTTCAAGTGTGAAAAGCCTAGGCATAAGAAGAAAGACTGTCTAGAATCAGCTAAGGGCAAGCAGGTTGTGAAGGCATACGCTTTGGAAGCCGTGCCAACTTATTCGAGAGCTCCTACTGTAGAGGAAAAGGGAAAGGGTGTCGTGGTGCAAGGTACTCTTTCTATTCATGGTGATTCAGTTCGAGTTTTGTTTGATACTGGAGCATCGCATTCATTCATTTGCAATGGGCTTGTTTGTCGCTTGGGTTTGGAACCCGAGATTTGTGATAAACCATTGATTGTGACTAATCTAGTTCGGGGTTCGTCCAGTTTGTTTATGATATGTCATGGTCTAGTGTTGTCAAGTCATGGTTTCTCTTTTGTGTGTGATTTCTTTTTCTTAACTTTGTTGGGTTTGGGATCATGTTGGGCATGGATTGGCTCAAGAGGTAGGCGGCAAGGGTGAATTGCGAGAAGGTAGAGGTGAGGGTCCGGGATGTGGAAAGGCGAAAGGTGTTGATTATACGTAAGCGTGAAGATGAGGTCTTCATGAGTTATCTATATTCGCTTGAGATTCCACAAGAAGACCTGTCATCAGTGCTGATCACTAATGAGTATGTAGATGCCTTTGACGAGGTCAAAAGGTTGTCGCCGCATCATGAGATTAAGTTTAGGATCGATTTGGTCGAAGGTGCTAGACCAATTGTTATGCCTCTTAGGCGGATGGCGCCTAAGGAGCGGCGAGAGTTGGAGGTGCAAGTTCGTGACCTTCTAGGTAAGGGATTCATTTGGAGGAATGTTTCCAAATGGGGTGCACCAGTCGTGTTCGCAACCAAGGTAGATGGCTCGTTAAGATTGTGTGTGGACTATCGTGAGCTGAACAAGGTGACTAAGAAGAAAAAGTATCCGTTGACAAGGATTGATAACTTGTTCGATCAGCTTCACGAAGCCAAAGTATTTTCTCAGATGGATTTGACAATGGGATTTCACCAGTTGAGGTTTGCTAAGGATATTGTGTCAAAGACTGCTTTTAGGAAACTATCTGGTTTCTTCGAGTTGTTGGTAATGCCATTCGGGTTGTCTAATGCGCCAGCGTATTTTGTGGATCCTATGAATAGAGTTTTCAGAGATCAGTTGAACAAATTTGTGCTTGTATTCGTGGATGACATTCTTGTTTACTCCGAGAATGAAGAAGAACAAAAGACGCACTTGAGAGTTGTGTTAGAGATCTTGCGAAAGCATCAGCTAAAGGCTAAGTTCTCTTAGTATCACTTCCGGAAGAAAGAAGTGAGGTTCTTAGGTCATGTTGTTTCTGGAAATGGGATAGTGGTGGACCCCGATAAAGTGGAAGCAATCCAGGACTGTGATAGACCTAAGAGTGCGATGGATGTTCAGAGTTTCCTTGGGTTGGCTGGTTATTACCGACGGTTTATCAAGGATTTCTCCAAGATAGCTGTACAGTTGACAGGATTAACGAGGAAGAACCAAGTGTTCACATGGGATGCGAAGTGTGAACAAGCATTCAGAATCCTGAAGGAGAGACTGAAAAGTGCTCCTTTGTTGACCATTCCAAGTGGGAATGAAGAGATGGTGGTATACACCGATGCATGTGGTACTGGACTTGGAGCAATGCTAATGCAGAAGGATAAGGTTGTGGTCTACCCGAGTCGACAGCTGAAGTCATATGAGAAAAATTACCCAATTCATGATTTGGAGTTGGCGGCGAGTGTGTTTTCTCTGAAGATGTGGAGACATTACTTTTTGGGAGTTCGATTTGAGTTGTTCACGGATCACAAGTCGTTGAAATATCCGTTCTCTCAAAAGGATTTGAATCTTCGGCAGCAACGATGCTTAGAGTTTCTGGCATCGTATGATTTTGGTATAGCATATACTCCTGGCAAAGGTAACGCCATTGCAAATGCGTTAAGCAGAAGGCCCGCAAGTTTGGGAGCAATGGTTTCGAAATGAAAGAGCCTCGAGTATTTGGCAAGGTTCGATTTCAGGCCAAGATGCGAATTGGAACCTGAAATATTGGCAAGCTTATCGATAAGGGCTACACTTATCGAAATAGTTGGCAAAATCCAAAAGCAAGATGCTAAGCTTGCCGAGTTTATCCAGGGATTGGAACCAGGAGATAAAGAGTTCGAAGTCGATCGAGAAGGCTGGCTTCAAAAGCAAGGGCGATTAGTTGTCCCTGATATTGATGGATTGAGAGATGAGGTTCTGAGAGAATGTCATCACTCGAAGTTGACAATTCATCCCGTTGGTAATAAGATGTATCAGGACATGAAGCGAGTTTATTACTGGGAAGCGATGAAGCCAGATATTGGAAAGTTCATTTCCAAGTGTATGAACTATCAATTGATAAAAGATGAATAGAAGAAGCCGAGTGGTTTGCTTCAACCATTGGAAGTTCCTACATGGAAGAGGGAGCAAGTATCGATGGACTACCTAGAACAAGGGCAGGAAATGAAGGGATTTGGGTCATAGTGGATCATTTGACCAAAAGTGCGAGGATCATTCCTGTCAAGTCGACTAGGACGACATCGAAATTGGCTGAACTTTATGCGAAATGGATGGTTGGATTCCATGGTATCCCGAAGAGCATAGTGAGTGACCGAGATCCATTATTTACGAGTGGATTTTGGAAGAGTTTGCAGGAAGCTTTGGGAACTGAGTTGTGTTTAAGTACGGCTTATCATCCCCAAACTGATGGTCAGAGCGAGAGAGTCAATCGAGTTTTTGGAAGATCTCCTGAGGGCTTGTATGTTAGACTTCGGAAGATTGTGGGAAGACCATCTACATGTAGTTGAGTTTGCATATAATTATAGCTACCAGTCTACATTGGGATGGCACCATACGAGGCATTGTATGGGAGGCCGTGCAATTCTCTAGCTTGTTGGTTAGAAACTAAAGATAAGTTGGTACTTGGGCCTGAGATGATTAGGGAAACCTCGGGTTGTATCGAGATTGTTCGGCAACGAATGAAGGCAACCCAAGATCATCAGAATAGTTATGCTGATAAACGTCGAAAAGATTTGGAATTCAACGTTGACGAGATGGTTTTTGTGAAGATTTCGCCATTAAAGCTTGTGGTTCGATTCGGAAATAAAGGGAAATTAGCTCCAAGGTTTGTTGACCCGTTTTCGATAGTCGAGCGAATCGGAAAGCTCGCATATAGATTGGAGTTGCCTGAGAAGATGTCGAGCATGCATAATGTTTTTCATGTGTCATTTCTACGGAAGTTAATGCATGACTCGAATGCAGTGGTATCTTCGGAGTAGTATGAAGACTTAGAAATAGAGACCACAGTTGCAAAACCTCGTAAGTCGCTTAGTGTTGTGGGAAAAGACACGAAACAGCTTAGGAGGAAGACGGTTAAGTTGGTCAAGGTACAATGGAGTGAAGACGGTGACGATTATACGTGAGAGACAGAAGAGAATATGAAGGCGACTCATCCAGAACTCTTCGTCGGTAGGACCCTTTGATATCGTACATCGTTATATCGTTGTATCTTGTTGTTGTTTGATAGAATTCTGCATGCTAGGATAAGGCTATGGATGCGTGGCTTGATGGTTGCGAGTTTGGATGAGAGAATTGGCTTCTCATGGATGATAGACATGCGGAATTGTTGTGGTTGCTTGTATTTACTTGGGATTTCAAAGGCGAAATTCTTAAGGCGGGAGAATGTAATAACTCGCATTAAAAATTATAATCCAAGGAGGGAAGTCATATATCTACACCATTGGAGGCTAGATCTACATCAATTGAGGCAACGATTTATCGAATCAAGGTATTTGGTGCGAAGTGCTTGCTGTCCGGATTCATATTTTATCAATTTTAGCTTGTTTAGGAGAATCGGTGAGTGATTTACATCTATCACATGGATTTAATGAAGTATATGAATGTTTGATCATGTTTTTCATCATATCCAAGTGTTTTACCCTATATCTAAGCCATTATAAATCCATTTTCATATGAAACACCCCATGCTCTAGTTAGCATGTTTAAACCGGTAATTCCTATGCCATATCATATGTTTATGCAAGTTAGATCCGCATTTTTGTTCATATGATCATTCATTATAATTTTTGGAATGATTTGTATAATTTGGGTGAAAATCGTCGTATTTATGTTGATAATGGTTTCAAACTATGTTTGTGGTCGTATTTGCTGATTTGGACGAGTTGGGTTCGTCGAATTTATTGTTTGACGAAGTTTTGGTCGAAATCGGAGTTGAATGAAATATGCAGGTTTCTGGTCGGTGCTAAGTTGTTCTGGTCGGGATCAAGTAGTTCTGGTTGGTCTTAAGTAGTTCTGGTCGGTCCCAAATGGTTCTGGTCGGTCCCAAATAGTTCTGGTCGGTCTTAAGTGAATCTGTTGAGTTCTAAGTGGTTCTGTTGAGTTCTAAATGGTTTTGTTCGGTCCCAAATTGTGACATCCCACATCCGTTAATGTCACTCACTAAGGGAATGCATTAAGTTTCATGAAGCGCTATAGGTAAACAGACACAGAATAATTACAAGACAAATAGAAATAAGGCGACAGTAGAAAATTTAAATTTTTATTTCAACCATAAAGCATAATACCATGGTCCACGATTTCATAAGTCACAAAAAACATTACAATGAAATAACTTCTGTCTTGCATCATCAGAGTACATAAGAATATGAAAAACATAATTTTCCCCGATTAAAAGAGTTAAGCCATAGTAGAGACAATTGCTTGAGCCATACTTCAAAAGTAGCTCCTAGCAAGATGATATCCGAGTCCCGATTAAGTCTGAGTGTTTCCTCCTCGAGAACCTGGGGGGAGGGGGGAAACGGAAGAAAGAAGGAGAAACAATAGGGTCAGACATAAAGTCTGGCTAGTCTAGTTACTTTTAGCCAGTAGATAAATAAAAGCAACATGATAGGCATATAAAGTGGATAAGAGAGAGATTACTACATAAGTGGAAGGTGTGACAAGGTAAGCAAGATAAGGTGTATGCGACTCACTAATGATTACTCTGCACTACTACTAGTATAACTGAAATGAGATGATCCCTTCCACTACAAGTTGGTAGGCTTAGGGCATACGTCCAAGTATACCCCAACCACTACACTAATCGATCGGCTCCCTACTCCATAGATATCATGTGCTGGCTCCACGGTAGGAGGTATCACTTCCTAAAGTGGCAACCCAAGATGTGCACAACCATATCTACTGGTGTCACGGTCGTCTTAGCCCCCTCTGCCCGGCCCATGCACACACATGTCCCCGGTCAGTTTGCTCCGCCCACACCGTCCGTCTCGTTTGGATCTCTTACAATTAATCAGTAAGTGTGCCCCTTCTCCACCTAGTACGGAGTTCTTTATTTGATACCTACTCCGGGTTACGGACTGAAATGGGTCCCACACAAATCATACAAGCTCTCTCTCTCTCTCTCTTGTCTTGTATCTCCACTAGGTTTTCCACTGACTATGTATACTCTTAGGTGTCTTTAATTACATAGCCCTGTACCAGTTATGCTTACCCTAAAGGGTGTCTTTAATTACATAACTTCATCACATTATCTACCGGTTATGTATACCACTAAGTGCCTTTAATTACATAACCTTTTTGGGTTAAGTTCGTGGGCCTATATATAAATATTACCCAACCCCTCTAATTTACTTAACCCACCCACTACCCATCAAATTTTACTTAACCCTCACTTAAGTTCATAATCATACAATCTTTAAATTAGGTTAAGTAGTCTAATTCTTTTACCATGTCCAATTATGGTTTTATAATGGGCTATACCTCCCACATTAGGCCTACTACATGTGGATGTTGGATACGCCGATCAGGTCCGAGCAGACTTGTTCCACAGTTGGGCCTAACCTCATGTCTAGCTCAATTCGTATTTACGTACTTAGACCTCCCACATTAGGTTCAGCACTAGTGACTGCTGGATATGCCGGTCGGGTCCGGACAGACTTCCGCCACTAATGCAACCTAACCTCGTGTCATAAGTACAATTACAATTCCTAATTGTGATTATTTAACATTCCGTTTTTATCCAAATCTACCTAAAATTATTTCTATGTTTCCCTATTTGAATTGTATGTCCAATATTACAT
Source organism: Allium sativum (assembly GCA_030737875.1). NCBI lineage: Eukaryota > Viridiplantae > Streptophyta > Magnoliopsida > Asparagales > Amaryllidaceae > Allium > Allium sativum. Next base: position 154,159,370 of record CM060918.1, on the reverse strand, counting down.
AAATTATGCCAATTATAAACCCCTTTTTCCCCGTTTCTTAACTAACGTATTCACACATATTTTGGCGGCATCTAGGCTATAAAGTAGCCTAGCCATAACAATGAAAAAGGGAATATGGCAAAGGATGATATTTTTTCAACATGTCTTGGCGTACACATAAACTTAACATGATAACAAGGTGAGTGGACATGTAATTTTCATCATAACAAGGTAGACATAAAACTAATGAACTTGTGGCCGCTATGATGTAAAAGCAACATAATGAGATCTAGTCCAATTACTTAGATCTAGCATAATTAGGGTGACATAGCAACATGTTTAGATCTAAAAATGACTTCACATGTCAAGTTTTTAAATATTTAAACTAATCACAATATGATAGGTGAAAGGTGATTTACATAAAGAACTAGATCTAGCCAATGTTATAACTGTCTAATAGATGTACATTCACCATAATACAGTTACAAGTTCATTTCCATATAGAGAACATAATAGAATAATCACAATTATATTAGATCTAGGGAATTAGATCTATCATGACATAGTATATGATTTAAAAATTGCATAGAATCATACTTTACAACATATCCAAGTAATAGTCTTTCATAATTTACTTTCATTTATCTAAACCTAAAAACAACTAGAAACTCACAGCGTTAGGTTTAGAGAATTGAGAAAGAACGGATCTAGAATTTCTGAATTTGATTTGCAAAGTGTGTTGTTGTAGAAAACAGTCCAGTTCGCACTCCAGCAGCATATGGTCTCTATGACTTCCAGTGAAGAAAATATGAGAAATAGCCACATATTTATAGCTATAGAGCCCTCTGAAACCGACTGCTACCTCAGCCCTAGGGGTGTCGACACCCCTGTGGGTGGGTCGACACCCCTTCAGGGGGGTTGACCCCTAGGTCGACACCCCTTTATGGGGGTCGACCCCTAAAGCGGGAATTTTTCCGCTCTAATGAATTTTTCAAATTCAAACTATTCTAGATAGAGTTTTGACTCAGCTCTGACTCATCTCTGACTCATGCCTATGTATATAATTTTTCTGTGCGTATACAAATTTAAAACCCTCATAACTTCATCATACGGTGTCCGTTTTATGCAAACCAAATGTCTATCTTGACCAAAATTTCGAGACGGACGCAATGGTGTAGTCTGTTTCCTCTAATTCTGAAAATTAAATTAATTATTATTTAATTTATCATCTTTTACTGTTAGTACAAATTCGGCGTGTTACATTCTCCTCTACTCAAAGGATTTCGTCCCGAAATCTCTAAGTTGAGAAGAATGCATACCCTACCATCCATCTACTCATCCACCAATCACTGGCATCTATTTTCCATAAATATTTCTGAATCTTATATGAATATGTGCGAAGGTGTGTGTATATGTCCCAATACTAATGCGAAGATTAGACAGTATACTGATTCAGTTGATCTCCTTAATGCAATGCATGTTAGTGCTATGAATCCAATATGTATGCAAATAAACCTATCATATCATATAAGTTTTATATGTATGCACATTCATTCGTCCAAATGCAACATTCATATGCTAACTCATCCATTTCCATTCATAAAAGAAAAGAAAATGCACACACATCCATATGCAGTATGAGAGTGATTGAGCCGATCTTAGTGCCTAATGTGTATGTATATGCGTCCACAGGCAACCACTAGCAAACACTTTCATCCACTTGCATCCATCAAACATCACATGTTTCAAACACATGTTTACATCCATAGGATTCCTATCAAAAGGTCGAAAATACGATGGATAAGATATATTCTATTAACAGAAACAAGCATTGATAAAACTTAGGAAAAGGATTTAAAAACATACCCTCGAAAAAAGGGTACAAAGCACGAATCTTGTCTTCGATCTCCTAAGTCGCATCTTCTGGGTTATCTCCCCATTGAACCTTTAGCAACTTGATCTACTTATTGTGCAGCTTCTTAACTTCTGACCCAAGAATATGGGTAGGGACTCGTCTGACCGCCGCCTCCCGTTCCACTTCGACTTCTTCCAACATATACGACTCAACAACTTCTACCGTGTCATGCAGGCACTTCCGCAAATAAGTGACGTAGAAAATGTCGTGAACACCGGATAGATTTTCTAGGATCTTTTACTCGGTAGGCCATTTGGACAATCCTCTCGGTTATGGGAAACAGTCCCACAAACCTAGGTGCCAACTTCCCTACTGGTCCGAAGCGAACCACATTCCTTAAAGGTGGTACTTTGATAAAAACCAAGTCTCCCACTTCGAATTCGAGGTCACTCCTTCTCTTTTCTGCATAGGACTTCTTCCTATCTTGAGCTGTCTTCATTTGCCGTCGAATAAGGTCAATCTTTTCGAACGTTTCCATAACTATATCTTGTCCAAGTAATAACCTTTCTGTAGATTCCCACCATCAAGTTGGCGATCTACAGGGTCATCCATACTATACTTCGAAGGGTGCCATGCTGATGCTAGTCTGATAGCTTTATTATAGGCAAACTCTACTAAAGGAAAATGCTCTTTCCAAGTCCCTCTGAAGTCTAGGATACACAGCCTTAAATGATCTTCAAGAATCCTGTTCACCCTCTCCGTCTGTCCGTCGGTTTGAGGATGATAAGCGGTGCTCAAACACAATTGTGTACCTAATGCTTCTTGCAAGCTCCTCCAAAATTCGCTGGTAAAGATGGGGTCACGATCGCTCATGATGCTGGAAGGTACTCCATGAAGACGAACTATCTCACGAACATAAATTGCTGCTAACCATGATGTCGTCCTCTTAATCTTAACTGGAATAAAGTGAACGCTCTTAGTGAGTCTATCCACTACCACCCAAATACTGGTGTTACCTTTCTTCGATCTAGGCAACCCATATATGAAATCCATAGAGACGCTCTCCTATTTCCACTGCGGAACTTCCAACGGATGAAGTAATCCACCAGGCTTCTTTTGCTCAGCTTTGACTTGCTGGCAAACTAAACATTGAGAAACAAATTTGGCCCCATCTTTCTTCATCCCAGCCCAAAAGAAAAACCTCTTCATGTCTCTATACCTCTTGTCACCACCTGGATGAATAGTCATCTTAGAATGGTGGTCTTCATCTAGGACTGCCTTTATCAAGCTTCCAGTTTGAGGAACACAAAGCCTTCCATCTCGTCGCAAGCACCCCTTTTCATCTATGGCATATCTACTGAGGTGACTAGAAGTCTCCCCTCTTCTTAGCTTATCCATGATGTCTAGAGTCTACGGGTCACCTTGTTGCGAAGCTCCTATCTGATCCATAAGGGTCGGTCGTAATTCCAAGGATACAAAAAAATCAGGCAAAACCTCGATGGAGGGTCTAAAATCAAAAGCTAATATGAACTCCAAGTTCTTTCTCTCCAGAGGACTCATGGTCACCCTCTGCCTACTTAGTGCATCTTCCACTACCCTTTTCAGGGGCATAAGCAATCTCAAAATCATATGAAGCTAAGAACTCCATCAACCATTGTTGCCTTAAGTTTAGATCCTTCTGTGAGAATAGATACTTGAGAGATTTATGATCTGTGTATAACTCAAACTTTTCTCCACGTAAATAATGACGCCACGTCTTTAGCGCGAATACTATGGCAGTTGGGGTAATTCTTTTCATGAACTCTCAACTGTCTACTCCCATAACATATTACTTTCCCTTCTTGCATCAGAACCGCACCAAGCCCTGTACCGCACGCATCAGTGTAGACAGTAAACACTTTACTTCCATCAGGCAAGGTTAAGACTGGGGCTGTTTTCAGAGCCCTCTTCAGTCGTTGGAAAGCAACGTCACTGTCTATGTCCCATGAAAATGCCAAATTCTTCTTTGCCATCCTGGTGAGAGGGGCTTATATCTTCGCGAAGTCCTTAATGAACTTCCTATAATAACCTGCTAACCCAAGAAAGCTTCTCACCTTGGTTGCATTTTTAGGAATCTGCCAATCTTGCACTATAACCATCTTGGCAGGATCTACAGCTATCCCTTCTTTAGAGACTACATGCCCTAAAACTCTCACCTCTTTTCTCTAAAAATGACATTTGAAGAACTTTGACTTAAGCTGATGGTCACAGAGAGTTTTCAAAACTTCTCTCAAATGTTGGGCATACTCTTCTTCATTCTTGGAGAAGATCAAAATATCATCAACAAAGGCTACGACAAAATTGTTTAGGAACTCCTGATACACCCTACTAATCAAATCAACAAAATAGGCGGGTGCATTTGTTAACCCGAAAAGCATAACTAGCCATTCGAAGAAACCGTTCGGAGTTCTGAAAGCAGTCTTATCTATGCTGTCCTCAGCCACCCTCAACTGATGGAACCCCGTAGCCAAGTCCAACTAAGAAAATACTAAGGCACCAACAAGCTAATCAAATAAATCATCAATCCTCGGAAGTAGGTGCCTATCCTTCTTGGTGAGCTTATTCAATTCTCTATAGTCAACACACAAACAAAGTGAACCATCTGCTTTAGTTGCGAATACTACTGGAGCACCCCATTCAGATATGCTTCATCTGATAAACCCTTTCTCAAGTAGCTCCCCTACTTGCTTACTCTGCTCCCTCCTCTCCCTTGGAGCCATGTGGTGCACTGGTAATGCAACTGGCTTTGCATTTTCCACTAGATATATGCGGAAGTCAATCTCGCGCCTTGGAGGTAAACCCCGTACCTCATCAAAAACATCGGAATAATCTCGAACCAATGGAACAGATTGCAAATCATCTATGGATGCATCTAGAGACTCTAAGAAGCTGAGCATAACATACCCTTGGGGGTCATAAGGAGCTTCTAGGATCTTCCCATGACAAGTCAGGAGTCTAACAACCCTCCTCTCACAATCCAGAATGGCCCCATATGTGGTAAGCCACTTCATTCCTAGAATCAACCCATAGCCCATAAACCAGAGCACATACGCGTCGCATTCAAACTCGACGCATAACACAGATATTTTTAAACCCCGATAAATAATCGATAAATGAGCCGAACCACCAATGGGGTTTGAAACAACTATGGGATCTACTACCATACTAGTAATTAAGTGTAGAGATTCAACTACAGAACTTGATATAAACGAGTGTGAAGCACCAGAATCAAAAAGTGTTCTAACTGGGTGGTTTGAAAGAGAAACTAAACTTTCTATGGAAAATTTTCTACCTCTTTCAGGACCACTGATCGCGAGAGCATGCACCTGCCCTCCAAAAGTCCCTGCTCTTTGACCTTTTACCTGCGATGCCTGTTTCTTCAGGCACTCTTTAGAGAAGTGTCCGACCTCTCCACAATTAAAGCAGTTGACCTTCCTTCCCCTGCAATCTTTGATCAAGTGACCCTCCTTCCCACAATTGTGACATTTTCTCTTATCCTTGCCTTTATCATCTTTCCCTCCTTTCTTCTGCTGTTGTTGCTGCTGTTGCTGTTGTTGCAGCCCCTTATTGGGCCACACCTTCTTATTCTGCGATGTCCCCTCAACTTTTATTTCCTTCTTTTCTCCCTTGTCCTCCTCATGCATTAGGGCCATATCAACAAGCTTTTCAAAGGTTGACCCCATTGGAATATGGGACATAGCTAAACCATGCAGAGGCTCATTCAGCCCTTTAGCAAACCACAAAGCCCTATTGTGCGGTGTATCCACCAACTCTAGCCCGAACCTAGCCAGCTGGTTGAACTTGTTCACATACTCCTTTACCGTCAAATTTACTTGTTTGAGTGTTAAGAACCTCTCCATTTGTATGCTTCTCCCAGCTTAGGAAAGAAATTTCCTTTCGAACCTCTATCTAAAATCTTCCTAAGTTTCCACCGGACGTCCAGCTTGGGTGATTTCCCACCAAAATGAGGCTTCGTCCTTTAACAGCCAAGCAGCTAACTGGATCTTTCTTCGGTCCTCCACTTCAAAGATTACGAATAATTCTGCGGTCTCTTTAAGCCAATTCCGAGCTTCTATGACTTGTTTCCATGGAATGCCCTTCCTCCCATAGCCCAGAAGTCTTTACAGATCTAATCAAAGTTGTCAGCTCTTGGAGGGGGAGGAGGAATGACTGGTGCAGCTGGGGGAGGAACGTCTCTTTGGCCTTCGCTCGATGTCGTGGCCTCCAAATACCTATGGAACCATCCGGGTATTGTGACGCCCTCTAGGATATTAAGGATGTTTTGTTCCCCAGACATGCTGAAAAAAGGGAAAACAAAAAGTTTTAGATAAAGGACCGAAGGATACTATGTATGGCTTTTTGGGGAATTTTTTCCAAAACAGACTTTTCTTTTGAAAATGCTTTCTTTTTTAACCTTTCTGAAAATAATTTCCAAAAACTTTTATCTAATCTGGTAACCTTCAGCTATGATACCAAGTATGACACCCTACGTCCGTTAATATCACTCACTAAGGGGATGCATTAAGTTTCGTGAAGCGCTATAGGTATACAAACACAGAATAATTACAAGACATATATAAATAAGGTGGCATCAGAAAATTTAACTTTTTATTTCAATCGTAAAGCATAATATCATGATCCATAATTTCATAAGTCACAAAAACCATTACAATAAAATAACGTCTGTCTTGCATCATCAGAGTACATAAGAATATGATAAACATAATTTTCCCCAATTAAAAGAGTTAAGCCATAGTAGACACAAGAGCTTGAGCCATACATCAGAAGTAGCTCCTAGCAAGATGACATCTGAGTCCTAGTTAAGTCTAAGTGTTTCCTCCCTGAGAACCTGGAGGGGGGGGGGGAGGAACGGAAGAAAGAAGGAGAAACAACATGGTCAGACTTAAAGTATGGCGAGTCTAGTTACTTTTAGCCACTAGATAAATAAAAGCAACATGATAGGCATATAGAGTGGATAAGGGAGAGATAACTACATAAATGGCAGGTGTGACAAGGTAAGCAAGATAAGGTGTATGTGCCTCACTAATGATTACTCTGCACTATTACTCGTATAACTGAAATGAGATGATCCCTTCCACTATAAGTTGGTAGGCTTAGGGCATACGTCCAATTATACCCTAACCACTACCCTAATCGATTGGCTCCCTACTCCGTAGATATCCTGTGCTGGCATCACAGTAGGAGGTATCACTTCCTAAAGTGGCAACCCAAGATGTGCACAACCATATCTACTGGTGTCATGGTCGTCTTAGCCCCCTCTGCCTGGCCCATGCACGCACATGTCCCCGGTCGGTTTCCGCCGCCCACGCCGTCCGTCTCGTTTGGATCTCTTATAGTCAATCAGTAAGCGTGCCCCTTCTCCGCCTAGTATGGAGTTCTTTACTTTATACCTACTCTTGGTTACTAACTGAAATGGGTCTCACACAATATAATACAAGCTCCCTTTCTTGTCTTGTATCCCCACTAGGTTTTCCACTGACTATGTATACCCTTAGGTCTCTTTAATTACATAGCTCTATACCAGTTATGCTTACCCTAAAGGATGTCTTTAATTACATAACTTCATTAGGTTATCTTCCGGTTATGTATACCACTAGGTGCCTTTAATTACATAACCTTATTTGGTTAAGTTCGTGGGCCTATATATAAATATTACCCGCCCCTCTAATTTACTTAACTCACCCACTACCCATCCAATTTTACTTAACCCTAACTTAAGTTCATAATCATACAATCTTTAAATTAGGTTAAGTAGTCCAATTCTTTTACCTTGTCCATTTATGGTTTTATAATGGGCTAGATCTCCCATATTAGGCCTAGAACATGTGGATGCTGGATATGCCGGTTGGGTCCGGGCAGACTTATTCCATGGTTGGGCCTAACCTCGTGTCATAGCCCGATTCGTATTTACGTACTTAGACCTCCCACATTAGGTTCAGCACTAGTAGCTGCAGGATATGCCGATCGGGTCCGAGCATATTTTTGCCACTAATGCAACCTAACCTCGTGTCATAAGTACAATTACAATTCCTAATTGTAATTACTAAACATTCCATTTTTATCCAAATCTACCTATGTCATTACAGATAATTATTTCTATGTTTCCCCATTTGAATTGTATGTCTAATATTACATAAATTATGCCAATTATAAACCCCTTTTTCCCCATTTCTTAACTAACGTATTTGCACGTATTTTGGCGGCATCTAGGCTATAAAGTAGGCTAGCCACAACAATGAAAAATGGAATATGATAAAGGATGACAATTTTTCAACTTGTCTTGGCATACACATAAACTTAACATGATAACAAGGTGAGTGGACATGTAATTTTCATCATAACAAGGTGGACATAAAACTAATGACTTATGGAAACTACGACGTAAAAGCAACATAATGAGATCTGGTCCAACTATTTAGATCTAGCATAATTAGGGTGACATAGCAACATGTTTAGATCTAAAAATGGCTTCACATGTCAAGTTTACCACACATTTAAACTAATCACAACATGACAGGTAAAAGGTGATTTACGTAAAGAAATAGATCTAGCCAATGTTACACTTGTCCAATACATGTACATTCACCATAATACTGTTACAAATTCAGATCTACATAGACAACATAATAGAATAATCACAATTGTATTAGATTTAGGGAATTAGATCTATCATGACATAGTATATGATTTAACACTTGCATAGAATCATACTTTACAACATATCCAAGTCATGGTCTTTCACAATTTACTTTCATTTATCTAAACCTAAAAACAACCAGAAACTCACAGCGTTAGGTTTAGAGAATTAAGAAAGAACGAGTCTAGAATTTCTGAATTTGATTTGCGAAGTATGTTGTTGAAGAAAATGGTTCAGTTCGCACTCCAGCAGCATATGGCCTCCATGACTTCCAATGAAGAAAATATGAGAAATAGCCATATATTATAGTTGTAGAGCCCTCTGAAACCGACTGCCACCTCAGCCCTAGGGGAGTCGACAACCCTGTGGGTGGGTGGACCTCTAGGTCGACACTCCTCTAGGCGGTCGACCCCTTAGAGCGGGAATTTTGCCGCTCTGACGAAATTTCAAATTCAAACTGTTCTAGGTAGAATTCTAACTCAGTTCTGACTCATGCATAAGTATATAATTTCTTTGTACGTATACAAACTTAAAACCCTCATAACTTCATCATACGGTGTCCGTTTTACGCAAACCAAATGTCTACCTTGACCAAAATTTAGAGACAGACGCAATGGTGCAGTCCGATTCCTCTAATTCTGAATATTAAATTAATTTTTATTTAATTTTTCCTCTTTTAGTGTCGGTATAAATTCAGGGTGTTACCCAAATAGTTCTGGTCGGCCTCAAGTGGTTCTAGTCGGTCTCAAGTAGTTCTGGTTGGTCCCAAATGGTTCTGGTTGGTCCTAAATGGTTCTGATCGGTCCTAAGTGGTTCTGTTGGGTTTTAAGTGGTCCTGGTCGGTCCTAAATGGTTCTGGTCGGTTCCAAATGGTTCTAGTTAGTACCAAGTAGTTATGGTCGGCCTCAAGTGGTCTGATCGATCCAAAATGGGTCTGTTTGGCATTTCTGGAGGAAATTTCTAGTCGGACATTTCTAGTGATGTTGTTACTTCGACGAGACTTCTAGGGGGAATTTTTGAAGTGTTGAAGGTGTTCGTTGATCGATGTAGAACAACGAATGAGGTGGCAACTCAAAGGTCGTGAGTTGGTGGATAATGGTTGCTTGAGCTATGAAAAGTTGTCGGGGTAAATGACTAGAGATGTGAAGGCCGAGAGATTATTGTTGTTGTAAGTTATAGCAGGCTCGAAACAGGGTACAATGAGGGCACCCAAAAGACCATTTGTAGGTCGTACCCTGGGTACCTTTGAAAGTCCTAGTTGTCAAGGTTGGACATACATACGTATCGTTGAAAGGCGTATGGAGTTTATGCTAGAACAGGGGCTACCATTAGCCCTTGACATATGGCAAGGTTAGCCGTCATACAATTAACGATGGTTCCAAAGAAGGATTGGCAGTGATAGTCAGGGTCAGTCATGGATGTTTGGTCATTTGGTTTCTATGTTTGTACTGTCTCATGTAGATTGTCCAAGTCAGGGTAGATGTTCCTTGGGTGCTTGTCTGATATTGGTTTAGGCCTCTAGGGCTTGTGCTTGAGGGATGTTGAATTCGATTACGATGGTTTACATGAGATATATAATATGGATGTTATGAGTGCTTTACCACGGTTGAATAGGTGTTCTGGTTTCCATGGATGAATGGTTGAATTGTTTAATGCAAAGGCTATCACTATCCGATGTAAGGAAGACGGGAGTTGAGTTCTTCTGTGGTGTTTGGTAGATTGGTTTGTTAATCTATTTATTCTCTTATACTTTATTGATGAAGTTTGCTAGTTGTTTTACCGCTCGCTAAGGTTGTTGTCCGACTCAAGGTTTTATGTTTCCTCTTATTACCTTGGGTTGTTCATCCGGTTGTGGATGGGCAGACTGAGTAGCAGGTTACAGGTAATGGAGCCTAGTGAGGCGAGGAAGTTGAGCAATGACAAGCATGAGACTTGCATACTAGTTTATTACTTTACAGTATTTCCACTGTTTTTGATGCTATGCTCTGAGTTTGATGTAGTGAGGAACTTGTACAGAAATATTATCCTAAGTTGTATGGATCTACTAGTTCTGTTAAGAGTTTTCAATTTCTATGCAATTAGATTTCGCTATTATTACCCGTTGTATATGTTCTATTATATTTTATCCTTACACTGTGAGTTTTACGACATGTAACGCTTGTTATTACCCAGACCGATGATTGTCCATAGCTGACGTGCACACCTTTCAGCGCATTATTCCTCTTGTTTAGTGCAGGGCATTGGGCGGTCGTCATATATATATATATATATATATATATATATATTTGGCCCCTTAAAAAATTGGAGGCCCTAGTCCACCGCTTAGGTGGCCTAAGTCCAAAATCTGGCCTATATTAAAATTTATGCTACAAAATTAGTTGATTATCAATTGAAAGTCAATGAATATTGTGTATTAGTTGATGTTGGTGTGTATGTATAGGTTAATGAACTGTTATTAGATGATAAGCATAGATTAATACTTGATTTTGAATTATGATTAAACCCTAATTTTGGAATTTAGTTGATTAGATTAGAAATTAATTAATATACATTGTGAATTATTATATCGTATGTGAGTTAATGTGAGGATGGTAATTAGTAGTTTGATTTTTTTTATATGTTCAATAAACAAACATGGTTAATGTAAATTCGGATTATTAGATTATAAATAATGATTAATATGTGTATTGATACACTACTAAACAAATGGTATATACTAATGGAAAGGGACAACAACCGCCAATGACATCCCTGCAAAGGCTTCCAACGATCGATAATTTCAGTATTTTATTTATGAAATAGTGTGTGTATATATATATACACACACACACACGTTGAAGGTCGTTGGAAGCCGTTGTTAAGTCGTGAGATATTGCCAAAAACTTCTTCCTCTTTCTCATACGAACTCCTTCCCCAATTTTCCAAACTCACCTCTCCTCCTCGGATTTCGTCCCGCACAGTCGTCTGCCCCTAGCCTCCAACACTTGAAAACCTCCATCTCTTCCTCTCTAGCTGCCTTATCTTCTCCAACCTATGATACTTTTTTAATTACATTTTTTGGGGTTAGTTGTTTAGTTTTAATAGTTGTATTATCTTATTGTATGCATAGTGCAGTTTATTGAAGCTGAGTAAGCAACCCATAATCAACCCAAAATGCATTGGAAACTCAGATGTCAATAGAAAGAAGTCTGAGGGTGAGATAAAAAAGAAAGAAATATTAGAATAGAAGAATAAGAAGACCAAAATAACACAGAGTCTCACATTGCAGCGGAACAAAATATAATATAGAAATAACTTTTATTGAAAGCTTGAAATAATACTTACAACATCAGAGTACATCAATACACATAGACAGTTATATTAGTCTGTCCTCATATATATAGATAACACACATCGGAATAATAACAGTATAACATCATACGTCTGAACTCCTTCAACTCGTTTTTTCACTTCACAGCATCCGATAATTAACCAGGATCTGTACAACCCGGTCTAACCCGAGCATTACAAAAACTGAGTCAGTCTGGTGAACTAGAGCGAGAAAACTTGCAAGGTTTTAAAGGGAATCATCTATCTTGATTTTAAAGTTTGAAAGTCTTTTCTAAACAAAAGGATAATCATATGACCAAATCCACACATAAATACGAACGGTTTTTACCTTACGATAACCCAAAACATTTTGAAATCGTATATATATTCTGATATTATAATAGTGTCTAAATACAAGTAAATAACAATCTAGCGGAATCCTTGCATCTCACGCTCCACATATATAGTATACAAACAAAACCCCAGGCTCTTATTGGAGATTGGATTCCGATTATGACAAGGTATGGAACCACCTGCCGATAATGTATCTCTAGAGGGAATACACTAGGTTCAATAAGAACGTCTTGCAACCTGGCCACACATGACCGACCACTCAATTTGCTTGAGTGTATCAAATGTATACACCAACGGTTGGGCTCAAACCACTATTTCCTAAAAGGGACAGCATCGAAATAGATTAAAGAAGGAAATGGAATTTCTCTAGATAGGTGATTATACACCCTAATGGGAGCGACCCACATAGCCATGCTGCCTGCCTGATATTTGTCATTTCCCAATGATGAGGCTTGAGGTTAAAATTCACCTTTAGAACATCTGATCATCATTTACTTTGAATGCCACATTATCAGATTCGTCAAATCACTAATTGACGTCCACAAATATATTCTGGGTTTAAAAGAAGGGCCATTCTTTACCACCAACTTGGTATATTTGTAAAACTCAACGTATGTGGTTCTTAGGAAATATTCTGTCAAACATTCATACACAGAAGTAATCCAGGAACATGATCAACCGAAGGCACCCTCCTATCACATCCTAGGAATCACCCTAAAGATCAATAGCGAGTAGTCTTCGATTCTCCATCTTCAATCAGCATCTTTGACATATTCGTATTTATTGGTTGGAATGGTTTTCAAATATAAATTTAATTAATTAATATATTGGTTGTAATACCAAAACTAATATATTAGTTTAATTAATTAATATTCTCAAATCATTTTGTTCCTATACATATAAAAATATCTTAAAATCATATCCCATTTCCCGTTAACTACCATTTCAAACCATTTGTTACAATTTTACTTATTATTTAAATTTGGGAAACCAATTCAATTTATCATTTCAAATAATCGTTACGATATCTCCTTTGTTTCGTTATTTGAACACCATAATCATCACTTTCCCTTTCAGAATAAACTCATTCCAAAACCCAACTCCTTATTTTGAAAATATCGTTATATTTTCAATAATCTCCTCTTTATTTCTTTTATTATGGAAATATCACTTCATATTCTCAAGCCCCTTTCTAATTTCTTTTATTTCTGGAATCCCGTTTTATATATTCCAAAATTTCTCAAATAACGTTACGTTATTATTCCTCATAATAAATTACTTCAAACATCTACACTATTACAACTAATATCATCTTTCGAAAATCCTGAAGTTGTTCAAGTTGGGGTATCTTAATTACCTCTTAGACCTTGATCAACAACATTCTTATCTTATGACAGATATGAATTGCAATTCAAAACCTATATTCGGTCCAATACCAAGAAATACCACTTCACTATTTTATTTAAAAATACGGTTTTATAAAACCTTCTTACTTTTAAAATATCCTTTTTAAACATATTACTACATTTACTGATTTTGTCAATGGTAAATAAAACATCAACTTTTAAACTTTAATGTCTTTAAGCTATTTGCTTCACCATTTGGTATTTATTACAAATCCCATTACTCGATCCTTTGCCAAATTCAATTACAAGAATCCTTTTCTAAACCTTTCAATCATTTATTTTGGGGAATCTTATTTTGAATCCCATCCATTCCACTTAATGCCATTATTAAGTAACGTTAATTTAAAATTAACGCTTTGACTTTTCATCTCTTAAAAACTCATTTATACAACTCTGGTTTAATATCGAACCCTATTTCATCTCCATTTTTCTTAATTCAAATCTATTTTCTTAAAATCACTTTTATACTTTCATTTACCAAACTTGGTTTAAATATAACCCGTTCATAAACTCGGTTTGGAAATTCAATTATATTTTAGTACTACTTCAATTACTCAAATGAACTTCATTTAAGAAATAATTCCTTAAATTATTATTAATTAAAAACTATAATTCACTTCATCACTAAATGGGATTAATGTTAATTTTCTTTTAAAATCTTATTAAATTAAACCACTATTTGTTAAATTATCTCATTAGAATAATCGACACAAACTAACTTAATTTAATAATCAATTTTAGTTAAAACAGTTGGCCTGGTCCATTTAAAACTTGATTAACTCATTGATCAACACTAACTCGTCTTTTCATTTAAATTAATAAATAATATTATTAATTTAAATAATCCATTTCAGAATAATCTTATTATAATTGTTCCTTAAAAAGATTAATCACAGCTATTAATAGTTTCACAGTTGCTTAACAATCTTATTAATACAAGAATTTGCTTTATAAAAGATAAAGCACGTGCTTCGCGCACGGTAGATTTTGGTACCAAAAATGGTGATTAAAACAATCAATGTATTTTTGTTGTCGTTGGTTTATTTTCCTTTTTACAAACCTCATTTAAAATAATATATTAAAAAAAACTATATTCAGTTACAAAATAAATTTCATAATTTCACCCCTATCGATTCACCTTGCGGCAAATCAATCTTTATAAAACAGTTTGTATTTTAGCCATCTGCTATAAATTCCTCAACCAATGCACACATTGGTTAATAACAAAAAATGTTGAATTCATATTCAATGATCAATAATCAAATCCATAATCCAATCCTATTGGTTAAACAGTTCATGTAATGGTCATATACAAATAAATAATCAATTCAAGTAGCAGCGATCAACCAAAATAATAATTCAAGCATCTAGTTTAATTTAAACATGTTTATATTGTTATAAACGTAACCAACAAGGTAAGTTACCTTGTTTGGAAAATCATCGTAAAAATAACGATGTCATTTCATTTAAATTAAACAACCGTTTAATTTAAATCATATATATAAAATATTTAACAAATGTCCAAACAATCATTAAATCAACCAATATTTAGCAAGCATAGCACATAAATAGTAAACCCTACTTATAAAAATTATAAGTGGGAGAACTGAGTGAGTTTAACTCACCTTGGTTTCATTCCATCGGTTAAACTGCTTGTTTTTAATAAAATTAAACTAGTGTTTAATTTAATTAAAAATCCTGTTGCTCCCTGTGTAGATCAAACCAGGCACCATCGCGTCGCGCTCGACCATAGGGTTCCCATGAAAGTGACCTTGCTCGACTCTGAGAGCGTAAAATCGAGATATGATATAAATAAGTTCATGAACAATTTATTTCGTTTAAACTTTAATTTTATAGATCAAATGGGCCTTACATCTTTATTCTCAGCCCACGGTTTTTCCTTTGCTTTCCTTTCTTTTTCCCAAGGTCATCTGGTTTTTCT
This sequence comes from Allium sativum, assembly GCA_030737875.1. Taxonomy (NCBI): domain Eukaryota; kingdom Viridiplantae; phylum Streptophyta; class Magnoliopsida; order Asparagales; family Amaryllidaceae; genus Allium; species Allium sativum. The sequence continues at coordinate 154,143,828 of CM060918.1, read as the reverse complement.
TTCTCCCTTCCATCGGTTTTTACCCTTCACCATTTATATATATATATACATATATTATTATTCTTTGATCAGGGCCCAAACCCATGTATTCAAAAATCCCACACACCTCTTTCATATGTTTTAATTCAAAACCCATCTCTCTTTTTAATATCCGCACACAAAGTACACAATTCTTCCCCATCCTTCTATACAGACAAACCACCTTCTTCACTACCCATTTCTCCCTTTATCAGGATCCGTCCTTCGTTTATTTTTTATTTTAACAAGCCCAGCCCAGCATGGGAATTAAAATTCACCCGCCTATTTACTTCTTCCCATTCTTCTTCAGTAATACGTTGTTATCCTCCCATTTCATTTAATTTCACGAGAGCAACATTATCCACTTTCTATAGTTGTTTACAGAAATTAAATTTACCCCATCCCTTCTATAAGTTGGCGTCATGCTGATGCTCCCCTTCTCTCCCCTGTTGTACTCAAGTTCCACTCTATTTACTTCTCCTATCACTTTCTTCCCACTTCCCAGCTATTTGTTTTCTTCCCCAAAACATTTTCCAACTCCAGTAAATTCTCAAACTCATCATGTGCGTGCATCTCCAAAATAGGATTCAGAGATCAACGCAACCCCTGCACTGTTTATCACTGCTTCCCACTTCCAAGTCGAACGCACTCCCCTCCTTCCACTATTCCACCTCCGACCGCCGTGCAACCTTCCAGAACACCCAGGGATGGAGGTAGGTGCAAGGTACCCTGGGCAACAGCCTGGGTGCGATTTTATAAAAATAAATAAACAGAAAGCTATTAGTTAGCCAGCCGAATAGCCTAACATACTAACCCTAATAAATTAAAATCAAAAGACAACACACTATTTATTTTCTTCTTGCCGCAAGTACAGATGCTGGCAACAGGCAATACGCAAGTATCATCTCCTTTATTGTTGCTCAAATTCATCTAAATTGAAATAAGGGTAATTTTTAATTGAATTAATGTGTTGAATGGAATGTATGTGCGGTTGTGGTTTCTAAATAGGATTTTCTATCAAATACCATGTTTGCAAAACCTAATTGTTTCGTTATTATCAATTTTTTTTTGAATTGGGTAAGATTAGATTTGGCTTCAAGGGCACAAAAGGATGCAATGTACAGTTGGTTTGAATATTGGAGTAATTGTTCTTTTGCTCTTCTTGTTCTAATTGATGAGCAGCCCAACATGTACTTGCAGTTGAAACCATATGAAAAACAATCATATCAAATGCCACATTGATTCTTCTCTACTAAACCAAGGCCTGAATTCCCTAACAACATTAATCATTTGTTGAACTAAAATCAATTTTATGTTCATAACTTCATGGTAGTTAATTGTTTGAGAACAAAAATAAATGTGCTTAGATTTATTTTTAGAAAATTTATCTAATTTAATCAATTTTTTAGGTAAACATCAAACTCAAAATTTAGCAAAATAAGAAATGTATGCCAATACCTCATGTTTTTGTAAGCTTTTATTGATACATAATTAAAAGCTATTTTTTTGCAATTTATGATACTATTTTGCTATATTTTTTTCATCTCTCTAACTTAGACCGGCTCCCATTGAAATCCTGGCTTCGTCCCTGAGAACACCACTTCCGATCTCTTCCTTGTTCTACTTCGTCTCGCCTTGGTGCTGAAAAGAAAAGGCGCTACAACAATTTGGTGGAGCCCTGCAAACTGCTGCGAGGCTAGAGAGGGTAGCACGCAGTCTCCAATGCACATGTGTTTTCATTTTTAACCTTTCGTGTTGATGCCCATTTATACAGCTTTTTGTTTGTGTTTTAATGGCGGTTTTATTTTTTTGTTGGTTACTGGGTGTAACGACCCGCAAACCCGTACTATCTGAGTTGACTAATAATACCACACGCCCAACCCAAATTGCACAGAAATACGAATCATTATTAGAAAGAAGTTAGAGGATGAGAAATAGGAAGAAAGAAATATTAGAACAGAAGAAATGAAGATCACAAACTCACAGCGGAATAAATAAAATATATTAAATAACATAACTTTTGAAATACAAATCAGTAACTTTATATAAATACCATTATCATAGCACAACAGTTATTTCTGGAACAGTTATAAACACATGTTTCCAGATACCACATAGTACACAGCAGAATATATGAGTCTATAGCTAACCGGTGAAGCCTCCTGCTTCAAGTTCCTCCAAGTAAATATGTAAAATCCCGACTACTTGACTGCCCGTACAAATTTGGGCACCCAAGAGTTTAGGGAAAACAAACAAAATAAATTCTGGGTTAGTCATGGGACTGGTGTGAGTAAATTCCAACCATTTGTTTAACTTTAAAAATCCTTTCTAAAGAAATGATAATAGTAAGACCAACCCACACATAAACATGGACGGTTTTTACCTTACTATAACCCAAAACACTTTGATACAAAAATCCAGTGATACTATAATAATGTCTAATCAAATAAATAGAATCTAGCGGAACACTTGCATCTCACGTTCCATATATAATATAAAATCAAAAACCGCAGGGCGCTTATTGGAGATTGGATTTCCAACATGACAAGGTATGGAACCACTTACCGATAGTGTATATCTAGAGAGGAATACACTGGGTTTAATAAGAACATCTTGCAACCCGGCCCACACATGACTGACAACTAATTTCGCTTGAGTGTATCGAATGTATATCACCAACGGTTGGGATCAGCAACCGTTTCCCGAATGTGACAGCATCGAATAGAATAACGAATTAAATGAATCTCTAGATAGGTGATAATACACCCTAATGGGGGCGACCCACATAGCCATGCTGCCTGCCCGATTTTTGTCATTTCCCGGTTGTTGAGGCCTGAGGCTACGATTACTTTCTATTCATTGATAGCACAATCACTTTGAATGCCACATTGTCAGATCCGTTAATCATTAATTGATTTGCACAAATATTCTGGATGTTATGCTAAAAGAATAAATCCGTTGCCACCATGTATATTTGTACAGAGCAATCATATTCAATCATTGGAAATACTTTGTCAGACTTTCGTCCATATACGTTCGTTCTGGGATTGAAAGAAACCGAAGACACAATTTCTATTAATAGAAAAAGCCCTTGCACTTTACTCCTTCTTCGATTTTCTTCATATAATCGGATTCGCAACGCTACTGCCAATACAGAGTGGTTCACGGATAATAATCCAACCGGTCTCTTCATATTGACAACGATATTGGCAAATACTTCGATAGTCGGTTATTTAACTATCGAAGAAAAACAAACATCCATTCAAAACAATCAAACAATCACTGGGCCCCTTGATTACCATTTATTAATTAAATCACCCTTTCCATTTTCTTATCAATATTTGTTAAACAAATATTTTCAATTATCATCTCGATCTCTTACATTCTTTGGAAAACATTTCTATATCTCACCTTCTTTTATTTTCTACACTTAGAAAATATATTCTATTTGAAATTGAAACAATTTCAATCACTTATCTCTTTCTCGACTGCTTTAATTATACTCAAGAAATATTTACTTTTATATTTCCAAAATTCCATCACTTGGGTTAAAACGGATGTTGTGCAAAACATCGTTACAACAACCCAAAATATTTTATTCAACTAACTATTATCCAACACTTCTCTTCGAGATTGGATCTTGCCATTTATCAATTAAAAATGAAATCAATCAAGTTGGGGTAAAATTACCTCTCAGACCTAGACTGAAAACATCATTACCTTCAAAAGAGACAAAACCACTTACCCCGAATAATTAACATTATAAAAACCAATTATTCATTTTCAAACGTATATATGTTTCTCTTTCTATTACCAGCCTATCAATTTCCTTTATGTTTATATTATTCTATTCTTAAATTCGTTTCCTTATCGAATTCTATATATATCGATATATTTATTTCTAACTATCAAATTTTTCTTAAAAATATTCTTACTCCTTAAATTCCCGGAAAAATTCGCCATAACCTCCCTTGTACCGGGAGCATCGGGATATTTCAAATAGCCTCCCATGGCCCTCACCAATCCAAAGAAAAAGAAAAAGGCAAGCGACTTGCCGATACAGCGCATAAAATCTCATATATGAATTTAACATGTACCTTTTTATTGGGCAGATAAATTAAAATCTTCATATACTTCATCTCATACCTGTCTAACATATGCTCACCTGTTTCCAATTTAATTCAACTCAATCCAATCGTTTGAATTCATTTTCGCTCATTTATTCTTTAATTAGCTATTTTGCCTATTTTACTTCTTTGTTTGAACATAACTTGTTCAAATAAAATATTTAACTTGCTCATAACCAAATTGAATTTCAATTTCAATTCTAGTTTCCTTTTCGATTTCGAATATAAATTTCAAATCGAATTCACTTATTCAAAGCCCAATATCAATTCAAAATCATATTAACTAATTACTATTCAAATTAGTTAATTCTATTCAATAATCAAAAATCTGATTTCTGTTTCAAAAATTAATTCATTACTCCACTTGAGTTCACATATAATTTGCAACTCAAATCTGAAAATTTCTAAATAGAAATTCGGATTTTATTCGCTTAAAATCCTTTTATAAAATTAAATAAACCGTTATGGTTTTTAAATGGTTATGGCGCTGTTTTTCTGAAAATTTGATTTTGATATAACTCAAAATCTATTCGACGAAATCCAGATTTTTCTTCTCCATTAGAAAACTATTATCAAATCGGTCCCGATGTTTCTTGTTTCAAAGAATTCCGACTTCAATTGAGTTCTGTACACTTAATTGAAGTTCGAATCGCCAATTTACGAACTGCAGCGCTACGGCGAGTTCGTTTTAATTATATTTATAAATATAAACGTTTTAACTTCGTTTATAATAAGTTCAACACCATTCTGATATATTTTTAATATATATCAAATCCAATTTTTCAATTCAACATAATATTTCCGATCTTCTAAAATTGTTGATTTTCCCTAATTCGAAAATAAGTTTATTTATACTTCGATCTTCTATTTTAAATTTCAATTCTCTTTGAATGTTATATTCAAATTCCATTTGAATTCTATTTGAATTCTATATTCATGTTACATTTGAATTTCTATATTCAAATTCTATTTCAAATCTCTTATTCAAATTCTATTTGAATTTCTCTTATTTAAATTCTACACACACATTTCGTTTAAATTTCTATATTCAATTTCTATTTGAAAATTCTATTTTTAAATTCCTACTTGAATACTGTACTCAAATTCCAATTCAACTCTATTTGAATTCTATATTTAAACTCCATTTCACTTCTATTTGAATTCCAATATTTAAACTCCATTTCACTTCTATTTTCAAATTCTATAGTTAAACTCTATTTGAATTCTATTTTCAAATCTCTGTATTTTAAATTTCAATTGAACTTTCTTTATTCAAATCCATTTGAATTCTTTTAAATTCAAAATTCTATTTGAATTCCTTTAAATTCAAATTCTAATTCAATTCCTTTGAATTCAAATTCTATTTTAATTCCTTTGTTCATTCTTAAACAAGTCTCGATTTCAATTTCTTTTGAAATCGATATTTCTACTTTTGGAAAATAGATTTCCCTTTTCAATTTCACACTCGTATTTTTATTTATGAATTTTCCAATGATAATTCTTTTCACTTCATTTATAAACTTCGTTTATAAAAGAACTACTTGTTTTTATTCTCTTAAAACAAGTTACTATTTTTATTCTATTCAAATTTCAAATTCTATTTTCGAAAAACAAAATTTCCTTTTTTTTAACTCTGGAAATTTCCTTTTTCGATATTTTTAAAAATATCAACATTTAGGCCCAGTGATATTTAAACACTAAACAACCAATTATTTATTTTTCTAACACATCATATATGACAGTATATATGCAAACAAATAAACAAAGAGATAATATATTTTTGAGGAATCCAGTTGGATTCCTCCGACCTGTTTTCCTGCATCCACAGACACTAGTCAACATAGTAATACCCATCCTGCTTCGAGGCAGGATATCACGGTATGAAGGTCATCCACTAATATATATTTGTGGGGGTTCATAGGGAAATTATCCGCTATGAAACTGCGGGCATCCGCTAATGAGACTGCGGGAATCCAACCAATCATCAACCCAATATATATAATAGTCAACCCTAAATAACTAATATATTTAAATCAACCAAACAGCATTCAAACAAGCAACGAAAATTATTTTTAACGAATAAAAATAATTCTAAATAACAGGTGAGTGAGATTTACTCACCGCGATCTTTATTTGTCGAGTATCCAGTATATTTCCATAATTTTGCCTTTGGATCATTTCTGATAATTTGTTTATACCTACGATTTATTTATTAAATTTATCGATTAAACCATTACTAATTTACTTAACTAAAGTAAATAAATAATCAACTCTATTTAAATAAATATAATTAACAACTTAACTAGGAATTTAATTACCTTACTTATTTGATCACGTATGAGCACCATCCCTATACCCCTAATCCTTTCTTCCTCTCCACCGAGCACTCTGGTTCACCGCTGCACTACCAGTATTCACCATTCCACAAATTTACAAATCGAACTCAGCCCCATCTTTGCAAACACCCAACTACCGAACCCTAAAACTCCATCAACTTCACTCCATCGGCAGGTCTGAACGCACTGCCATGCTCCACCAGATCGACAGTCAACCATCGCAGTGTTGAACCCCCTTCGAACTATTGATGTCGATTACAGCCAACAACCCGTCGCGACCCCTTAGGATGCCCAAAACCATCGCAACCTCCTTCTTCAAACACGGCGAGCCCTAACTCACTGTACCCCATTCGAGCTTTCTCCAGATCTGTTCACCAACCATCGCGCAAGACTCAAGACCGTTGTACCAAAAATCGCGCTTCAGATATTGTTTGAACCCAAGCATCGCGACTAGAGAAAAGATCGAGCCCTAGATCTTTGCGAAAAGAAGGAATCGCGATTTCATGTAATTGGGTTTTGTTTTTGATTTCTTACTGGTGTGAAATGTGCGGCCATTTCTGTTTTCTCTCGATTGAACTAGCGGGCTTTAATTTCAGAAGAGAATTAAAGAGGAAGGGGTCGGTCCTGTTGATTTTGAGTTGAAGAAATTGGAAGAGAGTTGCTTGCGATTTATACATGAAGGATACTTTGGGGTGAAGGAGTTTAGTCTGCTGTAGGATTTTGAAAATCTTAAGATAGATTTTGATTTGATATTAAAAATGTTTTAATTAAATTTGATTCGATTTTATAATTAATACGATTTGATATAAAGTGATTTTTTTATTCTTTTTAAATAGATATCGATTTGATATCGATCCTATCCATTATAAATATCTCGGGGTTCACAATTAAAAATCGTGAACCGCTATTTTTTAGCGTACCGACTGTCGTTCCAATACTATAACACTATTCTGAACTGAATTGAATATATTTTGATATTTAATTTGAACGTATATAGAATAATCATTCTAAATCGATATAAAATAATTTAAATTCAAAAATAAAACAATTCGCTGGTAATAATTATTTCTGTTATCGTCTATGTTCAAACATAATTCATACCAATCATTTAAATTGATTTTGACTCCGTATTTAACTTTGATTTTAACTGTATTTCGTATTACGATAATTATATCGATAATTCAATATAAAAATCGATTTATATTATCAGCTCAATATTTAAAATAATATTAAATATTCAAAATAAATCGACCAGAAAAATCTGGGTCGTTACATTCTCCCCCCCTTAAAAAAAATTCGTCCTCGAAATTGCTAAGGTAGGAAAAATGGTACAAATCCATTATTTTTCAAAATCTCACTTATGTTGAAACTCAACTCCTCATATTTCAACAAATTTAATTCCACCTAAACTTTTGGTTTTCACACATTTAATCTAAATGATTTACACCTAATTCAAATTCTATTTAATCTTATTCAATTTGAATTTCATTAATTAATTTACCTCGATCCATTTAACTTGCTTAAGTTAAATTTAAACTTCAGAATTCAAATTTCTGGGTTTTCCTTTCGAATCCTTCTGAAATTCCATAAATATATACATATATATATATTTATTTCCATTTTAAATTCAAAACATTTGAATTTTCAAACCATTGGTTTTCTTTCAAAACAAATTTCCATAAAAACTTTTCTAAGGTAGCATTCCATCACTTAGAAACTCGAAAATGAACATTGATGATGCTGCAGTCATCATCAGAATTATTTCCCAGTCACTGATGTGAGTTCAGTGCTTTAACACTTTTAGAATCCATTCAAAAATGATTTTTATTCAAAAATCTCTCCAAACAAAGCTATATTATTTTAACATACTTCGAAAATATTTTCCAAATCTCCCAGGATTTAAATTCTTACTTCAAATTCTGAACCCAATTTTAATTCATCTCGTTTGTATATCTTATTCATATACAATTTAATTTTGGTTATATATAACCATTCCAATTTTATTATCTTATCTGATTATAATGATATCAATCAACACATCCATATAATATAATAATTTCAGAAAATTATTCTTTCTATATCAAAATAGAATTTTGGATAAAATTATTTCATTTACCCACTTTAAAACAATATCATGTCGAATTGCTCTGCCCAAGTGTTTAGAAATTCCTATCGACTTCGTGGCATCCCACGATTCGATCGGAATTCATAATCCACTCAACATACTAGCCAACACAATATAAAACAAATTTTCATATCAATTTACAAATATGCACTCTCGTATATATACACTCAACTCATTCTAGGGTACTGTTGACCCTATCTCTAATGAGCACAACCCCACCAAAGCCTAGGTATTCGCTCAACCTGGCTCTGATACCAACTGTAACTACCCGCAAATCCGTACTATCTGAGTTGACGAATAATACCACACGTCCAACCCAAATTGCACAGAAATACGAATCATTATTAGAAAGAAGTTAGAGGATGAGAAATAGGAAGAAAGAAATATTAGAACAGAAGAAAATGAAGATCACAAACTCACAACGGAACAAATAAAATATATTAAATAACATAACTTTTGAAACACAAATCAGTAACTTTATTTAAATACCATTATCAGAGCACAACAACTATTCCTGGAACAGTTATAAACACCTGTTTCCAGATACCACATAGTACAAAACGGAATATATGAGTCTATAGCTAGCTGGTGAAGCCTCCTGCTTCAAATTCCTCTAAGTAAATCTGTAAAATCCCGACTACTTGACCGCCCGTACAAATTTGGGCACCCAAGAGTTTAGGGAAAACAAACAAAATAAACTATGGGTCAGTCATGGGACTGGTGTGAGTAAATTCCAACCATTTGTTTAACTTTAAAAATCCTTTCTAAAGAAATGATAATAGTATGACCAGCCCATACATAAACATGGACGGTTTTTACCTTACTATAACCCAAAACACATTGATACAAAAATCCAGTGATACTATAATAATGTCTAATCAAATAAATAGAATCTAGCGGAATGCTTGCATCTCATGCTCCATATATAATGGAAAATCAAAAACCGCAGGGCGCTTATTGGAGATTGGATTTCCAACATGACAAGGTATGGAACCACCTTCCGATAGTGTATCTCTTGAGAGGAATACACTGGGTTCAACAAGAACATCTTGCAACCCGGCCCACACATGATCGACCACTCATTTCGCTTGAGTGTATCGAATGTATATCACCAACGGTTGGGATCAGCAACCGTTTCCCGAATGGGACAGCATCGAATAGAATAAGGAATTAAATAAATCTCTAGATAGGTGATAATACACCCTAATGGGAGCGACCTACATAGCCATGCTGCCTGCCCGATTTTTGTCATTTCCCGGTTGTTGAGGCCTGAGGCTACGATTACTTTCTATTCATTGATAGCACAATCACTTTGAATGCCACATTGTCAGATCCGTTAATCATAAATTGATTTGCACAAATATTCTGGATGTTATGCTAAGGGAATAAATCTGTTGCCACCATGTATATTTGTACAGAACAATCATATTCGATCATTGGAAATACTTTGTCAGACATTCGTCCACATACGTTAGTTCTGGGATTGAACTAAACCGAAGGCACAATTTCTATTAATAGAAAAAGACCTTGCACTTTACTCCGTCTTCGATTTTCTTCATATAATCTGATTCGCAATGCTACTGCCAATACAGAGTGGTTCACGGATAATAATCCAACCGATCTCTCCATATTGACAACGATATTGGCAAATACTTCGATAGTCGGTTATTTAACTATCGAAGAAAAACGAACATCCATTCAAAACAATCAAACAATCACTGGGCCCCTTGATTACCATTCATTAATTTCAATCACTTATCTCTTTCCCGACTGCTTTAATTATACTCAAGAAATATTTACTTTTATATTTTCGAAATTCCATCACTTGGGTTAAAGCGAATGCTGTGTAAAACATCATTACAACAACCCAAAATATTTTATTCAACTAACCATTATCCAACACTTCTCTTCAATATTGGATCTTGCTATTTATCAATTAAAAATGAAATCAATCAAGTTGGGGTAAAGTTACCTCTCAGACCTTGACTGAAAGCATCATTAACTTCAAAACAGACAAAACCACTTACCCCGAATAATTAACATTATAAAAACCAATTATTCAATTTCAAACGTATATATGTTTCTATTTCTATTACCAGCCTATCAATTTCCTTTTTGTTTATAATATTCTATTCTTAAATTCGTTTCCTTATCGAATTCTATATATATCGATACATTTATTTCTAACTATCAAATTTTTCTTAAAAATATTCTAACTCCGTAAATTCCCGAAAAAATTCGCCATAACCTCCCTTGTACCGGGAGCATCGGGATATTTCAAATAGCCTCCCATGGCCCTCACCAATCCAAAGAAAAAGAAAAAGCCAAGTGGCTTGCCGATACGGCGCATAAAATCTCATATTTGAATTTAAACATGCACCTTTTTGTTGGGCACATAAATTAAAATCTTCATATACTTCATCCCATACCAGTCTAACACATGCTCACCTTTTTCCAATTTAATTCAACTTAATCCAATCGTTTGAATTCAGTTTCGCTCATTTATTCTTTAATTAGCTATTTTGCCTATTTTAGTTCTTTGTTTGAACATAACATGTTCAAATAAAATATTTAACTTGCTCATAACCAAATTGCATATCAATTTCAATTCTAGTTTCCTTTTCGATTTCGAATATAAATTTCAAATCGAATTCACTTATTCAAAGCCCAGTATCTATTCAAAAACTCATTAACTAATTACTATTCAAATTAGTTAATTCTATTCAATAATCAAAAATCTGATTTATGTTTCAAAAATTAATTCATTACTCCACTTGAGTTCAAATATATTTTACAACTCAAATCTGAAATTTTCTAAATAGAAATTCGGATTTTATTCGCTTAAAATCCTTTTATAAAATTAAATGAACCGTTATGGTTGTTAAATGGTTATGGCGCTGTTTTTCTGAAAATTTGATTTTGATATAACTCAAAATCTATTCGACGAAATCCAGATTTTTTTCTTCTCCATTAGAAAACTATTATCAAATCGGTCCTGACGTTTCTTGTTTCAAAGAATTCTGACTTCAATTGAGTTCTATATACTCAATTGAAGTTCGAATCGCCAATTTACGAACTACAGCGCTACGGCGAGTTCGTTTAATTATATTTATAAATATAAACGTTTTAACTTCTTTTATAATAAGTTCAACTCCATTCTGATATATTTTTAATATATATCAAATCCAATTTTTTAACTCAACATAATATTTCCGATCTTCTAAAATTGTCGATTTTCCCTAATTCGGAAATAAATTTATTTATACTTCGATCTTCTATTTTAAATTTCAATTCCCTTTGAATGCTAGATTCAAATTCCATTTGAATTCTATTTGAATTCTACATTTAAATTACATTTGAATTTCTATATTCAAATACTATTTCAAATCTCTTATTCAAATTCTATTTGAATTTCTCTTATTCAAATTCTATACTCGCATTTCGTTTAAATTTCTATATTCAGTTTCTATTTGAAAATTCTATTTTTAAATTCCTACTTGAATCCTGTACTCAAATTCCAATTCAACTCTATTTGAATTCTATATTTAAACTCCATTTCACTTCTATTTGAATTCCTATATTTAAACTCCATTTCACATCTATTTTCAAATTCTATAGTTAAACTCCATTTGAATTCTATTTTCAAATCTCTGTATTTTAAATTTCATTTGAACTTTCTTTATTCAAATCCATTTGAATTCCTTTGAATTCAAAATTCTATTTGAATTCCTTTAAATTCAAATTCTATTTCAATTCCTTTGAATTCGAATTCTATTTTAATTCCTTTGTTCATTCTTAAACAAGTCTCGATTTCAATTTCTTTTGAAATCGATATTTCTACTTTTGGAAAATAGATTTCCCTTTTCAATTTCACACTCGTATTTTTACTCCTGAATTTTACAATGATAATTCTTTTCTCTTCATTTATAAACTTCGTTTATAAAATAACTACTTGTTTTTATTCTCTTAAAACAAGTTACTATTTTTATCCTATTCAAATTTCAAATTCTATTTTCGAAAAATAGAATTTCCTTTTTTTTAACTCTGGAAATTTCCTTTTTCGATATTTATTAAAAATATCAACATTTAGGCCCAGTGATATTTAAACACCAAACAACCAATTATTTATTTTTCTAGCACATCATATATGACAGTATATATGCCAACAAATATACAAACAGATAATATATTTTTGAGGAATCCAGTTGGATTCCTCCGACCTGTTTTCCTACATCCACAGACATTAGTCAACATAGTAATACCCATCCTGCTTCGAGGCAGGATATCGTGGTATGAAGGTCATCCACTAATATATATTTGTGGGGCGCATAGGGAAATCATTCGCTATGAAACTGTAGGCATCCGCTAATGAGAATGCGAGAATCCAACCAATCATCAACCCAATATATATATATATATATATATATAATAGTCAACCCTAAATAACTAATATATTTAAATCAACCAAACAGCATTCAAACAAGCAACAACAATTATTTTTAATGAATAAAAATAATTCTAAATAACAGGTGAGTGAGATTTACTCACCGCTATCTTTATTTGTTGAGTATCCAGTTTGTTTCCATAATTTCGCCTTTGGATCATTTCCAATAATTTGTTTATACCTACGATTTATTTATTAAATTTATCGATTAAACCATTATTAATTTATTTAACTAAAGTAAATAAATAATCAACTCTATTTAAATAAATATAATTAACAACTTAACTAAGAATTTAATTACCTTACTTATTTGATCACGTATGAGCACCATCCCTATACCTCTAATCCTTTCTTCCTCTCTACCGAGCACTCTGGTTCACCGCTGCACTGCCAATATTCACCATTCCACAAATTTACAAATCTAACTCAGCCCCATCTTTGCAAACACCCAACTACCGAACCCTAAAACTCCATCAACTTCACTCCATCGGCAGGTCTGAACGCACTGCCATTGAAGCGACCCGAACTTCCCCGGTCTCCGAAGAGAAGAGAAAGAACGAATTACTTTGAGGACAAGACCAATTAGAGCACAAACAGAAGAACATTTCATTGTATATTACAACAATTCCATCAGAATACGAGAATATACAGAGTATGAATAAATATTACACATTTGACAAATATCAGGGATTTAAATTACATTTAAATACATCGCATCGGAAAATAATACAAAACACAACTAGAAATAATACACGGTTACAGAGCTTTCCGAGTATCGTTCCAGCTGTAAATCAGGATCCTATGAATATAAATCTGCAAAACCAAAACTACTAGCTGCCCGTGTCGAAAATTAGGGCACCCAGAGTTTAGGTTAAAACAATAAACTCCAGGTCAGTCATGTGACTGGTGTGAGAACTAAAACAGTTATTTAAAACTTTACTTTAAAAGAGAGTAATTCAAGGGACCACACCGTATAACACGGAACAGGTTTCCTCCCAAGAACACTAGTTCATATAACAAAACAGCGCAATGCTTTTTGGAAAAATGAAGCTATTATAAGACCCAGGTCCCATCACACAATGCAACGCAAGTCGGAGGATAGGGTTTTCCCTTATAATAACCAAATATGCTTGGTACGTTCAAAAACAAATCATTTGATACTATTATAAGTGTATAAAGTCAAAACAATTTCAATCATAAATATCAATCCTAGGCGGCATGGGTACCATTTATCATGTCGCCATACTAGGTTCTACAAATAAAACTGAAATGTCACATATTGGAAATTGGATTTCTGTCATGAGTCGAGGCAAGGGTCAAGCTCCTCTCCGTTCGAGACACTCAAGCAAATGTCTCAGGACCACACACAGCGATCCTTGGATCTTCAAGGCCGGTCCTCTCTTACTTTTGAGGATTAGCAATTCCTGAACACACATTTCCCGGTCCTAACAGACCTATATCTGAGGCGCCTCACTTTCCAACAACAACACAGATGAAAAGTATATAAATGTCAGCCAGTTTAAGCACTGACACCACAACTAGCTAGAAAGAAATGTCGTGCTCTCCCTGCAGTCACTATCCCGTTTTTGACTCATGCCGAGGTGTGAGGCTCGCGAATTAACGCCATACACAAAGCTGCGCCACATAGGCCGTGCTTTGATCATCAACCACAAGACTTTGCTTTTCAACAGAAGCCTTGATCATTTGCCACTTAGGCGTGCCACATAGGCAATTCACTCCATGCGATTGATGTCCATCGATATGCAACCTCTGAGCTCGTACGTCTCAGAGAAGGGCGTTAAGCAAGAGAATAAATTCTCTGCCGCCAAACAGATGTATATTTAATAGAGATCAATCAACACAGAATAAAATCCAATGTCAGACACACAGTACATTTACAAGTTCGTTCTGGGTCTGAACGAAACCGGAGGCACTTTCCTCGCATATCCATCGATCTACAAGTACGTCTGGACGATCACCAACTAATTCCCTCATCTTGGGTGTACAGCCCAATCAAGATCGTCAGTAATCACCCAAACGATGTGAAGACTTCCGGTCTTCAACCACCGTCTTCATCTTCGACATATCGTCGAGTCGGTTATACAGAATGGGTATAAACCCGGCCTTTCCGAATAACCCGCGTATATAATAAACACGTGTTACACAAACACAACCTACGCCTCATTCCAATTCAGGATATTCTTTTATTCAAATCTTCACATTCTTAGGGAAAGGCCCCCATTAATTTTATCAAAGACAATTTCTTCTAAATTTATTCTTTAATCTTCCTTTGGATATCATTTAAACCATATTATGGTTTTCCAAACTAGTCGGGATTAGCGAACCACACCGAAGTAATTATTTATTTTATTTCCCAATCCCAACTTATTCATCCCATGGAGCAAAACTGGTAATACTCCATATCTAACACCATAGTGTTATTGGTAAAATTAATTACCATTTCACGTTCAAATCTAATTAAAGATTTAACTATCGCCTTGGAGCAAAACTGGTGATACTCCATTCTCGATCACTTTCCAAATTTGATAATTTAAATTATCAATTCACATTTCAATCTAATTACAGATTCATTAAAACTCCACTTAGTTTTAATCTTCTCAAAAATCAATATCCTGTCTTTAACTGGGTCAAAGAATCAGTGTCACCTAATACATGATTCACGATAAACCCAAAATCACTTTCAAATTCAATTCCAATTAAATATTATTTAATTGGTACACTTCATTAAATCTAAATAGAATGATATTTAATCTTTTCTCAACTGGGTTCAAGAACAGTGTTAATGAAGACACCATTCACGACAAACCCCAAATCACATTTGATATTAAATACAAGGCTCTGAATAGAAAATATACCGGCTTATATTCAATATCAAATTCTGAAATCAACAAATATCGTATTGGAAATAACGATATAAAATATATCTTTCAAGTTTCCACAACCATCTCTGTATAATCACGAAATCCGACATCGAAATATTCCGAAGATAATTTCGATTCAAATCCATTCCAACTTTATATATTGGAAATTCTGATTATTTTTAAAACCAATTTCAAATTCAATTTATTTATTTCAAAAATAAATTGATTTTAATTCTAGTTCAAAACTAGTTCATTTCGATAAAAATCTATTTTTATCTTTTCAAATATGGAAATTTTCATCCCATTTTTTCACAAATCATTCCTTATGATTTTGCACAAATTATTGGTATTTTTAATAATTTTATCAAGGCCCGTACAGTCGATTTCCATCAACGGCCATCGAACTGCACTTACAGGGACCTTTTCCAAATTTGATTTCGACATACTTCCAAATCCAACCGTTAGATTTCAAATTTCTAATATTCATTGGAAAGCTCTTTTCAATACGAACCGAATGGTTTCGATTTTAGGAGAATCCGACGGTCGAATCTCCCGCAACATCAATTCAAAGTCAATGGTAGAAATTCGCGAACTATTGCAGCATGTTCTATTCAGGCCATTATATATATAATATGTATATACAATATATTTTGTCGATTTCCTTTTAAAACATATTTTACAAATCGTTTTAAATTCATTTTCGAAACGATTTCAACTTCATATTCAATTTCGAATCGAAATTGAATATTCCATATCATCGATATACAAATGATAATATTTTCAAAGCATTATATTTTGAAATCACTTCCTTTTCTATATTCATTTTAAAAACGAATATAATCGATATAAATATCGCTCATGTCAAAATGGCGCATCTCTAATCAACACAGCTTTATATAATTCAATAAATTCGTTATTCTATTCAACAAATGAATATCTATTCAACACATGAATCTATATTCTTTCAACACATGACTAATCTCAACACATGAGTATTGTCAACATATGAATATTTTTGTTATATTATATATTTTATAAAATTTTGGTATCTATCGTTTGATTTTTAATCTGACTCCAACCGTAAAGTAGTAAGAGAATGATTCCCTAAGCATTAACCCCGAAGGCCGAAACCAACCTCAGATCAATACCCAGGAAACCACTCATCTTATCTAGTTTCCAGTTAGTTTCTAATCTTAAATATGGTAAAGATGTAAATTTTATTGTTAAAATATTTTACTCAACACATGATAAGTTTCAACACATGAATATATATTTTACTCTATTCTTTATTTTCCCAATTGGAATGAGGCCCAATAAATTACCATATAATGTTAATTATATGGTTTACATACAACACATGTATATAATAGCAATGATAAATAATCAACCATCATCTAAAGTGCACCACACAACTGCATAAGCATTAAATATAAATAATTAATGCTTACACAGTCTGTCGACCAATCAGTCGACATACAATTAAATAATTGGGATTAGTGTACGCCAAATATCATCCCAATACCTGTGTGGGGTTTCAATCCACAAACACTAAATATTATTTGTGCAGTTGGGCGACGTGTAAAATTTATCGTCCCAATCAATATCCTTCAAATAGGTGTACATAAACAAACCGTCCGGTTTGTAAATGAATATTTATTCATTCACTTCATGTTAAAAATTATATTTTTAACGATAAAATATTTTTAACTATATAAATATTTTATTTCATTTCACATCACACAATCAATTTTCACCACAACAAACAATCAAACAAACAAGCCATCCATGGTCTGTGGACGACGGGTGTCGGGTGCTACTAAACGCCATCTGCATCCTACTATATATTTTTAACTAAAAAAGAAGAGTTAAATTGAGAAGTTCTCACCGACTAGCTAAACCAAACGCCACGACTCTTCATATGCATAAATTTTCGTCGTGCTCGCCTTTTGTCACTTTCGTCGTCCATAGCCACTACATATATAAAAATCACATTTTTATAATCACTCTATATGGATAAAAATTCTATTTTTGCACCGCTACTATATAGATAAAATTCTATTTTTATATCGCTACTATACAGATAAAAATCCTATTTTTATTACTCTACATGAATAAAAATCATATTTTTATTCTTCCTATGATATAAAGATCAAATCTTTTCGCTACAACATATATAAAAATCGTATTTTTACCTTGCTACTTCTATAAAGATAATATTTTTATATTATCTATTACATAAAAATCATATTTTTAATACTTCTACTTTATAAAAATCATATTTTCATACTTTCCACTATATAAAAATCGTATTTTTATTATCTCTAACATCATATCTTTACCTTATTCAAAATCGTTTCTTTGCTATGATATAAATCGCTTCTTTGTTCTGCTAAAAATAACTTCTTTATCTTCATAGAAATAATATTTTTATCTAGTAAAGATCATATCTTTACAACACCACTTCATTCATAGATATCATATTTTTATTTATGCCATATACGATTAAAAATCACATTTTTAGTTTAAAACTAAGGGTAAAGATCATATCTTTAATTGCATAAGCGAACAAAATTTTCAAAAGAAAACTCACCAGCGTTATCGTTGGTGGTATATGGCGGTGCCGGAGTCGTGGGTGGCCTGACAGTTGATGACAGGGCCCACATTGGCCGGAGCATCGGTTTCAAAGGGGGTTTGGGCTGTTTTGGGGTGGATTGGAGTTTAGAGGGAGTGAGGAGTGAAAGGGGAGGTCGGAGGCGAGAGGGGGGGGTCGGCGATGGCCTGACGTGGCCTGAGGCGGCTAGGGTTTCGTGGATGTGGGGGTGCGACGTCAACTAGAAGGGGAAAGGAGAGAGAGAAGGGGGGAGGTCGGAGCTGGGGAGGGCGTTGGTGGCGGGGGGAGGGCGTTGGTGGCGGGGGGAGGTTGGCGATCTTCGTAGGGGAAGGCGGCGCTGGCCGCGACGGGCGGTGGAGGAGGAGTGCGCGCGTGGATTAGGAGGGAGGCGGTTTTTTTTTTCTAAATCGATGTTTGACCAGAGAGAAGGAAGGAGAGAGGTAAAGGGGTTATATAAATATAATTATATTTTATTAAATTTTAAATTCCAAAAAGCAATCTTTTTTTATGAACTCGAAATCGAACCCACCGCCCATTGTCTATAACTAAGTACCCCCATTCAAAACATAATGGGATATGTATCGTAAGGTGATTCGATCGTTTGGATCAGTTTTCGTCAAAATCAAAATATAACTCTATATATTGAATTTGAACGCACATTTCAATTTACCGGGGCCACATACGAACTCAAAAAATTCCCGAAAAATATTTTCTAGCTTCATGTCGACGATACGGTCCTAACAAAACTAATTTCGTCAAATTCTGAGACCGTTTGAAAAATGGCCATTTTCCAGTCGATTAAAATCAACTGAAACTGGTCAAATGCGTTTTCCTTTGCCATGCTCACATATTGATTCGAAAAATTATGAATTTTGGAACCTAGCAATAACTTGACATCACAGATCCAACAAAAGTGGTTTCGTCGAAAACCGAGGTCGATTGCAAAATTTCCATTTTTAAGGGCTGAAATTCCAATGCTACTATTCTGAATTTTCAACTGGGCATAATTTTTGATTCCCGCTATGAAATTTCAATTTTTCGGATTCGTTGGAAAGATATTCTCAATTAGATTCTAATATTTTTGGTTTCATTAAAATTCGGTTTATTTTGCACCCGGTACATTCATTTGAACTTTGAAATCGAATTATCGAACTACCGCGCCGTTTTCAATTTCTTTTATATATGTAAATAAATATATATATTCTAACGACGATTTGAATAAATATATACTTCAATTTCTTTTCAAAATAAATTTCTCGTCGATATTATTTAAAATAATTCATTTTAAATATTCAAAATTAACTAAAATTTCCAAATTAAAATTTTTAAATTGGCCCAGATTTCCGGGTTATTACAATCTCCCCCACTTAAAATTTTCGTCCCCGAAAAGGAACGAAGCCGAAAGTTGTTTAACTAATCAACTCAACTTCCGTTATTTTCTTTACGGCTTAAGTTCTTCAACTTTTCAGTTTCTAAGAATTTTTCAAATTTTTCAAAAATTTGGCTAACACCCTAAATTTCCGAAAAATTTCGCCATAACCTCCCCTGTAGCGGGGACTTCGGGATATTTCATATAGCCTCCCATGGCCTTCTTCAATCCAAAAGAAAAAAAAGCCAAGCGGCTAGTCAATCGCCTCATAAAATCATCCAAACCCAAAGAAATACAATAAACATGTACCTATTTGTCGGGCAAACAATTTTATTCTTCTTCTCTAGCCTCCTTGCTATGACCTGTTCAATGTAAGTACATGTATATGCATGCATTTTCAAACAATTTTCAATATAGTTCAATATTCGGTTCAATTAGGCTAAATGGTTCAAAATTATCAAACACATAAACAAACAACACAACCATCAATCAATTAGTGGATTAGAATTTCAAACCATAACTTTAAAACATAGTCAAAAATCATATTTTTGATGCCAAATCACAACAAATAATCCTATGTAAGTTTTGGTTCTCACACCAGTATGATGGAAATATATAGATATCATGCCTTCGTCACTCGAAAATAAATACTGGTGACGGTATACTTCATCATCAGGACCATGTACGGGCGACTAGAGCGTGATTCTATATCTATCCAGTATATTAAAACTTCGAATATACGTTCATGACGCGTATATGTAAAATCTTTATATATTGGATTGTCCAAATTAATACAAATAAATATTCAAATACGAATAACTGAATTAAATTTTCAAAACAAAAATTGTTTTCATTTTAAAAATATACTCTTCACACTCGTTCTAGGATACTACTGATCCCATCTCTAACGAGTCATTCTAATTGGATATTACTAATCCAATATCTAATGAATTCTTTCGTTTGGTTCTAATGTGTCTTGTCATCGAGCTCTGTAAACCAAAGCTCTGATACCAAAATGAAGTAGCCGATGAAATCCGGTGGGCTTTGCAACCATCCCTTCATCCCCCAAGCAGCAGGTAATACCCACCGTAGCTCCCACATGGTCCCCCAGTACACTTGTTTTACGGCGACCCTCTCGAGCCTCCCGGCCATTGCCTAACCAACCCCCACAAGGGACATGTGGGGGTAAGAGTCTCCCGTTCGCCACCAAACCTCGAAGCGAGATCCCCCAATCATGACTGCAACAAGAACTGGTGATACTCCATTCTCGATCACTTTCCAAATTTAATAATTTAAATTATCAATTCACATTTCAATCTAATTACAGATTCATTTAAACTCCACTTAGTTTTAATCTTCTCAAAAATCAATATCTTGTCTTTAACTGGGTCAAAGAATCAATGTCACCTAATACACGATTCACGATAAACCCAAAATCACTTTTAAATTCAATTCCAATTAAATATTATTTAATTGGTACACTTCATTAAATCTAAATAGAAAGATTTAATCCTTTCTCAAATGGGTTCAAGAACAGTGTTGATGAAGACACCATTCACGACAAACCCCAAATCACATTTGATATTAAATACAAGGCTCTGAATAGAAAATATATCGGCTTATATTCAATATCAAATTCAGAAATCAACAAATATCATATTGGAAATAACGATATAAAATATATCTTTCAAATTTCCACAACCATCTCTGTATAATCACGAAATCCGACATCGAAATATTCCGAAAATAATTTCGATTCAAATCCATTCCAACTTTATATTGGAAATTCTGATTATTTTTAAAACCACTTTCAAATTCATTTTATTTATTTCAAAAATAAATTGATTTTAATTCTAGTTCAAAACTAGTTCATTTCAATAAAAATCTATTTTTATCTTTTCAAATATGGAATTTTTCATCCCAGTTTTTCGCAAATCATTCCTTATGATTTTACACAAATTATTGGTATTTTTAATAATTTTATCAAGGCCCGTACAGTCGATTTCCATCAACGACCATCGAACTACACTTACAGCGACCTTTTCCAAAATTGATTTGGACATAATTCCAAATCCAACCATTAGATTTCAAATTTCTAATATTCATTGGAAAGCTCTTTTCGATACGAACCCAATGGTTCCGGTTTTAGGAGAATCCGACGGTCGGATCTCCCGCAACGTCAATTCAAAGTCAATGGTCGAAATTCGCGAACTACCGTGGCGTGGCGCGTTCTATTCAGGCCATTATATATATAATATGTATATACAATATATTTTGTCGATTTCCTTTTAAAACATATTTTACAAATCGTTTTAAATTCGTTTTCGAAACGATTTCAACTTCATATTCAATTTCGAATCGAAATTGAATGTTCCACATCATCGATATACAAATGATAATATTTTCAAAGCGTTATATTTTGAAATCACTTCCTTTTCTATAATCATTTTAAAAACGAATATAATCGATATAAATATCGCTCAGGTCAAAATGGCGCATCTCTAATCAACACGGCTTTATATATTTCAATAAATTCGTTATTCTATTCAACAAATGAATATTTATTCTATTCAACACATGAATCTATATTCTTTCAACACATGACTAATCTCAACACATGAGTACTGTCAACACATGACTATTTTTATTATGTAATATATTTTATAAAATTTTGGTATGTATCGTTTGATTTTTAATCAGACTCCAACCGTAAAGTAGTAAGAGAATGATTCCCTAAGCATTAACCTCGAAGGCCGAAACCAACGTTAGATCAATACCCAGGAAACCTGCAATAACCCGGAAAATACGGGCCAATTTAAAATTTTTAAATTGGTCATTTCAAAGGATTTGAACAATTGAAATAGAATATTTCAATAAAATAGTGAATTAGAAATAGTGAGTTAGTTTGAAAATTTGAATTCAAACTTAGACTGACTGTGCAGGGTGGAAAATATAACGGATTTTAGTGAAACCAAAAATATTTAAATCTGTTTATCAATACCTTTCTAACGAATCGGAAAAATCGAAATTTCATAACGGGAATCAAAAGTTATGGCTGAATGAATTTTCAAAAAGGTCGCTATATAGAATATATAGCCCTGGAAAATTGATATTTTGCAAATGACCTCGGAATTCGACGAAACCACTTTTGTTGGGTCCGGGATGTTAAATTATTGCTAGATTTCAAATTTCATAATTTTTGAAGCAAGTATGTGAGCGTGGCAAAAGAAAATGTGTTTGGTCAATTTCTATTAAATTGGATCGACCAGAAAATGGCCATTTTTCAAATGATCTCAGAATTCGACGAAACTGGTTTTGTTGGGACCGTATCGTCAAAACATAGCTAGATTTATTTTTTTGGAATTTTTCGAATCAGTTTGTGGCCCTGGCAAATTGAAATGTACGTTCAGAGTTAAAAATTAAATGTTTTATACTTTAATTTGAAAAATAACTGACTGTAACAGTCGAATTAGCCAACGAAACATATCCCATTGTGTCCGGGATGGGGGTATTTAGCTTGGGACGACAGTCGTTGGACTTGAAAAGGAGTTCGTTGGAGAAAACACTATTTAAAAATTTAATAAAACCCTAGGCCAATCAGAATTTTTCTTTCATAAATTAAAATAAAAAAAAACTCCGTAACCCTCGACTTCAACGGCGACGCGTGCTCCTTTCTTCCCGACGAGATTCCGACCGCCTCAGCCCTCTATCGCCGCCGCCACCACCTTCCAGCGAACCGCCTCCTCCTCCTCTTCAAATCCGACCAACTCCCTCCACCCCTCGTCGCCGCCTCCGCATGAATCGGGCCCAGGAAGTCGCCCATTTCACATCGCTGCCCAGACCAGATACGACCACCGAGCCACCCCAAACCGCCACCGACAGGACCACCGCTCCTCCCTCTTCCACGTCAGCACCTCCGATCGTCCCCATGTGCCACGGATTTCACGAAAACCGCAACCCTAGTTTCGAACCACTTAGAAAGGTGAGTCCTTTTTGACGTCTGCACTTTGAAAAATCATATCTTTTTGGTGTGTTAACGAAATTCGATGAAACAGGAAACATCGAGACCGCAAGGAAGCTCTCTACCACATAGAAGAAGCCGCAGATTTTTCTGAGTCATCCACGATTTTCAGCACTCCGCAAACCAATGTGAGAAAACTAAATTAAATGAATTTGAATGGAAAATGTCGTGTATAAATTACACACGTGTTGTATACCTCATGTACATGCGTGGTGTAAGCTATATAAGCGAAGTATGAATTATACATGCATAGAATAATTGATATATGTGTTGAAATGCAAGTGAAATATAGAAGTTATAATATATATATATATATATATATATATACTCCCTCGTCCACAAACCATGGACGATATTTATTGTTGTGAATTGGTGTGAAATATTGGATGAAAAATACGAATGGTTGAATAATTGTTTGTGGTTGATATTGTTTAGTTGTGGTTGAAAAATACCCATTGGTGATTGAAATGAATTGGAAATATTTGTGGAAATAAAAATAAAACATGCCGCCTGCGTGCGAATTAGATGCATGAATCCCCATTGTCAAAAACCGCGAGGTTTTAAGGTAGAGCGAGGAGTCGTACTAGGGACGGTGCCGGTTTTAACTACCCTGCCGTTATGCTGCCGAAATTTTGAATAATATTCATGTGTTAGAATTATTTTCATATGTTGAAATTATCTTCATGCGTTGAAATTAAAGCCATTTGCTGAAACTATATCCATGTGTGGAAATGTTCATGTGTTGAAAAGTGATGTGTGAAAATTAAATTCATTTGTGAATGAATGAAGTGCTTAAACAATAAAAATCACATTTTTATAATATATATGAAGTAAGTAAAATATTCGCCTTATATATAAATAGTTCAACAATAAAAATTCCATCTTTCTTATATGAACAACATATATAAAATATCCATGTGTGGAAATGCTCATGTGTTGAGAAGTGTGTGTATTGGAAATGTTCATGTGTTGAATAAAAAGATCGAACAATAAAAATTACATTTTTATTGAAACTATGAAGTGTTGAAAACATCCATTTGTCGAATAAATATTTTAAGTGATAAAAATATTATTTTTATCATCTATGTGATATGCTAAAGATATGCGGACGTTGAAATAAATATTTGTGAATGAAATATTATTTTTAACATGCATAGGAACTAAAGAAAATAGTCATGTGTTGAAATCTATTTTAGTTCGCCAAAATTATCATCTTTGAAATGTGAAGTGTTAAAAATAGCCACTTGTTCAAATAAACATGCATGAGTTGAAATATACATTAATTAGCTAATGATATGATTTTAGACTATGCATGCAACATTAGAATGAATTGGGTTTTTAAACCAAAGTAAATCAAATATGAAGTTGAATGGAAAATGATAAGTGATAAAAATTGTATATATGTACATGCATATTTATTGAACAGGTTATATCAAAGGGGCTAGAGAAGAGGAATAAAATTTTGTGCCCAACAAAGAGGTACACATTTACTGTTTTGTTTGGGTGATGATTTTATGAGCCTTGGCTAGCCGCTTGACTTTTTCTTTTTCTTTTTGACATGAGACGCCCGTGTGGCTATTTGGGAATTTTCCCAGCCCCTCCCGTACAAAGGAGGTTATGGCGAAATTTTCCAAAATTTAAAGGCGTTAGTGAAATAATTGAAGTGAAAACGATATAGGAATTTTTGAATGAACTATATTTATATAAATATATAAATATAAATAAAATTAAAACAAAACGTGGTCGTGCAGTTCGTGTTTTGAAACCGTGATTTCAAACGACTAGTGCGGGAAATCCGACCATTGGATTTTCCCGAAATCGCAACCGTTGGGTTCGCCTCGGAAATATCTTTCCAACGACACCAACTTTGTGAAGATCCGACGGTTGGATTGTGTGGAATGTTTAATTCAAATCTGAAGAAAAACAGCGCCAGAACCGATTATATTTATATATATATATATAAATATAATTAAATTAAATCGAATAATGATGCTGCAGTTCATAAATTGAAATCGTAACTTCAAATGGCTAGTGTGGAAGATCCGACCATCGGATTTTCCTAAAACTGAAACCGTTGGATTCGTTTTGAAATGACCTTCCTAATGATATAAAATTTGTGAAGATCCAACGGTTAGATTTTCAGATATGTGTAAAACAAAATTAGTGAAAAATAGCGCCAGTGCATCGGCACGACCTGAAACGTCGTTTAATTAAATATGGCCATTTTAAATTAAATAAAAATGGCGATATATCGTTATAAAATACTATAGACGATATAGAGGGGAAATAAACCAATTTCGTTGTGTTTGCTTGATATGTGATGGTTGAATGTATTCAACATGAAGATTATAACTAAAGAACTGAAATGTGAATGTTGAATAGTCCAACCATGTGATTAATTGATTTGAAAATCTAAATATACGTGGGTTATTTGAAAAGGCCGAGTTCATCTCATTTCAAATAATCGATCGACGTTGAGAAGTCGAAGAGTCGAAGACGGTTGAAGACCGATGATCTTCACATTGGATGGATGGGCGCTACTGATGCTCGTGATTGGAGTAGCTACCATGAAGGAGCTGAAGTAGTAGCCATCCAAACATACTGTTGATGGTACGGATATGCGAGGAATTGGTGCCTCCGGTTTCGTTCAGACCCAGGACGGACTTGTAAATGGACTGTGTGTCTAACATTGGATTTTGTTATGTGCTGATTGATCTCTGTTAAATATATATCTGTTTAGCAGCGGAGAATTTATTCTCTTGCTTAACGCCCTTCTCTGAGACGTACGAGCTCAGAGGTTATGTATTGATAGAAATCAGTCGCATGGAGTGGATTGCCTGTGTGGCACGCCTAAGTGGCATATGATCAAGGCTTCTGTTGCAAAGCAAAATCTTGTGGTTGATGATCAAAGCATGGTCTGTGTGACGTAGCTTTGTGTATAACGTGAATTCGCGAGCCTCACACCTCGGTATGAGTCAAAAACGGGAGAGTGACTGCAGGGAGAGCACGACGTTTCTTTCTAGCTAAGGTGGTGTCAGTGACCTACCAGCCCTGACATTATATATACTTTTCACCTGTGTGGTTGTTGGAATGCGAGGCGCCTCGATATAGGTCTGTAAGGACCGGGAAACATGTGTTCAGGAATTGCCAATCCTCAAAAGTAAGAGAGGACCGGCCCTGAAGATCCAAGGATCATAGTGGGGTCCTGGGACATTTGCTAGAGTGTCTCGAATCAGAGAGGAGCTTGCCCCTTGCCTCGACTCATGAAGGAACCCAATTTCCAATACGAAATATGCGGACGTGATTGTATTACTAGTATGGCGACATAGTAGATGGTAGCTATGCCGCCTAGGATTGATATTTATGATTGAATTTGCTTTTGAAACATATATGCACTAGTAATAATATCAAACACTTTTGTTTTATTCGTATGAAGCATTTTTGGCCATTATAAGGTAAAACTCTATCCTCCGGCTTGCGTTGCATTGTGTGATGGGACCTGAGTATTATAATGGCTTCATTTTATAAAAAGCATTGCGATGGTTTAATCATTTACTTTATTTCATGCACTAGCACTCATTGGAGTAAACCCGTTCCGCGAAAGTGGCGTGGTCCTTTGATTTGCCTTATTATTGTTGTTAATAAGTTAAGTAGATTTCTCATACCAGTCCCATGACTGACTCGTAGTTTGTTTCACCTTGCAAACTCGAGTGCCCTCATTTTCACACGGGCAACCTAGTTACATGTTTCTGACGCACTTTTGGCTCATGGAAAGGCTTGACTACACCGTGCTGACTTGGATTTTCTCCACCATTATTGTATCTATATTATGATTCCGCCATTGGCGATGTAGACTGATATTTATTTTGTGTACTCTTTATGTATGATTCCGCCATTGGCGATGGTGACTGATTATGTATCATTATGCACTAAGTTGTATCCTGTACTGTGCTCTCTGATGTGATGATATCTATATGATTCCGCTATCATATGTGTGTAAATTATTCTATTTTCTGTCTATGCTATTATCTGTGAACTGTTAATGATGATTAATGTGTGATATTCCAATGATTATCCTTAACACCGTGTAACGGGGTTTTGGGATCGTCACAGCTGGTATCAGAGCTTTGGTTAACCTTAGTTCTGGAGTCTAACACATTAAACACTTCGTCAAAATAGAATCAGTAGTATTCTAAGGCGTGTTGCTCATTAGAGATAGGACTAGTAAAGTCCTAGAATGAGCCGAGCAGAATAGCAAAAACAATTTGATCAGTCCATCGTTATCTTTCCGTAAATTTTCTGCTTAACTATTCAATAAACTATCATTTCTGTTAGCTGACTCTTTCCTTGCTTATACAGAATTTGAAAATTGGCTACCAGAGCAGCCGCCGCTAGAGGAGGCCGTGCCGGCCGTGGCAGAGGACGGGGAGAAGCCCCAGTTCAAGAAGGACCTCTGATACAACCTCTGACCGCTCAATACTTCGAGCTAGACCGTGTAGCTAAGAGATATAAAAACCTATGAGGCAAGACCTTCTCGGGAACTGGCACAGTAATAGAGGCCCTTGCATGGCTCAAAACATGCGAGAAAATAATGGAAGGCCTAAGGCTTGGAGACCAAGATAAAGCTATTATGGGCGCCTGGCTTATGTAGGAACAAGCTGAACTATGGTGGGAATCTCTCACCGCCGGGAATAGAGAAGCTGGAAGAACATGGGATGGATTCAAAGAACTCTTCAAGGGGAAATATGTCCCAGAACAAGCACTGGAACGAATGCACGATGACTTCGCCAACCTCCAGCAGTGGGATCTTTTAGTGCAGGATTATCTGAATAAATTTACACTGTTGTCGCCCTATGCTCCGGAGCTCGTCTCCACTGCAAAGTCCAAAAATAAGAGGTTTATCCTTGGGCTAAAGTGACAGTATCATGATAGAGCCATGGCCCATGTCAAGCTGGAATTTAACGAATTGGTGGAAATGACATGCAACTACGAAGACCTTGACCAAAGGCATCTGGAGCAGGATCGCTCTAGAAGCCAAGCCGGGAACAAACGCAAGCCTGCTGCGAATCAAGCTCAGTCAAGCCAAGCAGCATCCTCAAAACCTCAGACTGGCAAGCCGCCGAGAGGAAGCTGCTTTAACTGTGGCAAAATGGGGCACTTCTCTAATGTGTGCACAGCCCCGAAGAGGCAGAAGACAAATTCACAAGGTTCAAGCCAGGGTTCTCAGAACCCTCGCTCCTGCTTTAATTGCCGCAAGACCGATCATCTAGTCAAAGACTGTCCTTTGCTGAAGAAGGCCACAGTAGCTCACGTGTATGACGGGTCGAGCCCGCCAGCTGCTTCCGATGGAGCAGGTAAACCCGATGTTTTGGGAGGTACCCTTACAATTAAAAATATTCCTGTTACTGCATTGTTTGACACAGGTGCATCACGTAGTTTTATTGCTAGTAACACAATGCACAAATTAAAGTTAAAACAGAGGAAGCTTAAAGATTCGGTTGGTGTACATAATCCGATAGGAGGATCTCTTATTCTCGGTTCATATTGTAGAGTGCCAGTCTCTTATTCTTCCTACAAGTTTCCTTTTGATTTAATCGTTATGAATTTTCCCGAATTCGATATCATTCTCGGGCTGGATTGGTTAACGAAATACGAAGCCGAAGTGAATTGTGCGGAAAGAATCGTTAAAATTCGAACGAAGCTTGGATAAATTACGGTACCCTGTCATGGTTCGAATCCAGATAGAGAAGAATTCTGGTCGGCGTTAGAAGTTATCCCCACTTCCTTGGAAAAGATTCCGATTGTTAGAAACTATGCGGATGTGTTTGAAGAAGTTGAAAACTTACCTCCGCAAAGACAAATAGAATTCCGGATCGATCTAATTCCCAATGCCAGACGGTGGTACATTCAATTCGCAGAATGACTCCAAAGGAAAAAGAAGAATTAGGCGATCAAACTCGCCAACTGTTGTGGAAGGGTCTAATCATACCTAGCTTTTCTAATTGGGGTGCAGCTATTGTGTTTGTCCCAAAATCTGACGGTACTCTTCGATTATGCGTTGATTACCGAGACCTCAACAAACAGATGCTCAAAAACAAGTATCCATTACCCCGCATCGATGATTTGCTAGACTAATTGAATGGGGCGAGAGTATTTTCCCGAATGGACCTAGCTACAGGTTTTCATCAATTGAGAATAGCAGAAGAGTGTGTTCCTTTGACAGCTTTCAGAGGTCCAGACATATTTTATGAATGGTTAGTAATGCCGTTCGGCCTGTGCAACGCTCCAGCATACTTTGTCTATCTAATGAATAGAGTGTTCAGGGGAGTTCTGAATAAATTTGTCCTCGTATTCATCGATGATATTTTAATCTACTCCAAATCAAAACCCGAGCATGAAAAACACTTAGAACAAGTATTGGAGATTCTAAGAAAGAACATTTTCAAAGCCAAATTCTCTAAATGTGTCTTCTGGCAAGAAGAAGTCAAGTTTCTTGGCCATGTCGTGTCAGAGGAAGGGATTTCTGTAGACCCAAGCAAAATAACAGCGATTCAAGACTGGAAACAACCCACAACTCCCACAAAGGTTAGAAATTTTATGGGGTTGGCTAGTTATTATCGTAAGTTCGTTAAGGATTTTTCGAAGATATCCGGTCCGTTAACGAATCTCACAAAAAAACATGAGAAGTTTAAGTGGACTTCCGACTGTGAAGAAGCTTTTCAGGAATTGAAATCGAAACTGACAACTGCTCCAGTGTTAACCATTATTGATGGTAATCAGGATTTAACGGTTTGGACAGATGCTTCTATTAGAGGTCTTGGTGCAGTGTTAATGCAAAGAGGCCAAGTAGTCGATTATGCAAGCCGCCAACTGAAACCACATGAGAAGAATTATGTGACTCATGATCTTGAGTTGCTAGCTATCGTTTTTGCTTTGAAAATCTGGAGGCATTATTTATTGGGCGAGAAATTTGTGCTGTACACAGATCATCAATCATTGAAGTATTTATACACCCAGAAAGATCTGAATTTGAGACAACAGCGTTGGCTAGAATTTCTTGCAGCGTATGATCTTGATATCCTGTATACGCCGGGGAAGGCTAACGTAGTAGCGGATGCACTTAGTAGGAAAACCGCAATCGTTGCTAATCTTATACACTACACCATAATGGTCATTTGGCAACACTTATTTTTTTCAATTAATAACCCTTACTTGTGTTACAGTTTAATCACAAAAATATGTGTTGCTATGTTAAAAATGTGTTACTAAAAATATAAATTTATAATTTTTTTATTTCTAACACTTATTTGGGTTGGTAGGCCTTGTTCTCGAGGACAAAAATGTAAACAGCATGCTACTTTTTCCCGTAACCCAATTAACGCCCGTCTCTAACGCTTTTTTACTTCAGAGGCCGCACTAAAAAGAAATTCATTTTCAACGATTTCGAGTTCTTCTTTAAACGAAAGGGAAGACTTCCGCAATTTCCAGTTCTACGTCTGATTCAAAGGAAACTTGATTTCAAGTTCAAGGAAGCAATTTCGAGTTCGACGTCAGGTGATTTCCGCGATTTTGGCTGATTTTAGCTTCACGATGATTTCGAGTTTGGCTGATTTCAAGTTCGACGTCAGGTGATTTTGATCTAAGATTGTGATTTAGTCATGTTCAGATTATTACCTGAACCCTAACTACAAGTTTGTCGAGTATATAAAAACACAATGCACATTCTTGATGTTTCTAAACAAACCCTATAAATGACGGGAAATACAGTCCTCTACGAAATTTTATCACCGCCATCTGTTGAGGCTTCAAGGAGGCTTCCAACAGCTTTCTTCACTATCATAGCACTCGGATCTATCACAATAGTCACTTGAATCCTCAAAATAGTTCGATCTTCAAGAGATGTTGAGATTTTGCTAGAAACTCTTGAAGTTCATTGCTTTCCCTCGAACCTGAAGTGCTAGAGTGATTTCTTGACTTAAGGAACTTGCAGTTGGCAGGAGCTTTGTTCTCTTGTGGAGAACTACAGTCTCCTTTACACCAGACTGATAAGTTGTAGATCTTGTTGTTTAGAAGACTTTTATAGTGATAGCCGTCTATTCTTTTGACTGTAAAGTTCAAATGCTTAATAAATTCTTTGTTCAGGATATGTGGTTCTTATGAAACAGTGGTGGGTGAGCGATAACCTCATATTCTTGCAATAGGTAAGATTAAATTGTTAAAATTCCTGTCTATCTCAATGTTTTTACTAGAAATAAAGCTATTGTTTTGAGTACCCTTTGTATTATTTATTTAAGAATAAAAGTGGCCTCCTCCACAAAGATAATTAAAAGGTTGATGCCACTGCCCTTTACGAAAATGCGGTTGATTGGAACTGCCACGAGAAATATTTGAACATTATTTCTTGCTAAGTAAGAGTGTCTCAACCTTGTTTTCATAATTATATGTCTTACCAATAGTGGTGAACCATCTCATCTAAGCTGTCTTGAAAGTTTTCCGATAATAATTTGACAACTGTATATATGATTTTTCAAAGTAGGAAACTGTTTCTTTCTTTGTTATTGTGGAGTCATGATTTCTTTCATGCCGTATGTGATACAGCACAATAGTTAATACAATTGATGTTATTTTGTATTTTATGGAATTGGGCTTGATTCTTTCCTAAATATAGCCAGTTTATTTGCCTAATATTCTGAATGCTACAACTTTGATTGAAATTCAAGTTACATTTGACACTGTACCATATTTGACTTGAATATGAACGACCAAAGAAATATTTTTTTTAATGTTTTCTATGTTTGATTTTCACAGTAGACAGTGCTTTCACTTTCTTTTTCATTTTAAGCATCTATCTTTTGTAAACAGCTTATCTAGAATGATAAAATAGGAACAATGTGATATTTTTGGACCCAAAAAAAAGGTTTATCGAGTTCAACCGTCCATGACAACTATTTCGAGTTGTTTATTGGATTGGCTGTGCTATTCTACATTTTTCTTACCTCAATTTGTTAATGTTTAAACAAAGTATTTCATGGTTGAATAGTATGATCCTGTTTCCACCATAAAATATAATCGCATGTTAATGAATGCAAACGGATGTGGATATGGCTATATCCGAATATTTAAATCTGTATCTGAATCCGCATCCAATATCCGCGGATACTGAAGAAGCAACATCTGTGTCCGCATCCGCGGATATTTTTCGGATATCTGAAAATATCCGCATTTGAAAAATGAATCCGGATATTTCCAAATATCCGAAAATATACGAAATATCCGCATCCGAAAAACGAATCTAGATATTTCTGAATATCCGAAAAAATCCGAAATATTCGCATTCGAAATTGAATAAGACATATGCTATACTAAATTTTCTTAAACTAAAACAAAACAGATTAATCATTTACTTTCTCAAGCAAGATCACACACTCAAACAAGTTCATACACAATAGTAGTACATAAAAGTGCAATACACAAAATACCAAACAAATTCGTCTGCTAATACAATTCAAATTAAAAAAACATAGAAACAAAGATAAATTTTGTTCTTTCTTCCATCCAGCATAACTTCTCAACATTTCCTGTTTAAGAAAAACAAGATGATGACAATAAAGATAATGACAGAAATATACATAAGAAGCATCAAATTAAATGCAAGATAACAAGCTGCTGTGAACATCAGCAAATCATCGCTGCTGCTATCAGCAGCGATGAACTGCTGCAGCTATCAGCAGCGAACTGCTGCTGCGAGCAGCAGCAACAGCGAACTGCTGCAGCAGTGAACACTTGTTATTCACATATATGGCTGTAGCAGCGAACTGCTAATGCAGCAGCAAACAACGAACAGCTGCTGTTCGATAGGATCGTAGCGATGAATGTTCGCATATATGGTTGCCTATACATATTCTCAGCACATGCTTGAATAAACCAATATTTTATATCTATTAATTCTTGATGGACTATGCTTTCAGTTTAATAAGATAGCAATATGCATAAATATTGAAATATTTAATGGGTTACCTTTTTATTTTAATTATATATGAATGGTGGATAATTTAATCCTATTAAAGGGAGGGTTGCATTCAATAGGAAAGAAATGATAGGATAATATTTACATGATCGTACAACAAGCCTCTGTTTTACTAATTCTATTGACTGCTCTTTCTATATTTGTAGCTAAAAATTACATCAAGGGAGATTATAAAAGATAGCCCAGATTTTTTAACCAGATTGTTATATTTACTATTTAAACTTCACTTTGAGAGAGATAATGAAATGTAGTATGAATATTTATACTGTCTGTTATATTCTTTATTTCCTAATACTGTTCATAATTTTATTGTTCACCAGTTAATGCCTAATGCATCAAGTATAGTTTTTATTTAGGAAAAAAAAGTTGAAAGAGTTAGGGCGACAATCACATATGTTTAATATGGAAGTCATACATTTGTGATTCGGATTTCTAAATTCTTGGCTTTTGGGATAATTTCCAATTATGATCCACATACAATTGTCCTTAAAGTCCATCTAACATTTTTTTCTTTCAAGTATTCATAAATTCATTCATCAATTCAATATTATATGTTTATACTTCATACGTTGTGCATATGTAGTGGAACTTATGATACTTCTGTAATAATGGGCCCAGTAAACATCCTTGCTAATTAAGCAACCCTCTTTCCTAACATAGATTTGTAGTTTTAATTTGTTGAATTGGTTGTTTGGGAGACCTAGGGAGACCAATGCATTTGGCTACTCAATGAGACACTTGAAATGTTGGAGAAAAAGGAAAATATGCTCTTGAAAAAGGCTTCTGGGACTTGCATGGCAGTACTATCCATAAGTGTATCAAAATTATTTCCAATACTAGCTACCATTGGATGTAATGACCAATGAGCATAAGCTTGAATATTTGCATTGACTACATGACCTGGATCTGCCATTTGAGCCCTAGGTGCATCTGTAGCAGGCTTCATCAGATCGGTTTGCTGTTTCAACAACTGATTGAACAACCTGATTTGTTTTACTATCTTCAACCTTACATAGTATGCTTTGAAAAAAAAAAGCATTTTTTTCCCATTATCTCCCATATTGCAGTAGTAACAGAAGGTTCAATTCTAGCTTCTCTAGATAGGGCCTTTACCACTTCTCTTTTGCTCTTGTACAGCTGCAGGCAGCCTTCTATTAAAGAATAAACATATTTAAGAAGGTTGAGAATTTTCATGTTATGTTTGCAGGTTGCGAATGACATTGAATTTGCATCAGCTATTGGATCGTCTTCAAGGATAGCATATTCGAGAAGAGGGTCATTTATAATAGGTGTGCACATGTTCACTTTATTCAATTTTCAAAGATAATATGTATTTTTTCTGTAATTTTGTCTATGCTAAATATGAATTAATTCTTTTCAAAGCTTTCGATAACCAATATAGAGATAGAAAAGTATGTTGCAATATTATTATGCATAAGTTATTTATTGAGTTTGACAAAATAAGCCTACTTAGAGATATGAAGTATGGAAAGAAAGTATGTTGCAATATTATTATGCATGCGTCCTGAAATATTTAGGAACACGTAATTTGCTACTTTTATTATTGCACTTATGGACTTATGGGATATATCTGGGTTATAAAGAATGTATTTGGCAAAGCTCATCTATGAGATTACTTTCTTTATTAGTTCTATTTTACTGTTATTATTTGATTTCTTAATCAGTTCTATTTTAGTCAGGTAAAGACAGCAGATTCTATTTTAGTCAGGTAAAGACAGCAGATTCTATTTTAGTCAGGTAAAGACAGCAGATTTCTTAATCAGTTCTATTTGATTTCTTAATCAGTTCTATTTTAGTCTAGTTGAAGGATATACTCATCAGATCAATTATTTATCCTATAGTTTTATTTTGGTTGCTAAGTTTTAATCTAGCAGCTAATTGTAAATTAACACAAGTTCCAATTTTCTACGGAAAGAAAAATAATAGTTAAATTCCGTTGTAAATAGTGCATTTAACCAAAAAATTGTGGTGAGCTGTAGTTGTAGGAAATGGGTTAGGTGAAGACTGAATTTGAACTAAAAATGTAAACAGAAGTGTAAGAATTGAATAAAGGACCGTGAATGTTGCCAGTTTCTTTCTTTGCAATGAAAGGTTTTCAAAAATACAAAGATGTACGCAAAGTTACTTGACTAAATTTGTGACTGAAATGTAAAACCAGAGTTGTATAATGTGAGAGAAAAAAATGTACAAGCTAAAACCAAATGTAGTCCAAAATGACGGAAGATATAAAACCTGTAACATATGATTCTGCTACTGGGCACTGTCATTAGACACTGTCTGCTTTATATAATAGACACCGTCCCTCGACCTTGATTCATTTTGTGGACTATCTACCTGTTAATGGTGCTGTTTGTCTTTAACCTGAGTCCCTGGGTTTACAGCAGGGTTTTACTCTGTTAAATTAAAGTTAAAATAAAATTATTTTTGGCATACATACATATGTTAACTGTCCTCCTAGTTAGTATACTTCTCAAATGGTTGGTTATCAGAACAAAACCCAAGTGCATATATTAGTATTTTTGTCATTTACTTGAACCCGCCAAGGCACCACTAGGATATTACTAGCACATACATGGTTCTGTTATTTCCTTCGATCTGCTTGAGTTAATACATTGTACATCTTTGCACAAGGTGCCGACTTATTTAGAAATGTCGTCAAGGTGCCGACTTATTTAGAAATAACCATTGAACTTTGAAAAATAGGTGGAACCGTGTAATTCATCTACAATTTTGCACTTGGAATCTATATTTAATAGTGATTGCATTTTGAGACTACCGTTGTTTATTTATTTTCTACAGATGTCCTCCTACTCAAGGCCTTCGACCGATTATCATGACTACTTCCTACGGTATTGTCCATCGGCCTATTCAGACGATTCAGGCGATCCTACTCAAATTGTTTGCTCAGCCGAATCTCAGACACCAACTCCGTTTAGCGTCTACGAGAGAATAGAGTCGAGTTTAGAAAAAGATTTGGCATTATTAAGTGTTCAGAATGATATGGCATCGCCTACCAGATCGACCACACCTACAAGATTGCCACCCCTACCAACATGCTATGTTGAAGAAGCACAATCTCGAAGGTTGTTATGCCGTTGCAACATTGAACCAATATTCAGAACATGCTATTTAAATAAAAATGTTGGTCGCCGATATTTTATTTGTGCAAATACTGGAACTCTTAGAGATTGTGGATTCATCCACTGGATTGACGAACCATTATGTGATCGTGGTGTGGAATTTGCATTGGAGGTTCTTGAAGAAAACAAAAGGCTTAAAAAAGAGCTTAAATTGAAAGATTTCATCGAGCTCAATAGACAAAAGATGTGTCAAAATTGAAAAGGTATGACTTTGAACTTATAACATTTTCTGCTATTTGAAACTTAATTGATGTTATTAAATTAAATGCACGCAGAAAGCAGTAGAAGAAGCAGAGAAAATGAGAAAAATTGGTGGTACAAGCTATGCAAATTTTTGGATGTATGGTTCGTTATATAGTTGGAGTTTCGCGTTTGGTACTTGTAGACTTCAAATATGAAAAACATCTTGCATTATGTTAATTCTGTATTGTTATTACTATGGAATCAGATATTGTATATGTATTAAATTTAGTATCTTTATGTATTGAATTTTTTTGTTAGTTCATACTTTGCTGTTATCATGAATATGGATTTTTTTTCCTTATTGATTTGGTTACATGTTGCTATGTTGAGATAATTCCATAGCTGAATGAATGCATATTAAATAGAGCTTGTGCTATCTTATATGCAAATATTAGCGTTGCATGTTACCAACGCTTATAAGTGTTGCGAATATAATATTTCCAACGCTTATAAGCGTTGTGAATGAATATTTGCCAACGCATATAAGCGTTGCGAATGAATATTTGCCAACGCATATAAGCGTTGGGAATGAATATTTTCCAATGCTTATATGCGTTGGTAATACATTACCACGCCCCCATAGCAATGCTAATAAGTGTTGCGGAAATTATTTGCGACAATTATACTCGTTGGCAATCACCTGTTTTGGTGTAGTGATAATTACGCCAGGATTGATTGATAGGATTTCAGCCCTTCAAAAAGACGATGAATTCATTCAGAGAATCAGTCAGAGGGTTAAGGAAGGTGAAACCACAAGTTTCCGTATTGACAAAAAGGGGGTTCTCAGGTTAAATAATAGGATTTGCATTCCAAATATTCCAGGCCTTCGAAGGGAAGTGCTAGACGAATGCCATAAATCCAAATTTTGCATCCATCCTGGTGTGAGTAAAATGTACCACGATATCAAACGCACTTTCTGGTGGAGGGCAATGAAGAGGGATATTTCTTTTTATGTTAACAGATGCCCTACTTGTCAATTGGTCAAGAGCGACCAACAGAAGCTAGCTGGACTGTTGCAACCGTTGGAAGTCCCAGGTTGGAAATGGGAATAGATTTCCATGGATTTCATAGATGGTTTTCCGTGAACCAGGAAAGGTAATGACAGCATTTGGGTAATCGTAGATCGCTTCACGAAGACTGCCCATTTTATACCTGTCAGATCCAATAGAACCGCTCAAAGTCTAGCACAGATAAATTTCAAAGAAATCGTTAAGCTGCATGGAATTCCCATCAGCATAGTCAATGATAGAGACCCGATATTTGCTAGTAAATTCTGGGAGGCTTTCCAGACAGAATTGGGATCGAAACTGAATATGAGCACCGCTTATCACCCTCAAACAGATGGCCAAACTGAGCGGGTGAATAGAATTCTAGAAGATTTATTGCGGGCTTGTATAATTGATTTTGGTGGGCCATGGGAAGATCACTTGCATTTGGCAGAATTCTCATATAACAATAGCTATCAAGCAAGTTTGAGGATGTCGCCATTTGAAGCATTATATGGCAGACCGTGCAGATCTCCAGCATGTTGGGTAGAACCTGGCAATAGACTTGTGTTAGGACCCGATATGATTAGAGAAGCATCTGATAAAGTCGACTTCATCAAAAAGCGATTGAGAACCGCACAAAGCCGACAGAAAAGTTATGCAGATTCTAGAAGAAGGGATTTGACATTTGCTGTTGGTGACCATGTTTATTTGAAAGTTTCTCCGATGAGAGGAGTAATCAGATTTGGCAAAACTGGGAAGTTGGCACCGAGATTTATTGGTCCCTTTCCTATACTCGAACGAATTGGAACTCTTGCTTATAGGGTTCAATTACCAGATTGGTTGCCTGGAGCGCATGATGTATTTCACGTATCTCAACTTAGAAGACATGTGCATGATCCAGATCTTATTGTAGAAGAAGCAGCGCAACAGGATATAGATATAACTCTAGAATTAGCAGTCAGAAGAGAGCCATTAAAGATTGTTGGCAAAGAAACTAGAGAACTAAGAAGCAAAAAGGTTCATTTAGTTAAAGTGCAGTGGAGCAGTGATCCTAGAGACTGTACTTGGGAGACTGAGGAAAGCATTAAGCAAGCTTACCCCAAATGCAGAGTGGACATCTCTGACTAACTCCGGTGCAAGGTACCTTTACAATACTTTACATTTACATTTTGTTTCCTACTTTACTGTTGTTTCCTTTTCGAGGACGAAAAGTTTTAAGTGGGGGAGATTGTAATAACCCGGAAAATACGGGCCAATTAAAATTTTTTAAATTGGTCATTCCAAAGGAATTTGAGCAATTGAAATAGAATATTTCAATAAAATAGTGAATTAGAAATAGTGAGTCAGTTTGAAAATTTGAATTCAAACTTAGACTGACTTTGCAGGGTGGAAAATATAACGGATTTTAGTGAAACCAAAAATATTTAAATCTGTTTATCAATACCTTTCTAACGAATCTGAAAAATCGAAATTTCATAACGGGAATCAAAAGTTATGGACGAATGAATTTTCAGAAAGGTCGCTATATAGAATATATAGCCCTGGAAAATTGATATTTTGCAAACGACCTCGGAATTCGACGAAACCACTTTTGTTGGGTCCGGGATGTCAAATTATTGCTAGGTTTCAAATTTCATAATTTTTGAAGCTAGTATGTGAGCGTGGCAAAAGAAAATGTGTTTGATCAATTTCTGTTAAATAGGATCGACTAGAAAATGGCCATTTTTAAAACGATCTCAGAATT
Source organism: Allium sativum (assembly GCA_030737875.1). NCBI lineage: Eukaryota > Viridiplantae > Streptophyta > Magnoliopsida > Asparagales > Amaryllidaceae > Allium > Allium sativum. The sequence continues at coordinate 154,103,731 of CM060918.1, read as the reverse complement.
CGACGAAACTGGTTTTGTTGGGGCCGTATCGTCAAAACATAGCTAGATTTATTTTTCTGCAATTTTTCGAATCAGTTTGTGGCCCTGGAAAATTGAAATGTACGTTCAGTGTTAAAAATTAAATGTTTTATACTTTAATTTGAAAAATAACTGTAACACCCCACGTCCATTAATGTCACTCACAAAGGGAATGCATTAACTTCCATGGAGGTTTTAAGTGAATATAGAACAGTAAAATTACAACAAGACAGATATAAAATAGTACTTGGAAATTCAAAAACTTTATTTCATTGTAGCAGAAGTCAAAACATGTTTGATTACATCATAACACCACATTCAATGTCAAGTACAATATCTATCTTGATAAAACAAGTACATAATCCCATTACATGAATAGCCATTAAAAAGAAAGATAACAAGCTGGACTTTACTTCAGCAGTCCAAGCTTTCCAGAAGATAAGCGATCCAACTAGACTCCACTAGAACTTGGCCCAACCTGCGGACCTGAAGGGAGAAAAAGGATGGAAAAGAGGGGGTCAGACATAAAGTCTGGTGAATATGATAATTCTACAATACTATTACCAAAATAACTGGACTAAGGCATAAGCTGGAAAACAAGAAAATGTCTATGAAGAGCAGATTAAGGACATAGACAATCGCTAAAGGCAACGTTATAGGCGCTCCTAAATACTAAAGGATAAACACTATACTGCACCACACCAGTCACCCTAAAGATTCATCCCACTTAGCTTCACTTAGAAACTTTCCCAATGGCTTTACGTACCCCTAGCTGACTACATAGGTGCCGCCTGCCCCTATCTCCACTAGGTGTACCCTACTTCCCATTATTCGATCGGCTCCCTAACTCGTAGATACCCGTGCTGGCCCCACAGTGGGGTGTATCACTCCCCTAAAGTGGCAACCTGATACAACGGACATGCACGGCTTATACCTACACGATGCAACAACGTCTTACCTACCAGCCCGGGTCCACACACGCATATGAAACCCGTTGGACTTGCGTTGCCACCGCTCCCTGTTTTGGCCTCTTATAGTCAAACCCAGTATGCGGTCCTCGTCCTCGACTTGGGTCGAGCCCACAAAGATACGTTTTGGGATACTGGTTGAAATGGGCCCCCACTATTTACCACAAGCATTCCACCTAAGCTTGTCCCCATTAGTCCATCCCACTTAACCCACTTAGTCATGTTCATTTACATGTGTGTTTGGTTAAGTCTAATCGTATTTCAAATGCCTCTAAAGGCAACCACCAGATTCCTCATGCCACCCAAGGCACCTACTTAACCCCCATGTCCCACCTTACATGATTATCTGGTTAAGTATTTCTTAGTTCATTAAGGCCATAACCTCATAAAGACCTCTCACATTAGACTGGCATTTATGGCAGCTGGATTTGCCGGGCGGGTCCGGGCAGTCTTACACCATAAAAGAGTCTAACCTCGTGTCTTTACAACTGTTATGCTTTAGTTTGGGCCTAGGACCTCTCACATTGGGCCGACATTTGTGACTACTGGATTTGCCGGGCGGGTCCGGGCAGGTTTACATCACAAACGGGTCCAACCTCGTGTCCTAAGCATTGATTATTAATAATAATCCACTTTCCCCCAATTTTAATAATTCCCTACTTGAATTATTAATTACTTCCAATTTTTAACAATGTCCATAATTGACTCAATTATGGACATCCATTCATGGTATGCAAAATCTTACAAAATTGCACCCAATTTATTAATTCCTAATATTACCCCTACCCCACGTTTGAACGTTTATTCGCAAAATATATGTTAGACTCGAATAGCCTAACTCATAGCATAAAAGAGATTATCATAATAACAACATGTATATGTGACCAAATGAATCATAATAAGGGGTGAAACTTGCATATGTCCAACTTGCATAGATAATACATGTCATGGACCTAAAGGTGTCAACTTGTTCAAAATTCACCTAATATAATCTCAATCAATTTTCATAAACTTACATATGAACATGTGTGAATCAACATCATCTAATTTTTTAGCAACATGGTTTTATATGGGTACACCTAACTCAATAGGCAAATTCCCATAATCAAGTTTTATTTAATTATAGTTTCAAGTTTATGGGTACACCTAACCTAATAGGCAAATTCCCATAAACAAGATCCATTTAAATTAAGAAAAAAAAACAAAACTTTAAGCATGATCCAACAGCATGATTTTTCAACATAATATAGCATGATTTATAACATGGCATAGTATGATAGTATAACATAGCTTGACATGATTCTCAACATAGCACGACATAGCATAAAAGAATTTACAACATAGCATGACATAGCATATATAATTTACATCATACGACAACATAATAACATAATAAGAGATCCACAATATATAGAATTTACAATTATAAATCACATCACTTTCTTGTGATCCATTCATAACTGAGTCAAATTGGTTTGTAATAGTCTTGTGAGAATCATCATACTCACCAACAAAAGAAAAGAATTAGAGAAAGAGAGATCTTTTGATTTGATTTGTGTAGATTTAGTTGTAGATGATTAGGCTTCCTCTTCTTAGTTTGTGACGGCTACGCTGAACTCCATGGCAGCAGCATGACGGTAGCTTCTCTAATTTTACAAGTGATTTAGGTTTAGGGTCTACCCACTTATTTATAGATTTTAGAATGCATTTAGGCCATTAGATTTAACCTAGAAATAACCGCAGCCGTTCAGACAAGATGGGGTTTATCTTGTTGACTCAGCAATGAGTCAGAAGTGACTCAACAAACACTCAGCAATATATATATATATATATATTCTACAATGTACACATTAGATACATCCCCCCCTTTTACACACTTATTATTGTTTTTATATACATATTAGATACATCCCCTCTCTTACACACTTATTAATATTATTATATTCATATTAGATACATCCCCTCTCTTACACACTTATTAATATTTTTATATTCATATTAAATACATCCCCTCTCTTACATACTCATTAATATTTTTATATTCATATTAGATACATCCCCTCTTCTACACACTTATTATTATTTTAGCAACTTTAGTGTTAATAGAAAATTCGTGGTGTTACATTCTCCCCTCCTTTTAGGATTTCGTCCCCGAAATCTTCAAGTCTGGAAGAATGTATATCCTACCATCCAAACGTCCATCTACTCATCCATCATACACAGGCATCCATTGTCCTTACAGACTTCTAATGCTTTCATGTTTAAATGCACAGTGTGTGTATATGTCCGTATCTAATGCAAAATCAGGCGGTCCACTGATTCAGTTGACCTCCTTAACGCAACTATGATCGTGCCATGCATCCATTATGTATGCAAAAGATTCTTAATGCTACATAATACTTCTATATGCGTGCACAACCATCATCTGAATGCAGCATCCACATGATAATACAACCATCGTTCATCCATTTTACTAAATACATCCATATATATGCAATATGCAATATGTAGTGACTGAGCCGATCTAGTGCCTAAAGTGTGTGTATATATGCATCCACGAGCAACCACTAGCAAACACTTGCATCCATTTTGCATCCATCATACATAACATGTCTCAAACACATGTTTCAACCATAGGATTATCCTAACTAAAGGTCAAAGATACTAATGAGAGGACATACTAAAGATAAGATAAGATAAGCTAAGCGATAAAGGAGAAATTAAAAGACATACCCTCAAAAAGAAAAGGGTACAACGAACGCATCTTCTCTTCTGTCTCCCAAGTTGCGTTGCTCTCATCATCTCCCCATCGCACTTTAACCAGTCTGACCTCTCGATTCCTCAACTTTTTGATCTCCAACCCAAGAATGCATGTAGGAGCTCGTCTAATTGTTGCATCACGCTCTATTTCCACCTCTTTAAGCAAGCTCGGCTCTACCACCTCCGCGGTCTTGTGCAAACACTTCCTCAAATGTGATACATGGAATACGTCGTGTACTCCACTAAGTTTCTCAGGCAACTCCACCCTATATGCCATCTTCCCAATCCTGTCTTTTACAGGAAACGGCCCTACAAACCTTGGTGCTAATTTCCCCACGGACCCAAAGCGAACAACATTCTGTAACGGAGATACTTTGATAAAAACCATGTCCCCAATGTCAAACTCAAGATCTGTCCTCCTCTCATCAGCATACGATTTTTGCCTATCTTGTGCTGCTTTCATCCTCCTTCGAATCAACTCAATCTTCTCCGAGGTTTCCCTAACCATATCGGGCCCAAGTAGGATTTTATCGGTAGATTCCCACCAACATGTAGGCGAACGGCAAGGCCTTCCATAAAGAGCTTCGAAAGGTGCCATGCCAATACTAGACTGAAAGCTATTGTTATATGCGAATTCTACTAACGGAAGGTGCTCTTCCCATGTACCCCCAAAGTCTAGGATACAAAGCCTTAAAAGATCCTCTAGAATGCGATTCACCCTCTCGGTCTGGCCGTCTGTCTGAGGATGATATGCGGTGCTCAAACATAGCTGAGTCCCTACCGCCTCTTGTAAACTCTTCCAAAATTCGCTAGTAAAGATAGGGTCACGGTCGCTTACTATACTAGAAGGAATACCGTGCAAACGAACTATCTCCTTAATGTATAAAGAAGCCAACCACGGAGCAGTCCTCTTACTTTTCACGGGAATAAAATGGGCGCTTTTAGTAAGTCTATCTACTATAACCCAAATCCCCGTGTTACCCTTCCTTGATCTTGGTAATCCATCCACAAAATCCATTGAGATGCTTTCCCATTTCCATAGTGGAACTTCTAATGGGTGAAGCAACCCACCGGGTTTCTTTTGTTCTGCTTTAACTCGTTGGCACACCAAGCATCTAGCGACGTACTCGGCCACATCCTTTTTCATACCGGCCCAAAAGAAAACCCGCTTCATATCTATGTACATCTTATCCCCGCCGGGATGAATGGTCATTTTTGAGCGATGAGCATCATCAAGAATGGCCTTCCTTAAGTCTTCGTCTTGTGGTACACAAAGTCTATTATCCCTTCGTAACCAACCCTTATCGTCTAGGGTATACCTATGAAGATGGCTTGACGACTCCCCCCCTTTGAGCTTTTCTACTATCTCAACCAACTGTGGGTCGTCTCGCTGTGCCTCACCAACCCGTCCTAGAAGTGTAGGTCTAACCTCCAAGGATGCTAACAGACCGGGTACTAAGTCAACGGAGGGTCTAAAGTCAAACATAGAGATGAATTCTAAGCTTTGTCGTTCAACAAACAACGGACTCAAGGACAACCTTTTCCTACTTAAGGCGTCTGCCACCACGTTACCCTTGCCCGGGTTATATGCTATTTCAAAATCGTAGGAGGCTAAGAATTCCATCCACCGTTGCTGCCTTAAATTCAAATCCTTCTGAGAGAATAAGTATTTTAATGATTTGTGGTCAGTGAACAGTTCGAATTTCTCACCAAGAAGATAGTGACGCCAAGACTTAAGCGCGAAAACAATTGCGGCTAGCTCTAAGTCATGCGTGGGGTAATTCTTTTCATGAACCCTCAACTGCCTTCCACCATAGGCTATTACTCTTCCCTCTTGCATGAGGACCGCGCCAAGTCCCGTCCCACAAGCATCAGTATAGATGGTAAACGGTTTATTCCCGTCTGGCAGCACTAAGACTGGGGCCGAAGTTAAGGCTCTCTTTAAACGTTGGAACGCATCATCGCAATCTTTGTCCCACGTAAAAACCAGGTTCTTCTTCGTTAACCGTGTTAATGGAGCTGATAATTTTGCGAAGTCTTTGATAAACTTCCTATAATAGCCAGCCAACCCCAAGAAACTTCTTACTTCGGTTGCATTTTTAGGGACCTTCCAAACTTGGATGGCCACCACCTTTGCGGGATCCACTGCTATCCCTTCTTTGGAAACCACGTGCCCTAAGAACCGTACTTCCTTCCTCCAGAAGTGACACTTAGAAAATTTTGCCTTAAGGTTATGTGCTCGAAGGGTTTCCAACACTTCCCTAAGATGTAGGGAGTGCTCTTCTTTATTCTTAGAAAAGACTAAGATGTCATCCACAAAGACTACCACGAATTTGTTAAGGTATTCCCTAAACACCCTACTCATCAAATCAACAAAATATGCAGGGGCGTTTGTCAAACCAAAGGGCATCACTAGCCATTCATAGAATCCGTCAGGAGTCCTAAAAGCAGTCTTATCTATACTATCCTCAGCCACTCTCAGTTGATGAAAGCCAGTGGCTAAGTCCAACTGCGAAAACAATGAGGCGCCAACTAACTGATCAAAGAGATCGTCAATCCTCGGCAGTGGGTGTCGGTTCTTTTTATTAAGCTTGTTTAGTTCTCTATAGTCCATACAAAGTCTAAGAGACCCATCCGCCTTTGTGGCAAAAACTACTGGAGCACCCCACTCCGATATACTACGTCTTATGAACCCCTTCTCAAGCAACTCCTTTACTTGCTTATTGAGTTCCCTCCTTTCACGAGGAGCCATGTGGCGCACTGGCAAAGATACGGGTTTAGCATTATCCACAAGATAAATTCGAAAGTCTATCTCCCGTTTTGGAGGTAAGCCCTTCACCTCCTCAAACACATCCGGATATTCCCGGACGACTTCTACCGATCGCAGGTTCTCTACAGACGCGTCAAGCGATTCAAGATAACTTAGCATAACGGAATTTATGGGATTACAAAAGATGTCGAGAGCATTACCAAGGCGAGTCACAAGCCTAACTACTCTCCTTTCACAATCAAGAATGGCCCTATTTCTAGACAACCAATCCATTCCTAAAATTAGCCCATAGCCCGTGAAGCCCAATACATAAGCATCACATCTAAATTCAACGCTAAGTATAGAGATTTTCAAATCCAAACATATCATGGTCAAATGAGCCGAACCCCCAATTGGATTTGAAACGACCAAGGGATCCTCTACTAAACTGGTGTTCAAGTGCAGTGATTCAACTAATGATGCAGAGATAAACGAATGAGATGCGCCAGAATCGAATAAGGTACGGACAGGATGATCAAACAGAAAAACTAAGCTTTCAACAGAAATTGTTCTACCTCTTTCTTGCAGCGGTGGGGCCGCAATAGCCTGAACTTGCCCCCTTGCCTGCCCTGGTGCCATAAGAGCCTGCACCTGTCCTCCCGAGGTAGACCCTGCCCTCTGCCCCTTCTTTGGACAGTCCTTCACTAAATGTCCCGCATCTCCACAATGAAAACAACCAGTCTTCTTTTTCTTTCTACAATCTTTGCTGAGATGGCCAGGCGTCCCACAATTGAAGCATTTCTTCTTCCCTTTGCCATTATTGTTTTTACCACCCTTCTTATTTTGCTGTTGGGGTTTCTTCTGATCCCCTTTCTTTTCAACTGCCTTATCCTCATGCATAAGTGCCATTTCTACTAGCTTTTCAAAGGTAGCTCCCATAGGGATGTGGGTCATAGCCAACCCTTGCAACGGTTCATTCAAGCCTCTAACGAACCTCAAAGCTTTCTTCTCTGGCGTGTTCACCAACTCCAAGCCAAACCTTGCTAACTGATTAAATTTATTGACATATTCCTTTACTGATGAGCTCCCTTGCTTTAGTGCCAGGAATTTTTCCATATTTAAGTTCTCCTCTGCCCTTGAAAGAAACTTTGCCTCAAACCTTCGTCTGAAATCCGCCCATGAATCAACTGGACGTTCCTCGTTAGTGACCTCCCACCAAAACGAGGCCTCTCCCTTCATTAACCAAGCAGCTAAACGGACTTTCCTCCCATCTTCCACTTCAAAGATATCCAACAATTCCTCAGTCTCCTTAAGCCAATCTCTGGCCTCCACAAACGTCTCAGTCCCTTGAAAAGTTTTTCCTCCCATAGCCTTGAATTCCTTGCACGTCTTTGCAAAAGTGTCAACACGAGGAGGAGGAGGAGGAGGAATGGGTGCAACTAGGAGTGGAGGAGTATCCGCTGGGCCTGCAGTGGTGGCCCTAGCCACCAAGTATCTCCTAAACCACCCTGGAATCGTCACACCTTCTGGGAGATTAAGATCTTCAGCCATGCTGAAACGAAAAAGGAAAGATTCAAAATGGAGAATTCGAAAGATAAAGATAAGGATGTGGCTATTTGGGATTATGTTTTTCATAAAAACTCTCTTTAAATAACATGTTTTTTTTTGAAAGCACTTCTTCCAAAAATACTTTAGAAAAAAAAAATATTTTTCTAAATTTTTTTTTTATCTGTTCTGGTAACCTTATGCTCTGATACCACGTGTAACACCCCACGTCCATTAATGTCACTCACAAAGGGAATGCATTAACTTCCATGGAGGTTTTAAGTGAATATAGAACAGTAAAATTACAACAAGACAGATATAAAATAGTACTTGGAAATTCAAAAACTTTATTTCATTGTAGCAGAAGTCAAAACATGTTTGATTACATCATAACACCACATTCAATGTCAAGTACAATATCTATCTTGATAAAACAAGTACATAATCCCATTACATGAATAGCCATTAAAAAGAAAGATAACAAGATGGACTTTACTTCAGCAGTCCAAGCTTTCCAGAAGATAAGCGATCCAACTAGACTCCACTAGAACTTGGCCCAACCTGCGGACCTGAAGGGAGAAAAAGGATGGAAAAGAGGGGGTCAGACATAAAGTCTGGTGAATATGATAATTCTACAATACTATTACCAAAATAACTGGACTAAGGCATAAGCTGGAAAACAAGAAAATGTCTATGAAGAGCAGATTAAGGACATAGACAATCGCTAAAGGCAACGTTATAGGCGCTCCTAAATACTAAAGGATAAACACTATACTGCACCACACCAGTCACCCTAAAGATTCATCCCACTTAGCTTCACTTAGAAACTTTCCCAATGGCTTTACGTACCCCTAGCTGACTACATAGGTGCCGCCTGCCCCTATCTCCACTAGGTGTACCCTACTTCCCATTATTCGATCGGCTCCCTAACTCGTAGATACCCGTGCTGGCCCCACAGTGGGGTGTATCACTCCCCTAAAGTGGCAACCTGATACAACGGACATGCACGGCTTATACCTACACGATGCAACAACGTCTTACCTACCAGCCCGGGTCCACACACGCATATGAAACCCGTTGGACTTGCGTTGCCACCGCTCCCTGTTTTGGCCTCTTATAGTCAAACCCAGTATGCGTGTCCCGTCCTCGACTTGGGTCGAGCCCACAAAGATACGTTTTGGGATACTGGTTGAAATGGGCCCCCACTATTTACCACAAGCATTCCACCTAAGCTTGTCCCCATTAGTCCATCCCACTTAACCCACTTAGTCATGTTCATTTACATGTGTGTTTGGTTAAGTCTAATCGTATTTCAAATGCCTCTAAAGGCAACCACCAGATTCCTCATGCCACCCAAGGCACCTACTTAACCCCCATGTCCCACCTTACATGATTATCTGGTTAAGTATTTCTTAGTTCATTAAGGCCATAACCTCATAAAGACCTCTCACATTAGACTGACATTTATGGCAGCTGGATTTGCCGGGCGGGTCCGGGCAGTCTTACACCATAAAAGAGTCTAACCTCGTGTCTTTACAACTGTTATGCTTTAGTTTGGGCCTAGGACCTCTCACATTGGGCCGACATTTGTGACTACTGGATTTGCCGGGCGGGTCCGGGCAGGTTTACATCACAAACGGGTCCAACCTCGTGTCCTAAGCATTGATTATTAATAATAATCCACTTTCCCCCAATTTTAATAATTCCCTACTTGAATTATTAATTACTTCCAATTTTTAACAATGTCCATAATTGACTCAATTATGGACATCCATTCATGGTATGCAAAATCTTACAAAATTGCACCCAATGTATTAATTCCTAATATTACCCCTACCCCACGTTTGAACGTTTATTCGCAAAATATATGTTAGACTCGAATAGCCTAACTCATAACATAAAAGAGATTATCATAATAACAACATGTATATGTGACCAAATGAATCATAATAAGGGGTGAAACTTGCATATGTCCAACTTGCATAGATTATACATGTCATGGACCTAAAGGTGTCAACTTGTTCAAAATTCACCTAATATAATCTCAATCAATTTTCATAAACTTACATATGAACATGTGTGAATCAACATCATCTAATTTTTTAACAACATGGTTTTATATGGGTACACCTAACTCAATAGGCAAATTCCCATAATCAAGTTTTATTTAATTATAGTTTCAAGTTTATGGGTACACCTAACCTAATAGGCAAATTCCCATAAACAAGATTCATTTAAATTAAGAAAAAAAAACATAACTTTAAGCATGATCCAACAGCATGATTTTTCAACATAATATAGCATGATTTATAACATGGCATAGTATGATAGTATAACATAGCTTGACATGATTCTCAACATAGCACGACATAGCATAAAAGAATTTACAACATAGCATGACATAGCATATATAATTTACATCATACGACAACATAATAACATAATAAGAGATCCACAATATATAGAATTTACAATTATAAATCACATCACTTTCTTGTGATCCATTCATAACTGAGTCAAATTAGTGTAACACCCCACCTCCGTTAAGGTCACTCACAAAGGGAATGCCTTAACTTTGGTGGAGTATTTTAGTAAACAGAACAGAAACTTACAAGACAGATAAAACAGTACTTGAAAAATTTTAACTTTATTACAGCGGAAACAGAAATTAATATGGTTACATCCTTTCAATTTCAGAATTCAAGTACAAAATATCAGTCTTGTACAAAAGCCTTCAAAATGCATAGTTTAAAATCATAATCCCCATGGAACGGAAGCTATACAGAGCCAAGCCATACTTTAAGCACTTCAAGCAAAGAGAAATCCGGATCAAGCTAAAGTATTTCCCTCCTTGGATAACCTGGGGGGGAAACGGAAGAAAGGAGGCGAAACAACAAGGGTCGGACAAAAGTCTGGCAAGTCCAGTGACTTTCAGCATATGAACAGATAATAATAATATGATATGAACATAAAACTGGATGTGAGATAACTATAACAGGTGTAGCAGATATAACAGAAAAACAGAATGATATAAACTATTGTTTTACACTTCTCTGCACTAATACTAGTATAGCAGAATTAGGTGTCTCCCTAATGTCTAAATTGAAGCAGGAACGGGTACAGAATACTTTAACAGAAACAGAATGCTAATAATGGGCCTTTACTACCCGATCAGAAACAGACAGAAGCAGAAACAGATTTATCTCTACGGAAACAGAATGTGGAATTAGGTGTACACTAGTAATGAGCCTTTACCACCCTAACAGACGGTACCACACAGAAACAGACAGGTGTTACCACCCAACAGAAACAGACGGTACCAACAGAAACAGACAGAACTAAGCGTACCCTAAAACCCTACCCCAAGCGATCGGCTCCCTAATACATAAATATCCTGTGTCGGCCCCACAGTAGGGTGTATCACTCCCTAAAGTGACAACCAATTGGCACAGACCTATTTACAGATGTCATGGCGTCTTACATCCTCAGAGGCACACCGGGATCCATGCACGCACATGACCCGGTTGGAACGCACCATCAACACCCCTCGCCATTATCAGAATGAACCACTTATAATTAGTTCAGTAAGCGTGCCCGGACCCTACCTACTGTTGGGTCAAAGTTTTGATACCAGAAAGGGTTACTGACTAATATGGGTCCCAAACAACAGATGACACAAGTAATTTCCCCCCTAACCTTGTGTCCCCAGACTAACAGATCTCAGATTAACTTGTTTACAAGTTCAGACATACAGAATTCAGATTTACTAGTTCATAGATTAAGTTAACAAGTTTTCAGACTAACAGATCAGATGTACAGATTTTTCAGATTTGTCTAACTTTGTATTGGGCCTACAAATTCATGGACGGGTTTACTACACCTATTAATCCAGTTGGTTTAACCCTATTTTCCCCCAATACGTTTTAGACGTCATTCTTATCTTAGATTTGCATTAATTAATTATTAATGCCCAGACCTATCACATTAGGTCGCTAGCTTGTGGCCGCTGGATGGGCCGGGCGGTTCCGGGCGGTTCCGGGCAGACTTCCGCCACAAGCCAGACCTAACCTCGTGTCTTAAGCAGGCTATGACTAACTTCTCACATTAGAACCTATTGTTTGCAGCTACTGGATGTACCGGGCGGTTCCGGGCAGATTTACGCCGCAAACTCATTCTAACCTCGAGTTAGCCATGTTTATCTTTGCGGCCAATTAATTAATAATTTACCGTTTATGCGCACGCCCAATATATATGCCAATTCAGGTTATATCAATCACAGGATGATTATATCAACATAGCAGATAACAGATTTTATATGACTTAACGGATTTAACAGATTTAGCAACTTAGCAGATTTTGGCATATAACAGGTTAGGCATTTCAACCGACAAATTTAACAGATTAGGCATTTCAATCTAATTAGCAGTCTAGGCAATATAACAAAACTAGTAGTTTAGGCAACTAGACAAATTAGCAGATTTAGCAAATTTAATATTTCTAAAAGTTCTATTTACATGCCTTGCCCAATCATAAATTGGCCTAAATTCATATGCTTACATAATTGTCATGATTCACAACATATACTCCATGTTTGTATAAAGTTACATAGCACAGAATATGGACATAATTTGCCATATAACATATGTTCCAATTTTTGTTAAACTAGCATCTTACAGCAGATTCACAAATAAATTATACCAAATATAACCATTAATTTCAATACATGCCATATATCCAAAAATCCCTATTTAGGTGTAATCTAAATAATAGATATCCTAATTAATGTAAATCTTTACACCTAACTTTCCATGTCCTTCTTCTTTTCATGTCATGAATCATTATGCAAACTATACCCAACAATATAAATCTTTAAATCATATCTTCTAAAAATCAGATCTTGACTTTTATATGCATTTTGTCCAAAGTCTCAAATCATATGTAATCTTACAATGGTTCCTCTTTTCTTCTATCATAGAATATGCATAGATCCAAATCTATGTTTACAACATATGCTCATTAATTACAGTTCTAAATTACAACATAGCTATGCATACAACATGCATAAATTATATGTTCATAGTCAAATTTATGCATATGTCCAATATATTTTATGCCTCAGACCTAAAGTCATACATTCAATTTAGTCTTGTCAAATTTCGCATCATTCATCCCAAAATTTGCGTTCATACGTTCATCTCTTATGAGATTAGGCACAGGCTCGTGGTAGCCTGGCTATAAAAACAGAAAAGAAGAAAAGGGATACAGAACAGTCACAGAAAAACAAATCTGACAGAAGAGAATATATATACAATCTCAGATTCAGAATTAAAAACATATCAAAATTATAATTAACGTTTATAGCGGAAAATAACTGTACTTGCCTTGATTAGATTAAAGAAAGGACTTTAACTTGTTGTAGAATCTTTGCAGAAACTTTAATCTCTAGTTTGAATTGAGTTGCTTAGGCTGATGTTGATTATCTTCTAGTTTTAATTCCAGCAGAGCAGCGACGCCATTTTTATTTTTTTATTAGAAGAAGAGAGCAATGGAGGCTAGAGAATTGTGTAAGAAACCTAGGTAGAGTCTAGGGTCATTTTATAGAGTTTAAGAACTGATTAGGACCATCGATGTTGCTTGGATTGATCGTAGCCATTCATTCGCAAGAGGGACCAATTAGAGCCTGCCACCTAGCCCTAATGACAAAGCAGACTACAGAAAATCGACCAACATAGACTAGGCCAGCCAGGGTGGACTGGGTTCGACCTGGGTCTGGACCAGGTCGACAGCCCTGTCGACAGCCCTGTCGACAGACCTGGCTAGACCAAGTCGACAGCCCAGTCGACCTGGGTGTCTTAGGCGGGACTTTTCCCGCCCTGGCCAATTGGGCCCGATTTTTAATTTTAAACTTGATTCAGAAACTTCCGGAGGCTATATCTTCTTCATACGGACTCCGTTTTTCGAAAACTCGGACTCTATTTCGCGTATTTTTCCGAGACGAACGCAATGGCGTATCCCGTTTCCCTTAGTTCTTTGATTTCAAATTAATTATACTTTAATTTGTTAATTCCACAGTTATAGAATACACGGGGTGTTACATTCTCCCCCACTTAAAAGGATTTCGTCCCCGAAATCTTCAAGTTAAGAAGAATGTGTCCTACCATCCAATCACCCATCTACTCAACCATCATCCACAAGCATCCATTGTCCTTAGAAAACTTCTATTGTTGTATGAACATATGCAAAAGTGTGTGTATATGTTCCTTACCTATTGCAAAGATCAGGCGGTCTACTGATTCAGTTGACCTCCTTAAATGCGAATTATGTCAATGCCATGAGTCCAACATGTATGCAATAGAATTCTGATGATATATATTATTTCTATATGAGTGCACAATCATTCACTCAAATGCAACATCCATGTGCTGAATCAACCATTTTGCATCCACAAGAATTGAAAAATGCTCACTCATCCATATGCAGTATGAGAGTGTTTTCGAGCCGATCTAGTGCCTAGTGTGTGTATATGCATCCACGGGCAACCACTAGCAACCACTTGCATCCACTTGCAACCATCAAACATAACATGTCTCAAACACATGTTTACACCCATTAGTTTCTACCTAAAGTTCGAAGATTCAATCGATAGGATACAGTCGAATGATGGAAGCGAGTACAGATAGAACGAAAATTTGGTTCCCATTAGACATGGGTCCTAAGTATCGGCCCCAAAGACCGGAACCAACATCAAATTGATACCCCACGAAAACTCAGAATGTATGCGTCATACTTGACGCCTAACACAGATATCCCTCAAACCCCAGTCCCAAACAGATGATCCATAACCCTTATGGGTCTGAGTCTACAGCGGAATTCAGAAATAATACTAGTATTAAAGTGCAGAGTATCGATTACAAAATCAAAATACCAGAATCAGAGAAAAAGTCTTGACTTCATAATCAGATAAATAAATTAAACCTACTATAGAAATTTTCCTATTTCTATCCTAGCCACTAGCCTCAAGAGTGTTCGCCTGCCCTCCTTGTCCTCGTCTCTTTGGGCAGTCCCTAGTGAAGTGTCCCATCTCCCCACAGTTGAAGCAAGCGCCCTTCCTTTTTCTGCAATCCTTGTTCAGATGAGTTGAGCTCCCACAAGTAAAGCACTTTTTCCCCTTCTTATCTTCAGACTTCTCATCCTTCTTTTGTGTTTCCTTTTTGGGCCCCGCTTTCTTATTCTGTGGTTCTTCCTTCTTTGTCTCTTTCGGGCCCTTGTCTACCTCGTGCAGTAGTGCCATATCCACCAATTTCTCGTAAGTTGCTCCCATGGGTACATGGGTCATGGCTAGGCTGTGCAGTGGCTCATTCAATCCTTTAACAAAGCGGAGAGCCTTTTTATGCTGAGTGTTGACTAAATCCAATCCGAATCTTGCTAGTTGGTTGAACTGGTTGACGTATTCCTTGACCGTCATACTTCCTTGCTTAAGAGACAAGAACTTTTCCAATTGTAAACTTCGTTCAGCTTGCGAGAGGAATTTTGTCTCAAACCTTGTTCTGAAATCCATCCATGTCTCAACCGGCCTCTCGGCGTTAGTGACTTCCCACCAGTAGGAAGCTTCGTCTTTAAGCAGCCATACTGCCAACTGTACCTTCTGCCTATCGTCCACCTCGAAGATAACGAACAGATCCTCAGTTTCTTTGAGCCAATTCCTTGCTTCTACGAATGATTCAGTTCCTTTGAAATCCTTCCCACCCATGGCCCTAAAATCTCTACAGATTTTTGAGAAAGCAATAGCACGAGGAGGGGGTGGAGGAGGGGGATCATTTGCTGGACCTGCAGCGGCGGTCCTAGCCTCAAGATATTGACGAAACCAACCGGGTACATGAACACCCTCTGGTATCTCAGATGCTTCAGACATGCTGGAACGAAAAAGGAAAGGTTCAATACAAAAAGGACTGAAAGAAAGATATATGGCTCTTGGGGATCATGTTTTTCAAAATAAGCTTTATTTTTGAAAATACTTCCTTTCCAAAACCTTTTTGAAAATAGTTTTCAAAAACTTTACCCAATCTGGTAACCTTCGGCTCTGATACCAAGTGTAACACCCCACCTCCGTTAAGGTCACTCACAAAGGGAATGCCTTAACTTTGGTGGAGTATTTTAGTAAACAGAACAGAAACTTACAAGACAGATAAAACAGTACTTGAAAAATTTTAACTTTATTACAGCGGAAACAGAAATTAATATGGTTACATCCTTTCAATTTCAGAATTCAAGTACAAAATATCAGTCTTGTACAAAAGCCTTCAAAATGCATAGTTTAAAATCATAATCCCCATGGAACGGAAGCTATACATAGCCAAGCCATACTTTAAGCACTTCAAGCAAAGAGAAATCCGGATCAAGCTAAAGTATTTCCCTCCTTGGATAACCTGGGGGGGAAACGGAAGAAAGGAGGCGAAACAACAAGGGTCAGACAAAAGTCTGGCAAGTCCAGTGACTTTCAGCATATGAACAGATAATAATAATATGATATGAACATAAAACTGGATGTGAGATAACTATAACAGGTGTAGCAGATATAACAGAAAAAAAGAATGATATAAACTATTGTTTTACACTTCTCTGCACTAATACTAGTATAGCAGAATTAGGTGTCTCCCTAATGTCTAAATTGAAGCAGGAACGGGTACAGAATACTTTAACAGAAACAGAATGCTAATAATGGGCCTTTACTACCCGATCAGAAACAGACAGAAGCAGAAATAGATTTATCTCTACGGAAACAGAATGTGGAATTAGGTGTACACTAGTAATGGGCCTTTACCACCCGAACAGACGATACCACACAGAAACAGACAGGTGTTACCACCCAACAGAAACAGACGGTACCAACAGAAACAGACAGAACTAAGCGTACCCTAAAACCCTACCCCAAGCGATCGGCTCCCTAATACATAAATATCCTGTGTCGGCCCCACAGTAGGGTGTATCACTCCCTAAAGTGACAACCAATTGGCACAGACCTATTTACAGATGTCACGGCGTCTTACATCCTCAGAGGCAGACCGGGATCCATGCACGCACATGACCCGGTTGGAACGCACCATCAACACCCCTCGCCATTATCAGAATGAACCACTTATAATTAGTTCAGTAAGCGTGCCCGGACCCTACCTACTGTTGGGTCAAAGTTTTGATACCAGAAAGGGTTACTGACTAATATGGGTCCCAAACAACAGATGACACAAGTAATTTCCCTCCTAACCTTGTGTCCCCAGACTAACAGATCTCAGATTAACTTGTTTACAAGTTCAGACATACAGAATTCAGATTTACTAGTTCATAGATTAAGTTAACAAGTTTTCAGACTAACAGATCAGATGTACAGATTTTTCAGATTTGTCTAACTTTGTATTGGGCCTACAAATTCATGGACGGGTTTACTACACCTATTAATCCAGTTGGTTAAACCCTATTTTCCCCCAATACGTTTTAGACGTCATTCTTATCTTAGATTTGCATTAATTAATTATTAATGCCCAGACCTCTCACATTAGGTCGCTAGCTTGTGGCCGCTGGATGGGCCGGGCGGTTCCGGGCAGACTTCCGCCACAAGCCAGACCTAACCTCGTGTCTTAAGCAGGCTATGACTAACTTCTCACATTAGAACCTATTGTTTGCGGCTACTGGATGTGCCGGGCGGTTCCGGGCAGATTTACGCCGCAAACTCATTCTAACCTCGAGTTAGCCATGTTTATCTTTGCGGCCAATTAATTAATAATTTACCGTTTATGCGCACGCCCAATATATATGCCAATTCAGGTTATATCAATCACAGGATGATTATATCAACATAGCAGATAACAGATTTTATATGACTTAACGGATTTAACAGATTTAGCAACTTAGCAGATTTTGGCATATAACAGGTTAGGCATTTCAACCGACAAATTTAACAGATTAGGCATTTCAATCTAATTAGCAGTCTAGGCAATATAACAAAACTAGTAGTTTAGGCAACTAGACAAATTAGCAGATTTAGCAAATTTAATATTTCTAAAAGTTCTATTTACATGCCTTGCCCAATCATAAATTGGCCTAAATTCATATGCTTACATAATTGTCATGATTCACAACATATACTCCATGTTTGCATAAAGTTACATAGCACAGAATATGGACATAATTTGCCATATAACATATGTTCCATTTTTTGTTAAACTAGCATCTTACAGCAGATTCACATATAAATTATACCAAATATAACCATTAATTTCAATACATGCCATATATCCAAAAATCCCTATTTAGGTGTAATCTAAATAATAGATATCCTAATTAATGTAAATCTTTACACCTAACTTTCCATGTCCTTCTTCTTTTCATGTCATGAATCATTATGCAAACTATACCCAACAATATAAATCTTTAAATCATATCTTCTAAAAATCAGATCTTGACTTTTATATGCATTTTGTCCAAAGTCTCAAATCATATGTAATCTTACAATGGTTCCTCTTTTCTTCTATCATAGAATATGCATAGATCCAAATCTATGTTTACAACATATGCTCATTAATTACAGTTCTATATTACAACATAGCTATGCATACAACATGCATAAATTATATGTTCATAGTCAAATTTATGCATATGTCCAATATATTTTATGCCTCAGACCTAAAGTCATACATTCAATTTAGTCTTGTCAAATTTCGCATCATTCATCCCAAAATTTGCGTTCATACGTTCATCTCTTATGAGATTAGGCACAGGCTCGTGGTAGCCTGGCTATAAAAACAGAAAAGAAGAAAAGGGATACAGAACAGTCACAGAAAAACAAATCTGACAGAAGAGAATATATATACAATCTCAGATTCAGAATTAAAAACATATCAAAATTATAATTAACGTTTATAGCGGAAAATAACTGTACTTGCCTTGATTAGATTAAAGAAAGGACTTTAACTTGTTGTAGAATCTTTACAGAAACTTTAATCTCTAGTTTGAATTGAGTTGCTTAGGCTGATGTTGATTATCTTCTAGTTTTAATTCCAGCAGAGCAGCGACGCCATTTTTATTTTTTTATTAGAAGAAGAGAGCAATGGAGGCTAGAGAATTGTGTAAGAAACCTAGGTAGAGTCTAGGGTCATTTTATAGAGTTTAAGAACTGATTAGGACCATCGATGTTGCTTGGATTGATCGTAGCCATTCATTCGCAAGAGGGACCAATTAGAGCCTGCCACCTAGCCCTAATGACAAAGCAGACTACAGAAAATCGACCAACATAGACTAGGCCAGCCAGGGTGGACTGGGTTCGACCTGGGTCTGGACCAGGTCGACAGCCCTGTCGACAGCCCTGTCGACCTGGCTAGACCAGGTCGACAGCCCAGTCGACCTGGGTGTCTTAGGCGGGACTTTTCCCGCCCTGGCCAATTGGGCCCGATTTTTAATTTTAAACTTGATTCAGAAACTTCCGGAGGCTATATCTTCTTCATACGGACTCCGTTTTTCGAAAACTCGGACTCTATTTCGCGTATTTTTCCGAGACGAACGCAATGGCGTATCCCTTTTCCCTTAGTTCTTTGATTTCAAATTAATTATACTTTAATTTGTTAATTCCACAGTTATAGAATACACGGGGTGTTACAATTAGTTTGTAATAGTCTTGTGAGAATCATCATACTCACCAACAAAAGAAAAGAATTAGAGAAAGAGAGATCTTTTGATTTGATTTGTGTAGATTTAGTTGTAGATGATTAGGCTTCCTCTTCTTAGTTTGTGACGGCTACGCTGAACTCCATGGCAGCAGCATGACGGTAGCTTCTCTAATTTTACAAGTGATTTAGGTTTAGGGTCTACCCACTTATTTATAGATTTTAGAATGCATTTAGGCCATTAGATTTAACCTAGAAATAACCGCAGCCGTTCAGACAAGATGGGGTTTATCTTGTTGACTCAGCAATGAGTCAGAAGTGACTCAGCAAACACTCAGCAATATATATATATATATATATTCTACAATGTACACATTAGATACATCCCCCCTTTTACACACTTATTATTGTTTTTATATACATATTAGATACATCCCCTCTCTTACACACTTATTAATATTATTATATTCATATTAGATACATCCCCTCTCTTACACACTTATTAATATTTTTATATTCATATTAAATACATCCCCTCTCTTACATACTTATTAATATTTTTATATTCATAATAGATACATCCCCTCTCTTACATACTTATTAATATTTTTATATTCATATTAGATACATCCCCTCTTCTACACACTTATTATTATTTTAGCAACTTTAGTGTTAATAGAAAATTCGGGGTGTTACAATAACTGACTGTAACAGTCGAATTGGCCAACGAAACATATCCCATTGTGTCCGGGATGGGGGTATTATTTAGGGACGACAGTCGTTGGACTTGAAAAGGAGTTCATTGGAGAAAACACTATTTAAAAATTTAATAAAACCCTAGGCCAATCAGAATTTTTCTTTCATAAATTAAAATATAAAAAAACCTCCGTAACCCTCGACTTCAACGGCGACGCGTGCTCCTTTCTTCCCGACGAGATTCCGACCGCCTCAGCCCTCTATCGCCGTCGCCACCACCTGCCATCGAACCGCCTCCTCCTCCTCTTCAAATCCGACCAACTCCCTCCACCCCTCGTCGCCGCCTTCGCCTAAATCGGGCCCAGGAAGTCGCCCAATTCCCATCGTCGCCCCGACCAGATCCGACCACCGGGCCACCCCAAACCGCCACCGACAGGACCGCCGCTCCTCCCTCTTCCACGTCAGCACCTCCGATCGTCCCCACGTGCTACGGATTTCACGAAAACCGCAACCCTAGTTTCGAACCACTTAGAAAGGTGAGTCCTTTTTGATGTCTGCACTTTGAAAAATCATATCATTTTGGTGTGTTAATGAAATGCGATGAAATAGGAAACATCGGGACCGCAAGGAAGCTCTCTACCACATAGAAGAAGCCGCGGATTTTTCTGAGTCATCCACGATTTTCAGCACTCCGCAAACCAATGTGAGAAATCTAAATTAAATGAATTTGAATGGAAAATGTCGTGTATAAATTATATAAGCGAAATATAAATTACACATGTGTTGTATACCTCATGTACATGCGTGGTGTAAGCTATATAAGCAAAGTATGAATTATACATGCATAGAATAATTGATATATGTGTTGAAATGCAAGTGAAATATAGAAATTATAATATATATATATATATATATATATATATATATATATATATATATATATATATATACTCCCCTTGTCCACAAACCATGGACGATATTTATTGTTGTGAATTGGTGTGAAATATTGGATGAAAAATACGAATGGTTGAATAATTGTTTGTGGTTGATATTGTTTGGTTGTGGTTGAAAAATACCCATTGGTGATTGAAATGAATTGGAAATATTTGTGGAAATAAAAATAAAACATGCAGCCTGCGTGCGAATTAGATGCATGAATCCCCATTGTCAAAAACCGTGAGGTTTTAAGGTAGAGCGAGGAGCCGTACTAGGACGGTGCCGGTTTTAACTACCCTGCCATTATGCTGCCGAAATTTTGAATAATATTCATGTGTTAGAATTATTTTCATATGTTGAAATTATCTTCATGCGTTGAAATTAAATCCATATGCTGAAACTATATCCATGTGTGGAAATGTTCATGTGTTGAAAAGTGATGTGTGAAAATTAAATTCATTTGTTAATGAATGAAGTGCTTAAACAATAAAAATCACATTTTTATAATATATATGAAGTAAGTAAAATATTCGCCTTATATATAAATAGTTCAACAATAATAATTCCATCTTTCTTATATGAACAACATATATAAAATATCCATGTGTGGAAATGCTCATGTGTTGAGAAGTGTGTGTATTGGAAATGTTCATGTGTTGAATAAAATGGTCGAACAATAAAAATTACATTTTTATTGAAACTATGAAGTGTTGCAAACATCCATTTGTCGAATAAATATTTTAAATGATAAAAATATCATTTTTATCATCTATGTGATATGCTAAAGATATGCGGATGTTGAAATAAATATTTGTGAATGAAATATTATTTTTAACATGCATAGGAACTAAAGAAAATAGTCATGTGTTGAAATCTATTTTAGTTCGCCAAAATTATCATCTTTGAAATGTGAAGTGTTAAAAATAGCCACTTGTTCAAATAAATATGCATGAGTTAAAATATACATTAATTAGCTAATGATATGATTTTAGACTATGCATGCCACATTAGAATGAATGGTGTTTTTAAACCAAAGTAAATCAAATATGAAGTTGAATGGAAAATGATAAGTGATAAAAATTGTATATATGTACATGCATATTTATTGAATAGGTTATAGCAAAGGGGCTAGAGAAGAGGAATAAAATTTTGTGCCCGACAAATAGGTACACATTTACTGTTTTGTTTGGGTGATGATTTTATGAGCCTGTTGGCTAGCCGCTTGGCTTTTTCTTTTTCTTTTTGACATGAGACGCCCGTGTGGCTATTTGGGAATTTTCCCAGCCCTCCCGTATAAAGGAGATTATGGCGAAATTTTCCAAAATTTAAAGGCGTTAGTGAAATAATTGAAGTGAAAACGATATAGGAATTTTTGAATGAACTATATTTATATAAATATATAAATGTGAATAAAATTAAAACAAAACGTGGCCGTGCAGTTCGTGTTTTGAAACCGTGATTTCAAACGACTAGTGCGGGAAATCCGACCACTGGATTTTCCCGAAACCGCAACCGTTGGGATCGCCTCGGAAATATCTTTCCAACGGCACCAACTTTGTGAAGATCCGATGGTTGGATTGTCTGGAATGTTTAATTCAAATTTGAAGAAAAACAGCGCCAGAAACGATTATATATATATATATAATTAAATTAAATTGAATAACGACGCTGTAGTTCGTAAATTGAAATCGTAACTTCAAATGGCTAGTATGGAAGATCCGACCGTCGGATTTTCCGAAAACTGAAACCGTTGGATTCGTTTTGAAATGACCTTCCTAATGATATAAAATTTGTGAAGATCCAACGGTTAGATTTTCAGATATATGTAAAACAAAATTAGTGAAAAACAGCGCCAGTGCATTGGCACGACCTGAAAGGTCGTTTAATTAAATATGGTTGTTTTAAATTAAATAAAAATGGCGATATATCGTTATAAAATACTATAGACGATATAGAGGGGAAATAAACCAATTTCGTTGTGTTTGCTTGATATGTGATGGTTGAATGTATTCAACATGAAGATTATAACTAAAGAACTGAAATGTGAATGTTGAATAGTCCAACCATGTGATTAATTGAATAGTCCAACCATGTGATTAATTGATTTGAAAATCTAAATATACATGGGTTATTTGAAAAGGCTGAGTTCATCTCATTTCAAATAATCGATCGACGTTGAGAAGTCGAAGAGTCGAAGACGGTTGAAGACCGACGACCTTCACATTGGATGGATGGGCGCTACTGATGCTCGTGATTGGAGTAGCTACCATGAAGGAGATGAAGTAGTAGCCGTCCAAACATACTGTTGATGGTACGGATATGCGAGGAATTGGTGCCTCCGGTTTCGTTCAGACCCAGAACGTACTTGTAAATGGACCGTGTGTCTGATGACATTGGATTTTGTTCTGTGCTGATAGATCTCTGTTAAATATATATCTGTTTGGCGACGGAGAATTTATTCTCTTGCTTAACGCCCTTCTCTGAGACGTACGAGCTCAGAGGTTATGTATTGATAGAAATCAGTCGCACGGAGTGGATTGCCTGTGTGGCACGCCTAAGTGGCATATGATCAAGGCTTCTGTTGCAAAGCAAAGTCTTGTGGTTGATGATCAAAGCATGGTCTGTGTGACGTAGCTTTGTGTATAACGTGAATTCACGAGCCTCACACATCGGTATGAGTCAAAAACGGGAGAGTGACTACAGGGAGAGCACGACGTTTCTTTCTAGCTAAGGTGGTGTCAGTGACCTACCAGCCCTGACATTATATATACTTTTCACCTGTGTGGTTGTTGGAATGCGAGGCGCCTCGATATAGGTCTGTAAGGACCGGGAAACATGTGTTCAGGAATTGCCAATCCTCAAAAATAAGAGAGGACCGGCCCTGAAGATCCAAGGATCATAGTGGGGTCCTGGGACATTTGCTAGAGTGTCTCGAATCGGAGAGGAGCTTGCCCCTTGCCTCGACTCATGAAGGAACCCAATTTCCATTACGAAATATGCGGACGTGATTGTATTACTAGTATGGCGACATATTAGATGGTAGTTATGCCGCCTAGGATTGATATTTATGATTGAATTTGCTTTTGAAACATATATGCACTAGTAATAATATCAAACACTTTTGTTTTATTCGTATGAAGCATTTTTGGCCATTATAAGGTAAAACTCTATCCTCCGGCTTGCGTTGCATTGTGTGATGGGACCTGAGTCTTATAATGGCTTCATTTTATAAAAAGCATTGCGATGGTTTAATCATTTACTTTATTTCATGCACTAGCACTCATTGGAGTAAACCCGTTCCGCGAAAGTGGCGTGGTCCTTTGATTTGCCTTATTATTGTTGTTAATAAGTTAAGTAGATTTCTCATACCAGTCCCATGACTGACTCGTAGTTTGTTTCACCTTGCAAACTCGGGTGCCCTCATTTTCACATGGGCAGCCTAGTTACAGGTTTCTGACACACTTTTGGCTCATGGCGAGGCTTGACTACACCGTGCTGACTTGGATTTTCTCCGCCATTATTGTATCTATATTATGATTCTGCCATTGGCAATGTAGACTGATATTTATTTTGTGTACTCTTTATGTATGATTCCGCCATTGGCGATGGTGACTGATTATGTATCATTATGCACTAAGTTGTATCCTGTACTGTGCTCTCTGATGTGATGATATCTATATGATTCCGCTGTCATATGTGTGTAAATTATTCTATTTTCTGTCTATGCTATTATCTGTGAACTGCTAATGATGATTAATGTGTGATATTCCAATGATTATCCTTAACACCGTGTAACGGGGTTTTGGGATCGTCACAAAACCATTCATCTTTTCTAGTTTCCAGTTAGTTTCTAATCTTAAATATGATAAAGATGTAAATTTTATTGTTAAAATATTTTACTCAACACATGATAAGTTTCAATACATGAATATATATTTTACTCTATTCTTTATTTTCTCAATTGGAATAAGGCCCAATCAATTACCATATATTGTTAATTATATGGTTTTCATACAACACATGTATATAATAGCAACGATAAATAAGCAACCATCATCCAAAGTGAACTACACAACTGCATAACACTTAAATATAAATAATTAACGCTTACACAGTCTGTCAACCAATCGGTCGACATACAATTAAATAATTGGGATTAGCGTACGCCAAATATCATCCCAACACCCGTGTGGGGTTTCAATCCACAAACACCAAATATTATTTGTGTAGTTGGGCGACGTGTAAAATTTATCGTCCCAATCAATATCCTTCAAATATGTGTACATAAACAAACCGTCCGGTTTGTAAGTGAATATTTATTCATTCACTTCATGTTAAAAATTATATTTTTAACGATAAAATATTTTTAACTATATAAATATTTTATTTCATTTCACATCACACAATCAATTTTCACCACAACAAACAATCAAACAAACAAGCCACCCATAGTCTGTGGACGACGGGTGTCGGGTGCTACTAAACACCGTCTGCATCCTACTATATATTTTTAACTAGAAAAGAGGAGTTAAAGTGAGAAGTTCTCATCGACTAGCTAAACCAAACGCCATGACTCTTCATATGTAGAAATCCTCGTCGTGCTCGCCTTTTGTCACTTTCGTCGTCCGTAGCCACTACATATATAAAAATCACATTTTTATAATCACCCTATATGGATAAAAATTCTATTTTTCATCGCTACTATATAGATAAAAATTCTATTTTTATATCGCTACTATATAGATAAAAATTCTATTTTTATTACTCTACATGAATAAAAATCATATTTTTATTCTTCCTATGAAATAAAGATCAAATCTTTTTGCTACAACATATATAAAAATCGTATTTTTACCTTGCTACTTCTATAAAGATAATATTTTTATATTCTATATTATATAAAATCATATTTTTAATACTTCTACTTTATAAAAATCATATTTTTATACTTTCCACTATATAAAAATCGTATTTTTATTTTTTCTAACATCATATCTTTACCTTATTCAAAATCGTTTCTTTGCTATGATATAAATCGCTTCTTTGTTCTGCTAAAAATAACTTCTTTATCTTCATAGAAATAATATTTTTATCTAGTAAAGATCATATCTTTACAATGCCACTTCATACATAGATATCATATTTTTATTTATGCCATATACGATTAAAAATCACATTTTTAATTTAAAACCAAGGGTAAAGATCATATCTTTAATTGCATAAGCGAACAAAATTTTCAAAAGAAAACTCACCAGCGTTATCGTTGGTGGTAAATGGCGGTGCCGGAGTCGTGGGTGGCCGGACAGTTGATGACAGGGCCCACATTGGCCGGAGCATCGGTTTCAAAGGGGGTTTGGGCTGTTTCAGGGTGGAATGGAGTTTTTAGGGAGGGAGGAGTGAAAGGGGAGGTCGGAGGCGAGAGGTAGGGGGGTCGGCGATGGCCTGACGTGGCCTGTGGCGGCTAGGGTTTCGTGGACGTGGGGGTGCGACGTCAACTAAAAGGGAAAAGGAGAGAGAGAAGAGGGGAGGTCGGAGCTGGGGAGTGCGTTGGTGGCGGGGGGAGGTCGGCGATCTTTGTGTGGAGGGCGGCGCTGGCCGCGATGAGCGGTGGAGGAGGAGTGCGCGCGTGGATTAGGAGGGAGGCAGGTTTTTTTTTCTTAATCGATGTTTGACCAGAGAGAAGGAAGGAGAGAGGTAAAGGGGTTATATAAATATAATTATATTTTATTAAATTTTAAATTCAAAAAAGCAATCTTTTATTTTGAACTTGAAATCGAACCCACCGCCCGTTGTCTATAGCTAATTACCCCCATCCAAACACAATGGGATATGTATCGTAAGCTGATTCGATCATTTCGATCAGTTTTTGTCAGAATCAAAATATAACTCTACATATTGAATTTGAACGCACATTTCAATTTACCGGGGCCACATACGAACTCTAAAAATTCCCGAAAAATATTTTCTAACTTCATATCGACGATACGGTCCTAACAAAACAAATTTCGTCAAATTCTGAGACCGTTTGAAAAATGGCCATTTTTCAGTCGATTAAAATCAATTGAAACTGGTCAAACGCGTTTTCCTTTGCCACGCTCACATATTGATTTGAAAAATTACGAATTTTGGAACCTAGCAATAACTTGACATCATGGATCCAACAAAAGTGGTTTCGTCGAAAACCGAGGTCATTTGCAAAATTTCCATTTTTAAGGGCCGAAATTCCATAGCGACTATTCTGAATTTTCAACTGGGCATAATTTTTTATTCCCGCTATGAAATTTCAAATTTTCGGATTCGTTGGAAATATATTCTCAATTAGATTCCAATATTTTTGGTTTCACTAAAATCCGGTTTATTTTGCACCCGGTACATTCATTTTAACTTTGAAATCGAATTATCGAACTACCGCGCCGTTTTCAATTCCTTATATATATATATAAATAAATATATATATTCTAATGACGATTCGAATAAATATATACTACTATTTCTTTTCAAAATAAATTTCTCGTCGATATTATTTAAAATAATTCATTTTAAATATTCAAAATTCACTAAAATTACCAAAATAAAATTTTTAAATTGGCCCAGATTTCCGGGTTATTACTGCCATGCTCCACCAGATCGACAGTCAACCATCGCAGTGTTGAACCCCCTTCGAACTACTGATGTCGATTACAGCCTACAACCCGTCGCGACCCCTTAGGATGCCCAAAACCATCGCAACCTCCTTCCTCGAACACGGTGAGCCCTAACTCACCGTACCCCCTTCGAGCTTTCTCCAGATTGTTCACCAACCATCGCACAAGACTCAAGACCGATGTACCCAAAATCACGCTTAAGATATTGCTTGAACCCAAGCATCGCTACTGGAGAAAAGATCGAGCCCTAGATCTTTGCGAAAAGAAGGAATCGCGATTTCATGTAATTGGGTTTTGCTTTTGATTTCTTACTGGTGTGAAAAGTGCGGCCATTTCTGTTTTCTCTCGATTGAACTCGCGGGCTTTAATTTCAGAAGAGAATTAAAGAGTAATGGTCGGTCCTGTTGATTCTGAGCTGAAGAAATTGGAAGGGAGGTGCTTACGATTTATACATGAAGGATACTTCGGGGTGAAGGAGTTTAGTCTGCTGTTGGATTTTGAAAATCTTAAGATAGATTTTGATTTGATATTAAAAATGTTTTAATTAAATTTGATTTTATAATTAATACGATTTGATATAAAGTGATTTTTTTTATTCTTTTTAAATAGATATCGATTTGATATCGATCCTATTCACTATAAATATCTCGGGGTTCACAATTAAAAATCGTGAACCGCTATTTTTTAGCGTATCGACCGTCATTCCAATACTATAACACTATTCTGAACTGAATTGAATATATTTTGATATTTAATTTGAACGTATATAGAATAATCATTTTAAATCGATATAAAATAATTTAAATTCAGAAATATAACAATTCGCTGATAATAAATTATTTCTGTTATCGTTTATGTTCAAACAGAATTCATACCTATCATTTAAATTGTTTTTGACTCCATATTTAACTTTGATTACAACTATATTTCGTATTACGATAATTATATTGATAAGTCAATATAAAAATCGATTTATATTATCAGCTCAATATTTAAAATAATATTAAATATCCAAAATAAATCGACCAGAAAAATCTGGGCCGTTACATTGGGAACAAGGAAATGAGATGGTGGCGCTGGACATATATATATATATATATATATATATATATATATATATATATATATGCACACAGGAACGAAGAAATAAAAACGATTTCTTTCCTACATTGTGTAGCTCTGTTGTTAGAGAATTAGAGTTGCAGTGTATCTTCATTTCGATGGGAAGGAATTTGACATTTTTAGGTGGGTAGGATTAGTTGTTTCTAGGGCGTAAAATATATTACTGCAAGCACGAAGAATAATACATAGATAGGCTCAAATTAATGGAGGAGGCACAGTGTATTTCCATGTGGTAGAAAGAATAGACAGGGTACTCTGTGCTTGATGGTATCTGATGTTACTTGGCCAATATTGTACAAATATAGAGTAGTTAGAAGGACTTTGATTTCAGATTAGATTTGGAGATAGGTCAGCTGTAGCCTTGTTTCACATTAATTCAAGGCATAGCTGTATTTATTTGGAAGCATAAGTCACCGTAGAAGCGTCTTGTTGATAGGATTTTGCATGGCATTGGGCCATAGGCTGCTCGTACTGTTCCTTAAACACCAAGGCATACGGGGTAGGTTAGAAAGTTTTAATAGGAGCAATGTGTGTTTTCTTGTCATGATATACATTGTATTCTTACACAACGTCACTACTTAGAACATGTTATGGAAAAACGTACATATATTGTAGCTGGTATATTGTTTTTACTCTATTTGTGGTTACTTATGTCTTAAGTAACATTCATATATTATTTGAGTATATATATATATATTATTTGCTTTGTTTATACATGATTAATGATTTTATATTTCTGTTTTACGCTACCGTTAAAAATGCGCACTGTCAAACACCAATTCCAAACTCAACAAAAATAAATACCCTGCTATGTCTTGATATTCCGGTCCCAACAAAATTAATTTTGTTGAAAACGGACTTCGTTTGTACAACGTTGTTATTCTAATTCTAACATATTTGTCAGTCCACAATAAAATTGAACGTACCGACAAAACAACTCCAATTAGCTCCAACTGAAAATATAACAATAGCTAGTCATACGTATACTAATAAAACTCGTTTCGTCGAAAATGGAGGTCGTTTTGGAAAATAGCTATTTTAACACTTAAATAATATCGATAAAATATTATAAAATCTCAAAAAAAATCCAACTTAAATATAAATAAATTATTATTATAAAATATATCCAAATAAAATTGTATATCACTTCAAATATAAACAAATATGAAATTTATAGATCAACAATAATATTTTCCAATTTAAAGATATCCAAATTTTATCCAAATAAATTAAATAAACATTATGATTTATTAACGAATCCATAGCGATATTTTAAAATTTTAGTTGGACCTAACTAACAACATATAAGCCGAAATCCCAATTTTTTCTTTATAAGAAAATTATAAACAAATTGATTCAAACGTTTCTTATTTCATCGAATTCCGACTTAAAACGGATTTTTTATATTCTATTGAAGTTAATAATTAAATACTATGAACTACCGCGCCGTTTCAAGTTCATTTTATATTAAATATAAATATAAACATTTAACCGTCGTTTAACAACGAATTCAATATTAAAATTCATTAATATTTCAAATATAATATCTAAAATCAATTTAAATATTCAACTCAAATGATAGAAAAATCCGGGTCGTTACATTCTTCCCCCTTTAAAAGAATTTGGTACCCGATATTGCTAAGTAAAGGAGAATGCTACAAGCCCAATTATTTCATAATAATTATATAAAAATATTATCAAAAATAATCTAAATCTCAAAATTTGATGAAAAATTAGCTAGCACCTCCTCTGTACTGTTCAATCCCAACAACTACAAACTCCTCTCTGGTCCTCTCATATCGATCAAAAGAAAATAAATCCAAACGGCTGCCGAACTCATTGGTATAAAATCCCTTATCCAAATCAATAATTAAGGTTTACCTATCTGTCGGGCAACTAATACTCTAGTCACAAATCAAAGCACAAACAGCTCTTCCTTTTTCCAACCTGCACTTAGCTCAATATCCAACGTCAAAACCAGATACAGGGTTAAACCATTTCAGTTTCGTTTCATATTGATGTTATTGGAATTTATTCCTTTAGTTTCCAATTCATTACGGTTAATGAATTTTATTATTCAACCAATTTATCATCCAATAAACAATCAATCAATAATCAACATAACTAAATCATTCTATTTTCCTTTTCAATTTTATATAACTTATCTTCAGTTAAATATTTATTTCCATACTAGAAATTTTATCCATAAATTCCACAATTTGAATTCCCTTTTGATTTTATTAACCGTTTTATAATCCAATTTGAATTCCCATACAAATAAATCAATAAGCAAACATAATAATTTGATAAAATTATGTCCTTTATATATGAAAATATATTTTGGGAAATAATATTTCATTTACCCTCTTTATAAAACAATATTGTATCAATTTGTCAGTTCAACTTGAACCGATCAAACAACACAATCCAAAATACATAAACCATTGCTCTGATACCAGCTGCGACGACCCAAAATTCCGGTACTTTTTAAGCTGACTAAGCAACCCATAATCAACCCAAAATGCATTGGAAACTCAGATGTCAATAGAAAGAAGTCCGAGGGAGAGACAAAAAAGAAAGAAATATTAGAATAGAAGAATAAGAATACCAACATAACACAATCTCACATCGCAGCGGAACAAAATATAATATAGAAATAACTTTTATTGAAATCTTGAAATAATACTTACACCATCAGAGTACATCAATACACTGGGACAGTTATAATAGTCTGTCCTCATATATATAGATAACACATGTCGGAATAATAACGGTATAAACTTATACGTCTGAACTCCTTCAACTCGTCTATACACTTCACAACACCCGATAATTAACTAGAACCTATACAACCTAGTCTAACCCAAGTATTACAAACACCGGGTCAGTCTGGTGAACCAGAGTGAGAAAAACTTGCAAGGTTTTAAGGGAATCATCTAACTTGATTTTAAAGTTCGAAAATCTTTTCAAAAGAAAGGGATAGTCATAAGACCAAACCACACATAAATACGGACGATTTTTACCTTACGATAACCCAAAACATTTTGAAATCGTATATATATTCTGATATTATAATAGTGTCTAAATACAAGTAAATGACAATCTAGCGGAAGCTTGCATCTCATTCTCCACATATATAGTATACAAACAAAACCCCGGGCTCTTATTGGAGATTGGATTTTGATTATGACAAGGTATGGAACCACCTGTCGATAGTGTATTTCTAGAGAGGAATACACTGGGTTCAACAAGAACATCTTGCAACCCGGCCGCACATGACCGACCACTCATTTCGCTTGAGTGTATCGAATGTATGTCACCAATGATTGGGCTCAAACCACCATTTCCTGAATGGGACAACATCGAAATAGATTAAAGAAGGAAATGGAATTTCTCTAGATAGGTGATTATACACCCTAATAGGAGCGACCCACATAGCCATGCTGCCTGC
Organism: Allium sativum; assembly: GCA_030737875.1. Taxonomy (NCBI): domain Eukaryota; kingdom Viridiplantae; phylum Streptophyta; class Magnoliopsida; order Asparagales; family Amaryllidaceae; genus Allium; species Allium sativum. The sequence continues at coordinate 154,071,188 of CM060918.1, read as the reverse complement.
CCGATTTTTGTCATTTCCCGGATGATGAGGCTTGAGGTTAGAATTCACCTTTTGAACATCTGATCATCATTTACATTGAATGCCACATTATCAGATCCGTCAAATCACTAATTGACTCCACAAATATATTCTAGGTTTAAAAGAAGGGCCATTCTTTACCACCAATTTGGTATATTTGTAAAAATCAACGTAAGTGGTTCTTAGGAAATATTCTGTCATACACTCATCCGTACAAGTCATCCAGGAATAGGATGAACCGAAGGCACCCTCCAACCACATCCTAGTAATCACCCTAAAGATCAGTATCGAGTAATCCTTGCAATCCGTAGATTCCAATCACGACAGAATCATTGTTAACTCTAGGGATCAGCCAGAGGTATTTAACAATAGTTCTTCCGCTCATGAAGATTTACGGTCTTCAATTGCTTCATCTTCAATCAACATCTTTGACGTATTCGTATTTATTGGTCGGAATGGTTTTAAAATATAAATTCAACCCCAGTCTTTCTGTACCAACAGCGCATTGGGCATGATTTTGATAATCGGTTATTTAACTATCAAAATAAACAATCATAAAAATAAAATAGGTCAATTGGTTCAGAACACAACGTCAATTGGCCTTTAAAATAATATATTGGTTGTAATACCAAAACTAATATATTAGTTTAATAAATTAATATTGTCAAATCATTTTATTCCTATACTTAGAAAAATATCTTAAAATCATATCTAATTTCTCGTTAACTACTATTTCAAAACATTTGTTACAATTTTACTTATTATTTAAAATTGGGAAACCAATTCAATTTATCATTTCAAATAATCATTACGATATCTCCTTTGTTTCGTTATTTGAACACCATAATCGTCACTTTCCCTTTCAGAATAAACTCATTCCAAAACCTGTCTCCTTATTTTGAAAATATCGTTATATTTTCACCAATCTCCTCTTTATTTCTTTTATTATGGGAATATCACTTCATATTCTCAAGCCCCTTTTTAATTTCTTTTATTTCTGGAATTCCATTTTATATATTCCTAAATTTCTCAAATAACATAAAGTTATTATTCCTCATAATAAATTACTTCAAATATCTCCATTATTAAAACTAATATCATCTTTCGACAATCCTGAAGTCTTTCAAGTTGCGGTATTTTAATTACCTCTTAGACCTTGATCAACAACATTCTTATCTTAAGATAGATATGAATTGTAATTCAAAAACCTATATTCATTCCAATACCAAGAAATACCACTTCAATATTTTATTTAAAAATACGGTTTTATAAAACCCACTTACTTTTGAAATATCCTTTTTAAACATATTACTACATTTACTGATTTTTTCAATGGTTAATAAAACATCAACTTTTAAACTTTAATGTCTTTAAGCTATTTGTTTCACCATCTGGTATTTATTACAAATCCCATTACTCGATCCTTTGCCAAATTCAGAATCCTTTTCTAAACCTTTCAATCGTTTATTTTAGGGAATCTTATTTCAAATCCCATCCATTCCACTTAATGCCATTATTAAGTAATGTTAATTTAAAATTAACGCTTTGACTTTCCATCTCTTAAAAACTCATTTATACAACTCTGGCTTAATATCAAACCCTATTTCATCTCCATTTTTCTTAATTCAAATCTATTTGCTTAAAATCGCTTTTATAACTTCATTTACCCAACTTGGTTTAAATATAACTCGTTCATAAACTAACTTTGGAAATTCAATCATATTTTAGTACGACTTCGATTACGTAAATGAAATTCATTTATGAAATAATTCCTTAAATTATTAATTAATAACAACTATAATTCACTTCATCACTAAATGGGATTAATGTTAATTTTCTTTTTAAAATCTTATTAAATTAAACCACTATTTGTTAAATTATCTCATTAGATTAATTGACACAAACTAATTTAATTTAGTAATCAATTTCAGTTAAAATAGTTGGCCTGGTCCATTTAAAACTTGATTAACTCGTTGATCAACCCAAACTAGTCTTTTCATTTAAATTAATAAGTACAATTATTAATTTAAATAATCCATTTCAAAATAATATTATTATAATCATTCCTTAAAAACAATTAATCGCAGTTATTAATAGTTTCACAATTGCTTAACAATCTTATTAATACAAGAATTTGCTTTATAAAAGATAAAGCACGTGCTTCGCGCATGGTAGATTTTGGTACCAAAAATGGTGATTTAAACAACCAATGCATTTTTTTGTTGGTTTATTTTCCTTTTTATAAACCTCATTTAAAATAATATATTAAAAAAAAACTATATTCATTTACAAAATAAATTTCATAATTTCACCCCTATCGATTCACCTTACGGCAAATCGATCTTTATAAAACAGTTTGTATTTTAGCCATCTGCTATAAATTCCTTAACTAATGTCACAAATTGGTTAATAACGACAAACGTTGAATTCATATTCAACGATCAATAATCAAATCCATAATCCAATCCTATTGGTTATACTGTTCATGTAATGATCATATACAAATAAATAATCAATTCAACTAGTAGCGATCAACCAAAATAATAATTCAAGCATCCAGTTTAATTTAAATACGTTTATATTGTTACAGACGTAACCCACAAGGTAAGTTACCTTGTTTAGAAAATCATCGTTAAAATAACGATGTCATTTCATTTAAATTAAACAACCATTTGATTTAAATCATATACATAAAATATATAACAAACGTCCAAACAATCATCAAATCAACCAATATTTAGCAAGCATAGCACATAAATAGTAAACCCTACTTATAAAAATTATAAGTGGGAGAATCGAGTGAGTTTAACTCACCTTGATTTCATTCCATTGCGATGAACTGCTTGTTTTTAATGAAATTAAACTAGTGTTTAATTTAATTAAAAATCCCATTGCTCCTAGTGCTAACTAAACCAGGCTCCATCGCGTTGCGCTCGACCATAGGGTACCCATGAAAGTGACCTTGCTTGGCTCTAAGAGCGAAAAATCAAGATATGATATAAATAAGTTCATGAACAATTTATTTCGTTTAAACTTATTTGAAGATCAAATGGGCCACACCCCTTTATTCTCAGCCCACGGTCTTTCCTTTGCTTTCCATTTTCTTTCCCAAGGTCACTTGCTTTTTATTTCTCCCTTCCCTCGGTTTTTACCCTTCACCATTTATATATATATTATTATTCTTTGATTAGGGCCCAAACCCGTGTATTCAAAAAGCCCACACACCTCTTCCATACGTTTTAATTAAAAACCCACCTCTCTTTTTAATATCCGCACCCAAAGCACACAATTCTTCCCTATCCTTCTACACAGACAAACCACCTGCTTCACTACCCATTTCTCCCCTTATCAGGTTCCATCCTTCGTTTATTTTTTATTTTAACAAACTCGGCCTAACATAGGAATTAAAACCCACCCGCCTATCTACTTCTTCCCATTCTTCTTCAGTAATACGTTGTTATCCTCCCATTTCATTTAATTTCACGCGAGCAACATTATCCACTTTCTACAGTTGTTTACAGAAATTAAATTTACCCCATCCCTTCTAAAAGTTGGCATCACGCTGATGCTCCCCTTCTCTCCCCTGTTGTACTCACGTTCCACTCTATTTACTTCTCCTATCACTATCTTCCCACTTCCCAGCTATTTATTTTCTTCCCCAAACATTTCTAACTCCAGTAAATTCTCAAACTCATCAACCACGTGCATCTCCAAAATAGGACTAAGAGATCAACGCCACCCCTGCACTGTTTATCACTGCTTCCCACTGCCAACTCGAACGCACTCCCGTCCTTCCAATGTTCCACTTCCGACCGCCATGCAACCTTCCAGAACAACCAGGGATGGAGGTAGGTGCAAGGTACCCTAGGCTACAGCCCGGGTGCGATTTTGTAAAAAATAAAATAAAAGAAAGCTATTAGTTAGCCAGCTGGATAGCCTAGAATACTAACCCTAATAAATTAAAATCAAAAGACAACACCCTATTTATTTTCTTCTTGCCGCAAGTACAGATGCTGACAACAGGAAATACGCAAGTATCATCTCCTTCATTGTTGCTCAAATTCGTCTAAACTGAAATAAGGGTAATTTTTAAATTGAATTAATGTGTTGAATGGAATCTATGTGCTGTTGTGATTTCTAAATAGAATTATCTGTCAAATACCATGTTTGCAAAACCTAATTGTTTCGTTATTATCAATTTTTTTGTGAATCGGGTATGATTAGATTTGGCTTCAAGGGCACAAAAGGATGTGATGTACTGTTGGTTTGAGTATTGGAGTAATTGTTCTTTTGCTCTTCTTGTTCTAATTGAGGAGCAGCCCAACATGTACTTGTAGTAGAAACCACATGAAAAACAATCATATCAAATGCCACATTGCTTATTCTCTACTAAACCAAGGCCTGAATTCCCTAACAACATTAACCATTTGTTGAACTAATATCACTTTTATGTTTATAACTTCATGGTAGTTAATTGTTTGAAAACAAAAATAGATGTGCTTAATTTTATTTTTAGAAAATTTATCTAATTTAATCAATTTTTTAGGTAACCATCAAACTCAAAATTTAGCAAAATAAGAAATGTATGCCAATACCTCATGTTTTTGTAAGCTTTTATTGATGCATAATTAAAAGCTATTTTTTTTGTGCAACTTTTGATACTATTTAGCTCTATTTTTTTCATCTCTCTAGCTTAGCCCAGGTCACATTGAAATTCTAGCTCAGTCCCTGAGAACACCACTTCCGATCTCTTCCCTGTTTTACTTCATCTCGCCTTGATGTTGAAAAGAAAAGTCACTACAACAATTTGGTAGAGCCCTGCAAACTGCTACGAGGCTGGAGAGGGTAGCAGGCGGTCTTCAGTGCAGATCTGTTTTCATTTTTAACCTTTCATGTGAATTGATGCCCATTTATACAGCTTGTGGTTTATGTTTTTAATGGCTGTTTTATTTTTTCATTGGTTACTGCAAACATGGAAATGAGATGGTGGCGCTGGTATATATATACACACACAAGAACGAAGAGATAAAAACGACTTCTTTCCACATTATGTAGCTCTGTTGTTAGAGAATTAGAGTTGCAGTGTATCTTCATTTCAATGGGAAGGAATTTGATGTTTTTAGGTGGGTAGGATTAGCTGTTTCTAGGGTGTAAAATATATTACTGCAGGCATGAAGAAGAATACATAGACAGGCTCGAATTGATGGAGGAGTCATAGTGTATTTCCATGTGTTAAAAAGAACAGATAGGGTACTCTGTGTCTGATGGTATCTGATTTTACTTGGCCAATATTGTACAAATTTAGAGTAGGTAGAAGGACTTTTATTTTAGATTAGAGTTGGAGATAGGTCAGTTGTAGCCTTGTTTCACATTAATTCAAGGCATAACTGTATTTATTTGGAAGCACAAGTCACCGCAGAAGCATCCTGTTGATAGGATTTTGCATGGCACGGGGCCATAGGCTGCTCGTATAGCTCCTTAAACACAAAGGCATACGGGGTAGGTCCGAAAGTTTTAACAGGAGCAATGTGTGTTTTCTTGTCATGATATACATTGTATTCTTACACAACGTCAGTACTTAGAACATGTTTTGGAAAAACGTACATATAGTGTGGCTAGTATATTGTTTTTACTCTATTTGTGGTTACTTATGTCTTAAGTAATATTCATATATTATTTGAATATATATATTATTTGTTTTATTTATACACGATTAATGATTTTATATTGCTGTTTTATGCTACCGTTAAAAATGCGCACTATCAAACACCAATTCCAAACTCAACAAAAATAAATACCCTGCCATGTCTTGATATTCCAGTCCCAACAATATTAATTTTGTTGAAAACGGACTCTGTTTGTACAACGACATTATACTAATTCTAACATATTTGTCGGTCCACAATAAAATTGAACGTACCGATAAAACAACTCCAATTGGCTCCAACTGAAAATATAACAATAGCTAGTCATACGTATACCAATAAAACTCGTTTCATCGAAAACGGAGGTCAATTTGGAAAATAGAAATTTTAACACTTAAATAATATCGATAAAATATTATAATATTTCAAAATAATCCAACTAAATATAAATAAATTATTATTATAAAATATATCCAAATAAAATAGTACATCACTTCAAATATAAACAAGTATGAAATTTATAGATCAACAATAATAATTTCCAGTTTAACGATATCCAAATTTTATCCAAATAAATCAAATAAACGTTATAATTTATTTACGAATCCATAGTGACCATTTTAAAATTTTAATTAGACATAACTAACAACATATAAGCCGAAATCCCGATTTTTCTTTATTAGAAAATTATAAACAAATGGATTCAAATGTTTCATGTTTCACCGAATTCCGACTTAAAACGAATTTTGTATATTCAATTGAAGTTCATAATTAATTACTACGAACTACCGCGCCGTTTCGAGTTCTTTTTATATTAAATATAAATATAAACGTTTAGTCCTCATTTAATAACGAATTCAATATTAAAATTCATAAATGTTTCAAATATAATATTTAAAATCAATTTAAATATTTAACTCAAATGATCGAAAAATCCGGGTCGTTACAATTCTCCACCATAGTCCTTGGCATAACGCGATAGGAATACATGAGTCGTTGATCTCATGTTAGCCTAAGTGGACTTTGATTTCATATAATATTAAAGAGACTATTTGGTAGGGGTTTTCGATATGTGTGATATATCAATCATTACAATAAGTAGTCATGTATACCAATTTGTTGTATATTTTACTTCTTAGGTTTAAATATCAATTCATCTTTATAAGAATATTACAAATTCATGTTTATACTATTTCTCAAACATACAGGGTCCATTGGACCTCCACGATGCCGATGTTTCTCTCATGCAGCGTCATTGGAATATTAAAATTACCAAAAATAACAGAGAAACGATAAATAGTATAAAAATAGCTGGAATAAGGCCTAATTGGATGAGCGCTAATGTATGGGATGATTTTGTCATTTAGTGGAACAACGAGGAGTTTTTGGTAAATTTACTACATATTTAATTCAAATTGTTTTGCTCAATTAAAATATAAATTAGAACTGTAAAACATTTTTTTCAATTTAAATTTATAGAGGGATTCTCAAAAAAAAATCAGCAAATAGGAGTAAGAACACGGTACACATCGCAGTGGTTCCAAGTCATTTCAGCATCATTGTTGGATCTAGATTAACCTTAGAATGGGTGAATAAGGTTTATTGGATTTTTACGTGATATTAAAATTATCACAGCATAGATTGCAACAGAGAAAATAAATGCATGAAATAAATAACATAGATTTTACCCAGCTTCGGCGAACTCAGCCTACTGCTGCATCCTCAAGATTTCTACTAGGTATTAAAATAGATTCCGCTTACAAAACCCTGTAAACTCGTAGACCCTGCACCTACTCTAATCCTACGCTCAAAACCCTGGACTGATCTTTATTCCCAAGATAAGATTTTCCCTGAATTACAAACCCATAATTCGTAAACCCTAACTGTAAATCCTATAGCTAGCAAACCCCCAGTTTTACAGACAAACTAGGAAACCCCTATTTTTACAGACAAACTAGAAAACCATGTTGATAGGTTTACAAATGAAATAAAGACAACATAATAAAAAAAATCTGAAAAACCCCTTTTTATATAAAATCAAATGGCCGGCCTTTTTTTCCAGAATAATATATATATATATATATATATATATATATATATATATATATATATAACAAAAAGGAAAATCTAGCCATTCTCCAACGGCTCACAAAAATAGGTCTGTAGAATTACCAAGACTGTGCACACACAAGAAAAAACAATGCTAAAATACAACAAAAAGCTCCAAATAAATACAGGCTAATAACCGCAAGATGAAGATGAATGCCTTTGGAAAAGTAGATGTAAAAAGTGTAGGCATCTACTCAAACAAGCTAGTCTGAAGATGCAACCCCACAGGGAGGAGGGCGATGAGCTAGGATATGGTCTAGCTACTCCAAAGTCGTGTGAAACTCGTAATACCAGCAATCTGAAACCTTCAAAACTAAAACAACTCCTCTATTACCAGCAGATCCAGAACCCGATGATCCCAATATAAACTGTAAAACCAGTCCCTGTAGTACTCGCAAAGAGAATCGGTTCCAATAAGGGGAGAGGTAGAGTGAGGAAAGTGGAGCCAAGCCCACTTACCAGGTAGAGGTGTGTGCAACTAATTCCCGCCTAATGGGTGGTTGGCACCGATGTAACACCAACAGTACTGCCCAACCGCCGGGAACGGGAACCAAAAGAACCTTTAAATGGTCTGCTACGAAAAGCAAGGAACACAACATTCCTTACCCTTCGGATGATGGAAGGAGGGTCCATATACAAATCATCAATAATTGCCTTATTCTACGAGCACCATAAATGTAACACCCCACATCCGTTAATGTCACTCACAAAGGGAATGCATTAAGTTTCATAGAGCGTTATAAGTAAACAGAACAGAATATTACAAGATGGATAAAGTAGTACTTGAAAATTTTATAACTTTATTGCAGCGGAACAGAAATAGGTTTGGTTACACCTTCAAAACAACAAAACCAAGTACATAATATCAGCCAGTCTTGTACAAAAGCCTTCAGAGTACAAAATTTTAAAGCCATAATCCCCAATAGAAAATGCCATAAGCAGAATCAAAGCCAAGCAATACACCTTTCAACTTCAAGCAGGAAAAAAGAGACATCTGAACTAAGCTTGAGTATTTCCTCCCTGAAAACCTGGGGGGAGGGGGGAACGGAAGAAAAGAGGTGAAACAAACTAGGTCAGACATTAGTCTAGTGAGTCCAGTAACTTTAACAATATAATCATTAAATTAACAGGATAAGAACATAAACTGGAAAGTAAGAAATGGTTGTACATAAGCATGCGTGACAAGGTAGGCAAGTTGAATAAGATAAACGTTGATTGCGCTTCTAATCACTATTGGGTAATTACTACACTACACCAATGCTCAATATATCGCACCGTTACTAGTTCCATACTGAAAGTTAATCCCAACCCCGCAATTAGTAGCCCTCAGGCGTGACATCTAGTAAGAGGTATCAACCTCATACAATCCTTGACAGCCTACTAAATACTAGATGTCCCCACACTACCCCCTTATCGCTTAATCGATCGGCTCCTTAACTCGTATGTATTCATTACTTGTGTCATTCGCCCTGCTTCTTTATAGATACCTGTGCTGGTCCCACCATGGGGTGTATCAATCCCTATGATGGCAACCCGACACAATTCAAGATGCACAATGTATGGTTACTGATGCCCAGTGCCAGCTTTTTCTGCTTCGAAATACGTGCACGCCCGTACTCCGTCGGAACCTACACTGATGCACCACCCGCCGCTATTTTGACCGCTTATAATCAGCCCAGTAATCGTGCCCCACCCGGCCTAGTTCAGGGTACCGTGATACATCTATGTGGGTTACTGCTGAAATGGGTCCTCGTTACTAGGGTTTCCTAATCAACATGTTATAACAGTTAAGTGTTCTCAATATAACCTAACCTCATCCATCTGTTTTAATTAACATGTTGTATTGGTTAAGTGTCGCCTATTCATATGTTACTAAACCTTTCCATTGATTCACGCATGTTTATTTAACGGTTAAGTTTGTGGGCCTATATATACTAATATTACCTACCTACCTAAGATTTACTTAACCCTTCCACTTATCAAGTCCACATGTATTATTGGTTAAGCTTGCCTAAACCCTATCCGCTTTGTTCATGTAATATTGGTTAAGTCATCTTCTTACCCATGTTAACTTAACCCCACCCACCTAACTCGTTTAGGTATCATATTCATCTTTGATCAGCATTAATTAATTATTAATGCACAGACCTATCACATTAAGTCGATCATTTGTGGCCGCTAGATATGCCCGGCGGTTCCGGGCAGACTTCTACCACAAGCCAGACTTAACCTCGTGTCTAAGCATCTAATTTATGCCTTTGACCTCTTACATTAGACTGCCATTTGCGGTTGCTGGATATGCCAGGTTGTTCCAGGCAGTCTTATACCGCAAACCGAGTCTAACCTCGTGTCTTAGGCATTCATCTTTCAGCCAATTTTGATATTTACTGTCCAAGTCTAGATTTATATGTAAATTATCCATAAGTGTGGTCAATTCAAGTTATGCCACATTTACTTGTTATGCCCAAAATTACTTAATTAAGTTATACTCAATTCCCCGCATTTCAATCGCTCGTACAACAAGGTCCAAAAATAAAACGGAGAGGGATAGAGGAGAAACAAAAGAATTGACATAAGGAACAAAATAGGCATGTAAAGGTGTACCAAACTAAAGAATCATGTTTCCAATGGATATGATGTACATTAACAATAAGTATGGCTAAACTGAGCAAGTTACATCATAGGCATAAAGATTCAATAGAATTGAACATAAAAGAATCACCAATTTGGTGTACAACATGATAGATACCATTGTATCAATCACAACAGTCTCATAGGCATAGGTAATTCAGATCTGACAAAAGGATAAGCATGAATCAGAATTGATTATCTTACAATTAGGCATAGTTTTAGATTCGATTCATTAGAAGTCATGATTCCTATTACATGATCCAAATCTGAAAAATAACTGAACTTACCAAATTATCACAAGTTTACACCCAAACCCATTTACGTCAAGTTTCATGTTTGCTTATTATATACAATTTTTCCCAAACCATAGCCATCATCAATTTATGCCTTTTTTACAAATCACATGTTATTCAACATTTCCCAAACTTCTTCCCCATCATTCAAGCATTATACGTGTGCGAATTTCACATAATATGTTAGGCTCGAAGTTTGCCTAACTCATAAAAAGAAAAAGGAAAAAGGAAGAGGGAAGAGAATCATGGTATCATAATAGGCATAAATATACGAGCATGAATAGACATGAACTAATAGAGTTGATAAAAAAGCATAGGCTATGAACCAAAAAAATGACAACTTGCAAATTTGATAAGATAGGCATAATCATATGATCCCAATTTACAACTTATCATAATTACTTTAGTTTAATTATCTTGTGAAAGCTACATGAACTCACAGACATTAAGAAAGAAGGGAAGATCTGGAATATGATTTCTGAAGTTGAAAAGCTAATCCGTTGATGTAGGCTTTGATCTTTATCTTTAACCTTGAATTTGATTTCTAGTTTGGAGAAGATGGAGGCTAGGCTAGCTTAGAGATGGACAACATGACGGCTTCATAGAATAGGGTTACAAGGTTTAGTGTTAAGGTTTGATGTGATTATATAGGAGTATAGGATTAATTTGAGCCTTTAGATCAATATAGGATCCATCCAGACCATCCACTCCAAGAAAATCCGTCATCAGGCCAATCAAAAGTCACCACGTAGCCCTACGACTCAGAAAATCGTCACTGTCCAGAATAGTCAGCAGGGGTCGACCCCTAAAAGGGGGGTCGACACCTATGTTGACACCCTATAGCTGGAATTTTACCGCCCACTTATTTTCGTTGGTTTGAATTCGAATTTAGTTTTATTAATTATTTATTTAATTCTCATATAAATTTGAAATCTTCTATGCTCTATAACTTCTTCATACGGAGCCCGATTTACGCAAACTCAGACTCTATCTCAAGCAGAATTCCAAGACGAACGCAATAACGTAACCCGCTTCCCTTAATTATTCTTCTAAAAATTAAGTGTTCTTAAATTTGTTAATTTTAATATTTTAAAATTACGGGGTGTTACATTCTCCCTTCCTTAAAGGATTTCGTCCCCGAAATCTCCAAGTCAAGAAGAATGTATATCCTACCATCCAACATCCATCTACTCAACCATTCAATCACAGGCATCCATTGTCCTTAAAAAGTTTTCTAATGCTTTCTCATGAACATATGCATAGTGTGTGTATATGTCCTTACCTAAATGCAAAATCAGGCAATCTACTGATTCAGTTAACCTCCTTAATGCAAATTATGATAGTGCCATGCGTCCATTATGTATGCGAAAGAATCCTATTGATGCATATCATTTCTATATGAGTGCACAACCATACATTCATACAAATGAAACATCCATATGATAACACATCAAGTTTCAACCGATATACAAATACATATATGCATATGCAATATGAAAGTGACTAAGCCGATCTAGTGCCTAATGTGTGTGTAAATGCATCCACGAGCAACCACTAGCAAACACTTGCATCCACTTGCATCTACCAAGCATAACATGTCTCAAACACATGTTTACAGCCATAGGATTTTCCTATCTAAAGATCGAGGATGTAAACGAGAGGACATACTAAACGATAGAACAAGTATAAACAAAGCAGTAGAAAAGGGAGAAGTTAATAACATATCCTCACAAAAGGAAAGGGTACGACGCACGTATCATGTCTTCCGTCTCCTAAGTCGCGTTTCCTTGATCATCTTCCCATTGGATTTTAACTAACATGACCTCTCTATTGCATAACTTCTTGATCTCCGATTCAATGATGCATGTAGGAGCTCGTCTAATCGTGGCATCTCGCCCCACTTCCACTTCTCTAAGCATGCTCGGCTCCACTACTTCCGCGGTATCATGTAAACACTTCCGCAAATACGACATATGAAACACGTCATGAACACTACTAAGCTTCTTTGGCAACTTCACTCTGTATGCCATCTGCCCTATCGACTCTGTAATGGGAAAGCGTCCTACAAACCTTAGTGCTAATTTCCCTGCAGCTCCAAAGCAAACTACGTTCCTCAATGGCGACAATTTGACAAAAACCATGTCCCCAACATCAAACCCAAGATCGGTCCGTCTCTTGTCAGCGTTTGACTTTTGCCGGTCCTGTGCCGTCTTCATTCATCGTTGAATCAAGTCCATCTTTTCCGAAGTTTCTATCTAATCAACTCGGGTCCAAGCAAAATCTTATCCGTAGACTCCCACCAACAAGTTGGTGATCGACACGGTCTTCCATAAAAACCATAATACTAGCTTAATAACCGTTGTTATAAGCGAATTCCACAAATGGAAGGTGCTCTTCTCATGTCCCTCCAAAATCTAGGATACATAACCTCAAAAGATCTTCAAGGATTCTATTCACCCTTTCTGTCCGTCCATCCGTCTGTGGACGATACGCGATGCTCAAACATAACTGTGTACCTACCACCTTTTGCATATCACCGTTTCCTCTTGCATCGAAAATTGCTCCAAGAACTGTCCTACAAGCACCGGTTTATACTGTGAACGGTTTGTTCTTATCTAGCAAAGTCAAAACTGGGGCTGATATCTTCGCAAAGCCTTTAACGAGCTTCCTATTTTAGCCCGCCAACCCTAGAAAACTCATTATTTCCGTTGCTTTTGTAGGAACCTTCCAATCTTAGATTGCCACCACCTTCGCAGGGTCCACTACTATCCATTCCTTAGAGACCACATGTCCTAAGAACCTCACTTCTTTCCTCCAAAAAATATACTTGGAGAAATTAGCTTTGAGTTGATGCGCTCGTAGGGTCTCTAAGACTTCCCTAGATGTAGGGCATGCTCTTCCTCGCTTCTAGAGAAAATAAAAATACCATCTACAAAGACTACTACAAACTTGTTTAGAAACTCCCTAAACACCCTACTCATCAAGTCTACGGAATATGCGGGTGCATTCGTCAAACCAAAAGGCATGAAGAGCCACTCGAAGAAACCATCAGGAGCCCTAAAAGCAGTCTTATCTATGCTATCCTCAGCCACCCTTAGCTAATGGAATCCTGTAGCTAAATCCAACTGCGAGAAAATAGAAGCGCCAACAAACTGATCGAAGAAGTCATCTATCCTCGGCAATGGGTGTCTGTTCTTCTTCGTGAGCTTGTTCAGCCCCCTATAGTCCACGCACATTCTAAGTGAACCATTAACCTTCATAGAAAAAACAACTAGAGCACACCATTCCGAAATACTTCTTCTTATGAACCCCTCCTCAAGTAGCTCACCTACTCGCTTACTGAGTTCCCTCCTCTCTCTCGGAGCCATGTGGCGCACTGGTAATGCGACTAGCTTTGCATTATCTATCAAGTATATACGGAGGTTTATCTCACGCCTCGGAGTTAAACACCGAACCACATCAAAGACGTCACCATACTCACGAACTATACGAACAGATTCCAAATCGTCGATGGATGCGTCAAGAGATTCTAGGTAGCTAAGCATCACCGGACCTCTAGGGTCAAAAGAAATATCAAGGGTCTTTCCACAACGAGTCAGTAGTCCAACTACCCTCTTTTCACAATCTAGGATGGCACCATGACTGGCTAGCCAATCCATCCCTAGATCAAGCTATAACCCGTGAAACCAAGAACGAAGGTGTTGCATTCAAACCCAATTCCCAAGATAAACACTCTCAAATCCCGACAAAACATAGATAAGTGAGCCGAACCACCAATAGGATTTGAGACTACAATGGGATCCATAACTAGACTAGTATTTAGGTGCAGTGTTTCAACTAACGAAGCAGATACAAATGATTGCGAAGCACAAGAGTCAAACAAAGTTCGAACAAGACGATCAAAAAGGAAAATCAAATTTTCAACAAAAACGTTTCTATCTCTCCCCTGGTGCCATGAGAGCATGAACCTGACCTCCTTAAGTAGGTCATGTCCTCTGTCCTTGTCCTTGTTCTTGCCTCCTCGAGCAGTCTTTAATCAGACGTCCTGCCTCATCGCAATGAAAACAAGTAGGCTTCTTCTTCTTCCTATAGTCCTTAATTACATGGCTCGTTATACCTCAATAAAGACACCTTCTTTTGTCATGGGGTTAATTTTCCACTTTTCTCCTTTACCTTCTTCGTGGATTAAAGCTATATCAACAAATTCCTCATCCTTGGGTTGTGCTCCTTAGCATAAACTCCCTCATGGACCAAGCAGCTAGTTGAACCTTCCTTCCATTATCTATCTCAAAGATACCAAACGAGACCTCCACTTCCTTGAGCCAATTCTAGCTTCGACAAACGTCTCAGTCCTATGAAACAGTTTTCCGCCCATCGCATGAAAATCCATACATATCTTAGAAAAAGCATCTACACACGGGGAAAGAGACTCAAGAAGGAATAAGGAAGAGATTCGAAACACAGAATCGAAAGAAAGATATATGGCTTTTGGGGATTATGTTTTTCATAATAAACCTTTCTCTTGAAAACTCCTTCTTTAAAACATGTCTTTTTTGAAAATACTTTTATATAAAAAAAGATGCTTTTCAAAACGGTTTTCAAAATCTTTTATCTGTTCTGGTAACCTTCAGCTCTGATACTAAGTGTAACACCCCACGTCCGCTAAATTCACTCACAAAGGGAATGCATTAAGTTTCGTGGAGCGTTATAAGTAAACAGTACGAAATATTACAAGACGGATAAAGTAGTACTTGAAAATTTTATAACTTTATTGCAGCGAAAACTGAAATAGGTTTGGTTACACCCTCAGAAGGACAAAACCAAGTACATAATATCAGTCTTGTATAAAAGCCTTCAGAGTACAAAATTTTAAAGCCATAATCCCTAACAGAAAATGCCATAAGCAGAATCAAAGCCAAGCAATACACCTTTTAACTTCAAGTTGGAAGAAAGAGACATCTGAACTAAGCTTGAGTATTTTCTCCCTAAGAACCTGGGGGAAGACGAAAGAAAAGAGGCGAAACAAACTAGGTCAGGCATTAGTCTGGTGAGTCCAGTAACTTTAACAATATAATCATTAAAATAACAGGATAAGAACATAATCTGGAAAGTAAGAAGTGACTGTACATAAGCATGCATGACAAGGGAGGAAAGATGAAAAAGATAAACATTGATTGTGCTTCTAATCACTATAGAGTAATTACTACACTGCACCAATGCTAAATATATCGCACCGTTACTAGTTCCATACTGAAAGTTGATCCCAACCCCGCAATTGGTAGCCCTCAGGCATAACATCTAGTAAGAGTTATCCACCCCATACAATCCTTGACAACCTACTAAGTACTAGATGTCCCCACACTACCCCCTTATCGCTTAATCGATCGGCTCCTTAACTCGTATGTATTCATTACTTATGTCATTCGACCCCGCTTGTTTGTAGATACCTATGCTGGTCCCACCATGGGGTGTATCAATCCCTATGATGGCAACCCGACATAATTCAAGATGCACAATGTATGACTACTAATGCCCAGTGCCTGCTTTTTCGACTACGGAGCACGTGCACGCCCGTACTCCGTCAGAACCAACACTGACGCACCACCCGCCGCTATTTTGACCGCTTATACTCAGCCTAGTAATCGTGCCCCACCCTGCCTAGTTCAGGGTACCATGATACATCTATGTGCGTTACTGCATAAATGGATCCTCGTTACTAGGGTTTCCTAATCAACATGTTATAATGGTTAATTGTTCTCAATATAACCTAACCTCATCCATCTGTTTTAATTAACATGTTGTATTGGTTAAGTGTCGCCTATTCATATGTTACTAAACCATTCCATTGATTCACGCATGTTTATTTAATGGTTAAGTTTGTGGGCCTATATATACTAATATTACCTACCTACCTACCTAAGATTTACTTAACCCTTCCACTTATCAAGTCCATATGTATTATTGGTTAACTTGCCTCAACCCTATCCGCTTTGTTCATGTAATATTGGTTAAGTCATCTTCTTACCCATGTTAACTTAACTCCACCCACCTAACTCGTTTAGATATCATATTAATCTTTGATCAGCATTAGTTAGTTATTAATGCACAGACCTCTTACATTAAGTCGATCATTTGTTGCCGCTGGACATGCCGGGCGGTTCCGGGAAGACTTCTACCACAAGCCAGACTTAACCTCGTGTCTAAGCATCTAATTTATGCCTTTGACCTCTCACATTAGACTGCCGTTTTTGGTTGCTGGATATGTCGGGCGATTCCGGGCAGTCTTATACCGCAAACCAAGTCTAACCTCATGTCTTAAGCGTTCATCTTTAGCCAATTTTCATATTTACTGTCCAAGTCTAGACTTATATGTAAATTATCCATAAGTGTGGTCAATTCAAGTTATGCCACATTTACTTGTTATGCCCAAAATCACTTAATTAAGTTATACCCAATTCCCTGCGGTTCAATTGCACGTACAACAAGGTCCAAAAATAAAATGGAGAGTTATAGAGGAGAAACACAAGAATTGACATAAGGAACAAAATAGGCATGTAAAGGTGTACCCAACTCAAGAATCATGTTTCCAATAGACATGTTGTACATTAATAATAAGTATGGCTAAACTGAGCAAGTTACATCACAGGCATAAAGATTCGATAGAATTGAACATAAAAGAATCACCAATTTGGTGTACAACATAATAGGTACCATTGTATCAATCACAACAGTCTCATAGGCATTGGTAATTCATATTTGACAAAAGGATAAGCATGAATTAGAATTGATTATCTTACAATTAGGCATAGTTCTAGATTCGATTCATTACAAGTCATGATTCCTATTACATGTTCCAAATCTGAGAAATAACTGAACTTACCAAATTATCACAAGTTTACACCCAAAACCATTTACGTCAAGTTTCATGTTTGCTTATTATATACAATTTTTCCCAAACCATAGCCATCTTCAATTTATGTCTTTTTACAAATCACATGTTATTTAACATTTCCTAAATTTCTTCCCTATCATTCAAGTGTATACGTGTGCGAATATTGCATAATATGTTAGGCTTGAAGTTAGCCTAACTCATAAAAAGAAAAAGGAAAAAGGAAGAGGGAAGAGAATAATGGTATCATAATAGGCATAAATATACGAGCACGAACAGGAATGAACTAATAGAGTTGATCATAAAAGCATAGGCTATGAACCACAAAAGATGAAAACTTGCAAATTTGATAAGATAGGCATAATTATATGATCCTAATTTACAACTTATCATAAATATTTTAGTTTAATTATCTTGTGAAAGCTACATGAACTCATAGAGATTAAGAAAGAAGGGAAGATCTGGAATTTGACTTCTGAAGTTGATAAGCTAATCCGTTGATGTAGGCTTTGATCTTTAACCTTGAATTTGATTTCTAGTTTGGAGAAGATGGAGGCTAGGCCATCTTAGAGATGGACAACATGACGGCTTCATAAAATAGGGTTATGAGCTTTAGGGCTAAGGTTTGATGTGATTATATAGGAGTATAGGATTAGTTTGAGCCTTTAGATCAACATCGGATCCATCCAGACCATCCAGTCCAAGAAATTGCATCATTAGGCCAATCAGAAGTCGCCATCTACGACTTAGAAAATCGTCACTGTCCAGAGCAGTCAGCATGGCTCAACCCCTACAGGGGGGTCGACACTTATGTCGACACCCCTATAGGAGGGTCAACACCAGTGTCAACACCCTTTGGCGGGAATTTTACCGCCCTCTTCTTTTCTCTGGTTTGAATTCGAATTAGGTTTATTAATTATTCATTTAATTCTGATATAAACTTGAAATCTTCTAAGCTCTATAACTTCTTCATACGGAGCCTGATTTACGCAAACTCGGACTCTATCTCAAGCAGAATTCCGAGACGAACGCAATGTCATAACCCACTTCCCTTAATTCTTCTTCTAAAAATTAAGTGTTCTTAAATTTGTTAATTTTAATATTTTAAAATTACGGGGTGTTATAATAAATGCTAGAAGATAAGACAAGGGATCAATCTGAAAAGGATTGGTCCAAAAGATTTCCATGAGATTCCGACCTACCAGAATCTCATTAAATAAGAGAGGGAAGACACATTACTTTGAAGACCAACCAAGTTCCCAAAGTAATTCCAAATTTCTTTGGCAGTAAAATGAAGAAAAACAAGTGATCTATGGATTCGGTATCCCCAGGTCCACAACACCTGCAACGGGACACGATGGGGATGTCTATCCTTTCAAGGTTCTCGTCTAATGGTAGCCCATTATGAAGGGTTTAGGACATAAGCAAGGAGACCTTTAGTGGAATATAGACATTCCAGATGAAAGAGAAGAGATGAAGACATGGAGCAGCCATCCTCGTCGAGCTCCATGCCGCTCTCAAAGAGAAGGGTTCGCCGTCCCATCCAAATCCACCACCATATGAATCTATAAAGGCCTTCACCGATTGCATACGTTTCCATGTCTCAATCATGTAGGATGGGCTACCGAGGAAGTTTGCGGGCTAAAGCCTGTAGTACTTAGCATGAAGGAACATTGCCCATAAGAAGTCATTTGCGTCAAATCTAGCCCACAGTTTGCACGCAAAGGCAGTACATGTATCCTTTGGATTTCTAAGGCCTAAACCCCTTCACTTTTGGGATGGCAGATGATGTCCTAAGAAATCCAGTGATGACGATTAGCTTGTTCGATTTACCCCAAATAAAGATCAAACCTAGAAACCGATAAGAACAGATGAAGGAGGAAGTAGGAGTCATAGCAGCAAAAATGTGCGATCCTATAGATTCAAGCACAGACTTGAGAAGAACTAGCCTACCTGCCAGAGAAATAAGCGCCACATTCCACTGGATAATCTTACCCTTGGCTCTATCGGTGAGGGGGTCGAAGATGGCATTGAGCTTATGACCTCTGTAAAGAACAATACCTAGGTATGTCAAGGGAAGGGAGGCATCCTTAAGCCTGGTGAAATTCTCAAACCAAGTGGATTTAAGAGAAGATTGGTCCTGTGTTGGAACGAAGCAACTTTTAGCATAATTAACAAGTTGGACTGAGCATCTCTCGTACTACGGGATAAAGATGACAAGACAACGGGCTGAGCGACAACCACCGTTTGTGAAAATGATAATGTCATCAACGAAAGATAAGGAAGAAATGAGAGTGCAGCCTAATGGGATGCCAAATCTCTGAATCATATTAGCTATCGTAAGTGAATGTAATCCACGGATGAATGCTTCAACAATGACAATGAAAAGAGTAAAGGAAAGAGGATCTCCCTGACGAAGTCCCCTTCCCGCTTTGAAGTACCCGTTGGTTAATCCGTGAATGAGAACGGAAAACCAACAGATAGAAATGAGCCGCTAGATAACATCTATAAGGGATTCACAAATCCCAAAAGCTCGAAGGACCATAATGATGAAAAACCAGGACATACGATCATAATCTTTCACAATGTCCAGCTTGATGACCATATTAGATCCCCTGACCTTCTGATCAATATAAGAGACCAAATCCTGGGCTAAAGCGATCTTATCCGTGATCAATCGGCCTTTTACAAACCCAGCTTGAGAAGAAGAAATAATGCGCTGTAGAAACGGAGTTAGCCTAGTGGGTAGGACCTTAGAAATAACCTCGTTGGAGAAGTTACACAAGCTGATAGGGAGAAAATCCGCACATGTACAAGGGTTTTCAAACTTAGGAATAAGGGCCAAATTGGTGGAAGTCCAGCCCAGAGGAAGATCTCCACCAGATAAGAAAAAACAAATAGCCAGGAAGAAATCTGATTGGATGATCGACCAGACACTACGCTAGAAAACCCTATTGAAGCCATCAGGCCAGCTAGCACTATCCTTACTAAGAGCGAAGGCATAAGCCCGAATCTCCTCAAAAGACGGAGGAACAGCTAGATCAGAACTCTCCGAAGGAAGAACTAATAACCTGGGTACATAGGAAAGTAACACCGTATCAGAGATCAAAATAGAGGGAGAACCGTGGAAGCCTTGAAAGTAAGATAGGATGGTCTCTTTGACTTCCGCAGGAGTGGAAGCCTAAGATAGATCTGGGCACTGTAAACAAAGAATTGTAAGAAGTCTGTTCTTCTTGCGAATGGAGGAATGGATAAACTTAAAGTTCGAGTCTCTATCAATAACCCACTTGATCCTCTTCTTCTGGTGAAGATAGTCGTTCTCGATACGCAACTCAGACTAAAAGGCTAACTAGGCCAAAGTCCATGCCTCCTTGTTAGCAGCGGACGACTCATCATCGTAAGAAGCTTCTGCAGGAACCAGAGTCTCTTCGGCCGCTCTGACACAGTCAAAGATATACTTGAAAACTTGCACGTTCCAAACCTTTAGACAAGTCTGGATCCTCTTAAGCTTACGAGAAAACACAACAGATGGATAACCAAATGCTGGGGGGTTCCATGAGTCATCCACTACTCGATGGAAAGAGTGATGCGTTCTCCACATACTCTGGAACCTGAAAGAGGAAGGCCCAGACATAGTATGTGGAGTACTGTAATAACCCGGAAATTTGGGCCAATTTAAAATTTTTCTTTTGGCAATTTTAGCGAATTTTGATTATTTAAAATGAATTATTTTAAATAATATCAACGAGAAATTTATTTTGAATATAATTCGAACGTATATATTCGTTTGAATCGACGATAGAATATAAATATTTATTTATATTTATAAAAGGAATTGAAAATGGCGCGGTAGTTCGATAATTCGATTTCAAACTTCAATTGAACATACCGGGTGCAAAATAAACCGGATTTTAGTGAAACCAAAAATATTTGAATCTAATTGAGTATATCTTTCCAACGAATCTGAAAAATCAAGATTTCATAGCGGCGGTCAAAAGTTATGCCCAGTTGAAAATTCTGAATAGTCGTTATGGAATTCTGGCCCTTAAAATGGAAATTTTGCAAACGACCTCGGATTTCGACGAAACCACTGTTGTTGGATCCGTGATGTCAAGTTATTGCTAGATTCCAATTTTCGTAATTTTTCGAATCAATATGTGAGCGTGGCAAAGGAAAACGTGTTCTGTCAGTTTCAGTTGATTTTAAATCGACTGGAAAATGGCCATTTTTCAAACGGTCTCAGAATTTGACGAAATTAGTTTTATTAGGGCCGTATCGTCAATACGAAGCTAAAAAATATTTTTCGGGAATTTTTCTAGTTAGTATGTGGGCCCAGTAAATTGAAATGCGCGTTCAAATTCAATATATAGAGTTAAATTTTGATTTAAACGAAAACTGACCGAAACGATCGAATCAGCTTACGATACATATCCCATTGTGTTCGGAATGGGGGTAATTAGCTATGGACGACAGGGGGTGGGCCTCGTTTCGAGGTTGAAAATAAAAGTTGCTTTTTGAAATTTGAAAAATAAATATATATAAATTATTATAAACCTCACCACATCCTCTCTCCTTCCTCCAGTCAACCATCGATTAGTTTTAAATAAAAAAAAGACTTCATCACGCTCAGCCACCCACCGCCGTGACGTCGGCGCTCTGCTCCCCTCGCCCCCCCTTCGACGTCGGCCTCTCCGCCTCCTTCCTCGATCACGCTCGCCCCATCTCAGACGAACCCGCACCCCTACCAAAACCCCCAAACCCTATAGCCCGAAATCGAGACCACCGAAAACCCCTACCGCCTCTGAACCCTTCTCCGACCTGTCGCAACCTCCCCTTCCACCTGCTGATGGCGCCGCTCATCCTCCAGTCGAGGTAGATCCGCTCCGGCAACGAGGATTCGGTTTTTAATGATAAAAGGTCAGTTTTCTTGATTTTTAATTAGAGAGAGCAGTTTGAATTTATAGTTATATGAAGTTTAGATTTATAATTATACAAAGTTTAGATTTTTAGCAAGTAAAAATCTGATTTTTTTTTTGTTGAAAAATAAAAAGATTGGGTTTTGTTTGTAGAAAATGAACAGGATTTTCGTTCACGAGAAAGACTATATTTTTATAAAGTAGAGGTAATAAAAATTCAATTTTTATATATTGAATAGCAAAGTAAAAATTCGATTTTTATATATTGAATAGCAAAGTAAAAATTCGATTTTTATATATTGAATAGCAAAGTAAAAATTCTATTTTTATATATTGAATAGCAAAGTAAAAATTCGATTTTTATATATTGAATAGTAAAGTAAAAATTCGATTTTTATATATTGAATAGCAAAGTAAAAATTCAATTTTTATATATTGAATAGCAAAGTAAAAATTCGATTTTTACATATGTAGAGAATACGGGCAAAGAAAGTGACAAGAGGCAAGAACAACAAAGATTTCAACATAAGAAGAGTCGTGGGATTGGATTAGCTGATCAGTGAGAACTTCTCACCTTTTAATTTTATTTTTCTATTTATAAATATATACTAGGATGCAGACGGTGTTTAGTAGCACCCGACACCCGTCGTCCACAGACCATGGACGGCTTGTATGCTTGATTGTTTGATTTTGTTGTGTAGTTGATTGTGTGATGTGATGTGAAATGAAATAAAACATTTATATAGTTGAAATAAAATATTTTAGGAAAATATTTTATAGTTAAAAATAGAATTTTTAACGCGTATATGAAAAGAAATAAAAATAAACAAATCGGACGATTTGTTTATATACACACATTTGATTGATATTGATTGGGACGATAAATTTTACACATCGCCCAACTGCACAAATAAAATCTGTGTTTGATTGTTTGAAACCCCACACGGGTATTGGGATGATATTTGACGTACACTAATCCCGATTGTTTAGTTGTATGTCGATCGATTGATTGACAGACTGTTATAAACGTTAAATATTTATATTTGATGCTTATGCAGTGTAGAACGCACTTTGGATGATGGTTGATGATTTATCGTTGCTGTTATATACGTGTGGTAGAAAATCCATATAATTAACATTATATGGTAATTGATTGGGCCTCATTCCAGTTTTGAAATAGAAATATTTGAAATAGAAATATTTGAAAAAGAAATATTTGAAATAGAACTATTTGAAATAGAAATATTTGAAATAGAAATATTTAAAATAGAAATATTTGAAAAAGAAATATTTGAAATAGAAATATTTGAAATAGAAATATTTGAAATAGAAATATTTGAAAAAGAAATATTTGAAATAGAATATTTGAAAATAGAAATATATGAAGCCGTGTTGATTAGATTGACGCCATTTTGACGTGAACGATATTTATATCGATTTTATTCATTTTTCAGTGAATATTGAAATAGATTTGAAATTCGAATAGAATTGAAATTCGAATTAAATTAAATTGAATTGAATCAGAATTGAAATTGAAAGGAATTGAATTCAAATTGAAATTGAAAAGAAATTCGAATTAAATTGAAATTGAATTGAAATTGATTTGAAATGAATTTAAAACGAATTTATATTGGAATATTCAATTTTGATTTGAAATTGAATATGAAGTTGAAACCGTTTTGAAAATGAATTTAAAACGATTAATAAAGCACGTTTTGAATTGAAATCGATGAACTATATATTATATATATTATATATATAATATAATGGCCTGAGTAGAACTCGCCGCGCAGCGGCAGTTCGCGAATTTCGACCATTGACTTCGAACGGATATTACGGGAGATCCGACCGTCGGATTCTCCTAAACCCGGAACCGTTGGGTTCGTATCGAAAAGAGCTTTCTAACAAATATTAGAAATTTGAAATCTAATGGTTGGATTTGGAATTATGTCCAAATCAGATTTGGAAAAGGTCGCTGTAAGTGCAGTTCGATGGCCGTTGATGGAAATCGACTATACGGGCCTTGATAAAATTATTAAAAATAGTAATAATTTGTGTAAAATTATAAGAAATGATTTGTGAAGAATTGGGATGAAAAACTCCATATTTGAAAAGATAAAAATAGATTTTTATCGAAAAGAACTAGTTTTGAACTAGAATTATAATTCTATTTATTTTTAAATAAATAAATTGGATTTGAAATGGTTTTGAAAATAACCAGAATTTCCAATAATTATATTGGAATGGATTTGAATCGAAATTGTCTTCGGAATATTTCGATGTTGGATTTCATGATTATACAGATATTGTTATGGAAATTTGAAAGATATATATTTATATTGTTATTTCCAATACGACATTTGTTAGTCGTAGAATTTGATATTGAATATAAGCCGATATATTTTCTATTCAGAGCCTTGTATTTAATATCAAATGTGATTTGGGTTTGTCGTGAATGGTGTCTTCATTAACACTGTTCTTAAGCCCAGTTGAGAAAATGATTAAATCTTTTAGCTAGATTTAATGAAGTGTACCAATTAAATAATATTTAATTGGAATTGAATTGGTATTGATTTTTGGGTTTATCGTGAACAGTATTTTAAATAACACTTGTTCTTTAACCCGATAATTAATGGAACGTGATTTTGGGTTGTTCTGAACGGTATCTTCAATAATACTGTTCTTAGACCTAAAGGAGTTAAGAAAATCAGAAACTAACTAGAGATTAGTTAAGTTGAATGGTTTCAGAGGTATTGATCTGATGTTGGTTTCGGCCTTCGGGGTTAATACTTAGGGAACTGCTCACTTGCTAATTTACGGTTAGGGACTGATTGAAATGTAATGTGATTTTGGGTTTATCGTGAACCGTGTTTTAAATGACACTGATTCTTTAACCCAGTCACAGATTAAAACTAAGTGGAGTTTTAATGAATCTTTAATTAGATTGAAATGATCGAGAATGGAGTATCACCAGTTTTGCTCCATGCGATAGTTAAATCTTTAATTAGATTTGAACGTGAAATGGTAATTGAATTTACCGATAACACCGTGGTGTTAGATATGAAGTATTACCAGTTTTACTTCATGGGATGAATAGGTTGGGGTTGGGAAATTAAAACAAATGATTACTTCGGTAAGGTTTGTTAAATCCCGACTAGTTTGAATTGATATTCAAAGGAAGATTAAAGAATAAATTTAAAGGATTTATCCTTGATAAAATTAATGGGAACCTTTCCCTAAGAATGCGAAATTTAGAACTAACTGTCGGTTAGCTAAGCAGAATGGTTTTCTGGATATTGATCTGATGTTGGTTTTGGCCTTCGGGGTTAATATTAGGGGAATTATTCTCTTGATTAATTTACGGTTAGTGACTGATGAATTGGAATGAGGCGTATGTTGTGTTTGTGTAGCACTGGTTTATTATATACGCGAGTTATTCGGAAAGACCGGGTTTATCCCATTCTAAATAACTGATACGACGATAAGTCAAAGATGAAGACGATGGTCGAAGACCGGAGGTCTTCACGTCGTTTGGGTGATTACTGATGATCTTGATTGGGATGTACACCCAAAAAGATGGAAACAGGTTGTGGTCGTCCAGACGTACTTGGAGATCGATGGATATGCAGGGTACTAGGTGCCTCTGGTTTCGTTCAGACCCAGAACGGACTTGTAAATGGACTGTGTGTCTGACATCGGATTTCATTCTGTGTGACGGATATCGGTTGCATAGAATGGTTTGCCTGTGTGGCATGCTAAGATGCAAATGATCAAGGCTTCTGTTGAAAAGCAGAGTCTTGTGGTTGATGATCGAAGCACGGCCTTTGTGGCATAGCTTTGTGTAACGTTTACTTCGCGAGTTTCACACCCAGTATGAACCAAAAACGGGAGAGGACCTCAGGGAGGACATGCGTTTCTTTCTAGCTAGAAGTGGCATCAGTGGTTTTACACGGCCTGACGAGTTTGACTTATGTGGTTGTTGCTGTTGCGAGGCGCCTCGGTTTGATCGGACGATCCGGGTCCGATGGAGTCATTTAGTTGGCTCACTTACGCCCCATAGGGCGGAGAGACGTATTGTTCAGGCATAATAATCCACATCGGTGGACCGGCCCTGACGATCCAAGGCTTGCCTGCGCGCTTGCCTGAGACATGGGCTAGATTGACTCGAATCGGTTGAGGACTATCTTTTGCCTCGGTTCATAGATGGAAATCCAATTTCCAAATACGTGATTTTGCGGTTTTAATTGTAGAACTAGTATGGCGACATGATATATGGTACCCATGCCGCCTATGATTGATACTTATGATTTGAAGTTGTTTTATACACTATACACTGATAATAGTATCAAATGATTTGTTTTAAAACGTATCAAGCATTCTTTGGCTGTTATAAGGGAAAACCCTATCCCCCGGCTTGCGTTGCATTGTGTGATAGGACCTGGGTCTTATAATAGCTTCATTTTTCTTTGTTTAGCATTGCGCTGTTGTTTTATGCACTGGTATTCTTGGGAGGAAACCCGTTCCGTGTTATACGGCGTGGTCCCTTGATTTACCTAACTTTAAAAATAAAGATTAATAACTGTTTTAGTTCTCACACCAGTCCCATGACTGACCTGGAGTTTATTGTTTTAACTTAAACTCTGGGTGCCCTTATTTTAACACGGGCAGCTAGTAGTTTTGGTTTTGCAGATTTATATTCACAGGATCCTGGTTTACAGCTGGAACGATATCCGGAAAGCTTTGTATCCGTATATCTCCTTCAATTGTGTATTGCATTATTTTCCATTGCGATGTATTTAAATGTAATTTAAATCTCTGATATTTCTGTGTAATGTTTATTCATTTATACTCTGTATATTCTTGTAATCTGATGGATTGTTGTAATATACAATGAAATCTTCTTCCGTCTACGTTCTATTTTGTCGTGTTCTCAAAACAATTCGTTCTTTCTCTTCTCTTCGGAGACCGGGGAAGTTCGGGTCGTTTCAGCGTGGTATCAGAGCTTTGGTTTACAAAGCTCATAGAACAAGGCACATTAGAACCATACGAAAGAATTCATCAGATATTGGATTAGTAATATCCAATGGGAATGACTCGTTAGAGATGGGATCAGTAGTATCCTAGAACGAGTGTGAAGAGTATATTTTTAAAATGAAAACAAGTATTGTTTTGAAATTTAAATCAATCATTCGTATTTGATTTTTTTTTTAAATTGATTTGGACAATCCAATATATAAAGATTTTGCATATATGTCTTGCAAACGTGTATTCGAAGTTTTAATATACTGGATAGTTATAGAATCATACTCTAGTTGCCAGGGGATAATTCTGGTGATGGGGCACCGTCGCCAGTATTTATTTTCGAGTAACGAAAGTGAGATTTCTATATTTCCATTAGACTGGTGTGAGAACCGAAATTAGATAGGGCTAATCGTTGTGAATTGGCATCAAAAACATGATTTTCTGTATAGGTATATGTATCAAAATTATGAATTTGAAACGTTAATCCACTAATTGATTGATGTTTGTGTTGTTTGGTTATTTGTTTGAAATTTTGAACCATATAGCCAAATTGTATCAAATAGTGAATTTTATTGAAAATTTATCGCATTTGCTTGCATATACATGTACTTACATTGAATAGGTCATAGCAAGGAGGCTAGAGCAGAGAATAAAATTTGTTTGCCCGACAAATAGGTACATGTTTACCATAATTTACTGTTTTGTTTGGGTGATGATGATTTTATGAGACGATTGGCTAGCCGCTTGGCTTTTTCTTTTTCTTTTTGAGATCAGATGGCCTGTATGGCAATTTCAGGATTTTTCCCGTGCTCCCGGTGCAGGGGAGGTTATGGCGAAATTTTTCGAAAATTTAGGGTGTTGCCAAATTTTTGAAAAATTTGAAAAGTTTTTAGAAACTTAAAAGTTGAAGAACTTAAGCCGTAATGAAAATAGAGAAAGTTGAGTTGATTATTAAACAACTTTCAGCTTCGTTCCTTTTCGGGGACGAAAAGTTTTAAGTGGGGGAGATTGTAATAACCCGGAAATCTGGGCCAATTTAAAATTTTTATTTTGGCAATTTTAGCGAATTTTGATTATTTAAATGAATTATTTTAAATAATATCGACGAGAAATTTATTTTGAATATAATTCGAACGTATATATTCGTTTAAATCGACGATAGAATATAAATATTTATTTATATTTATAAAAGGAATTGAAAATGGTGCGGTAGTTCGATAATTCGATTTCAAACTTCAATTGAACATACCGGGTGCAAAATAAACCGGATTTTAGTGAAACCAAAAATATTTGAATCTAATTGAGAATATCTTTCCAATGAATCCGAAAAATCAAGATTTCATAGCGGGGGTCAAAAGTTATGCCCAGTTTAAAATTCTGAATAGTCGCTATGGAATTCTGACCCTTAGAAATGGAAATTTTGCAAACGACCTCGGATTTCAACGAAACCACTTTTTTTGGATCCGTGATGTCGAGTGTGAGAACCCGTTACTTCCTCGTGAAGGAAAGAGCGGATACTTTGAGAACAATACACAAATGAACGCAGACGGAAGAACATTTCATTGTTATTACAACAATTCCATCAGAATACAAGAATATACAGAGTATAAGTGAATAAATTACATTCGATAAATATCAGAGATTACAATAAATTACATAGCAGCGGAAACTAATACAAAGCACAACTGAAGGTGATATACGGATACAGAGCTTTCCGGATATCATTCCAGCTGTAAACCAGGATCCTGTGAATATAAATCTGCAAAACCAAAACTACTAGCTGCCCGTGTCGAAAATAAGGGCAACCAGAGTTTAGGTTAAAACAATAAACTCCAGGTCAGTCATGTGACTGGTGTGAGAACTAAAACAGTTATTTAAAACTTTACTTTGAAAGAGAGTAATTCAAGGGACCACGCCGTATAACACGGAACGGGTTTCCTCCCAAGAATACCAGTGCATAGAATAAACAACGCAACGCTTTTTCGAAAAATGAAGCTATTATAAGATCCAGGTCCCATCACACAATGCAACGCAAGCCGGAGGATAGGGTTTTACCTTATAACAGCCAAACATGCTTGGTACGTTTAAAACAAATCATTTGATACTATAATAAGTGTATAGTGTCAAAACAATTTCAATCATAAATATAAATCATAGACGGCATGAGTGCCCCATACCACTATGTCGCCATACTAGGATCTACAACTAAAGCCGAAATACACGTATTGGAAATTGGATTTCCGTCATGAGTCGAGGCAAGGGGCAAGCTCCTCTCCGCGTTCGAGACACTCTAGCAAATGTCTCAGGACTACACACTCTGGGCAATCCTGGATCTTCAGGGCCGGTCCTCACTTACGTTAGAGGATTAGTTATGCCTGAACACACGTTTCCCGTTCCTTACAGACCTAAAATCGAGGCGCCTCATCCAACAACCACATAGGTGAAAAGTATATAAATGTCAGGGCTGGTAAGTCACTGACACCACTAAAGCTAGAAAGAAACGTCGTGCTCTCCCTGCAGTCCGTATCCCGTTTTTGACTCATACCGAGGTGTGAGGCTCGCGAATTTACGTTATACACAAAGCTGCCACGTAGGCCGTGCTTTGATCATCAACCACAAGACTTTGCTTTTCAACAGAAGCCTTGATCCATGCAACTCAGCATGCCACATAGGCAATTCATGCCATGCGATTGATATCTATCGATATATAACCTCTAAGCTCGTACGTCTCAGAGAAGGGCGTTAAGCAAGAGAATAAATTCTCCGCCGCCAAACAGATATATATTTAACAGAAATCAATCGACACAGAATAAAATCCAATGTCAGACACACAATCCATTTACAAGTTCGTTCTGAGTCTGAACGAAACCGGAGGCACTTTCCTCGCATATCCATCGATCTCCAGGTATGTCTGGACGACCACCAACTATTTCCATCCTCTTGGGTGTACAGGCTAATCAGGATCGCCAGTAATTATCCAAACGATGTGAAGACTTCCGGTCTTCAGCCACCGTCTTCATCTTCGACTTATCGTCGAATCGGTTATTCAGAATGGGTATAAACCCGGACTTTCCGAACAACCCGCATATATTAAAACGAATGTTACACAAACACAAAATACGCCTCATTCCAACTCATATTCTCAGGGAAAGGTTCCGATTAATTTTATCCAAGATAAATTCTTTAAAATTTATTCTTTAATCTTCCTTTGGATGTCATTTCAAACCAAATTATGGTTTTTCCAACTAGTCGAGATTAGAGAACCACACCGAAGTAATTATTTATTTTATTTCCCAATCCCAACCTATTCATCCCATGAAGCAAAACTGGTAATACTCCATATTTAACACCACAGTGTTGTCGGTAAAATTAATTACCATTCCTCGTTCAAATCTAATTAAAGATTTAACTATCGCTTTGGAGCAAAACTGGTGATACTCCATTCTCGCTCAATTTCTAAATTTGATAATTTAAATTATCAATTTGCATTTCAATCTAATTGCAGATTCATTAAAACTCCCTTTTCTGGGTTAAAGAACCAATGTCATTTAAAACACAGTTCACGATAAACCCAAATCACATTCTATTTATTAGCGGGTTAAAGAACTAGTGTTATTCAAAACACAGTTCACGATAAACCCATGAATCAATTCTATTTAAACCCATTTCAAATCCAATTTATTTATTTAAGAATAAATGGGTTTTAATTTCAGTTCAAAACTAGTTCATTTTGATAAAAATCTATTTTTATCTTTTCAAATATGGAGTTTTTCATCCCAATTTTTCCCAAATCATTTCTTATGATTTTACACAAATTTTTACTATTTTTAGTAATTTTATCAAGGCCCGTACAGTCGATTTCCATCAACGGCCATCGAACTGCACTTACAGCGACCTTTTCCAAATTTGATTTGGATGTATCTCCAAATCCAACCGTTAGATTTCAAATTTCCAATATTCGTTAGAAAGCTCTTTTCGATACGAACCCAATGGTTCCGGTTTTAGGAGAATCCGACGGTCGGATCTCCCGTAATGTCCGTTTGAAATAAATGATCGAAATTCACGAACTGTCGCGGCGCGGCGCGTTCTATTCAGGCCATTATATTATATATATAATATATATAATATATATTTCTCGATTTCTATTTAAAACGAATTTTATAAATAGTTTTGAATTCGTTTCAAAAACAATTTCAACTTCCATTTCAATTCAAATCAAAATTGAATTTTTCCTTATAAATTCGTTTTAAAATTCATTTCTATTCAATTCAAATTTCAATTCAATTTGAATTCAATTCGTTTTCAATTCAATTCAAATTCGTTTTATATTCAATTCATTTCGAATTCGTTTCATATTCAATTCATTTCCAATTCGTTTCATATTCAATTCATTTCAAATTCGTTTCATATTCAATTCATTTTCAAATCCGTTTTCTATTTAAATCAAATTGGTTTTCTATTCGATTCAATTCAAATTGGTTTTCTATTCGATTCAATTCAAATTGGTTTTCTATTTAAATCAAATTATATTCGTTTTCTATTCAAATCAAATTCATTTCGTTTTCTATTCAAATCAAATTCATTTCGTTTTCTATTCGAATCAAATTCATTTCGTTTTCTATTTGATTCAATTCAAATATAAAAACGAATATAATCGATATAAATATCGTTCGCGTCAAAATAGCGCATCTCTAATCAACACGGCTTTATATATTTCAATAATTCCGTTATTCTATTCAATAATTGAATATTTATCCTATTCAATACGTGAATCTATATTTTTGTCAACACATGACTAATCTCAACGGATGAGTACTGTCCACATGTGACTCTTTTCATTATTTAATATATTTTATATATGATAAAGATGTAAATCTTATTGTTAAAATATTTCGTTTAACACATGACTAATCTCAACGGATGAGTACGGTCAACACATGAACCTTTATTTTCTAATGTTAAAGATGTAAATTTTATTGTTAAAATGTTTCGTTCAACACATGACTAATCTCAACGGATGAGTACAGTCAACACATGAACCTTTATTTTATAATATTCTTTACCTTCTAAATTGGAATGAGGCCCAATCAATTACCATATAAAGTTAATTATATGGATTCCATACAACACATGTATATAATAGCAACGATAAATAATCAACCATCATCCAAAGTGCACTACACTGTATAAGCATCAAATATAGATATCTAACGCTTATAACAGCCTGTCAATCCATCGATCGACATACAATTAATTATTGGGATTAGTGTATGCCGTAATTTATCCCAATACCCGTGTGGGGTTTCAAACAATCAAACACAGATTTTATTTGTGCAGTTGGGCAATGTGTAAAATTTATCGACCCAATCAATGTCCTTCAAATAGGTGTACATAAACAAACCGTCCGGTTTGTAAATGAATATTTTATTTCATTCACTTCCACGTTAAAAATTATATTTTTAACGATAAAATATTTTATTTCAACACATGAATTTCTATTTAGTTCATTTACACAATAAAAATGATATTTTTATTTTTTTAACATATTTTAGGAAATTTCGGCGGCATAACGACACGATAATAGAAACGGGACAAGGCCTAGCCTTAACCCCGGTCTAGTGAAGGCCCACGCCATTCACACATCAATCAAATCCATTTCACCAAACAATTCAATTCAACTCAAATGATCTAACCAACTACACAACCAAACAAACAAGTCCATGGTCTGTGGACGATTGTGTCGGGTGCTACTAAACACCGTCTGCATCCTAGTATATATATAACTAGAAAAAGAAATTGAAGAGTGAGAAATTCTCACCGATAGCTATCCCAACTTCACGACACTTCCTTTATAGAAATCTTAGTCATTCTCGTCTTTTTGTCACTTTCGCTGCCCGTATTCTCTACATATGTAAAAATCAAATTTTTACTTCGCTATTCAATATATAAAAATCATATTTTTACTTTGCTATTCAATATATAAAAATTGAATTTTTACTTTGCTATTCAATATATAAAAATCAAAATTTTACTTTGCTATTCAATATATAAAAATCGAATTTTTACTTCGCTATTCAATATATAAAAATCGAATTTTTACTTCACTACTATATAGATGAAAATTCTATTTTTACATTGCTATACTCTATATAAAAATTTCGCCTTTTCAACTATAAAGATTTCTCCTTTTCAAATATAAAGATTTCGCCTTTTCAAATATAAAGATTTCGCCTTTATTATCAAAACTATATGAAAATTATATTTTTATACTTCCGCAATATAAAAGATTATATTTTTATATCTTCTACTACATATATGTAAAGATCGAATTTTTATTATATAAAAATTCCATTTTTCTTCATATAAAAAATTCTATCTTTCTATTCTGAAACTCCGACCTTTTGTTTGAAAAAGAGAGTAAAGATCAAGTTTTTATTATGATGTTTAACACATAAAGGTTGCATTTTTTTTCCATGTCATATGTAAATTAAAAACTTACATTTTTAAAATAAACTATTATATGTAAAAATTGATTTTAAAAATCGAAAATTACCTTTCACCGCTGAGAGGAGGGGGTTTATTGTCGAACTGAGAAGGGGAGGGGCTGCGTCGAAGTTGAGAGGTGGTGGCGGTGGTTTTTCTTCGGGTTCGGGGCTGTGAAGGGACCCACAGGCGGTCTGAGGCGTCGGTGTGGGGTCGCCGTGGTGGTGGGGGTCAGTGTAGGTGGCAGCGGGGCTTTGGGTTTGGGCGCGATGGCGTTCGTGGAGGAGGATCGGAGGGACTGCGGCTGTGGCGGAGGGGGGGGGGGAGGCGTCGCACGCCAGTAGTGGGGGCTCTCGCGGTGGTCGGCGCCGCCTGGGGGGGTCTCCGATTTCGATCGTTTTTTTTTCCTTTTTCCAGAATGAATTCGAAAGGGGGGGGGGGCAGAAGAGTTAAAGGGGGAGAGAGAGAAAGGAAGTTTATTATATATTTTTTTTATTAATTTTAAATTCAAAAAGTTGACTTTTACATATGACCTCTAAACGAGGCCCACCGCCTGTCGTCCATAGCGTTTTACCCCCATTCCGAACACAATGGGATATGTATCGCAGGCTGATTCGGCTGTTTCGATCAGTTTCCGTTAAAATCAACATATAACTCTATATATTGATTTTGAACGCGCATTTCAATTTACCGGGGTCGCATACTAACTTGAAAAATTCCAGAAAAATATTTTCTGGCTTCGTATTGACGATACGATCCTAACAAAACTAGTTTCATCGAATTCTGAGACCGTTGGAAAAATGGCCATTTTCCAGTCGATTAAAATCAACTGAAACTGGTCAAACACATTTTCTTTTGCCACGCTCACATATTGATTCGAAAAATTATGAAATTTGGAATCTAGCAATAATTTGACACTGCGGATCCAACAAAAGTGGTTTCGTCGAAATCCGAGGTTGTTTGCAAATTTTCCATTTTTCAGGGCCTGAATTCCATAGCGACTATTCAGAATTTTCAACTGGACATATCTTTTGATTCCCGCTATGAAATTTTGATTTTTCAGATTCGTTGGAAAGACATTCCCAATTAGATCCTAATGCTTTTGGTTTCACTAAAATCCGGATTATTTTGCACCCGGTACGTTCAATTGAAGTTTGAAATCGAATTATCGAACTACCGCGCCATTTTCAATTCTATTTATAATTATGTATAAATATTTATATTCTAACGATGACGTATATAAATATATACGTTCTAATTATATTCAAAATAGATTTTTCGTCGATATTCTTTAAAATAATTTATTTTAAATATGCAAAATTCGCTAAAATTGCCAAAATAAAAATTTTAAACTGGCCCAGATTTTCGGGTTATTACAATCTCCCTCACTTAAAACTTTTCGTCCCCGAAAAGGAACGAAGTCGAAAGTGGTTTGATTAATCAGCTCTACGTTCGATCTGGCTTCCATTCTCCAACTTTTCAGTTTTTGAGAATTTTTAAATTTTCAAAAATTTGGCTAACACCCTAAATTTTCGAAATTTTTTGCCATAACCTCCCCTGCACCGGGAGCCACGGGAAAATCCCAAAATTGCCATATAGGCCTTCTGATCTCAAAAAGAAAAAGAAAAAGCCAAGCGGCTCATAAAATCATCATCACCCAAACAAAACATTAAATTATATAGTAAACATGTACCTATTTGTCGGGCAAACAAATTTTACTCTCTGCTCTAGCCTCCTTGCTATGACCTGTTCAATGTAAGTATATGTATATGCAAGCAAATGCGACCAATTTTCAATACAGTTCAATATGTGATTCAAATAGGCATAAATGGTTAAAATTATCAAACAAATAAACAACCAACACAAACATCAATCAATTAGTGGATTAGAGTTTCAAATCCATAAAATTTGATACATATACAGAAAATCATGTTTTTGATGCCAAATCACACAATAAATCTATCTATATATAAGTTTTGGTTCTCACACCAGTCTAATGAAAATATATAGATATCACACCTTCGAAAACACGAACATAAGTTCTGATGATGATATATCAATCATCAGAATCATCTCCGGGTGTCTAGAATGTGATCCTATATCTATCCAGTATATTAAAACTTCGAATATACGTTCATGACGCGTATATGCAAAATCTTTATATAGCGGATTGTCCAAATTCTAAATAAATATTCAAATACGTATAAAACGATTTAAATTTTCAAAAAAAAAATTGTTTTCATTTGAAAAAATATACTCTTCACACTCGTTTTAGGATACTACTGATCCTATCTCTAACGAGTCATTCTAATTGGATATTACTAATCCAATATCTGATGAATTCTTTCGTATGGTTCTAATGTGTCTTGTTCTCGAGCTCTGTAAACCGAAGCTCTGATACCACTGTGAGAACCCGTTACTTCCCCGTGAAGGAAAGAGCGGATACTTTGAGAACAACACACAAATGAACGTAGACGGAAGAACATTTCATTGTTATTACAACAATTCCATCAGAATACAAGAATATACAGAGTATAAGTGGATAAATTACATTCGATAAATATCAGAGATTACAATAAATTACATAGCAGCGGAAAATAATACAAAGCACAACTGAAGGTGATATACGGATACAGAGCTTTCCGGATATCATTCCAGCTATAAACCAGGATCCTGTGAATATAAATCTGCAAAACCAAAACTACTAGCTGCCCGTGTCGAAAATAAGGGCAACCAGAGTTTAGGTTAAAACAATAAACTCCAGGTCAGTCATGTGACTGGTGTGAGAACTAAAACAGTTATTTAAAACTTTACTTTGAAAGAGAGTAATTCAAGGGACCACGCCGTATAACACGGAACGGGTTTCCTCCCAAGAATACCAGTGCATAGAATAAACAACGCAATGCTTTTTCGAAAAATGAAGCTATTATAAGACCCAGGTCCCATCACACAATGCAACGCAAGCCGGAGGATAGGGTTTTACCTTATAACAGCCAAACATGCTTGGTACGTTTAAAACAAATCATTTGATACTATAATAAGTGTATAGTGTCAAAACAATTTCAATCATAAATATAAATCATAGACGGCATGAGTGCCCCATACCACTATGTCGCCATACTAGGCTCTACAACTAAAGCCGAAATACACGTATTGGAAATTGGATTTCCGTCATGAGTCGAGGCAAGGGGCAAGCTCCTCTCCGCGTTCGAGACACTCTATCAAATGTCTCAGGACTACACACTCTGGGCAATCCTGGTGTAACGACCCTTGTTTTTCGACCATTTGAATCTGAATATTTAAATTTATTTTAAATATTTTATTTGGAATATAAATGAATATTCGTTATTCAAATGGAGTTCGAATGTTATATATTTATATAATTATAAATCGAGCTTGAAAATGGCGTGCAGTTCGTAATATGGAGTTTTGAACTTCAACTAAGAATACAGGACCCGATATAAGTCGGATTTCTGTGAAACAAGAAACGCTGGAACCGTATTGTTTATAATTTTCATATGAAAGAGAAAAATCCAGATTTCGTGTTATAGTTTGATAATTATGGCCAAATCAAAATTTAGAATAGTCGCTATGGAAATTCGCTATTTAATTATAGGCCGTTAAAATAGCCGTTTCGCAAACGGACACCGTTTTCGACGAAATCAGTTTCATTGGGACCGTAATGTTAAATTATTGTACGGTGGTGAATGGCGTGGAAAACCGATGTCGTATGTGACCACGGTAACCATAAACGCCCGTTCATTTTCTATAGCGCGTATTTAAATAAATAAATGGATATTGGAGTGTAACTTGAGCAGACAATCGAATTAGGCCACGAAATCAGTTCCGTTGAGTTCGTATCGTCGATTAGAATCAGGATAGGTATATAGTTTGTTCTTTTTAGAGACCGGCAAATTTGGTGTTAAAAAGGGTATTGCGGTACGCGGTTAAAATAGCCTACCGGGGAAACAGTCTCAGAATGCGACGGAACTGGTGCCGTTGGGTTCGTATTGATTAGTTATTGTCAAATTTAAAAGTTTCAAGTTGGTTTGATTAATTTGGTGACCGTGGAAAAATTAAACGCGTGTTTATTTCTGGTTTTATAAAGGAAATTTTTCCATACGACCTCGGATTTCGACGAAACTTGTCCCATTGGGTCCGGAATACCTTTTTACATTACGAATAATTTTTTTATCAGTAGACGGAAGTCGTCTGGAGGGGTTTTGGCATGTTACTTTACCGTGAAGTTTCGCGAAAAATAAACTAATATAAATCCATCCCTATATAAAGCGTTTGAGTGGTCAATACCCTAATCTGTTCACCGCGTAGTAAACGAAAGCAGAGCGCCTCCACCATATTAATTCATGGCTGAAATCATCAACTCATCCTCCTCAATTTACCTACGATACACCAACCATTCCCTGAAACACTTAATCGCGAAAATCAAGA
This sequence comes from Allium sativum, assembly GCA_030737875.1. Classification (NCBI taxonomy): domain Eukaryota; kingdom Viridiplantae; phylum Streptophyta; class Magnoliopsida; order Asparagales; family Amaryllidaceae; genus Allium; species Allium sativum. The sequence continues at coordinate 154,032,733 of CM060918.1, read as the reverse complement.
GCTCGTCGAGCTCTTCGAACTGAACTGCGTTGATCGCCTTTGATGGTCTGAGGCGACCGGATCTTGAGCTAGAAGCCACGCCAGTCGAAGTCGGTTTGGGGGGCCATAGGGTGATGGGTCTCGACGCGATTCAGGGTGGAAGGTGAGGGTGCCTCGGCGCTCGTGCCAGCGAAGCCAGATCGACGTACGGTGGGGGAGAAAGGCTGCGATGGCGTGGTTTCTAGGACGTGCTGAAGTTGAAGGATGGAGCAGCACTTGAGGGATGTCACTGTGATAACATTTAGAAGGAACAGGAATTTTCGGATTGGCAAAATAGTTAATACGTGGAGGATGGTAATAAAGTATGGTATCGGAGAATTGCACAGCAGTAACGTGAGTGAAGAATGGGACCGTGGAACCATGGAGGAGCGACGTCCAAAAAAATTGAAGCAGTGCGATGCTTTGTGAATTCTGGAATAAGGAAGAAGCAGAGAATGAACGTCACGGCTTGTACGAAGGATAGGGTCAGGCCGGTGGATTTCTGGACTAAGGGAACAATGGTTAACGCTTAATTTAAGTAATTTAAGTTTTAGTAATCTATAATTTAAACACTACTTAGTTTGAGATTAAATCCTATAACTGAAAACGTGATTTATTATGCAGATTTCAAACAAAGGGCGGTTGACGAAGGGAATAGAGAAGCTGCTAACCGATTAAGATAAATAAGTTAGTAATTAAATTAATAATGACTGAGTACGGAATTTAAATTTATTAGTATAAATTGTGTACTAATCTAAATTTTAATATGTGCAGTTCGACAAGTATAGGGGACAAAGCAGATAACAATATAGACCCAAATGATGGCCAAACTCAAAGTAATTTGTTTAGATGACAATTAGCTTATTAAACGATAAAGATAAAAATGATCAATTAATCATGAATACTTATAATTGTTATGATTCTGGCATACGTCAACAGAACTGAACGAAACAATGCATTGGAATGACGATTGAGAGCACTGCAGTCTGGAGAAATTTGGGAACAGACATGGACGCAATTGGACTCAACCGAGATTTTTGATTAAATTAAACACTCGTTTAATTTAATTAAAACCGACCGTCTAAACAACGGTATCAACTCAAGGTGAGTTAAACTCACTCAGTTTTTCCCATTTATATTTTATATAAATTGGGTTCTTTATTTTGTGTGTTTTACTTGCTGATGGATGCTTATTTGCTAGTTACACAATTGTTTGTTGATTTACCTGATGAAATTAAACTGTGTTTAATTTCAGTGAAATACCAAATCGTTACTTTTAACGATTGGTTCCAATAAAGGTGACTCACCTTGGTTGGTCACGTTTATTTATAAACGTGTTTAAAATGGTTGAATTTTTTAAATTGCTTGTGGTTGATGTTGAATGGTTGCTATTTAGTTTTATCAGTTAAACAAAACTGAATGGTCTGATTTGAGATAACCATTTGAATACAGGGAAGAACAGGTTGGAGGGACCCAACCGGATCCCTCAAATGTATTATTTATTTTCATATTATCATATATGAACTGATCTGTTTGTGTGATTGATTTGATGGTTGATTATTAATTGAATATTCAACATCTGTTTGGTTTGAACCAATAGGTGATATTGGTTAAGTATTTGGCAGAGCATGGCCTTTAAACCCAATTGGGTTATAAATAGTGATTCACCGTCAAGTGAATCGATAGAGTTAAGGTTATAAAAATTTATGTTATAGCCAAAGTTAGATTGTGAATTATACTATTTTGAATAAAAGTTATTAAAGAGAATTAAATAAATGTTTTATTTATTTAAGATTTGATTTGTTAGTAATTTATTTTATAAAGTAAATTCTGATGTTAATCAGATTTACAAAGAATGAGAATAGAGAATGAATCGAATGGTTAAGCTTTGATAATTGTTTTGAAAAGAAAACAATTAATGGAAATAATTTAAATTAATTATATTTTTAATTAATTTAAAGTGAAGGTTAATTAGAATTAGTTTACGAGATAATCGAGTTTTGACTTGACAAAATTGACCATTTAAACTGGAATCGAATATCAAATTAGTTTGTTTCGAAATTGCGAAATGAAATAGTTGAAGAATATTGTTTTAACTTTAAACAAGATCTTTAAAAAGGATTTTCTATTTATTTTAGTAAATAAAGAAATTAACTACTGAAGTAGTTAATGAGTAAAGAAAATTATTGTTTTAATAAGAATTTAGAAGACTACTTTTGAAAAGTAATCGAAGAGAAGTGTAATCCAAATTGGATTGTGAAAGGAATCTATGAGCGGGTTTTATATTTAAAGCTAAGATGTTTATAATGATGTTAAAAAGAGGATTTCAAGCGAAGATGATAACTTAAATTTAAGTATTGCTTAATTATTTGAATTAAGGTAAAGGGTTTATATAAACCAGGGTCGTGTAAATGAGGTTTAACGTGTTAAGGCGTTAATTTTATTTAACGTTACTTGAAACAAGATCAAGTAAAAAGGAGAATTTTAAATGAGATTTCAAAATGGGAAAATGGTCGAATAATTTTGAAAGGAGATTGGAAATAAGAGAATCTGGGTAAAGAACTGGGTTATAGGGTTGTATAACCAAATCCAATAGTTAAATGGAATTTGTTTGAGAGTAGAATGAAATATTGATTTTGATTACAACTTATGTTTATCGGAGGATAAGAACGTTGTTGGTCAAGGTCTGAGAGGTAATTAAAATACCCCAACTTGAACAACATCGGGATTATCTGAAGATAGCATTAGTTGGTAATCGTAAGAGACGTTAGTGGATATGTTTTGAAAATCTAAACAGCGATTTTAGCGCTGTTGTTATAATATATGTTTTGTAAATCTAATATAGCGATTGTAGCGCTTTTGCTATAGTAAATGGGTTGTAAATCTAATAGCGATTATAGCGCTGTTGTTTTGTAAATCTAAATAGTAATTATAACGCTATTGTTATAACATATGTGCTATAAATTTCTTTGTTAAAACTAATGGATTTCCGAATTTAAAAGATGATGGGAAGGAAGATTTTAAATGGGAAATTGAATATAGTTATTCGAGATAGAATTATCCAAACATAATTATTCGGCTAAGTTGCCATTTCGTACGACTGCTAGCATAATTCGCAGGGCTGCAGATAGCCTACGGCGGTCGGATGTTTCCTGAGGGAACCAGGCGTAACCATTGTGATCGCTGCGATCTAGAGTCAAGCGAATGGAGTTAAGTCGAATATTAGTAAATCGATTAGAGTTAAATCAAAAATTAGAGTTATTCAAATATCATATTTTTGAATATTACAAGAATTAGAAGTTTTAATTTAACAAAAGTAAATCAGTTTGTTAAAGGCCAAGTGATGTTGAATACTGAGCCAGTGAACTCATTGGAGTGTCATGTTTGAAACACTATTTATTTTGATAGTTAAAACACCGACTATCAAAGCTGTCCAATACGATTGTTGGTATGGAAAGACCGGGATCGAATTTATATTCGAAAACCATTCCGTCCAACAAATACGTGAAGATATCAGGAGATGATCGAGATGGAGCATTGAAGACCGTGGATTTTCATAAATGGAAGGACCACTAATGTTCTCTGCCTGGCAAGTAGAGATAAGTTGTGATTCTGTCGTGGTTGGAATCTACGGGTTGCAAGGACTTCTCGCTACCGATCCATGGGGTGATTCCTATATTGGATGCAGTAGGGGAGTACCTTCGGTTCAACCTGTTCCTGGATGACTTGTATGGACGGATGTCTGACAGAGTATTTCCAAAGTGTCACGTACGTTGATTTCTCCAAACGTACGATAGTTGTTGGCAGGGAATTGCCATTCTCTAGCTTTCGGCTAGAGTATTTTTGTGGACGTCAATTAGTGATACCTGACGGATCTGACGATGTGGCATTCAAAGTGAATGATGACCAGGTGTTCAAAGGTAAATCTAAACCTCAAGCCTCATCAACCGGGAAATGACAAAAAATCGGGCAGGCAGCATGGCTATGTGGGTCGCTCCCATTAGGGTGTATAATCACCTATCTAGAGGAAATCCTATTTGCTTCTTAAATCTATGTTTCGATGCTGTCCCTTTTCGGGAGACGGTTGCTGATCCCAACCGTCGGTGATATACATTCGATACACTCAAGCGAAATGGGTGGTCGGTCATGTGAGGGCCGGGTTGCAAGATGTTCTTGTTGAACCCAGTGTATTCGTCTCTAGAGATACACTATCGGCAGGTGGTCCCATACCTTGTCAAGGTCGGAATCCAATATCCAATAAGCGCCTGCGGGTTTTGATTTTATACTATATATGTGGAGCGTGAGATGCAAGCGTTCCACTAGATTGTTATTTACTTGTATTTAGACATTATTATAATATCAGAAAAGATATTGGTTTCAAAACCGTTTTGGGTTATCGTAAGGTAAAAACCGTCCGTGTTTATTTGTGGATTTGGTCTTACGATTATCCTTTTCTTTGAAAAGAATTTGAACTTTAAAATCATGATTGGATGATTTACCCTTATACTGTGCGAGTTTATCTCACTCTGGTTCACCAGACTGACCCGGTGTTTTGTAAATGCTCGGGTTAGCCCGGAGTGTACAGGTTCAGGTTAGCGACTGCTATGAAGAGACGAGCTGGAAGAGTCCAGACGTATGATATTCCTATTATTCCGTTGTGTGTTGTATATGGGATCAGGCTATTTTAACTGTCCCATGGTATGATGTACTCTGATACTGTAAGTATTTTCAAAGCTCTCAATAAAGATTTATTTCTGTATTATATTTTGTTCCGCTGCGATGTGAGACTCTGTGTTGTGTTGTTTCTTCTTCTTCTTCTTCTATTCAATATTTCTACCTTATCTATTCTCACCCTCTAACTTCTTTCTATTAATGATCTGGAATGTTCGATGTCTGAATGGTCAACACGGTAGTTTGATGTTGATTTTCGGAGTCGAAAATCCCAGTTTGTTACACCTGGATCTTCAGGGCCGGTCCTCACTTACGTTAGAGGATTAGTTATGCCTGAACACACGTTTCCCGGTCCTTACAGACCTAAAATCGAGGCGCCTCATCCTACAACCACATAGGTGAAAAGTATATAAATGTCAGGGCTGGTAAGTCACTGACACCACTAAAGCTAGAAAGAAACGTCGTGCTCTCCCTACAGTCCGTACCCCGTTTTTGACTCATACCGCGGTGTGAGGCTCGCGAATTTACGTTATACACAAAGCTGCCACGTAGGCCGTGCTTTGATCATCAACCACAAGACTTTGCTTTTCAACAGAAGCGTTGATCCATGCAACTCAGCATGCCACACAGGCAATTCATGCCATGCGATTGATATCTATCGATATATAACCTCTATGCTCGTACGTCCCAGAGAAGGGCGTTAAGCAAGAGAATAAATTCTCCGCCGCCAAACAGATATATATTTAACAGAAATCAATCGACACAGAATAAAATCCAATGTCAGACACACAATCCATTTACAAGTTCGTTCTGGGTCTGAACGAAACCAGAGGCACTTTCCTCGCATATCCATCGATCTCCAGGTACGTCTGGACGACCACCAACTATTTCCATCCTCTTGGGTGTACAGGCTAATCAGGATCGCCAATAATTATCCAAACGATGTGAAGACTTCCGGTCTTCAACCACCGTCTTCATCTTCGACTTATCGTCGAATCGGTTATTCAGAATGGGTATAAACCCGGACTTTTCGAACAACCCGCGTATATTAAAACGAATGTTACACAAACACAAAATACGCCTCATTCCAACTCATATTCTCAGGGAAAGGTTCCGATTAATTTTATCCAAGATAAATTCTTTAAAATTTGTTCTTTAATCTTCCTTTGGATGTCATTTCAAACCAAATTATGGTTTTTCCAACTAGTCGAGATTTGAGAACCACACCGAAGTAATTATTTATTTTATTTCCCAATCCCAACCTATTCATCCCATGAAGCAAAACTGGTAATACTCCATATTTAACACCACAGTGTTGTCGGTAAAATTAATTACCATTCCTCGTTCAAATCTAATTAAAGATTTAACTATCGCTTTGGAGCAAAACTGGTGATACTCCATTCTCGCTCAATTTCTAAATTTGATAATTTAAATTATCAATTTACATTTCAATCTAATTGCAGATTCATTAAAACTCCCTTTTCTGGGTTAAAGAACCAATGTCATTTAAAACACAGTTCACGATAAACCCAAATCACATTCTATTTATTAGCAGGTTAAAGAACTAGTGTTATTCAAAACACAGTTCACGATAAACCCATGAATCAATTCTATTTAAACCCATTTCAAATCCAATTTATTTATTTAAGAATAAATGGGTTTTAATTTCAGTTCAAAACTAGTTCATTTCGATAAAAATCTATTTTTCTTTTCAAATATGGATTTTTTCATCCCAATTTTTCCCAAATCATTTCTTATGATTTTACACAAATTTTTACTATTTTTAGTAATTTTATCAAGGCCCGTACAGTCGATTTCCATCAACGGCCATCGAACTGCACTTACAGCGACCTTTTCCAAATTTGATTTGGACGTATCTCCAAATCCAACCGTTAGATTTCAAATTTCCAATATTCGTTAGAAAGCTCTTTTCGATACGAACCCAACGGTTCCGGTTTTAGGAGAATCCGACGGTCGGATCTCCCGTAATGTCCGTTTGAAATAAATGATCGAAATTCACGAACTGTCGCGGCGCGGCGCATTCTATTCAGGCCATTATATTATATATGTAATACATATTTCATCGATTTCTTTTTAAAACGAATTTTATAAATAGTTTTGAATTCGTTTCAAAAACAATTTCAACTTCCATTTCAATTCAATTCAAATCAAAATTGTATTTTTCCTTATAAATTCGTTTTAAAATTCATTTCTATTCAATTCAAATTTCAATTCAATTTGAATTCAATTCAATTCGTTTTCAATTCAATTCAAATTCGTTTTCAATTCAATTCAAATTCGTTTTATATTCAATTCATTTCGAATTCGTTTCATATTCAATTCGTTTCATATTCAATTCATTTTCAAATTCGTTTTCTATTTAAATAAAATTGGTTTTCTATTCGATTCAATTCAAATTGGTTTTTTATTCGATTCAATTCAAATTGGTTTTCTATTTAAATCAAGTTATATTCGTTTTCTATTCAAATCAAATTCATTTCGTTTTCTATTCAAATCAAATTCATTTCGTTTTCTATTCAAATCAAATTCATTTCGTTTTCTATTTGATTCAATTCAAATATAAAAACGAATATAATCGATATAAATATCGTTCGCGTCAAAATAGCGCATCTCTAATCAACACGGCTTTATATATTTCAATAATTCCGTTATTCTATTCAATAATAGAATATTTATCCTATTCAATATGTGAATCTATATTTTTGTCAACACATGACTAATCTCAACGGATGAGTACTGCCCACGTGTGACTCTTTTTGTTATTTAATATATGTTATATATGATAAAGATGTAAATCTTATTGTTAAAATATTTCGTTCAACACATGACTAATCTCAACGGATGAGTACGGTCAACACATGAACCCTTATTTTCTAATGATAAAGATGTAAATTTTATTGTTAAAATATTTCGTTCAACACATGACTAATCTCAACGGATGAGTACAGTCAACACATGAACCTTTATTTTATAATATTCTTTACCTTCTAAATTGGAATGAGGCCCAATCAATTACCATATAAAGTTAATTATATGGATTCCATACAACACATGTATATAATAGCAACGATAAATAATCAACCATCATCCAAAGTGCACTACACTGTATAAGCATCAATTATAGATATCTAACGCTTATAACAGCCTGTCAATCCATCGATCGACATACAATTAATTATTGGGATTAGTGTATGCCGTAATTTATCCCAATACCCGTGTGGGGTTTCAAACAATCAAACACAGATTTTATTTGTGCAGTTGGGCGATGTGTAAAATTTATCGACCCAATCAATGTCCTTCAAATAGGTGTACATAAACAAACCGTCCGGTTTGTAAATGAATATTTTATTTCTTTCACTTCCACGTTAAAAATTATATTTTTAACGATAAAATATTTTATTTCAACACATGAATTTCTATTCAGTTCATTTACACAATAAAAATGATATTTTTATTTTTCTAACATATTTTAGGAAATTTCGGCGGCATAATGGCACGATACTAGAAACGGGACAATGCCTAGCCTTATCCCCGGTCTAGTGAAGGCCCACGCCATTCACACATCAATCAAATCCATTCCATTTCAACAAAAAATTCAATTCAACTCAAATGATCTAACCAACTACACAACCAAACAAACAAGTCCATGGTCTGTGGACGATTGTGTCGGGTGCTACTAAACACCGTCTGCATCCTAGTATATATATAACTAGAAAAAGAAATTGAAGAGTGAGAAATTCTCACCGATAACTATCCCAAATTCACGACACTTCCTTTATAGAAATCTTAGTCATTCTCGTCTTTTTGTCACTTTCGCTGCCCGTATTCTCTACATATGTAAAAATCGAATTTTTACTTCGCTATTCAATATATAAAAATCATATTTTTTACTTAGCTATTCAATATATAAAAATCGAATTTTTACTTTGTTATTCAGTATATAAAAATCGAATTTTTACTTTGCTATTCAATATATAAAAATCGAATTTTTACTTCGCTATTCAATATATAAAAATCGAATTTTTACTTCGCTACTATATAGATGAAAATTCTATTTTTACATTGCTATACTCTATATAAAAATTTCGCCTTTTCAACTATAAAGATTTCTCCTTTTCAAATATAAAGATTTCGCCTTTTCAAATATAAAGATTTCGCCTTTATTATCATAACTATATGAAAATTATATTTTTATGCTTCCGCAATATAAAAGATTATATTTTTATATCTTCTACTACATATATGTAAAGATCGAATTTTTATTATATAAAAATTCCATTTTTCTTCATATCAAAAATTCTATCTTTCTATTCTGAAACTCCGACCTTTTGTTTAAAGAAAAAAGTAAAGATCAAGTTTTTATTATGATGTTTAACACATAAAGGTCGCATTTTTTTTCCATGCCATATGTAAATTAAAAATTCACATTTTTAAAATAAACTATTATATGTAAAAATTGATTTTAAAAATGAAAAATTACCTTTCACCGCTGAGAGGAGGGGGTTTACTGTCGAACTGAGAAGGGGAGGGGCTGCGTCGAAGTTGAGAGGTGGTGGCGGTGGTTTTTCTTCGGGTTCGGGGCTGTGAAGGGACCCACAGGCGGTCTGAGGCGTCGGTGTGGGGTCGCCGTGGTGGTGGGGTTCAGTGTAGGTGGCAGCGTAGCTTTGGGTTTGGGCGCGATGGCGTTCGTGGAGGAGGATCGGAGGGACTGCGGCTGTGGCGGAGGGGGGGAAGGCGTCGCACGCCAGTAAGGGGGGCTCTCGCGGGGGTCGACGCCGCGTGGGGGGGGCGGGTCTCCGATTTCGATCGTTTTTTTTCTTTTTTCAGAATGAATTCGAAAGGGGGGGGCCAGAAGAGTTAAAGGGGGAGAGAGAGAAAGGAAGTTTATTATATTATTTTTTTATTAATTTTAAATTCAAAAAGTTGACTTTTACATACGACCTCTAAACGAGGCCCACCGCCTGTCGTCCATAGCGTTTTACCCCCATTCCGAACACAATGGGATATGTATCGCAGGCTGATTCGGCTGTTTCGATCAGTTTCCGTTAAAATCAACATATAACTCTATATATTGATTTTGAACGCGCATTTCAATTTACCGGGGTCGCATACTAACTTGAAAATTTCCAGAAAAATATTTTCTGGCTTCGTATTGACGATACGGTCCTAACAAAACTAGTTTCGTCGAATTCTGAGACCGTTGGAAAAATGGCCATTTTCCAGTCGATTAATATCAACGGAAACTGGTCAAACGCGTTTTCTTTTGCCACGCTCACATATTGATTCGAAAAATTATGAAATTTGGAATCTAGCAATAATTTGACACTGTGAATCCAACAAAAGTGGTTTCGTCGAAATCCGAGGTCGTTTGCAAATTTTCCATTTTTCAGGGCCTGAATTCCATAACGACTATTCAGAATTTTCAACTGGACATATCTTTTGATTCCCGCTATGAAATTTTGATTTTTCAGATTCGTTGGAAAGACATTCCCAATTAGATCCTAATGTTTTTGGTTTCACTAAAATCCGGATTATTTTGCACCCGGTACGTTCAATTGAAGTTTGAAATCGAATTATCGAACTACCGCGCCATTTTCAATTCTATTTATAATTATATATAAATATTTATATTCTAACGACGACGTATATAAATATATACATTCTAATTATATTCAAAATAGATTTTTCGTTGATATTCTTTAAAATAATTTATTTTAAATACGCAAAATTCGCTAAAATAGCCAAAATAAAAATTTTAAACTGGCCCAGATTTTCGGGTTATTACATCAAGTTATGGCTAGATTCCAATTTTCGTAATTTTTCGAATCAATATGTGAGCGTGGCAAAGGGAAATGTGTTCTGTCAGTTTCAGTTGATTTTAAATCGACTGGAAAATGGCCATTTTTCAAACGGTCTCAGAATTTGACTAAATTAGTTTTGTTAGGACCGTATCGTCAATACGAAGCTAGAAAATATTTTTCGGGAATTTTTCTAGCTAGTATGTGGGCCCAGTAAATTGAAATGCGCGTTCAAATTCAATATATAGAGTTAAATTTTGATTTAAACGAAAACTGACCGAAACGATCGAATCAGCTTACGATACATATCCCATTGTGTTCGGAATGGGGGTAATTAGCTATGGACGACAGGCAGTGGGCGTCAAAAATAAAAGTTGCTTTTTGAAATTTGAAATAAATAAATATATATAAATTATTATAAACCTCACCACATCCTCTCTCCTTCCTCCAGTCAACCATCGATTAGTTTTAAATAAAAAAAAGACTTCATCGCGCTCAGCCACCCACCGCCGTGACGTCGGCGCTCCGCTCCCCTCGCCCCCCCTTCGACGTCGGCCTCTCCGCCTCCTTCCTCGATCACGCTCACCCCATCTCAGACGAACCCGCACCCCTACCAAAAACCCCAAACCCTATAGCCCGAAATCGAGACCACCGCAAACCCCTACCCCCTCTGAACCCTCCTCGAACTTGTCGCAGCCTCCCCTTCCACCTGTTGATGGCGCCGCTCGTCCTCCAGTCGAGGTAGATCCGCTCCGGCAACGAGGATCCGGTTTTTAATGATAAAAGGTGAGTTTTCTTGATTTTTAATTAGGGAGAGCAGTTTAAATTTATAGTTATATGAAGTTTAGATTTATAATTATACAAAGTTTAGATTTTTAGCAAGTAAAAATCTGATTTTTTTTTGTTGAAAAATAAAAAGATTGGGTTTTGTTTGTAGAAAATGAATAGGATTTTCGTTCACGAGAAAGACTATATTTTTAAAAAGTAGAGGTAATAAAAATTCGATTTTTATATATTGAATAGCAAAGTAAAAATTCGATTTTTATATATTGAATAGCAAAGTAAAAATTCGATTTTTATATATTGAATAGCAAAGTTAAAATTCGATTTTTATATATTGAATAGCAAAGTAAAAATTCGGTTTTTATATATTGAATAGCAAAGTAAAAATTCGATTTTTATATATTGAATAGCAAAGTAAAAATTCGATTTTTATATATTGAATAGCAAAGTAAAAATTCGATTTTTACATATGTAGAGAATACGGGCAAAGAAAGTGACAAGAGGCAAGAACAGCAAAGATTTCTACATAAGAAGAGTCGTGGGATTGGATTAGCTGATCAGTGAGAACTTCTCACCTTTTAATTTTATTTTTCTAGTTATAAATATATACTAGGATGCAGACGGTGTTTAGTAGCACCCGACACCCGTCGTCCACAGACCATGGACGGCTTGTATGCTTGATTGTTTGATTTTGTTGTGTAGTTGATTGTGTGATGTGATGTGAAATGGAATAAAACATTTATATCGTTGTAACACCCCACCTCCGCCAGGGTGGCTTTTGCAAGCACTCTGACTTTGGAGGGGCGTTTGAATCAGGTAAACATGCATAATGATATATCAAGGCAGGACAAGAACATATGTATATATGTAAACAGAGTAAATAACATAGATGAAACAGCGGAAGATTTCAAACCATTTCAAAACAAGTCTGGTACAACATAATGCCAACTTTCCAAATAAACAAGTCTAGATAAAAACAACATCAACTGAAAAACTGAAATACATAGGTACTATCCCCAAAATAAGTGATAACCATAGCTAGCTTCATGTCAAGACCGTACATGAGCTAAAATCCCACAAGCAAGCGATCAGAAATCCAAGCTAAGCTCCAATATTCCCACCCTGAGAACCTGGGGGGGGGGAACGGAAGAAAAGAGGCGAAAGAAAGCAGGTCAGTCAAAAAGACTGAGTAAGCCCTACTACAATCAATGTAAACTAATAAAGTTAACTGTCATGATGAAAGCTGAGATGAACATATGGATAACTACATACTGGCATGATGATTAACTAACAAGGTAGATAAAGGTGTCATCGCATAATCAGGATTAAGGTTTTGCACCACAGGTGTACTAGCAAACTAACATGACTTGAATAAACCAGTATTGATCCCTTGGCCCAAGCTTTGGCCCAATAACATGAAGTGACCCTCATACGAGGTCCAATAACATGGTTTGACCCTAATACGAGGTCCAACCAAACGGTCTAGTCGATCGGCTCCCTATAAGCCTAACTCGTCACGTGTTGGTGTCAATGCGGCCCAAACATAATGGTAGTCAGACTGTGCAGGGTCTCCCGTCGGGTGTATCAAGCCCTAGGGTGGCAACCCTGGACACCATAAACATAAGTGCACAGTCTCGATCTACCGGTACCCGTGCATGTTTTCCCCGGCTTCGGACTAAGTGCACGACCATAGTCCGCCCGGAACTACACCGGCGTACCACTCTGCCGTCGTTTTTGGTCACTTACCTCCAGTTCAGTAATCGTGCTCCCTCCCTAGCCTAGACCCTAGGGCCTTAATGATACAAACTTGGGATTACTGCTGGAGTGGACCCCCATTGGTAGGATTTTTCTAGTGGGTTAAGTACGGTTTAACCCTCTTGCTAATCATGAATTAACTTGGTTAAGTGTAACGATGAGTTCACGACTTAACCCTGATTAATCTACCAAGCCCAAATTGGTTAAGTATTAAGTGGACCATGACTTAACCCTAATCACGAGGCACTAATTAATTTAATGCGCCTTAACCTCTCACATTAGACCTTGTTGTGGTTACTAGTTAAGCCGGGCGGGTCCGGGTAGCTTTACACCACAACTTGGTCTAACCTCGGGTTCAAGGTACAACATGGCCAACTTCTCACATTGGGTCCTATTGTTTGTAGCAACTAGTTAAGCCGGTCGGTTCCGGGTAGGTTTACGCTACAAACTCAACCCAACCTCGAGTTGGTCACACTTATCTTTTCTAAGTGTCATGTCCATCATGTTTCCAAAACATGTTACAAATTTTCAAGCAATTGGGTAGACCTAACTTAATAGGTAAATTCCCAATGGGTAGACCTAACTTAATAGGTAAATTCCCAATCTTATGTTTTTATGTCTTTTAAGTTTACCCAACCCCAAACGCAATCCCATCGCTTACATATCGCAATAGCGCATAAAGGATAGAAAGAGGGAACTTGGCATAATCATGACATAAAGGTGTTGAAGCCACAAGTTTAACATGGTGGCATATGAAATGTACATATGTTCATATACTTGCATATTACATTTTAGGCCTCAAAAGCATGCATAAAACCAAACTTAGCATATTGGTGATACATGGTGATAAATGACATGTAGAAATGGCCATAGGTTCGCATTTAGCCTTACATGCAAGTTATCATAAGAGATATGATAACTTACATGTTGCCAAAATGCAACCTTTAGCATAAAGCTTGAAGCTTTAAGCTCATAAACCCAAGATAAGCTTGCATAACATGATAACATGAACAAAAGGATCAACCCAAACTTGCATAACATAACTTGCATATCATATGACAATCTTGCATATCAAACTTGCATATCATAACATGGCAACTTGCATATCATAACATAACAAACTTGCATACATAGCATGATAGACTTGCATATCATAACATAGCAAACTTGCATAGCATAACATGGCATACTTGCATAACAAAACTTGCATATCATAACATGGCATACTTGCATCATTCATTTAACTTTAGAGTTTAAATATGAAAGTAGAATAGGGCTTACAATGCTTAGGAAGTCACAAAAATATGACAAAGCCCTTATGAAATCAATTAAACCCAAAATGCAAGCTCTAATAGAAAATCCCTTGAGCCAAAATGATCAAAACCCTTGCTTTATGATGCAAATATAGAAACTTGACTTGAATGTAAGCTAATGATGCTCATACAAGTTTGAAAACACTTGTATGCATGGAAAATCACTTAGAAATTTATTTAGGAATTTTATGAAGAGAGTGGAGGCCATGAGAGGATTGATTTTGCCATAGTTTAGTTACTTGAATGAATAATGATGATTTAGGGTTAGGTTAGGGCCTTATTTATAGAGATTAGGACTAATTTTAGCCTTAGGATTAAACCCTAGTTCCAATCTCAGCCCTTAAAACCGAATCTGGCCCCCAAACTCAACACAAACCCAAAATGGTGCACCAGGCAGAAACTGCCCGGCTGGACCAAGTCGACAGCCAAGTCGACAGGGCTGTCGACTTGGGTCCAACCAAGTCGACTCCCAAGTCGACAGGGCTGTCGACTTGGGTGCTCTGGCGGGAATTTTCCCGCCTGGCCCAAACTGGCCCAAATTTCCAAATTCAAACTTGAATTTGAAATCTGTTTTTACTTTGAAATTTTCTGAAAACTTCGTTGGGCCTTAATCGGGTCATACGGACTCCGATTTTCGAAAACTCGGACTCTATTTCGCGTATTTTTCTGAGACGAATGCAATGGCATAGCCTGTTTCCCTTGATTCAGATTTATAAATTCTGCCTCGATTTACGTTATAACAGGTTATTGAAAATACGGGTTGTTACATTCTCCCCTCCTTAAAGGATTTCGTCCCCGAAATCTTCAAGTTAGGAAGAACGTATCCTACCATCCAACATCCATCTACTCAAAACATCATCCACGAGCAATCATTGTCCTTACAAGATTCTAAATGTTGCATGAACATATGCAAAGGTGTGTGTATATGTACTTATCTAATGCAAATATTATCAATGCAAATTATGTTAGTGAAATGAATCCATATGTATGCAATTCCTAACATAATGTATAACATCTATATGTGTGCACATAACATACATCCATATGCAACATCCATGTGATAACACAAAAATTTTAATCCATGAATAAGCATAAACACTCATGCATATGCAATATGAGGAGTGTGTGAGCCGATCTAGTGCCTAATGTGTATAATGCATCCACGAGTAACCACTTGCAAACACTTGCAAACATCAAGCATAACATGTTTCAAACACATGTTTCATCCAAAGGGTTTCTACCTAAGGTTCTCATGACAAGATTAACATGATAAACTAGATAATCAAGACAAACATGGATAGCAAAAGATATGCTACAAAAAGATTGGGAAGATAAGCAGGATATACTCCTTTCGGATTACAAGAAATCCCTTCCTAACCTAACCCATATTCTATAAAAGCCCAAAAGGTTTAGTCAACCTAACGGACCCCTTCAAACCCTGATATGTATTACTAGCCAATAAGTCATACCTCCCGACAGAAATAGGACCGAGAATGGGACCGAGAGGATATACGTAAAAGATAACATTCGAGTAAGTTCCTCAGGAAAACAAGGATCAAGGATATGCTCTTAAAAAGAGATATGATGCGCGTATCTAGCCTTCAGTCTTCTAAGTCACGTTTCCTTGAGCTTAACTCCACTGTGCTTTGACCGTCTTTTACCTCATGATTTCTTAGCTTCTTAACTCTTATTTCCAAATATGAGTTGGAACCCATTTCATTGTCGCCTCTCATCTTCCTTTTTCACTTACTCTTCCATCATTCTTGGCTTAAACATAACTATGACCTCATGGTTTCATGCAAGCTCTCCAAAATTCACTAGTGAATCCTGGATCTCATTTACTTACTATAAAGTATTCCACGCAGCAGAACTTTTCTTGGAAATACCGATCCACGTTGCCAATTGCTCTTACCAACGTGATTTTCTATAACTCATGCTTGAACGAAATGAACCATCCGCCTGTGAATGATAGGTCGTACTTAGATTCAGTTGCTTGCCCATGACTTCCCGTAGACTATCTCAAAACTGGCTAGTGAAGATTGAGTCATGGTTACTAACTATACTTTAGGGAACCTCGTGCAACCGCTTTATTTCTTGAAAGTAAACTGTCGCTAGCTATGATGCAGTCCTTTCGCTCTTTACCGGAGTGAAATGAGCACTCTTCGTGAGTCTACCTACTATGACCCACATGCTCTTATTCCCTTTCTTGATCTAGGCAGTCCATCCACGAAATCCTTCGTGATGCTTTTCCCTCTTCCATTGCGGGGACCTCCAATAGATATAATAGCCCACCGGGCTTTTATGACTCGGCCTTTAACCTGTTGGCAATGGTTGTCTATACTCCTTGTTTAACTCACGATAATCAACACAAAGTCGAAGAGAACCATCTGCCTTGGTAGTAAATACTACAGGCGCTCCCCATTCAGATATACTTCGTCTAATGAAGTTCTTCTCAAGCAACTCCTTGACTTGCTTTCTTAACTCTCATCTTGCGGGGCCATGTGCCTAACCGGCCACGAAACTATCTTGGCATTATCAACCAGATGAATGCGGAAATCTATCTCTCATTTAGGGGTAACCCCCCCTTCACTTCACCCAAGATATCAGGATATTCCCGGACCACCCTCACCGATTGCAAACTATCGATAGACGAGTTGAGGGATTCAAGATAAAACAACATGACGGGACTCATAGGGTCACTAGAAATTTTTAGGGTATTACCGAGGCGAGTCACGAGCCTCTCAACCCTATGCTCAAAAATCAAGAATGGCTCCAAAACTGGACAACCCATCCATGCCCAAAAATCAACCCATACCCCATGAAATCGAGAATATAAGCATCACGCGAGAATTCTATACTCAAGATAGAGATTTTCAAATCCACGTAGATAATAGACAAATGGGCGGAACCCCCAATTGGATTTGAAACACACACGGGATCATTAACTAGACTAGTACTTAGGTGCAAACTTCCAACTAAACCAGATGAAATAAACTATGCGATGCACCAGAATCAAACAAAGTACGAACTGGGAAAATCAGAAATATATACAAGACTTTTCAACAGAAATACTACCTCGATCGGGAACTGGAGCGGTATTGAGAGCATGAACTTGCCCTCCCGAAGGTCCAGCACGCTGAGTCTGACCCTGGCCTTGCCCTTGCTTCTTCGAGCAATCCCTAGTGAAGTGTCCCATTTCTCCACAGTTAAAGCAAGTGCCCTTCCTTTTTCTGCAATCCTTGTTTAGATGAGTCGAGCTTCCACAAGTAAAGCACCTTTTTTCCTTCTTATCTTTAGACTTCTCCTCCTCCTTTTTCATTTCCTTTTTGGGCTCCGTTTCCTTGTTTTGAGACTCATTCCTCTTGACCCCCTTCTTGTCACTCCTATTCTCTTCATTGAGTAGGGCCATATTCACCTAACTCTCGAAAGTTGCCCCCAAGGGTATATGAGATATGGCCAAACCATGTAATGGCTCGTTTAATCCTAGAGCAAAGTATAGGGCCTTCTTCTGAGCTGTGTTAACCAGGTCTAAACCGAACCGAGCAAGTTGATTAAACTTATCCACGTATTCCCTAATAGTCATGTCCCCTTGCTTTAGTGATAGGAACCTTAGTCCAAACTTTCCCCGAAAGTCATCCCAAGTCTCAATTGGCCTAGTAGCGGTGGTGACCACCCACCAACGTGCAGCTTCTTCCTTTAGCAACCATACTGCCAATAAAACCTTCCTACGGTCATCTATATCAAAGAAGGTAAAAAGATCTTTGGTTTCTTTCAACCAATTCCTTGCCTCAACATAAGTCTCGGTTCCAATGAAATTCTTGCAACCCATCGCCTTAAAGTCTTGGCAAATCTTTGCGAAGTCAACTTGAGGATGCTGAGGGGGAGGAGGAAGAGGAACCCCAGCGACAGGAGGAGGAGGAACATTAACTACCGGAGGAGGAGGAGGAGCATCTACGGGGCCGGCTTCGGTCGCCCTAGCCTCCAAAAGTCTCCTATACCAAACAGGTACGTGTACTCCCTCCGGAATAGCAAAGTTATCGGCCATACTGAAACGAAGAAAAAGATAGATTCAGAATGGAGAAAAACGAAGGAATTTTGCTAATGGCTTTTTGGGGAATAGCCTTTAAAATAAACTAGACTTTTCTTTTGGAAAATACTTTATACTTGGTTTTGAAAATAGTTTCCCAAAAGTTTTCTAAAAACCTTTTTGTTCCTTCTCGTAAACCATATGCTCTGATACCAAATGTAACACCCCACCTCCGCCAGGGTGGCTCTTGCAAGCACTCTGACTTTGGAGGGGCGTTTGAATCAGGTAAACATGCATAATGATATATCAAGGCAGGACAAGAACATATGTATATATGTAAACAGAGTAAATAACATAGATAAAACAGCGGAAGATTTCAAACCATTTCAAAACAAGTCTGGTACAACATAATGCCAACTTTCCAAATAAACAAGTCTAGATAAAAACAACATCAACTGAAAAACTGAAATACATAGGTACTATCCCCAAAATAAGTGATAACCATAGCTAGCTTCATGTCAAGACCGTACATGAGCTAAAATCCCACAAGCAAGCGATCAGAAATCCAAGCTAAGCTCCAATATTCCCACCCTGAGAACCTGGGGGGGGGGGAACGGAAGAAAAGAGGCGAAAGAAAACAGGTCAGTCAAAAAGACTGAGTAAGCCCTACTACAATCAATGTAAACTAATAAAGTTAACTGTCATGATGAAAGCTGAGATGAACATATGGATAACTACATACTGGCATGATGATTAACTAACAAGGTAGATAAAGGTGTCATCGCATAATCAGGATTAAGGTTTTGCACCACAGGTGTACTAGCAAACTAACATGACTTGAATAAACCAGTATTGATCCCTTGGCCCAAGCTTTGGCCCAATAACATGAAGTGACCCTCATACGAGATCCAATAACATGGTTTGACCCTAATACGAGGTCCAACCAAACGGTCTAGTCGATCGGCTCCCTATAAGCCTAACTCGTCACGTGTTGGTGTCAATGCGGCCCAAACATAATGGTAGTCAGACTGTGCAGGGTCTCCCGTCGGGTGTATCAAGCCCTAGGGTGGCAACCCCTGGACACCATAAACATAAGTGCACAGTCTCGATCTACCGGTACCCGTGCATGTTTTCCCCGGCTTCGGACTAAGTGCACGACCATAGTCCGCCCGGAACTACACCGGCGTACCACTCTGCCGTCGTTTTTGGTCACTTACCTCCAGTTCAGTAATCGTGCTCCCTCCCTAGCCTAGACCCTAGGGCCTTAATGATACAAACTTGGGATTACTGCTGGAGTGGACCCCCATTGGTAGGATTTTTCTAGTGGGTTAAGTACAGTTTAACCCTCTTGCTAATCATGAATTAACTTGGTTAAGTGTAACGATGAGTTCACGACTTAACCCTGATTAATCTACCAAGCCCAAATTGGTTAAGTATTAAGTGGACCATGACTTAACCCTAATCACGAGGCATTAATTAATTTAATGCGCCTTAACCTCTCACATTAGACCTTGTTGTGGTTACTAGTTAAGCCGGGCGGGTCCGGGTAGCTTTACACCACAACTTGGTCTAACCTCGGGTTCAAGGTACAACATGGCCAACTTCTCACATTGGGTCCTATTGTTTGTAGCAACTAGTTAAGCCGGTCGGTTCCGGGTAGGTTTACGCTACAAACTCAACCCAACCTCGAGTTGGTCACACTTATCTTTTCTAAGTGTCATGTCCATCATGTTTCCAAAACATGTTACAAATTTTCAAGCAATTGGGTAGACCTAACTTAATAGGTAAATTCCCAATGGGTAGACCTAACTTAATAGGTAAATTCCCAATCTTATGTTTTTATGTCTTTTAAGTTTACCCAACCCCAAACGCAATCCCATCGCTTACATATCGCAATAGCGCATAAAGGATAGAAAGAGGGAACTTGCCATAATCATGACATAAAGGTGTTGAAGCCACAAGTTTAACATGGTGGCATATGAAATGTACATATGTTCATATACTTGCATATTACATTTTAGGCCTCAAAAGCATGCATAAAACCAAACTTAGCATATTGGTGATACATGGTGATAAATGACATGTAGAAATGGCCATAGGTTCGCATTTAGCCTTACATGCAAGTTATCATAAGAGATATGATAACTTACATGTTGCCAAAATGCAACCTTTAGCATAAAGCTTGAAACTTTAAGCTCATAAACCCAAGATAAGCTTGCATAACATGATAACATGAACAAAAGGATCAACCCAAACTTGCATAACATAACTTGCATATCATATGACAATCTTGCATATCAAACCTGCATATCATAACATGGCAACTTGCATATCATAACCTAACAAACTTGCATACATAACATGATAGACTTGCATATCATAACATAGCAAACTTGCATAGCATAACATGGCATACTTGCATAACAAAACTTGCATATCATAACATGGCATACTTGCATCATTCATTTAACTTTAGAGTTTATATATGAAAGTAGAATAGGGCTTACAATGCTTAGGAAGTCACAAAAATATGACAAAGCCCTTATGAAATCAATTAAACCCAAAATGCAAGCTCTAATAGAAAATCCCTTGAGCCAAAATGATCAAAACCCTTGCTTTATGATGCAAATATAGAAACTTGACTTGAATGCAAGCTAATGATGCTCATACAAGTTTGAAAACACTTGTATGCATGGAAAATCACTTAGAAATTTATTTAGGAATTTTATGAAGAGAGTGGAGGCCATGAGAGGATTGATTTTGCCATAGTTTAGTTACTTGAATGAATAATGATGATTTAGGGTTAGGTTAGGGCCTTATTTATAGAGATTAGGACTAATTTTAGCCTTAGGATTAAACCCTAGTTCCAATCTCAGCCCTTAAAACCGAATCTGGCCCCCAAACTCAACACAAACTCAAAATGGTGCACCAGGCAAAAACTGCCCGGCTGGACCAAGTCGACAGCCAAGTCGACAGGGCTGTCGACTTGGGTCCAACCAAGTCGACTCCTAAGTCGACAGGGCTGTCGACTTGGGTGCTCTGGCGGGAATTTTCCCGCCTGGCCCAAATTTCCAAATTCAAACTTGAATTTGAAATCTGTTTTTACTTTGAAATTTTCTGAAAAACTTCGTTGGGCCTTAATCGGGTCATACGGACTCCGATTTTCGAAAACTCAGAGTCTATTTCGCGTATTTTTTCGAGACGAACGCAATGGTATAGCCCGTTTCCCTTGATTCAGATTTATAAATTAAATTCTGCCTCGATTTACGTTATAACAGGTTATTGAAAATACGGGTTGTTACATTTGTTGAAATAAAATATTTTATAGTTAAAAATAGAATTTTTAACGCGTATATGAAAAGAATTAAAAATAAACAAATCGTACGATTTGTTTATATACACACATTTGATTGATATTGATCGGGACTATAAATTTTACACATCGCCCAACTGCACAAATAAAATATGTGTTTGAAACCCCACATGGGTATTGGGATGATATTTGACGTACACTAATCCCGATTGTTTAGTTGTATGTCGATCGATTGATTGACAGACTGTTACAAACGTTAAATATTTATATTTGATGCTTATGCAGTGTAGAACGCACTTTGGATGATGGTTGATGATTTATCGTTGCTGTTATATACGTGTGGTAGAAAATCCATATAATTAACATTATATGGTAATTGATTGGGCCTCATTCCAGTTTTGAAATAGAAATATTTGAAATAGAAATATTTGAAAAAGAAATATTTGAAATAGAAATATTTGAAACAGAAATATTTGAAAAAGAAATATTTGAAATAGAAATATTTGAAATAGAATTATTTGAAATATAAATATTTGAAATAGAAATATTTGAAATAGAAATATTTGAAAAAGAAATATTTGAAATAGAAATATTTGAAATAGAAATATTTGAAATAGAAATATTTGAAAAAGAAATATTTGAAATAGAATATTTGAAAATAGAAATATATGAAGCCGTGTTGATTAGATTGACGCCATTTTGACATAAATGATATTTATATCGATTTTATTCATTTTTCAATGAATATTGAAATAGATTTGAAATTCGAATAGAATTGAAATTCGAATTAAATTGAATCCGAATAGAAATCGAAAGGAATTGAATTCAAATTGAAATTGAAAAGAAATTCGAATTAAATTGAAATTGAATTGAAATTGATTTGAAATGAATTTAAAACGAATTTATATTGGAATATTCAATTTTGATTTGAAATTGAATATGGAGTTGAAACCATTTTGAAAATGAATTCAAAACGATTTATAAAGCACGTTTTGAATTGAAATCGACGAAGTATATATTATATATATAATATAATGGCCTGAATAGAACGCGCCGCGCCGCGGCAGTTCGCGAATTTCGACCATTGACTTCGAACGGATATTACGGGAGATCCGACCATCGGATTCTCCTAAAACCGGAACCGTTGGGTTCGTATCGAAAAGAGCTTTCTAACAAGTATTAAAAATTTGAAATCTAACGGTTGGATTTGGAATTATGTCCAAATCCGATTTGGAAAAGGTCGCTGTAAGTGCAGTTCGATGGCCTTTGATGGAAATCGACTGTACGGGCCTTGATAAAATTATTAAAAATAGTAATAATTTGTGTAAAATCATAAGAAATGATTTGTGAAGAATTGGGATGAAAAACTCCATATTTGAAAAGATAAAAATAGATTTTTATCGAAAAGAACTAGTTTTGAACTAGAATTATAATTCTATTTATTTTTAAATAAATAAATTGGAATTGAAATGGTTTTGAAAATAACCAGAATTTCCAATAATTATATTGGAATGGATTTGAATCGAAATTGTCTTCGGAATATTTCGATGTTGGATTTCGTGATTATACAGATATTGTTATGGAAATTTGAAAGATATATATTTATATCGTTATTTCCAATACGACATTTGTTAGTCGTAGAATTTGATATTGAATATAAGCCGATATATTTTCTATTCAGAGCCTTGTATTTAATATCAAATGTGATTTGGGTTTGTCGTGAATGGTGTCTTCATTAACACTGTTCTTAAGCCCATTTGAGAAAATGATTAAATCTTTTTAGCTAGATTTAATGAAGTGTACCAATTAAATAATATTTAATTGGAATTGAATTGGTATTGATTTTTGGGTTTATCATGAACAGTGTTTTAAATAACACTTGTTCTTTAACCCGATAATTAATGGAACGTGATTTTGGGTTGTTGTGAACGGTATCTTCAATAATACTGTTCTTAGACCTAAAGGAGTTAAGAAAATCAGAAACTAACTGGAGATTAGTTAAGTTGAATGGTTTCAGAGGTATCGATCTGATGTTGGTTTCGACCTTCGGGGTTAATACTTAGGGAACTGCTCACTTGCTAATTTACGGTTAGGGACTGATTGAAATGTAATGTGATTTTGGGTTTATCGTGAACCGTGTTTTAAATGACACTGATTCTTTAACCCAGTCACAGATTAAAAAAGTGGAGTTTTAATGAATCTTTAATTAGATTGAAATGATCGAGAATGGAGTATCACCAGTTTTGCTCCAGGCGATAGTTAAATCTTTAATTAGATTTGAACGTGAAATGGTAACTGAATTTACCGATAACACCGTGGTGTTAGATATGAAGTATTACCAGTTTTACTTCATGGGATGAATAGGTTGGGGTCGAGAAATTAAAACAAATGATTACTTCGGTAAGGTTCATTAAATCCCGACTAGTTTGAATTGATATTCAAAGGAAGATTAAAGAATAAATTTAAAGGATTTATCCTTGATAAAATTAATGGGAACCTTTCCCTAAGAATGCGAAATTTAGAAACTAACTGTTGGTTAGCTAAGCAGAATGGTTTTCTGGATATTGATCTGATGTTGGTTTCGGCCTTCGGGGTTAATATTAGGGGAATTATTATCTTTATTAATTTACGGTTAGTGACTGATGAATTGGAATGAGACGTATGTTGTGTTTGTGTAGCACTGGTTTATTATATAGGCGAGTTATTCGGAAAGACCGGGTTTATCCCATTCTGAATAACTGATACGACGATAAGTCGAAGATGAAGACGGTGGTCGAAGACCGGAGGTCTTCACGTCGTTTGGGTGATTACTGATGATATTGATTGGGATGTACACCCAAGAAGATGGAAACAGTTGGTGGTCGTCCAGACGTACTTGGAGATCAATGGATATGCGGGGTACTAGGTGCCTCCGGTTTCGTTCAGACCCAGAACGGACTTGTAAATGGACTGTGTGTCTGACATCGGATTTCATTCTGTGTGACGGATATCGGTTGCATAGGATGGTTTGCCTGTGTGGCATGCTAAGATGCAAATGATCAAGGCTTCTGTTGAAAAGCAGAGTCTTGTGGTTGATGATCGAAGCACGACCTTTGTGGCGTAGCTTTGTGTAACTTTTACTTCGCGAGTTCACACCCGGTATGAACCAAAAACGGGAGAGGACCTCAGGGAGGACATGCGTTTCTTTCTAGTTAGAAGTGGCGTCAGTGGTTTTACACGCCCTGACGAGTTTGACTTATGTGGTTGTTGCTGTTGCGAGGCGCCTCGGTTTGATCGGATGATCCGGGTCCGATGGAGTCATTTAGTTGGCTCACCTACGCCCCATAGGGCGGAGAGACGTATTGATCAGGCATAATAATCCACATCGGTGGACCGGCCCTGACGATCCAAGGCTTGCCTGCGCGCTTGCCTGAGGCATGGGCTAGATTGTCTCGAATCGGTTGAGGACTATCTTTTGCCTCGGTTCATAGATGGAAATCCAATTTCCAAATACGTGATTTTGCGGTTTTAATTGTAGTACTAGTATGGCGACATGATATATGGTACCCATGCCGCCTATGATTGATACTTATGATTTGAAGTTGTTTTATACACTATACACTGATAATAGTATCAAATGATTTGTTTTAAAACGTATCAAGCATTCTTTGGCTGTTATAAGGAAAAACCCTATCCCTCGGCTTGCGTTGCATTGTGTGATAGGACCTGGGTCTTATAATAGCTTCATTTTTCTTTGTTTAGCATTGCGCTGTTGTTTTATGCACTGGTATTCTTGGGAGGAAACCCGTTCCGTGTTATACGGCGTGGTCCCTTGATTTACCTAACTTTAAAAATAAAGATTAATAACTGTTTTAGTTCTCACACCAGTCCCATGACTGACCTGGAGTTTATTGTTTTAACCTAAACTCTGGGTGCCCTTATTTTAACACGGGCAGCTAGTAGTTTTGGTTTTGCAGATTTATATTCACAGGATCCTGGTTTACAGCTAGAACGATATCCGGAAAGCTTTGTATCCGTATATCTCCTTCAATTTTGTATTGTATTATTTTCCGCTGCGATGTATTTAAATGTAATTTAAATCTCTGATATTTCTGTGTAATGTTTATTCATTTATACTCTATATATTCTTGTAATCTGATGGATTGTTGTAATATACAATGAAATGTTCTTCCGTCTGCGTTCTATTTTGTCGTGTTCTCAAAACAATTCATTCTTTCTCTTCTCTTCGGAGACCGGGGAAGTTCGGGTCGTTTCAAGTACTACCAAGAAGCATAGGGGCATGATCAGAGAAGGTCCCATGCAGATGACAAACATAAAAAGAGAAGCGAAGATTCAACCAACCTTTCGTTCTGAAAACTCTTCCAAGGCGAGTAAGGATCTGGTTGGGTCTGTCCTGGTTATTACACCAGGTAAAGGCCGAACCAACGAAGGGAACCTCGGAGAGGCACGAGGTGACGATGAAAACATTAAAATTCACTGTCGCCGAGCAGTTCACAACAATACCTCCTTGTTTCTCAGCTTGGCAGGAAACTATGTTGAAGTCTCCCCTAATCACTGAGACACCAAAACCCAAATAGAAAGTGAGAGGATGTCGGATCAAAGGGATAATCTCTCAGTTTGATCACATCTGGCGTAAACTGCTTAGAACGGAAAAGAGGAGGAAAAAGAAGGAAAAGAGCAAGCCACCAAAGGAAGTTGATGCAAATAAAAAAAAATGAGCAACAACATCTTTGGACCAAAGGATCCAGATCTTCCAAGTCACATTGGCTATATCTCCTCCAAAGCCAATCGACAAAGCTACACTGATGATCTCTTTCGGACCTATTAAAGGTTCCAAAAGCGCAACTAGGCAAATTGAAGGTTTCCTTACGATACACTTCAGTCTAGTCATCGACGCGTCATCTCCAATAGCATGAACATTCCAAAAGAGGAAGTTCGCCATTGGGAACAATAGAAAAGAAAAAGAAGAAGAAGAAGAAGAAGGGAAAGAAATCCCATAAAAGAATGCAAAACACACACACAAGTCAGACAAGATAAAGCTTGTGTCGAATAGATCTAATGATTTACTCAGATGCTGCTATAGAGCATGTGCAAATGATGCAGGGAGTGTGAGAAGACGGTCTAGGTCTACAACACACAAAAGATGGCCATCCAACCGGAGAGCAGGAAGGTCGTGAAACCCTAGTTCACGATGGACAAGAATTCTTGGTAAGGCGAGATAAATGGTCATTGATGACCATTGTCTCCTCCTTACTAAGAAAAGTGGGGTGGGGAACAACGACAGGAGAAGAAAAGCCATCTCCTACAGGTGTGGGTGACAAAGAACCAAAAGATCCAAAAGATACACAAACACTCAAGGGAAATGTTGGGATGCGCAGGAGCGACATCACTAGTTCCTGTGAGGACAAAAACCATACTGGATTGTCATCGGATTGACACCCCGTAGCGGTGGTAACGTCCTACTTCCAACATGCAACACTATCGAAAGCAAACAAACCGAGGTGTTTGGTGGGCTGCTAAGCCTAGCAGAGTGACTATGTGGTAAGTATGTATAGCTGGCCGATACTGACCAATTATAGGGACTTGACCAATAAGCCACATTACACTAGACGAGTCAACCCGTAAAACCATCCAAAAATTCCCGTCAACAACTGCAAACCACAAATAACCATCACATGTTACAGACAAGACACTCGCAGTCTTATTATGATTGAACTGAGCTACCCAACCCGACAAACCTGACAATACGAGTTATCCAAAATAGAGAGAACACTTGAAAGCAAAGAAATAGATGGAACAGACACAGCTGTTTCACTACACTTTGCCGAAGACTAGCCAGAGTATAGCAAACCAGTAAGAGCCACTGATACGGAATCAAACAAAGAAGCACATCGAGGAGCAGGCTCACATAAAAAGTCTACAACCCCCTCTTTTTCTTCAATGGCCACCAGTAATCAAACTTAGGGTTTTTGCTTTCCCAAATCAATTTTCAACTTCAATGTTTCACTAGAAGTTGTTCTCTGGTGCTCCGATTAGTTGATGGTCTAGGTCGAATTATTTGGCCTTTTAAACGATATAAAATCTCTGAATCTTTGTAAGTCATTCTGAATTTATTTGATTTTTCTGCTTGAATTTTCGATCCTTTTCCTATGATGAAACCGGTGTATAAATAATATTATAAAACCCTAAATTAAATCTGATTTCTTATAATGACTTTTTTGATTTATTGCGATGATTTTCGCTAGTTTCCACCTTTGCTTTTCACAGCATTAAATTACTTGAGTGATTAACTTGCTTGCATTGTTGACACGAATAGATGATTGAATTCCTGAAATATATGCCGTGAATAACTTATTGGTTTCAGGAAAGAATTTGTGATATCTTTTCCATTTATGGAATGATTTTCTTTCCAAAAATAATGTCCATGATTGAATTTCTGGAAATGAGTTTTTCAATTTAATATTTCATCACATGCTTGAATTAAAACTTCCCATTAATCTATTTCTGGAAACATGATTTGGTTTATGGTCCTTAACGATAAGCATGAGTATTACTGGAAAGTTTTGGAATCAAAAATGATTTCTTCCCAGAGTTTTTTGGTCTCCGAGTTTAATGATAAAGTCTTTCCTGAATCACTTTGATGAACACATGCCAGTAGTGCAAATTTGAGTGTCTTTCCTATTATCTCAAAAAATGGGTTTAAAAGGAAGAAATTTCCTTTCTTTTTACAAAGATTACGTAACCATTATTTTTGGCATTTGTATTTCCTGGATCTTGAGTTGGATGATATTTTTGACTTTGTTGATTTGCATGACCATAGCCTTATGTCATGTTGTTATGCATTTGTTTCTTCCTTCTTGTTTGCTTGGCCATAAAATTGTTGTAAAAACTTGATTGTGGCATTTCACTTTTGTACGCTGTTACAGCTCCACCAATACATGTTAACACTGGACATTACCACTCACTTGCATCTGGTTCATACGTTTGTTATGTGCTTTGAGTTGAACATGTAGAATCATCATTTGAGCTTGTTAACCTGAGCATGATGTTATTTGTTCTCATGACAGACTTGTACTTATTCTGATTGGCTTTGAACTCCATTAAATATGCATGTTGTTTCATGTAATTTGAAACTAAACTAGTATAACCATACAATACACATTGTATAGTTGATGCCTTGATGCATGCTCTTCATTGTTGTACACTTGTGTGTGTGTATTTGTACTTTGCAGTACACACCATTTTTATGCACCCATGTTTTGTGTGAATTCGATCTTGACCATTGAATTGAGTGCTTCTTGAGTTCAGAAAATCCCATGAACTTGTACAATGGCCATTTTGATTTTGATGTCTGACATATTATTTCTGCACCCATTACATAGTTGCACATTTTTCGATGCTTAATGACTTGCCTGCATTGGGGACTTGCCTTGTTTAAGTAAGTACATGCATTGGTACTTCTCTTGAATAGATTAACACATGAATGTCCCAAAAACTACTCTGTCCATTGCTTTTCCTCTATGTATATACATACATTGTATGTATATATAAATATGTGTGAGCCTCTTTTTTATTTAATTCATTATTGTGATGATTTGTTCTTTGCCTTGTCATCCTGCTTCACTTTTCATTGCTGCTCAACCATGCTATTGTGTCACATGCAATTCCATGTGCTTGTTTCACTATTATGTCACTCTTGCCATTTTACGTTACTTCATATACATTGTACTTATTTGACTTGAGCTTGAAGTTGATTTATATGGTGCTACTCCATGCAGCTGCATATGTGCATGCTCAGCCATGTATATATACACACACATACAAACTTATATATATATATATATGTGTGTGTGTGTGTGTGTGTGTGTGGTTTTTTTGAGCATATCAAACATGATATATTTGTCACTGTTGTTTCAATAAATGACCATATTTCCCCAACACAGAATATATGTGTATATACATACACATGTATGTGTATATACATACACATGTATGTGTATACATATATTGTGCACATGCATTTTTTATATGTGAGCACTAGAAATACTGTCTAACTTGTCATATTTACAGTGAATATTACAAGAGGTCTGGACATAGATGGATATATATACACATATCAGATCCAGTCATGAAATATGATGAGAAGCACACCAAAATTCTTAGGCAAATAAATTTTAAAATACAATTATATCTGGTAGTATTTAAAAATATTTTTATTCCAGGTTATTGTGTGTGTTTCTGTGGCAGGTGACTAGACTGACAGTGAAACAGCCAGAAGACAAGTGTGAGTGAAACTGTGTGTGTATGTGTGTGTATATATATAAGAGTGTGTAACTGAGTGTGTCAATATATGTACATGAGCGACTGAGAGTTGTAGTGAGGAACTGTGTATATGAAATGGAATGTATTTTATTACGGTGAGATGTACAAATAGTTGAGTTATGAAACCTGTACTATTCAAATGTTGAAATGAAATATTATATTTAAATAAAATACTGTTTGAATATTTAAATCCTTGTGAAGTAGTATTCTATTTAAATATAAATCACTACTACAAAAGTGGGCATATTCGACACTAATTTGTGTACGTTGCATGAAAAGTGTGGCGAAAGCTATGCTTTCTATGATATTCTGCAAAAATATTCATAAGTTGTTGCATTAGACGTGAATGCACTGTTGCAGTTGTAATTCTAGTGCTGTGACGTGCAACACCAGTTCAAAGCATAGCTTTACATAAATACAACACAGGTCAGCGATTCGCGTTATTAGAATAGCAAATAAATAACTATAGATGAAGATTAATCCAATGTTTCAAACAGATTCCCACTTCAATTATGTGAAATTTTGGTGCGTCATTTTCCCTCTTCACTAAATACATCCCCCCAAAACAAATTTCTCCCTCTTACTTTATCCCTCTATACTCTTCTCTCTCCATGAAATCCATCGTCAAACACCTTTGATTCCTACTCTACCTCCGATTACAAACTTTATACCTTAGATTGCTCCTATTTTGCAAACTTTACACCTTCGATTTGGATAATTTAGGAGAATTTCATGTAGTCAGGGCTTCATCATTTAGGATTTATTTAGATGATTTCATCACTAACTTATTTTGGACTACATTCAAAGTCTCTATGTGATTTGGATGTACTAGTTGCCTTAAATTAGGGTTTCGCTTCTAATCTTTATTTGAATATTTATATGTTTGTGGTTTTTATTTGAATATTTTGGGTTTTTTATACTTGAAGTGTTGTATTTATATGTTTGCATGTGTTGAAATTGTGCAAGTTTTGTATTTTTATGTTTACCAAACCATTGATGTATTGATAAATAAATTAACACCGACTTAATATGTTTAAATGTCAAATTGCGAAAAGTGGAAACAAAATTTAGAGGAAAAAATAAATCCAATTTAAATGTTTAAATGTCTATTTTGTTTGTAGTTAAATAATGCCTATTTCTCGTCCTACAACATATGACTATGAGGATACCTTGGGCATGGGTGATCTAGGACTGTCAAACTCATCATCACCTGAAACTATTATTGATTTCTATATAGAGATACAAGAAAGGCGCTACAATGATTTGCGTGAGTATGAACTAGAGTAAGAAGAACTCCAAAGACAAAAGAGAGAACGAGAATGACGTGAAGAAAGGGCAGTGCGACGGCAAAGTCAAGCTGCCTTGTGTCGTCAACACCAAAATAACCAAGTGGTTAATGAACAATAAGTTTGACTCACCAGTCATAATGTGTGAGCGTGGGTATGCCGCTATAGAAGATTTTGTTTCGAATAGATTTAAATTAGATGTTTTAGTTTAGATAACCACGTTGCAGCTGGAACTTCCATATTCTAATATAGATGTTTTAAAGATAACCAGTTTTGTTAATAAAAATTTTTCCAATAGCTTATATAAAGTATTTGACCGAAGATCAATTATGAATCAATACTTGTGTTAGTATAGTTAGCACATTGTACGTTTGTTGGAGTTGCTTATTAAATTTAACAAATAGTTATTTTGAAAGATAACCAATTCTGTTAATAAATTCATTCCTGCCAACTGCCTGTTTATATGCTTGCCTGGCTTTCATTTTGTAAGCGAAGATTCAAGCAATAGTGGATGTAGGAAATATTTCTGAGGTAGTTGCACTTGTCTCTAGTGGGAAGAGTCATGTACGGAACTGGCTTGTGAGAAGGCGAGGTAAAATGGCTGAAAAGTCACCAACAACTCCTAGTTCTTCTGACAATTATATGCAAGATCTGACCAAAAAAATAAGGCAAGAGCTTGAGGATGATTTGGAAGCAAAGGTGAACAGGAAAGTGAAAGAAAACATGTCATGGGTGTTGAAAAATCTGGGTGAAGCTAATCCAAATCTTAATTTAGATGTCAGAGACTTTTATGTCATGTAACAACCCGGAAAATCTGGGCCAGTTTAAAATTTTTATTTTGGCCATTTTAGCGAATTTTGATTATTTAAAATGAATTATTTTAAATAATATCGACGAAAATTTATTTTGAATATAATTCGACGTATATATTTATACGCGTCGTCGTTAGAATATATATAATTATATATAATTATAAATGGAATTGAAAATGGCGCGGTAGTTCGAAAATTCGATTTCTAATTTCAAATGAATATACAGAATTCAATATAAGTCAGAATTGAACGAAACAAGAAATATTTGAATCTGTATAACTATATCTTTGTAACGAAGTTAACAAACTGAGATTTCATCTTAGAAATGATAAGATATGTCCAGTTTAAAATTAGAAATAGTCGCTGTGGAATTTATATATATATAAGGCCCTTAAAAATAGCAATTTTGCAAATGACCTCGGATTTCGACGAAACCAGTTTTGTTGGGTCCGTGGTGTTAAGTTATTGCTAGGTTTCAAATTTCATAATTTTTTCGAATCAATATGTGAGCGTGGCAAAGGAAAACGCGTTTGACCAGTTTCAGTTGATTTTAATCGACTGGAAAATGGCCATTTTTCAGACGGTCTCAGAATTCGACGAAATTAGTTTTGTTAGGACCGTATCGTCAATACGAAGCTAGAAAATATTTTTCTGGAATTTTTCTAGTTAGTATGTGACCCCGGTAATTTGAAATGTGCGTTTAAAATTCAATATAAAGATTTAAATGTAAATTCAATGGAAACTGATTGCAACGATAGAATCAGCTTGTGATACATATCCCATTGTGTTCGGAATGGGGGTAATACGCTATGGACGGCAGGCGGTGGGCCTCGTTTCGAGGTCATATGTAAAAGTCAACTTTTTAATAATTAAATAATAATAAAAAAAAAATATTATTATCTTCTCCCCTTTATACTCCAGGCCCCCCCCCCCGTTAGAAATCCGTTCAGATCTAAAACAAAATAAAAAAAAAAAAAAAAAGATGAAGAAAATCGCGCTCCTCCTCCAGCCTTCCACCACCACCGCTGCTCGCCGCAACTCCCTCCTCAGCTTCCTCTTCCACCGCCGCTTCTCTCCTCCTCTCTCCGCCTTCTCCCTCCAGTCCCGAAACCCCCCATCTCCAATCGCGAGACCCCAGTCGCGAATCCAAGCCCCCCCCTCGACGAAGCCGATGGCCCCCCCCTCGACGAAGCCGATGCCCCCCCCCCTCGACGAAGCCGATGGCCTCCCCCTCTTCGCATACGGTAAGCATTCCTATTTTTACTTTTATTTTATTTTTATTTTAGAGTTTAAAATTAAATAGGATTTTTTAAAAAACAAAAAAAAACTGAAAACTGATTTTAGATAAAAACTGAAAATTGGTTTTAGGTTAAAACTGAAAATTGATTTTAGTTTAAAACTGTAAATTTTAAAAAGTTTAAAACTGTAAATTTTAAAGAGTATTAAAAACTGATTTTTAACATAATTTAAAAACTGATTTTTAAAAGATTAACTGAATTGATTAAAAAAAAAAAAAAAAAAAAAAAAAAAAAAGCTTTGATTTTTATAAACGAGATGATAGGATTTTTCAAGGAAGAAAAATAGAATTTTCATATGTCGAACTTCGATAGAAAAATAGAATTCTTATATGTTGAACATCGATAGAAAAATAGAATTCTTATATGTTGAACATCGATAGAAAAATAGAATTTTTATCTATTGAACTTCGAAATAAGAATATGATTTTTATATACTGAACTTTGAAGTAAAAATTCGATTTTTATATATAGAACTTCGAACTAAAAATTCGATTTTTATATATTGAACTTCGAACTAAAAATTCGATTTTTATATATTGAACTTTGAAATAAAAATTCGATTTTTATATATTGAACTTTGAAATAAAAATTCGATTTTTATATATTGAACTTTGAAATAAAAATTCGATTTTTATATATTGAACTTTGAAATAAAAATTCGATTTTTATATATTGAACTTTGAAATAAAAATTCGATTTTTATATATTGAACTTTGAAATAAAAATTCGATTTTTATATATTGAACTTTGAAATAAAAATTCGATTTTTATATATTGAACTTTGAAATAAAAATTCGATTTTTATATATTGAACTTTGAAATAAAAATTCGATTTTTATATATTGAACATCGAAATAAAAATTCGATTTTTATATATTGAATAACATAGTAAAAATTCGATTTTTACGTATGTAGTGAAAGCAGCAACGAAGGTGACAAAGAGGCGAAACGACGAAGACTTCTGCAAATGAAGAGCCGTGGAGCTAGGATAGCTATATGTGAGAATTTCTCACCTTTCAATTTATTTTTCTAGTTATATATATACTAGGATGCAGACGGTGCTTAGTAGCACCCGACACCCGTCCACAGACCATGGACTTGTTTGTTTGACTGTTTGGTGATTGATTGTGATATTGGTTTGAATGTGGTTTGTGGTGTGAAAAATCGAATCGATAAATTGGTTAGGATTAGACGTGCGCCGTTATAAGGCGAAGGAGTAAGGCTAGGTTAGACCCTTACTCCAAAGTTTGTGGTTTGCATAACGAATTGATTTGATTGATGTGTGAATGGCGTGGGCCTTCACTAGACCGGGGATAAGGCTAGGCCTTGTCCCGTTTCTAGTATCGTGCCGTTATGCCGCCGAAATTTTCTAAAATAAGTTAGAAAAATAAAATTAGCATTTTATTTAACGAATGAACTGAATATAAATTCATATGTTAAAATAAAATGTGTTATCGTTAAAAATATAATTTTTAACGTGAATGTGAATAAATAAATATTCATTTACAAACCAGACGGTTTGTTTATGTACACCTATTTGAATGACGTTGATTGGGTCGATAAATTTTACACATCGCCTAACTGCACAAATAAAATATGTGTTTGATTGTTTGAAACCCCACACGGGTGTTAGGATGAAATTTGAAGTTCACTCATCCTGATTTATTAAATATGTCGATCGATTGATTGACAAGCTGCTATAAGCGTTAAATGTCTATATTTGATGCTTATACAGTGTAGTGCACTTTGGTTGATGGTTGATTATTCATCGTTGTTGATATATACATGTGTTGTAGAAAATCCATATAATTAACATTATATGGTAATTGATTGGGCCTCATTCCAGTTTCGAGAAAAATAGAAATATTTGAAATAGAAATATTTGAAATAGAAATATTTGAAATAGAAATATTTGAAATAGAAATATTTGAAATAGAAATATTTGAAATAGAAATATTTGAAATAGAAATATTTGAAATAGAAATATTTGAAATAGAATATTTGAAAATAGAAATATGTGAAGCCGTGAGGATTAGATTGACGCCATTTTGACGTGAACGATATTTATATCGATTTTATTCATTTTAAAATGAATATTGAAACGTGATTTCGAAATCGAATATTTTGAAATGAATTGAATTGAAAACGATTTCGAAATGAATTGAATTGAAAACGATTTCGAAATGAATTGAATTGAAAACGATTTCGAAATGAATTGAATTGAAAACGATTTCGAAATAAATTGAATTGAAAACGATTTCGAAATGAATTGAAAACGAATTCAAATTGAATTGAAAGCGATTTCGAAATAAATTGAATTGAAAACGATTTCGAAATGAATTGAATTGAAAACGATTTCGAAATGAATTGAATTGAAAACGATTTCGAAATGAATTGAATTGAAAACGATTTCGAAATGAATTGAATTTTAAAACGATTTCGAAATGAATTGAATTGAAAACGAATTCAAATGGAATTGAAAGCGAATTGAAATGAATTCAAATTGAATTGAAATTTGAATTGAATAGAAATGAATTTTGAAACGAATTTATAAAGAAGAATTCAATTTTGATTTGAATTGAAAAGGAAGTTGAAATTGCTTTTGAAACGAATTTAAAACCATTTATATAATTCGTTTTAAATAGTAATCGACGAAATATATATTATATATATTATATATATAATATAATGGCCTGAATAGAACGCGCCGCGCTGCGGCAGTTCGCGAATTTCGATCATTTGTTTCAAACGGACATTACGGGAGATCCGACCGTCGGATTCTCCTAAAACCGGAACCGTTGGGTTCGTATCGAAAAGAGCTTTCTAATGAATGTTAGAAATTTGAAATCTAACGGTTGGATTTGGAGATACGTCCAAATCAAATTCGAAAAAGGTCGCTGTAAGTGCAGTTCGATGGCCGTTAATGGAAATCGACCGTACGGGCCTTGATAAAATTATTAAAAATAGTAATAATTTGTGTAAAATCATAAGAAATGATTTGTGAAAGTTTGGGATGAAAAACTCCATATTTGAAAAGATAAAAATAGATTTTTATCGAAATGAACTAGTTTTGAACTAGAATTATAATTCTATTTATTTTTAAATAAATAAATTGAATTTGAAATGGTTTTGAAAATAACCAAAATTTCCAATGATTGCATTGGAGTGGATTTGAATCGAAATTGTCTTCGGAATATTTCGATGTTGGAATTCGTGATATTACAGGTGTTGTTATGGAAATTTGAAAGATATATATGTATATCGTTATTTCCAATACGACATTTGTTAATCGTAGAATTTGATATTGAATATAGGCCGATATAGTTTCTATTCAGAGCCTTGTATTGAATATCGAATGTGATTTGGGTTTGTCGTGAATGGTGTCTTCACTAACACTGTTCTTGAACCCAGTTGAGAAAAGATTAAATCTTTTTATTTAGATTTAATGAAGTGTACCAATTAAATGATATTTAATTGGAATTGAATTGATATTGATTTTTGGGTTTATCGTGAACAGTGTTTTAAATAACACTTGTTCTTTAACCCGATAATTAATGGGATGTGACTTTGGGTTTATCGTGAACCGTGTTTTAAATGACACTGATTCTTTAACCCAGTCACAGATTAAAACTAAGTGGAGTTTTAATGAATCTTTAATTAGATTGAAAAGATCGAGAATGGAGTATCACCAGTTTTGCTCCAGGCGATAGTTAAATCTTTAATTAGATTTGAATGTGAAATTTAGAAACTAACTGGCGGTTAGCCAAGCAGAATGGTTTTCTGGATATTGATCTGATGTTGGTTTCGGCCTTCGGGGTTAATATTTGGGGAATTATTCTCTTGATTAATTTACGGTTAGTGACTAATGAATTGGAATGAGGCGTATGTTGTGTTTGTGTAACACTTTTATAATATATACGCGAGTTATTCGGAAAGACCGGGTTTATCCCATTCTGAATAACTGATACGACGATAAGTCGAAGATGAAGACGATGGTCGAAGACCGGAAGTCTTCACGTCGTTTGGGTGATAACTGATGATCTTGATTGGGCTGTACACCCAAGAAGATGGAAACAGTTAGTGATCGTCCAGACGTACTTGGAGATCGATGGATATGCGGGGTACTAGGTGCCTCCGGTTTCGTTCAGACCCAGAACGGACTTGTAAATGGACTGTGTGTCTGACATCGGATTTCATTCTGTGTGACTGATATCGGTTGCATAGGATGGCTTGCCTGTGTGGCATGCTAAGATGCAAATGATCGAGGCTTCTGTTGAAAAGCAAAGTCTTGTGGTGATGATCAAAGCACGGCCTTTGTGGCGTAGCTTTGTGTAACGTTTACCTCGCGTGTTTCACACCCGGTATGAACCAAAAACGGGAGACGGACCTCAGGGAGGGCATGCGTTTCTTTCTAGCTAGAAGTGGCGTCAGTGGTTTTACACGCCCTGACGAGTTTGACTTATGTGGTTGTTGCTGTTGCGAGGCGCCTCGGTTATATCGGTTTCGGCCGAATGCATTCTGGTCGGCTGACGGACCAGACTTACACCCCATAGGGTGGGGAGACGTATTGTTCAGGCATAATAATCCACTCCGTGTGGACCGGCCCTGACGATCCAAGGCTTGCCTGCGCGCTTGCCTGAGACATGGGCTAGATTGTCTCGAATCGGTTGAGGACTATCTTTTGCCTCGGTTCATAGATGGAAACCCAATTTCCAAATACGAGACTTTGCGGTTTTGATTGTATATCCTATATATGGCGACATAGTGGGATGGGGCGCTCATGCCGCCTATGATTGATACTTATGATTTGAAGTGTTTTATATACTATGCACTTATAATAGTATCAAATGATTTGTTTTAAACGTATCAAGCATTCTTTGGCTGTTATAAGGGAAAACCCTATCCTCGACTGCGTTGCATTGTGTGATGGGACCTGGGTCTTATAACAGCTTCATTTTTCTTTATTTAGCATTGCGCTGTTGGTTTTATGCACTGGTATTCTTG
Organism: Allium sativum; assembly: GCA_030737875.1. Lineage (NCBI taxonomy): Eukaryota > Viridiplantae > Streptophyta > Magnoliopsida > Asparagales > Amaryllidaceae > Allium > Allium sativum. The sequence continues at coordinate 153,994,312 of CM060918.1, read as the reverse complement.
GGAGGAAACCCGTTCCGTGTTATACGGCGTGGTCCCTTGATTTACCTAATGATTTGAAATAAAGATTAATAACTGTTTTAGTTCTCACACCAGTCACATGACTGACCTGGAGTTTATTGTTTTAACCTAAACTCTGGGTGCCCCTATTTTCGACACGGGCAGCTAGTAGTTTTGGTTTTGCAGATTTATATTCACAGGATCCTGGTTTACAGCTGGAACGATATCCGGAAAGCTTTGTATCCGTATATCTCATTCTAGTTGTGTATTGTATTATTTTCCGCTGCTATGTATTTAAATGTAATTTAAATCTCTGATATTTCTGTGTAATATTCATTTATACTCTGTATATTCTTGTAATCTGATGCATTGTTGTAATATACAATGAAACGTTCTTCTGTATGCGTTCTGCTGTGGTTTGTTCTCGAACTATCCGACGCTTTCCTTTACGGGGAGGTTGCGGGTCGTCACATTTGGTATCAGAGCTTTGGTTTACAAAGCAGAGAACAAGGCACATTAGAACCATACGAAAGAATTCATCAGATATTGGGTTAGTAAAATCCAATGGGAATGACTCGTTAGAGATGGGATCAGTAGTATCCTAGAACGAGTGTGAAGAGTATATTTTTCAAATGAAAACATTCTTTGTTTTGAAAATTTAAAATCAATTATTCGTATCTGATTACCTATTTATATTGAGTTGGACAGTCCAGTATATAAAGATTTTGCGTATACGTCTGATCCGCGTGTATTCGAAGTTTTAATATATTGGATAGATATAGAATCATACTCTAGTGGCCCGAAGATGATTCTGATGGTTGAGTACTCATCGTCAGAATTTATATTCGTGTGACGAAGGTGTGATATCTATATATTTCCATTAGACTGGTGTGAGAACCAAAATTAGATAGGGCTTATTGTTGTGAATTGGCATCAAGAACATGATTTTTGTATATGTATTAAAATTATGAATTTGAAACTCTAATTCACTAATTGATTGATGTTTGTGTTGTTTGCCTATTTGTTTGCTAATTTTGAACCATTTTGCCTAATAGCATCAAATATTGGATTATATTGAAAATTGGTCGCATTTGCTTGCATATACATGTATATCATTGAACAGGTCATAGCAAGGAGGCTAGAGCAGAGAATAAAATTTGTTTGCCCGACAAATAGGTACATGTTTACTACATAATTTCCTGTTTTGTTTGGGTGATGATGATTTTGTGAGCCTATTGGCTAGCCGCTTGGCTTTTTCTTTTTCTTTTTGAGATCTGAAGGACCGGGGAAGCTATTTGAAATTCCCCGATGCTCCCATTGCAGGGGAGGTTATGGCGAAATTTTTCAAAAATTTAGGGTGTTAGCCAAATTTTTGAAATTTTGAAAATTCTCAGAAACTGAAAAGTTGGAGAATGGAAGCCAGATCGAACGTAGAGTTAATTAATCAAACCACTTTCGACTTTGTTCCTTTTCGGGGACGAAAAGTTTTAAGTGGGGGAGATTGTAACAACCCGGAAAATCTGGGCCAGTTTAAAATTTTTATTTTGGCCATTTTAGCGAATTTTGATTATTTAAAATGAATTATTTTAAATAATATCGACGAAAATTTATTTTGAATATAATTCGACGTATATATTTATACGCGTCGTCGTTAGAATATATATAATTATATATAATTATAAATGGAATTGAAAATGGCGCGGTAGTTCGAAAATTCGATTTCTAATTTCAAATGAATATACAGAATTCAATATAAGTCAGAATTGAACGAAACAAGAAATATTTGAATCTGTATAACTATATCTTTGTAACGAAGTTAACAAACTGAGATTTCATCTTAGAAATGATAAGATATGTCCAGTTTAAAATTAGAAATAGTCGCTGTGGAATTTATATATATATAAGGCCCTTAAAAATAGCAATTTTGCAAATGACCTCGGATTTCGACGAAACCAGTTTTGTTGGGTCCGTGGTGTTAAGTTATTGCTAGGTTTCAAATTTCATAATTTTTCGAATCAATATGTGAGCGTGGCAAAGGAAAACGCGTTTGACCAGTTTCAGTTGATTTTAATCGACTGGAAAATGGCCATTTTTCAGACGGTCTCAGAATTCGACGAAATTAGTTTTGTTAGGACCGTATCGTCAATACGAAGCTAGAAAATATTTTTCTGGAATTTTTCTAGTTAGTATGTGACCCCGGTAATTTGAAATGTGCGTTTAAAATTCAATATAAAGATTTAAATGTAAATTCAATGGAAACTGATTGCAACGATAGAATCAGCTTGTGATACATATCCCATTGTGTTCGGAATGGGGGTAATACGCTATGGACGGCAGGCGGTGGGCCTCGTTTCGAGGTCATATGTAAAAGTCAACTTTTTAATAATTAAATAATAATAAAAAAAAAATATTATTATCTTCTCCCCTTTATACTCCAGGCCCCCCCCCCCCCCGTTAGAAATCCGTTCAGATCTAAAACAAAATAAAAAAAAAAAAAAAAGATGAAGAAAATCGCGCTCCTCCTCCAGCCTTCCACCACCACCGCTGCTCGCCGCAACTCCCTCCTCAGCTTCCTCTTCCACCGCCGCTTCTCTCCTCCTCTCTCCGCCTTCTCCCTCCAGTCCCGAAACCCCCCATCTCCAATCGCGAGACCCCAGTCGCGAATCCAAGCCCCCCCCCTCGACGAAGCCGATGGCCCCCCCCTCGACGAAGCCGATGCCCCCCCCCCCTCGACGAAGCCGATGGCCTCCCCCTCTTCGCATACGGTAAGCATTCCTATTTTTACTTTTATTTTATTTTTATTTTAGAGTTTAAAATTAAATAGGATTTTTTAAAAAACAAAAAAAAACTGAAAACTGATTTTAGATAAAAACTGAAAATTGGTTTTAGGTTAAAACTGAAAATTGATTTTAGTTTAAAACTGTAAATTTTAAAAAGTTTAAAACTGTAAATTTTAAAGAGTATTAAAAACTGATTTTTAACATAATTTAAAAACTGATTTTTAAAAGATTAAAACTGAATTGATTAAAAAAAAAAAAAAAAAAAAAAAAAAAAAGCTTTGATTTTTATAAACGAGATGATAGGATTTTTCAAGGAAGAAAAATAGAATTTTCATATGTCGAACTTCGATAGAAAAATAGAATTCTTATATGTTGAACATCGATAGAAAAATAGAATTCTTATATGTTGAACATCGATAGAAAAATAGAATTTTTATCTATTGAACTTCGAAATAAGAATATGATTTTTATATACTGAACTTTGAAGTAAAAATTCGATTTTTATATATAGAACTTCGAACTAAAAATTCGATTTTTATATATTGAACTTCGAACTAAAAATTCGATTTTTATATATTGAACTTTGAAATAAAAATTCGATTTTTATATATTGAACTTTGAAATAAAAATTCGATTTTTATATATTGAACTTTGAAATAAAAATTCGATTTTTATATATTGAACTTTGAAATAAAAATTCGATTTTTATATATTGAACTTTGAAATAAAAATTCGATTTTTATATATTGAACTTTGAAATAAAAATTCGATTTTTATATATTGAACTTTGAAATAAAAATTCGATTTTTATATATTGAACTTTGAAATAAAAATTCGATTTTTATATATTGAACTTTGAAATAAAAATTCGATTTTTATATATTGAACATCGAAATAAAAATTCGATTTTTATATATTGAATAACATAGTAAAAATTCGATTTTTACGTATGTAGTGAAAGCAGCAACGAAGGTGACAAAGAGGCGAAACGACGAAGACTTCTGCAAATGAAGAGCCGTGGAGCTAGGATAGCTATATGTGAGAATTTCTCACCTTTCAATTTATTTTTCTAGTTATATATATACTAGGATGCAGACGGTGCTTAGTAGCACCCGACACCCGTCCACAGACCATGGACTTGTTTGTTTGACTGTTTGGTGATTGATTGTGATATTGGTTTGAATGTGGTTTGTGGTGTGAAAAATCGAATCGATAAATTGGTTAGGATTAGACGTGCGCCGTTATAAGGCGAAGGAGTAAGGCTAGGTTAGACCCTTACTCCAAAGTTTGTGGTTTGCATAACGAATTGATTTGATTGATGTGTGAATGGCGTGGGCCTTCACTAGACCGGGGATAAGGCTAGGCCTTGTCCCGTTTCTAGTATCGTGCCGTTATGCCGCCGAAATTTTCTAAAATAAGTTAGAAAAATAAAATTAGCATTTTATTTAACGAATGAACTGAATATAAATTCATATGTTAAAATAAAATGTGTTATCGTTAAAAATATAATTTTTAACGTGAATGTGAATAAATAAATATTCATTTACAAACCAGACGGTTTGTTTATGTACACCTATTTGAATGACGTTGATTGGGTCGATAAATTTTACACATCGCCTAACTGCACAAATAAAATATGTGTTTGATTGTTTGAAACCCCACACGGGTGTTAGGATGAAATTTGAAGTTCACTCATCCTGATTTATTAAATATGTCGATCGATTGATTGACAAGCTGCTATAAGCGTTAAATGTCTATATTTGATGCTTATACAGTGTAGTGCACTTTGGTTGATGGTTGATTATTCATCGTTGTTGATATATACATGTGTTGTAGAAAATCCATATAATTAACATTATATGGTAATTGATTGGGCCTCATTCCAGTTTCGAGAAAAATAGAAATATTTGAAATAGAAATATTTGAAATAGAAATATTTGAAATAGAAATATTTGAAATAGAAATATTTGAAATAGAAATATTTGAAATAGAAATATTTGAAATAGAAATATTTGAAATAGAAATATTTGAAATAGAATATTTGAAAATAGAAATATGTGAAGCCGTGAGGATTAGATTGACGCCATTTTGACGTGAACGATATTTATATCGATTTTATTCATTTTAAAATGAATATTGAAACGTGATTTCGAAATCGAATATTTTGAAATGAATTGAATTGAAAACGATTTCGAAATGAATTGAATTGAAAACGATTTCGAAATGAATTGAATTGAAAACGATTTCGAAATGAATTGAATTGAAAACGATTTCGAAATAAATTGAATTGAAAACGATTTCGAAATGAATTGAAAACGAATTCAAATTGAATTGAAAGCGATTTCGAAATAAATTGAATTGAAAACGATTTCGAAATGAATTGAATTGAAAACGATTTCGAAATGAATTGAATTGAAAACGATTTCGAAATGAATTGAATTGAAAACGATTTCGAAATGAATTGAATTTTAAAACGATTTCGAAATGAATTGAATTGAAAACGAATTCAAATGGAATTGAAAGCGAATTGAAATGAATTCAAATTGAATTGAAATTTGAATTGAATAGAAATGAATTTTGAAACGAATTTATAAAGAAGAATTCAATTTTGATTTGAATTGAAAAGGAAGTTGAAATTGCTTTTGAAACGAATTTAAAACCATTTATATAATTCGTTTTAAATAGTAATCGACGAAATATATATTATATATATTATATATATAATATAATGGCCTGAATAGAACGCGCCGCGCTGCGGCAGTTCGCGAATTTCGATCATTTGTTTCAAACGGACATTACGGGAGATCCGACCGTCGGATTCTCCTAAAACCGGAACCGTTGGGTTCGTATCGAAAAGAGCTTTCTAATGAATGTTAGAAATTTGAAATCTAACGGTTGGATTTGGAGATACGTCCAAATCAAATTCGAAAAAGGTCGCTGTAAGTGCAGTTCGATGGCCGTTAATGGAAATCGACCGTACGGGCCTTGATAAAATTATTAAAAATAGTAATAATTTGTGTAAAATCATAAGAAATGATTTGTGAAAGTTTGGGATGAAAAACTCCATATTTGAAAAGATAAAAATAGATTTTTATCGAAATGAACTAGTTTTGAACTAGAATTATAATTCTATTTATTTTTAAATAAATAAATTGAATTTGAAATGGTTTTGAAAATAACCAAAATTTCCAATGATTGCATTGGAGTGGATTTGAATCGAAATTGTCTTCGGAATATTTCGATGTTGGAATTCGTGATATTACAGGTGTTGTTATGGAAATTTGAAAGATATATATGTATATCGTTATTTCCAATACGACATTTGTTAATCGTAGAATTTGATATTGAATATAGGCCGATATAGTTTCTATTCAGAGCCTTGTATTGAATATCGAATGTGATTTGGGTTTGTCGTGAATGGTGTCTTCACTAACACTGTTCTTGAACCCAGTTGAGAAAAGATTAAATCTTTTTATTTAGATTTAATGAAGTGTACCAATTAAATGATATTTAATTGGAATTGAATTGATATTGATTTTTGGGTTTATCGTGAACAGTGTTTTAAATAACACTTGTTCTTTAACCCGATAATTAATGGGATGTGACTTTGGGTTTATCGTGAACCGTGTTTTAAATGACACTGATTCTTTAACCCAGTCACAGATTAAAACTAAGTGGAGTTTTAATGAATCTTTAATTAGATTGGAAAGATCGAGAATGGAGTATCACCAGTTTTGCTCCAGGCGATAGTTAAATCTTTAATTAGATTTGAATGTGAAATTTAGAAACTAACTGGCGGTTAGCCAAGCAGAATGGTTTTCTGGATATTGATCTGATGTTGGTTTCGGCCTTCGGGGTTAATATTTGGGGAATTATTCTCTTGATTAATTTACGGTTAGTGACTAATGAATTGGAATGAGGCGTATGTTGTGTTTGTGTAACACTTTTATAATATATACGCGAGTTATTCGGAAAGACCGGGTTTATCCCATTCTGAATAACTGATACGACGATAAGTCGAAGATGAAGACGATGGTCGAAGACCGGAAGTCTTCACGTCGTTTGGGTGATAACTGATGATCTTGATTGGGCTGTACACCCAAGAAGATGGAAACAGTTAGTGATCGTCCAGACGTACTTGGAGATCGATGGATATGCGGGGTACTAGGTGCCTCCGGTTTCGTTCAGACCCAGAACGGACTTGTAAATGGACTGTGTGTCTGACATCGGATTTCATTCTGTGTGACTGATATCGGTTGCATAGGATGGCTTGCCTGTGTGGCATGCTAAGATGCAAATGATCGAGGCTTCTGTTGAAAAGCAAAGTCTTGTGGTGATGATCAAAGCACGGCCTTTGTGGCGTAGCTTTGTGTAACGTTTACCTCGCGTGTTTCACACCCGGTATGAACCAAAAACGGGAGACGGACCTCAGGGAGGGCATGCGTTTCTTTCTAGCTAGAAGTGGCGTCAGTGGTTTTACACGCCCTGACGAGTTTGACTTATGTGGTTGTTGCTGTTGCGAGGCGCCTCGGTTATATCGGTTTCGGCCGAATGCATTCTGGTCGGCTGACGGACCAGACTTACACCCCATAGGGTGGGGAGACGTATTGTTCAGGCATAATAATCCACTCCGTGTGGACCGGCCCTGACGATCCAAGGCTTGCCTGCGCGCTTGCCTGAGACATGGGCTAGATTGTCTCGAATCGGTTGAGGACTATCTTTTGCCTCGGTTCATAGATGGAAACCCAATTTCCAAATACGAGACTTTGCGGTTTTGATTGTATATCCTATATATGGCGACATAGTGGGATGGGGCGCTCATGCCGCCTATGATTGATACTTATGATTTGAAGTGTTTTATATACTATGCACTTATAATAGTATCAAATGATTTGTTTTAAACGTATCAAGCATTCTTTGGCTGTTATAAGGGAAAACCCTATCCTCGACTGCGTTGCATTGTGTGATGGGACCTGGGTCTTATAACAGCTTCATTTTTCTTTATTTAGCATTGCGCTGTTGGTTTTATGCACTGGTATTCTTGGGAGGAAACCCGTTCCGTGTTATACGGCGTGGTCCCTTGATTTACCTAATGATTTGAAATAAAGATTAATAACTGTTTTAGTTCTCACACCAGTCACATGACTGACCTGGAGTTTATTGTTTTAACCTAAACTCTGGGTGCCCCTATTTTCGACACGGGCAGCTAGTAGTTTTGGTTTTGCAGATTTATATTCACAGGATCCTGGTTTACAGCTGGAACGATATCCGGAAAGCTTTGTATCCGTATATCTCATTCTAGTTGTGTATTGTATTATTTTCCGCTGCTATGTATTTAAATGTAATTTAAATCTCTGATATTTCTGTGTAATATTCATTTATACTCTGTATATTCTTGTAATCTGATGCATTGTTGTAATATACAATGAAACGTTCTTCTGTATGCGTTCTGCTGTGGTTTGTTCTCGAACTATCCGACGCTTTCCTTTACGGGGAGGTTGCGGGTCGTCACATTTCACCACAACAAGTGACGAAGATGACATTAGTACTACTGCAACCCCGACAACTGAATGAAGTATTTGGACGGTATGTGTTAGCACTAGTGGTATATTCGAATTATACTTTCTTGTGGTGTGTTTTCGTGATGGCACTTGTAACACCCTGTAACACCCTACCTCCGCTAGGGTCACTCACAAAGGGAATGCACTAGCTTTGGTGGAGCATTATCTAGGTAAACATACACAGAAATATAACAAGATAGAACATATTAAACAGCGAAAGAAGAACCAAATTTCATTGCTTTAAAATCTAGAAAGGTCTAAAGCCTTTTACATCAAAATGCTATTAAATCCATTACATCAAAATCTGTCTTGCAATAGTAAAGAAGCATAAAACCATAGTCATAAATCATTTCCCAATAAAGCAGCAAAGCAAGCCATAGCCAAGAGAAATCCAAGCAGTACATGAAAGAGCCTTGGAGCTTGGTAAGATCAGAACTAAGCTGTATTCTTACCCTGCGAACCTGGGGGGGGGGGGAACGAAAGAAAAAGAGGCGAAACAAACTGGGTCAGTCATAAAGACTAATTAAGTCCTAGTGGCTTTCAGCATAAAAACAGGTGAAGATAATATGGCATGAATAAACTGAAAGTAAACATAAGAATGATGACAAGGTAAGCTACAGGCACGATGAATCAAGTATAACATCCCAAGCTTTCCTATCAAGAGTATCAAGGTTCCTACCAAGTATCACATTGCAAGATTTCTACTAAGTATAACATCGCCAGATTTCTAAGCTTCACTGTTCCACTATTTTCTTTGATTTCCTATATTCTCTGCACCAACTGTATTAGTACCCCAACCCGTATCATCTTTCCATGTATATGTATAGTCCCTTGCCATATATCGTACGGGTTTCATCACATATTTCTATACTACTTTAACGTAGTGCCACCATTCTTGAAATCGTTTGGACCGCCACCCTTGTTCTGGCTAGGTTTCCTTATCATGAACTATCGCGTGTTCAACTAGGATTTATGCCACCTAGGACCACTAGGGATTATGCTACCTATTGAACGTTTTCTGGATTCGATTAGGGTTTATGCCACCTAGGACCACTAGGGATTATGCTACCTAACGAATTCCACGTAACGATCTATTAATCGATCGGCTCCCTACAAGTCCTAGCTCGTTCATGTGTCTGTGTTATACGGCCCAATCACGTAATGTAGTCACCTATGCTAGGTCCACCATAGGGTGTATCAAGCCCTAGGGTGCCAACCACAGACACGAATCAAGCACGCATAGTGTAAACCTACTGGTGCCCAATGCCTGCTTTTTCAACTCCGGACTACGTGCACGACCATAGCCCGCCTGAACCTACAATGGCGCTCCAACTCAGCCGTCGTTCTGGTCGCTTACAATCAGCCCAATAATCGTGCCCCACCCTGCCTAGTTCCAGGGTACCATGATACATCTAGTGGGTTACTGCTGAAAAGGACCGCGTAACTAGGGTTTCCGTCCAGTAGGTTAAGTGTTGTCATTTAAATTCGAGACTTAACCCCATCAGTCTAGCATGTCAAGTTGGTCATTCAAGTTCGTGACTTAACCCGCCTACGTGTCATGTCAAATTGGCTAAGTGTTGTCGTTCAAGTTCATGACTTAGCCCTAAGAATCATGTGTCAAGTTCGTTGAGTATATTCAAGCGGTTCATGACTTAACCCTATCAAATCATCGTGTCAAATTGGTTAAGTATATTCAAGCGGTTCATGACTTAACCCTATCAAATCATCATGTCAAATTGGTTAAGTATATTCAAGCGGTTCATGACTTAACTCTATCAAATCATCGTGTCAAATTGGTTAAGTATATTCAAGCGGTACATGACTTAACCCTATCAAATCATCGTGTCAAATTGGTTAAGTATATTCAAGCGGCTCATGACTTAACCCTACCAAATCATCGTGTCAAATTGGTTAAGTATATTCAAGCGGTACATGACTTAACCCTATCAAATCATCGTGTTAAATTGGTTAAGTATATTCAAGCGGTTCATGACTTAACCCTATCATGTAGCATTAATTCATTAATGCACCCCAACCTCTCACATCAGACCTGTTGTAGTGGTCACTGGATATGCTGGGAGGTTCTGGGAATATTTACACCACAACTCAGTCTGACCTCGGGTTTCAAGCGCGATATGACCAACTACCCACATTGGATCCTATTGTTTGCAGTAACTGGATTTGTCGGGCGGTTCCGGGCATATTTACACTGCAAACTCAACCCAACCTCGAATTGGCCATTTTCATGTTTATTCTAGGTGTCATGACCATGTTCAAGTTTCATGTCAAGTTTGTGTCAAGTTTTCAAGGCAAGTTTCATGTTAAGCCGATGTCAAGTTCGTGTCCATATCCAGGTTCAAGTTATAACAGCGTTCATGTTTCAAGTTTTTCCTTTTTATCAGGTTCATAATTCATGTTCATAACCAATTCATGTTTTGCCTATTCTACCCAAATCGTATTCCCATCGCATGTAAATGTGAATTGATCCATACTACGAATAAATCCAAACCTCAAAATAAAGGGAATAACATCAAAACTATGATAGGCAAAAGGGACGAGCATAAAGCGATAAAAGGGGTTACAAGACTAGCATGACATAACTTAAGATAATTGGTTACAAGATCACTGGCATAATGGATTTCAAATCTAGCAAGATAAGGCGATAGTCATGGTAAACGCTGACATAAAAGAATAGGCATGCGAAAGCAAGCCAAATACAAGGATAATGGATCCAATGGTTTCGGTGTGCATAATAGCGAATAAACTAAGCAAGTCACATCCTCGGTATGAGATCCAACAAACTGCAAATTCAGTATACAACATGGGTTTCAATCAACTATAATAGTCCCAGGTAATTAACCCCAATAGTCATAGTCATGGTCATAGGTAGAAATCTCATAATTAAGAATCCTAAGCGATTAATCACAATAGTCATGGTTAATTATCCAAAATAGTTCTAGGCAATAGTCATAGGCAATTAACAGTAATAGTTTCAAACTCATGGTCATAGATAATGGCCTTATGTTCATAATCATAGGTAATAATTCTCATAGTCAAGAGTCATAGTTGATTAGCCACAATTGTCCTTGTCATAGTCATAGGAACCAGTCTTATGTTTATAGTCATAGGCACAGTCTTCTGTTCTGTCATAGGCATAGGTTTAGTCTTATGTTCATCGTCATAGTCATATTAAGGTTATAGTCCTGAAAGGATTTGATTTACAGCATGAATAGGCCCCAAATAGAAATATTCTCACAAGTCAAGATCCAAGAATTTATGTTACAATCTAGCGTTTGAATAATAAACTGGGTCCAACAACATGAATGGGCATGATTCAGTCGATAAGAAATAACCCAAAATCATAGATTCAAGAAGAGACAAGAATAGATCCAAATAGATAATCAAGCTTAGGTCCAGTTTCATTTTATCCCATGTCCATATCAAATTTAACAAGTTTCAATCTAAAGGTAACTAGAACTCACAGAGCGTGGATCGAGAATTAGAGTACAGAGATTTGATTCTGGAAATGGTTACTGCAGTTGTTGAATCTCTATTTGTTTAGTCTTGTTCTAGTTGAAAACCCCCAATTTGCAATTCCTAGATGTTGTCTTGACGAAGAAGAAGTAGCCTCTTTTTAATTTAAATATTATCATTTTGATTTTCACAGAGGTAGCATAAGGACAGAATGAAATGTTGTAGAGAGAATGAGGCTAGGGGGCTGTTTATATAGGGTTAGGCAGACGAATCTGGTCACGAAACAAGTCTAAATACATCAGAATGCATCTGGTTCAGAAAATAGGTTCGGGAGGCAGGTCGATCCCCAGGTCGACACTATGGTCGACCTGGCCCCTGGGAGGTCGACACTATGGTCAACCCCCAGGTCGACCTGGTCTATGGGCGGGAGTTTTCCCGCCCTGCCTGCTGTGGGGTTTGAATTCGAATTTCGAGCTGTTTTTGATTCTGAAAATTTCTAAAAATTCTAGAGGTCATAACTTGGTCATACGAACTCCGATTTTCGAAAACTCGGACTCTATTTCATGTAAAATTTCGAGACGAATGCAATGGCATAACCCGTTTCCCATGATTCTCATTTTAAAATTTAATTCTGCCTTGATTTCTTGTTTTAACATGTTATAAAAATACGGGTTGTTACACAACCTGTAATTTTAAAAACATGACATAAGGGATAATTAAATAATACTTAATTCATACAAGAGGAATTAAGGAAAATGGGTTGCGTCATTGTGTTCATCTCGAAATTCTGCTCGGGATAGAGTCCGAGTTTGCGTAAAACGGATACAGTATGAAGAAGTTATGAGGCTTAGAAGAATTCAAGAATTAGCAGAATTTAATAGTAATTAATAACAAATCAAAGATGAATTTAAAATTCAAAATCAGCCGAATCTGGGTGAGCGGGAAATCTCCTTCTCTAGGGTGTCAACCCCCCTAGGGGAGTCGACATAGTTGTCGACCCCGTATAGGGGTATCGACAGGGGTGTTGACCCCCCTATAGGGGTGTCGGCCCCATCGGCCCAGATCTAGCCGTGACGTGTTTTGAGGTCTGGATGGCAACGTGGCCTTCTGGGATTGGCTGGAAGACGTATTTTTCTGGTTGGATGGTTTAGATGGTTCCTAGTCTAATCTAAAGGTCCTAATACACCTAGTACTCCTATAAATAGACACCTAAGCCAAACCCTAATTTCATTACACTAATCCATGGCGCCTCCATGTTGCTCAAATCTAAATTAGCCTAGCCTTTCTTCTCCACCAAAGCAAATCAGAATAGGAGTATTCAAATTGGAAGATAAGAATTAAATCCTACAACAACGTTTTAGCTAATCAAATTTACAATTCAGATTTATTCTCTCTTCTGGACCATGTCGCGGTTAATCCACGTTACTTTCACATATAATTAAATTAAAAGTGATTGTGATAAGATTGTAAATTGGATTTTATGAACATGCCTTTAAGATGAATCATATCAAGTTGTGTAAATTCTTATCTTTCAGATTCATACCCAAAGTTCTGTTATCATATGCCTATTGGATCTATTTCATTATTCTATGCCAGTTCATATTCCATATGCCTATTGGATCTATTTTATTGTTCTATGCCAATTCATATTTCATATGCCTTTCTGATCCAGTTTATCGTTATATGCCTGTTTATGTTACATATGTCGCTCGTATGTTTACGCCAATATTGATATTGATTCTCTTCTCCTCTTCTTTTCCTTTTTTTATGAGATTAGTCTAACTTCGAGCCTAACATATTGCGTTGAGATTTGCGTACGAATAACGTTTGAACGTTTGGGAAAAGTTAGGGAAATATGTAATAAAATGAGATTACTAGCATAAATCAATTTGCGCATAATTGTGTATAAATTGTGTACATGAGATTTGGCATAAGTTGGATTGGGCATAAATGGATATAATTTGTATGCATGAGGTTTGGTATAAATTGTTAATGACAATGAACACAAATTTATTTGGGAGTAATTTGGCATAACATGTATACATAAGATTATAGGCATAATTTGGCATAACATGTATACATAAGATTATAGGCCTAATTTGGATTAAAATTATAAACATTGGAAGTTATGGGTAATTGGAATATATTTTAATCCAAGATTTAAAATTGGGACTTGAATCAAGAAAGTGATAATGAATGCCTAAGACACGAGGTTAGATTCGAATTGCGGTATAAGACTGCCCGGAACCGCCCGGCACATCCAGCAACCGCAATTTGGTAATCTAATGTGAGAGGTCAAAGGCAGAAATTAGATGCGTAATAATGCAAAGACACGAGGTTAGATTTGGTTTGCAGTATAAGCCTGCCCGGAACCGCCCGGCATATCCAGCAACCGCAAAACGACAATCTAATGTGAGGGGTCTTTCAAGATTATGGTTATAATAAATTAATGAACACTTAACTAAGATAAGACATGTGGGAAGATATGAGAACAGTAAAAGGTTAAGTGGGTGACATGGGAAGCATGTATTGCATGGGTAGCATGTATAACATAAATAATAAGCACTTAGCCAAGATAAGACATGTGGTAAGACACAAAGGGTTAAGTGGGTAACATGGGTAGCATGTATAACATAAATAATAGGCACTTAACCAAGATAAGACGTGTGGTAAGACACAAAGGGTTAAGTGGGTAACATGGGTAGCATGTGAAACATAATAAAAGCACTTAACCAAGATGAGACATGTGATTAGCCATGGGGATTAAGAGGGGTTAAGTGGGAATTCCTAGTGGGGACCAAACTTAGGAGGGAAGCTTGTGTCAAGTGGGTGGACCCTTTTCAACCAGTAGCCCATTTAGTATCTATGTGAGCTCAAACTAGGTCGAGGACCGGACACGCTTACTGGTTTGATTGTAAGAGTTCAAAAGAGTAAAGAGCGGTAGCAACGCAAGTCCAATGGAGTCATGTGTGTGCGTGGGTCCGGGCTGGTAGGTGAGACGTTGTTGCATCGTGTAGATATAAGCCGTGTATTTTAGTAGTATCGGGTTGCCACTTTAAGGAGTGATACACCCTAATGTGGGACCAACACGGGTATCTACGAGTTAATGAGCCGATTGAATGGGGAAGGTAGTGGGTACAGCTAGTGGAGATAGGAGCAGGCGGCACCTATGACAACAGCTAGGAGTACACGAAACTACCATTATTATTATGTTTAGTAAAAGGGTACAACTAGTGGTGGTAGGAGCAAGTGGGGCACCTACGAGAGCAGCTAGGAGTACATAATCGAACAAGGACGATAGAGGGTACATCTAGTGGTGATAGGTGCACAAAGGTTACCTATGATGGCAGCTAGAAGTACACGAAACTATCATCATTCTATTTATCCAAGAGGGATCATATTTTAGTATGAAACTAGTATTGGTGCGGCGCAGAGAAAATCTTATACGGATAGAAGCGTAGTCAATGTTACATGATGTTCGGCTTGATACGTTTCCATATCTGCTTATGTTGCAGTCATCTCTTATATCCAGTTTTTGTTCTTATCCTGTTGCTTTACTAATTATTTTGTTAAAGTCACTGGACTCGCCAGACTTTATGTCTGACCCTTTTTGTTTTGCCACTTTCCTTCCCTTTTCCCCATCCAGATTCTCAGGGTAGGCACGTTGAAGCTTGATTCGGACTTTCCTGCTTGAAGTGCTGAAAATAATGCTTAGCTTTGTTTCTCTTTCGTATGGCATTTTGGATTGGGGATTATGATTTTAAAAATTATGTACTCTGATGGCTTTTGAACAAGGCTGATATTATGTACCTAGTTTTGATATGATGGGTTTGAAGATGTAACCAAACTTATTTCTGTTTCCGCTGCAATAAAGTTATAAATTTTTCAAGTACTATTTTATGTATCTGTCTTGTAATATTATGTTATGTTTACATATAACGCTCCACGAAACTTAATGCATTCTCTTTGTGAGTGACATTAACGGGCGTGGGTTCAGTGGTAGCTCAGGTTTTTATTTTATTTTATTGGGGAGAGAGAAAGTGAACGAGAGGGGAGTGAAGGTCATATTATATAATAATATTATTTTATTTTATTCTCTAAGAAAAAAAGTTGACTTTACATTTGAACTCGAAACGAGACCCAACGACTATCGTCCCTAGTTAATTACCCATATTCCGAACACAATGGGATATGTTCGTATGCTAATTCACTAGCTAATTCCCTACGCAGGCGTCGATCTTCAGAGGTGGGGAAAGGTGCAGGGGGCGCGGCCGATGGGGGTTGTCTTCAGGTCAGCGACGGTGGGCGGAGCTCGGCGGATTGGGTACGGGGTGTTGGAGCGGGCTTTGGGGGCATCAGGGTTATCGGGGGGGGGGGGGGAGGGGACAGAGAGGAGAGAGCAAGGGGGATCGGAGGGGGGCGCGACGGCGTAGGGGAGCGGCAGCGTCGCCGTTGGGGAGGAGGCGACGGGCTAGGGTTCAGTGGTGGCTCAGGTTTTTATTTTATTTTATTGGGGAGAGAGAAAGTGAACGAGAGGGGAGGGAAGGTCATATTATATAACAATATTGTTTTATTTTATTCTCCAAGAAAAAAGTTGACTTTACATTTGAACTCGAAACGAGACCCAACGACTATCATTCCTAGCTAATTACCCCCATTCCGAACACAATGGGATATGTATCATATGCTAATTCGCTTGTTACGATCAGTTTCCGTTTAAATTAAAATTTAAATCTATAAATCCAAATTTAAACGCGCTTTTCAATATACTGAAGCCACATACGGGCTCTAAAAATTCCAGAAAAATTATTTCTAGCTTTGTATTGACGATACGGTCCTTACCAAAATAATTTCGTCAAATTTGAAGACCGTTAGAAAAATGGCCATTTTCTAGTCGATTAAAATCAACTAAAACTAGTCAAACGCATTTTCCTTTTCCACGCTCACATATTGATTCGAAAAATTACGAATTTTAGGATCTAGCAATAATTTGACGTCCCGGATCCAACAAAAGTGGTTTCGTCGAAAACCGAGGTCGTTTGCAAAATTTCCATTTTTAAGGGCCAGAATTCCCTAGCGATTATTCTGAATTTTCAATTGGACATATCTTTTTATACCCGCTATGAAATTTTGATTTTTTGGATTCGTTGGAAAGATATTCTCAAATATACTCTAATATTTTTGGTTTCGCTAAAATCCGGTTTATTTTGAATCATGTACATTCATTTGAAATTTGAAATCGAATTTTCGAACTACTGCTCCATTTTCAATTCCTTTTATAATTTAAAATAAATATTTATATTCTAACGTCGATTCAAATAAATATGTTCATCCTAATTCTATTCAAAATAAATTTCTCGTCGTCATTATTTAAAATAATCCATTTTAAATATTCAAAATTCACTGAAATTGCCAAAATAAAAATTTTAAATTGGCTCAGATTTCCGGGTTATTACAATCTCTCCCACTTAAAACTTTTCGTCCCCAAAAAGGAATGAAGCTGAAAGTTGTTTTACAAATCAACTCAACTTTCATTATTTTCCTTATGGCCTAAGTTCTTCAACTTTTTAGTTTCCAAGAACTTTTCAAATTTTTAAAAAAAATTGGCTAACACCCTAAATTTTCGAATTTTTTTGCCATAACCTCCCCTGCACTGGGAGCTTCGGGATATTTCAAATAGCCTCCCATGGCCCTCACCAATCCAAAAATAAAAATAAAAAGCCAAGCGGCTAGCCAATCGGCTCATTAAATCATCCAAAACCCAAGAAATACAATAAACTTCTACCTATTTGTCGAGCAAACAATTTTATTCTGCTGCTCTAACCTCCTTGCTATGACCTGTTCAATGTAAGTACATGTATATGCATGCAAATGCGATTAATTTTCAATACAACTCACTATTTGGTTCAATTTGGCTAAAGGTTCAACATTTAATTAATCGAACAATAATCAAACAACACAATCAACAATCCATTAGTGAATTAACGTTTCAAATTCATAATTTTGATACATATACAGAAAATCATGTTTTTGATGCCAAATCACAACAATAAGTCCTATCTAGTTTTGGTTCTCCCACCAGTCAAATGGAAATATATAAATATCACACCTTTGAAACTCGAACACAAATTCTGATGATGTAGCTACAATCATCAGAATCATCTCCGGGCGACTAGAGTGTGACTCCATATTTATCCAGTATATTAAAACTTCAAATACACGCGGATCAGACGTATACGCAAAATCTTTATACACTTGATTGTCCAAATCAATATAAAATAATTTTTCAAATACATATAATACAATTTAAATTTTCAAAACAAAAATTTGTTTTCATTTTAAAAATATACTTTTCACACTCGTTCTAGGATACTACTGATCCCATCTCTAACAATTCATTCTTATTGGATATTACTAATCCAATCTCTGATGAATTCTTTCGTTTAGTTCTAATATGTCTTGTTCTCCGAGCTCTGTAAACCAAAGCTCTGATACCAAACTGGCACGACCCGAACTTCCCCGCGAAGGAAAGCACAGATTGAGTTGAGGACAAGCCACATCGGAACGCAAACAGAAGAACATTTCATTGCCTATTACAACGATTTCATCATAATACAAGAATATTACAGAGTATGAATAAATATTACACCGAAAATATCAGAGATTTAAATTACATTTAAGTACATCGCAGCGGAAAACAATACAAAGCACAACTGAAAACAGATACACGGATACAGAGCTTTCCGAATACCACTTCAGCTGTAAATCAGGATCCTGTGAATATAAATATGCAAAACCAAAACTACTAGCTACCCGTGTGGAAAATAAGGGTACCCAGAGTTTAGGTTAAAAAATAAACTCCAGGTCAGTCATGTGACTGGTGTGAGAATTAAAACAGTTATTAATCTTTATTTTTAAAGTTAGGTAAATCAAGGGACCACACCGTATAACACGGAACGGGTTTCCTCCCAAGAATACCAGTGCATAAAACAACAGCGCAATGCTAAATAAAGAACAATGAAGCTATTATAAGACCCAGGTCCATCGCACAATGCAATGCAAGCCGTAGGATAGGGTTTTTACCTTATAATAGCCAAGAATGCTTGGTACGTGAAATTTCATCTTTTATTATTACATAAGTGTATAGTTTCAAAACAATTCAATCATAAGTATCAATCATAGATGGCATAAGTGCCCCATACCACTATGTCGCCATATATAGGTTCTACAATCAAAACCGCAAAGTCACGTATTGGAAGTTGGATTTCCATCTATGAACCAAGGCAAAAGATAGTCCTCTACCGATTCGAGACAATCTAGCCCATGTCTCAGGATCCAAACATAGGTGAGCCCTTTGATCGTCAGGGTCGGTTCACCGATGTGGATTAAAATGCCTGAACACTGCATTTCCCCGCCCTTTGGGGCGTAAATGAGCCAAACGACTCCATTGGCTCCACACAGTCACTGATATATTCGAGGTGCCTCGCAATCCAACAACCACGTAGATGAAAATAATATAAATGTCAGGGCTGGTAGGTCACTGACACCACCCTAGCTAGAAGGAAACGCATGCCCTCCCTGAGTTCCTCTCCCGTTTCTGGTTCACAACCGGGATGTGAGGCTCGCGAATTAATGCTACACAAAGCTATGCCAGACAGGCTGTGCTTTGATCATCAACCACAAGACTCTGCTTTTCAACAAAAGCCTTGATCATTTTCCACTTAGGCATGCCGCTTAGGCTTGCCACATAGGCAATTCACTCCATGCGATTGATATCAATCAATATATAACCTCTGAGCTCGTACGTCCTAGAGAAGGGCGTTAAGCAAGAGAATAAATTCTCCGCCGCCAAACAGATACATATTTAATAGAAATCAACCACACAGAATAAAATCCAATGTCAAACACACAGTCCATTTAAAGTTCATTCTGGGTCTGAATGAAACCGGAGGCACCTTGTACCTCGCATATCCATCGATCTCCAAGTACGTCTGGACGATCACCAACTGATTCCCTCCTCTTGGGTGTACAGCCCAATCAAAATCATCAGTAAATATCCAAACGATGTGAAGACCTCCGTTCTTTGACCACCGTCTTCATCCTCGACACATCGTCGAATCAGTTATTCAGAATGGGATACACCCGGTCTTTCTGAATAACTCGCGTATATAATAAACAAGTGTTACACAAACACAACATACGCCTCATTCCAATTCAGAATATTCTTTTATTCAAATATTCTTATACTTTGGGAAAGGTTCCCATTAATTTTATCAAAGACAAATTCTTTAAATTTATTCTTTAATCTTCCTTTGAATATCTATTCAAACCAAATTATGGTTTATCCAAACTAGTCGGGATTAACGAACCTTACCGAAGTAATCATTTCTTATAATTTTCCAATCCCAACCTATTCATCCTATGAAGTAAAACTGGTAATACTTCATATCTAACCCCATGGTGTTATCGGTAAATTCAATTACCATTTCACGTTCAAATCTAATTAAAGATTTAACTATCGTCTGGAGCAAAACTGGTGATACTCCATTCTCGATCATTTCAATCTAATTAAAGATTCAGTAAAACTCCATTTGGTTTTAATCTTCCCAATAATCACTATTAATGATTATTTAACTTGGTAAATCATATCCCGTCTTTAACTAGGTTAAAGAACCAATGTCTTTTAAAACACGGTTCACAATAAACCCAAAATCACATTCTATTCCATCAGCCTTTAACCATAAATTAGCAAGTGAACAATTCCCTAAGTAATAACCCCGAAGGCTGAAAACAACATCAGATCAATACCCAAGAAACCATTCAACTTAACTGATCTCCAGTTTGTTTCTGATTTTCTTAATTCCGTTGGGCCTAAGAATGGTATTATTAAAGATACCATTCACGACAACTGTAACAACCCGAAAATCTGGGCCAGTTTAAAATTTTTATTTTGGCAATTTTAGCGAATTTAGTATATTTAAAATAGATTATTTTAAATAAAATCGACGAGAAATTTATTTTGAATATAATTAGAACGTATATATTATATATGTCGTCGTTTGAATATATAATATTTATATATAATTATAAATAGAATTGAAAATGGCGCGGTAGTTCGATAATTCGATTTCAAACTTCAATTGAATGTACCGGGTGCAAAACAACCCGGATTTTAGTGAAACCAAAAACATTAGGATCTAATTGGTAATATCTTTCCAACGAATCCGACCAATCGAAATTTCATAGCGGGAATCGAAAGATATGTCCAGTTGAAAATTCTGAATAGTCGCTATGGAATTCAAGCCCTTAAAAATGGACATTTTGCAAATGACCTCGGATTTCGACGAAACCACTTTTGTTGGATCCGCAGTGTCAAATTATTGCTAGGTTTCAAATTTCATAATTTTTCAAATCAATATGTGAGCGTGGCAAAAGAAAACGTGTTTGACCAGTTTTAGTTGATTTTAATCGACTGGAAAATGGCCATTTTTCAAACGGTCTCAGAATTCGACGAAATTAGTTTTGTTAGGACCGTATCATCAATACGAAACTAGAAATAATTCTTCTGCAATTTTTGGGATCCGTATGTGGCCCCAGTAAATTGAAATGCGCATTCAAATTGAATTTATACTGAATTATAATTTAAATTGAACGGAAACTGATCGTAACGGTCGAATTGGCCTGCGATACATATCACATTGTGTTCGAAAGGGGGGTAAAACGCTAGGGACGACAGTCGGTGGGTCTCGTTTGGAGGTTGTATGCAAAGTCAACTTTATATGGATAAATAATAAATAATAAAATAAAAATAAAAACTCTTATCTCCTTTGCCCCCCCCCCCCCCCCGTTCAGATTCATTTCAACGGAGAAATAAAAAAAAAACCGTCGAAGTTCATCCGCTCCTCCCCCCTTTCCACGTCGCACCTCCGCCACTTTCTTCCTCCGACACGCGCCTCCTTCGGCCCCTGGCGATGGCGCCTCCCCCTCTGATTCCCTCCGACGCCCCACCGCTCTCCACTTGAAACCCTAAGCCCCTGAAGCCGACGCAACCGGAACAGCACCCGCCTCCCTCCGTGCTCCGCCAGACCTCGCCGACCCTCCCCCCTGACGTCCTCTGCCGCCGACGGGCAGAAATCCGCCCCCCCCCCCCCTTCGCTAAAAACAGTAAGTGTTTTCTTTTCACACTATAAAGCTTTGTTTTATTATGTTTTTAGGGTTAATACAAATAGGGTATTTTAGTTTATAAAAATATGGCTTTAAATATATATAAAAATATAATCTTTTATATAGTAGAAGAAAGTAAAAATATGATTTTTATATATTGAACTTCGAAGTAAAAATATAATTTTTATATAAGGAAGAGGATAAAAATATGATTTTTATATTTTTAAAGTATTAAAAATATAATCTTTACTATATAGAAGTGGTAGAAATATGATTTTTGTTTAGGTAGAGAATTAAAAATATAATTTTTACATGATAGGAATATTAAAAATATCATCTTTATATGTGAAGAAAAATAAAAATGAGATTTTTATAAAGATGAAATCTTTAAATTTGAAAAGGCGAAGTCTATGTGTTTATAAAGGCGAAATCTTTATTTTAGAAAAGGCGAAATCTTTAGGTGGAAAATAGCGTGATAAAAATATAATTTTTATCTATATAACATAGAAGTAAAAATTCGATTTTTATATATTGAATAGCGAAGTAAAAATTCGATTTTTAAATATATGAAGTGATTATAAAAATATGATTTTTAAATTGAAGGTGAATAAATAAAAATGTGATTTTTATTTTAAAGACATCAAAATATAAAAATGTGTGATTTCTATATATGTAGTGGCTACGGGCAACGAAGATGACGAAGATGCGATAACGACGAAGACTTGTCTAAATGAAGAGTCGTGATATTGGATAGCTATCGGTGAGAATTTCTCACCTTTCAATTTCTTTTTCTAGTTATATATATATACTAGGA